>MU269981.1:22156519-23539019 GCA_021432705.1 Caranx ignobilis
ATCTGGGAGTTGAAGAACAGAAAACAGAGGCAGAAGTGTAGCCTATTGTTAAACCTGAGCTATATTATTGGGAATGCAATCAGAGAAAGGTCCACTTTAAATTAAGGTTAGAGCTCCTTCAAATGTAAATACAGATATTTATATTTAATACTCAGACTGTTTATTAATGTGAACCTGGTAAAGTTCATACGTTAGTAAAATGGCCTAATGATCCAGTGCAGGGTGTGAAATCTGTGTTGCTCAGGAAAAGCATGACTTCTCTTATTATAATTAAATGCTATAAACAGACTTAAAACAATATTGTGCAAGTGACATCTCTAATATTTTCCAACCACTCCAATAATGTGAAACCCTGAGACCACACATAGTTGTATTTTTCAGATAAATAATGCTCATTCAGTCAGATCGGTCAGATACGATACGATACAGTACGATACGATATAATACGATACAACAGGACACGACACAGCATGATAGGATTCAATAGGATAGCACACGACACGATATCACACATTATACAAGCAGTACAACACAAGTGGCCAACACATCAGCATCACAATAACCCATCCATCCAAAACATAGGATCAATAGCTTTAGAGTATTGTTATAAATATCTCATTAAAAATGTCTTTTAACTTGTAAAAATATATTTGACGATACCACAGATTGAATTGTCACGATTTCAAAGTGGTTTGACCTGCTACTCAACGGTTTTTATAAACTCCCATTAAAAACACAACACAATACAAATATATTTCATTATTCAAAAACAAAGAGCCAGTAGGATAATAATACAATTAAAACTCTAATTTAGAAACAACCTTGTTAAAAATCCAATAAAACGTCCTTCAGTTCAGTTCGTATTTGACTCATGGTGGATCATTAACATGAAAGAAAACATCGTCACTTCTTTATCAAACCCATCACTCACACAGATCCTGGGAACAATGCAGAGCAACAACAGGCCTACTCCACGTTGGATTGTGTGTGTTGAGTGTATTTTCAATGGCAGTCGCGGTAAATACATGTAAACAGTTGTGTTGTTCAGGATCCTTTGGCCTATTTGACCACACAAAGGCATTTTTCTCTTATGTTCCTAAATGAGGGGTTTCTTTGAATCGCGACTTTAAAGGAGCTCTCATCCTTCATTATTCATGTTAATTTATGCAACAGAATACCCAACTAATAAAATTTTGGAATATTTAAGTGTGTCTTGGTCCAGAGTAATGAGATATGCCAATAATAATATGTAAATTCAGTGAATTATTGAATAGGCATGACTGAGGATTTCTTATTAGTTTGCATGTTTATCTCAAAAAATCCATCAATTTTTCAGAGTGCTCCTCATGCCCCAGCCAATAAGTAAATCTAATCAAACACTGAAATCAATAATTCAGGTGTTTATGTGCTGCTGTGTGCATGTTATCAGTGAGTGCAAGTGTGTAGTACAGTAGATTTAGTTTTATCTGTGCTTCATTTACAGGATACAGTCTCCAAACTTTGGGTGAGTGGCAGGCAGCCGTTGTGTCGACTTGGCACCGATCGCACTGTAATAAACTCATGACTGATCTGAAATCAATACAGTTTATCAACCACTCACTGCTGATTATTGCTAAGTGCTTATTTTAATTACGCTTCCCCCCGTCATCAGCTACGACAAAACACTAAGAGCGGCAGTAAACCGGAGAACGTATGTGATACATTACAGCAGCCTGTGGTGATCTGGATTTAAGAGAAAAAAAAAAAAAAAACCTGTGCCAAATGTGTTTTTTTTCCTCCTCTTCCTCCTCTCCTCCTCTTCTTCCTCTTCTTCCTCCTCCTCTTCTTCTTCTTCTTCTTCTTCTTCTTCTCCTCCATTCCCCTGCCTCATTTGCAATGATTATGTTATCAGGGCAGCCAGGCAAAAGGGTGGAGCAACCATAATTTCAGTGCGGGATTAGGCAGAAATAACGAGGTCACCAAGTTACAGTTGCCATGGCAACGACACATCCAAGAACACAGGATGCCATTGCTTAAAAAAAAAAGAGAGAGCGAGAAAAAAATAGAAGAAACAGGGCCCAGGATTTTTCCTCTCTCTCGCTCTCTCTCTCTCTCTCGCTCTAACTCTGCCTCTTTTTTATACCCCTCCCTCTCCATCTCTCTCTCCCTCTCTCTCTCTCTCTCTCTCCCATCCTCTCCTTCTCCCCGTCTCCTTTATTTTTTTATTTTTTTATTTATCTTTTTTTTCTCAGGCTGTGAGGAACAGAGGGGAGCAGTTCACTTTCACTCCCTCTGTTTTCCAGAGCCTTTTGTTTCTGAACATATTCAGAATAATAAATTCACAGTTGAGTACATTTGCATCTTTCTGGTATTCATATTTGGTGGGAGGTCTGTTTCCTCTCATTTTATGGCGGCTCTACCTGCTTTGTAAAGCTCATTAGCGAACACCCTTCCTCACCCTAATCAGTCGCCAATCAGTCGTGCGACTTTCTGCAGAACAATAGTCTATTTGAAGGATTTTCCAGTCAGGATTCAGAGTGCATCATAGCAAAGGGACACCATTAGTGACAGTTACAAATGACCTTCTAATTGCATTGGACAAAGGACTTGTCTCTGTACTTGTCTTGTTAGATCTAAGTGCTGTGTTTGACACCATCGACCATCACATTCTATTACAGACACTGGGATGTTTAAATAGCATTAAAGCAGCTCTGCTAAGATGGTTTAAGTCTTTATTTTATCAGATAAAGTTCAATTTGTTCGTGTTAACAAAGCAAACAAAAGTTAGCCGCGGAGTTCCTCAGGCTCTGTGCTTGGACCACTTCTATTCATCTTATATATCCCTCTTTCCATTATTTGTAGGAACCACTCCATAAACCTCCATTGTTATGTGGATGATACTCAATTATACTTAAAAGTGAAGCCACCCATGATGAAACCAATCAGTTAACTAAATGTCAACCGTGTCTCAAGGACATAAAGACCTGGATAACTTGCAGTTCTCTGCTATTACATTCAAACAAAGCTGAAATTATTACGCTTGGCCATAAACACCTCAGAGACACATTATCTAAGACGTTGTCGCCATGGCTTTCAGTGCCACTCTAAGGAATCTTTTCAGTTATCTTCAATCAGTGTGTCCTCAAACTAACTTCAAGGACAACATCTTTTCACATATGTAACATTGCAAAAGTCAGTCAGTCACATTCTTCCTCTGAAAGATGCAGAAAAGCTAGTCTGTGTCTTTGTTACCTCTTGGCTGGATTATTGCAATTCCTTATTATCGCGCTGTCCTGACAAGTCTCTAAAGACTCCAGATCATAATTCTCCCATATGTTCACTTCTCTTCACTCTCTCCTTGTGATATTTAAAGTCCACTTCCTCACCTACAAAGCCCTTAATGGTCAGACGTCGTCATGTCTTCAAGAGCTCAGAGAGAAGAGCCCTATTACCACACCAGAACGTCAGCTTACTTGTGGTACTATAGAGTCCATACGATCAGCATGAGAGGCCAAGTCTTCAACTGTCAGGATCCTCTCCTGTGGAACCATCTCCCAATTTGACTCCTGCAGGAAGATGCCCTCTCCTCATCTAATAGTAGGATTTATAACTTAGCTTTTATATATATATATATATATATTTATATATTATACTTATACTTTGTGCTGGTTTTCCCCAACCCATCCCCTGGTTAATGCTGCTATATGAAAAGTGCCTTGAGATAACTTCTGTCATGAACTGGGGCGCTATATAAATAAGTAATAAATAAATTGACTTGACTGGACCACCCATGCGTCTCATAGTCTAAAAAAAAACAAAAGACAAAGCGCTCTCTCTCTCTGACAGAGAAAGAGAGAGAGAGAGACATGTATGTGTGTATATATATATATATATATATATATATATATTTGGTCTGATTTCTGTTTGGGGGGAAACTGTGTGAGGCGATTGAAGTCAACTCAAAAAATAAGAAGGAATGGCTCCTTTTTTTCTTTTTCTTTTTTTTTTTTAGGGGAAACAATTTATGTGGTGCCCTGGTCTGAGCATTGATTTGGATTGAAGTTGCCAGAAGCTTTTTGGGCCTCTGTTCAAACAGATATCCGTTCCCATGTTGCACCTAACTGCTGGTAAGACCAGAGCCCAGAAAAACCAACCCAACACTATGCAAAGTCCAATAATCAGCAGCCCTGGAGATAGCGCCCAGTCCAGCGTTGTAATTTTGAAGCACTATTGATCGTCTTTGGGATGATGCCGATTACACAAAGCCTGGAAAAAGAAAAAAAAAACACACTGTGGGGAATTGTAGATGGTACAAGGACACACTGGCTGAACCTGGCAAGGTAACCAACAGGAAAAAATTAAGCAGTGAACTATAACGTATGTTTTCAATTGGTTGTAGAGAGTTAGAAAAGTCTAAAGAACGATAACCTTGACCTCAGGACGGTGTCAGTACATCTCCAACAAAAAAAAAAAACGATGGGATACAACCTGCTGAGGGATAATCTGCAGTTTTTTCATCATGTAAACCAAGTTATAAAAACATGATATACTGTATGTTGTAAACTACATGTGCACATAGTGCAGTAGTGCAGTATTGCAAAAATTTTTATTTAATGTTGATGAAGTATTTAATTAAAAGACAATAGTCTACATTATTATAGTCAAAAAAGCATAAGTACTATGCAAAAACTTATATTATTGTATTCACTGTCTTCTTCCATTGTATTACAGTAGTTTGATTGAACTTGTAAGCAGTGTTATAGTGGTGGAAACATATAATTAAAAGTTAATTGTATGTTTTGTAGGAAGTCAATAATATATAATAATAATATATTAAACATTAATAAACACTTAGATCTTCAAACATCTACATCATAATGTGTTATTAACCCTTTATTAAGTATGAATATAATGCTTAAAGACATTAAATGACATTTGCATGCATGGCCACTGACCAGTTTTCTGAGACCTGTAAACGCGTTAGAGTTCACCTGCCCTGCATGTGTTTGGACTGTAGGAGGGATCCAGAGCACCTGGAGGGAACACACACACACACTCAGTGGGATAAAGTACAAACCGTACCCAGGTGGGAGATCTGTACACGGAGCCCCGAAAACACATAGTTGTAAAATGATGTATTCATAAACCCATCATGTATTCATGGCTCTCAGCGATAGACGTAACAGTGGTAACAGTAATTATCATAACAATATTGATATGGGCCGTGTTAGCAGCAGCAGATGAAACAGTAAATAAGCCTGTTGCAGTAGAGTGGGAAAAGTAGTAAAAACCATGTAAGTAGTGGTTACAGTGTTTTACTATGGTGCGTTCATGAGCTGGCGGTTTAAAGAGGTGCACTGCAGTAACATCAACAGAAACAACAGCAGTAAAGAAGGTTGTTTTCTAACTTGTGCCACCGCTGCTATCTGTAGAAGCAGTAACACTTAAAGTAATAGCTGTAGAAATCTTTATTTATTTATTTATTTAAAGGCCAAATCAGTGATTTTGGAGCTTTGTAGATTTATATTACTATGTGTGCTGGACATAATTGCAGAGTTTGCATAGTAGATTGAAAATTTGCATTTATTTTGTCTCGCGCCTCATCATAATTCAGCAGCACACACACGGCTGTTTTACTCCTGTCAATACAGAGATGTCTGATGATGTACACAAACATTCAGACAGACCACTGCACCCGCTTCTATAAGTCTGTATTTGAACTGTGCTTCAATCATGACAGCGTACGACGAATATAAACCATCAAAAATACAGTCAGAATCTCATTAAATGTTAAAATAAAAATACAGTGGATTTAATCACTTTAACAGACCAGTCCAGTCTCCAGCAGCAGCAGCAGCAGCAGCAGCAGAGCTGGCTCCACCTTAAACACACTGCTGAAACAAAGCTACATTGACAATCCTCACTCAATCTGCCTCACAGCCCTCATTACAGCCGCTCTGTGATATTGATAAGAAACCATATCTCCACGAAGAAATGTTCAAACATCTTTGAAGAAGAAAAAAAAATCCCATCAGATTCCCTAAGAAATAATCTTGTGCAACTGAAATGAACGCGTGTGTCGTATAGATAGTATAAAGGTGCACAGATCACCGCCGTCCAAAACACAACGCTCTCTTTACTTATTCAACACTGAAACTATACCATAAAGTTACCCCCCCCAGACCCCCTCCCCCACTCGTTTCTAACCCTTTTTTTTTAATTCTATTTGGCTTCTATTTACATTTGATCCTTGAGACTAAATAGAGCAGCTTTAAATACATGCGTGGATTTAATTTAAATTAGGACCATCGCAGCGTGATTTTCTGTTTTGTATGAATCGCAGAGGAACATTCATTGTGTTTGGTTTCTGGAATATTCTCTCTGCCTCACATCAGGTAGCACAGAGAGATGGGCTGTGTGTGTGCGTGTGTTTTTGTATGTGTGTGTGTGTGTGTGTCTGTGTGTGTTTGTGTGTGTGTGAGAGAGAGAGAGCGAGAATGTGCGTGTTTATGTATGTGTGCTTTGTATGCATGTGTATTTGTGTGTATGTGTGTCCATGAGTAAGCGTGTGTGTGTGTGTGTGTGTGTGTGCAGGCGCATGTGTGCGAGGCTGCTGCTGCCATGCCTACGAGGTGGGGGATGGTAGCAGCACAGCCAGCTATTTTTCTTTCTTTCTCTCCTGAACATCAAGTTTGGTCTCCCATCAGCCTCGTCCTCCACAGAAAAATGGTTGTTGGTTAAAGTCGTTGCTGCAGATGACAATTGATAAAACGAGATATTGCACGTATCCTTATTGATAATTTCAATATGATACAGATGTTTATTGATCCGGGAAAATATGACACATGGTTGATAAACCAAAAGGTGAGCTTCCACTGAGCCAGGGAGCACAGATACAGATGCTACCTGTGGTGGTGATAGTGTTGATACAGATGTGTATTAACTAACTGATACATACATGAGTGTTGGCTGACTGAAGGGTGCAGATGTTGCTTGCAGGTTTTAAAATGGCAAACGTTAATGTTGATTGCCTGAATATGAAATACAGATGTTTCTGTACAAAAAAAAAAGATATTTAACTACTGAGTAAAATACTGTAAATCCAGGTTGTTATCAGCTGAGATGATGATGAGACTCTAACTGCCTGTTCACCTCCTCCACACTGTAAACTGTCTCTCTGTACCTGCATGTTAAAGTGCTGCTCACCAAGACTCTCCAACAACCTGACTGAGTAAAACAGAAAGATGCAAAACTTCTATTCAACTTTTTGTTGTTGTTGTTGTTGTTGTTTACATCTGATTCTGCTCAAACTGCTGAACTAGTGCTTCTTAATTTGTAACTTTCTATTTACGATCAGTCAGTCAGACACCAGATGGCGATTGGTTTTAATGATGAATCGAGTCAATTGTGGACAAAATATAGTTTGTGAGAGCAACTCTGAGCTCTCAAGTGAATCTGAGCAGCTGCTGAAGTGAACACATGAAAACTGTCGGCACTTTTTATGGTTATTTGCGGCTCCAGACGCTGAGTAGTGATCGGTTCCCGAAAAAGGAACTGTTGATGAGAACATAAACACTGATGAAGCAGCAGCTGATGAAGCTGTCGACACTATTTTGATGCCAGTAAGCAAAAAATAGAAAAAAAAAAACTCCTCTGACTAGGATCTTGTCTGCTCTGCCACTGCTCAATGGAAGAACACAGCTAAAACTGTGTGGACACTTGGTGCTGCACCTCAGTGTTTCTACGAGTCCCCATCAGAGTTAATGTATGACTTTCAGATAGTTTTGAACAGTATCTGCAACGCAAGTGCATCATCAACACTCAGAGTAATTGTCACTGAACAGTCAACACTTTGCTGTGTGGAGGGGGAGCTCTTATCTGGGAGGTATATCTCCTTAGACACACTCTTTTTTTTTTTTGTTGATAGTAGTAAAAAGTTTTGCGCCTCCATCGTTGTGATGCCATGTGCCATGTGAGTGAAGCTAATGAGCCGACCGGCCCAGCCAAACTGAACCTGAAATCCTTTCAGTAAATGTTTGGCACAACTGTGGGGCAAAACCCCACAAACACAGCGATGTTCTCGTAAAAGAAAGATTCTTCTCCTGACTTAAGCCCACCACTGCTCACAGGTTGGGGCAATTAAAGATCCTTGCTATGTTGCATTGGCAGCCATTGGGGCTAACCTCTGCGTGACCTCTTTCAGTCTGAGGAATGTTGGCCGCCATTCACGCTAACGTCTTGCTCACCAGCCGCTGGCCGGCACCGCCGTTGCCGCCGCCTCAGCAGCGACTGCAGGAGACGACTGAGGGGCATTTTTGTCGGCACTTGGCAGTTGGTGCAGCTTCCTCACTAAGAAAACATATCCAAAACATCTGCAGCAGAGTGAGCAGAGAGAGGAGAGGGGAAGGAGGTTGATGTGGGGGGAGGAGGAGGCAGGAGGAGGGAGAGGGGTGGTGGTTAGAGGGATGGTGGTGTGGTGGTGGTGGTGGTGGTGGTGGGTGGTGGGGAGAGGAGCAGAGATGTGGGGGCGGTGAGCAGCAGCAGCAGAAGTACGTCTGCGCTGCAAAAAAATCTGACGAGGACTTTTGAAAGGCTAAATCCCAAAGAGAGCGCTGCTGCCTCGGCTTGCTGCACTACAAACAGGCAGAGCTGAGACAGGCTGGGCTTTTACACTGGAGGTGCTCCACCAGAGAGAAGAGAAAATAATTATAATGATAACCTCTGTATGCTATACCTGACAAAATGATGCAGAGGGAAAATATTTAAAAAACGGAGAAGGTGGGGTGGGGGTAAGGTGGGAGGGGGAGAAAAAAGTGCAGGAACATTTCATATGTAAAGTGTCAGTGTTTATATTTTATTATTTGAAAGGTTTGCATGGTGTAAACGCTGCCTTGGCTGCAGCTGCATTTCATGGAGAGGCCCTCATTGAAGCTTGTGTTTGTGTGTATATGTGTATGTATGTGTGTGTTAGTGTGTGTGTGTGTGTTTTTCCTCCACCATTTCCACGATTTTTTCCACCACTGTCACGGTGTGTTTGGGGGGTGGAGAATAACATTTAGTTTGAAAAAAATCTCATTTACAATTACGGTGTGTGTCTCCACATTACACCTCATATCACCTCCTTTATGAATATGATTTTTCTGGATTATATTTCCTTGTTGAGGCAAGAAGAGCTTGAGAGAGAAAAAATAAGAGCTGTCATGTTTATGATTAGGTCCAAACCACAGTGAACGCAGCTTATAATTGCCTGTTATTCAAAGCTGAGCTCTCCCACATTTTTCTTTCTTTTTGTCTTTTTTTGTTTTGTTTGTTTAACAGAGAAGAAGAAGAAGAAGAAGATGAAGAAGAAGAAGAGGAAGTGGGACGGGGTCTTGTCTGTGAACAATTCAATCCTGTAGCGACACCGGTTTACAATCTGCTAATCCCGCTGGAACAGTGGAGGTAATCTATACATGAAGGTGGAGGAATCTCTCTCCTGTCCAGGGCTCGGTGCACGTGCCACGACCGTGGAGAATGGGATTTGGATCCCGTCCCTTTCCTTTACTCAGCTAAATCTCATCAGGGAGGAGGAAAAGCATCACTAATACTGAAAACACTCAGTCATCCTCATTAGTATATACTGTACGTGCCGTTTATAAAGCACATCAGCATCAACAAAAACTTCTTCCTCTGCTCCACCTGCTTGCTCTGTTGCAGTGAGGGTTGTTTTTAATGAGTGCATACAACCGTGTTGCAGATATGAATCATGCTCAGCATCACTGGGCAACATGAGTCATCAGACCTTTTGTCATTTTGTCCTGAAACACAGTCTCTGAATCCAAGTGGGTCACATTTCCAGACACTTTCAAAGGCGAAAATAACATTAAAATCTCCAGAAACCCAAATGAAGGGTTAAAGGTCACCAATCGGGGAAAAAAGTGTGTTTCTTTTCACTCCTCCTCTGTTATGTTTGTTATTCTCCTAATGCTTCGGACATGTTTTCAGCCGCTCCCTTCACTTACAGTGAAACTTGTTTACAGCCACTCTCTTTAATTTACATGAAACATGAAATAGTTCCCCCGCTCGCTGGAATAGTGATTACAGCATCCAGCTGAATCCTTTCCAGTGGTTCACAGTTTACTCCCCATCGCCTGCAGACTTTAACACAGAGGCACCGATAGATGGAGCTGTGGGTTTGAGGAGGAATGAAAGAGAGGGAGGCGGAGGAGGAGGAGGTGGTGGAGAGAGAGAGAGAGAGAGAGAGAGAGGAAGGAGGGTGGTGGTGGTGGTGGTGGTGGGGTGTGTGTGTGTGACTTTCTCAACACTTGAAGTTAAGACAGAAGTGTGGAAAAGCCACTGTTTCCAAATCTACGGGGCGACTCATTAGCAGCACTGTACCCAACTGATCCTGTCCCTGCGTTGGTGAACGTGTGCGTGTGTTTACGTTGAAACGCCAGAGTAAAATTAAATGGGGGCTTTTGTGTGTGTGTGTGTGTGTGCTGCACAGACTCATCACCATCACCATGTGTCCCCAAAGACTGTGTCACCATTAAGTTAATGACGGCTTCTTGATGATTCAGGGGGAAAATAAGTGTTTTTTGTTGTTGTTGTTTTTTTTTTTAAGGTGGTGGTCACTTTTCTTAAAGGGATGAGGAGGCGTCTCAGGAAACACACTCCTGGGACCACTATGTTTACATGTATATATGTGTGTGTGAGGATGTTTGTGTGCTGATTTGCAGCACGTGTTGGTGTGCATGCTCGTGCACACTCACATGTGTGTGTGTGTGTGTGTCTGTCAGGTTTCCTGCTGCGCTGTGCGGCTGGGAGCCCTAGCAAGGGTAAAATTCCATTCTCTCGGCGGAGCAGCATTCTGCATGAGCCAATTCCCAGGAGACACTGCTCTGCATGTCCTCCAGACAGCCAAGCTGAGGCACAGGCTCAGGCTCGCTTATTAACTGACCTGGGGGGGGGTGGTGGTGGTGGTGGTGGTGGTGGAGGAGGAGGAGGAGAGGAGGACGGGAGGAGGGTGTTGGGGGGGGGGGCAGAGATGGAGAATGGAGGAGGAGGAGGCGGCGGTGGAGGAGAGGAGAGGAGAGGAGAGGAGGGGGGGAAGGGTGAGCCCAGGGAGGCAGGAGGAGGCGGTGGGTGAGGAGGGAGTGGAGGGGTGTGTGTGTGCGTGGGGGGGGGGTTAGGGGGTGGTGGTGGTGTTGGGAATTATGGGTTTGTGTGTGTGTGTGTGTGTGTGTGTGTGTGTGCGTGGGCGTGTGCGCGAGTGAGTCTGAGTCTGATCAGGGTGATGGGTTGTGGGGATACGAGCGTGCGTGTATGTGTGTGTGTGTGTGTGTGTGTGTGTGTGTGTGTGTGTGTGTGTGTGTGTCAGAGGCAGAACTGGTTGAAAATATTAACTCTTTGCTCGCTGAGCTGCTTTTGCTGCAAAAAAATTCAGCATAAGAAAAAGAGGAGTGTGGATGTCTAACAAGCTGCGCTGTGTTTGTGTCCTCGTGCTGGAGTCGTGGACGTGTTGCCACCTCGTTAAAGAGGCTGCACCGTCGCACAAAAAGCCTGATGGGTAATCGCTTTCAACATGTAATTCTGCATTTCCTCAACTTGGAACAATGTGATTTAACCAGCTGTGGTCGTATTCACTGTATATTGGCTTCGTGTCGTGTCAGTTCACCTCCAGAGTTCAGTGTAATGGTTCAAATACCATTTTTTAAACTCCACCTTTACACACACACACACATATGGGCTATTTCTGAAATAGAACTAAATGCCTTCACTTCCTGTATTAATCTATTTACACTAATTCGTCATCCCTGTGTGCAAATATTAGTTTGTAGTTTTGTGTGTCTTCCCATAATTGCTTGACACGACTGTGAGACTCATTTGTCACCAGTGTGAGGAAATAGCATAATTGAAAAGTGCTTTTCAATTACAATTTGTTTAACTTAAATAATGAAATAAAATATGGCGCTTCAAAGTTTTACTTCTTTTTTTCTTTATTATTATTATTCCATCCAGCAGCAAAGAGGAAAGAGAGAGAGAGAGAGAAAAAAAATCACTCACGGCAAAATGCAAATGAGCCTGGAAGCTATTACGATGCTAATGAGATTCCACCATAGAAGTTGCTGCTCCGGCATCCGGGGTATATTTCATCCATATTTGGAAAACAGTTGTGTTCTCAAAATATAGGGGAGGGGACACACACACACTTCCCAGTGTTCACGGTGGAGTTAGCAAGTTTTTTTTTTTTTACTCTGAGTGCTGTCCTCAAAAAGCTGGGACCTGGTCAGAGAGTCAGACGTTAACACATACTTCCAGTACTTTACTTATCAGGATACAGTGGTTACTTCTCTTTGCAGCTCTTGTGAGATCCAGCTCTATTTTTAGGGAGTTCTTCAGTTTCATCATCTGCTTGTCAATCACCACTGAGCTCCTTTTTATTAATAACACAATCAAACTCTTCCTCCCAGCTTCAGAATAACACAAACAGTCTGCATGTTGGCACATGTTCATGGCACCCACCAAAAAAAAAAAAAAAAAAGGCAAATGAGTGTGATTGTTTACAGCAGCAGCAGCAGCAGCAGCAGCAGGCACATCAAACACAGCTACAACTTTATATTTTCACGCTCTGCTGTGAAACAGGATAAGACGCGTTGTTCCGGGTTCTTCTGTAAAAAAAAAAAAAAACACGACTGGCATCAGTGCGTTCAGGTGCAAAACCTGTAGCACGGCTGCTACTAGGGTGTGTGTAGTTTGTGCGCTAAAGGCAGGCAGGCAGGCAGGCAGGTAGGTAGGAAGGAAGGTAGGGAGATAGGGTACGTTACCATAGTAACACCAAGAGGGAACCCAGCAGAAGCAGAGTGTCTATATGTGTCCTGACCCATTTCCATTCTCATCCACAAGTGTTTTGTCTCCCTCACCTTGCCGTTTCACAACTAAAAGCACCTCTCCTTCTATATCCTTGATGCATTTGCTGCATTTAACAAATGGTCGAGGCTTGAAACGTTCTGCTAAACACACACACACACACACACACACATACACACATACAAGGGGTGCAACACAAACTCTCAAGGTACATTTGGTTTCCTATTTAGTTCAGTTCAGTCCCATTCAACTTTGTTATCCCTGAGGATAAAAAAAAAACACTAACAGGAAAGAAAAAGTGTAAAAACAAAGTAGTAGAGTCGTAAATTAAGAGTATTTTCATCTTCTGGACTCAAAGACACACACAGGCGGGAGTTAAAGCTAATTAATAGTTGTAAAAAATAAGAAATTCTCACATTGTTATTTTTTTTTCCACTTGGTGAAACTAAAAGCTGCTGCAGATTTAAGGACAAAATATAAATGAGGTGATGAAGGTCAGTGCAGAAAAAGAAAACGCTCACAAATTAAGACAAACAGTGATTATTCTGTCTCATTTCAACAGAAGATCATCAGTGATTAACTTTACATGTAAAACATTAATCAGACAAACAGAATTTTTTAACTGGATGCACTATGATTAATAATAAAGAATACTAAACTTGTCCTGTAGTCTGTTGAGAACATGATTGATCGGCTTCAAAGTGATTAAAAGTTGGAATCGATCATCGTCAGATCAGATTTAACCTCAAAATATATTATTACTGGAGTCAAATGTGTCTTATATGTGATTTATAATGTTTGCTAAAAGAGCAAAACCAGAAATGTGTCAGTTCATCTGTTAATTCAGCACCAAGAGTCAAGTTTAACTCTTAAAAAAACATTCACAAACATGTAGATGAGTCATTTTGATGGACACCAGCAGTAGGACGATGCACAGTAAGTGGGACTGGCTCAGTATAAACTCCTGTGTCCATGTTCTTCATCGTCTATGTGCAGCAGCCATGTTTCCTTTGTGTTTTACTGATACTGATTTACACCATAACAGAAACATAAAACCACCTGAATATTAATTTTATGAACCTAACAAGGGAACGTTTCACCCTGTGGTCTGGACTAATGTTGGCAGTTTACATTTACCTTTTCATTCAGAAAAAAGAAACAGTCGTCTGGTCTAGAAACATCAGTTTAGTGTCGAGGCTCAGTGACGTGTTTTTCAAACAACGCAGCTCTGTGGCGCAGAGGAATTAGATTTATTACCATGTGACTTCACGGCCGAGCTTTAACTTAATTACAGTAATTGCTGATCTTTGCTTTGATGATGATAAGAAAAAATATAGCATATGTTAGTAAGTGAATCTACGTGTTATTGTATTCGTGTTGGTTTCAGTGTGACATCAGTGTTGGACTTCAGATGGCCGCCACAGCGTCAGTCACTGGGCCGTGCAGCCTCAGCCTCACACTGACGCCCTGTTTACGTTCATCTGTACAATACAACCACGTTAATATTGAAATCTGTTAAATGAGCTGTTCACTTCAATGTACTGTATTGCAGCCACACTCGAGTGGTAAGCGCTTTAGGCGAGCAACCAAATCCTGTTAGAAATGTCAATTGAAAAGGTCTTGAGATATTAAAAATGTAGTTTTTAATTAAAGGTTTATTAATAGATTTTTCAAACTTTTTTTTTAATTACCCGACCAGATGCCTGAGGCATTTGGATTACAACTTTTATCTCACTTGATTCAGACTGCCTCTCTCCATTCAGCCATTTTGGATTAAAAGTCAGACTTCATAAATGCTGTTCATTAATTCCCAGTGTGGGCAGTTAATGTGAGATTCAGCTGCAATGTTACGGCTGGTCTGAGTGTCTATTTATTTTTAGATTCTTGTGGCTACTTTGCAGCCCAGGCCTAATCTGTCACGGAGGAGAACATGGAGGAAAATCTTAATCGCTGTGCCAAAAAAAGATTTCCAATGCACTCTGGTGTGTCTGGGTTTAAAAAAAAAAAAAAATCAACATGTGAGTGACACAGTAAATGATGTTACTGACATGTGTTGCATGCCAACACACTGTAAAATTGTTCCATATATTAGGAGCTCAGTCTGCGTCATGCTGTTTACACACATATACACACAGTTACCACTGTGTGCGCAGTGTGTCACATCATGCAAACCTTTACAAGTTTACAGCTACTTTGTAAAAATAAAAAAACGCACAAGTGTGTTCAGAAATCACTTTTCTTCTGAGTTTAGATTAATGAATTCGTTCACGTTTGTTTAATAACTAGTGTGAAAAAAAAGCAAGAAAAATCTAATCAAAATGAATCATGTGCAATTTGTGAGATTTGATTCTGCATAATCTGCTCATTACTGGATTAAACAATTTCACCCCAATTAAAAACATACAGGTGGATACAACAAGTTCAGGCGTGTTCTCTGAAGGGCAACATGCACGTCAGTCTCTGGGAAAACCTAAGACATCACAAATGAGGCAGAAGCAGAACCATGAATTATCTTATCTAACAGTGTAGAACTGATACAAGGTGTAAAACTGTTAATGTGTGATCTTTGTTTCATCGTGTTCGCTGCACTTCCCAGAGATCAGCTGCAGTCACTCTGTGTGGGAAACTCCTGTGAGTGAGGTTTTTGTAAATGGCACTCTTTGCATGATTAACCGCAGTGACCTTGATCTTGATCACTCACTACTCACTACGTATACTGTCTGTAACTCTTACCACTGCTCTGCTGGTGGAAATGTAAAAAAAAAAAAAGATCCACTTCGCTTATCGTGCAATAAATACCTTTTTATTCTTTTGCACTGAGCAGAGGCTGATGAGTGAGGCCGGGTCACCACCAACTGGGCAGAGCTGGCGTCGGCCCCCGCTCGAGGGCCACAGACACTCCCACATTCAACACATGTCACCTGGTTTTGGTGATGGGAGTGGATTCAGTTAAGTTGAATTTTACATTTCTAGTTGATATTTTTCGTCTAATGTTGAAATCTCATGTTAATAGTCAATGTTTATAGTTAGGTACTGTAGCTTGTAGGCTAAGCTAACATTTGCTAACTTTTCTGTAGAAGCTGTGCCAAGAGATTGCTGTGCTTAAACGCGACTGACCAGTGGGTTTCCATATTGTTACGCAGGTACGTGTGTTTTTGTTTATGTATATGAATCTATTATTGTTTATAAAATCAGAACCAAGTGAGTCTGGTCACTTTTCCACTGTTTAGCTCACCCTCCTCCTGGCCATGAGCATTTGTTTTTAACAAAGCCGGCAAGAAAGCAACCCATGGCGGTGGATAACGTTATTTATCACATACGATGTTACAATGTGTATATTTGTGTAGTTTTATCTGGCATAAACATGAGATTACTGGTTACGTGGTGCGTTTAGGTCGCAGTGCTGCTGAGACGAGAGCTGGGACACCGGGTCGGAGGCTCTGATCTTGCAAGGTTAGTTTTTTAGCCAAGAGACGCCAGGTGGAAGGCAGAGAGCCTCCATTCTCCCTGTAACAAGTTACCAGTCATTTATTTAACCATCACAGTTACTGTGAAGCTGATTATTTAAGGTAAAAATGTAGCCCCACGTGATTGGCCAGTGTGTTTCCATATTGTTACACGGGCAGTAAAAGTCCGGTCAAACGTTGAGGGAGTGTCAGTCCTTGGTATACACACAACGCAGACAATGGTTACACATGGTGCATGTTATGTTTAACCTAATCACCATAATCCTGCCTGAATCACATATTTTTCTACTAGTTGCATTGTATTCAGTGGGAACTTGGAGCCAAGTGTCCTACTGTGTGTTTGCACTGCAGGCTCATACATCACTATTGTGTGATACTGATCAACAGTTATTTAAAAATGCAGATGCTGTGCATTATTTGCTGCGGTTTGTTATTTGTATTTCAGTTTGCATGTTGGCGGCTTTGAGTTTGTTGGTTCAACCCGACTGCTCTGCACACACACACACACACACACACACACAGTTCCTGAATTCAATGCAAAAATAATCTGACATGTTTTAAAATAGATGTTGTGTTTTTTTTTTTTGTTTTTTTTTTACTTTCGGCTGGTTGATGGATGATGATCTGCAGCAAGTAACACTCCACCTTGCAGATTAAGGCACTTGGTGCGTAACTAGCCAGGTACTGAGATTGTGTCATTAGCACCATTGACCAAAGCAGCAGCAGCTCAATCAATAGAGTATTATGAAAAGATGCTACACATGAAATGGACTGCTCTCTGAGCAGGACAGGAAGAACACTGGACTTATTTCTTCATTCTCAGTCTTGAATCCTGCTGCTCTTAATGTGACCTCACCTGAAGACAGACTTCACCAAACATTTCCTTTTTTTTTTTTTTTTTTTAAAGCAGCCGAAGTTGTTTGTTGCATCGGATGACCCCGAGGATTTTCTCCTACTGTTTTCAATGCAAGAGCCAGCTTGCTGCAGGAATACTAATATCTCCTAATAGCATTAACACTGGAGATACTTGACCCTGGGTTTTGCGGTGGACTCTCACCTCTCATTTTAAGGGTTTAAACTGTGTATGAAAACATGAAGAAGAGTGTGACGTTTTTGTTTTGTTTTGTTTTCAAAAGAAGATAAAAATGGAAGTGTAAAGTGAATATGAAAACATAAAGTCTGTCTTTGTGGTCACAGCATCAGTGCATGTAAATTAAACCAATGCATCACTTCAGACTCTATAGGAGACACGCAACGACACACACGCACATGCACATGTACATGCACACAGAGATCTTACTTGAACTTTGCAAGAATGCAAAACTGAGTGTAGGTCTTGAGGGAACAGGAAACGACTTCCCTCCTCCCCCTTCAATACCCCCCCCCCTTCTCCTCTCCCCTCCTCCTCCCGTTCCTCCCTCCCTCCCTCCCCTCGCTTCCTCCCCCTCCCTCCCTCCTCCTCCTCCAGCTCCACGCTATAGCAGCGAACTAGGCAGGCCAACTTGCAGAGTGCAGCTCAGCCTCGACAGCGGCTGCTTCCCACTGGGGGTCTTCGGAGAGCATCGCACTCCCATGTGCGCTGCTGTGCCCGCTGGATGTTGAAATCGCGCCGTGCGCCTCGCCAGGAGCCACCATGTCCAACCCAACCCACGACCCGTTCTACTCGTCTCCGTTCGGACCCTTCTACAGGAGACACTCGCCCTACATGGTCCAGCCCGAGTATCGGATCTACGAGATGAACAAGCGGCTGCAGGCGCGCACAGAGGTGAGGAGATAACCGCCGCACGGTCCCGTTTAGGTCGCGGTACCGGTAAAGCAGGGTAACGCGCTATATGGAGGTCCGGTGCGGGAAAGGGAAGAGAATGGAAGGGGAAGGGATGTAAGAGCCGGACAGAGAGAGACAGAGAGGGGGGCTCGGGTCGGCGTGAGGGTCCGTCAGTCAGGAGATGTGGATGTGGATGCCAAAGTGCCAAACATTCCTGAGGTGAAAGTAAACAGGCTCCGGTGCGTGTAGACAACACGCCGCGAGACATGAGCTCTGAAGTGACCTGTTGTAGAGGCGACACTGGATTCCACTTTGAAATCTGATGGTTTGTGGGTAAAGATGCGTTCACGTGGCCAATTAACTTGTTTGAAATTCAGGGAGCTAAGTGTCACCTACTCTGATTGGAGCTGAGTGATCCACCTGAAGTGGGCATCACTTCTCAATCAGCTCAAGCTATGTGCTGTAAACAGACAAGATAATCTGTTTACAGGTTGTTGTTGTTTTTAGACTCATCACTTCAGTCAAATTTAGTCTGGGACTATTTTTTTCAGTGCAACATCTAAATATCACTAAGAAGAAGTGAAACAAGCTGCAGACCAGTGTAAAGACTGTTCAAGTCCAGCCACACTGTGCAGACTGAGGCAAAGTGCATTTAATGTATTTGCATACATTTACATATTGCCTGGTTATTTTACATATTTGCATACCGGAGCGTGGTCGGTTGAAAACTGCTACAGCTCAAACCAAACGAGCTCAACAAGAACGTCCAGAGAGTTTGTCCGCAGTGGTGAAGAGTTTCATGTTTCACTGTGAAGGCTTCATATCCTGTGATCTCTGATTCATCATCTCTCTCTTTCTGTGTCTGGATGAAGTTTTGTCCCTGACAGCGAGAAAACTGCACATGTCACTGAATAATAATAAGGATGGGAGGGGGCTTGGGGGGGTATCTGAGTTAACTTCATGTCAGTTTCTCCTGATGCTTCAATGAGTTTGGCGCCAAATGAGCGTGGTGCACAGCGTCACTCAACTCAGTCTGAACCTTTGCTGATCCCACTGTGAGTTATATAGCAAGCATCTGTTTTCAGCATCTGCTCTGTGATCTCGAAATGTGTAAATCTGCAGATAAAAAGTTCATTTGACATGTCAAGTTGCGAGGCAACAACCAGGAGCAAGCAGGTTTTAGCAGCTCGACTGCTTAAACTAGAGTATTTCTACTATTGATTAATCTGCCACGATTAATTGGTTAATCATTGGATCTATAGGATGCTAACAAATAGCCCATCTTAACCTCCCAGAGTTCGCCTTTATTTGTTGTAGCCTACATTCACAGGACTAAAGATTCAGATTCAAACATTTCACATTATAGTGAAGCTGGAACCAGTGATTTTTTAGTTCTTTCTTATTTTATAATAAAAACAGTCGCTGATGAATCTGGTGATTGTTTCAGCTCTAGTAAATAACCAATATCTTAAGTAATCTCACCTCTGGTTGTTGTTGGAGGCTTTTAGGAACATGATTCCCACTGAGACATTAAAGACGAAGAAGATTTGAATGAATATGTCCGTTAAATGACTTTAATGAGCAGTTTTTGGAAATCTTATGTTGGTGCAGGGCGACCAGCTGAGTTACTGCAGCATCTTGCAGAATGCTGCTGACTTTCCCTAAAGAGGAACTTGCAACTTTAAGCAGACCACAGCAATGTTGCTGAGATGCAACGGCCCAGTGTGATGCATTATTCATGCGGAGTGGTCCAAGCCCCAGTGGACCTCAACTCCCGTACCACACATACCCAGACACCAAGTACAATCACCACGCACACACACATGTGCAGCAGCTACACAAATGCACAGCACAACACACAGGCACGTGTGTTAACTAACCCAGACATATGTATGTGTATGTGTGTGTGCGTGTGTGCAGCACAGACAAACGTACCATTGATAATGAGTTGCATGATACGAGCCCACAGACACGAAACATCAGTTTAAACCATTACCATCATCTCCTCTGACTAAATTATATAATTGCATAATAATATAATTAGTTTTTGTTCCTGTTGGTGCTCATGTCTTCGTCTTCCTCCTTGTCCTGCTCGTTCTTCCTCTCTCCGGTGTTAAGAGTGTAAAACATGTCGACTCTTTAGCGATGTGGCTACTGTTTGATTGAAATGCAGGTGGTGAATATGATGAGGAGGAAGTATAGTGTCTTATGGAGGGTCAATAAATGCCTCCAGTTTTGCTGTTTGTTTGCATCCAGATGTTCCATACAACAGCTCACATCAGGCTTTTAACAAAATTATATAGTAATTATTGCAAAAACTGTGGCCATTAATTCACACAGACCTACTGCATGGAAATATATATATATAAAGCAGCACAGGAAGAGAAATCTCCTTCATATGTAAAGTCTGTTCAGCTTCACTCAGACACACGGACGTGCACACTCCTCATGAAGCTGTTTACTTCCTGTAAAGTGAGCTTGGCCGTTGGTCCCTTAATGATGATGTGTGCCTGAGGGGTCATTCTCCTGCTTAGCTGCTGCTAAGTCCATCTCCTGTTTTATACTGTGTGTCTGTAACAGTCAGCTCACAGACAGAGCCCTTAATATTTCATCAAGGTTTTGCTGATTGCAGGAGCAGCAGGTCCAGGTCCCCTTTTGTGTGTGTGTGTGTGTTTGTGTTTGTTAGCTTTATTTATATTTATATCCTCGATCTTTGGGAGCCTAAACCATCACATCTAAATTCACATTTTAACTGTTGTCTGACCTCATTGAAACTTGACATGTAGGTACAGGAGAGCTAATTCTCTTTGTGCATTTGCTGAAAACAACTAAATATAGAATTTAAAAGATTTTTCTAATGTTCAACTGGACATGAATGAAAATATATTACTTCTACATGTATGTGTCATAGTGCATCATGATGTTAGTCATGTTTGAGGTCAGTAAGACCCCAGAGACAACACAACTCTCTGTTACATCACTTAATAACAAATAATAGACTCACCTGGGATGCAGGGCTGTCAGCACCAGTTGCAGATTTGGATCATGATGAACATGATGAACATCGACTGTATTTGCAGCCGAGCTCTCTGAGGTCTGCTGCGGACTTCAAACTTTCTGTGACGTGTTTAAAATCACACTCATAGCAGGAAGTAGGAAGTTTTCATTCGGTTTGGAGCTCAGGTAGAGAGGATGATGAATCAAGGTCTCCACTGTCTTATCCTTTTGTTTTCGTGTTGTTGAAACAGTCAGAGGAGACGACAGGAAGTGTGTTAAACAAATCCAGAGAACATATGGGCTAATGTGACTGTGACTGTGTTGGATGTCACTGTGAAGAGATATCCTGTATTAAAACCCTGGTTTTGTCGCTATATTTTGTTGATCCAGTCAGAAAGATTTCAAGCTCTCAAAAAACAGCCGTCTTGTCAGAATTATCACCCGGCTAAAGATGCTTAATATCGTGAAAGGGGGCTGCCATTGTTAATAGGATAAGAATAGCTCGGAGCTCGTACTTAACATGGTGCTCGCTGGCAGGCCATCGAAGCAAAAATGACTCACCATAGTTTGCATTCCCGTGGTTGTAAGTAGTTTTTTTTTTTTTTAACAACAGGGGAACTGACTAAGCCTCAGTATGACACCATCTTTGAGAAAAAGTGTTGAAGGAGTCGACTGAAGTCACTGCTCTGTTAGAAATTCTTCCATTTGTCTTATTCATGAGTGTGCTTTTGAATTTGCTTGGCTGGTGGTGCAACTGCCTCTCGCACTGGCAGGCACAGGACTCAAGGACCTGACACTTTGGAGGAGACTTACTTACCCCAGAGGAGGGTATAGTGCATGTGTGAGAGTAAGTAACGTCTGTAGCATGAGCTCAATGCTGCTAATCCTCTGGGAGCGAAATAACCAGTTGTCAGAATTAGAGCCACAGTCTGTTTTTTTTTTTTTTTTTCTACTCTTTACTCTTCGATTTAAAATCCTACGCACATGGTGGTTGTATCGACTGGAATCCGTAAGTGCACGGCGTTTGCAACATCTCTCATCTCTTGAATCATTTCAAAAAGCCAGAGAAATTAACTTTACCAGGAAAAATACACCCTCAGATGCTTTTGTGCCATTATATATGGTTAAGAGTAAATTCTCGTGATGCTCGGTGCATTAGAGAGGCTGTTTTGTAATTTACTTTTGGCTGCAGACGTTCTCTCATCTGTACGTCTGCTGCCAGCAGTCCACCACCCAGAGAAACATGTGAAAGCTCAGAGATGAAGTATAGAGCTGCAGTTAATGATTATTCTCATTATTGATTGAATTATTGATTAATCTGTGAGTAATTTTATCTGTAAACAATGAAAATATGCATGTAGTGTCTTGTGTTTGTGCGTCTGGCTGTTCACCAACAACCTATAGACCACAAATATTCAATTTTTGATCAATTAAAACAGAGAAAAGCTGCACATTCTTACCTGAGTGAAGCTGCAACTAGAGAATGGATGACGTTTGGTCGCCAAGTAATTTCAGACTAATCGACTAGACGTTCAACTCAACTCCACTGATAATCGTTCATGTTCCATAATCTCCTTATTAAATCATTTAATCTGTAAAAAGAAAAACACGAAAAACATAATTCACAACTTCCTGAAGCTTAATTTACGTTTCACAAATGTCTTGTTTTGTCTGACAAAGAGTCCAAAAGATTCAGTTCCCAATGATTTAAACAGAGAAACGCATTGAGTCCTTACTCAGAGGTTGGTGTTTAAAAAAAAGAGAAGAAAAGAAAGACAATGGATCAGTTATAAAAATAGTTGCTGATTTGTTAGGACGGATTAATCGTTTAATCCCTTCAGTTGGACTGTGGAGTTGGTGAAATTATTTTCATTATCAGTTAATCTGCCTGTTATTTTGAATCAGTGACTCGTTTGGTCCATAAACATGCAACATCTCCTAAAGCCCAGTGTGACGTCTTACAATCAATGATGACAACAACAACAACAACAACAACAACAACAATAAGTCCATTCAGTTCAGTACAGTGTAAAATAAAGACAAGTCAGAAACCATCACAGCTGAGGAGCAGAAACAAAAAATGACTTGATCAGTTAATCGATTATTAAAATCGCTGCCTGAAGATTGACTAATTGATTTGTATCAGCTCTACTATAGGAACACGGAGCTTCTGTTTCTGATACTGATGATTATTTTCATCATCGATTATTAATCTGTAGATTAATTTATTGGAATAACTGATGAATTTAATCACAGTTCTCCAAAAGTCCAAGTTTCTGTCTTTAAATCACTCGTTTTGTCTGATCAAGATGTGAAATGCAAACAAAATCAGTTTACAGCCCAGAGGAGAGGTCTGATCAATTATCCAAATAGTATTTTTCTACTTGATCCGCTCACCAGGTGATCTACTCAGTGTTACACTGTAACCAGAGTGATGATGACACTAGGAAATGAGTGTACTTTGATTGGAAACATTAATATTGATGACGTGTAGTTGGAAATATCTCAATATGATCAGCTGTTGTCTACATTAGGCCTGAGAGCAAAACAAATACTTTTTGTTTTTAGGTGAGACTTTTTTTTTTTCTTCTTCTCTTTCCAGCTCTGATGCTGAGGGAGTGTTTTTTTTTTTGTTTGCTCTCGGTAACAAGCCTCTCACCTGCCATGCCCCCTGAAGTACACATGGAAATAAGGAGGAATAAAAACCCAGCCACACAACAAGTCCTGTGTGTTTGTCTGGGATCAGCGCTCACCTTTGAACTGATAACTGTGCTGCAGCTTAAACAGCCCTGCTCCTGTGATGACTCGGGGTCTGTTTCTATCCCAACCTTATTACCTGCTCCATTCATACTTATTACCTGCGTGGCTGTATTTCTGCACCAGGCTGACTGCTATCCCATTACCTTCATTTTACACAACGTGAACCCGCTGTGACCTGGCAATCTAAACAGGCTTTGATGTGGATTTGATGCTATGCATACGGTGTGACCACATTGTTTCTGTGCTGTCGCTCGGGGGGGGGTGCACCGGCCTCGGCGTACAGAGGCAGCTGCGATGATTTGTGGGGGAATTTGACACTTAAGCGTATGCAAATGAGGCGGCGGATTAACATTCAGAGGAGGAGCTTGGTCGACCTCAGCCGGTGTAAGGCCATTAGCATAGAAGACATTAATATTCAGCGGCAGAGAGCGAGGGACACAGAGTAACACTGTAAGTAAAACTACAACACAGAGGGTTGAAACAGAAGGAAAACAAAAGCATTTTAATGGAGGCACCATAATAATACCCAGAGGGCTACATTCAAAAACCTCTCCTCTGCTGCTGCCGCTACTGACAGTGGGTCTAATGGTCACACTCTTCCTCCACAGATAGACATGCAGTCAGTAACGGTGATTGGCAGGCCATTCATTGGATTCTTGTGTCTATTGCACGTAGTTAGTCTCATTCTCATTATTCAAATGGGCCCACAGACCTGACTCATTGGCTCGACTGTGCAACTGGAGGAACTGGAGTGTTCATTATGGCAAATTCCCTTGTTCCTGTCAGGGGCAAAGTGGATCTGTTCCCATCAGCACTACATGTCAGATTGACATGAATAGGCTTATGATGTAGAGGTCAAGTTGGCACTGAGCTGTAAGGTTCACAGAGAGGGATTAAAGATGAGCCACCAAAGCGCCAAGAACACACCAGGAGATTTCTTTTAGTTAGAATCTGTGTCTAACTTCACAGGCATGAAAATGGCAAATAACGAGTGTTTCATCATCAATTAAACTGAAGATTACATCTCATTTGTTTGGTCTGTAAATGGTCAGAAAATTGGGATAAATGTGTGCAATTTCTCACAGACTCAAATTGTTTCTTTTGTCCAACAACAGAGATGAAGAAAAGCAGCAGATCTTTGCGTTTGAGAGGCAACAACCAGCCACGTTTTATGTTTTAACGCCCGAGAAGTGTTTTAAACAATGATTCATAAAAACTGCCGCCTAATCGGCTAATCAACTAATTGTTCCAGCTCTATAGGGCATCCTTTTTTTTCTTTATCAAATTCAGGCCTTTTTCAGTGTTTGAAATAACAAAAGCAGAGATTTTATGTAAAAAACGCACCTGTTTGTCAGTTTCAATGACAAAGTGCGGCTGCAGGAGAGACAGGCGCCTCGTCCCCTCCATTTTAATGATGTCGTTTTGTGTGGAGAGTGATTTCCAAACTGGAGCTGAAAACATCAGCAGCTGATCGACAGAAAAATAATTGGCAACTGTTTTTGTAATCAATTAATCGTTTAAGAGTGAGATGTGTTGAGATGCTTCATGAGACAGTAAACTGAATATCTCTGGGTTTTCCTCTCGGTCACATGAAACACACACAAACACACACACATTGGGCTTTAGAAAATGTATTGTCAAACCTTCCATAAACTAAGCAAGTAATCAGTGAATCAGGAAAATAATAAATTGATAATCAAAGTAAAAACATTGGTTGCAAGACATTAACCATGTGCAGATGTGGTAGAGTCCACCTGTGCGTGTAAGTGTGTGCGTGCTGTGTGCAGATTATCTCCTCAAACACAGCAGTTTGACAGAGATTCATGTTTTCTGACAGTTCATCATTTCCTCCAAACACAAAAACCAGAACTTCTGTTGCACTGAGAAACATTAGGCACATGTAGTATGGGAAATGTGTGTGTGTGTGTGTGTTTGTGTGTGTGCTGAAGGTAATTACCAGAAAGGTGTTGGACATCACGGTGCCCTTATCTGAACCATTACTGTTGGATTTATCTGCCATCAGGGAAAACAGGCCACTGTAGGAATCGTAGGAAAGGCTTCAGATGATGTCACAACTGAGGTGTAATCACTTTTTTTTTTTAATGAGGCCAACCGATCGAAAGGTTTTCAGATCAATTATCAGGAACATGTTAAGCATACTGTAGTCACAGGGCAGTGGGTCTGCTTGTGTTGTGTTCAGATGCTTTTTTTTTGTCCTGTTAAAACCAGCCTCTTTGATGCTGGAGATTTTTGCACCTAATTTATTAGTTGATATTAAAGTAATAGTTGATTGTCCATTAAATGATCAAATGTGTTTGAAATTACAGATCATTTTCAGTCAGATCAACGCCAGTTACAGTCTTCTGCATTTATACTCCCCTCCCACACATTACACAACAAAACAATGGAGAATAAGTCTTAAATAAGTCAACAACATTTGGTATTTACTTGGCTCACAGAGTAAACAGCATTATTATTTATTCCTCTAGTCTCTAATATGTGTTGTTATTATGATTCACAGCCTCATTGACAATGAAGAGACATCTGCTTTTGTGGACTCGTAAAACATCGCTCGGAGCTCTTACGTTAAAAACAAAAACATTTTATATTTTCATAATGCTGCCAGTCACTGAAAGGACTGAATCACATTAGCTTCTGCTTCCCTTAGTTAACTCCCTGCCAACCTCCCCCATGCTAAATTCAAGGATAATACAGCTAAAAGGTGAGCGGACAGGCTGATAGTTTTGAAAAGAAAAGGGAAAAGTAACCTTATCCCCAGAAAAGTGTAGTCAGAGCTTTTTTTTTTTTTTTTTTTTTTTTTTTTTACCTGTTTATCATTTCGTTCCTTAGAAAGCAGCTCTTTGGTGTAAAAACCCAAACTGAATAGACTCGGGCATTAAACACACCTTTCTTATTTGGAGGGAAATGGGGTTTCAGAAAAGCTGCATGTGCACAAGTTAAGATACAGCACTGTCCTGTGTCACTGCAAGTTGCACAAGCGACAGTGATGGATATTGAGAAAAACTTTATTAAACACCACATGAGAAACTAATTAGGTCCTCCATGGTTACTGACGGAAGTCATTAAGGTCACAGGAAACAACATAGGAAAAGCTTGCTGGGTGTAAAACCATAGTAACACCGATATAGACATGTTCTAAGTGGACATTAGCGTTGCCAAGGGACTCACCAGGTTGCTAAATTAAAAAAAAAAACTAAAAAAAACTATATCTGTAAGGTGGTAGATTGATAATTTTAGGGAAACAATATATCAAATGACCGAGTGTCAGCGTGAGAGGGGCTGTTTGCAGTGATGAACCTACAGAGAATCATCATCTCAGTCTGCGGCTCCCCTCGGCTGCACACAGCTCTACTGTGTCGTTTCAGCTCGTTATCTGAGCCACTTCTTTATTTTTGTTTTGTTTGTTTTGTTTTTTTACTGCTTTCATGGAGCTGTTTTCAGATCCAGCAGGTGGACTGGAAAATCTCCAACTGTAACCCAACAACCTGCTCCACACCTGAGAGCAGACAGACGCAGTCACAGGCGAGCCAGTGAACATTTAGAGAGATAAATTGCTAGATTTTTTTTTTTTTACTGGTGGAGACCAAAAACAGAGAAAAAAGAGGAGCGAATGACACAATAAATCAATAAATGAATAAAAACCTGATTGTTGGTGATACCTGAAAAATCAATT
Source organism: Caranx ignobilis (assembly GCA_021432705.1). Taxonomy (NCBI): domain Eukaryota; kingdom Metazoa; phylum Chordata; class Actinopteri; order Carangiformes; family Carangidae; genus Caranx; species Caranx ignobilis. The sequence goes on from MU269981.1 coordinate 22,184,031, forward strand.
AGAACCACAGATGATTATTGATCTGTTTCAGATAAAACACTAAGCTGTGTCAGAACAAGAGATACGGTACATGTAGGCTAATGTACAAATTAGGGCTGCAGGATATAAGAACAAAACAAAACATAATATTGCGATTATATGGGCAGATATTGTGATTTTAGTGTCAGTTGTCAGTTTTGCTTTTCATTTTCACTTAAAGATATAAAATTTAATGATGTGACTTTTGTTGGTTTTAATATCCCTTCAGTTATTTTGGGCCTTTTCTTACGCCACTGTTGTAGCAACAGTGTTGGGAGGACAGTGAAAGGGCCACAGGTCAGGTTCAAACCCAGGGCTCACGGGTGCAGGTGAACCACCAGGACACACCTAAGATCAAATATATTTTAACATGTTCCAATTATAATATCCAGGGACAGTAGCTTTAACACAACATGTATAAAAGTAATAATCATAGAATGACATCATATCTTACTGTATTGGAGCAGCATTAAAAACATATCTGCACAGGGCTGGACATGATCTCCTGTTTATACGCACAGGCTCTTTGTCACTGTGTTGGTCCAGTAACATGGTTCTGTACATGAGATGCTGTGAGAAGACGTTCCCAGAAAATCAGAGAGAGAGAGAGAGAGAGAGAGAGACCTCTGGCCAAACAATGAGCGTCAGTCATATCCAGCAGGATGCTCGGACAATAGACCCACCTTTTTCCTGGCCCTTTCCCATGGTTCCTTCCAGGCTGCACTGTCGCTCAGATAACAGAGAAGACAGACGGGCCTGTATTCTGTCTGTGTCCTGTTGTTCTCCGTCCCTGATGTGGTAACAGAGTCTGTCCCGAAACACAGAGGTCACAGGTTGGATTCTTGCATCCTAACAACTTTGTTAGGGTCTCACAGTGAGACGATGTTGCCTCTGGGATCGCCTGCACTATTTAAAACTTGTTATGTGTCCGTAGATATAAAACACTATATGCAAAACTGCAGTTTAATAACAGCCACTACATTCCCAAATTTTACTGCAGCCTTGTGTGGCAGAGCATTTTATTGTTCTCATCTGCTTACAAGACCATTTCTAAGAGTTTTTTTTTTTTTTTTGAAGCATTCTTCTCTTTTGGCCCAGATTGTCCATGATAGATCCATTTAGTTATTGTCAGCCATTCGTCATATTCTTTGGGAAGTATCTTTGGTATTCCCCGTGTTTATACTCTGTATAAACAACACTAAGACTCTATAACCATAGTTTGAGGCTCTGTGAGGCTGTACCCTCAGATATAATGCTGCTTTGAGAATGCTAACACTAGCATGCTAACATGCTCAGGGTAACAATGCTGACATGTTCATGTTTATCTGGCCGAATGTTTAGCCTATTGCTAAATGCTAAGAGTTGCTAACTGGTCCCAAACAAAAGCCACTGTTGAGGCTAAATGTGTTTTTTATGGGAATGTCACTGGTTTTGCAGTGCTTGGTCATAAATAAATATATTTATCCGACAATGGCACAAGTTAAAAAAAAAAGTTCAAAGGTCAACAAAATTACTGTAATTCATCCTAAAAGGGACACGACTTTCTTCACTAAATTTCATTACAATCTGTTCAGTATCTGTTGTGGATATTTTGCATAAAGCCTCATGGTGTCATGACTTCACAACTATCCATATAATAGTTGTTTGGGCTAAAAGAAAATCCACTAACGTATTCATATAGGTTTTCCTATGTATCAGACAGGAAGAGGTTGTTCTTTTCCATACCTTGACATGTTTCAACGGATTCTTCCATCTTCTTCAGAAGCGACACAAGGGCTTAGTGTGACATGTCTTATCAGCTGATGATGTCACGTACTGTAGGCGTTATTGTCCTGCCCAGGTTTGACAGGATGACCACGCCTACTGCTGTCAGTTTGTTCCTTCAGGACAGTGCTCCAGGTTTGCGATAGCATGTATGCCCCTTCGCCCCAGTTCATCGTCTTTTAGGCCTGCTTCCTTATTTCTCGCCTCCGTGATCCAGCAGTGGTGTCTGTTGCTTCCCGTACAGATGATTTGGGCCTTTTCCCAGTGGTTTTCCTCTTCTGCAGTTCCTGTTGTGCCTTGGTTTTTTTTTGCTCTCTAACATTTTTTTTTTTTTGGTAGAAAATCATCGCCTTTTCTACTTCCATTGCAGATTATACTTTAGAGAGCAGTGTCACCCTTGCTGTAAACTTAACAGAAAAATATTCAAGCTTATAATATTTCATCATCAGGCAGACAAAAAATAAAGTTCAGCAGCATAACAGTGGATACAGCAGCAGCAGATACAGTGAATGAGGTGGTGGAGACACACTGTACTTGAGGTTAGTTACAGCAGGAGCCTCTTCTCTGTGCCGGTTACCGGGTGTTTCGTCATCTTAGTGATCAGCCGTTTTTCCTGTGAGATGGACTTGAATGAACTATTTTGACAAAAAAAAAAAATGGAGTCGAGTGCGGTACATCAGACTGTTTTCATTTATTTATTTCTAATGTAAATTTAGTCATCACACAGTTTCTGAGCAGTCACGCTCTTCTTTAGCATATCCTGTGTGTTAGCAGCATATCCTGCAGGCACTGACGATGCTGCAGTCAGTCACAGGCTCTTCTCAGAGACATCCTACATGGAGCTAAGCATCCACCCTCCTGAAGGGCCATTGAGCAAGACACTGAATGATCGCAGCTCTGTGAGGCCTCTGTTATAACTGGCCCTGACCTCTCTGCTCCACCACTCTAACACTGGCACATGGAGATGTGGGTTTATAGTGTGTTTTTTTTTTTTTTTTGTACAGATCGTGCTCCCATTCACTGAACATCACACTAATTCACTGACTTTACACTCACAGCCACTCTCGGTTCGTAGTACAGTACAATATGACATGAGCTCAGTTTGACACATAAGGTTCGCTCTTTATCCAGGAAATAGCACAATAAGGAACAGCCATTCAGCAATACAGACAGTCATAATTTTAAGTTTTAAAGATATTTAGCTGTTAGAAATATCTCATTTTTGTCCAATTTTTACATTTTCATAAGCTTCTCAAATATTTTAACAATTAAACTGTGGAAATCTGAAGCCATCAGAAGATTATAAAAGGTTATCAGATGAGTCTAAATTATAATTTAATACATGACTCACGTGCACCGCCTGAGTCGGCGTGGCTGGATTCATCAGCCTATAACGAGCAACAGGTCGAGTTAACACGGTCACGTTATAGGACAGGGTACATTCACTTACGCTGAACAATATGAGTGGATCTGATGAAATCCTGTATTGATTGAGCTTCTTGTTAAGCTGTGTGAGGAAGTGTGCCATGTGTTTATTGTTTATTGGTCTAATTAGCTCAGCGGTGGGGAATAGAGGCCACACTGGTGGAAAATGTGTTAGTGTGTCCAAGTCGGAGCCTGAATCCTCAGTTTCCTTTTTTGTGGTTGTAATTTCTCATGGGTGCAGTAAATAATTGTATCCCCTGCTTTGTCATTCATGCATTTTGTTGTTGCTTTAGTATTTTCCATCTTATTGATATTTGTTGACACTTGCTGAGACACTTTTTTGAGTTAAGGTGTTTACTGAACCTGTACTGAACCTCAGTCCCCCCTGCTCACACACACACACACACACACACACACATTTTTATTAATTCTATTTATGATTACCTAACTCTCAGTGTGAGGCTGTGTGATGTTTTTATTTGATCATTTGTTTAATCGTTAAAACTAAAAAAAAAATAAATAAAATAAAAAAAATGTCAGAGCAAGTTTCCAGATCCGGAGGTGACATCTTCAAACAGACTGTTTCTGCTCCTAAACCCAAAGATATTCAATATTTTATGACGTTATTAATAGAGAAAAGCAGCAAAATCTTTCTAATATCAACAGTCAGGATCTGATTGGTCGCAACATACTGCAATAAAACCAAATTATATTTTCTGCACTATGAGATGTTGTGTAATTCATGTTTGCTATCTTGTCATTTACTGGATAGTTTTGCCTCTTTGGGTCAAAAACAAAAAGCGCTCAAGTGCAGCTAAAGAGTTCAGATGTCATAGAAATAACTTTCAGTGATGGTGTTCAGCAGGTGGAGAAGCACCACTCCAAACTTTGAAACAGGTTGCTTGATAAATGACTTAATTTATCACGAGCTATAAAAATAGTCTTTGATTAATCTTCTGTTGATTAATATGTTTAATTATTTGAGTCTCACACTTGTCAGTCAGTCGGTGTGTTTCTTGATCAAGGGCACTTCAGCAGCACGGTGGCGTTGAGGTCACTCCTTCAGAGACCTTCACTCAATGACACAGCTTCTCTTCTTGCATTTAAACTGTAGACGAACGACTTCTGAGTATCAACCTTGACCCTAAGTCTATACTGTAGCACAAACAGTGGTCTCTGTTTGCTGCTTGTGACCTTTGACACTGAGAAAGGAGGGAGAGAAAATGGGAGGAGTGCCTAAGTAAACTGGCAGACATGTAATCTAATGTGGGAACTTCTTCACAGACTTCATTTATAGGGAGAAAGTTAATTCCTGGTGAATGTGCAGTGGCTGCTGAAAGGCAATGACTCTTTTTCTTTTTTTTTCATGCGCTGCATTCATTTCTCTTCATTTGCATAATGCTTGGCTAGTGGATGTAAGGTGGCCAAATACAGCAACATGTTCAAGTCTGCATTATATAAAAACACTTAAGACCCAGGAGGATAGAGCTGCGCTGCTACCAAACATTAGTGTGCACTGACTCTGACATGATTAAAGTGGTGTTGTCTGTGTAGTCTAAAGGAGTGGTTCTTGTACTTTGTCATCCTAAGGACCCTTTAATAGATACAGTTCCTGTGTGGTAACGTTTGACCTCAGCGAGCACATCTCCTGGTTATTTATTTTGAAAGAATTCACCTTAAAATCCACCTGAAGTCAGTTTCATATTCTGCTCTTTTATCAGCCTGTAACAATTATGGTCATTATTGCTTTATCTAGTTTTTTTTTTTTTTTTAAGTAACTTGTTTATTTGTTTGATCTGTTAATGCTCAATAAAAAGAATTGCAAAATGACCCTGGAAACTCATACAGCTTCAAATTAACATCATAAAATTGCTGGTTTTGTTAAAGCAAGTATCCAGAGATCAAAGATGTTCAATTGGAAGCAAATGAGCTCATTAAAAACTGAACTCAGCAACTGATTTTTTTTTGTCTGCTAAATAATTGATATGATTGATATCCAAAGTTTCATTTGATTGATTAACCGAACAACAGCCTAAATATTCAGCCCTAACCTTATGACATAAATACCAAAACATTTCTCAATATTCTTACATTTCACATTAAATACATTTGTTGGTTGGAGTGCGTCCTCCATTCAGCTGCTGCCACAGAGCCACTTTAAAAATCTAATTGAAATGTTGTTTTTTTTCCTCATCCATCAGTGGCCTTCAATATTCAATCAAACATAAGGTACCTGGTTAAAGATCCTTCCCAAACATCTACAGAGTCTTTGCTTCTGTCAAGCTGTTATGCTCCCCAATAACCTGAAGCTATTTGAATCTTTGACAACAGTAAAACTTCCTTGGCCCACCAGTCAGCCGGGCTACGTGCTATTCAGGAGCTGAATGGGGTTTCAGACATTGGTAATTCTCCAAGGTCAGGCCCCAGACACGCCTACACTCTTGGAGGCTTTTCTCCAACAAGAGGCTGGAAGCAATGGCGAAAAAAAATACAGGCTAACAAAAGCTTTGCTGGGAAAATGGTTCATGTTAAACATAGAGAGACATTAGTGGTTTATGGACTGTTGGAGAAAGATGAGGCTAGGAAGAGAAGGCTGTGTGGACTTCTTTTATGTTGTGTGTGAATACGCACAGTTTCTAAACAGCGAATAAATGGTTGCACTCACACATAAAGCGCGATTGTTAACGTGCAGTGTACAGCAGTGTTTTGTGCGGCTTTATACACAGTAAAACTTCTTCCCTTTGTGTGTCTGTTCCCACACTGTGTCATCTGCCCATCCATCCTGTATGGACGTTTCTATATGCAAGGACTTAACCCTCAGCTCTGTTGCTATTTACTGAGGATCCTCCCTATGCTGTCCCTCCAATCCTCTGGATTTCCTGTAAATCCCTGGGGCCTGGCCAGTGCTGGTGATTTGTGGTTGGCTAGTGGGCAATTGACACATTGATAAATCCCCCTCAGATGGGGTGCGATCCGTTTGAATCAATAGAGCCTTATCAGCTGACGGCCGTCACGGCTGCGACCATGTCGGTTCACCTCAGGTCCCTCAGACTCGGCCTGATTTGTAGCTTTTGACAACAAACATCGTCACGCCACGTGATTCGTCAGAGACTCTGCTGGGCGTAATTGAAGGCAGGACGTTGTCTGTCAGTGAACAGCAATGAGAGAATAGGGGAGACAGACAGAGACAGGGAGGTGGATGTAAAGAGAGACAGGCAGAGATAAAACAAAGAAAGGATATTAGACCACGGACCAATGCTGGCTTCTTTTTCTTCATAGTAAATATGTGTCATTTACAATGTTATAACCTGATATCAATGACAGAATAAAAGTAAAGCTCCCAACATTTCCTGCTGCAGTTGAGGGATTGAAATTGAAGACAACATTCATAGCTCCATGAGCCTCCAGTGTGTGTGTGTGTGTGTTGGGGGGGGGGGTTCAACTGCAGCCAGAGGATTCATATGGCTTGTATCCACTGGCCAGGCTTTAGCAGTTCTGCAGCCCGCCTGGCTCTGATCCAGCTTCTCCTCTGTCTTTAGATCCGGGCCAAACCTGGTCTGTCCGTGGCTCAACCAGCCACGTTTCACAACTTGGCGCGGCGCTTGCCCGAATGCTCCAGTTTGGAGGATTAATGGTTACTGACTCTAAATGGAACTTTCCCTGGTTATAATGGAAAAGTTTTGAGCAACATATAGCTTTATTAGTTAGCGCCATTAAATGTGTATTAAATTTACAAAATAAGTGATTTTGGAGGAGCGCAATGAAACTGCCAAGTGCCGTTTGTTTTATTGTTGTGCATACCGAAACTAAATGCTGTTCATGTCGCATGAAATGTGCTTGTTATTTTCACATTCCTCTGTTGTCTGGGTGGGAGGCTTTTCAGCAGAGACAGAAACTAAACCATATCATCTATGGTTGAACCCTGCTGGGCTGAGCAGAGCTAATGGAGACAAGACAATAGACACACCGCTGTCAGCTCTGCTCTTTGTGAAACACTCTTTATTGTTTTGGGTGGTTTTAGGCCTGAGCCAAATATCAGTAAAATGCCAAAATTAACTATTTTGAGTTAGAGTAGAAATATTATTTTGTAAAAATTGCCCAGTTTAAGGGAAATGCTTGAACATAAGTTGGGAAGGGCAGAGAGTGAAATGATTTTAATGTAATAGTAAAAGTGAGTGTAACAAGGATGCCACGTTGGAAAGCAGAAGTGAAGTCAGTGTGAGTGAAACACTGTTTAAATCAGACTGAGGGGGAGGTTAACTAACCCTCTTCTGTAAAAGTGAATAAGGGGGATTTTAAGGAAGACAGTATTCTGTAAAACAGAGGAGTGGGGGGCTTAAGTAAAACACTTTTCATTAAAACAGTAAGAGGAAGCTTAATGAATACCGGAGTCTATAAAACAGAGTGATGGGAGCCCTCAGGATGACAGCACTCGAAAAATTTATCTCCAGCACTAAATCCAGGCAGTTTGTGTCAAAATGGGGATCACACTTATTCATGAAATCCTCCAACTTGTTTTAGCAGCAGGGAAAGTTCAACAGAGTCGTTCTGGTGAAATAGTGCTTTGTGTTTGGCACCACAAAACGTGTAGCCTAGTTGCTGAAATAAAAGAATAAGGCTTGGTGATAGTCTGTGCTTTGTCAATGACAGCAAATCCCATAAAAAACCAAAATCAATAACTAGTACTGTCTGTGTTGTCATTGCTGGGAAATAGACAAATTAAAGTAGAAATACTCAACAGTAGAGCTGAAAAAACAGTAGATGCAAATGGTAGTAAAACTAATATAGCTTGAGTCTTCATGAGTCAGTGAGTGACTCATGAGAACAAAGTATGAGTCAGTGGCTCCTGTCAGACTGTAGCCTAATAGTATAATTTTTGATTATTAATACTGATGCATTGCTATATAAACTAGATTTTAATGCTCTATCTACTGGGAGTGAATGTAATTTAAATACTAATTTTGTACCATTGAGTGGTTTAATCTGTAACAATGCGTCATAGTTGAGAGGTTGATCTTGTATATGGAGTATAAACAGTAAAATATGTTCTTCTGCTTGACCATCAGGAGTCCCAGAACAGCCCCATTTGTTGGAAAATTGCATTACTGATGTCCAATATTTACATTTTCTTGTCATTTGTCCTCTTATGAAAACCATTAAAAGCATACACTTCATTTATGTCCATCATATTTAGGGAATTGGTTACTTTCATGTTGATTCATAGGTACTTCTTAATGTTTTTCTAATGGGTTTTCCACTTTATCAATAGTGTTGGGGCTTTTATTTTGAAAGCGTCATGGCGGAAACAGTTTTTCACGGCAGGTGAGCCGCAGGAGACTCTGAAGGAAAACGTCCGTTTTTGTGCTTGAAAATATCATGTATTGGATTTGTTTGGCACCTGGATGATAGGGGCACAAGGTTAGTTGGCAATTCCTCTTTTAATATGTTAGAAATTAAGCGATGTCATAGCGTTTTTCGTGTTTTTAATGCCTTTGAAAGTGGGCGTTTGTAAGCTAGCAAGATGGCTGTGTTGTGTTTCCCTGGTCAAACTAACTTCACCACTGATGCTGTACATCTTTTTATCTCTATAAATATCACTCATGTAACTGCTTCACTCAGAGTTAATGCTGTCCTGTTGTCATTAATGCCAAATTAAAAAGCGGTGTCTCTTGACTGCAATTTGAATAGCGGATACGACTCTGATGAGCTAATAGGCTAATTTGATGAGGCTAATTGATTGATCCGGGTCCAACTTTCAAAGGTGCTCTTTGCATTTTCCCTTGGTTTCATATCATTTAAAGTTTAACATTGACAGGAATCATCATATTATATTTGATGACAAAAGACAGTTTGTGAATTTAAACAAATACATTATTCATTTCTGTTTTAGTAGTGTTTTCTCAAAACCATAGTACCAAGCTAAACAATAATTGATTATCACATTAGCTGCAAACTAATTGACAACTGGACTAAATCGTTACGTATGTCTTTGTCTCAGGAATGACTCTGATCTTTGGGTTATATATGTATGTGTGTTTCAATATAAATAGTTTTAGCATAGGATTTGTGTACAACAGGTTACACAGCGAGAGAGCTGCTGCTGCTGCTGCTGTGTGAAGAGTGTCTTGTTCACCCTTCACTTGACTGTCAATCCCCAGAGACCCCGCCCCTGAATGGTACTGGATTATGGCTTGAACTGAATCTGAATGCTGAGTAGGACCCAAGTCAGTCTCTTTGCCCCCCCCCCCACCCTCTCTCTCTCTCTCTCTCTCTCTGTTTTGTCCTGGTGTGTCACTCGTCTCCGTCTTTCTGAAATAGATGTATTCACATGAAACAGACACCACACACATGCTGGCTGTTCACACCTGCTGATTCTCACAGTATGACACACTCAGTCAAACACACACACACACACATGCACATACATACACACACACTCAGGACACGCTAGCTTATGCAGTTCATTCCCAGTGGACAGCTGGTCAGTAGTGTGTGTTTGACTGTCATATTTCTGTTTCAAATAAAGATTTTCAGCCAAGGATTGTTTTGTTTCGATACGATACTACCACCTTGGCTGGCAGCTCGTTCTCACCATGTCACACACACACACACACACACACACACACACACACACACGTACGTGCATAGCCTACTCTCATATCCATCACCATGTACCCCAGAGATGTACACAGACACAGAAAGTCATCTGACAAATGTCCATGTATTTTTATTTCACGGTGAGGCTGAGTGATGTGGTTTAGCACTGGTCTGGGATTTAAAGTTACAAACCGACTAAGTCTGGGAGTGCTTTAATTACAAGTCAACGATTTTCAGCCAGACATGATGTTTCTGACACATTTGGTCCAAAATTTGCAGCATTGAGGTGGTGAAAATTTGGTGAAAAGAGAAAAAAGGACGGCTGCACTTTTCAGTCGCTCGAAGGCCACAGAGCTGCTGTAACACTTGAAACCTCAACTCCAGTGTTGCTTCGCACTTTTATTTAATCAGCATTAACAGTTTTGACAATTAATTCTTCAAGCAAGAAGAGCAAACAGCTGCTGCGAGGAGTTGCTGCCTCTGTCTGCTTTACATCGTCGTGTGTTTGCTGTCGTACAGTACAGAAATACATTCGGACCTCTGGTCGGACAAAACACAAGCAATTTGTAGATGACTTGGACTCGGACAAAATTGCGATTGCCAATCAAAAAGATAATCAAGAACAGGGCCGCAACTCACCCTTGTTTTCCCTCTATCAATTAATCTGCTAATTATTTTCTGAGTAAACTGATTAATGATTGTAAGTCTCGTCCCAGTGTCTCAGAGTCCACGGTCTTTTGGTTTGTCCAGACCTTCAAACCCCAAAACGTTCAAACCGAGAAAAGCAGGTGTTTTAGCTTGAAAAATGACTTAACTTGTCAATTTATTTTATAATTAGTTAATCAATTAATCACCTAATCATTGTAGCTCTAATTGAGAGGTTAATTGATTATGGAGATAATCATTAGTCACAGCCTGTCTTGCAAGAAGGATGTGTCTTATCACAGTTTGCATCATCATCTGCAGGGGGCTGATATTTATTTGACTAAAGTGGATGTTGCTGCTTTTTTTTTTTTTAGGAAAATGCTGATTGATTAAAACGATGTACTACGAGTGTGTTTTCCCAACAGCGATATAGTTTGTGGTGTAAAATCTGAATCTTTTAGTTTTGGATTCAAAAAGATTAGATTCGGATGAAAATTTAAAACGTGGTCTGAACAATTCAACCTCACTTGATCTTTCCTCAAGCAGCTGAACCTCAGCCCGCTAAAGTGTTTTGGTACAAAGAACAGAAAATAAAAAAAAAAAAGTGTAGTCCACAGTTCAGCCGACTGGTGGACAGCCAAAAGACCTACTCTCTAACTCATGATCACGTATTGATTGGCCAGCCGGGTGAAGGACCAGGTTCAGGTCGCCCTCCTCCACATCTTTTCCTCCTTTGCCTCACACTCATTGTGTTGGAGACACGTTGACCTGTGGGGCGCCCCGGTCGCTGCTCATTGGGCTTTGACACTGCTTGATGGTGACAACGCTAATTGTCAACATCTGGGAAGTGCTTGCCGTCCCTCAGCCCGGCGCAGACTGAAACGTGGTGGTATGTCATAACGTGTCGGAGGAAATTAGCATCAGTTGAACGTTGTTAGGTGGCAGGGGGAGGGCAGGGAGAGGGCAGGGGGAGCGGGCCAACATTATCAGGGGTTCGAGTGAGGTGGGGGAGAAGGGTGAACGGCTGTTAAAGGAATAATTTCAGGGTACAGAGAGGTGTGCGTGGATGTGTTTCCTCGTAGAGCTGTTACTGATGCTCCTGCTTTTATTAAAACTACTGGTGGCCTACTACTAGTGTAACTCGTGACTACCTCTACTACTACAATGTGATGACACATACTGCTCATTTTACAACAAACACTGCATCTATTACCTCAGCTATTGTTATTCTCATCACTTTAGCTGTTAGCCTGCAGCTAGTAGTATTAACTAATACTTACACTACTGTATCTAAGGTCACTGTGATAGTACTATTACATTAAATCTCCATATGATGCTGTTGCAGTAACTTCTGATAATACAGCTTCATCGGCTGTTATAGAGAGTATTGTTGCTTAAACGGCTATTTGTTTATTGATACTTGGAATAAAATAAGTATAAAACCAAACAGAACTGACTTAAACTGCAAGTGTAAATAACATTAAAGATAATAAAGATGATAATAGTGCTGTTAAGGGTACAAGCTAAAGGTATCGTCACCTGCAGCAGCAGCAGCAGCAGCAGCAGAGAACTGTAAAGCTGTCAGACCTCGGCTTGTGTCTCAGACTTGTAGGAGCCTCAGGCAGGGCTCTCCCAAAGCTAAGCTTAAGAAAAGTAAAGGGTGTTACCAGGCTTTGGCTTTAAAATCGACCTGTATTGGAAGCTTTTAGGCCAGCAGCCAGCATCCACTCCGAGATCGCTTTTTAAAACCTGATTTATAGGCTCATTTTCATATGCTCGTTATTTATTTGTGTAGCTGTTAGCCCTTTGTTCTTATCCCTCCGGTCTCTGATGTCTTTTTATGGCCCTGTTATAATTTGTTTTAAACATATAATGCATTGGGCTGTTTCACTGTTCATAGTTGATTGTGATTGTTGAAGCACTTTGTAAACTCAAATGTAAACACTGTGATTTAAATAAAGCTCATGAAATTCATTTTTAATGAAAAGGAACAAAAACAAACCAATCTACAATAAAGGGAATACTTGCCCTGCGCTGCTGACTTCATATATCAAAAAAAAAACAATGCCGTTTTTTATCTCGTCTCATACAAAAGCCTGCATAGCCACAATATCTTTGTCTTATCACAGTATTAAATTTATGTAAAAAAAAAAAAAAAAAAAAGAGCAACAACCTGGATGAAGGAAATTCACTGGGTTATTAAATAATAGAAGAAAATGAAGAGTTCGATATCAAACTGGAACAACCCATGGTCCTTTCAGAGACCTGGAGGGTAACTGAAGTGACATGCTTTTTCACACAGTGCATATTTTAGAGAAGCCGGTGAACTGAAGCCAGCTGTTCTTAACAAAAACAGACAAATAGAAGTGTTTGGTGAAGAGGAAGTCCTGCTCTTGTGTACCACGTGTTAATGACCCTTCATTCTGCTTGTCGTCTAACAGGAAAGCGACAGTTTGTGGTGGGACGCCTTCGCCACAGAGTTTTTTGAGGAGGACGCCACTCTAACGCTCTCCTTCTGCCTCGAAGATGGACCAAAGAGATACAGTAAGACTCCTGGCCCTTTATTCACTTTAAAACCCATTAGTGTTGCTTAAACCAATTACACTTTCGGTGAATGTTCTGCATTTATTTATGCCATTTTCTTTACACAAACACGCACACCTGTTGTACATCCAGGTGTGCAGAGTTTTTTTTTTCAATCACTTCCTCTCCCTTCTTCTGTGGAAGACACTCAGTACTTTACTGCTTAATAATGTGGGTTTTCCAGCAGAAACTATGGCACCGGCCCTGGACCTTGCAGGATTTTTTGCAGGAGCACCTATTTGGTCTATGACTTTCACACTCAAAAGTTAGTTTATCAGTGTCTGTGAAGGACAAAGCAACAACATAACGTTTCACCCTGAGATTCTCAGATACCCCAGTCTGTGCTTTTTAGTTATTTGTCAGTTATTTGGCATTTCCACTTTGCTTCAAGCTGCTATTTTCACTTTATTTGGCTTATTGGTGACAAAAAAAACTTCCAAGATTCTCTTTTAACGTCAATTAGAATCAATGTGTCAAACTACTGAGTAAGAAATTGAGACTTTTCCAGTGAATATTTGTCCCATTGAGTCAAACATGTCGGCATTTTACTCTACTGAGTGTGTGTCAGTGAGAAAATTGGTATCGCTCCCTCTTCTAACAATAGTTTTCTCTGCGTTTGTGATTGTGGAGTATTGGTGCAACATCACACGCAACTGCTAGTAACCTCTTTATGAAAATTGCATCACAGACCCCTGCAGTGGCCCGTGCTTTCTAAATAGAGATGTCATTGTAAACAACACTCCTGAAAAAAGGCAAGTTTTTGGGTATATTGGTGCACAAAGCACTGCTTTAGCAAAAGATGATGATGGTGACAGTGTGATGCTGTTGTGGCACTTTTTACCAAGAATAATGCAGAAGAATCAGATGCCTTACCTCAGTCCTTTTTGTACGTACGCATCTTTATTTATTTTTTAAGCTTCCAGAGTTGCAGATGTAAAAGTCGTGTTCATGTTCTGTCTTCTCTGTATCTGCTGAGTGCGACTGTAGGTGATTGACAGTGTGAGCACTTCAAAGCTCAGGTGGACATTGATGTTTCGTTTTTGAATCATCAGAGGAAAATGTGCAGGTGTCTTGACAAAATATCAGGGTTAAAAAGTCAAATGTATAACTCTGCTCACATAAAACATCACCTGCTGATCTCAGGAAGCCTTTCCGTGACGCAACTCGGTCTTGCACAAACCGCTTCACAACTTTAGTTATCAAACTGTATGGATGCTCACTGAGCTCCTGTGAGGCAAATCGTGTTTTCTTTTCACAAGGGATTGATCCCTGATTGATCAACCTTCGATCATCATTGGCTTATTTCCATTAAAAATGAACAAACAGATCAGAGTTGATGCCTGTGGTTGATACTTTGATGCCTGCGGCGGAGAGATGCACTCTTCCTGTGGAGTGGCCTCCAAAACAACATGTCGGCCATGCAGATCGACCACTCACACTCAAAAGTGAATGGTATGGGTATCAGTTTCAGGTATTGGGTATTGCGGAGAAAAAGACCTCTTTACGCTATACTTTAGATGAAATTTCCAAGTAGATTCCTCTTGGCTCCTGCTTAGTGTTGGGTTTTTAGAAAGGTTTCAGAGGTCTGAGTTACAAGAAATGTTCTGAACATCTGATTGTTTGCACTTTGAACTCAACACAGAACTGCTGCTATAGTATGAGGTCTTCAGCAGCCAGTGACAGAGCAGTGGCTGTTATTGAGTTTGTAATGTTGTCCCCTTCATCTCATCTGCATAGGTTCATGTTTTGATATCTGAAACATATTGAATATCACACAGACAAAGATAAGGAGGAGGTGCTCTGAAATGAGCGGATGCGTGTGTGTGTGTGTGTGTGTTTCAGCTCAGTCATGGAGGAGGAAGGGAGAGAGAGAAGAGAGAAGAGAGAGAGGGAGTGGAGGATTGTTGTGAGCCAAGCCCCGGTTTGCTTTTCAAATGTAAAAATAAAAATCCCCAGTGGTGTAGAGACGGTAACCCCGTTCCCCCGGGAACGGGAGGCTTAACACCATGGCGATGATGACTCACCGTCAGTTGCAAGCCTTCCTCGATTCACATTCAGGTGCTCAAAGTTACACACACACACACACACACACACATATAGACACACACACACAAATACAAACACATCCAGGAAAAAATCCACCACCCTCGTACGTCCCCAGCAACAGATCTGACTTGGAAACAAATGCTAAGACTCTCACCTAATGAAAGTGACGTTGTCTCATTGGACACATGCTACAGTTTGAATGTCACATACTGAGGTATTGATCCAGATATGTGGATGATCCAGTTGACTGTTTTGGCTGTTGCTCAGTACAGTTGTGACAGTACACGGGAACGATACTTCAGTGTCTCACCCAAAGCTACATAAAGCTTTTGTGGAGAATTTCCTGTTGCAGATAACGATGTTTCACCCTAAATGTCAATACTAGGCATAACTGCTTCTACACCAAATTATAATATAATATGATTTGAATATTACTGTACTATAATACTATGTGTAAAAATAAATAATAATGATATTTTCTAATAATAAAATCTAAAATGTCACGACTACTGTACGTATCGAGGAATAGGTTTAACCCGTATTTTGTTTGATTTGGGTTGTAGATTGTTTCCTGAAATACAAAATCATTTTTTACCTAATAAGGAGGAGAGGTTGAAAAACAAGAAAACTTCAGCTCACAGCATCTTAAAAACGACCACTGGAAGTGAATCTAACCTGGATTATACATAGACATAGACATACAGACTGTAGATAGCAAACATACACTAAAATTATACAAAGATTATTCACAGATATAAACTGCCAGGTACATTTTTCATTGTTACTGTAGAGTGTAAATGTGGAATAAAAAAATAATGTAAATGTAAGTATAGTAATATATGGCTCAGCAAGTGTCTTAGACAGTGTTAGACATCATTTGAATATGTATAAGCTTTTTTTAGGTGGGGGGGGGGGGGACAACAAGAACGTCTCTACCTCGTGTCCCCGGGGCATATTTCTTCACCTTTTCCATTATACTGAATCATTCTTGTGGCACAGGAATTTCTGTCCGGTCTGTTATCAGGAGGCTTTGGACTCTTGCATCCTTTGTTTTTTTTTTTTTTTTTCCGCCCCACTGTTGGCCGTCCAGAAATTTAAGCTTACTCTGCTGTTGTGCTCATTGTTACTCACTGTGTGAGAGCATCAGCTAACTGTCTAAAATATAAAAATATGAGCTGTAAATGTGACCAGCAGTGGCCGTATGTATACATACAGTATGTATGTATCAGTGTACAGGTCAGACCAGTGGAGATGTGAGGGTGCAGGAGGCGGGGAGTAGTTACCGCTGGTTTAAAGGATCGTGCATGTGTGTCAGCGGAGTTACAACAAAACAAAAGGTCATAGCATTTTTGCAGGGAAACAAAGTCTCTTTATGTTGTATAGTCTAGTATAGACAAAGATCGTTGTCAAATCAAGTTCTCCGCAGTATGGATTTTAGATATGAATCCAACGGCTAGAGTGGCAATTTGTGATCATTATTATTATGGATCTTATTGTAGCTCCACAATATCACTCATTGGTCATAACCTGTAGAAACTGAGGGGAGAGTTTGTGTGTGTTTCAGGATCAAACCCACTTTTCTAATGCAGCTGTTGCATGTAAACACATACGGTTATATTTTAGATGATTGCAGGTTTATTTAACATGGAACTGTAACAGTGTATTATATATATATATATATATATATATATATATTCAACTGGGGCTCTTTCTGTATAATGTATGAGGCTATAAGTGTAAGAACTCCAGTCCTTGTTGAAACTGAATAATATCTTTTGAGTCATTCGGTAGCTTATAGGATAATTACAAAGAAACAATCATTTCATTCCTTTCTGAGGTGCTCTAATTTCATAACCTTCAGCGGAAGAAAAATTAGAAAAGCCAATTTACTTAATCTGTTTTTTCTTTTTTTTTTCTTTAATTGCAGGGACCTGTGTGAAGGTATTTTGTTGTAACTCGTCTCCAGCTGGTGTTCATTGTGGTTTCTCGGAGGAAATATATCATATTGGAAATGCCTGTGTCTTAATTGTTGAGGGATGAACACTAATACATTTATGAGCTCTCTCCTCCTCTGTCTGTCTGTCGTTATTTCTTAGATCAGTTCTGAGCTATTACCACAACTGACACCGCGGAAGACAGGAAATCAGTCATCAACTCTTTTATTTTTGATAATTGATTAATGGTTTTAAGAATTTCTCAAACCAAAATAGTTAATGTTTGATCTTTCAAGCTTCTCCAAATGGGACGACTTGCTGCGTTTGTGTTTTAGGTCTTCGTGATGTGAATGTCTTTTGGTTTTTGGACACTTGAGGAGCAAAACAAGTTTTCTGAAGGAAATCATAATGGCCATTTCCTCCATTTCCTTTCTTTTGCCTTGTTAGTAAAACTGATCAACAAGTTAATCTGTGATTACATTTAACGCTTTAAGGGAGAAAGTTAGTTTTAAACCCGTACGAGGTGTTTTGCTATTCAAAGATTGAACAGCACTCACACTATTTTCTCTGTTAATACCCATCACACAGATTTCCACACTCGAACATGACTTGGTTGGTCACTGCAGCTTTTACGATTTACGATTATTGAACTGACAGTAATCAAACAGTGATGGATACTGCTTATTGAGAATTTGGTGAACAGTTATGTGATTCATCAACAAGCGATCAAACAGATCAAAATGATAATTAGCTGCTACTTTTTCATTGGCTGCTCCGTCCAGCCAATTTCCAAATTTACCAACTAATCCCACACATGCAGTGGCCCAATGAGGACCTGATGCAGAAAACCTTCAGACGACAGTTTGTTTCCTGGTGAAATGGCCGAGATCTGACAGACTGAAGAGGCGAAGCATGTGGCTGCTGTCTGAATAATTTCCCGGCCTGTGTCATTACTGAAAAACAAACTTGGCCACATCGTCTGTTATGTCTAATTGTAATCTACATTTATCAGTAACAATAACCATGTCAGAGGATGACATAAGCAGCTTATCCAGACACATTACATTATTTCTGGTCTTGCCATGTTCTTGCCAAGATCTGAAGTGCACTAAAATGTGAGCTGTGAGAATTTGTATTCTCAAACATGTCATATTTTTTATAGCGTCTTTGGAAATAAAACTTATTAAAGCCTTGTACTGCTATGACGGTATATTGCTTCGCTTTGCTTTAATGTGCACTTGTTGGAGTCGTGTTTCGTCTTCGGAGCAAGAGCCTTTCGGTGCATATTTGTGTACCGCTCTATATGTGTGAGAAACAATTCTCCATCAGTGCAGGCCAATTATTGTTTTCTACACCGAATTTTCAGAAACTCTGTCTAATTATACGCCCAATTGCCGTGGCCTTAACATTCGCCCCAGTACCTTGTCTGGCACTGCAATCTATGAGGCATCTGATGAAAGCTGCACTCCATGATGCAATCAAAGAGCAAGGCTCATTTTAGAAGTAGTTCAAACAAGAGAGGGAAAACTCTGCATGTTTAGTGGGCTGGTTCAGGGCAAACTGTGAAAGTGATTCACAACACATTTACAATTCATCTAGTTATTCTTGCATTGCAGCACGCAATAATTGCAGCACGCAATAATTGCAGCGATAAAATGACCACAGCTAATAATCTTTAAGCAAGCATGAAGACATAATGAGGAGGAAGAAAACAGGGGAAACAGCTTTAATACGTGTGAAGGAACGAACTGAACTGCCTCGGCCCTGAAGTAAGCCTAACAAGGAACTCGCTCGCCACTGTGAATCAAAAGTAGGAAATTTGTAATCGATAACCACATTATATCCACGTGTCGATGTGTACACCTTGCCTTATGCCGGCGTCATAACGAGCGGTTTAAGCAAGTCACAGATTCGTCTTATTGGCAGAAAGACGAGTGATTACAGTAAAACAATCCTTGAGCTGATTTCCGTCCAGTGATGCACATGAAACTCTTTGAACTGGCAGCTTAATTTATGCTTCAGTCTTTTATTTAACAAAAGTCGCACTGTGCTGTTTCATATCAGTGGTTTACTCTGAAGTAATGACCAGCTCATTATACATAGTCCCATTTATTAAAGCGTCTTTTGAAAGGCATTAATCACTTTACTTAGCATATTGATTCAAATGGTTTTATTCCAAACAAAAGGAATTTGCAAGTTGCAGACTTAAACTGTGTGTGACTGTAACCACAGACATGTAGTCTATTTAGCATCTGACTACTCTGCAGCAGACTCAAAGGAAACATGGTAAGCTCGCTATTAAACCTCCAAAAATGTAATGCTCTTTTATTCAAATTCAAAGTGGTTGAGTACTGGAAAATTTGTCATCTTTGCCCTCAGTTTGGCGAGTGCAATACAAAAGGGCATGTCTTTTTTTTCTTTTTTTTTGGTCAGGATGTCATTAAAGCCGCTTACATCAATTTTTTGGCCACCAGGGTGCAGAAATGTTAACAAACAGCCCAGTCGTACTAACGCCTTCGTAAAGTTGTTTTAACTAATGTGCAGGCAGAGATTGTACTTTCACATCCAGCAAACATCTCTGGAGTCATGTTTCTGGACACCTGAGGAAAATGAAGTCTAATGTTAAATCTCCTTTAGCGATTTTTTTGGGCTGTTTCCTGACTCCTGCCCTGACTTTGCAGCACAGGTCAGATACAGTGGGTTCATCAGAGCTTACTGGAAACAGCTACTTACCACTGCTGGACAAAAAGGAGTCGGTCAAATGAAAACAATGTAGTAAAATGTCTGCAGAGTTGTTCATTAGTACAAATGACTCCCATCTCATTTCATTAATTTGAAAAAAAAGAGGAAAATAAAAGAGCTTTAATTCATTTTACAAGTCCCCCATTCAGAAATGTGATACACTGCGCAAGCCCTCACCGGCCAATCATAAACATGTCTTCAACAAATGCATGTAATAAAGTTTATTTCCAGCTTAAGCCCATTTCTACAGTCATCATTATGTTATTGATACCCGATGTGTCCTCGTATTTCATTTTATTATGGTGTTAATGGCCAGTCGGAGTCAAGACCCCTGTCTTTTTCTATGATGTTTACAGCCTATCCAGTCTCGCCCTTGTGTTAAATACATTATGTCTTAGTCACATTATCCGAATGATGTTTACTGACTGAGTTCTTACAGTATCTGTGTGAAAGAACCTGAATGGAGGTCTGAGATGGAAGGATAAGTCTAGTGCTGTGATCTGACTCCCTTCTGTTGAATAAAAGATTGACAACGCAGGGTTGTGAAGGGCTCGTCGGAGGGGGGCTGTATTATTGAATGTGGTGGTGGGATGAAGAGAAGGGGAGGCGGAGTCCCAAATGAAGGTATGGGAGTGGTGCAGTGTAGGACTGCCTGTCTGCTTGTGTGTTCGTGTGCGCGTGTATCTGTGCCTCCGTATCTGTATCTCTTCGTGAGTGTGTTGTCTCTGTTCAAGAGACGAGCAGCATTTGTGTGTGTGGGTATGTGCATGTGTGTGTCTGTGTGTGTATATGTTGGGCTGAGAGTTAAAGGGGTATCTCAGTGCTTCTGTGGAGGGGGTTGTTTTGAAAGGAGGAGGAGGAGAAGGAGGGAGCGAGGGAGTCGGGGGGGGGGGGCGGCAGGCGGTGTGCGAAGCTGCTTTACAGAGAGATGGATAGGATGGTTTGAAGGTGTAGAGCAGTGATTGGCAGGCAGGATGATGCGGCCCTGGCTCAGCTGCAGCGCTGAGATGTAGGCTGCTCCTGATTGACAGTCGAGCCGAGGCTAGGAACCACAGCGCTGGATTGGCCACAGAGAGAGCGAGGGAGAAAGAGAGGGGAGAGCAAAAAAATTATAGATATAGACCAAAATATGGAGCTTTAACCTTTTTACTGTGTATTCTGCTCCTGGATAGTTCGACACTGCCATCTATTGTAAACTATGCTGGTGGCACTTTTATGGTATTCCTCACAGCTGACAACATGCTAATCAAGGCTCTGTCTGACTGAATTGAACACAGAGAGAGTGGCGAGGGGAGAAAATGCAGAAATTTGGAGGGAGGACTAGATGACAGCTCATACCTTCTGGAGAGACAATCAATAAGTTTTAAGGAAAGCACCGGGAAGATGTATATGAGCAGATACAATAATGAAAGTGCCCTGCAATACCTGAATATACATCATCCAACACACTGTAGGCCTTCTTTTGTCCTTCACAATAGCTTTAGCCCAAGGCAGACGCTACTACTTTATTTTCATTGTTGAATATTTTTGATTTTTTTTTTTCATTAATTGATTTTTTTTTTAATTGTGGAAAATGCTCAGCACAAGTTCCTGGAGCCAAACATGATCACTTTAAAATGCTTATTTAAGCAAAAGCCCCAGATATTCAATACAGTGACAAAAAACGAGAAATACTCAAATCCTCAAATTTGAGAGGCAAGAAGCCAATAAAGGTTTTGCATTTGGGCTCGATAAATGATGGAGCAGTCAGCTGTCAGTCAGGTCAACTGATGGATCAGTTGTTATATCGCTCCTTATATGAGGCGATTTACAGTAAATCCCAACAGTAATGTGGCAAAATATTGAACCTTTCTCATATTTATGTGGATATGGAGTTGCTAATCGGTGCATCCATACAATGTGCTTACTTCCTGCTGGTTCTCACTTTAAGTAAATTGATTTTTTTTTTCCCCCATTACTTGGTGATCTGTGTTTTGTGGGTCTAACCCAGTATTATGCAACTCCGCGCCCAGGTGGTGATGAATGGCAGCCCCATTGTAAACAGCAGCTTTGTGATAGTCAGAACACACATGTTTTGATGAGGCTGTATGACAGTCTTAGGTGCTCATTCATTCTTCGGTAACACAAAAAAGTCTTTGTCAGTAAGTTTTGACCTGGAGGTCCACACGTTTGGTAGGATTTCCGACCATTACCGCCTGCTCCTGCAGCTCCACCATCCCACTCCTGTCTGCTCCTGCAGAGACTCTGAATGCTTCCGCTTGCAGCAGTGCTTTCTTCTAAAATCCATGCGCCCCATCCCACAGGGAAAAGAAGACACATGTAGCCCCCCCTCCCTTTTTTTTTTTGAATATGAAGAAAGAAAGAAAGAAATATGCTAATACAGCTGCTCAGCTATGTAATAAGCCCTATTTAGATGCCTCTGCTCAAAATAAGCCTTAATATATGCCCTCAAATATATATATGAAAAGACGTAAGAAAAAACAATTTCAGGCATTAAAAAATTATGAATCATCTCCCTGTTTTTTTTTTGTTTTGTTTGTTTTTTTTTAATCTTTTATGTTGCTTCAAATAGCAACAGATGCAGCACTATCTGACATCAGAGCAGCAATATTACTGTTACTATTTACAGATCAGATTTGGATTAGACTAGTTTCAGCAAGAATCGATTAGCCAAGTATATTTACTGCTACTGACGTTTGAAGAGAAAGTATTTGAACATGAGAGCACAAGATAGAAGCTGAAACTTTATTTGGTTTCATATTCTGAGGCACTGATTCTGATATATACATATATATGTCTGTAAAAGTACGGTATGCTGGGTGTACCTGAAGTTACAGGACGCCACAAGTTAATATAAACCAGAATTTTCAAAAATTTGTAAAAAATAAAATTCACAAAACTTCACAGAGTGACATTAAAAAACATACAACCAGAAAAGTAAGAATACCTCAATAGGTGGCCTTGCCTGCTTTTCTGAGACGTACAGTGGGTCGTCAGTTGAAAGGCATGAAAATCAAACAATCATCCTCATTTTTACTGGGTGAACTGGAGGAGAGAGCAAAGAACCAAACATCCTCTTTCTGTTACAGTCCCTCCACTGAAGCTGAAAAACTGGGTGTGGGAACACAGAGAGGGGATTTTAGACTAAGAAAACTAACTATGGGAAAATATTCACTTGATTTGACTCACTCGGTCTCCTCCTGAAACACACGGACATTTCCACATAAGTAGTGCGATGGGTGTTTGTCCCCCATCGCTGACATTGGATCCACAGTGGGAAGGTTTGACGAGAATGAATGATTACCAAAAGGTCTCCGTGATCTTATGGATCACTTATGTGTTATGTATGATCTTATGTGATCCCCATTTGCCTTCGTACACTCGTCACCAGTGAGGACACAAACAACAAGCTCCACCAGCACAACTGTGAGAAAGATCCTGCAACATTAGTGTTGGCTGCAGCAGGACCTGCAAGGATCCCACTCCTCCTCCTGCAGCTCTCTCCTTGTGATCACTGTTTGTCTTCACTGATGCACTTTGTCTCAGGGGGCCTTTGTTTGCATTTTGCCCAGCTTGGCCAGTAAAACAAATATAAAAGTACAACTTTAATGTCGTTAAATCATTGTTAAAAGAAATCAGTTTCAATTGTAGCTTGTGCTTTCCCGACGTTTTGTGCACGGCCTCTCTTCTGCAACGTCTGCCTGATGGAAATTAAGACATTGACGTGGGCAAGTTGATTGTTTAGTCAGTGCCAGAACAGAGGGAGACTGTTTACTATTTCTGTCTATTTCTCACCCAGTGATAAGCCTGTTATCGTTGCCTCTGCCACTGGCCCCTTCTCCCCTCACTGTGTGTGGTTTGTGCAACCAATCAGATTGTATGCCACCAGTCAGAGTCTGAGTTGGTTTAGGTGGACATGGTGGTGGCTACTTCACCAAGCATCAAGCAAAAAGTTAAAAAATAATTAAATAAATAAATAAAAAAAACGGGGATGTTTATTTCAGTCTGGGTTGAAAATGATTAATCCATCTTGCACACTGTCATGGTGATTTTTCTGTGCGAGGCAGATTGAGGCGGGTCATATTTAAGGGACCAACAATTATTTGAAACAGTCACTCGATTCCCATGACAAGAGGCAGCAGCACCTTGTCTGTATGTGGCTGACAACCTCCTATCAGGCCCCATTAATGTTTTTGGTAAAACAAAGGGAGACAGACGTGTTCCTGTCATTTATATTTTCCTGTTGCACTTTTTTCTGGTACTGCTCGTTACATACAAAACTGTCATCATCATTATGCCATGTCATTGCCTATTGCAATGTACTTAACTGTACATTTTAACTGCATCTATCATCAACAATGTATTTCATTATTCTTTTTTTGTCCAGTACATGAAACATTTTAGTCAATAGCCCAAATATTTAGGATGAGTCGCTTCCTTTTTATGCTTTAATGCAAACATATTAGCTGATGCAGGTACTGCTCTGGCTCTCTGCTAGACCATGATATAGTATAGCTTTTCTAGCCTTGAATTAGCCATATAACAGAGAAACTGATGCAGTTAAAGTGAAGTAGAAATCACCATTGAAGTGAACTCAGAAGGAGCATGAGACAAAGAATAGATGATGCAGGGGTGAAGCTCTGAATCTGTTATTCTCCTCTCTCCTGATTAACCCATTGCAATCACGCCAGTCAATAATAGATGCTGAAATCGATGTGAATCCAGTTGTGTTTCTGTTGTTCTCCTGATGATTTTCTTCATGCTGTATATGTGTGAATCCGTGGGTGTTTGCACAGTGAACATTTTATCTGAGACAGCAGCGCACGTGAGCAGCGGTTCTCTTGCACTGTTTGACGAGAGAAGAAAGAGATAGGGCTTTTTTTTAAAGACGTAATGTGGTTCTTCTGAGGCTGTTGGGAATCGCAGCCTTTTTTCGCTCTAAAACAATATCCAATATCTATAATAATTGACGCCCACTCGCACAAAAAGCCTGCTGGCATGAAAGTAAAGCACATTAGCAGCTATTCATTTTTAACAACAGCAACATAGACTACACTGCTTAAAAATACTATTGTGTGCCATTACTCTTTTTCTTGTGTGCCATCACTTCACTTGAACCAAGTCCGTTTTGTTTATTGAGTGCTTTCAACAAACTACCGACAATAAAAGGTGGAAAACAAAACAACACAGCAAGGAGAAATTAAAGAACATGGGTCATTTTTTTTAAGCAGTGGAACCTGAGTTTATTTGTTTGTTTGCCGAATTAAATGTCAGAATAAGTTGAATACTAGGAGTTATTTGGAAAACAGTATATTACGTTTCCTCACTTGTACATTCATCTGAAAAGGAAGTGAACCCGACCTAGTTTCTATAGCAATAATATCCAAGAGGACCTTTCCTTATTTGGATTATGGGCATGACAGTGAGGCAGTGAGCTATGATGTTTAGCCGCTGGCAGGAGGGCCCATAATTTACCATAAAAAATGTCCTATTAAGTGTTCTGGACTTTTTTTTTTTTAACAATACATGACTAATGGCTAAAACTTTTCTTTGCAGTACTTCTCATAGTTCAGAAGTACAAACAAATTAGCCCCACAAAGAAATAAATAAAACAAATTTCTAAAATAGGAGTAGAAATGTTTTTTGTTTTTTTTACTGGGTCATGTCCGAATGTGTCAAACTTTAAATATGACACTAGATGTATAAAGCCAGCCTTTAGTTGGATTAAGGAAATACTTTTATTTTGAAGGGTACATGTTACAAGTTGGGGACATGCTTATAAAAAGAAAGGGCTTAGTGAAGTGAAGTGTGCTCATAGTCTAGTGCTCATTTTATTCCACAAATGTGTTGCGCTTGTGCCATTTTCGCTTGCTCTTATTGACTTTTTCTAGGAAAACACACTTTTTCCTTATTAATATTTTCACATTTTTGAACCTTTTTTTTTTTTTTTTTCCTTCCAGCATGAATCTGCTAATTAGAGGAGATGCTGCTTGAAGCAGGTGTGTAGAAGCACTGCTGCTGTGTAGTGTGCCATGCTGGAGTGTGCTGCGGAGACCATGCTGACTAGTGCGGGTCATTCTGTCTCTCTGTTCATTGTGTTGCAGAAGCACAGAGAGCAATTGTGCAGCAGAAACCCTGTGAATTCTTCCTTTCTCCACAGATGCAAAGACGTTATTCTCTGATGTGTGAAACAAGGCTGAAAGACAGACTTCAAGATGAATGTAGTGACAGTTTTTTTTTTTTTCACTTGAAACTACGCCTGCACGATCTGAGTTGCAATATTGTGATGACAATATGACTTGTGATAAATAAAGTGTGGCATATACAGAGAGAAGCTGAATGGAGAACACAGACGAAGGTCACCGTCGGCCATGTCCTCTTCTGTTTCAGGGTGTAGTTATAAGTTTACAAAAGCTTGTGACAAGTGAAGCTGCAGTCTACATGCAGAAACTTTTCCTTTCAGCTTGTTCATAACACTTGATTCACTGTTAACATTAGTGCACTGTGCCTGTGTAAAACAAACCGTGGTGGATGAGAGAGGTTCGACATGCTTCTCTACAGCATGTTGAACAGGTGTGCGATGAAGGACGCTAATTGCTTTTTCACTCTGAAAGGTTGTGATTTCAGCACTACGACTGTGGTTGTTGCACCACGCTCTGCTGTGTGTGTGTGTGTGTTAGAGGGGCGAGGCTGCAGACTGACACCAAAATGTGGAAGTTTCTTTTCCCTGTTTATTTTTCTCCGGCGCTGCGCCTCCAACACCTTGTGACCGCATGGCGTTACACTTTACACGCGGTGTTTATTACACATGTTCAAACCGAAATGCCAATGACAATACCATTTATCGATCAGCACAACTTGGAACCGGTTTTAAGTGTTGGCTATTTAGGCTTAGATGTATAGAAGTGGAACTTGTAGCAGACGGTGAGAACCATAACAACAGAAGACCAGTTCATGAACCCGCGGCTCCTACAGTATCATTCAATCTGTGTTATCAGTAGATTTCTGATGTCATTTCAAAGCTTGAATAGAGTTTACGTACTGTAGTGACTGGTCAGTTGGGTCCGTTTCCAGGTGGTCTGGATCAGGGTGGGAACCATTGTGTGGAGCTAACAGGAAAGGGGGAACAGCTATCGCAGGGCACCAGCTGTTCGCGAGGATGGGCAGGTCCCCTGGCTTCCTGTTTCTCAACACTCTTTGTGCCCCAGAGCAAAACAGAACCAGCTTCCCATTCCAGCTTGAGACACAATAGATGTCGCAAACAGTCCTCTTCTGCTTCTCTCGTCCTCTCACCCTGTATCCCGTCTTCATTGTGTTTTCCCCGTCTTTTCCTCTCTCTCTCTTTCTCTGCTGCTTCCCACTCATCATCTTCCCTGTCCTCTCTCCTTTTCTTCTTGCTCTTCATCCACTTAACACTTTCATCTCTCTCCTTCAGCTATTTTCCCTCTCCTCCCTTTGCTGCTTCTTCCAATTTTCTTTCTTCATCATCTCTTTTACCATCCTCCTCCTCTTCACCATTAGTGTCTTCTTTCTTTACCACAACCTCTGTCTTTCCCCAGTCATCTGTCTTTCTCACCTCTTTTTTAATCGGTTAAATTTCTCTGTATACAAAGCAACTGTGCATTATTATGTAGTTGTTGTGAGCTGCTGTGTGTGTGTGTGTGTGTGTGTGTGTGTCATGCCAGTTGAATTGTAAATGTAGTCAGTATGACAGTTTGTCGTGAGCAAGGATTTTATTGACAGAAAATGACAGTAAAAGTTACACCTATTATCTCAGTTTGAAAAGTACTGTGCATGTGTGTGTGCATGGTTCAGAGTGGGACCCATTTGCTGCATGTTATTCACATACTCCTCCTGCATTTCTTACCTGTCTTACCTGTAAACTTTGGTTCTCTGTAAAGTGAAATCCTCTGAAATGGACTTCTATCAGTTCGCTATCGCTGCTCGGGTTAAATTTCCAAATCACCGTCTCCTTACATTTTGTAATATATGAAATAAACATGAAATTGCATTTTAAAAAGCGTGTTGGGGAAAGTCTTCCCATGAGGTCTCTTACTCTACACATCCCGCGATTTGTTTTGCCAAAGTGGGATTTGTGAATGTTTGCTACAAGTCTTGATGACAAACACGCAGTTCATGAAAAAATGAAGAGTGAAGTGCAACATGAGCTTTTAACAGCAGAACATCCCAGAAAGGTCAACAAGATGGCTCTGAGAGAGAGAGAGGAAGTTTTATTAATAATGAATTGAATTTTCAGCCACACACTAGAGAGGAGACGAACAATTCCACCTGGAAAACACTGGCTTATATGCACACACACACACACACACACAAACACTCATATACATACACACAGTAGAACTGAAAGTAAACTTGTGCTGATATGCAACATACAACTGAGCCGGTGAAAGAGGGACACGCATGCATTCATCAGCACAAGAGCACACACATGCACAGAGGGAGAATACACCTGGTCTCAGATACAAAGCAAAAAAAAAAACAAGTGTTGGCACATGTACAAAACCCACTCACATTTCTAAGAAACACACAGCTGTGCACGTTCATAATGCAGAGTTATTGACACATGGAGAAATCCATATTTATATATAATACAGTGTGTTAGAGGCCCATCAGTCTCCATAGTCTATGAAAGGGCCTGCACCGCTTTACTTAAGGTATTAAATGTTTATGTGCCTCTTTTTCATCCCTCAGTAACCCATATTTCCACACACACACACACACAATGGCTGTACCAGCTTCCCAAATCAGATGAGAAATTCAGAGTCAAAATGATATGAAAAATGACTTTTTCATCTTGTTGCTTCTTTCTTTGGTGTGTGTCCTCTTTGAGACGACATGGCACAGTGCATTTTTGCTTGTATTACCAATTTTTGCAATATATGTGTTTAACAAGTGCTTCATGCTATATATTTTGACTAGGAATAACATAGCAGTGGGATAACTAAGAGTGTGGCTGTGGCTCAGCACACAGTGTCGATGGTTCGATCCCCAGCTCCTCCTGTCAACAAGTCCAAAAGATCCAGAAGACCGTCACCTTACATTGGTGGCTTGCTGCAGGGAGTGTGTGTGTGTGTGTGTGTGTGTGAATAGGTGAATGTGAGGCCAGTAAAAGCTATGGATATGTAGTAGTCCATAACTAAGCAACTTACCTGCTCTGGCAATGTTTAGTACCAATACAAGAGGTGCAGTGCAGCGGCTTCTAACCTTTTTGGCTTGTACCCTGTAAAATGAGGTAACGTCTACTTACTGCCTGCTCATAACAAGTAGATGAAGTCATTTTTACTTCTCAGATAGTTTCATTGGAAACATTTCTAAATGCTCTGAAAGATAAAACAAAAGTGGAGAGAAAACTGAAGAAATAAATACGGTTTTGTTTAATAATGACATGTTTTTCTTTACATTTGTCAGATTTATCTTCATTGTCAGGGTGTCTTCCAGGTGTCCTGACCTGTATGCTGGGAAGCTGCAGCTTAATGAATGTTTTCAGAGGACGGTGGTGAGGATGGACAGATGGACTGCACCTTTTCACCAGTGACTGACGTTCATGTCTTGTTTAATACTTCAAGTCAGTATTGACTTTGTGTGTGTGTGTGAGGATATGGTGGATCAGGTGTTTTAGTTCCCTAAAGTGGATCTTTATCAGGTTGAAGTTGGGGATGTGAATGTTTGGGTGGGGTTATCTGTGAAACATTATTATTGGTTGTTTGGAAATTAGTGACCAATTCCCTACGTTGCCCTATTTAATTTGTAAGACTGTAATTGCATCCTGGGTGGTTGAATGACTCATTTCAGAAAGCGGGGGGGGGGGGGGGGGTCAGATTTATTTTATGTGAACATCACTGTGTATTGCTGCACCAGCTACTCTTGAATAACATCCAGTTCTTCTGAACGTTAGGTTCAGACGTGGAAACATAATCTCTTTGCTTTACATCCCACTCCCGTATAGTCACTTGGATAAGTGTCAAAAAATGATGCACAGAATTATTATACAACTGCTAAAACACACCAGGCCCTACTGCTGTGGCACAAATTCATCCTGTGTGCCACCGTTTTTGCCACCTTGACTTTCAGGACCCCCCCCCCCCCCCCCCCCCCCCCCCCCCCAAATGCACAAGCATAACCCCTCCCCCAAGGTGAGCTGCTGAGAGCCTAGCAGGTATTGCTGTCTCCTTCAGATCAGAGCTCGATGATCAGAGGCCAAACGGTGCAAAGCGATGCTCATTAGCATTAATTCGGGCTCGACGGGAGTCTAAGTCACACAACGGGCTGTGTGAGTATCCGTGTTTATTTGAGTGAGCCGTGATTCACCCTGTGAGGATTCCCTCATCAAGTGTGTGCTGCTGTCTGACGTTGTGTCCTAATGTGTGTGACTGGAGTTTGACTGAACTCATGGGGGAAATGATGCATCTCACCACTCAGTCCTGGCATTGCGTTGTGTGTGGTGGTTCGGATGATGGTGATGGTGATGGTGGTGTGTGTGTGTGTGTGTGGGTGTGGGTGGGGGGTGTCTTTGTCTCTTCCTCCTCTGCGTGGCGAGTCCTCCCTGCGGAGCTGTGCCCTGGGGGTCGGTGAGGCTTGGGGGGTGGGGGGTGGGGGGGTGAGCTATTGAATTATGGATGGAGGTGAAGAGGGGATGAGGGCTGGCCTCAGAGGGACATACCCCCCCCCATCCCCAACACTTCCGACTTGCAACCACCACCCCCTCCCCCCGTCCTCTCTTTCTCTCCGGCTTCCCTCTCTGCCCAAACAGTCGCCATCCACGCGTGGCGTGAGGTTGGATGAGGGTGACTGGAGATGTGTCTCTCTCTCTCTCTCTCTCTCTCTCGTTCTGTCTGTCTGACTTTCTGCTTTGCAGTTTTTCTTTCTCTCTTGTTACACTCTCGTCCTTATCTTCTTCTTCCTCTCCCTCCCCGATTTCAGTTGGGAAAGTCAAAATGATAGAGGTCCATTCAGGTGAAACTGGTCTGCAGATGGGGGGGGGGGGACAAGACAAAGACATACGGTACTACAGCACCTTGATTTTCTTCCACTGTGAACGACCACCGGTAATCAGCTGGTGATGAAACTGCTTCTCGTGGCTGCTGTTTGTCTTTCTTCCCCTCTCCTTCTAAAATAGCACATGTTCCAGTTTAATATGCTGCTTTTATCCTCATAAAAGTATAAATCTAAAAATCACCATCACCATCTGTCTCTATGCTTTCTCATATAGCCTAAACATGACCAAACTACCACACGCTGTCGTTGTGGAAAAATATTAGTTCCATCTTGGCAGTGGTGACTCTGCCGCTGCTGAAGCCACATAATAATGTATGTGACATTTTGCAGCGTTGTTGGGTGCACAGAGAAGACTGTTTACTGTTGAATTTTTTTCCAGTGGTGCACTCAGCCCTTTGCTTGTTAGCCGTTATAAGACCAGGGAGAAAAGGCTGCTCCAACTTGTTCCAGCTGAATTGCATTTCTTAGTGCAAAAAGTCACATAGTTTTACTGTGGTTTTTAGCCAGTGAATTCATAAATAAGCCCTGTCCAGTAACCACGTGAATATCTCCAGGTACTGGGACTGTTATATGTCAGTATAACACAAAGCTGCTGTTGTCTTGCTCTTTGCATCCGTGTAACTGTGAATAGAAGACCTACTAATCATCAATGTTTATCCAGAGTCTCAAAATGGTCTAATTCTGATTCATCTGACAAAGTCTGATGACCGTTTACTGCTCCTGTTCAAACACTCACAAGGTTAAAGACAGTTCACGGTCATGGTTAAAGATTTAAAGAGCCAACACTGACCTGAAGCACATGTCAAGATGTGTTTACTCATTCAATAATTGACTTTACCCACCAAAAAAAATGGAGCTTCAATAAGAATAAAAACTAAAACTAATGACAAAAAGAAATCAGATTCCTGACCAGAAAGTGTGGCAAAGATAAAAATCAGCTGTTGGCTGTTTTAGGCTAATTTTAGTTTCACTGACTCTCATTAGCGTAGCTTTTGAAGTGTGAGATGTATTTAAAAAATGGTTGCGACATTTTTTTTTGTTTGTTTTTTTTGACTTGGCAAACATTTTCTCCATCGTATACCAGTTAGTAGTCATTACCTGTCGTTGGTGGAGCCGCGGCCAGCTGCAGCCATTGTTAGAGTGATGATGGTCTTGAGATTCAACCCAAAACCCATTGCTGCTGTGCGATAATACAGCAAGCTCCTGGTTTTCTCTTCGTTTCATAAACCCTATCGAGGCATTGCTATGATTATGCTTCCCCTTGTCTGTGTTTGGATACCATGGTTTGAGTGACAATAACTTTGATAACAGGGGACCTCTAAAACTCAATGTCACAGTATTAAACGAGGACCGCTCCCTGCTTTGCCACCCAGCAGCTTTCCTGTTTGAAATGTAATTTTGAACTAATTTTGACGCTGAAACGTAGCAGCGTCTTAATGATGTGCTTTGGCTCATGCGTCTGGACAATTGTGCAAAAGGGGGGTTTTTATGAAATCTATTATTGTTTTTTGTTGCAGGGGCAGTGGGGGGAAGTGTTTACCTCGCCTAAATAGAAAACAGCAGCCCCCAAAATGACAGGAAATACAGAGAGAGAGAGAGAGAGAGAGAGAGAGAGATTGAATTAAAGTTTTATGACTGATGAATATTTCATGTTCTGGGCAGTGATTCCCACATTCTGCTGTGTGTTTGTGCAAGTATATGTATTGTGTATTGTGTGTGTATGCGTGTGTGTGTGTGTGTGTGTACTCATATATGCATAGGCTCCACTATGTGTAAGTGTTCTGCTAGAATATGTGCTGGGTGTTTTTAACCCTTCCTCTGCTGTATTAGGACTGGAGCTTGGCTGTAAAGTCTCCTGTCATGTTGTCATGCTGTCAGCACCCACATCCACACAGATTTCAGACTCGCCATGAGGACATTTTTGGTTTGTGTACATATTTCTGCTCCCCACACTGTCCCTGTGGCTCCAGTGTGAATAAATCTTAAAGGATCCTCAGTCCCTCTTAAGTTCAGCAAGAATGACAGTTAAGTATGTGAAGTGTCCATTATCATTCTGCTTGTTTTCCCAACATCAACCATTTGTGCATCAGAAAGAGCCTTTTCTTAAAACTCATGTAACTTTGGAAGATAACCACTTGATTTTATATAGCAGACATAAAGGGTGAGTGATAATCCACCCACAGATGAACAGTATTCTGGAGACGTGGATAGCACGGAGGGATATATTGTAGATAATCAGGTAGACGTGCATTTGTTTTGACTAATTGATCTGTCAAAGAAATCACTGGTTTCAGCTCATTACATGTGAATGCTTTCCAGTTTCTTTAGTCTTTACAATAAGCAAATCATTTTGACTATAGATAAAACAACATATTTAAAAGCTTGAGGAATTACAATCTAAATTTTTCACCATTTCCTTAAAGTGTAAAAGGATAAATCATTGAACCACTGATGAATTGATAAAGGAAATAGTCATTAAGCTGCAGCTTTATGAGTTGTTCCTACAGAGGTATGATGGTTAACCTTGTCTTTATGGACGCTGCTGTTGCCACACACTCCCTTGTTGATCATGGTGATCAGACGGTTTTTATTAGTTGGGTGTGTGTGTGTTATCGAGAAGGATATGCTTACTAAGTCTTTTTTCAGTTTATTTCATGCTAGTAAGGAGATGTAAACATCATGTGCAATGCTCAGTCTGCAAATGATGGGCGAGATCAATCATTGTGTTCCTCGACGGCTGCTGTAAAAGCCAGAGGAAAAAAAAAAAAAAAGCCTTTTTTGAGATAAAATAAAGTTTTGAAACAGAACTTTTTAAACAAAACTGGGGCTCATCTGGAATATTATTCATAATATCTTGGCAGTACAAGGACTACTGATCAGCATGCTCTTGGATCTAAATCCTAGAAGCCTTGGAAAAGGTAGTCCTGACATGGTGTTAGATTTTTGGTGAGCTGCTTGTGAGCTCTACCATCGTTATATCAGCAACGTGTGAAGTCTCTGCAGCTGCACCATACTCCTTAACAGGAGAACTTCAAATCCCCCCCTAACTTGCTAAAGCCTTAGTTTGATCTTAACTTTCTACATGGAACGAGGACCAGAGTTAAAAAAAAAAAAAATACACTTGTATGAGCAGGTAGAGTGATTAGCATCTGTTCATCAGTGCACAGCGTATTAAAGATGAGTGCATGTTGTCACTTCTTCTGTTTCATGCATCTCTACTCGTTTCCTCCGTGAGGCACTTTGTAACAATGCTGTTTGTCACGGGCTTGATAAACAGTTAACTCGAGTTGACTTAATTAGTTTGCCAATGATGTAATACCCCTCCCAGTTGACCCAGTGATGGTAGCTCATGATGGGTATTTAGATAGAGATATGAGCTGATGAAGACAGACATTTGTTTGCCAAGCAGCGCAGGCTATCATCAACCATCGATTAGACTCACAGATCAATATGTCAGCTCGGTTTTCATCCATGCATCTCTCCCTTCACTCAGGTATCATCAACAGTAGCTCGGACCAAGGGCTAATAATCGATTTTAATAGTATTTTTAGCTTAGCTTATTGATTACAGTGCGCATACTGTAGGTCCAAACAAGCACTGGCTTGTACAAAAGTCACAGGTTGGGGAAAAAAATCAATATTACCTATCTGAGTCTGTTGATCTACTCCCTTTTTGCAGGTCCCATAATCTGTTTGCTTTAGCCTTACCCCTATGTATAGGTTATGAGGTGATGTCCAACTGGCTCCTGAGTTTACAGAGAACATTCAGTCACCGAGGAAGTCAGAGATTATCCTCAAGAGAGACGCTAAATCTCTGCTCAGTCGTTTTTAACACTTGGGACTGTGGGGTCACTGTGGAGAGAAGTGAATGCCTTCGAATGTAAAAATGCAGAGCACAAGTGTTAAAAAACAAGACAGCCCACTGGGAAACACTCATGCTTCATACAGTACATCAGAGTGTTTACACACCTGTCTGCTCTGCATGTACAATGACTTGACATAATGTGATTTTTCAACATAATACATACAGAACATCAGAGCCAAATGATGGGGTAGCATGGGGAACACTTGTCACAGCCAAATGATGAGATAGCAAGGGGAATGCTTGTTTTAACTAACTTCAATTATTCATTATAATCACCTTTTTATCTTGCATTTTACCCCCTGAGGTGATCAACTGAATGTGAAGTGATTTTTGTTTTGTGTTGTATTTTTTGTTTTGTGTGGCTTGTTCGGGGTTTGTTCCAGTCCAGCATTGTGAGTGGCTTGTCATCTTGTAATTGTGCAAACTTCCCCTTATCGTATTGTAACATAGCATTTTTGTGATTTTTTTGGGTTAATCATTAGCGTCTTGTACTTGGCATGTAAATGGTACCAAACTTCACGTCAAAACTCAAACACTGCAAATGAGGAAATCTAAGGAGAAAGCTCTACTTGCTTTATGATATATAGGAAATTTCCCATTCTAGTGATTTGAAAAGCGGCCATAGACGTTTGTAGCCCTTAGTGTATTCATACACAAATCAGTGTGACATGAAGAAGACCAATTGCTCCTCAGCTTTGCAACATTAGTACTTTGATTTTTCCACGAAGCCACGCAGGAAATTGAATCTCTCACATGGTAAATGTTTGCATCCACCTCTGTACACTGAGCCGCACAGGGAATTGAACCTTTAACCTCATAAGTGCCTGCTCTACCCATTGAACTCCACCTGTCCACTGAAACAAGGAAGCGACTGCCTGATGAATATTTGCAGGGAGCAGACATCATGGATCATCCACAATTTCTTCTTGCTCCCCCCTTCTCGTTTTCATCCCTTTTCTCTTCTGCACTGCGGAGAACTGCATTTGCTGCATAATCGCCCACTGAGTATCTCCCGACTTTCTTTCTCGCCTCTTTATTTATTTATTTATTTATTTATTTCACCCCCCGCTTTTTAATTTGGCTTCATTCTTCGAGCCGTATTCGACCAGTGTGTGGTTTAATCATCAACTAGCTGGACAGTTCGGACGAGCAGCACTGACAAGTCTGAGAGGTCTGGG
The DNA here is from genome assembly GCA_021432705.1 of Caranx ignobilis. Lineage (NCBI taxonomy): Eukaryota > Metazoa > Chordata > Actinopteri > Carangiformes > Carangidae > Caranx > Caranx ignobilis. The sequence continues at coordinate 22,219,843 of MU269981.1, forward strand.
TTTGACTAGTCTAATTCCAGACTGAGATAATGCCATTCACAAAAAAAAAGAAAAAGAAAAAGAAGACGATATCTTTTCGTGCAAAAATGATTGATAGCACAAAATTAGACACAAATGGTGGTACTTTTCAAAGGATAGAAGTAGCTTTAATCTGTGGCTCACCAAGTGATTACCCTTCTACACAGTAGATTGTCTATATTTTTCCAGATAGTGAATGATGAACTTAAAGTAATGACTTCCAGGTAATGGCTTACTTTTAGAGCGGAGCTCCTCCTTCGTGTTCACGGCCACGTGGAGGGTGTTTAGTGACAGCCTGCCACACTCTCTGTTACAGTTATTACTGTTTCAACCAGCCGTATTTCCAACCTTTTACTCTCAACCTCATGAAAAATGGGATTGATACTTGGCGATCGGTTCAGCATGAAATTTTGGGGCTGCTCCGTGTGAAGAACCTCTGTATTTGCTCTTTCCAGTCTAACGCATCGACCTTTAACTGGTGGTTTAAAGCACACTTGGTCGAGTATTTGAGATATTAAACATCAAGCTAATGCACGTGAGCTGCTGGATCGTACGTGCTTTATTTATGGGGTTCTCCCTTGATTTTTGGCAGTGATTTTACATTATTAATGATCATATATCGTATAATTATGCATGAATACATGACACAAAGTATTCAAAGATGCTCCATATTACAATAAGCACATTTTATGGAAAAGCAACACCAGATTATATAGTATATGTGTGTCTGTTGTTTACCTTACTGCCTCTACTGTATATTCCCTAAGTGCATCATTACCATGCATTTGTATGAATGTGTGACTGTTGTAGTGGACAGTACCGATCATGTACCATGCACCATGGAGATCAACTTACATGCACACATGAAACACACAAACACACACAGACAGAAACACTTAAATGTACGCTTTTTCATAAAAATATACCCATTTTATCAGTCTACACTCAACGTGACATAATGACAACAATGAAAACAGATTTTTTAGAAATCCTGCAGCACTGAAGGTTCCCATTCCCAGTGTCCTCCGTAACTCTACCGCTGAAGAAGTATGGAGTAACCAGGACTCCTTGCAGTAGCTGCCCAGCTCAAAGGCCTTGTGATGAGAGGCAACCAAGAACATTAAGTCTTATCATTCTGTTTAGAGATGAGAGAAACATTATTTCACCGATATCATGTGTTTTTAATGTATTTACGTCGACACCGTCACATAGATCTGGGGTGTTAGTGGGTGAATATCACTCCTGAATCTTTGCTTGAACATGTGTGCGCCTGTATGAACTGTGTGTGTGTGCGTGTGCGCATGCTCACAGACCTTCTTTATTCTGGTGCCCCGCTCTCGAGTCGGAGCAGAAAATCACTCTTGCCGTCTCGCTGGCTGACGTTGCTGGCAGGAGTCCTGGGGACCAACGGGGGGAAACAATCCCAACAAAGTGGCATGAATTAATGTGACTAATTAATACCACGTTAATTATTTGTAAATTGCATGTTTGGGTACACATTACTTGAGAGGCATATGCTCCTTGTCGTGTTCGCCCAAATAAGTGCCAGCTAATCTGTATCTCTGGAGTGCCCTGCGACTGAAGACGGGCCAATCAGCACGGTGCAGGAAAAAGGAGAACACAAGAAGAAGACGAGAGGAAGAGAAAGAGAGAGAGAGAGAGGTGTGGAGGAAAGAAAAATAGGATTCCCAACAAAAATTTTTCATCTCATAAGGGCTCCATGTGAGTTTTTTTCCCCCTCCGCAGTTAATTGTGTGAAGTTTTGTTTGGCTTGAGCTCTGTTGGTGAGTGTGAAATCTGGCTGCCCATTAACAGATAAATAATAGTGTTTTCAGCATGGGCCTACAACATGGGGCTGCTGAGACTCCTTTTTATAGCACCGAAGTGAATTATCGTCTTCATAATTTTCTCACTGTGGAGCTTTCCCTGTCCACACTTCAAACGCCTTCCATGTCCTTTTTTTTTTTTTTTTCTTTTCCTCCCCAACCACATTTTCATTTTTTGTTAATGTGGCTGCTTTTGTGTCCTCTCGCACCGGCTGAGTGGTGGCAACACTTTGTCCAACTCTAGACTGTAGTTCTTGTTTTTTTTTTGACGCATCCCTGCAACTCGATCGGTCAATTGATTCATCAACAGAAGATGAATCAGAGTCTATTAATAATTTATCCAAACACTCAACAGTTCAGGCTTCTCACATGCTTTTCTCTGATTTACTTCATGTCGAACTGAAAGTGTTTTTGGACTGCTCACAAAAACTAACAATATGAAGATTGAGACCTTCATTATAGATGAACTTGATGGTAATTGTGTTGATAATTTGATTTACCATTAGATCAGTAGATCTGAAAGCTCAGGGTGACGTCTTCACGACTTATTTAGTTCAATCAACTTGAAAATCCAAAGATATTTACAAATTAGAAAGATTGTAAAGATGCAAAACAACTTATTGTGACATAAATGGACAGACCCACTCTTATGTACTGGCTCTGTATTTTATCCATGATCCAAGATAACATGAGATGCCTCAGCTTTGATATTGGCTGTTTATGAAGGGGGGGGGGTGTTATACACTCAAGTATTATCTTATTTGCTTTTCATAACAAGTGTTTTTTAACAAGTTTAACTTTGCTTGGGCGCTTGGTTATTATAGACCTGATCAATAGACTTAAGCTTTGTGAAGGCCTTTGCATTGTCTCTATTATGTATATTTTTCTTGGATATATGCCACCTTTGTGTCTGATCAGTGCAACAGCCAGTGTCCTTAGACGTGCCCTTGAGCAAGACATGGAGGCCTGCTGACGCAAAGCTAGTGAGCTAAAGTGTTTGCTTACAATATGAATAAGGTGAAGGGGAGCCTGGAAAATATTTGAACCTCAGCCCGAGAAACTATCTAAGAAGAAACACAAGACTACTGTGCTTGAAATGATCCAAGACTTGCTAGCATGGCTACCATTACATGCTTATCTATCACTCTGTCACCCCGGGCTACGCACACTGGGTTTTATTAGGACAGTTTTGGTTGAGGAGACGCAACCAAAACTCCTGCATGGCTTGGTGAGGTGGGCAAGAAGCAGATCTGCGTATCACCTGAGCACCCCCCCCTCCTCCTCCTCCTCCCTCGATTCCCTCTATCTCTGCTTCCTGCTGTCTCACCCTCTCTTGCTGTCTCTCGCCCCTATTACCCCTCAGTGAGTCCTCTTTCCCTCATTGACAAGCTTATTTTTTCATCTTCCCTCCTAGTTTCTTCTTTCTCTCTCTCTCTCTCTTTCATCCCTCATTTTTTTCTGTCCCAGTCCCTCTACCCCACACCACCACCACCACCACCACCACCACCTCCCCCTCCCCCTCTACCCTCCCCCTCGTCTCCTCAGAGCTTCTCCGCATTAGCAGTCAGCTCCACTCCTAGACGTACTTTGTTTTTCAACCGTGGTGGAGACCGAGCGAGGGAGGGAGCGAGATACAGAGAGAGGAGAGGGAGAGAGAGAGTGCAGTGCAAGTAATAGAGAGAGAGGGAGAGGGAGAGAGAGAGAGAGAGAGAGAGAGAGAGAGCGAGCATCAGTTACACAGTCATCCACAGCAAGCAGACCCTGCAGCTCACCCTCCCTCCTCCCTCTCTTCCCTCAGCCACTGCTCACGATGCCAAACATTTTATGTGTTATTTAGTCATGCCTGACTTTATCGAATTTGAAAAACATGCCAGTCACGGGTACACCCACCCCCCCCCCCCACCCCCAACTCCCTCCACATTCCCCCCACACCCGACCACCAACATCATCCTCATCTCCCTCTCTTTTCTCTCCTGATTCAGACTCTACCATCTAGGTAGGTCTGACCTCAAGAGCCTCTCGAGCCACTGTCTTTGGGGACATTTCACTTCTAAATGAAGTTTTATTCCCATGCCTCATCCACCCCACCCCCACGAAACACACACACACACAAACACACACCTCCTGACCACCCACCCACCCTGGGGGAAGGGGAGAAAGAGCATAATTCCAGCCAACAGAGTGTTGACTCTAAGATGGATTATTTCTGCTAGAAATCAGAGGCCATGTGCTGCTGGATAATGTGGCTGTCCCGATTTTTTTTTTTTTTTTTTTCTCCACCACTGTTCTAATGATGGAGATTTGACAGGCAGGAAAATGCAGAGGAACAGAGAGACTTGTTCCACTAGGCGAGGAACGAGAGGCTAAAGGAAATCCCAACATGCTCGCCTTCATAATCCCAACGTCAGGATTTGTGGTTGTTTTGTTTTTGCTCTTATTTAACAGTCCGGCGTAGCTCAGTGGGTAGACCAGGTCACTAACACTTGGCGGGATTAGAGGTTTGATTCCCAGTTGAACCAATGATGCTAAAAAGAAAGAAAACAAAAGGAAAGACGTATTTACTCACTGTTTAATAATTACCACACGACAAATGCTACTGTGGTCTCTGCCAGCAGCACAAGCAGTAGTATAACAGAGACAGGCTGGTGGGACTGAAGCAGCTTCCAGCTGGTAGTTTATTGGTTATTCTTATAATACATTTACTAAATATCAACCTCACTAAGTCCTCCTCATCAAGCTGAACACAAATATGTGGATGCATTTTTTAACACAAGTCATAGTCTTCTTTTCAAATTATGAGCCAAGCTACCCCACAGTCTTTCTGTGTACCCCCTGGTAACTGCAAAATGCTCCCATGTGTACAAGTACCTCTGGCTGGGAATCACTGATTTAGGCAGCAGTCAGACTGACATTCAGCCTTGCATAAAACAACGCAGCACCATCATTTATTTGAATGAGGCTATTCTGATGATGCAGCGGGATGCAAATGCAGGAAAAGAAAAAAAAAATCACAGGTTCATACAACAAATAAGTTGCATCTGGTTTAGATTTGCCAGAATGAAACATGACAATACCCAGCAGGATGCTGCGCTGGCAGCACATCCCTGATCCACTAGTTTGTAATGTGGATGTTGTATGTTGAGTGAGTTACCTCGCAATCATTATGACAAATTATACGCTAGTCGTGTCAGTGTTGTTGCTAAGTCCTGTCTCTTTGTATTACAAGTGACTGTGCAGTTTTTGGCATCTTATATTTCCCCTCTGGACCTCCTGGACTGTATTTTATTGTTACACTGGTACATGAAGCAGGAAGTCCCCACCTACCATTTATTCATTTAGGGCAGGGCTATGCTTTTGAATGCTCACTTAAAATACTGTAAAAGAGGCTTTGGTCTTCTGTCTTTTACAAACATCTCATTGGAGCCTTAAGATGCGGTGATAAGTAAGCAATAATATACAAGAGGAAAACTCAGATGGGATCCACATATTGTGAAAACAGGGGACATGAGAAGTTTGTAGCCAGCAGTGAAAATGTCAGTTAAAGACCAGACAGTTGCTGGTTCAGATCCCCTGTGCATTTGAGTGAATGAGTAGCACTTTCCCCTCCAGTAACCTCTGGCCCTGCCCTTGAGCAAGTCAAATCACTCAGGTGGAACTGCTCAGTGGTGTTTGGATGATGCCTGTGGTTACACTGTAGATCACAGGTGTGTGTGTGTGTGTGTGTGTGGGTGTGCGTGCAAGAGGGATGTAGGGTGGTGCTGGAAATGAGTGTGTTTTCCGCAGAAATCCAATAGCTGGAAAAATAAAGGCTGGGAAAAAAAACAGACTCTTTAAGGAAGGATGTCCCACTAAGATGTGGTTTTGGAGATGGTTCAGCAGATTGGGTCTGCGCAGCTGCTCAACGAGTAACACAAACAGCAATATTCAGCTGTGCCGTTACCAGAAAAGGTAAATGAGAGCAGTTTGACGCAGCTGTTCTCTGTTGGTGCTGCGTACAATTCCTGATCTACATATTAAGTCGTGCATCTTGCTTTATATTCTGAGTAAATCCTTTGCATTAACAACTCAGTTTCCACTTTTAAATCACAGTGTTTTTTTTCCAAGCTCTGACACGAACAGCACACGCGCACACACTGCAAAATGTCACACTCGTCTTTACAGCAGATGCAATTAGTTGATTATAGGTCAGTTGATCATTAATCGCTTTGATAGTTGTTCCATACTATTGTTTCATATGTTCAGTGTTTTGTCTTCTCAGATGTGAATGTTAAATGAATCTGCTGCGAAGGTAAATTACATTTCCTTGTGGTTTGGAAGTGTCACATTGGACTAAGGAGAAATATAATGAGCATTTTTCACAGGCCAGACAACTGATCAATTAATGAAGAAAAATCTATCGACTTATAGAGACGTCTAATGAAAATAACACTTAACAGCAGTTTTGCTTTATTGTTTAATACAGCGACAGGGTCTCTTAAAATGGGAGGACGGGATCGGCACGATGGTTGTGTCACAGAAACGGTTTCAAAAAGCTCCGCGTGGGGAATTTCATTGTTATTTCATCCGAACACCAACAGTTGGCTATCGACAAAATATACTGTCAATATTTTCATAATCGAAGGCTGAGGAGGAACGGCAGTCCTGAACATTTCATACAGTAAAAATGCATGCACATTTTCATGAATCCGTATCTTGCATGCCATCACAGTGCATCTATAATGTAATGGGAAATGTTAGCCTCTCCTTGTGTATCATCCATTCTTCTCCTTGAAGCCAGCTAACACAGAGGAGATGGAAACCAGACAAAGCCTGAGGGCTGTAAAACACTGAAGACGATTTCTCCCTCCCTGACTCCTCCTCCGGTTTTCATCATGCAGCCTGTTCATTGTCTCTTTAGGCTTCACCAGAAAGTTTGCACCGCAGAAGTTGTCCGTCTTAATAATTCAGTTTAATACTAAACTCGGTCATATTATTCAGAAAAATATGTGAAGATACTCTCCTTCTCCCTGCACTGTCTCACTCATTTGAGGAATATTCAACAGTGAGTGTTATGTGAGGTGTCACGTTGTGGAGGAAGTGGATTGAGAGGCTGAAACTCATGATACTGTCAGTTGTTTCAAACAAATCTTTAATCTTCAGACATGTTGGAAAGAGCTGAATATACCCCTCTGCACTGGAAGATTTATTTGACACTTGTTTCAAGGAAAAATCAGACTCAGCCTGAGAATAAAGGATTTGGGTATTTTCTTGGACTGTGAGCAGCTTTCCTGAAGGCAGCCCAGTGTTCGGCACTCAGTGAATCAATAGGTTTTAGGACAGTCCAATACTACTTTCTCTAAATCTGTAATGTGCCTGTTGCATTGAGAATTTTGATTCATAAACCAGGAACAATCAGCAGGACGGCCGCTGCTCGATAGCATATATTTAGCAGTTCATTCAGATTTGTTATGATTGCTAAAGCACGGCTAAAAACACTGCGTATGATTTGTGTGGGATTATTGCTTTTGAAGTGACTGGCAGAGAAGAATATGAACGGATGCCTGCCCCATATTCTGAATTTGGACATTTTACATGTATGTTTCAAGAATTTTTAGATGTTTTTTTCCATCCAGAAAGAGGTCAAATGCGTTATAGGCTGACACAGATAATGAGCACAGAGGTTAAAGTCAAATGGATAAACAGCTGATTTAATCTTCTCTGTGCCAAACAGGAGAAACAACAACAATTTTTCTGTCGAATATTTCAACATGTGATCCATTTCTATCTCTCAAACATCTCGACTTAGAGCTTTAAACAGCTAATAAAATGTTTATCTTGACTAATGAATCTGAAGCAGTCGTCCTTCGTCGCCAAGCGCTTTCCTTGGTTTAAGGCCTTTCGTAGCACACATACTATCACTTCTTCTCATTCAGGCTTTAATCTTTAACTTGTAGTGGCTCCAGTGAAACGTAGTCCTGCTCTCTGTGCCGTAATTCTGCTTCATCAATAAAATAACGCTATTTATGTAACAAATGCGACAACATTGCTTTGTAGAACTAATTTTAATGCAACAGCAAATAACATTGCTATTATTATATTAGTTTTACGTATAGTGGTGATAGACTGTGTGATTATTAATGGTGTAAGTATTAAAATGCAGTGCTCAATATCAAGCCAATTTTTTTTTGCATCTAAAATATGTCCATAACAACGACAACTATCAAAACCTGTCTGATTATTTTCTACCTCTTCTTTATTTAAATTGTTTTGTATTTAAATCCTATTATTGTTTTTTTTTTTTTTTTTTTTTAATTTAAGGGAAGCCTGTGGGTTTGGATAGCATTTGACATCTGAGACATTTGACTTTAGAAGAGTTTAGATTTAAGTTTAACAGAGCCAGGCTAACAGTTTCCATCCTAAACTAAGCTAATTGCCTCCTGACTCCATCTCCATGCTTACTGCACAGACATGAGAGTGGCATCAATCTGCTCATCCAACTCTTGCCAAGAAAACAAACAAGCATCTTTTCCAGAATGTCAAACTATTCCATCAAAGGTTGGAAAAATCTTTTTGGTTTCGGTGCCGGAGTTGAAACAGTAGTAAATCACAGCAGCAGCAGTATATGCCTGCAGTTATATACAGTAGCACTTCTCTAGTCTCTTATTGGCTCTATAGTAGTGGCAGTATTTTATGCTGTCACCCTTTTCTCTCCCATCTGTTGGCCATTAAGCTCAGTATCTTCTCTCCATATAATTTCACACTTGGTCCCCTGCTGTATTTAGCAGCTCTGTCCTTTCTTTTGTCTCCCTGCAGCGATCGGCCGGACGTTGATTCCTCGTTATTTCAGCACGGTGTTCGAGGGGGGGGTCACCGAACTCCACTACATCCTCAAACACTCCAAGGAGTCCTTCCACAACTCCTGTATCACCCTGGACTGTGATCAGTGCACCATGGTCACCCAGCATGGGAAGCCAATGTTTACAAAGGTAACACCTGACCCCAGAGCTTCTCCCACCATGAATAATTGATCACAAGCTATGATAATGGACTAACCGAGGTGTTTAACTGGTTAAAGATCAAATCCATTTACAACCTTTGATTCTTTTTTTTTTTCTTCTTATCCCCCTTTCATTGTGTCCCTGTGTTTTCAACTCATACCTGATGGCTCGACTTGTCAGCTGTGGGAAGGTCTTTATTCACCAAATGAATTGTAAAATGATGTATTATCTCTGCAGCTTGCATGCATATTAACTATCTGTCCCTGATTTCTGAAGGAGAGGATCTTTCTGTGGCACATTTTGCACAAGATTGCAGAATGATTTAGTTAACTTTGAGGAACAGCAAAACACTAAATACACATTTTCCAGGGAAAAAGTCCTCCAGACTCAGAAAGCTTTTTTCTTTTTTTTGTTTTGTGTGTGAGGCTAGCTTTGTATATATTCATAAATGGGGTGTGTTCAAGCTGAAACAGGGTTTGAAGTTGCTCTAGAAGGTGGTTAAAACATAGAGATACAAACTCAAAATCATGTTCATGATAACATCGCAGCGAAAAAACTTAGCAGAAACATTTTGACTGTCACATTGAATTCCAACCAGGAAATATCTTGGCTCCAAAATGCATTTGCCAAGACTGAGAAACCACTGTTTAGATTGTAGGATTCATGCAGGGAAATGTCACTCATAACTCATATTTACCCTCTTCACTTCTCAGCATTTTGGCCTGCTCCTAGACCCCAAAATCCACAGGCATTTCTCTGTTAAAGATGTCGACTGATTCTTAAGCCCTCAAAGGCAGCGCAGGAGGACATGAATAAGATCTTTGAAGAGTATGGTTTAGTTTGCAGTATAAGTGAAGCACAGACAGAAGCGAGGAAAGCAGAGGATACACAAATTGCACAGGTGAGATAATCCAAACCTGACACTGGGGTCTTCTGAAAGCACTAAAGCTGAGCTCATCTGCTTTTGTCTTTGGGGAGAGAATCCCCCTGTGAGCTAGAGTGAATATCTGCTTCACCACAGTCTGATCCAGATGGCTAGCTGACTCTTAGTGTTCTTCTGCTGACTCTCTAAATGAATCTGAGGCCAGATACCTTGTCAGCGCCGAGCAGCCAAGCTAAAGGGATTCCATGTTCCCTGTACCATGAACCCCGAGCTACAGCACCGGACCAGATTGTTCTGACATTAAACAGCTATACACCCTCTTGTTTTCAGGACTTGACAGTATGCACTCACTCTTGGGTGCATGTGTGTGCAAGTGTGTGTAGTGTGCAGAGTCTGAAATTAACTTTTTGGCTGACCCGCCAAAGGCTGTCGGACTAAAGAGGCAGTGAAAAAAAAAAAAAAACATAATTGTGGGGGAAAAAAATCTCAATTTCAGCAACTAAGTTTGTTTTTTTTACTGAGATCGAAAATCTTATTTTCTGTAAAGAAATGAACAAAATGTGCCATGGGGTTGTGTCGTTACTCGTTTTGAATACAAATGAACTTAATTCAAGAATTTCTAGATATCAAGTGTAATTTTTCCCAATAACAGGGTCGTGATACGTCTCCTCCTGTCTTGCTTTTGGATATTGAATCTCAATATGAGAAAATTCTTCACAAAAAGAAAACAGCACCAACAAAATATTGTTCCATTCTTTCTGGTTTTATTTCTCTACATTCAGTCCTAAAAATTAAAACTGAATCATTATACCTAAGACAAACCCATCGTCCAGTCAACACCCCCAAGCTAACAGTCGCTAACATGTAGCTTTATTATATGAGCAGTTAAGCATTTGAACTTGTTTTTGGACGTATGTCGAGATAACAGTATTCAGTATATCTTCAATGTTAATGTCTGTAAATCCTGTTTGGTATCTGTCTGCATGAGTGGGGTCTGAGTTTAGGAAGCTTTTCCATATGTTCACGTTTCTCTCTACAACATAAATCGTACTTACTTCGGCTACTTCACATTTTTAAATGAATTCCTGTGATCATTTACATATGAAAAGCTGTATTTAGGCAGCACAGTGCAGGACCTTTGTCTAGCATTCAGAAAAGTCACATATTGCCTTTGTTGCAGTTATGGCAGGTGTCTGTGGGTGTTTACATGTTAGTGTATATTTACATGCATGACTGCCTACATGTGAGTTTGGATCGAGGGGGATCCTGAGGTCAAGTCACCGTTCCTGTACATTTTATATTCATGTTGAGGTTGGTGGTTGGGTGGGGGTTGGGCATGTGTATGTGTGTAAATGGGTGTAGGCAGAAAGGAGATGGGGTGTCTGTGTGTGTGTGTGGGGGGGGGGGGCTCTTTGTGTTATAATATTAGTGAGTATGAAACAACCACAATAACACGCACAGGAAACGTCTCGTGATCTCGCTGTTGTTTGGTTTGTGTAAACAAGGCTCTCTAAAAAGAAGAAGAAGAAGAAAAAAAAACATAATATATTACGAGTGTCTGATATTAACTGAACAGAAACAGAAACAGAATGGTCCAGCCCGGTCAACAAAAAGCTAAATTTGATGCTCGCAGCGCTGCTCTCTTTTCATCTTCACCTAAATTGGATGAGAAGAATTAATTCATTAGAAAAAAAAAAAAAAAAAAAGAAATTCCAATAACTGAGCGTGTTCTCCCTGAGCTCCCAGCAGCAGCGAGCCTGCAGCTCTGGAGGCCCGAATCTCAATCAGCTCTGCCTCGCCTCGCTTTCCTCAACAACCACCACCACCACCACCCCCCCCCGCCTTCCTCCTCCTCTCTCTCTCATTCCCCTGCCTGACTCGCTCATTCTACCCTCGCTCTCTACTCCACCGCTCTCTCATCCTCCCCTCTTCTTCTTCTCTACCACCCCCCCCCCACACACACACACACACACACCTCAACACACACACACACACACACACCCTCAACACACACACACACACACACACACCCTCAACACACACACACACACACTCGCATCCTTCATCCCTAGAGAAATCATCCCCAGCTCCCAACTCGCTCTCTTGCTCTCCCACTCTCTCTCTCTGCCTGTATCTGTCTCTTTCTTTGCTCGTCTCTCTCTCTCACTCTCTTTCTCTCTCTCTCTTTCTCTCTCTTTCTTTTCCAAAATTCCTAATTCCAGTTTGTCTTATTGGCATTAGCACATTTAAAGAATACATTTTTTACAACTTGTGTCATATTTCCTTACAGTAGTTTTAGCTCTTACTGCCCTCAGTAATAACAACAACAACAGCCCTGTAGTTACTTGCAGAGATCCAGGACATTAAGAAAATATCATTACAGTGATGATCTGTGTTTTGTTTATTTTACTTACTTACTTACTTAGAGTTAATGTCTATGTGATCCTTGATCACACAGCAACACTGCAGGAGTCTAGGTGACAGTGTGGTATGATACTAAAAGCAGTCAAAGAGAAAAAAAATCGCACATTAAAAAAAAAAAAAAAAGAATATGCACAGTAATTTCAACTGGGATGGGTAAAGCTTCACGTCCCCGTTCCCCGTACTGTAAGCCTTACAGTAATTTGACCTTCTTTTTCGAGGCACCCAAACTAATTTGGAGGAGAGATTGAAGGGGAACAGTAAAACTATTACTCAAACTGTGATCATTTCAGTTCACAGCTTGGTTTAACAATAACCTGCTGTTCATGCCACACTTGTGCACCCGCACAATTTTCCTATGCAATGAAGGATTATCAGTGTCATTTCAGGTGTGCTCAGCTTCAGTCTTACTTCCAAATAAGGTGTCTAAAAAAAAAAAAAAAAAAAAAAATCATGGCACCTGCTCATAGAGATCTTTCAGCGCGTATTGACATTTCTTCTCTTGAACTGCATTTACGTTATATTTCATTACATTTCCTCATTTAGCAGGCGCTTTTATCCAAACTGACTTACAAGTGAAGGACACCAGTCAGTTTCAGTTCAGTCAGAAACCTTGGTTTCAGTATTAACTATTACACCTGTTTAATAAGTGCAAGGAGATTTTATAAGGAAGTGTATGTTAAGTGTGAGTTAAACGTGTCAAGGGTTTTTTGTTTGCTTGTTCCACTGTTGAGGAATCACAGATATTTGAAGAGACAAATAATAAAGATAATTGATGTGACACCTCTCACTAGCCTGCATCTGGAAAACCCATGTTTCGGTGAGTGTGTAGCGTTAGTAGTAACACACCCGCAAGCCCGAAGTTTACCTCCTTCATCTACTGAAGAGTCGTTTCCTTCATGTCGCTGGCCTTAGCATGGCAGTGGATTGCACACAGCTTGTTTAACACTAGAGGTTTTGATATTGATATTGATAATTCGATACATGTTGGTGATCTAAGCTAACTGATTTGAGCTTTACTATTGGTATAACACATTATGCTGTGTTAACGTGCATTACTATGGACACCCATTAAATACAACTGTATTAATCCCTGCAAATGCTGTTGTATACGGCTGCTTGCCGCACAGATCAACACACACACTCTTAATATTAACCAGCCTCCACAAACTTTCATGTAACCAATCTCATACTAAACAGGGGCTTTAATGTGGTGTTTGGTGTTTTGCTATTGTCTCGTCCATTTTGATGAGTTTAAAAGGAAAACGTAAACTTGTAGATAATCAAATGTGAAACAGAACAAAAAAAGAAGTGAAGCCTGTCCTCAAGGCACCCCGGTGTACTGCAGAGCCCACTTTGGGAGCCACAGGTAGTTAATCTGCCCAAAGTGTTGCTTTGTTCACAGTGTTTGTGATCACCACCGCTTGTGTCTCTTGTCCTGTTGAACTTAATTATAATGATGTTGCCATGTTCCCAGATCCAGCATCGAACTTGGTAATTACAGTGTTACTCTAACTGAGTGAAACGATGGCTAAAACTACAGAAATATAACTCAACTTGTTGTAGGTATACCACTGTCAAGCCAGGTTGTACACGGTCTCCAAAACAAAGATGACTTGCAGAGTGCTACATAGCTACATGCTACAACAAAGGGGAGAAGAAAAACACATGTGCAATACAATGTACGAGGACAAAGAGATGTGGTTTGAAAAATGGATATAATGGGGATGAAAACCATTACAGAAGTACAAAAAGGTGTCAGATTGTAAAGGAGCCCCACACAGTTTCATGTGGACTGTTCATGCCCTTTCTCCATCTCCATGTCATCGCTCTTCGCTGGGGTGCTGCACACTAATGAATGGGTGGGGATAGCAGGGTGCTAAGAGTGGGTGGAGTTCTCCGGGTGCCGGTAGACAACATGTGCAGGTTCGCAGGGCAGCGAGGTGTTGACAAGGTGTCACAGGGTGCCAATTTGACCAAAAGCCCCCAACCTAACAGCCGCCCCTGGCATCCCAGCACTTCTGCTCGCTACCCAGCAGGCCTTGCTTTCTCCCTGACTCGTGTGTATTAGCTCTGAGGGCACGGCCCTCGTTACCGGTGCCCAGCTGGGGGTTTGTGCATGCTGGGAGGTGAACAGAGAGCAAAAGACGAGTTCGTGACACAGTGATCGCAGCTGAAGTAAATTTAATTCCCCGAGTGGATTGTTGTTGTTTTTTTTGTTTTCTTTTTCTTTTCTTTTTTTTTTGAGAAATTGACAAGTGGTTGTGTTTTCAACGCTGTGTGTTTCTCCGGGTTTCACTTGTAGGCAGTAGTTTCTTCAAATTCCTGGCATGTTTGAATCATCACTCCACCGTACTTTTCTATAATCCTAGGCTAGGTATTCTGTCATTGGAGTCAAGTGTCAGTGTGGAGCCTCACTCTTTTTGTGTTTATTTTGTATTTATCAGGGTTTTAATTGCATTTAATGACTTATGTATTTATAATATGAATTTGATTACTTCCTGCATCTCTATTCTTCTCAGGTATTTACCCCATTCATCTGACACTTTGATTGGTTGTGGCAGCCTCTGGTTGATGTTGTACTGTTTGTTAATTGCCCAAACAATAAACAAACACTCCAGTAACCAAGGTCTTACCAAGGACTGAGATGTAGCTGCTCCTTTGACACGGTGTTGTTGTGCGTTACACCACTTGCTCCGCAGGCATCTGTTTCACAGGTGTGCATCAGATCATGTGCCATTTCTGAATTTGTAAATATTTTGCCGTGTTTCTTGGTAAATTATTAAACGAGCTCTTTGGCTTTGAGTTGATTATAAGTAGAGTCTGATTGTTCCTGGACGATAGTAGCTGCTAATGCTCTTTTTTTACACATTTACACAAATAATAGTATTGATTAGCATTAGCTAACTCACACTGACCATGTGAGTTACTGAGATTTCTTGTTACTTTTCATTTGACACACAATACTGTTACTGTGTGTCTGCAGTAAGCTAATACTGGCCCATATATCAGCCTGGCTGGTTTATCGGTTCAGCTCTAAGTTGTCAACTCAACACATTTGCTGTAAATAAACATATTTTCAGTAGCACACCTCACTTATTTATATGTACAATAACCATAAATAACAATAAACGCTGTGATGTTAATATTAATGTCAGGCTTCTCTGTCTGCACCGACACACAGGGTCTTCTTGCGCATCAGTATTATAAGGCATGTCTGCACCTTGTTGCCATAATTGAGAATATTTAGTCAACTTTGAACCTATTTATATTCACCAGAGGCAGTCATGAATGCTCATAATAATCGATTTAATGACCTTCAGCTCCTCTGCTGTTAATTGATTGTCATGTTAGGGTACAGTATTGAATAGTGTCTCAGCACCGGGACGCTGTTATTCTTTCTTGCTCTTTTGAGCCGGAGATCCCCTGATCTCAGCCCCGTTGTGTGGAAGATTTATGACCCTGCTCTTAAATCAATGAGGACTCTCTGTGAGGGGCTGTACCATTTAATGGACCACTTTTTAATTCAAGGGGATTTTCCTCCTTTTAGTTTTCATAGGGGAGCACCATTTAGCTTGCAAAAAATGTACCAGCCATTGTTAAAAAATATTATATTCTAACCAACTGGCTTCCACTATGGAGAAATAAATTGCTCTGTATGATTGAATCTGCACTGGGATCTGTGGAAAAGGCTGCCTTGGTTGCATTTGTGGGTTATATATCTCTGCACCAGTGCAGCTGAGACAAATTCCTGCACATTTATTGCACTTGGCAATTAAAGTGATTCTTACTCTGGTTCTGATTTAGGCTGTTTGCCAATTTATTTATTGGTTACAGAAAAGCAGAGAGCTTGCAGAGAGAAGTAGGAGAGCAACAGTGGAGGCAATGCTAAAGACACAGTTGGCACTATGGAAAAAGAAATCAATAGTGCAGCGTTGTTTCACTGTAGGCTACAGCACCTGGAAAGCATCAGAAGACACTGGCTCACTAGTAAACACAATTCAAGTTATTTCACTGCCGCTGGGTAAATACCATAAATCTGCAAAAAGCACCCGCTCACAAATGATGTAAAGAATAACTTATTTCCATATACATGCTTAAGTATTTTGTCTTTTAATAGGTTTTAGTGGCCCAGGGGACACAATAGTCATTCACTGCATAATGACCATGATACATTTAGTTTCAAGGAGGAAAAAACTAAAGTTGCAGTTGTTCGATTATTATTATTATTTTTTTTCCACACTATTCAACAACAATTTGAGTCCTAGTCTATCAGTTACAACAGTCCTATTTATACCATGGTCTGAAACCCTGGGGGGTCAGTGATGTTTATTTTAGAGCCACAGTATCAAGTGTATAAAACATTCTCAAATGAAAATGTGGTTTTGTGTTTTTAGTCTTGTGAGTGAATATTTGTGGTTTAAGAGTTTCCTTCAATAAACTCTGTAATAAACGTGACACTGTTCTGTGAAAACCATTCATTTAAAAGTGTCACATTTTCATCAGCTAAGAAAATTGTACTTGTTTTCATTTTAATTGACAAACCAGTGGGTTTTGACCAGTTTGTTTATTTTAAGAACGAGGACAGTTGTCTCAACACATTAACGAACACTGCATCCTTCATTTATCTGAAAAATTTACAACCAAACTCAGAGATTCGTCTTTTCTACGTAGTTTTCACGTTCACAGTTTTAGTTCTTGGGCAGACTTGGCTTTGACTTTGGTGCATTGCATGTCGTCACTCTCAGTCTGAACTCTGAGGTCATCTGTTTGACAAACTGCTGGAATTAGAATAAAATAAAAAATGAAATGAAGACCATTAATTGTCCATTAAACACCAAGGATTATTTCCAAATATTGCTGTAGTCTAATCCACACTTATCAAGCTCAGACAAGCCCAGTATCAGACCACGCAGCAGATCCCAGATGTGTTTGCATGTAAAACCACTGTATCATCATCGCCGAGTTATGTCAGTCATCGGATGGAAGTGTTAATTTCCAGAACTATATGTATCTATTTTCAGAAGTAAAATTAGACCCAGACGTCGCTCATTCAGTATTTAAAAGCTAAAACGTTATTGATCTCGAGTGGAAATTCACAGCCGCACAAGAATAGGCCACAAGGTACGAAAGCATAGACAGACTTAATTGGATAACAAGAATAGCTGAGAGAAATGAGATGAAAAAGCTATAAATATTATGCACTTTTCAACCTTTACAATACTTTATATCAGATAAAAATAAATAATATTTGTGGGATGTGTTTGTTTAGTTCTGATATACGATAATATATAATAAGGATAATCATCTATGATCATTGCACAACAGAATTCAACAGCACCACAAACTCCGTCCTCCAGGATGATCATACAGTTGAATTAACACCTCACTTAAACTGATTCGACAAAATCTTCACGAAGGGGAGAAATTTAGAAAAACTGTTGTTACACTGCATTAGTTTTAGCAAAGTGTTCCTAATAAACTGGCCACTGACTGTATAGTGTATGTGGTGCTGTTCGTATGTGCAGTATGCATACTATGCACACACCAAAGAATATATATATATATATATATATATATATATATAAAATTGAAAAGCATTGGAGGAGGAAGGGGGTGGGGGGAAGTTGGGGGGGGGGGGGAGTTGGGGGGGGGGGGGGGGGGGGGGGGGGGCAGTATGGCTGCTAGCCTCTTTCTTGTTGATCCTCAGGAGACCATCTGCGCTGGGGGCATTGATTAGAGTGTGTCTGGTGGGATTACATCTTTGCCGTTGCCATGCCAACTAATCAGCTGATTTTTTTTCCCCTCTCTGTCTGTCTCTCCATTTCTCTCTCTCCTCTCTCTCCCTGGTTGTCACAGCAACGAAATACGGGAGAAGCGCAAGGTCCCCGGCAAGCGCTGAATTCAGCTAAAGGGGCGAAAAAATGTTTTTTTTTTTTTTTTTCTTCCTTACTGTTTCTGTCTCGGTCTTCCTCCCTCCCTCTCTCTCTCGCTCTCTCCCTCCTGCTCTCTCCCTCTCTCTCTTTCCTCCTAATTGGCAACTCTCTCTGACCTGAAGTTCTTTTGTCTCTGGCGTAAACACACCCCTCTCTAGATTACATTTATTTTCACATTTTAGAAATAGCTGGATGTTTGAGAGGCCCAAGGACAGATGCTCTGAATGAGGAAAGCGAGCAGAGTAAATATTGGGAGCATAATAGCTCGCTCCATGCTACAAAGTCCTTGAACAAATTCCAAAACGGAGACGAAACCCTTCCAGCGTTTTTTATCAAAATCACGCCTGGCCAATAAACACTGATTTCTGTTTTTGTCTGTGTCCAAATCAGCTGACGGATGCCTGCCAGCCGCTTAAAGATTAGTGAAAGAGATATCAGTCGAGGAGAAACGTAAAATAACTCTAACTTTGTGATCTTTGTCCAGGTTTGCACAGAGGGTCGCTTGATACTGGAGTTTGCCTTTGATGATCTGATGAGGATCAAGACGTGGCACTTTACCATCCGGCAATACAGAGAGCTCATCCCCCGCAGCATCCTGGCCATGCACGTGAGTGTGACATCATTAACACGCGACAACAAAAGCACCTAGATCTGCCTGGTTTGGTGTCACTTTTTGAATCCTAACGAGGGTCTCTGCTCTCTGCCAAGACACTTTTTTGAAGCTATTCATGAGCATATGAAATTTAAACGCCAACAAAGCAGTTTGGAGGGATTTTTGCAAACCAATTTATTTGCAGACATCAAAGGCCACTGAGGATAAAAAAGGGCCCTTGTCTGAAAAAAGGAGAGAGAGAGAGAGAGAAAGAGAGAGAGAGAGGAAAAAAAAAACAAGGTCGAATGAATAATCTGCTTAATTCCACTAAGTGTAACACACATTTAGTCACTGGAGCCGTGCGGTGTAGCTGGAGCTAGCAGAAGGTTTCCTGTTTTCTAATGATTTTGAACTGAAACTGTGATATAACACTGCTGTTCGGGAAAGAAAAACATTTTCTCATAAATAAGGGAAGCCAGAATATGCGTACACTCACACTGGCCTTGGGTCTATACAATTGTGCTTTTATATGTATCAAGGGCCCATGGGCTATAAACCTCCGCTCATCCCTTCTCAGACACTTCTTTACGTAAATGTGATGGCAGTTTTATAAGTCGCTCTCATAACGGAGTAGGAGCCCAAATCACTTCTGCATAAAAGTCACAATGGCAATCTTACTAGGTGTGGACCTATTAACATTTCTCTAACACTTCGGATCTGATTTGAATGTGATGGGGAATTACATGAGCGTCTTGTTCACTTGATTAAGATCCTATGGTCAATTAAATAACTAGTTTGCTAAACTTTAATGAACTATGAACCACTTTAAATGCACTTAATGTTGGAAGGAGATTCCCCTCACGTCAGAAAAGTCTACATCTGTTTCCCTTTCATTGTGACTAGTATGTAAGTTAGAAAAAAAAAACTTTAACTAAAAGCATACAGCACGCAAAATTTGTAACAGTCTGTCACTCTGTAGTTGTGCACTGCTGGACTTGTGCACTGGACTATGATGGACTAATAAATGATGAGATTCATGAGAAAATTTATTAGGAGATTAACGAGAAGAGAAGTGGGAGCAAGCGTCCATTGCACTCGCGATGATCATTAATTAAAGCTTTAGTGACAAAATCCATCAGTGATGCAGCCGGTCAGAGACCAGAAAACATTTTTCCTCCTTATCATCATTAAATTTGTCAACTCACTGCACTTGCGCACCAGGTGCAGGCACACGGCTCTTTCCTCCGATGTGCTGTCACGTTTGAAAAAAGCTGTGATGAAACCTTATGTAAAAAAAAAACAGATAAATGATGTCAGCAGTGTTGTGTATTATAATGTCTGAAAGGGGTTTTGGTAAGACAGCAAAACAACAATAATGGAAGTGCTCTCACAGGGGTTTTTCCTCGTCAGCACTGATATTCCAGTCATTTGCTTTATAAATAAAATGACTTTTTTTCTCTCCACATCTTCTCTTTACCCCCATGGAGCTAAAGGTGTGTTAGAACCAGCTTCGCCTGTATAGCCCGCTTCTTTTTTGTCCAAAATCTTCATATGAATTTCACTCACCAATAAATTGGCCCCTTTGGGTATTCACACTAATTCCTAGAGAGTGGGATATTGTGGGGTATTGTGGGTCCTGGCCAGATCTTCAGTGATTTGTGTGCGAGTGTGAGTTCACTCTTTTGATCGCTGCCTGGACTAATGAAAGCAGATACAGAGACATGGGAGTCAGAATAGGAGAGTTGAAAACTGCAGATACCAGTGCAGATGTAGCAGTACACGGCGGTGGGCCCACTTTCTGAAGTGAGCTGAACTACTGCTGTGCTTTTTTTTTCCCACTGTCACTCAGGAGAAGCTGTGTGGAAAAGAAAGTAAGTTTGGTCTTATTTCAGTTTTTAGAAGTTTATAAAGAAGAAGTCTGTAAGTGGTATTAGTCATTACTGAGTGACGCAATACATCGTTTTGTCCTGGGTGGCAAAAAGTCTAAAAATGTAAAGGAGAGAAACAACAAAATGGTGCTTTAAAAAAAAACCTTCTCACTATAAGAAAAAGTGGCTTTTAACTCAAAAAAGTTGAAACTCACTGACAAACCTGAAAGAAATCCAGGAGCCATTCTACATATGATGTGTAAAACTAAATGATGTGGTAACACTTTGCTTTAAATTGCCCTAATTAGTCTTTATAAGCTTTATACAGTCATTAAATGGTGTATTGCACTGTAAAGAAACTGCACAAGCAAAGTTGTAATGTTGTATTACCTGTTAATTCATCAGCCTTAACCTGTGCGCACTCAGAGAAGACATTATAGTTATTACCAAATATGTCACTTAACATTATAGTGTGTTATTACAATACATGCAACATACAGTATGTTTATATACTGCCTGTGAATGCTAAATAGGGACACCAAACACCAAAGTGTTGGCATCATTATACATTATTGAAAAGCTTAGATTTCTCCTCCACTGGCTGCTTCACATTTAGTCACTGTTCTGAGTTTACAATAGCACTGTGATGAAATGAAAGTAGATAGAGTCTCCAGGACTCAGACAACAGCTGTGTCCCATGTTATGCATTTACGGCTCGCTGATGCTATGCTACTTAAAGTCCACAAATTTCAAGCCCCATAACTGAAGTAATTTCACATGTCAGTTCAGCTCTTACATAAAAATCTCCAAAACCATCACAGGCTCAGTGTTGAAGCCAGAGTCCTGCAGTTCCTGCAACGCCCACTAGATGCTTACTTCAGAAATTCACTGTGTTGAAGTCAATGACAAACCATCACATTTTTTTTCCACAGAATATAATTTTGAGTCATTTTAAAGTGTGTTATGAGGATATTTAATTGTTATTGCCTCATTGCAGAGAGAAATTAAAAAACCTAAACAGAAGTATGTTTTAAAGTTGATTGTCAGGTATTTCAGCTTAACCATTTCAGCTCATTCAGCTTTTATTGCTTCATGATGACAGCCAGCAGTAAAACTTAATCTTCAATGCATCGCCTCAGAATCCTATTAGTAATATCACAGGTTTTACACAAGTAAAAATAGCAAGTCCCACAAAACAGTAGGTGACAGAATAATGAAATGATTAAAAATGAAAGTACTCATCAAGGAGTACTAGTACCTCAAAATTCTACTTGTATACTGCAAAAAGAGAAGTATACTTGGTCGAGGTTGCCACAAATACACAAAGACGTTGCAAAATACACAAAGCTGTGCAAAGAATAAACACCATCCTGAGAATGCACATAATCTGTAGTGATGTATCCTATGTGTCTCCCCCTCCCTAACATCTGCTGCACCCCCCCCTCCCAGCCACCCACACACAGATACATACGCATCCCTTGTACACTCTCACATAAGGTAGAGCAGTTGTGTTCAACTCAAACAGTTATGCAAATATACATTAAAATTTATGACAATGAATCACAAGGCAAACAGTTACAAATAATGCAGAGTGGTACAGATGCAACAGCTGTTATAGTAAACACATTAATACCAGCAGGAATAACATCTACAGAGAGAGACACACAGACAGTGTAATGCAGTATAGCAGAGGAAACGATCCGTATTTCACTTAAGTAGAAGTAGTTGTACAACAATATTTACCTTAATGGTTATAATTGGATTATTATGACTGATGCATTAAGGTGGAAGTGGTATTTTGACAGTACTGTTGTAGTTCAAGTTGCATGGTAGTTTTAACACATTGTAACTTAACCCATAATAGAGATTGATATTTTATGATGTGAAATATGTGTAATAGTACAAATTCTCATTAAATGGCGCTTCAAATAGTATAAAAGTATGTCTGAGTTGTACTCGTGTCCAGTATCTCTGCAGGAGACGCTGCAGCACTGCTCAGCATCTTCCTCTTACATTAGGTCTGATACCAACACTGTCAATGTCTTCACTGTTGTTTAAACTTCTCATTCGGACCACTGCCGTGCATCTTGAATTCAGTTTGCGTTTTCCTGCAGCTTGTACTCCACTGTTTGTTTGTCTTTGGCCTCTTGAATAGAGTGTCTTTGTTGTCCCTGCGCCATATGTGCCAGTATTTACTCGCATTTCCACAAATTGTTGATACAACTCTGCACCAGTGCTGTCAAGACAAATTTCTGTACAGTATGTTTAGTCTAATTGTACTTGATGAGTAAAGTAATTCAGATTCTGATCTTGCCCGTCGCCAATAATGCACACTTGGTTCAATTCTCCTGTCACTCATGTTGGTCTGCTGACGGTACAGAAGGACTCCCTTGCCTCCCTCTTGACTTTCTCCACACAGAGATGCGACTGGAGATAGAATTATGCATATTTCATGAGGCAGTGAATGCAAGTGTGCTCACTGCTTCTGCTCAGTCTGGGCTATGTTTTGCTCTGTCAATACCTACAGCTTTTTATAATTTGACTGCTTATTCTTGGAGCAGCAAACAGGCTTAGTGAATAATCATGTGTCCTCATGAGATTTTTTTTTTTTCCCAATCAGATGCCATCCTATAATTGCTATCTTTGCTTTTCTTTTGCTTTCTTCTTATTTAAGATGTATTCTTTACTCCTACACACACGATATAATCACAGAGTTTCTTTGCAATCTTTATATTACAGTCAGTTGGTGCAGTGCTAATTTCTTTGAATGCATCTGAAGATGTTGGTCAGTCCATATTTTTTTGTGTCTGACTAATGCAACTGTCAGCTGGATCTCATCACTCTATTTATGCTTCACACAAACATAAAGCACAGCGCATACAAAGGGAGGGTGGGCAGCAATCTGCAGGTTTTCCCACTAAATTAACATTATTAAAATGTTTTTTTTCCCTGCAGCCCAGACCATGTATGTATGCACTCACCAACATCATCAAATCCAGTCAAGATAATAAATTGAAAATGTGTGGAATTTTAAATGTGATGACAAAGTAATATTGATTAATTAGCCTACAGTTTGACAATTGCGTGAAATGAAGGGCAGAAATGCTTCCATTCGGACTGATAGCAAATTCAATAACTATGTTAAGTAGTTGCATTTATGACTTGAGGGTGTGAATGTGTCAATGTGCATATCCAATAAGCGCCACTTAACCTAATTGTCCATGGATAATTTGTTTAGTCGTAGTCAGTTGAATGCAAACATAACCAGATATAGGTATGTCACATGTGTATGTACATATATACATATAAGCATACACACACACACACATATATATATGTCCCCATGTGTACTAAACTTTTTCTTGTATTTTATTTCTCTGCTGCTGACTTCAGGCACAAGACCCTCAGGTGCTGGAACAACTGTCCAAAAACATCACTCGCATGGGTTTGACCAACTTCACCCTCAACTACCTCAGGGTAAAGACTCAGTGTGTGTGTTTGTGTCTGTCTGTTTGTGTGTGTGTGTGTGTGTATGTGTGTGCCTTCAATGTCTATGACTGTCATTCTGCCTTTGTTTTTGCTCTCATCTCCTCACCCTTAATGCACACGGAGGACCAATTCTTGTCCATTTTTAAACATAGTAATTCATGTTACTCATGTTTTCTAACCGAATCTCTTACGTTTATGTGTCTAGATGACATAAAGTTGTTTTTGTTATGAAGAATATTTTTATTTTTTGTCGTAGTTAACATGCTTCTTGCATTGAAATTGATGTTTTATTCAGCATTTTAAATTTACAGGTGCGATTGGTGTTTGAATATTCAGGTTTTCCTTGAGTTTCTTTTTTTTTTCTGATCGTGTTTTCTACTTTCTAATACTCACTCTTTTGTTTATTTAAGGTCATATCACAACTTTTTTTTCTCTGTCTTACAGGAATTGAAAGCCGGTTCTGTTATTTATGTGCAGAACACGTTTTTATGACTCTTGGGTGTTTGAAACCTGAGTGTATAATTTCAAAAGTGCATGGCATCAAAACAAAAAATAAGCACTTTATTTCTTCTTTACTCTCTGCATATACATGTTTTTCTACCTGACCGAAGCAATATAATTTACGGAAATAGGAAGTATAAGCTGGCTGAATACATTAGTGATTATTTCACAGGGTTTTATTTGTGTTTTTCGACGCCACAGTTGACTGACAGCTACGCTTTCCAAATGGGAGAACAAGAGTGAGCGGGAGAGAGATGGGGAGAGAGAAGAATTAATTGGATACAGAAAATTAGCATAACATTAATGAACGCTCCCTGTTGAGACTCATAATTGTGAAATGGCGCGCGAATCGGGGAACGGCACCTCCGCTGCTTATAATAACTGAGTGAAGAAAGGCACACAGAGTGGGAGAGAGGGAGAGGGAGAGGGAGAGAGGGAGCAGGGAGGCTGTTTTTGTTTTCCTATAACAATGATTTTCTATGCAGAAAGCAACTGTAAAGCCACTGAAAGAGAAAAACACATAATTCAAGTATCTGTAATTACACACTAAAGATTTAGCCTATGTTTATTCTTTATTTTAGCGATTCAGATGGTCAGCGCTCTGCAAATAAAACAATGAAACAGGGATCATGCCTTGTTTTCCATTTGCTGACAGCACACACTTTATGGAAGAGGTCGAGTTGTTTATGTCCGAACCGTACCGGTGTCGCCTTTGAAGAGTTTGTCGAAATTATTTGTGCTGCCTCACTGATCTAAACCTGAAATATTTCACATAAATCCTTGTGTCTCTGGTAAATTAGCATTGGCTGACTTTCCCAGAACACAATGTGGTTTTATTTTAAATGCTGCAGAAAATATTCCTCCTAATGAGGGATTTAACCTTGTTCTGAGGTTTCTTTGCATTTTGGTAATAATGAAAACATCAGAAACTAGTGGTTGTGTTGGTTAGTTTTCTGAATCTGTGTTTTAACTATGAGTTTTGCCAAATTTGCAGTTTTATGGGAAGAATTGAAAGCTCATTTAAAGCTTCAGTGTTGACTATAGATTTTCACTGTGTCCTGTAAATCACTGGTTTCCAGCCATTTTTATTATCATGACATGCTTTTGATCATTAATATGAAGCAGCGTCTTTGTTTGTACTGTTCATAGCTCAATGAACCTGTGTGTAGCAGTGTGATTTAGAAAGTATTTTAAGGCTTAAGCATGAAGGCTTAAACGTAAAACCATTTTATTTCACAGAGAGCAAAGCAAAGATCACATGAAAGTCTGAAGTCATACTTTCTGGAGGAGAATTTAGATTTTCTTATTTCCGAACCCCAGTAATCATCGCGCTGCCCCATCTGGAGATCCCAATCCCCCAGTTTTGGGAACGGCTGCTGTGTAGACACTGTTATTCAACATGTCCCACAATTTGCAAATGATATTTTCCCCTGCTGTTATCATAGGGTGTCAAGGTAAAATACACCCTTTCCTCACATTAAATTGGCAGTAATGTGTCTCTGGAAAGGCCTTTCCCAGCGTTTATCAGTGCTTCCAAAAGAGAGTGACAGTTTCCTGGCTAAGGGGTTACAACCGGCCTTTCTCTCACTCTCACAAACACAGACACGCACACACACACACACTTTCTCTTTTTTTTTTCAGTTGGAGTATTTAAGCCTTTCCATGTATTGGAGCTGCCGGCTTCCTACTATTCAGCCTGAAAATAGCCCTTGTTTTCAGGCTGAGAGCCAGGGCTTGTTGGCTGAGCTGGGGAGGGATATTACTGTGTCAGGAGGGAACTATCAGAGGAGAACACAGGATTAGTCTGTTACAGGGATGTTCACTTTACCTCGAGCTGCATGGCATCAAAACACTGCCGTCCTAACAGAGGGAATACAGGCTGACATGACTATGTTTATGTAGGATAATTTGGCGTAAGCAGCTGAGCCTATGGTTGTTAGAATAACTAGTGTAAAAAAAAAACTGAGTGGTGAACATCCCTGGTTTGAATACCCATCATGCTAAAACATTTTTTTTTTGCAGCGATTCTAGGTGTTAGGAGGTGATGAGCATGCTGATTAAACCTGACATCAGAAACGTAGAGGTTGTGAGTTGCTGAAGGTCACATGAGATCATTTGAGCATGCAGTGAATGATTAACAGTCTCCTTTCTCGCAATAACGACTGTCAGAGTGCCCTTGAGCAAGTTAACAGTTTTGACCTTACAGCACGCTCTGTAACTACAATGACTTGCTTACCTGGTTAGCCGCACCACAGCTATGTTTCATATAGTGGCCAAGACCTCAATCTCGCATCAGATGACATTTACTGAATGTGTAACCGATATGTTCTTTTGTGTTGGCAAATCACTTCAGGAATTCTTGGTGTGTACAACCTGTGTCATGGAACAAGCCTGTCCTCCAAAGAAACACCATCAGGTCCCGTGTTTACATTCAGGCAACAAAGCCCTGGGGAAGCTGCTGCACTGTGGCAATCATGGCTCCTGTTTGATGGAAGCAAAGGAGGAAATATTGTGACATGTAGGGCTGCAACTTAGTAGTTATTTTTATTATTAATTAATCTGCAGATTCATAATTCAATTATTTGATTAATAATTTACTGTATGAAATGCCAGTATAAAGTGGGAAATGGTTATACGGTAAAAACATCTTCAAATGTTTTGTTTTGCGAAACAGTCCAGAGACGTTTAACTTACTTTGATCCATGACAAAGAAAAGCAACAGTTCACTCATGAGAGAAAATACAGAGACATTTCTGATTTCTTTTAACCATGACCATGATGCTTCCCTTAACCAAATCATCTTTGTGTCCAAACCTTAACCATAGGGGTGTCAGATAGGAAAATATATTACAGCTTGTTCTAAACTGGGTCGATATTTAAGTTTAGAAATGTGTTCAAAAGTTCAAAAGGACCATTGAAGAAATCTGATCTGTGTTCAGTTCCATGCAATGAGATGGAGGAACATCTGTTTCTCTTTGCATGACACTACTTCTTACAAGCGACGTGCTTTGCAGAAGCAACAACAATAAACTCCGTTCCACAGCAAACCTGATATGCATTTATGACCGCCAAGGGATCAACCACGTACCTATACAACAACACCGGTTGTTTTTGAGCGCAGCCAGAATTATCCACGTGTCTGTTTTACTCATCTGGAGACTCAGCTTGTAGGAAAAAAGATCCACAGCGGTGCTGGGAAGCTTGTAGTCATGGTTAAGGTTAGAAAGGATTGTTGTCATCATTAAATGACACCAGTAGTGACTAATGGTGAAAGAAAGCATGTGAATCCCAGTCTCCCACACACATCCATTCACCTTCATCTCCCCCTCCTGTCTTTCTGCTGCTGGTTTAGTGACTCTTCATATGCAGCGTTATTACCTGCCAAAAAAACAAAAAAAACATGATGACAGAGGCCTGCTCTGCTTTTTTAAAGGAGTTTATTCACTTTTCAACACCAGAGATGATGCAAAATGGTGAGGGGGGGTCATGGTATGCAGAAGGGTCCAACTGGGACTGATGCAACCGGTATGCGTATTACACCAGTAGGCCACCAGGATGCCCTTTCTTCATAGTGCCAGGATTTGCGTATAAAAAAAAACATATTAACCGTTGATTCAAGTTTCTCTCAACACACAGGAACGTTTTGGAAAAGTAACACGAGTTTATCCACTCAGAGGATATGAGCAGGGCAGGTTGCCTTGAGTTTGATCCCAGTGTTGTCTTGTTATTGGTCTGTCAGTGTAGACGAGACAGCGACCGTCCAATCACTGTCCTTTCACCGTACTGACAAGCATCTGGATGGTTGCCGCTGTCGAAGAAGGCGGGCTGACTGGTTTGTAATGTTATCCAGATGTGATCTGGATAAGCTAAGCCTGATGTATTAAAGATGACAGGCTGACCCCTGCTTCCTCTCACTGCAGATCACCAGAGATTTACAGTTTTCTCCAGACTGAATATCGTACTTAAGGTCTTTTAACTGGAGAATATTGTTGGAGCGCAGTGTGGGAATGGGGGACCGCTCTGTGTGTTTGCTGTGTTTAAAGAGAGAATAGCTGCAAAAACGTGTGTGTCCAAGTATGCATGTATGAATGTGTGTCATTCACATTTTTTTTTTTTTTGAGTTGTAAACAGCTCAACAAAGGCTCCTCATATTAAAATGCATCATCTTGCACATCTCTTGCTCTCTACCTCCCCTCTTGTCCTTCTTTATGAAGCACTCGACAATAAACCTGTTTTTTAAAGGTACTTTATTAATGATGTCTATAAAAAAACTAGATTTACAGCACAATTAATCTCTTGAAGTCAGTCTGTGGTGATTAATTAAGCAACAAACTCTGGTTTTATGGCCGTTGTTTTCTGTTCTCTCATCAAAAGTTAAATGAATCATGTGGTTTGTCCCTGTTGTGTCTGCAGTTGTGTGTCATCCTGGAGCCCATGCAGGAGCTCATGTCAAGGCACAAGACCTACAACCTCAGCCCCCGGGACTGTCTGAAGACATGCCTATTCCAGAAATGGCAGAGAATGGTAGCCCCACCAGGTAACTACCTACTGCTCAAACTCACGTCTTTACTAAGTCTTAAGTCTAAGTGACTGTTTTAGAAGAAGCAGATCTGGGAAACTCCAAAGTTGGTTCTGATCCTGAAACTGGACGAATGTGAAAATACATTTTCAGATATTAACTCTCCATACGCCTGCTTCTCTGAACTGCCCAGAGATAATGAAAAATAAATGTTAAAGAAAACGCATCAAATACAGTTTAAGTGACATTAGAAATATTTACATTGTTAAAATGTTGTGGATCCAGTGGTGATCCAAATCTGAACCATTTCCCCTGCAAGAAGCTGAAGTCGCTTCCTTCAAGATGCAGATTTTTAATTCTGTGGCGTCACTCACTTTGAAGGAACAGGAATATTTTTCTCCGACTGTGTTTTTATTGCATCATTTATGTTTCCAAATTTGCTATTATATGTCTTAATTTCTTAAATCTGTTTTGCCTGTCAGGTATGTGAAATTAATCAGAATTCAGGGTTGCCTCTCGAATCCCAACCTTGCCAATCTTAACAGGCCTCTCAGCTTTCTATGATTGATGTTTTAAGGGCGGTTTCTGAAAAATACCAGGCTTAAATTGGCTGTGTGGTCTTAAGCTGGAGAGAAAGAGTAAGCCGAGTTTTTTGGACACATCGGAGTGGCTGCAAATTACTGCAATGCTTAGCGAGCCGTGACGAGATGTCTTTAAAAACCAACACCAGTCAAAAAGCCTTTGACTCAGACCTGTGTAACTTTAATTAAGAGTGCCGGGTGTAATCAAACTAGTAGATCCAGCTCCCTGGCCAGCAGCTCCCCAGTGTCAGCGACGTTCTTCAAAGAAAAGAAAAAAACAGAGAAAAAAACATGGAAAGCGTTTTATGAATATAAAGTCCGAGGAGAAAAAGAAAAAAAAAAACACATGAGTCTTGTATTGATGGTTAATTTTGCACATGGAAAGAGAACACAGCTTAATATAAAATCCTTTATGGGCAATGCAGTTTTATATCATATCCAGCTCTAAGTAGGGACGAGTCTGATTTATTATGCAGCAATACTGTGGTATCTAGAATGCCTGTTTTGTATCACTAAGTTATACTCAGTGGCCAACACTCAGTTGTTGCATTACATTAAATGCCCTTTAATTCGGGCCTTTTCAGTTTGTTCAGCCATTTATAACGAGTGTTTTTCAGGGTCATGTCGTCTGTCTATACTTTGACGTGTAGTTTGCCTGATCTCTGCAGTTTAGCTGCAATTGCGGTTTTCGACATTGGTAGCGTGTTATTCCCCTTTTCCTGCAATTCTTCTTCTCCAGCCTGGAAACTGGTTGGGATTCAGCCAGGAAGGAAGCCACAGGCGCATTTATGCTCTGATAAGTCCTTTTGGTGGAAATGGAAGTAATTTTAGTGCGTCACCGGTTCAGCATCGAAGGAAACCGGTTGGATAACAGAAATGATTGTCTCTGACAATGGGCTCGCTTTTTTTTTTTTCTCGCTCACACGTCTGTCAAAGTCAGGAATCAAAAGAGGAAAGATGCTGATGAAAAAGCCCCTTATTGTTTTGGCTCTGATTTATAGTTTCAGTTTTGTTTGTATCATGAGTCGCTGGTTGTTCTAACTGAATATGAAAGCATCTCCCTTGGTGTGATTAGTAAGAACCTCGAAAAATGTATTTCATTTTCAGACATCTGTTTGAAGATCACAGCAGTGTTTTCGTTTCTCTCTTGAGATTAAAAGGCATAATGTTTTCTAACAAATGCTGGAAGAATTTGCAAAATCATGTATTTTATAAATTATGCACTACATAAATCGCTTCATAGATACCATAAACTCCAAGATCTTTATTAACCTGTGTGTCATCACTTCATATGTTTTTAATAATAATGATTTCACATGTGATTTAATTGCACCTTCAGGAATTATGTTTAGCTCATAATTGGAAAACAGCTTTCGTTGGAGCACAAGTTTCCCAGTGGTGTTAAACAGCATCTGTATGGCACTGAATGTACAAAGTATTTCTCTCCCTTCTCTTTGTTGTCATCTCTGGTCTTGTTCTGTCTTAAAACTGTTTAAGAAATTGTTCAACAACCTGAGTAAAAATGAAACTGATTTTGGCTCCGGTTTCAGCTGGACACCCACAGAACTTCAAAACGGAAATATTTCCCACAAATCACAAAAAAGGTATCTTCTCTCTTACAGTGTTAACTGTCTGTGGTCTTACACAAAAGTGGCATTGTGGTGCTCATTGAAATGCCATGAAATACATTTTTGTGTGCAAGTTCATCGTGGATGCTCAACCGCATGTTTACAAACTGTACTAACACCTGTGATGATTCAGAATTAGAGGTGATATTTCATATAACAGCTCCATGCATGTTAAACTGTGGTAAAACAAAACGATTAAAACTATAACATGACCATGCTCAGAAAATCACATCAGTAGAAATGCAACGAATGTGCAAGAATGGACACAGTGTAAAAGCATGTTCAGTAATACAAACATGAATGTGCTCTCTGCCTCGGCAGAGCAGTTTTAATCTGGCTCATGCTGGTGAGGAACATGGCAATTGGTGCAGCACTGAAATCATTAGCAAATTTACATTATGTTGAACATCAGGGTCCATTGTTGAGCATTTATGCAAATGAAACAGGGGTTCTTTCTTACTAGTGCATGTCTTGGGAGATGTTAACACTCGTGTGGTTTCACCTGTGAAGAAAACAACGCGTGGATCATTGTCGACTAGTCGCTCTTGTTTGGGTTGCATCTCTTTGTGTTTGTGCGCTCTCTCTCTCTCTCTCTCTTTCTTTCTCTCTCATGTGGGCATTTCATATATGTTTGTTTGCACACCTTCGTGTCTCTACATCTGATGTTGCCCGCCCGAGACTCTACTGTATGACCTCTAACACACATATACACACACACACACACTCCGCACTGCACACAGCCCTACACCCTGTCTCCGTCAGTATGCATTATGTTCTTGGCATGGCCTCTGTTTCTCTTTGCTGGTCGCGCCAAAGCTGAGCCTGCCCGACAGACAACCACGAAGAGGAGGAAACGGAAGAACTCCGCCAGCAGCGCCAACAGCAGCGTGGGCACCACTGCCAGCAAGAAACGCAGCCCCGCCACCAACTTCAGCCTCTCCAGTCAGGTACCTGTAAGCATCAGCTCCACTCGGTTTGCCTCCTCTTTTTCTTTTTTTCCCTGTATCTCCGCATGTATGTTTGCAGTGTTACACAAAAGCACCAGAAATTCCTAATGGTATTGCAGCTATTAGGTTTAATTTATTTGCACAAATGAGAGAAAAACACCAGGAGGAGCAGTTTGAAAAGAAACTCAAACCTGTGCAGTGAGACAAAGACGCCCCAAGGGACTTAAATGAAAACATCTCGCCCCAAAAGGCAAAGCAAGAACTCATCAAATATCATAAGGAGTGACACAAATGACATTAAAAATCATCAAAGCAAAAAAAATAGTACAAGAGCAGCTAAATTTATAAATAACAAGTAAAGAAGGTGAAGAGAAGTGTTCCTTTTGCTGCTTTGCTGCACATTGTGTCAAATCATTTTAAATCCTGATATGTAGTTACTTCCTTAATTTTCCACCAGTGTCTCTCAGAGTGAACTGCATGTTTCTCAGAATGTGTACGTCTACGAAGAAAGACCCCGCTGACCCCGTTGTTCAACCAAGTAGCCATAGCCTAGAGGGTTGGGAAAAAAAAAAAAGGGTTTGAATCTCAGGACCAAATGGGAGAATGTGGGAGGGAAAAGTGACACTTTGCCCTCTGTCAGCCACCACACTCGAAATGCCCTTGAGCAAGGCACTGAACTCACAACTGCCCAGAGGCCTGGTAGTTTGTACTGTAGGAGTGTGAAGCAGGGCGCTGCTTTGAAAGAGCAGCTCGGATACAGAAAGTAAATAAATCAAGTAAAAACTCAAGTAGAAAATAAGAAGCTTCAGACTGGATGTAGCTCTTATACAGTCACTAACTAACGATGCTCTGCACTGTTACAGTACCAGCAGCAGCACATAGACTGTGACTAACTAATATCTATGATTTAACAAGCCAATAAACCAAAAACAAGAACAAAACCATTTCCATCCATTGGCTTTACCACTATTCCTTCCAGGGCTGTAGGAGAAGCCAGTCCCAGCTGACACTGGGCAGGAGGCAGGGTACACCTTGGACAGGTCACCAATCTATCACAGGGCTGACTCATAGAGACAAACAACTGTAAACAAAAACGCTGCGGCCTAACTGGGATTTAAACCCACAACCTTCTTGCTGTGAGGTCACTGCAGCACTGAGTCAGTCGGATCTAGAACATAATTATCTCTGTACCGGATCTCAGGGTATGAATGTCTGATTTTGCTCTGTGTCTCCATGACAGTTGCCACTTGACACAGTTAGAGGTTAAATAGCCTCTTAAACAGCTGAGTATTACACCACATGCCCGACTCTCCCCCTCCAGGAGTCAGTGCTGTGCTGTGCTGTGCTGTGCTGTGCTGTGCTGTGCTGTGCTGTGGCAACGTCTGCAGAGAGTCTAATTTTATTCCAACCACTCATGATATACATGTTGTATTATATTTTAACCACTGCGTCCGATTTACTATTCTGTACCCATGCCAGTGCAGCACTCTTGGTGTTTTTGAACACATCATTCCAGTGCAGCTAAAAGTGTGCTTATACCAAACATAACTGGGATTTGTGGACGTTAAAGTGTTGCTGCTTGGCATTAGTGTGTGTTCATCTTCAACACGGGAGTAGTTCTGCTTAATTGGATATTTAAGGGCGCTAATGCTTTTCTTCATTCACTTGTGTTGGTTAGTATAGCAACTGTGTCTCCCGGAAATTGTGTGTGTATGAACTGCTAATATGTCTTCCATGTTGGATTTTGAAAGAAACGTAGAAAAGGCTTTATTGTGTATCAGCAGTCTTGACCTTTTGAGTTGTATCTTAGGATGAAGAACTGTTGCGTGATTTAATCAAGGCGATACTTCCCACATTTTAACTTTGTACTCCTAGTGCCAAAACTTAACAGCAACATGACGATGCTATCATGCTTTACAGCAGCAGATATGATGCAGTCGCATGATGACAAAAAATACAGTATGAAATAAACATAATTATTGTTCTAGATAATTTAATTAACATATATGTTAATATGATCCCTGAGACACAGAGACTCTGTTGTGCTGTAAAAACTCAGCACGTGGTTGTGCACTTTTATTGCTGGATGGACTTGTGTCTTCAATTTCCAGCCAGGTAGGGTCTGCTTGTTCGTCTGCTTGTTAAAACATAATTTTCTTGGCATTTTTGGCAGTGTTTCCAAATAAGGAACACACTCTCTGCCACCTACACACACACACACACACACACACTGTACTGTCCCTCTATATTCTGCCCCGTGGTTAGCTGTCTCATCATCTTTGGAGATTTGTTGCCCTCACTCTCCTCTTTTGCCTCCTCCTCTCCATGTCACACATACATAATGTACATCACACACATACACACACACACACACACTTGCATACACACAGCATGTGCAATTGTTTTCTCTCTAGAAGGCAGTTTGGCTCTATTCCAGCTCTCATTATCACCGATATCTGTATACACCCTCCACCCCCAGCCCTCCTTCACATGCACACGCTCTACTCCATCGCTGCCCCCCTCCTCCCCACCAGCATCTTCCCACCCACCCACACACACACACACACACATACACATACACACACCAGTCGTACCACTCATGCCTTGCATTCACACGCCTCTTAAAGACTGGCAGCGTGGCTGGTAACATGCTGGTTACATATGTTGCGCGCCTGCTGTCTTTGTCTGAGAAGTTGTTCGTTTGTGGCTGAGCACAAGCCTACGTGAGCCCAATGACAATAAGGAGTGGACCCTCGCAAGGGGAAGAGGGGAGGAGGGTGGCGGAGGGTGGGGTGGGGGGTAGTTACCAGTGGCTGGAGGAGAGGAGATGTGGGGGAAGGACGGTGGGGAGGTGTGTGGGTGGCGGCCATAGAATGAGCAACACTGACCTCTAGTGGCCTGATTTAAGTGTTGAACGTGTCGCTGGTGTTGCCAAGCGGCTCGTAGCCATGCTGCAAGTCAGTGTCACTCAGTGTATTTATAGGAAACAAGAACAAGATGTATTGTATTAGTCCACCGTTAATGAACCGTCCATCCTCTGTGTGCAGGCAGTTGCAGTAGTGGAGAATATATCTGACTGTGTACTTCAGTGAAAGTACTAATACCTTAAAGTAAAGGTACTTATCACAAGTACAAAGACCTCCAGTCTAGTTCTGCTTCAGTAAAAACTGGGAAGAAGTTTTTGCTTTAAAATGTGTTTTAAGAACTAAAAGTGAAAGTAGTTCACTTCAGAATAACGTGTAGTTTATTATATTAATGTTGAGTGTTACAGTTGATGAAGGTGGAGCTGATTTTAATTAGTTCATATGTTACTGGACAGTCTGTCAATCCCCCTGCAGCGATCAGTAGTCGTCTCAGAACATATGATGATAGATCAGAATTTACGTGCTATTAAAATTTTAAATGACTGACCTGAAAATGTCAACTAATCAAATTTATGGAACAAATATGTTGTGTATTAAAAAGTGTAGCATTCAGCTCTGGAAACACAGGTGTGAAGAAATAGAAAAGAAGAAACTCAGTTTAAATGAAACTACCATAAAGTTGTGTTTCACTACTTTCAGTGCTTAAGGTAAATAATCAGTTTGTTTTTTACCACTGAACTGTAGATCTTAGAGAAAAGATCATTTAATGATATTCATGGAGTCAAACACCACCTAAGACTCCAGAGCCGGTGTGACTCTGCCATGAAGAACTACTGGAACTGGTGTGAAATACTAAAATAATTAAAGTATATCTTTAATTACTCTTGATAGACACAGATACAACACTTATTTTTTAGCAGTTTTATTCCTGCGGCGACAGAATTAGGCTGTAAACAGAATATTTCTCAGACTTAGAGGATAATGCTGGCCAACAAATATCATTAAAGAGACTAAATCAAGTCATTGACCACCTAAACAGACATTTTGTGTGTATCCAAAGCCTGATGCATCTTATTCCTCTGTGCCACAGAGCTGCTTTGTTGTCCACAAGCTATTCACAACACCTCAGCGAGCCACACTGTAGCACTCGGTGACATGTTTCCTCATTACCACGAACGAACACACACACACACACACACACACACACACGCTATAGTTTATTTTGACTGGGATCGGACATTCACCATCCTGCTGCTGTACTAACACTCAGTATACTCCCCGGCAAATGCACTGCTTACTCCTGTTTGAGTAATACGTAAACTACTGTGAGCTGTGTGTCCGTCTGCCTTTCTCTGAGTTTGAATACAGAAGGAGTGAGTGGCTGGTAAACTTCAGGGACTGAGAGTGTTGGTGCAAACTAAACCCTCTTAATCCCTATTATTTTTTTTTTAAATCATGTATCATCTGATTTATTTTGTTCCTGCACAGGGACAGTGAATGTTTTCTGTCCTCTTTTGTTGTTAGCACAGTCCTGCCACATTCCCTTTAAATTCCCACTTGTTGCCTTGGAGGCCTGAGGGACCAAATATGTCCTCCAAGCTACTCACTGCTAATCTCTGTAAAATATGCTAATGACACTGTTCAGTGAATGAAGGGAACAGGGAGGCGTTCATCGCTGCGTCGGCCCATTCAAAGCCCCGCCGCTTAGCTAGCGCGAAGGCTAACTCTTAACGAGATGAGTAGACGAGTAGACAGTATTAATTAGCTCACAATTAGCGCTCCCCAGTCTCAGACTAGTCACCAGCTGTGATTGTTGGAGGGGTTTTTTTTTTTTTTTTGGTTTTTTTTTTTTGGACCCAAAATTGGCCAGAGGTAGGTTGACAGGCCTCCTCACAGGAACAGATGGTGAATGCAAGGCTTGTTGGCAATCAGCACGTTTTTAGCTAATGACTTAATTAGCTATGCAAATTGACAAATCAGTGTGGATATTGTCATTTAGTTGAAAAGCTCACCTAAATTAATTAGCCTGATTAAGGCATAGTGGGGTGTAGAAGTGGTCGCTGGGGGGGTTTTGGGGATGGCTTGAATAAATAAACTGCCTCTCCCCATTGGTGCTCCTCATCAAAGTGTGTGTGTTTTCTGAGTTTTGGGTGTGGGAGCGTTGGAGTTTGCAAAGTTGTCGAGATTTGTTTGTGTTTACACCAATGCTTGCTGGACGTGATCATGTGTGCGTTTGTTCTGTGTGGTTTGTTTGTGTGTTTGTTGTGTACAATACATAGCTTTAATCTGAGTATGTATTCAAGTGCTTTTGTCTGTGTTTGTGTTCAGGTGTGTGTGATTGTGTGCTAACGTGTGATTGTACAGTAAGCCTATCAGGGTGTGAGTGCCTGCATGTGTGTGTGTGTGTGTGCAGAGGAGAGAGAGAGGGCTGAGGCGAGCAAGATCTCCCAAGCCAGGCAGCATTGACACACATGACCAGTGAAGCGTGCGCTCCATTTAACTGTACAGCTTCTTCCCAGGTTACGGTGGGTGGCGCTGGGTCTCGCCAGCAGGGAGATGCTTAGTCAGTCACAGGAAGATGACAGTCAAACACTCAGTACACACACACAGATCTACAGCCGTGATTTTTATCCTTATTGATCAGTATTTGAATTCACAAATTACACTTCAGTGATTATTTGTCAACAGAATCACTTTGTGTGTGAATGCAGTGGAATTCGTCTCGATAACTCGGAGTAAAAACAAGCTCACGCTGTTTGTGTCCCCCCTCTGAAGAATTATCTGGATTCCATCACATCACAAGAGTCACAGATAGCGGTGGATAATGGATAAATCTCTCTCCTTCCCTTCCTTGACCCGCTGCGAGAGGACCATCTCTGTGAAATATGTCTTACATGATGAGTATTGATTGGGGCGGCTACAGAGCGCTGGGGGAATCCGTTTTCTGTACGGAGAGGTTTCATTTGCACAGAGTGCTTCGAGAGGGGCCGACCGTACGGATGGGTTCACTGGATACACCAACATCTGTCCTAAACACACACAAACACGCTGAAACATACACACACACACCACCACTGTTATTTCACTGCAAGCAGGGGGTCTGTGTTGATGCAGGAAAATACACCCCCGCCCATTGTGCAGGTTTTAGCCACTCCTCACACAGCTGGGAAACAAAATATTGTAAACACACACACAAACATATCTGCAACTATAAAGAGTCAGGAATTTGTAAATGTCTTTATGACCTTGTTGTGATTTCAAGCCCATTGATTAAATTCTCATTTTTCTGCTAAGGATGAAAATTTGACAACGTGAATATTAATTTGTTTGAAGTCTTTTGGGTGAATGTGCATTCACTTGATATTCAGATGGTGCTTTGGTCTGAGAATTAGATGAAACAGATATGCATTAATTTCTTCTCTGGTGATTTCTCACTCACTTTAGCATATTAATTTTGAATCACCCCAAGGCTAAGTATGGATGGTCCTGCACAGAACCAAGAACATGTCACGACTGCCTGTGTTCAAATTGATTATATTTATATACTGGGTTTAAACCTTGTCTTAAAGAATACTCAAACATGAGGTAAATATAAATGTGTTCATGTTTTCCTGGATAGTACATCACTTGTATTTCATTTCTTTATCACGTTGGTACTTTTGGCTACACATACTGTAAAGGTAGCTTAGCTTAGCTTAGCACACCTTTATGTGTGAGGAACCCACTGAAACCCCCTTTGCATCACTGAACAGCCGACACACATCAGAGCAGCAATGTGACCTTTTAAAAACATTTGTTCCCACAAACAAGAACAATTGTTTTCTCCGTTTCAGTTTTGTAACGGAGTTCTCCTTGTCTCTGCCTCTCTCCAGGACGTGATGGTGGTGGGCGAGCCGACCCTGATGGGCGGCGAGTTTGGGGACGAGGATGAGCGTCTGATCACTCGTCTGGAGAACACGCAGTACGACGCCACCAACGGCCTGGACGACGAGGACGACTTCAACAGCTCCCCAGCTCTGGGCAACAACGCCCCGTGGAGCAGCAAACCCCCCGCCGCCCAGGACAGCAAGCCTGAGAGCACAGCCCCCCAGCCCTCGCAGTAAAACAAAGGAGGAAGAAAACAACAGATCCTTGACTCCACGTGGACTGGACTTTTTAACCTCTCCTCTTCCCCTGAGGGCAGTGCTTCTACGCCTCATAACATTGTACTGAATCAGAACCCACCCACCCCACCCCCCCGTCTGCAAACTCATTGCTGGAACGTCCAGCCAAAATATGTCCGTCCTGGATATTTTCTTCTTCTTCTATGAATCACTGTAACATCTTGGAGAGCACTGAGAACTGGCAGCATTGCACAGCAGTATCCACAAACAAGAAATGCATACAACTCGTATGCAACTGAAATGTAGAAAACAGAAAGGCGTGGGCTTTTTTTGTTTGTTTGTTTGTTTGTTTTTTGTCTTTTCCAAGAATGTGGTGGAAAAATTCTGGATCAAATGCTCCTCCTTGTTGGACCTTCAGTCACAAACCTCTTGTCTGGTGGAATACCACAGCTGTGATTGGTTGACCTGCAGGTCGCAAGTCATCACGCTGGCAAAAGACAATGGAAAGAAAAGAAAAATAAAAACAACAAACCTTACGACTCCAAAAAAAAAAAAAAAAAAAAAGCAAGCTCAGTGTGAAGAAGAAGGCAAGGTGTTTTTTAACAGCCAACAGAGCCACTGGAAGCATCTCACCACATTGGACACAAATGAAACATTGTTTGAGGCAATTGCATTTTCAATTGAAAATTCAGTCGGCTGTTGGGTTTGTTTCTGCTGTTGCTGTTTATTTCCATTTCCAATTAAGAGGAAATAAAAGTTCTCTACCACTATGGACTCCTTTCAAATGAGGGAAAATCGGATCCTAGGATTGTTTTTTTCCACATTACTGCGGTCGTCACAGATTGTGATTTCATGCAAACCAGTTTGATTGTGTTCGTAGTCTATTGGTATTTTGCTTCTATCAGAATCCTTTGCAATCACATTGTAATTTTGCCGATCAGTATGTGAACTTTGCCGACACACGTTGATGCATTAATGTTGATTTTTTTTTTTCTTCTCCCCCCTTCTCCTTGCAAATTGGACTTCTTTCCCTTTAACGACCTACTCCCAAACTGATACTAAAGCCTTTTCCTGCATGATTTTATAGGATTTTTATTTTGTTTGATACATGTACTTTTTAAAGGCATTGGTCTGATTTTCCTTTTTTGGTTCATCAGTTTGGGAACACTGTTACAAGGTTTGTAGCTCTGTAAATAAAGGTGGAATATATTTTGTCCACTGTAAAAATCAGCCACTGAAAACCAGTTTGGATATGGCAGCTGTTTCGTTTTGTACAGGAGGTTCATATTTCTGTAGGGTGGTTTGGATGGACGCTGGTTTGCCTCTGTTGAAACCAAACTCTAAGTGTTCCCTGTCCTCTTTTAGCTAGTGCAGAACCAAAGCCACAAATTTAATAAACTACCATTCAGTCACACAATCATATTTCTTGTATATTCTGTGACATAAGAAGAATTCAATTTTACATTAAAAAAATAGAAAATCGACGCTCAGATTAAATCCCATCCACCCCACAGAAATTAGTTTGAGATCCCTGTATTTGTGTTCACAATTGTTCTTTAATCTTTAATTGAATTGATACTATATCCCTGATCTCTTTTGTTGGACTTTTGTTTGAAAATGGGCAAGAAGACAACAGCGGATGTCTTTATACAATTGGATCTTATGGGTATTTATTTGTGCATTTGTAAGGAAGCTAACACATTTCTAAATATGTTTGAGCCTAGTATTATTAGACACCATTTGTACATTATATAGCAGAGGTGTTCAGTGTCATATCTGATGTCTGGTATGTATGCTTTACCATTATGTGTGCCAATAAACCGTGCTTACAAAGGAGTTTCATTTGGTTTGGTTGCATGCACCATGTGTGCATATGGCCACTGGCTCTTTTTTCTGTCTGTTTACCACTATCGGTTTACTCTGAATAGTCAGTGGAAAGTTCATTCGTAACCTTGGAAACAGAAGTTGACAAAAAACAATCTCACCACAAGGTCTATACCACGTAATGGCTTTCGATCAGATCACACAACCTTCCTCAACAGATGGAGCCGCCCTGTTGTCATGAAAAATCATCCCGCCATTTCTGTCTCATCCGCCTGAACCTGAAAAGTCCTTGCTCCGAAAAATCTACCATCTACATCTCCATGACAACTACATGTCTACGTATGATGAGGAAGAACATGCAATACGACTAAGAGCTCCAGGACAGATAGAAACTGGACTTGTGATGAGATATTTCCATCTATTTGAATATGCTATTCTGCAAGAAATGGTTGGTTTAACTGATCTCTGTGGGATGAAGCACAGTTTCAATCCTACCTTCTTTTTTTTTTTTTTTTTTTACAAGAAATCCACCTTTCTAAATCTAAATTGTTGTTTTTTGCTATATTTTTATTCTTTTTCAACAAAATTATTGGAAATTATGTCCAAATACTCCCTGCATCTGTAATGGGGTTTAATAGAAAAATGATCCAATCTAAACATCACATCCCAATTTGGTGTGAATGAGAATGGAAATAATGAAATAATAGCTGATAATTGAATGATAAGGCAAATACTAGAGGGCTAGCACCCTCAATAGACCAGCATGCAATGCAGTCACAAGACACAGTGTGTACTTTGAATACAAGGGCCACATGCAGAATATTCAAATACTACCTGACTTGCTAGATTCATCTATACATGCTGACATTCAACTTTTGATTGAAACAGCTACATTTCATGTTAATGTTCCTTCCTTAGAGGTTAATAAAAGCATTCTGGGAAATGCAGGAAGTCACTACATGAAGGGTTTGTTTAAAAAATTGCCTTTCAAAATATATGTAGGATTGCACCAATCATTTTCTGCTATAAGTGCAGGAGGATCTCAGTGTTGATTTAACCTTTAATGTGTTGCCCGTATAAATTTTCCTGACGCTGACACTGTTTACCAGCTGGTTAAGCAGCTAAATGTCAGTGTTGGATAACACTGCCTACAATTTCAGGCTCTTGAATAATAAAGGCCCTCACGTGTTCTGTAAGCCTTGGTATGTTCTCTGTTTTCATCCATTCACATGTAGGAGCATATTTCAACCATAAAGTAAGATGAATTACAGCTAAAACCTGTGACATGAACATATATGTATGAGTTCTGTCTGCTCCTCAGCAAAGTTCTCCGCACAAGTCAGTAGAAAGTGCTGTTGTTGGGTAGACTTCAAATCCGGGACAGTTTGGTGGAACTTTGGCGACACCAAGTGGAAGACATGGTACTACAACAACAACATACAGAAAGTACATGATCCTTACTTTCTCTTTTTTCTCTCTTCTCTCTCTCTAGGACACCATGCTACAAAAAAAGCGCAAAAACTACATATTAAACAATATAATACCAGTTTTAAAAAGCTTATGTTTTATAGGACCAATTTAGTTTCAATAAAAAGTAAACATCATCTAATATTTCAACAGCATTAATGACAAGATGGACATAATTGCAAATTTATG
Organism: Caranx ignobilis; assembly: GCA_021432705.1. Classification (NCBI taxonomy): domain Eukaryota; kingdom Metazoa; phylum Chordata; class Actinopteri; order Carangiformes; family Carangidae; genus Caranx; species Caranx ignobilis. Next base: position 22,262,476 of record MU269981.1, read on the forward strand.
AGCATTATATTATAACAATATATACTGTACATTGATTTGTACCTTGGAAAGAAGGTCATTGGAGATGCTTTCTCTTCTTTATTGCAATAAACAAATTAACACTGGATTATTGTTTAGTGTAGAAAAAGTATAACTCATAATGAGTGCAGATGAAAATGTCACAGTGTTAGGTCTGAGTAGATTTACCTTAACTTAATTAAGTCTCTTTAATTATTTTCATGGAAAATGGATTTTAATATAGTCTGTATTCTGTTTATAAGAAGTCCATTGTTACACAACAAAATGGGTGCAGCTTTTAAAATAATGTTTCGCTTTTGATTAAAACACAGAAGATATCTTTTTATTTAATTGAAAAAAATGAACAATGGGCATTTAAAAAAAAAACAATCCTGACTTATTTTTATTCTTTTTGGTATTTTTTTATTATATATTATTATATTATAATATTATGTTATTTATTATTAATAATATTATTATTTTTTGTTTGTTTGTTTTATAACATGCCCAATCTTTGTTCATTTTATTTTTGAATAAGCTGTTTTCTCCTTATAAAGACTGAAGATTTATATATTTTCACTTATTACGATTGTTTACTTTCAATAAACGGTTGAACGTGTATTTTCTATAGGTCTAACGATCGATACGAACGATAAATAGAACATATATAAGCTTATCTATATTTCATGTTATCAAATTTTAATAATCTGTTGTATTTTTATTTTTTCATCTCCAATAAGTCGAGCTGAATCTACCTGGTAACGTTGTTGTTATGACGTGACGTTTTTTCTTTCTTAATTTTTTTTTTTTTTTTTTTTTCTACCTACACTGTGATGACGTCGCACAGGGCGACGGGGCGGCCAAAGTAAAGATGGCGGACTTGTCGGGGACCGAGCTGTCAGAAGAGAAAGAAGCAGAAATTGAGCTCAAGAAAAGACAGAAACGACCGTGGGAGGATTTACACAAGTCCGGTAAAATCGGTTTAACACCGGGACTGCCCGAGACGCTGGGAGTTTACGACATTAGCGCTGTCAGGAGGGAGCAGCAGCAGCGCGAGCTCTCAGCAGGTAACCGTTGGAGCCCCGTCCTGCCGTTACTGACGTTTGTACTGTTACAGCTGACAAACGTCTTTAACATGCTGCTGCTACTACATTGTCCCTGTTTACTTCACCGTTAACACTCTATTAACTCCATTTACACCGTGTTTATAGAGAACGGTGATATTTAAGTAGGGCAAGTCAGAAAACCTTGACAGGTGTGGAGAGCTGTCAACGGTTGTTTACAGTCACTGCTAGCTTGATTAACTCATAACGATCTGTATCTCGGTCTCTAAACCTGCCTGTTAAAACAGCTAAGTGCCTGATACGGCAAACCAGTGCCTTTCAAAACTAACCCTGGACCTTCCCTCTGACTTTCTTCGGTACATACTTGAGCAGTAATCTCTAAAGTTTGCTGTTTACCATTAGTTGAGCAGCTAACCGTTCAGTCTGTAACGTCTCCAACTACACACCTGTCACCTGAGTCCTGACTACAGGTGTCTGTAAATCCTACTTTTTAGACATTACTTCGACGTCTGCAGCCTGTGCAGGAGCATCAGCCCAACTCTACTGCTATAGCTACTGCAGACTTGTCGGTGTTTTGCATGATATGACGACTTTAAGGACTATAATAGAGTACTTTTTATGATTGTATTGGCCACTTTGTCTCATTTACAACCACATTTTTACAGAATAAGAACATTTTAAGTTAACCTAGATAGATAAAACAGATGCCTTTGGGTGCATAATTGTCAAAAAAGTGATAAATTGCAAAGTACAGTATCACAGCATGCGACTGCAACACATGGGCTTCAGCGAAAATGTTTTAAATTGCAATAACATTGTTTCATGAGCATCTTTATGATGATTCCCAACAGTATCACCACTGTAATAGTTTTATTTTGTCTGTTTTCTTGTTCCAGTGCATGAGGCCTGGGCGCACGGCACAACTACATATCATCTAGATTGGATCCTCTGTTGTATTTGACAAGGTTTAATTAATCTCGGATACACATTTCCCATTATACGGCATTTTACAGATATATCACATTGAAAGCTCACAGATATTGACACACCTGTCGATTGCTGGCTGACCCTTTGAGGTTTTTGCATTTGATTAGGTTAATTGTGCCTCTGTATTATTCAACAGTGGTTCAGAGTTTCCATAGTTGTGCAGAGGGGAAAGAAAAGATAGTTGGAAATATTTATTTGATAATTTATCAGTTGATCTGAATCAATTTTTATAATCCGTTATATGGCACAGACCTTTAAAACAGATCACCTGAGCCATGGGATATTATAATGGCTTTTGACAAAATGATTAATTGAGAATCAATAAAGAAGGTTTGCAGTAGAAACAGAGCTGTAATATGTAACTGGCTCACCTGTAGTAGTGTAATCTATATGTGACCTTCATACCCCCATGATCCTTATTTGACTCTCCACATTGTGACTTTATCTAAGGGGCACATGTCATGTTAAGCAAACACTATTTAATATACTTTGGACGCGTTAAAGTACAAATATTACACACACTTGTTAGATAAGACTTCAGTTTGCCCAAGAGGGAAAAAGTGTGGTTGAACTGAGAACAGGTTTTATGTGAGTGCTGACTAACTAACTCACTGTCTTATTCAGACATGCCCTTGTGTGCTAAATGTACCCCATTAAACCCCAGCGTGTCTCAGCTCTCTATGTGACCGAGACTTTAACAGCAAAACTGTTGCGAGTTGGGCCAACATTGTACTGCCAGGTCAGGAGATGTTTCATGTACAGTGAGCTCATCTTTGTCTCCAGTTTATGAGGCATGACTTATCTGCCAGGTTCTCACGGGTCAAGTGGAGTGGAAACAATGAAGAGACAGTATGGGGGCACTTAGGGCAAACTCACGCTGAGACAGTTCAGCAAATCCAGCGATGAAAGCTGCAGAACAGAATTCATGTTTCCCTCGTATTCATTCGTCCTGATTATGGAAGAAAATAACGGTTATTGTGTTTTCACTACAGGTCAATCTGCTGATTGTTTCCTCGTTTCATTTTTAGTCGATTTGTTTATAAAATGTACAAAAAGCTTCATATTCAATGTACTAATATTTTCTTTATTTGTCACTAAACGTCTCTTTATTATAAAGGGGCCTTTTTAACAAGGTGTGTTCACATTACACTGAATGAGTGAAAATAGTGTCAAACCCCTCAGTTTTTATAACTCGGAGAAGTTTCCCCCTCTTTCATTTTGCGGCGTGACTCTCCAAAGGTTGGTGCTGTCATTGTGATGATAGCTGTCGTTGTAATTGTTGCAGACAATGGCCTTGTGCTAACACAGTTGCTCTCGTGTTGTTCCAGATCCGTCGTTGGCGCGTTTCATTTGCGCGGAGCTCACCAGAGGATACTTCCTGGAGCACAATGAGGCAAAGTACACCGAGCGCAGAGAGAGGGTTTACACATGCATGCGTATTCCCAAGGAACTGGAGAAGGTAGTGTATAAAGACCTGACCTCAGCTGACCCCTCTCTCTCTTCAGCTGCCTCCACCACACTGAGTCCGCTGACAGCTTTGGAGCCTCCCTGCATGATCTGCACCAGCACCGAATCAATGACCTGATTACTGGTTTATTCATTCATGAGAGATCCTACAGTTAAAACTTTCAGAAGTGAAGAATTGCATGTTCTTTCCATTGAATGCACCATCAAGATAAATCGATTAATTCAGAAAAATAATGCCACAAATGCTACATATTTATGTCTAGGAAAAAAGTGTATAAGACTAGATCTGGCAAGTGAATCCCAAACACCATTCAAAAGTTGTTTAGTGTTCAGATTTACTGTTGTTATATGTCAAACTTCCTCATGAAAGGCTTGTATATTAAGTATATTATGAAGAGTTAGTGTGTAATTTTAAAACATGTACAGGGAAAACAGTAACGACCAAGTGATTGTCCTTAAAAAACAAACAAACAAAAAAACCGAAAGCTTAATCAGCTGTGAAAAAAATCATCATTTGCAACCTCAGCTGCACACACAACAGTTTTTATGCACACACTTGAACAAAACATACCAAAGAAATATTAATGTAAAACAGTATTCATTATGTTGACTCCAGTACACATTGTTGTTGTTCCTCTTTTTAGTCAACAGGTGGCGCTGTTGCTTCATAAGACGTGGATCAATGTGAGCCTTGTGCTCTTTCTAGGAATTGGTCAGATATCACACCGAAAGAGTGAAATCAAATTAATTTATATTTAATTTATATTCATATATTTTATTTTTTATATTTAATATTATATTCAGAGACACAACAGTTCCTGCCAATAGCAAGCCTCTGTGACAAGGACAAACTCATGTACATACTGCAGTACACGTAAATAGCAAACTGAACATGTCTGAAATAGGGAAAATGTTATTTTAGCTCCTCGCAGTCCAAATTGATGACTTCAGATTGTCTTTATAAAAAAGTCTCCATGTCTGAGAAACTGGAAACACTATGTTTAAGTAAATTAAGATCATCCCATGTTGTTTAAGTGCAGTTATTACTATCGGGCTATGTGCATGTAGACATACATACCCTGTGTGTTAGGTCTTTGTACATTGTTCTCAGAGCTGAGCGGACCTTCTCTCAGGAGAAACAGGTCTTAACAAGCCAGGCCCAGACCAACACAGCTCCTACTGGCTTGGATTTTCCTCGGGGGGCAGGGGAGGAATGTGTGTAAACATGAAAGACCTCAGTGACTTTACTATGTTAAGCAGACTTGACCAACTTCATGTGTATCTGACAAGGCCCCAAGAGAAGTCACACAGAATAACCCTCCAATGAGAGACATACCCTCCCACCAGCCTCCACCAGCCCTCGCCTCGGTCCCTTCATATCGCTCCTGTCAGAAGTATGAGTAAGGAGACGTTAGATGACTTAAATGTGTTTTCTGTAAAGCAGCAGAAAAGACAAGGCCATGCCTCTTCCTATATGGCAGACTATGAAGGTACAGTATGTCTGCTATCTAATCAGATTTAGGTCTAGTTCTTAGGTCTTACTTGTAGGGAAGAAGACAGAAGCTGCATGACAAAAATAAGAAAAGTTACTTTTTCATCTCTCCACCTTTTCTTCATTATCATATTTTATTTTTATGTCTCGCACTTGTCACTGAGAAATAACCTCAAGATGATGAGTAAATGGCACTACAGGCAAAACTGTCTCTTTGCAACTGACGACTGTTGTTTAACTTGGAGCTTTTTGCTCTCTGCATGTTCACACTGACAAAAAAAAAAAAAAAAAAAAACCTTGTTTGACTTGGAGCTGTCGCTGTGTGACTTTTCCAGCTGATGATCTTTGGCTTCTTCCTGTGTGTGGACGCCTTCTTGTACGTCTTCACCCTGCTGCCACTCAGGGTGCTGCTGGCCTTGCTCCGACTCCTCACTCTGCCATGCTGTGGCTTCAGGTCAGAGCCTCTACACACACACACACACACACACACAAGATAGTGAAACTATGTCCACAAATTTAGATACAGATTTAAAGAAGCCTGTTAGTTGTCTTGTGTATGATTCAACTACATAGCTGCACACAAGCTGCAGTTATAAATACACATCTGTACAAACCTGCAGATGTGTTTGGGAACAAAAAAAAGGCTTTACTCTACTAGAACATTTTGACACAATGCTTACAAAACTCTGAATTACAATCAAACCCAAGTTTCCTGTGTTTGTTAAAACGCTGTCAGATGCAGCTGCTGCATCTGTGTTTGGCAAGAAGAGAAGAGTTAAGTCGTGGCCACGCCAGAATCTCACTTTGTTGACCTTAAACAGAGTCCACAAAAGTGGCGAAGGGATGCGGATATTAGTCTGTATTTTGATTTCTTGATGCATGCACATATATCCATATCTATGAGAGGAAAGCAGACTTGTTACATACTCCAGTTTTTTTATTATCTGGAAAGTATAGAGATGAATCTGAAAACCAAAACATGGCTGTTAGTCCCAGCACTCTCTCTCAGGTGTTGTGAAATATTTATGTTTAGCTATACAGTGTATTATAAGACTGTTTTCACTCCCAATACTCACTGACCGAAACGTCAAGCAAACTTTTTTTTAAAGAAGTAATATTGAATTTAAGAAGCAGTGCCGCACAGCTACAAGGCCTCTGTGCTGAAACCCTTCTGATGGCCACTGCCTCTCCTCCTCCTCCTCCTCCCCACCTCACCCGTCTCTGAATCTGTCTGATTCTCCCCCTTGCCTTCCTCCCCCTCCCCCCTTGCAGGGCACGCACATGCCCCTACTGCAGAAGAAGCAGGTACGCTCCCACCAGCCTGCCAGGGCTTCATAAATGTTCTCACTGTTGTGAACCAGCCTCCACATTTATTCACCGGTCTCTCTCCTCCATCTCCATTGTGTCTGTTCATGTACAGTTTGGCACTGCACACCATGTCCCATTCTCCAAGGCAAAGCAGCCATGTTGGTTCATCAAAAGTCCTGTTTTTTTGTTTTTTTTCTTCCCCAAACTCATCCAGGGAAGGTTTGCTGAGACTGCATGCTCATTCTCATCACTGTGCTGCTTGTCAGTGATTTGGCCGCACATGCTGAAACCGAAGGGCTGCCTAAGAAACTCACATCCACTGCTGGTCACTGAGCAGTTTTTCTGCAGCAGTTTAGAGCTCATTTGCCTTGTTTAAGAACTTCTCCCTGCAGTGGTGTTAAAATCCCCAGCTGCTCTACAGAAGCATTCACCCGCTTCTCTAACAAGGTTTTATATCTTCAATGAAGCTTTCTGCTCTGTCTCTGGACCTGACTTTTAATCCTGTGTGTTGGGCTAATACAGTATGAAAAGCACATAGCGATGGCTACTTGGAATGCAGCACGGAGCCGACTGCACTCAAACATAATGTTCATGTGTGTTATGGAGATAATGCTCACAGAACAGAGATTGTGAGGAGTGCTTTGTGCAGACTGCGGTGCCAGCAGCCGGCTGCAGCAGCAGCTTTGCGTCCACAGAGCCGTGTGTTCAGAATTAGCTGCTGTGTGAAGGAGGCTTATGCATGATACCACCTCAACCACCTGAATACCAAAGCTCATGTTTATCAACACGCGTCTGATGGAGCGAGCGCGATCTGGTTGGATATGGTTGATTAGAGCCGCAGCAATGAATACGTTATTTGTTTAGTCTGCGAACAGAAATCAATCTGCAGCAACTTTCCACATCAGACTTCTCCAAATTTTGTCTTTCAGCTAACGTTTGTTGTTTTATGCCACTGAAAATGCTGGTCAGACTTGACCAGGGCTTGTCACAGACACATTTTAAACAACTGTCTTGTGGTTTTGTAAACAAAATGCTTAATACCTTATGGCAATAATCAATAGTGCTGATTTTTTCTGTTTCATGCTCTCTCTTCCATCTCACTTCTCTGTATTCTTTGACCTCACCGACCATTAAAGTAGCACAGTTTTTATTTTTTTTTAATGTCTAATGGATTGTACATTCAGCACTGAACAGAAATCATCACATGGAGCAAACTAAGCTTTTATTGTCATGTAGCTGCTCTTTTACATGAGTGACTTCAGGCCTGACCACTGGATGGAGCCATAATAAGGAAAACAAGTTACAAGACTTTTTAAATATCATAGGAGCATTTTCCTAGTATGGGATTTTTTTTTTTTATCTGTGTCATATCCTTTATTGTAACGAGAGAGGAAACAGTCATGGTCTTTGATGATTTGTTCTGTGTATTCAGTGTGCCAGTGTGTATTCACAGCCACATTTATGTGGTTATGAAGGCAATCGTTGTAGATGTTCCTCTCATCTGGTTCTCTTCACAGCTCTCTGCTTAGCTGCACAGTCATTCAGAAGAGAGACACTTGATGACGCTAATTTACACATTTTTCTAAACTCGGCCCATTTTACTTCGCTCAGCCTCCACAACTACCACCACCCTTCATCCTATGAAACATGACATTATTTACTTCCCAGTGCTTTTAAAAGTGAGGAGAAACCCTGTTGATCTGATGCCAGATTTCACAACAACAGCTAAAATTCACAAAGGTAACGACGGCTGTTAGGTTAGTTCACTGTTGTCCTGCCATGTCTTTTGCATTAACAACTTGGTTCAGAGCTAGTCTGTGTAGTTTATGGTGACGTAGTTGTGTTCAGCTGTTTACATTTACAGTATGGTAAATGTAAACAGCCGATAGAAAACCTGTAGTGTAATTATGGTGTTTACCAGCCGTAAGACAGGACCTATAAAACCTATATGAAACCTATTTTTAGAGCTGTGCCGTGGTGGTTGTAGACGCATAGACCAGTCACACAGCTGATATGCAGCATGTGTTGGCATTAAGCTCTCCAGCTCTTCCCAGTTATCCGTGTCATAGTAAATAACTGGTCCTATGGATTTGTCAGCCCTCCTCTTAACATGCTCCCAAGCTGCCACTGCCATTAATTATGAAAGCTGCACATGTTTGAGACACATTATTACCCCCATTAAATGACGCGTTTTGCTGTTCCTGCAGTATGTCACAGCTTTAGCCCGTGTGTTGTTTCCTCCCACTTATTTGATCCCTCAGTGCTATATGAAACATTTCTGTCCAAAATGCTGTACCCTCCTTTTTCACAGAGATAATCCCTGACACAGTGATGACGTTTTGTTGTGCTGTCTGGTCGACAAGAACAACACTGATATAATCTTATAGGAGCAGAAGCAATAATCAAAACAGAAGCATATTAAAGGACATATATCTTATAGATGAGATGACTTGTAGAATGAGGGAGATACTAGCTTTAATATTTCATATTATGTTTTTTTTTTCTTATCACTACTTGTTTCCTTTTTCCTTTATGCTTGTCATCTCATTTTGAACAGAAATGAATTATTTATCCCAGTATGGTTTGACCTACTGTTTTATTCGCATGGGATGAATATCAGAGATCGTTCAAAGCCGTAATAACAAGCAGTCAACAGTGGCACTGGACTGGTAGTGTGTTAATGGTGCCAAGTCGAAAAAAAATCTGTCTTTCAACGGTGTAAATCTATGTACATGATCATGCAATCAGTGTCATACTAAAGCTTGGTAAAAAAATATGTTATATAATGTAACTGTTCATTCAGACAGTATAATGACATGGCTCTTTTGTTTGCATGTTACCTAAGGATATATAGCACTGTGTATGCCAGCATGCAAGTCTGCATTCAAATGTGCAAACATGTCCTTTAAATGTCTCTCAGTCTCAGCGTAGACACCACCGTTTGACGTTTTCTTGTGTGGTTTTGCGTCGTCAGCGGGTCGAGGCTGCTGCAGCCAGCGCAGGTGTGTGACATGCTGAAGGGCCTGATCCTGGTGCTGTGCTTCTCCATGATGCATTATGTCGACTACTCCATGATGTACCACCTGATCAGAGGACAGTCTGTCATCAAACTCTACATCATCTACAACATGTTGGAGGTACCACTCATACTGTATGTGACATTTACACAGAGGCCCACTGATGCATTTTCAGTATAATTGTACTTAATAGCCGTGTGTAATAATACAGTGATAATTTAGTGTCCATTTAGAGGCTAGAAAGGCTGCAGTGATAGGTCTCATCTCAGAACAGAACAAAGGGATGGGAAGATGAATCAGTGTTTTTTTATCTGGTGTGAGTGTGATGACAGTAATAAGAGCTATCAGAGTATGTAAGTGAGATAAAAGAGAAAATGAACCAATCTACATAGTATTACTAACCTTCTGTGAACCTATCTGTGCTTCTCCAGGTGGCCGACCGCCTGTTCTCCTCCTTTGGTCAAGACATCCTGGATGCTCTGTACTGGACGGCCACAGAACCCAAAGAACGGAAAAGAGACAGTATAGGCGTCATTCCTCACTTCTTCATGGCCGTCTTTTATGTCTGTATCCTTCTGGGTCAAATCAGTTTAACTTGAGGCGTCCTTGTGGTTTTGGTCAGGATGGTGTCTGTTGTACAAGATGCGTTGCCTATAACAGGTTTTATTTGAGTGGGATTTCGTGTTAAGGTGCTCTGTAGATTAGTTGCTTTCCTGAGCGGCCGTCTCTCAGTCCTCCATGCCATCCTCATCATGGTCCAAGCCTCCACCCTCAATGTCGCCTTCAACTCCCACAACAAGTCCCTGCTCACCATCATGATGTCCAACAATGTGAGCACACATGCAGACAGACAAGGATATATGCAACCTAACACATTATCTCACACAACAAGCTACTCACTGGTACAAACAAGATATATGCATGTGAGGTGCCCACAAACTAATTTTGTACACAGTTGAGTTCCAGAGAGATGAACCTGGTGATCAAATGTGATGAAATGTAGCCGCTGCACCATAGTTTCTATTGTCAGTATCATAAATCCTGCTAAGTGCATTTCTTTCTTTGTGTCTCTGCTCTCAAACAGTTTGTGGAGATTAAAGGAAGCGTGTTCAAGAAGTTTGAGAAGAACAACTTATTCCAAATGTCCAACAGTGGTAAGATAGTCAAAACTATTTTACTGGGTTTTTTGTTTGTTTGTTTTGTTTTTTTTTCCTTAAATGATGGATGGAGTAGATGCGTGACTGACAGTTCTTCATTCTGGATAAAATGTTTAGCACAGAAACTGAGAACGGGGAACCATTTAAGGCTTAATGCTTCTTTTTTAAATAGGAGCCTTACATGAATCTATCCACTTGGCTTTGAAAGAAGACTACCGCCTTTGCTATAGGAATAAATAAACAGTGCGTTCGCTTTTATATCCCCCGAGGCAGAATGTTTTCGTTTCAGTCACTCTAATTGTATTTTAATGACAGCAGAAGACAACAAGGCTTAATCAGCTGCCATTTCTCTCTCACTGTTCGCTCACAGCTTTTATCATTGCCTGTTTGTAGAGCTGAGCTTAGTCCTTACTAGAGTGGTATTATCAGTGCACATAATGGCCAGCTGAACATTCACAGCTGTGTCTTTATGTTACCCTAGATGGATCTTTATAGTCTGCTATACTGACAAATATTAGGCGATATTCACTTTTCAGTTATTGCCTTGCATTTTTAAGTCAAGTGCTGCACAATGAAACTGGCAGATCTGAACATTTAAATGTTCTTACAGACTGTTTAGAGCCACTCATTTTAAAACACATACAGTTTACAGCATTAGCAAACCAAGCACATTTTGTACACAAGGGTAATGCATTGTACTCTTACACAATGCATAAACAAAAAAGAAAGAACAGCAGCAACATGAATGCATTAAAATGCAAATTAAAAGAATATAAACCTCCTAAAAAAATTACAGATTTAAAAACAGCACCACTATTACAGGGAAGGTTCACGAATTAACAGTCTGAAAAAGCCCTGAATAGTTTCTTCATGAGAAAAATTAATAGTCTCTTGTACTGTCCATACTGGACAGTCTGAGTGTAAAACAGGTTTTAGGTTTCATCTAGTGGCTTTAAAAAGTTGTTTAAAGGTCTGGAAGTTGTCTTAAAGTTACAAAACCTGCACAGAGCCTGATTAGGAGGAGGAGTGTGAGTAAATGCAGTTCAGGTGCAGCCATGTCCGTAATAAAAATGTAGTCTTTACTGATCAAATGTATTAACTTAGCGAGGCTGTTCCAGAGCTGAGAGACTGTAATTGCGAATTTGATTATTTTATCCTGCAGATATCAAAGAGAGATTCACCAGCTACGTTCTCCTGCTCATCGTCTGTCTCAGGAATATGGAGCAGTTCTCCTGGAACCCAGGTGATTTTTTGTTTCCAGCTGCAGATTTCAGGCTACCTCAGGTGTGTTCACCTCAGTTTTCAATCCTGACACAAGGGTCGGTGCTTGTCATGGGTAAAAATCCATGGTCAGCAGCTCATTTCCTGCTATTTCACCTAACTCACTGCAACACCTTGGAGAGTTTAACCTCTGGCAAACCTGAGTGACTGAGCCTGAGCAGAGTGAGGGATGAGAGGGATGAGTGTGTTTCAGTGTGACAGCTTTCTTAAAACATTCAGCTCCTTCTGACAGTCTCAAAGCCAGAAACACAGAAGATGACAGACGCCGCCTGTTAGCTGAAATCATAACACACAACACATGCACATCCCCCAAATATCATAACAAAACATGATCAAAAGTAAAGTCTTGCAAACAGCTTTAAGCTAACTACGGTACTTGCACTGGAGCTACTAGCCCGTTGCCATCATCTTGATAACATTAGGTAAAACTAGTTATTTCTAAGTTGTATCTTATATTTAACATAAAGGTCATGTAACTGACACCAACATCGCTGCTATAATTATCAAAGAATAATAGTGATTAAGTAAAGGAAATAGGAAATACTTTATTGATCCCCAAAGGGAAATTCATCAAAGTTAAACTGTGGTAAACTCAGGTTTCCCATGAGTCATTAAAAGTTTTAGAAATCTGAAATTCAAACCTAATAATGTCTCCAGACCTCCTATATAGGTGTCTCAATCCCCCACTTATGCACTTGATAACGCTAATGCTATCCTAATGCTAACAGAGCTACAGCTGTCTGTCGCTAAAGAGGTATACAAATCACACGTCCTCCGTAATTAACTTATCTTCCATGCTTCATTCATGGTGCCTGCACTTACACAGCAGAAACAAATCACCTGCTCTCAGCTAATTACTGACTGAGCACATCCTGACACGTCCCCACATCCCTAGTAAAAAATGGATTAAATAAAAGCCATGGCTGTTTTGCTCATGAAGTATTTAAAGATGTATACAAGTATGGCATTCATTTATTGCAGTTTGTATAGAGCATTAGCAGAGCATAGTATTTTGCCTTTGTTTAGACAGGATAGTGGAGACAGAAAAGTTATATTATATAGCATACATGTTAGCGAATTACTGTTCACAGGGATTTCTCTTTGTGGCCACATGATGAATGTAGGTCTAATATTCACCCTCCATTTACCTCTGGTTTTGTTCTGCATCAAACTCCTAAGGGAAATATCTGGCTCTAAACTTTCTCCTCTGTTCACATGCTTGTTTCTAACTGTCTGTCTGCTGCTCGATGGTGAGTAGGAAGTACACAGTGGGTTTTTAGAGCAAACAGCTGTCTGTCTGTCTGCTGGGGCTGAAAATAACACAGTGAGAGCAGAGAGAGTGAACCAATACTGGAACTCACTGTAGAGCTCAGGAAAGTGTAAATCCTGAGGGAGCTGCAGATTCAGGTGATAATTATCTGACTGAACTTTCTCACATTGTCACACTTTACACTTTGTCATCTGACACATATTACATAAATATCAATCAGAGCGGCACTTGTCAATATGTTGGGTCAGAGGACAGAGGAGCAAATGACAGTCATGACCTGAGAGAGAGAGAGAGAGAGAGCTCAACAAACATTTAGTTTCTTGCCTGTAGTTTCTTCAACTTGTTAATTAACCAAACCTGAAGACTGTAAGTGAAGTGCCATCAGACTGAATGCTGTCTTGGAAAAATCTCAGCATGCAGGAGGGAATACAACACTTAAATAACAACACCTGAGGTTTCAAGGTGGTGGTAGATGAGTATTTAACTGTTTGTTTATTATTTACCTGTCGTGACCTGACAGACTGGTTGTATCTGGGGCTCTTGCATCGTCTGGGCAGAATGAGAGCAGTATCGAGGGGCGAGTCTCTCTCTCAGGAGAAAGTCAGTCTTGTTTCATCTCAGTGTCTCTCCTTCTTCAGACCATCTGTGGGTGTTGTTCCCTGATGTCTTCATGGTCGTCACCTCTGAAGTTGCTGTTGACATAATTAAACACGCTTTCATCACAAAGTTCAACGACATCACTGCAGATGTAAGGACCAAAGCTGATGTTCATTATGTCTAAAACAGTCTCATCCATTAGCAGCTTGTCACATAAAGTACATGTTAAGTACTGTGTTGCCTTTTTTTTTTTTTTTGCTTTTCCTAGTCTCTGATTACATTTCTTTACTTCCTCTGCAGGTGTACAGCGAATACAGAGCCAGTCTGGCCTTCGACCTCGTCAGCAGCCGACAGAAAAATGTAAGCACGGGTCTATTTTTCACACCACCACCATTATGCTTGCATAAACAGCACTGAGCCTACGCAGCTAATCAATGCAGTTTTGTTGAGTGCCGTAATCTGTGCTCATCTGTCACCGTGTAGGCTTGTACTGACTACAGTGACTCAGTGGCCAGGAGGATGGGCTTCATCCCTCTGCCTTTGGCTGTCCTGGTAAGAGAGACTGCAGTCTGTTGCTGTTCAGAAGCCAAATACCAGAGGAGTTAGTCACTAGCACACAAACATTTGCCAGAACTTCCTCCAAACATAAAACATTAATTCTTCTATCTGAAAATAGCTGCTTCATGGTCCTCACTGTCATTCAAATTGGTTTTTCATCAGAGTTTATAAGTCAGAATTTCAATATGTTCTGCTTTGTAATGTTTTATCAGCTTATCCGAGTGGTGATGAGCTCTGTGAAGGTGCAGGGAGCACTGTCATACACTTGTGTGTTCCTCTTTTATCTCGGGTAAGTCTTTAGTTTTGTATTACTAATGTTAGATTAGGATATATTTTAGATGCCTGCCCTGCCCAGCCTCTGAGCTGAATGACCTTTTAAGCCTCATATTACTGTTGTTGTTGTACTGAACATGACATTTTTTCATGTTACATTTGCTCTATATATTTTAATCAGGCTGCATGAAATAAGCTCAAGAGGAGATTTAAAAGCTAAAACTGAATCTGGTTGTCTTAATGTGGCTCATGCACATTTCATATGGTGTAGTTATTAAGTCCCTTCCCTATGATACTGCAGGTTTAACCACCGACAGGCAGGCCAAATTCTATATTTCCACATGTTTCAATCCTGACATTTAATTCATTCCATCATCAATAAGTGAATATTTATAGGTAGAGTCTGGAGGTTTGTTCATTGCAGGTTGTAAACAAAACATTCAAACTGGGCCCCTCCTCTCGGGCTGTGCAGCCTCCTGCCAGCAGCAGCAGCAGTTGTTGTCAGGACTATTCAGGACTATAAAGAAAAGGAAATACAGTCCGAGTGAAACGCTGGAACGATGGACCGATACCCGGCCATCGTGGGTAATGGGAGCCTCGAGGGCTACACTGTGACAAGTGGGAGGGCCATTGTGGTGAGCTGGGAAGCAGGCGGGTGCTATTCGCCACCACTAACACCCGCTAGCTCAACGGTAACTTCCACTAGCTAGCATCCGCCGCTAGCACTAGCGGGGCAGCCCTCCTACTCGTGCTGCATGGAACTTCACCTGCTCTGTCATTGGCTGGAGAGAAAACACCAACTCGCCACCAGAAGCGTCAGACGATGCACAACAAAATAAAGCAAAAGACCAAAACACAGGCAAGGGGAGGGGGCTCTGCAGGCAGTCACCACCACACAGGACCAGAAGCCCATAGGTGATGATTAAGCCGGATAAGTCTAGCGTTTATTTTTGAGCAAAAACCTCCAGACTCTACCTTTAAGTATTAATATGTTTTTGTCAAACATGCACAGAGACTCTCAGACAAACACAGACACTCTACAGTCTACAGACATGCTTGCAGAGTCTCTTGAATGCACACTAACACATGCAAGTGCTGTCATAAACACACATCCAGATCCAAAGACACACACAGTTACATAAGCATTAACACTGTGGCCTCACATTCTCCCTGTGCTGAGCTGCTGATAGCCTCGCTCACTCTCATTTGCCGGATCCCATCGGGCTCATACCATTAAAGAATTTCCCTCAGGGTGAAGAATACAATGTTGTCATCTCTAGTGCCATCTCTGGCCTTCCCCACCCCCTGATTTAAAAATAGCTCTAGCTTGACCAGAACGTTGCGCCTTGGCAAAGATTCACCCGCGCTGACACGCATCTCGGTCCGAAACACCCTGTCACAGTGAGCGATGCTCCACAGACCCAAATGTGTCCGTCTTTCTCTCATCACGGTGTCAGAGTTTGGGCCTCATAGCGAGGCCCAGAAACACAGAAGGATGGTGCACATCAACATTCTGGTGTCAGTGGTGCGATGTGAGCAGAGGCGACTGAAACCAGATGGCAGAGGAGATTCATTAAAGCTGTGGCCCAGCTCGAGACAACACTGTAATAACTCTGCTGCATCTCAGCACTGAATAAGAGCTCTGCACCTATGAATAAGTGATAATGATGATCCTTGTTTTTTTTATTTGAGTATATTTTAATCCAGATGTACAAATATTTGTAGCTTCGCACTGAATAGATCTACAAATTCACTATAGACTGCTGCAACATCGTGGTAGATTTTAAAGGAGAGATAGTTGATGATTGTTCTAGTCAGAAATGCAACCCACTGACTGCAGCCTTCTCCCTCTGTAGGCTGGTTACACTTAAAGTGTTGAACAGTATTGTGCTCCTGGGGAAGTCCTGTGTTTATGTGAAGAGGGCCAACATGGAGGACAAACTGTTCGAGAAGCCCCCGACCACTTCATCCTCCTCTGCAATGACCCCCAGCAAAGCTGACCAGCCGAGATGTCCCAGTCCTTCAGGTAAACAACAGACACCTTCAGTTCTTTGTACAGTGCTTTGTACATCACTATAATGCAATGTAACAAGAGTTTTATTATATTTAACTACAATGTATGTGTTGCGCCTTTACACAGATGCTCTGAGATAATGGTGTGGTGCATCATGTATACATTAATGTAGATCGCTTGCCAGCAAAATCTGTCCCAGAAAAAAGCTCTTATACACAGTTGTCAGTATTAGAACCAGTCAAAGATTAAAGCACCTTGGTGTATTTATAGAGCCACTGCATTTCAACTAGTTTCAAACTCTAGTTCACTCATATATTTTTCATGTTTTGATCACGCTCTGCTTTGGCTGGCTTTGATGCTGGAATAAAAATGAAGTGTTTTCTTTAAACTCTCAATAGAATTAAAATCATTCAGGAGCGTTCACACAACAAATGTCAGATTGAATAATATTTAAACCAACTGTAATCGACAGCATGAAGCACGTTGCTCATATTTTTAAATCTACAGAGAACTACCTCCTGAATCTGCAGCTCCCCTCAGCCCTCAAATCTTCAAACCCGAGGAGTTACCTCAGGAGTTATTGATGACCAAAAACAGAGCTAAAAGCCAATGAACAGTGGTTCAACATTTGTCATCCGGACAAAGACACGACTCAAAGTGAACAATAATGATCCTACGTAACCACTGGACGCATAAAAAAGTGATGACCACTTGTTTCCGCCGTCCCCGAAGTGACCAAAAGGAAATGACTTGAGAGTAAAACATCATCCAGTCAGATTTTTTTGGTAATAGGAACACACGGGTTGACCCAGTTACAGGGGGATCGCTCCCAATCACTTTACATAAATATTCAAATATCTCAGCTTGCTAACACTCTGTCCCTCTCACTGATTACACTGTGGAGTTATCAGGCTCCCAACAATCAAACCGGCACAAGTACAGGAGCATTTAACATTTCAGACCTCTGATTAATTACCACCTCCATCTTGATTTTAATCAGCAGTCTAATGATTTCCACTTTTAATAATGAAACAAGCTTGATATGTCTTTCTGCCACAGCTTGTGTAGCACAAAGAGCTGTTTACTTATTTTGAACAGCACACAACATAAAGACTTAAAGTATTTTACATATGTAACATTTGAGTTACAGTTTGTTTTGGGGACGTGAAAAGTGTTCACAGCCTAAAACTGCGTCATCCAGTTTGTCAGGAATAGATACTCAGTAAATGAGACGTCCTGGGATTCAGCCTTACTCATGTTGCACGTTGATCTTGGCCTCCCACTCGCTCGCTGGTTTCTCGGCACTGTGACACACTCTACTTCATAAATCAGGATTGTCTTATGGTGAGCTTCAAAAATAAATGCACAAAAGGAACAAAGCATCGTTGTTATTTACACCCAACAATAAGGTTGCTGCTGATGATTTACACACTGTTTGAATGCTGCTTTCCAAAGCCAGGGTTTGCTCATCGCTTGCACTGCTGTTTGCAAAGCAGTACGTAGTTTACCTCACCCTGCCTAAGAGGAGAATCGTGTTTGTATTAACATTTTTAGGCGTTTAGCTGACACTTTAATTTACATTTGAGGCATTTAGCTGACACTTGTATCCAGACAGATTTGTCAGCAGGTAGAAGCTCAGTGTCCAGCTTCAGGCAGCTCAAACACCCTGAGTGTGCTGGAGCACAGATCAGACCTGTGACCTTCTGAATGTCGACAAGTCTCTAAATATCATGCTGAGTTTGATTCAGTCAAAGTAGCTGCAGGTGAAAACAAATCTGTGTTCATCAAGTAACTGCTCACCAACGCCGATTTACAGACATTTATCTTATGTACGTTATTTGCACGATGCTTGAATCATAGTAAAATAACATGTTCCTGTGGGTAAGATGGTGCTAATGGCAAAATCACAGCTGGCAGTATGTGACAGTAAATAATTGTGGTGCAAAAATATGGCATTTTACATGTTGAGGTTTTGAGCGTAGCTCTTCTATCAGGCTAATGACTTTAGTCTGTCAGGACTCTCCAAGTTGGGGATTGTTAATTCTTCAGTTTGTTATTACCAGTATTTATCTAAGATTATTTAATCAAGTAATGTTTTCATTTAAGAAGCTGTTTGGAAATATTTTGGATTTTGGACAGAAAACAAGCTCAAGGTGAAGTCGTATTTAAGCTACAGCTAGCTTAGCTTCTCAAAAACATGCTCCACAAGAGCCCCTGTACAAGTAGTTAGGTCTCTCATATTACTGGTTTGCCATCTCATGGGCATAAAAATAGATATTTAATAGTTTGAACCTAAAGAATAGTCATACATCACATTTTGGGCAGTTTTGTCGGTGTTGTTAGCTGCAGCTTTAAACTAATGTTGTGTGGGTTGAAGCCTTTTGGTGACTAAAAACAAAAACAAACCCTCTTTGCAACTCTCAGATATTTACATATGAATTTCCTCATTAAGAATGATGCTAATATCTTGACAAACAGGCCTTGTACCTAAAGTCACAGACACACACTCAATCAGACACACAGACTTGGAGGTGGCAGTATTTCCCTGTCATCCACAGCCAAAATCCCTGCAGATCTTTTTCTCCCGTGTGCGCCACAGATCCGCCTGCCGCGCTGCTGCCAGGAGCTTTAATATGACAAAGATCCTGATGGTGCATCATGTCATATCAAACATCAAAGCTCCTGCCACCGCCTGTGTTACAAATGAATCTGCTTTCTCAGAAAGCTTAAGGTGTCAGGCGGCAACATATAGAGTATAGTAATGATAATAATAATAATAATAATAAATGCATCTTTTAGGTGGAGGTAAAAAATAATGAGCGTCTCTTCTTCTGCCTCCTACACGTTTTTTAGTTTCTGGTATTTGAACCAGTGACCTCACATCCCGTGCTCACTTTTCTAACATTAATGGTCTGTGCCTCGAGCTTCACCTGCTGCTCCAGTGGATCCACTGCACAATTATCTTCATCTGCATGTCTTAATCTTTACAGTGATCTGGATTCACATAAAACTAAGATATGCCATCTGTCTATACTGCATGTTTTTGTCCAGAGGGCAGAAATGTGTAATGAGCGCTTCTGAATCAGCCATTTCAAGCCATATGGTGTTTAACTTTTATTAAAGCTCACATATCTTCCAGAGAAGAAGAAGTAGGAGAACTCATTCGCGTGTGTATTCGCTGTGTGACTCAAATAACAGTCCAGTTTAATACTCTGTAATGTAAATGCTGCAGGACCCTGTACGGCATTTTATTTACACAAGTAAATCTGAATTTCCCCTCTGGCATAAATAAAGTAAATATCCATCTATCTAAATAGTAAGACACAGATAGAGAGAGTGGCTATAAAGAGAGAAATGGACCAAGGAAGAGAAAACCTTGTTAAATAAATCTCAACTTCTGATGATGAATGCACTGCTATATATAGAGAGGTTAAATGTGATTTAATTGATTTCTTTTGAGTACTTTAGTTACAGCAGATTGAGCAAAAAAAAAAACAGCATTGTCACCATATTAATCTATTAAATTGGTGGTAGTGAAGAATTACCTCCTGCCTCCAGCAGACCGGTGAAAAGTCAGAATTTATTTGCAGTTCAGTATTTTCTCTCTTAGCTCCACATCAGCTTCCACCAACTCCTGAGAAAAACACCTCCTCCCTCTTTGTCAGTGAAAACAGCTGCAGCGGGAAAAAGACATCGACAAGAGTCCTGAAACCAAACCAGAGCAATAAAGTTACACAGCATGAAAACCAAAACAATGAGCTGAGAGAAACTGCAGATAATGTTAATTTTATTGACGTTATGCACAATGATTTAGTCATAGTTACCTGGTAATATAAAAATATTACTCAGAAATAAGTCCAGATTTCTTCAGCCTGATAACAGACCAACCCCTGAGCTACTTCGAAAACATGTCAAAATGCAAAAATTAAACTTAACAAAGCATCAGAGAAATACAGCAAACCTTAATCACGAAGAACATTGGTTAGGGAAAGTAAGGGAATATAAATTGTAAATATAAACACGATAGTGAAAGTTTATCTCAGGGAGCGAAGAAGGTCAAGATTTCTGTATGAACACATCAACGTCAGACGAGGTGTCTTCACAGGGTTCACTACGTAGACACTGATGGGTAACTACGGTTTTATGTTTCTAAATTTAGATGGTAGCAAATGGGAACAGGCTTGATTTAGTTTTTCAGTACATTCAAACCTTAAACTCTGTCAAATCTTTAACATATTCTAACTGCAGAGAGCATGAAACATGTATGTACGAAATCAGACAAGGAACAACAGTCACACCTAAGTTTGGATTGTGGACGACAAATATTCATGTGAACCAACGTCATTCAAAAAAGTCACTGTACAACAAACATTACAGATTTGTTCACAACGATTTGAAAACTATCTATGTAGCTTCATCATTAAATATAAATACACATTCATTTTAGTGTTTCAGATAAACTAATGCTAAATAAATAAGTAATTAAATAAATGAATCATAGAGGAAGTGAGACGTGTGCTCCAGCAACACGTGTACTGTGTTCTGAATTATTTAGGCAGAATTGAACGTAATACTCTTATCACACCAAAACCTCACATTTTCTAATATTGTGTCGGCCTCCAGCATCAGTCCTCACGGCCACGATCATATCTGAAATCCTTTTTAATGCTGTACTCAAACACACATGTATACACTCACTCCCTGTATGCCTGTGTTGGTGTTGGTGTGTTGCTGTGTTGCTGTTGCGGTTGTGGCTCAGCTCTGTCTGCAGTAAGAGTTGGACGTTTGTTGTAGCCAGATAGCCCAGGGCTGGGCGGTGGTCTCTGTGGACACGCTCGTTAATATCCAATGCTGCTTCGCTCAATTCTCTCTGATATGATGAATTATTCTGTTTGGTTGATTTTCCTAATGCAACACACTCTGTGTGCTCAAAGTTACAAGGCTTTGCAGTGTTTTCTCTTAACATAATGCAGTGGATTGTGAAAGAAGCCAACTGCTCTTCTGTGTCTGCTGAGTGTCGGTTTCCTTCTCTGGATGTATCTTGTGGTTTTTCCTCTCTGCAGTGCTGCAGTGAGCAGTCAGGTGGGTGTAGGGTCCAGTTTCTGACTTATGGACTCAGCAGGTTGAGTTGCTTTTAAGACACAGCACCCCCTTCCTCCATTCTGTTCTTTCTCTAATGATTGAAAAAAAAAAAACACGTCTGTATGTGAGATCACTCTGGGATCATCATCAGTATGGAGGCAGTAAAATGAAACCCACATATTGTATGCAGCAAAATACGTGGAGGGGAACTGATTAACTTTTTATTGGTTTGTTAAAACTATTGTTGAGTGAAAATTGATTCAGTGTCCTGGTTCTTGTCTTTGCATCGAATTCTCTGCAAGAACACAAAGAAGCCTGTTTCCAAAAATGTTGAAATGTTCCATTAATCAATATTGTACGGAAGAGCATTACAACAATGGAGTTTTTTTTTGTTGTTTGTTTAAATTCTGACTTTTTTCTCAGAAATTTTGACTTTTTTCCCAGAAATTCAAGATTTTTTCTCAGAAATTCAGATTTTTTTCTCAGAAATTCTGAGTTTTTTCTTAGAAATTCTGAGTTTTTTTTTTTTCAGAAATTCTGACTTTTTTCTCAGAAATTCTGACATTTTTTCTCAGAAATTCTCACTTTTTTCTCAGAAATTCTCACTTTTTTTCTCAGAAATTCTGACTTTTTTTCTCAGAAATTCTAAATTTTTTCTCAGAAATTCTGACTTTATCTCAGAAATTCTACATTTTTTCTCAGAAATTCTGTTTTTTTTTCAGATATTCTGACTTTTTTCTCAGAAACTTACTTTTTTCAGAAATCTTTTTTCTCAGAAATTCTGACTTTTTTCAGAAATTCTGACTTTTCTCAGAAATCTAAATTTTTTCTCAGAAATTCTGTCTTTTTTTCTCAGAAATTCTTACTTTTTTCTCAGAAATTCTGACTTTTTTCTCAGAAATTCTGACTTTTTTCTCAGAAATTCTGACTTTTCTCTGAAAATCTAAATTTTTTCTCAGAAATCCTGATTTTTTTCTCAGAATTTCAGACTTTTTCTCAGAAATTCTTACTTTTTTCTCAGAAATTCTACATTTTTTCAGAAATTTTGACTTTTTTTCTCAGAAATTTTACTTTTTTTCTCAGAAATTCTGACTTTTCTCAGAAAATCTAAATTCTTTCTCAGAAATTCTGACTTTTTTCTCAGAAATTCTACATTTTTTCAGAAATTCTGACTTTTTTCTCAGAAATTCTGACTTTTTTCTCAGAAATTCATTTTTTTTTTCAGAAATTCTGACTTTTTTCTCAGAATTTCGACATGAAATTCTTTTTTTCTCAGAAATTCTGTCTTTTTTCTCAGAAATTCTTACTTTTTTCTCAGAAATTCTGACTTTTTTTCTCAGAAATTCTGACTTTTTATCTCAGAAATTCTGACTTTTCTCTGAAAATCTAAATTTTTTCTCAGAAATCCAGATTTTTTTTCTCAGAATTTCAGACTTTTTCCTCAGAAATTCTTACTTTTTTGTCAGAAATTCTAAATTTTTTCAGAAATTTTGACTTTTTTCTCAGAAATTCTGACTTTTCTCAGAAAATCTAAATTCTTTCTCAGAAATTCTGACTCTTTTCTCAGAAATTCTACATTTTTTCAGAAATTCTGACTTTTTTTCTCAGAAATTCTGACTTTTTTCTCAGAAATTCAGTTTTTTTTCTCAGAAATTCTGACTTTTTCTCAGAAATTCATTTTTTTTTCAGAAACTCTGACTTTTTTCTCAGAATTTCGACATTTTTTATTGGAAATTCTGAGTTTTTTCTCAGAAATTCTGAGTTTTTTCTCAGAAATTCTGACTTTTTTTTCTCAGAAATTCAGTTTTTTTTCTCAGAAATTCTGACTTTTTTTCTCAGAAATTCAGTTTTTTTTCAGAAATTCTGACTTTTTTCTCAGAATTTCGACATTTTTTATTGGAAATTCTGACTTTTTTCTCAGAAATTCTGACTTTTTTCTCAGAAATTCTGACTTTTTTTCTCAGAAATTCAGTTTTTTTTCTCAGAAATTCTGACTTTTTTTCTCAGAATTCAGTTTTTTTTTTCAGAAACTGACTTTTTTCTCAGAATTTCGACATTTTGAAATTCTGACTTTTTTCTCAGAAATTCTGAGTTTTTTCTCAGAAATTCTGACTTTTTTTCTCAGAAATTCTGAGTTTTTTCTCAGAAATTCTGACTTTTCTCAGAAAATCTAAATTTTTCTCAGAAATCCAGACTTTTTTCTCAGAAATTCAGATTTTTTTCTCAGAAATTCTGTCTTTTTTTCTCAGAAATTCTGACTTTTTTCTCAGAAATTCTGACTTTTTTTCTCAGAAATACTGACTCTTTTGTCAGAATCTCTTAAAAAAAACAAAAAAAAAAAAAAACTCTGTTGTTGGCCCTAATGCTCTTCTGTATAATGGTCTTCCGTATCGTCTTCATCTTCACCATCAGCAGTAAAAGCCTCTCACTTCTAAAGCAACCTAATATGTTGTCATTTAATCATTTTCCCCCACTATTCTTTACAGGTGAACCCAATGTGGAGCAGTTCCCTGTCACACCCTGCAGCCCACCCTCCTCCTCCTCCCCCACCTCCTCCTCCACCTCTGTGACCACCCAACCAGCTCCCAGGACTGATTTGTTTCCTCCCTCACCCACCGCCACCTCTCCTGCTGCACCAGCAAGCCGTCCTCCTACTCCAGCACCTGAACCTGAGCAGCCTGCAGCCCCACTGTCCAAAGAAGAGGAGGGGGACGCACAGGCATCGTCCGAACTGAAGCACAGGACTCCCAACAAAGATCTGCTGGAGATCGACCGTTTCACAATCTGTGGTAACCGCATTGACTGACCAGCAGCCGCCGCTGATGTAGCGATTAACCACTCAGGAAAGAGGGGGAGCGGAGGCCTCTCAGCCCGGCTCTCCTGGCCAACAGCAGCAGAAAGCTGAGTATTTATTACAAGTCAGTGACAATACAGTAAGTTATTGTGAACATGGACACAGTGGGAGACGATCCTGCTGCTGCTGCTGCAGCCTGAAGCCTGAAGCCCAGAAGTTTGTCAAAGAAAACTTCAGCAGGAGTTTATAGCAGGAGAGAGATGGTGTGAGTGTGGCAGCCCAGTTGTTATGTGCCTGTGTGCCTGTGTGCGTGTGTGTGTGTGTGTGTGTGGAGGCGTCAGGATGGTTTACTATTTAGAGCAAGAGTGTGTGATGCAGCATACGTATGTGTGAGCACACAAGCACTTCCTGTATGAGCACTGGGACCAGAAGGAGAAAAGTTTCTCAGTTCGCTCAGCAGCAGAAAACAAACTTCCAAACTCTATTGTGTAAAAGGTAACAAATGTGTCACTTGGCTCTTCATCAGCTGTTTCCTTCTCCCTCATCAAACCAATTTTAAAATGTGGAAGAGGCTCCTTGTTGAAGGAGCCTCAAAGCCAGTGGCTCCCAACCTGCGGCTCAGGACATGAGATATATTTACTAGATCGCAAAGTGATTAAAGATTCCTAAAGTTTGTGTTTCTAAAAAGAATATTTAACTGTAACAGAAGAACACAGATGAGTTTTTTTGGCTCCATAGGTCTCGACCAGTTCACACACAACTGGTGATGTTGGGCTACAAACTGACACTGGTTTGTTTGAAATGGTCCCGAGTCAAAAAGGTTGGGAAACACATTCACTAAGTGACACACTGTTGGGTTGAGAGTTGACGCACCGCTGCTCGTTCCATTCAACGCTCAGTTCAAATGAAGATTCAAGTTTATACCTCAGTGGGACTAGTTTGCATTTTAAAAGCAAAGCACCTTTTCACTCTCTCAGCATCACGTGACGCTGTGACGAAACACGCCTCACAACGGTGACTTTTAAAAGAACAGCTTTAGGTGCAGCTTTTCGTTCACACAGCCAGCAGATAAAGTCATTTGCAGCCCACGCACAGTCGCCCTCAGCAGCTCAGAGACCTTTCATTAAAGGACCAGCAAGCAAACGACATTAAACAGAAGCTGCTGGTCAAATGCTGGTGAATTCAGCCGGCACAAACTCAAACTGCTGCTGCCGCCGCCGCTGCTGCTGCTGCTCACGGTCTGAGTCCTTTAAAGAAACAAAGATAAACATCTGCAGTTACAGTCCTGATAAACATAGCGATGCTGAAGATAATCTTAGTTTCCTTTTGGCTTAAAGTACATTATTTAAATCAATTGTTAAAGATAAATATATCTCTATACATTACATACAGTATATATTTGGTGACAAATGATTATTCCTTAATCAATAACAATGCAGATAATCATTAGAAAAGAAAAAAAAGTCGACACATTCTTTTGAGCGATAACAAGTGTGATTATGTTTGATAAATTATATTTAATTTTATTTCTTTCGTTCTGGAGAATGTTTGCACTGATGGACCGTTTTGTCTTAAATACGACAGGTCACGTTTCTCATTCGACTCAAGTCATGTTCCAATGTTTACATGTTAGAGGACTAGAAGCAATATTTCCACAACTGAATGCCTTTTTTTTTTTTTTTTTTTGCATGTGTGTTTTACATTTTGTTGCCTGACCTTGTGATTTAAACTTTTGTTTTATTGCAATAATAATAAATCTACAGAGACAATATATAATAGGCCAGGTATATATCATCTGTCACTCATCTGTTTGTAATGGAGTGTAAACAACAATATATTATTCCTAACATTATATGTCAGAGTGTTAGAATCAGTCAGGACATAAAGTTTCTGCAGCCAAATACGTCAACTTACAATCAGTTATTAAAAATAATAATAATAATTTATGTAGCATCTGGTACAATATAGAAATATTAGGCTTGAAAATGACTGCATTTTATTTTTCTGCTGCACTCTTCATGTCGCTCTCAATTACACAGGTCCTTTAGTGCCCTGTTAATAATAATAATAATACGTCAAGCATATCATATAATTCAAGTTGTCACTATGTAAAGTGGAGCCTCATATTTTACTTTAAGCAGAGAAAAGATGTAAATAGTGTTTACACATATCAGCTTTGATTTAATTAAAAAAAATCTTTATAACGTTCATTACCGTTGTAATAAGGAAGATAGTTCTATTTTTGGAGCTGCCAGTTGTGATATGATGTTTTTTGAAGCGTGAAATCTGACTCCTCTCAGTTTTTCATGTGGTTTTGTCAACATGTCTCGTCTCCACTGATCTGAGCTTCAGCCTCGTTGTGGTTCAGCGTCTCCACTCTCAGCCGGTCGAGCCCCCACCCCCACTGGTGCCGGACTGAACCACAACTGGACCCAGCTGAGCTTAAAACGAGCCGATGGAGATGAGGCAAAAAGAAGAAAAAAAAAAAAAGTGTTCTTATGCAAGCTGCGATGGTCCAGTACACTGCCTGCTTTGTTTCATCAGTTTGGTTCCTTATTTAATTCCTACCTTGATAATGTATGAAAATGCTCTTTTGGATTAATAAAACGTTGGTTTCTTACATGTGTTGTTTTCATTTAACTACACACTTGAATTATTTTGATTGTACCTCATATCTGAGTCGCTCCTCAGACTTGGTGAAGTGGTGGAGTCACGAGGAGAAAAACTTCATACAGATGTGAAACCATGACTTCACTTTCACTCAGCCAAAGTGTCAGTAAGTTTTATTCACTTCCCCTGACGCAGTGTCTGGTGCTTGTCCATCAGTAACTCAGTCACTTGACCTGTCTGCATCCTCTGCATTACAGGGTTCTTACTTACAAGTCTGGAAACCTGGAGACACAGGAAAACCTGCTGAATGAAGACTTTACATCTCATAAAACTATAAAGTCTAGAAACTACAATGTGAGGAAACTATGAAATGTTATGCTCAGGTTTTTCAGTAGTGTCTGTCTGGACACTCACTCCTCTCTAAGAGCAAAACAAAAAACATCTGAACGTCCTTGTACAAACATGTTTTAATGTCTAATGTCTAATCTTTTTTTAAAGATTAGTGTAGATTTATTTACACTATATAAATCCTATACTATACCACTGCAATGTGTGTGTGATGAAGCTGAAAGCTCAGGGAAAGTGGCCCTTGAGTTGGGACTGTCCTTGTCAACGTCAACAATGAGCTTTGATGTTGATCTTTTAAAACCAGGCGTCTTAAAATGTCATGAATGAAATCAGGGCAGCTCCTGAGCTCGTGGGTCAACAGAGAAAAGATGAAACCATGTGGAGCGGCTGAAAGATCAGGAAGAATCAAGTAGGCCTGTACGTACCTTGAGTTTGTGTTTGTTGTTTTAGGCAGACTGCTGTATATGAATGTGGTGTATTCGCTGCTTTTGCAAACATATCAAACACAGGATTAAAGCTGTCCAGGTCTTTTTTACTGCCAGTAAGCCGAGGTTTTACAGCAGCAGTGACCTCACCCGTCCCAAGGCAGAGCTGCGCAGTATCTGCTGAGGAAGTGAGGTCAGGTAGAGTAAATCTGCAGCAGACATTCTTAGAGGGCTAATCTCCTTACGCTGCTGAGGACTGACTGAGACGAGCCTCAGCTCTGTCACCGCTACTGGGAAGTCGCCTCAACGCAGGCCGGCAGTCGTAGTAGAGTCTGGAGAGAGTCCAGCTTCCAGATCATATGAGATGAGATGATGTCATACAGGTGTGAGGAAACCTAACAAGAGCAAAAAAAAAAACAACAATGTGGAAGTGACGAGACATATCAGAAACGTTTATGTGCAAACTTTTATTTTGAAATTATTTTTCTTTTGTCTCAACCAGAAAAAGAGTGGCTGCACAGGTACAAGTCCCATCTGCCCTTCTGCAGGTCTACATGAGTGTGTGATCAGTGAACAGAGCGGATCAAAGGCTTTTCCAAACAGGAGGGCCCCTTGTCTCCAGGAGCCAGTAGCCAGGGGCCCCTGTGTGTTGTAACAGAGAGAGGACAAACGATGTCATTGTGCAGAGAAGACAGAAAGGAAAACCCCACCTGCTTCTCCTCGTTCCACCAATCACAAAGCACCTGTGGGCCGCACCTCAAGTATCCTCTGTCTGCCCTCTGGGTGGAGAGGAGGTCAAAGGTCGGGCAGAGCACCTGTTATAGGGAGAGATGAAGAGAGGGGTTTAGGCCATGTGGCAGTTTCTATAAATCATCAATGAATCGACTAATAATTTATTGTTTGATCAGAAAACAGTGAGTTTTGTATAAAACTTTATCCTGTGACATCACTCCAGGTGCACCACACCTGTACTGGAGGAAAATCCACTTTGTTTCCCTCTGGAATAAGTGGAAGAGCTTTATTTTGACAGTTTACATACTGTGTTTACATGTGTAAAGTTTTGAACCCAGGTCACAGAGGTCACATACAGTGTAGTTTTGGTGTTGATGTACAACATGTGAAAGACCCTGGAGATACAAGGCAGCCCACTGTTCCCAGTCCGCCCAGTTGACCCACTGTGATGAGTGATGGCTGCTGAGAAGGCAGCAGAGAAGCTGAGATACAAGCTGTTGCTGTTCTCTCCATCCTCCTCTCCCGGCAGGAGGAGCGCTTCCCTCTGGACCGGTGTCCTCCTCCCTGAGCAGACGCGGCGGCGGCGGCGGCGCGCACCCCCGCCCGTTCCCGTGACGCACAGATGCTGGAGTGGTAGCGACAGGCGCGCTCATCTCGATGGGACTGAAGAGCGGAGAAGGGGGAGAAGATCACCCGGTCTGCGTCCGTCAGGGAGCCTCAGCGCGCGGGGAACGATGCTCGTGAAGAGTCTCTCCGCGGGCAGCGCCACTTAAAAAGCTGCGTCCTTCCATCTGGACACTTTTTTTTTTCTATCTTCAGTCTCGCGCCTTCCCGTTTGATAAGGAAGAGCAGAAGCACCAGGCACGCACCTTCCGGCACGCGCTCATCTTCATCTAACCCCAGTTTGACGACCGGTCGGGGTCTCGGCTAGGACACGATGTGGAAGCCCGGGATCCTCCTGCCGCCGCCGCCGCCGCTGCTGCTGCTGCTGCTGGTGCTGCTGGAGCTGCTCCCAGCGTCCGGAGAACTCCAGCAGGAGACGGAGCCGCGGAGACTCCCCCCGCCGGGAAAGTTGGATTTCGGTTATGTGCCTGCGGGAGTTTACGAGACTCTGGCCCACTACGAACCGGGACCGATTGGGATTCTGTTCCACATGGTGCACACTTTTCTGTACGTGGTGCAGCCCAGCGCTTTCCCGCAAGGTAAGAGACCCCCGAGGAGAGTCAGGGGCTGGTTTCAGGGGGGGGGGGGGGGGGGGCACACCGGGGAGGTGGCACACACTTCAGGGAGCGTGAGATTGTCTCAACAGTGTTTTAAGTGATTCACAGATATGAAAAAGGATCCAGATCCTGGATTCTTTCATATCCAGCTGGACTGGCCTCGGACCTGGACGTGTCTCCGTCATGTCCACTTCCACTTGTTCCTGCGCGCTTCAGTGTTGAAATGACTTTTCAGGAGTGGATGTGAATGAAAGGAGCGCGGGTCCGGTGCCTGTGTCGGTCTACTCTCAGATCTGTGCGTCACGTCGCTCCTCCGCGCGCGTTTTGATTTGCGCGCAGAGCTGACAGCACTTGGAGGTGGTTGCGTCTGCCCGCGGCGCGCGCTGCGTCGGCATAATTACGAATAATGAAGATCTTGCTGACGGCATCACGTGATCCATGGCAGGTTTTACACACAGTTTTTGTTGTTGTTGTTTGTCAGGATGAGAGTGTGGATGTTTGTCGGTGCACCCCGCCCCCCACCCATCCCCTAGAGCGCATGGCTCAACGTTTAATACAATTAGAGCTGACTGCTTAACCAAACACACATGAGGTGTGTGTGTTTAATTGGGCAGTGGATGCTTAAAAGATGCACTTCCCCTCCCTACGTCACAGTCTGTGTCCACACTACAGCGGAACATTCTGCAGATTAGCAGCTTCTCTAAGTCACCTTGTTAATTGGGTAATCCCATAAGCCCCTGCGCCATATGTGGTTGGCCTTTTAGTTTTCCAGTTTGTCACCAGCACTCAGGGGGCTAATCCTATATGGAGCACAGACAGACAGACAGACAGACAGAGAGACAGACAGACCACTGCCCAGTGAAGCAGTCAGTTCATTCATGGGTGCATCATCTCAACCAAATGATGTAACAGTGAGAGTGGAAGTCATGTGGAAATTGTTGATCCGAGCACAAGGAGCTCAGCTGCTTGTAAACACTTTATCACAAACCATAGTTTTGTTATTCTTTTGATTAGAAAACACCCGGAGGAGGAGGAGGGGGGGTTGATTATTATGTTCTAGATGGCGTAAGCAAAGGCCATCTGCTGATTAACAGCAGCAGCAGTGCACATGTGATGATGCTCAGCACAACACTGATCTGTCAGATGTGGTTGGATGTTCTCCGGCTGGTTTGCAGCAAAAAGCTCTGGGAGGTTGTTATCATTATTATTATTTATCTTTTCTGCAGCATCATGTGAACAGGAGTTCCCTCTGCACCACACCACTCGCTCGCTGATGGGAAACATAACTTGGAGTCACATTAACATCTATAAGACAAGTGAGAAAAAAAAAAAATCTTGTGAATCGTTTCCACTCTGGTGGTTTGTGACTGGAGGTGGTGCAGATGTCGGAGTGCAGCTCTGTTTATATTGGGTGGATGTTTCAGCCTGCGGTGAGCCACGGTGTTAGCCTTCGTCCAGCAGACATTTCAGGAATGAATCACTGAATCCTGGAGCAAAAAAAAAACTGCAAAAAAAAAGAGAGATAAAATTATCTTCTAAAATCTTGTAGTCAGTGTTTAAAGAGACAGTTCACACGATAACCACAAGATAAAAACAGCAGCAGCAGCAGCAGCAGCGTCGATGTCAGAGTGAAGTGCAGAGAAAACACAGGTGCAGTTGTTCACCGTCACATCTGGACTGTTATTCCTATTGATTATTGTCTCATGATTGTAAATGTTTTGTCTATAGAGTGTGAGAACAGAGAGTCAAACACTCAGAGGAGCAGAGCTGACATCTTCACTTCGTTTCATCCTAGAGTCCAGAATCAACAGCTGCTCAGTTTATAACAACATCACCACATCTGACAGGCTTAAAGCTGTGAATGTGTTCAATGACTGACTTTAACCATTAACCAAATCAAAGACAACCAACAACTGCAACTACTTTTGTTCATCTACTGATCATTTCAGTCATTTTAAAGCAAAAAACTGTGACAAGAAGCCAAAGATGTACAGATTCAGTCCAATGAAATGACCTGAAATCTGACCTCTGACCTGATCACTGAAGGAACAAAACAAAGAGATCTGCTGTAAAAAGAAACTTTCTTGGATGAAAGAAATAAAAAATATTGAAAGATTAGACTTAGTTTGATCTCATATAATCATCAATATCTTCAACACACCATCACTACAAACGGCTCACACACTCCTGACGTAAATACCCAGAATCCAATGTGCCTGTTGCGTCGGTCTGACCCCAGAAGCACCTCTGTTATAACTCATGTTGCTGTGTAATTAGCAAACACGTCCACAGTGTTTCACATCATTAAAACGTCTCCCATCAGTTCATGAATGTCTGATTCAGTCCAGTGATGCGTTCACTGTCTGCGTGAAGCTGTCAGAGATGTGCGTGCGCTCTCCCCCAGCTCGTAGGAGGTGTTATTAACGAAGAAGCAACAAACGTCTATCAGCGACACCCACACGGAGCAAATCAACAGTGACATATTCTCTCCAACATTTTCCACCGGCTTTTCACTGCAGTGTTGAAGGCCCCCCCCCCCCCAACGACACCTTCCCACACTCTCACCAACACACAACTGCTACATGCCAGCATACACATACACAAACAGCTTCCACACTGAGAGTACGTAACATCACTGCTTTGTGACGCCCTTTGTCACTCAGCCACAGGTGACGGACTCTTACGTAAACGCTCGCTCCTCCTTTGTTCAGATGTGACAGGAGTTTAATGGAAACTGCAGTTGTGCGGCGTTTGGCACCTGATGTGAGAGGAGGCTGATTCGCTGCCGGGAAACAGCTGCAGGTTGAAAAGTTTAATGATATGAATGAGGAAGAAGAAGAAGTAGCAGTGTCTTCTGTTCAACCTGCTGCAGCCCTGATGGATGCTGGGACATTATTATACTGTTAATCAGTGACCAGTGTGACCAGTGTGACCCCCCCCCCCCGCCATGCCCAAGCACAGAGTGAAGCTGAGACTCTACTGTAATCTCTGTGTTTGCTCACAGTCTGTATGTAAAGTGTTTGGCTGGTTTATTCATTTATTCATCGCTGCAGTCGACAGGGCTAAGACTTTAAAATAAAGAAGATCAGTGCGACTGAACATTCAAGACACGACGGAAATACCTCAACATCTCAACTAGTGGATGAAGTTTTATTCTGACGTTCACAAAGAGGTGCAGGGTCTTTATCAGATTTAGAGTTTGAGACTTTTTCCTGAGGCTGCACATCACTGGTGAGGTGATGATCGATACAGCAAAGTATCGTGATAGTGCGCCTGCCAGTATCGATTCACTGTTGCCAAGTATCGATCTTTTATTCTATAAATTGCAAATACAGATCCAAGTTTTTGGTACTAGAGTATTTTTTTCAGACATAATCTCAGTTTACAAGAATCAAACTGAAGTGAGATGAACAGGCTGAGAACTTTATCTCATTTAGATAAAACTGAAGAAGACAAGGTTTTCCTTCAGCACAAAGGTCGATGTATCACGATATATGCAACAATCAGGATGTCGCAAAATGGCTGCGGAGTAGCAATGATGTCATCAGTATCATAATCATATTGACTCTGACAATTGCCACTCCTACTACTACAACGATCAGGGGTGTGTGGCCTAATTCAAGGCTTGTCACAGTTAATTACTTGTCCATATAATCCTCAAGTGTGTGTTGTGTCCAGTACCATTGTTTACAGGCTGCCTCTGACCGAAATACAGGAAACAGCCAATGAGAGCGAGCAGATCGGAAAGCGTCACTAGTCAGATGTTACGTACTTTTACATGGCCACCAACTGAGTCAGATGCAAAAATACCAAAAGCAGAGCATCAGGTGTGACTATGGCAACAACACAAGCACCTTCATAATGTCTCAGGAAAGACAGACGAGGGTCGTCCACCATATTTGACGTCACATTTGTTCATGTGAGTGTCTGAGGTCTCACGTCCAGGTGATGTGTCTGTATTCAGAGCATCACACCGTCCTCATGTCTGTGGTCTGACATGTTTTTAAAACCAGTTCAGCTTGGAGTGTGTATCAGCCTCACATGGAGTGAGTGAGGAGTGTTTTGCTCAAGGACACGAGTGAACATGGAAACACATCAGAAACCAGTCGCCTCCAGCTACGAGGAACTTATTTTCACCCAAACTAATTAATAATAATAATAATAATAATAACAATAATCTAACACATTGATGGGATTTTAAAGCGTCTTTTTTCGTATAATTAATCTCGGTGTGTGTCGGGCATCACTGGAGAATAGAGGAGGTGCATTAAGCTCCTTGTGCAGCTGTAACTGTATCATTTCACGCCCGTGGCTGAGCGCGGCTGGGGAGATGATGCCAGCCGCTGTTGTGCAGCAGCAGCAGCAGCTCCCTGTTGGAAAGTGTTTCTCATTAGTGTCTGTGAATCCTCTCCTCTCCAGAAACCGTGCCTAGGTGGAGTTCAGACAACAGAGAAAGACTGGTGGGAGAGAAAAAAAAATCTGGCATTAATTCAGGGAAAGTAACAGTTGCCAGGGAAACCCCATCGGCAGGGATCATGGCTGCCGTGTTTTGGCTTCACCTCACTGGCTTATGCATGTCTCACTGCAGCAGGAGTGATCAAAGGTGAGACATCAGGGCGCAAATTTGCAAGGTAGATTCATACAGCTCAGGTTATAAGGTCTCACCTCATGTTTGTTATTTAACACTCATCAAAAGAGAGTCCACCGTGTGTGTGTGTGTGTGTGTGTGTGTGTGTGTTTGGTGCAGCACAGAGGCAGAGAGGGACTGTGGCGTTCACTGAAGGACGAGTAGACATGAAAGAAAGTGAAGAGGAGAAACTTCAAAAGATTTCTAACCAAGGACAAAGCGAGAGATCGAAGCGCCTGGTGAAGTGCATCAGAGGAATTATAAAGCAGAAGACATTTTGGTTTTTTTTTTTTTTTTTAAATGTCTTTCATCTAGTGAGGAGCAAACACACACACACACACACACACACACATGGAGCTTTTTGGGGTTAAATGCTCAGCAATCTCACATAAACTTTTAGAGAAAGAGCCAAACTATTGATTTGGTTTAAATTCAGTCTTTGTTCTTGTGTTTGTGACTTTTTCACTGTTTCCTGGAGACTTAACGTTTCCCAGAGAAACAACACTGAAGTTATCTGCACTCCTAGTGGCATTATTGATATTTAAGGTCAAATATAATTAGACTGTGTCACAAAATGCCACAGTTTCATCTGTATAACTGGGCTTCATGTGCACACACACTCCGATCAGCTGACAGAGGTCAAGTGCTGCTTGTCGAGGCGATCAATACACAGATAGACGATGTGATCAGTTTTATGTCGTCACTGTGACCCAACATGGCTCCTTCCACCCAGAACTCAGCCACATTAAAGAGTCCAATATAATCACTTTGACTAATGTTTACATTAACGTACTTCTACAAATTAAAACATGATACCATCATTTTTTGCTTATAATTTATTCAAAAGCCCATTAACATCATTACAGCCTATTAAACTAAACAAGAACCAATTACAAGCATGGTGAATCAGTGCCAGTGGATTACACTGCACACTGAGCCTTCTTAGCATTTTACAGCTAAAGTGGAAATGTCAAGAAATTATGAGCCCGTGTCTCCTCAGCTCTTTGTTTAGTTAAGTCGGCCTCCGTTAACCAGCACTGCAGCCTTCTCTTCTTACAGTGGCCTAGTACGAGCACTGAGTTTAAAAGGTTGTCAGGGCTTCGCTTGAATTTGGTCGTGGTGATTTTTTTAACCTTGAACACATCGAAGGCCGGCGACTCTCCTGGGTTCAATTCAACGGCACCAAAAAAAAAAAAAAAAAAAAGCCAGAATAAAAATGTCACAGTTAAAAAATGAAGCTCTGCCCACAAGCTCTGCAACAGCAGGAGCATGAGGACGAGCGGTGGAGGCTGCAGCCACTGTCAGGACGCAGTAAAGTGATTAAAGTGAGTGTTCTTCAGCTGCGAGGTCGTGGCCCGAGCCCCTCGACACGGAGCATCTGCTCTGCTGAAGTGTCTTTGAGCAACAGGCTGAGTGGTGTGAATGGTGACCGTGCGCTTTAACAACCGAAAATACAAGTGTTTTGCAGTGATGGAGTGAGACGGGGGGGAGGAGGAGGGGTTCAGACATGAGTCATTATTTTTCATCTCTTTTTTTTTCCTAATTAGAGATTTCTTCAGCCGTCTGCACATCTGTAGAGATTACCATTAGACGCTGTGATGATCCCCCAGAAGGGCTTAAATTTGCAATCATAATGTTTGGCAGATCTGACTCATCTCTCCATTCATAATATCAAATAAATAAAAGTGGAGACATCAATGACTTTACAGAAGACACATGGGCTGAAGAGACAGGAGAGTTTCAGTATGTACATGTTCATGTACATAGGTTTGCTCCACACAGACCTGTAGGACTGACTGTAGCCGTGAAAATACACTGTTTAATTATTCAATACAGGCTTTTTGACCTTTTTGTTGTATGGTTTATTTATTATATTCATATTTTCTAAGAGATCACTGCAGTGCTGCACTGAGGCCATGTTCAATAATGAACGTTATCTATTGTTAAATAGTAAATCATTGAACCTCTGATACATTATTTGTCACATTTTACTCACTAAGATTGGTATCGACGTGAGCCCTGGTGGAGAGGAGTTTGTGGACAGCGTGTTGCAGACAGTGCTGGTTCCTCAGCAGGTCATTCAGTGCAACAAAGGTCATCTGCACAAAACAAAACACAAGAGAAGAAGAAGAAGAAGAAGAAGATGGAGTGTAACTTGTTTGTGTTATGGCACTTTCTCTGACCTGACCTCAGCAGCAGCCTCTGATCCACAACACAGACTCTCTCTGAGTTTCTTTCATCAGCTCCTCTGAAGATAAGAAACTCCAGAGGTTTGTTTTCTGTGACTAAATATTCACCACAGCAGCTCAGCACAATACACGTGTATGTGATGATTTTAGCTTCTTATTTTTAGTTAATTAACAAACACACTGAAGCTGCAGCTCACAACAGATTCATAAACATCACTTTGTGGGGTTTGGTTCAAAGTGTCTGCGCTCGCTCACTCTGAATACAAAACGTTTTAACCTCTTCTGTCTGAAACCTTTTTTTTAAGTAACTGAACTCGTCTGAATTTCCAAATCCCCGTCAAAAACATCACCTTGAACCTGAACTCAAGTTTCGGGAACTTTGCCAACTCCACCCTCAAAGTGGGAGATTTCCTCACCTGCTCATTACTCATTTAGTCTCACTGTTAATTAATCATGAACTTCACCCAGTTCTCCTGCGTTCATTAAATATACAAACGATCAGGTTCAATCAGTTAAGGTTGTTGTTGATTAGAAAGTACAGACGGTTATTTTTTTTATGATCCAGAATGTAATCGTGTTATTTTAACGAGCTGGAGATGTGATTCGTGTGAAACGTGTGTCGAGAGCTGAGTGGTACAGGAATGTGTTTGACCCTCGGCCCCCTCGATGAGATCAGCTACCAGCCGCTGTTCATGTAGATCAAAGTGGAAAAACTCACAAAACTATGAGCTAACAGTGTCAGGATGGAGCAGCTCAGATACAAGGGAGAGACAGACTCACAACAGGTGGAGAGAGGAGGGCTGCAGAAGCAGAAACGGGTCGATCAGTTTCTGCTGGCCCAGACTGGTTTTATTGTTTCCTGTTGACTTTATGCAGTTTTACTGGAGCTGTCTGAGACAAAATAACATGCAATATGTTGTTGGATCAACTTGTATCACTAACAACAATAACAACCATCCATTATTGTCTTCTGTTGTGATGGTGACATTCAACCTACAGTAGCTAATCCAGGGCTTCTGGGAAATGCTCTTCATGGATATTAGTATTATTTATCTTTTGTCACAAGTGTTTTTATAAAAGTCGGTGTGATCCTGAACGAAGCAGAAAAGAGATCAATCGGCTTCAAGCTGCTCGCCGCAGGATCCTCTATTGACTCCAGACAATTGACTCTATTGACTCAGAGGACAACAACTCAGGCTGTTGCTAGGTGACGTTGCTGTGACAACAAACAACTGAGCCAGGATCAGAAATCTGGGTGAATGACCCAGAGATTTTGTGGAGCCCCTGTTATTGTGCAGCGTCGTGTTTTTTTGTTTTTTTTCCATTGGAAAGAGGAAGCTGCACTTTCAGACACAGAGGTCAGAGACTGCTCTGGTCTGTCTGTGGTTCAGTGGCTGAGTGTTTGATTACTGCTGCACATTGTTGTCAAAGTGACGATCAATATTTCATATTTGTGTAAAGTGTGACCAGCACTAGTGAACACTCACTATTCAGTCATCAATTAATCAAATCATCATGTTTCCTCAAAATCCTTTTGGTGGAAACAAACTCGTCGTCCACAAATTCAAAACACTCGGAGAGAAAATCGGATCATGTCGCCGTGTTTTTCCATTTCTGCATTTTGTGCAGGATTAGATATCGGCCCCCGACTCCCCCCCACCACCACCACCACCCCCAGGGGCCCCCGGCACAAACATGTCAGGATGTGAGAGCGATACACTCATGTCCTCAATATTTTAAACTTTCCACCGCTCACTTCTGCTGCAAACAAGATCAGATGTGATTGTGAGGATTCGTCAAAGCATGACTGGACTGCTCCTCCAACATGATCTAATTATAGAAGCATCTCACCAACATATTAGAACGAACCGCCTGCTCCGCAAATCAGACAGTTTTGTATAAACATCAGTTTACATTACGCGGTGCATTCGTTAAATCCCGCCTGCTATGAATAAAAAACCGATCAGTGATTTTGCATCTCTGCAAGAGAGATGATTCCCCGAGCCCAGAGTCGTACTGTAGCAGCATCTGCACGACAGGAAAGTGATGTACGTGGCCCCTCTGCAGTGTTTCTATGCTGTCACATGCTGTCATGTCAGCGCACTGACAGTGATGGCCCCCGGCACCGGGACGCTTCAGGACACAAACAAGGCTCGGCCTCACTCGCCTGCAACATAATGCCATCTGACTGCCAGAGGCAACGTGTCACGGCAGCAGTGTGAAGGTTTTCATCAGGAGCTGAGGAGCCAACACACACACACACACACACACACAGACAGCCAACATACTGCTCAACAAGTTTGGCACATTTACACACAGGCCTAGTTTGTCATTTGGTGGATGCATGTCTACACAGTGACATACACGATACTTCATGTATCTGTAGCCAAGAAGATTGGCTCAGCTCAGTTACACAAACACACACACACACACACACACACATGCACACACACACTCTTTAACACTGTTGGTGGAGCCTTGACTAAGATTCAAGATGCATCGTTGCATCTGGACCCAGAATAATCTCATGAATTTTCAAAACACTGAGCTGCAGCAGATGAAGTCCACTGTGCATTAAGACGTAGACACATTTCTGTGTTCGGTGTTCGGTGCATCAACGCACTGACTGATCACAACACTCATTATGAGCCCATGTGTCTGTCTGCCACTGTCCCTCTCATTCTCCATTTGTTTCTGTGTGTTTATGACGTCTCAGACTCTGCATCAGTCTGCGCTGTTGCACATTTGCATCCAAAAGACGTCTGTTTCCTAAAATGACTTCACGTTGTGTGTGAACACACTTCAAGGGTGTGGAGCACGAGGTGCTGGATGATGTGTTGATGGCTGTTTAACTCTCTGGATTCAGTTCCTGCGAGTGAGTTTTCAGTTCTGGTCTAAGTGTTGCTGTTTTTTTAAAAACCAGAACAAACACTTTTAATCAGTCAGTGAAGAGCAGGTGATAAATGTTCAGCAGAGTTGCACTGTACGATGCCCCCATGTTATAATACACTGCTGTGCTCTGTACTGAATCAAGTTCCTCAATGTCATTCAGGCTTCATCCAAACCACAGTGGCCCCCATTTCAAATCCGACCCGAGACCCTTTGCTGCAGGTCATCCTCTCTGAGTTCTTCAGACACCACTTTATTTACCCCAGGAAGGGTTAATTCACTCTCAGTCCACCAGTCACATCAGAACAAGCCCAGACAGGAGTCAGGACACAATCAATCGATCGACTAATGATTCCTTCAGCTCCTGGACCTCCTGGTTCCTTCCACAGAGTCTGTAAGCAGACGTCACAGTGTTGTTTAGGCTCCTTCAATGACAACTAAAGCTGATGAGACAACCAGACTCCTGGTCTCTCTAAGGGTAAATCAGCATCAGGCTCCAGTTTTGTATCTTTAATATCTTTGTAACTTCAGATTATAAACACAAGTAAGAGCGTGTATTGTCATTTTGAATTCATAAAAGTCTTGGGTTGAAAGTTTCGTGTATTTGTTCACATAAAAGTTCTTCACATTGTCCAGGTTCAGATTCTCAAACATGAAGAATTTCTACTTTTTTCCTCTTTTATTGCTTTAAATTAACAAAAATCTTAGTGTTTTTTTTTTTTTTTTACTGTGGTTATTCAATGGCAACACAAAGACGCTTTTCATTACTGATGAAGAGGTCAAACGTACAAACTGGTAATGTTGTCGTCACACACACACACACACACACACACACACACACACACACAGACACGACAGATTCATTTACACTTAATCTGCTGCTCCGGCTTTGTGAGGGAGGATCTCTCTGCACAGTGAGAAGACAAAAAGTAATATTGTACAGCAGTTTAATTCCTCGCCTGCAGCTCCAGGCCTGTGAAAAGAAATCAAAATAGCCCTCAGCTACATGTTGTTACTCTTGAAATGGATCCACAAATCTGGGATTAGTCTCTGTGAAGGCTCAGGCTGACGGACGGCTGTAAATGAAACACCTCGGTGTGAAATAATTTTTCTGAATGTGACGCATGTGAACGCAAGGCAGTGTTAGCATTATGATTTTATTATAAGGCAAAGATGTGAAAGTCAAGACAAATTCACATTTAACTCATCAAAGTGTATTTTTTATTCACATTTATCATCTAAAGTTCAGTCTCTGGCCTCATGGTTCAGTTTATGTGACATTTAAATCAGCATCGACTCGTCCTAAACAAAGGCTCTGCTTAATTTATTGAGCTATTAGAGTCTATTAGGGCTTTTACTGTACGTCTTCACGTCCATGTGTGAGCATCTATGAGACATTTATGGGACCACTGAGTCTTTGTTTATGAGTGACACAGAGCTGCTCAGAGTGAAAAGGTCAGAGGTCGGATCAGTTGAACCTGCCACTGTTTTACATGGTACATCTTAATGTTCAGGCTGTCAAGACCAAAAAAATAAAAAAGTAAGTGTTGATGGACACTTTGCTATTTTAGGCTCCAAATCTGTGAATGATGTTGACAGGTCATTTGCTCTGAGCTGTCTGACGGCCTGCCAGCACAGGACTGAACCAGAATCTGCCTCGGTTTGCATCAGGAGTAAATTTATTCATGTTGATGCACAGTAATAATTCAAGAATTGTGCTCATTAAATGATAAAGGCATTAAAAGGCATTTTTGCAGAATTAACACGTCTTTATTAGACATGAATAGAAGAGGGGATGAAATGGAAGAGAGGGGAATTATGACCCGTGTGTTTGGCTGTAACA
The DNA here is from genome assembly GCA_021432705.1 of Caranx ignobilis. Classification (NCBI taxonomy): domain Eukaryota; kingdom Metazoa; phylum Chordata; class Actinopteri; order Carangiformes; family Carangidae; genus Caranx; species Caranx ignobilis. The sequence continues at coordinate 22,303,717 of MU269981.1, forward strand.
ATCATTAAAATTTTAGATGATGATTAATTACCATACAAATAATTGTGATTAACGATTTAATTGTCTTATTCTGATCATTTCATGCCACTAGTATAGTTCTGTATAAAGAACAGTAGTTAAAAATACACATGCCATTCATTGGCTGTGTAACTGAATCCATGAAATGTGGTCGTTGAATATTAGAAATGAAGCGGCTCAGCATAAACAGTTTGTGGCTCCGCTCATGTGTCATTTAACTGTAGAAGAAGAAGAAGAAGGGGCGCAACATCATGATGTCATTGAAAGAGAACCAGTCGAAACTCAAACAGTGATGGAAATGTGAAACCTCTGTTACCAGAGTCATCCAGCTGTTTTCATACAGGTGAACGGAGACGGTTTTAATGATTATGCAGAATAGCTGGGGTCAGGTCAAATAATTGCGATCAGGTGATTATGTAATTATTGTGACCGGCCTACCTGTGTTGTGTAGATCAAGTTCAGGTGAAAGGTACACTTCAGATGTGACAGTATAATTACGACTAATAATAATACTAATAGCACTTGTCATGGCGATCAAAGATCCCTTACATGAGTTCAAATGGAGCGAAACACTGAAGAGGAAGTGTTTGATTACGGATTTAAAAATCAGCGCTCTCAATGTTCAATCATCTTCATTTGACCTACAGCTATTGTCATTATACGGGCAGATCCTGTGATTTCAGTTGAACATAATTATATTGCTGGTCTTTTACCAAGCAAACATCAAGTCTACTTTAAGTCTTGAGAAAATGTTTTGTTGTGAAGGGCATCTCTGTAGCAACACAACACTCATGGTGCTGACAATGGACAACAACAACAACAACAACAACAACAACAACAACAACAACAACAACAACGTCATGACACATTTAACCTTTACTTCACACCACTGCAGCACGTCCAATCTTGATTTCACATCACATTACCTGTGCAGCTCTGATTTAAACTCTTCAGTTTATCCTCCAACTTTTTACAGGTGTTTTTCCACCAATGCAGCAGAAACTGATCAACACACACTCTCTCTCTCTCTCTCTCTCTCTCTCTCACTTTTTTTGCCCTGTTCTGTACTTGGTAGTAATTGCTGCTGTAAATATGTTTTGCCTTCAAAGCAGAACCCCAGGCACCGTATTGTCATCCAGCGTCTTGGACTCCCGGCACTCTAACCCTGTTTGTGTGTTAATCATGTCAGAGCCGTGGTTACAGGCTGTTTGGTTACCTGTGAAGGGCGTTCAGATTATTAGCACTTCAAAGAAAAAGCTTTTATAATTAGAGGTTGATCTTTGAGGTTTTTCTTTAACAAACTGTTGAAGACTCGCTGCTGCTGCACTGACTCCACCGGCAGAACCTGACACCGTTTAACAGAGGAGTTGTTCGCTGGCTGCATCATTTGAGTCCGAGGTTTTAAGTGTGTTTCTTTTTTTACAGTAAAAAAAGGTGAAGAAGCAGATCAACAGAGGAGAAGAGATGTATCTCAGTGAGAGAGCTTCACCAGGAGCTGCCACATTAGCAGACTAAGTAAGGGGAGATAAGAGCTATGGCATTAAGATAAGTTGAACGTTTGAGACATTTCACGGTAATATTATAATGCCACCATCAGCTTAGGGCTCCCAGCTATCTGACTCAGAGCAGGTGAGAAATGTTTCGCACAGGTGGAGATGGAAATCAAAAGATCACAGGTGCAAGAAAGTCTGAGGAGATATCAGCTTAAAAAAAAAAAAAAAAGGAGAGAAAAGGGCAAAGAAATAAATAGAGGGAGTGTGTTGGAGAAAGAGCTGCCACTTCCCCGGGTGCTGCTAAAGCCATGTCTCATTCGGGGACGTCATATTTGGGTCAGGCCTGGGAAGCCAAGCAGGAAGAGGCGAGGGGGCGAGCGGCTCGGTCCTGCTGAATGGATGGCAACTCATGCATCCTCTGTCTCTTTTGTTCCGCTTCATTTGGCGGCTGCAGTGGTGCCCGCCGCTACAAGTCGACTCTGGGGACATGGTGAGTTGTAATTGCAGATGCGTGGCGATGAGGGGTCAACCTGCCAATGCTGGAGATGACTACTCCAAACAGGCCCTGGTCTCCAGAGTGGCGTTTAGCCTCTGCGCCGCCCGTCACACACCACTTTACGAGATGCTTGTAAGCCTTCAGTCAGCGGCGCCGAGACGTTTCACCCCTGAAACAAGGAGCACGGCTGCGTCACGGCTCAGAGAGGACGTTCAGTTCAGCTCTCAGTGACAGGATGTGTGTGCCCAAGAGACCTGATCAAGAGTGGTTTGGGATCAATACCCACCGGTCCGGTCTGACTCCAGGTGTGAGGAGAAGTTAACAGATACCAGTGCTGCTTGTCAGTATTGATCTCTTTATCTCTTCCTTTAGCAAATCCCTTCTGACTTACTGTTGATTATAGAAGTGAGAATCTTTGGGAATCTGTCAACTTGACTTAAACTGATTATTGATTAAAGACAGGAGGAGACATTTTACAGGTGCAGGTAGAGAGTTTCTGCAGGAACAGGTGAGACATCAGATGTAATGATGTGATGTGAAGCCTTTGAGGGTTTCTGGACCATATCTGCCATTGTTTTGAATTCAGGAAGTATATGTGTATATATTATTACAGGGTTAGTGTTAGGATCATCAACTCGAACCTTATCACTGTGGAGATAAGTTGATAATGATTGAACCTTTTTGTTTTTGCAATGATATCTTTTGATATAAATTCACTCGAAACATAAGAAGGAATAAAAATAGATCATTAAAAACACACAGATGCTCTTCTTGCTCTTTAGCGGTCTGTACCGGGGGCTGGTGGACTGGCTGCAGCACCTTGTGCCGTCTTCTCGTCTCTTTTATCTCATGTTAACTCTCTGCAGGTGGACGTTAGATTGTCTCCTCTCATTGAGTTGATGATAATCTGAGGAGTTTGTTGTTGTTGTTGTTGTTTTTTTTTTAACATCGGCCCAGGCTGCAGAGACAATCCTCTTGTCCATGCAGTGGTCAACATGCTGACCGGACTCCCTGCAGGCCGCTCGTCATCCTTCTGTTCATAGACCCTCAATTAAATACTTAGTCTAAGGGTTCGGACAGCCGGTGGGTGGCCAGAGGATCACGGTCCGATTCGACTTAGCGATAAAGCGTGGTTAAAACAAAACCCTGATTTCAGTAACCAGCTTTCTCTGGCCAGCTGGCCTCTGGATACACAGTCACTGACTGAAGTTATGGAGTGACTCATAATCTTCATCCAGGTGGTTCAACATCAGTGCAACCAGAAAAATCCAGTCACTTCTCCCTCCTCTGGTGTTCAAGCAACATCTAAGTTTAGTGTTGTTGCTGGCTGAGCAATTGGCCCTTTTATCATCGTACTCCCTCTCACCGCCTCTCTGACCTCTCTCTCTCCTGGAGCTTTAACTTAACAGAGTCTTTGCAGCCTCATCAGGAGGAATCACACAAACGGGGACGAGGGCGCACACTTTTCCACAATCCCTCCTCGAAGGCATTCGCTCTGTTCTCCGCACACAAAGAGACAGAAGTAGCTGCACGGAGATCTGATGAACAAGAGCTGAGGAGAGAGGCTGAAGGAGCAGACAGAGGGTGTGAGCATCACATCATCTGTTTGGGAATTAGTTGGATGCAACCACCACCCAGAAGTCAACTGACAGACTGTCGTCTGAGGGAAAAACCTGAGCTGAATTCTGAGATAAAGATATTACAGTTTATACTTTTTATTTCACTGTGCTGCTCCTTAATGAAGCTCTGTGTTTTTTAAAATGTACCAGATTGTTGTCAAGCGGCTCATCCCCCAGAAACACTCCTTAAAATAATAATAGAGTTTCGCCCGAAGCTGGAAACTGAATCTAAAAGCAATAATATAAATCAACATGAAACAAGATCAGAGCATCACTGTCTGGTTTTAACTTTTTAAAATTGAACAGATCGAGTTGCCGTGATGGACGAGCACCTGCAGAATACTAATCACTGCTATTCAATGAGGATGAGCAGAGAGAGTACGAGACAAAGTCACAGAGGAAGAGGGGATATAATGACATATTCACATCACTGTGGTGTGTGTGTTTATCATTCAGACCCTGAGCACACACAGGACTCATATATTGCCTTTTCTCTGAGTCAGTGCGTGAGATTGCAGAAGGTCTCTGTGCAATACAACATGTTTTATTGGAGTCTGTTGCCATGTCGCATGGTGTGTGTCCGTCTGCGTGTGTGTGCATCTACGCTGTCATGCAATTTCTACACATCAGTGTAATTTCCACTGGAAGGGAGTCTGTCATCTTTATTGCACATAATATATGTGCACACACACACACAGGACACGGTATTTAACGTACAAGTGTATAACAGAACCTATATTTCCATATGTGCTGGTGCATGTTTACACAGAAGGGCACAGTGAAGTGCTCTCCATGCACACACCCACGCAATACGTGTTTACTGTGTGGAAAAATTCCCACAACCTCCGTCTGGTTTGAAGCGTTGACGTGAAATATGTGAGAAAAGAAAGAAAGAAACAGCAGGAAAAATCTGACGGACAAAGTTTGTCACGGCAGGTTAAGTCGTCTCCACACCAACTAATACCTTCTTTATTAGTTACACTATGGTGGGAGGAGGAGGGACACACACACACACACACACACACACACCGTCCTAAATGGCGTGATTCAGTTTTATTAATGTAAATGTCACTGATGACACCGTTGTTACTAGAAAACTACGGTATAAAAAAAAAATTTGTGGTTTTCAATTAAGTGCCTTTGCACCTTGTAGATTTGTTAGTGTGTGTGTGTGTGTGTGTGTGTGTGTCGTCCCTTCCTGTCCTCTGCCCCTGTGTAAAGCCGATTCCCTCCATAGTTACTGGCTCTATGGTAACAAAGTGTTTACCTTGAGTGGTGGTGTTTTTACATCAAGCTCATGGGAAACCTGCTCCCATACAAACAGTCCTGAGACACACACACACACGCGCACACACACACACTTTGCTCTCCTTTATCAGAAACATTTGAGTTAAATGTCAGGTCACTGGTGTGTTAACATTCACTGGAAGACATTTACCGAGCCCACAGAAACTGATGGAAGAACAGGCGTAGAGGAGGAAAGTCAAGTTAACACCACATGTCACTGGTTAATGTTCATGTTAATAACACGTCTGTAGCACACGTATGACCATAAGAGCCATTAACTTGACATAATGTGAACGTTCAGGTTCTTATTAAACTGTCTATGTCATTTCAGTAGCAGTTTATTTTAATATACCAGGTGCTTTGCATCATATTAATACGGATATCACAATGAATAATACATGTTTTATATGATAATTATGCACTGATACTGATCTCCTCACACTTAGATAGATGTAAGTGGTGTTATCCTGCTTTACTGAAGCTTAGTGATGGTAAACAGCTTCCAACTGATTAACATGTGAAATGTAAATGAATCTCTGCATCTGAGGATGTACTGTAAATATGATCAATCACAATCACCTCTAACTGTTCAAATCTATCAGTGGGTGATTTTACTGCTTTTTAGAGGATGAAAACAAGACGTTTATCTGAAAAAAACACAGATCTGAGGAAAGACAGAGGATATTTGTAGAGTGGAGGCCGAGCTGGTGTTAATTTTACTTTTCTTTACTTTTTATCATGTTACTTTCATCATATTTTCAGGATGTCAGATTTCTATTGAAATGTTTCCTACGACCTGGGAAACAGTGTGAAAACAGGAAACCGGCCACTGACTTCATTCTCGGCACTGACCTCTGTCCATCCCATTCACTCCCTCCCCTGCTTACAGAGGAAAACACCACTACTGTGTCTGACTCATGTTTAAATCGTAGGGACCTCTCTGTGATTTCCACCAGTATTTTCCAAGGGAACACGCAGCCAGGCTCTAAAATGATCTCGCTGAACACTCACAAAACATGTAGCGTTCATCATGGCCGACATCTGGCCTGCTTCACACTGCTTTCAGTAAAAACGGGGTCAGAGAGGCCGAGAGGTCGTGACCTCTGCTCTGTGGTGATGAGTGCAACTGGAGACATGCCTCGTAGCTCAGTGTGTTACACCACGTCACTCTGCCTTCTCTCTGAACCCTTCAGAAAAACGCCTTTCTAGTAAACACAACACCAAAGCCGTTATCTAAAAATACCAACAACTTTTTTTTGTTGTTGCATAGCAACAAGGATGGAGGAATGATCCTCGAATGCTTTGAGCTCCTTCTGTTTCTAGACGTTCACCATGTTTAATCAGAGACGTCTCCCGAATGCATCACAGGAAACACACTGGTGTGCATCACATGTGTAAGTTCTGTTATTAAAGTGGGAATCGTGGGGTATTTAATTTCACCTCCATCTCAGGCGCTGAGCCGTAACTGCTGAAGTGACTTTGGACTGTGAGTCAAACACTGCTGGTGGTTCTTTCCCTAATTTTTCTATTCACCAAGTTTGACTTCCTGTTGGCAAATTTATGCAGCAGCGATCGCTGGAACCTAATCAGATCGTCGTCTCCATGTGCAGCACCTGTGGTGTGCTATTCCTGACAACACAGGCGCCGACGTTACAACATAATGTCTGATAAAAACTGGAATAACTCTGGGTTCAAGTGCACACACTGGGGAGTTGGTATCAGTGAGCAAATAAGAATAATTTAATCCTGCATTATGTAAATATGACATTTAAACTGACGTAGCTCACGTGTTAGCAAAGATCCTCCATACAGAGGATAACAGCATTACAAGCCGCGTCCCTGGTATGAAATAGCTCACACAGCGCCACTCTCCTCAGTGGCTGTAGAGATCATCACTTTGTTAAGAGATAACAATAATACACAACTCTACACACAGTCTGAATTCACACCTGATTTTGCAGCTGATTTTCATCTATGAGCTGAAGATCTGCTTCATCTGGTCCATGATCATCAGTCTCATAACAACTCTCTGTTTCAACTACGTAATAATAACACTGACATCATTATTAAGTCCTACTTTTACCTCAGTTTAAAGTTTTAATTCATGGTGTCACGTAAAAGTCCCTGAAAATGTCAGAGTGTGGAAAGTATCGTCTGCAGCAGTGAAACCAAAACCAACAGAGAGGACAGATGCTGTGAGAACGTGGGACAGAGGCAGGTCACAAATAAAGATCAATTTTCTCCTGATCTGTGGCTCTGAAAAATGTCATTTTGATGTCAGGCTTGTGAAAAATGGCTCCAATATTTATTCTGGTGACTACAGGGCCAAAGAATCGTTGATGATCTGTGATTTCATTCACATCAATTAACTCAGACCTGCTGCAGGTCTATTGAAGGGGTGGAGGAGATACAGGAAGTAGTAACCTGAACTGAGCCGTCTCATTTCTCTGCTGCTGATTTTCACATCCTGTAGATTCAGCTCAACATCATAGTAACTGCTCTCTATTCTGATTTTTTATTTACAACCAACTTCTCCAACTCCAACAAAATACCTGACCATCTGCTCGTTGCACAGGGTGCACAGTTCTGCGGTGTCGGAGACAGAACAGTAGTTTACATTTACATGTGTGGACCCTGCAGTGCATGTTGCTAGTTCAGTTTTTAAAGAGCCTTTATTAGAGTTTCCAGGAGCTGCAGAAAGCCTGTTCGTAGACCTGCAGATGTAAGCAGTGACTGAGGTGACCCCCTTTCACATGCACCATTTGATCCTGTGTTTACATAATAATACTTATTAGCAGCTTCAGATAAAATGTATTCATATGTGAATCCCTTTAGTTGTTACGCAGCAGCAAACGTCCTGTTTCTGTCACTTCCAGCCGCAGAAGAGTTTCCTGTCTGCATTAGTGTTACAACTCCTGCTGGATTTAAGTCCTAATACAAAGAAAGCGCCCTCCCGTTTGTGTGTGTGTGTGTGCGTCCTCAGATAACTTCGAGGGAGAATCCACGTAGTTGGCAACAGCGTCCTCACTGTGGAGGAAAAATCCCCGGCTGGCTATCTGCTTTGTTGCACGGCGTGCCTTACAAGCAGAGTGCGGCTGAATGAAAGTTTCGTTGGTGTGTATCACATGGCCTAGGCTTACTTACTTACTTACTTAATATTTATTTATTTCTTAAAAAGCCTGTTAGCAACGGGTGTTGTCACGGGCGACTGCCGCGGCTTAGCGGGGGAATATCAGAGTTTTGTTGATTCTGCTCGTTGCTTTGTTGGTGCGAGTTGATTGTTGTTATATTTTTCCTCCTCTTTTATTTTCTGTGCAGCTGATCAGTAAACGCAGCACAGCAACGAAGGCCACAGTTTCCATGACACCAACTTTATCTCTTTACATCGCTCCATCTATTTATACATCATTATCTCTCCATCACCATCCATCCATCCATCCTCCTCCTCCTCCTCTTAGTATTCACACTTGTTCCCTCTCCTCCTCCCTCTGACTCCTTCGCTCGGCTGTTTTTATTTATCCATCTGTCTCATCCTATTCCAACTCTGCTTTTTCTTTTTTTATTTACCCCTTCACCAAATCTTTCTTCCTGTCGTTTCCTTTTACACTTTCTGCCTTTTTTCCATTTCAGCCATTTAGTCAAACTTAAAATAAGCGAGGGCGTAAAATAAGCTCCGGTCTCGACACCAGCGGCATTAACAGAGTCTAGAAGCAGGCAGAGCACGTCCGTGACTCAATCCCTTTCTTCAGTTTGATGCAGTACACCTGCTGCATGTGGATTTACTGTATGTTGTATTCAACGCTATGCAGTAATCCAGAGATGGACCAATAGATTGGCCAGCCTTTATAGATACACATGTCAATTATGTAAATGATTCTGTAGAAAAACGTTTGAGGCCATGTAGGAGCATTGAATAATTTCTTCAAGATCACGGCCGCACGACTGCATGTGTGAGGAAACAGTTGTAAAGGTTTTTATTTGACAAACTTTCACAAACACTGAAGCCTGCTCCTTATCTGAGCTCCAGACTCCTCCAGGCTTTATCAGCCGCTACCAGCAGCAAACATCTAAATCTCTGACTGAGCCGTCAGTGGTCGGGTCGTGGGATGCTGTGGGTGAAGTAGGCACCGGGTCTGACAAAGAGGAAGAATGTGTGGATTAAAAATGTCCAAATGTGCCGCTGTGCTTTAATCTGTACAGAGCAGGTCTGGTCTGACAGCGTTACAGAGGTGCAGTGTTAAATCAGAGCTGCTGGACCCTCGTCAAAAAACCTCCATAATAAATGTTTATGTGATTAAAAAAATGCTGCTTTTATACATTATAACACTCATAATACACATACAGGGCTGGAGGTATTATGTGTTCAGGTTGTCTCTCTGTCCTGCTCTTGTCTAACGTCTCACTCACGCCTTGGGAGGACGAACTGGTCAGATTGTGGCGGTCAGTGGTCATGGTGACCTCAGGAAACACTTTTGTTTTAGGTTTTTGTGGGTGTGATATCTCTGGAGCTCCTCGGGGGAGTTTCTTCACATTTGGCACAAACATTCAGATTCTTTCTGGCTTAAATCACCAGGCTGTTACTGCCTATCCTGGGTGAACCCAGACGAACCTGGAGAAGAAGCCGTTGAAAACTGGGGAACTAGTCACAAAGGCGGTAAGGTGTAAGGTTTTTTGACATAGGCGGGGTGAACATGACGACGACGACAGAGGAGTAACGTCTAGCAGCTTTTGTTTACATGCTCATGGAGGCCACTGAAGAGCAGCTATCCTAGTGTTGTTGAGTGGCTATAGACACCAGATGCTCTCATATTTTCTTTGCAAAACCAGCAGAAGCCATCGTTCCTGTAAAACTACAACACCACATTTGGTGACACGTTTTCCGTCGCTCTGCATACGACAGCTGGATCGTTGCTCTGACTGGTTTGAAGTGTGTCCGACTGCGTACAAAGGCATTTTGATCTACGTCTGTTGGTCATGCCTCTTGGAAGTCAGATGTGAATGCACCTTCACGAAACCCAAACTCAATCTCAAATGAGACTAAGGTTCAGTCTGGTGTTAGTCAGGTAGAGACTGTCTGTCACAGTGTTGGATTGTCTTGCCAGCGAAGTGAGTTCAGTACATTCAGTACAAGTGTGCTGTCCTTTCAGTGTCATAACAGGAGCGTCCTGGACACCTTTAACTCTCCATCAGCTTCATTGTCGACTGGACCCATCTTTGTGACATTTACTGTATTTCAGAGAGAAAATGCCTCGATCTCCCACAGGGACAAGGTTGTTGGCCTTTTTCATAGTCTGTATGTTACATGATCTTCCTGAATGGCTGATGCAGTCAGAGCGCAGTGTTTACAAAGGTCAGTCATCTCAACAGCTCGGCCACAGGATGTCCTCTGGGTTAAAGAGGCCGTCTCATAACAGAAAGATCGCTGTTCCCATCATGCACTGTTCAAACTATTGTCAAAAGGCCCCGACGGCCGAGTCGAACACGCATTCCATCAAATAATGGAGAGATTCAAGGGCAGAAATATCATTTAACAAGAGCAGGGAACATCCAGAGCAGCTGTCTGACCTCACACCAGTTTATTATTTCAGACGAACATGAACTCCTCTCTCTAACATTCATTAAATATGAAATCAGACATTTCCACACCCAGTGTAGACGAAATGTCTCAGCAAATTATACAACTGCCAAATCATCTATGATTTATAAACAGAGCTTTTAACATTTGAGATCTTAAAGAGGAACTGTGCAAGTCCGATCACTTGTGCATTTGTTTTTAACAAAGCCGACGAGAAAGCAATCCATGCAGCGGGGATAACTGGGTATTTATCATATACCTGTTACGATGTGTATATTTGTGTAGTCTTATCCGTCATAAACAAGAGATTATGGATTACCGGGCATGTTTGTGTCGTGGTGCTGCCGAGATGAGATCTGGGACAACAGGGCGGAGGCACTGAGGTGGAAGACAGAGAGCCTCCATTCTCCCTGTAACAAGTTACAAGTCATTTATTTAACCATCACATTACTCTGAAGCTGTTTACTTAGGGGTGTCTTGCACAGTTCCTCTTTAAGTTTCATTTGCACAATGAAAAATGGCTGAAACCACAGATTATACTGTTTTGATATTTTCATTCCAAGACCAAACTATTGTATCATCACTAGATATCACTAAATGTCCATTTTCTTATTTTCAAATAGTCAAAGAAAATAGAAGATTTTATGAAAGTAGATTTTCAGGCTGACATTTTAAGTCATAAGAGACACAAAAGGTTTGATGCCCAACACTAAGGTGTTCGATAACAATCTTAAGACCTCATTAAATATGCGAGACTGTGAATCTCTGCTGCGCACATCTGAATCAGAATCAGCTTCATCCATCAAATACATTGACATGTTCAAAGATTTGTACTCGGTGTCTCTCAGGTAACTTCGAGAGAACAGAGAAAATACAAACTGACAGCAGGATACAAACCCAACAACCTCAACAAAGATAAGCAAACAGACATCAAGTTATTATTCACAGGGATGTTGGTGCAGATGACAGAGCCAAACAAACAAACACGACCACGCTTATAAAGTGTTTCCCCACAGACGAGTGAGTCGTGGTGCAGTTTATCTGACAGCTCTTGATCAGAGACCGTGTGTATATAAAAAAAAAAAGCTTCTGATGCTCTTTAAAAAAGTTCCTGTGCTGAGAAGTAATTTGATTTCCCTGCTGTCTGGTCTCAGCTGTTTTTAAAATGTAATGAAAATCACATATTGCTGCCATTTGAGCCTCATCAGCAGTCGACGCAACAGATGAACTCCGAGTGTTTATCGCGCTCAGTCACTAAAGACACAGGCCTCAACACTTCTGTAAAAATCATTTAATCCATGGCACTAATCGCCTTTTTTTTCCATGGACACCCAGAGGGCTGCTGGGAGGATTAGCAGTCACACATCGCAGTTTGTTTGCTCTGATTGTTTTCCTCTTGTGTCTCTTTAATTAACAAATTAAATACAGTCTTGTGGCACGACTACAGATGTAGACATTGCAACAATGCGCACGGCCTCTGACAGACTTAAAACTGTCCTGACAGAACTAGACAGTATGTCTCTGGTTTAGTTTTTTTTACCATTCAATTGTCATTTGACTAATTGTTTAAACTAAGATCAGGTTATAGATACAAGAAATCTGCATAGATTCACTGTCCAGGTGCATCTATACACTTAAACTATTCTGTTTTGACAAGAACCCGACTAATATTTCAGGAAATTAGTAACGTTTCAGCTCAATGTATATAAATTAATGTTGTAAATCGAGAATATATTTGCAACAGAGCATGTGAGTGTCCATACTTTATCATGATTAACTGCAAATTGCATCGTAAAGAGGAGCTATGCAACATTTTTACCGTAATTAAACAGCTTCTCAGTAATTGTGATGGTTAAATGAGGCTCTCTGCCTTCCACCTGATGTCTCTTGGCTGAACACTGCAACATCGGTGCCTCCGACCCGGCGTCTCAGCCCTCGTCTCGGCAGCATCGTGATACAAACGTGCCCGGTAACCTGTAATTTTCTGTCTATGACAGATAAGACTACACAAATATACACGTTGTAGCATCGTATATGATATAAAACTTTTTCCACAGCTCCATGGACATCCTTTGTTGAAAACAAATGCACATCCCTTTGACAGGAACATCACTAATATTTCAGTCAATATTTCAGTTAATAACGTTTCTGGTTTCTCACTCTAATAAAAGTAGCTCAATGCGTCTAAATCAAGGCTGTACATCAATTAGAGTTTGTAACTGCAATTGAACCTACGAGTCTCCATAGTTAATCATGATTAATCACAAACTGCACCACAGACAGAGATTTTTTAAATGTCAAATATGCTGTTTTATACAAATGTAACTTTATTACACATTAACTGAAAACAATGACAAATATTATGTAGAAAATCTCAAAGTGCTCGCTGTATTTAGCATAAATCAAAATGCTCCAATAATGACACGACGGCTCCGTCTGACTGCTAACTGTTAGCAGAGATGGTCTATCTTGAGACTGCAGCCGATTCATCTGATTCAAACTACGGGTCAGGTCAAAGGTCAACATTAATCACGCATAACAAAAAGGTTATTATCGTGTTAACTTTGAGCCCTAGACTATATATTTTATACTATTTCTGTAAAGCATTTTTCCTTCTATTTACCTCTGAAGAACAGTAAATATTGAGACACATCTTCAGACTGAATCCATTTTATTTGGACGACTCCAATAACGCAGCTGCGTTACGTGCTGCAGGTGTCAGATGTCGTCTCTGAGTCTCTGACCTGTGTGTTTTTACGCATTTTTAAACCACCCGCAGGAAAATTATATCTTATTTACAGTGTATTTGAGTGCAGAGAACATGATGCTGATTTGTAACAGACGGCAGGAAAGCCAAGAAATGAGAAAATCAATCTGGGGTAAAGTGCAGTCTGGGTTGATCAAATTAATCTTTCTTTTTGTGTGTGTGTGTGTGTTCGGAGGTGGGATGAACAACACAGATGGTGAATTAGTTGGGAAAGATGCAGACGGGTCTGTGCACATGCTGAGGTGACATTACAAGGACTGGGACTGGATTTATTTTGACACTCTGCTATTTAAAAAAAAAAAAAATCACACCAAAGATGTTTTCTGACTTTATGTTGTGTTTAACCAGCTCTGATACACAGAGACTCAACCAAACCCACCTTATAAAACTCAAATGCACGACTGTAATGGCTCAGCCCTGGTGAGAATGAGGTTCTGGTTGAGGAGAGCGTTCAGCAGCCTGCGAACATCACCCCCCGTCTGTTCATGGCCAATTAAAATAGCTTCCTCCTCAGCCGAAACGGAGATAGAGCGCTGCTGGATTCCTCTGGTCGGCAGGCGACTCACTCCCTTCTGGTGAAACTGAAGAAAAATTCATCTTTTCCTGGTTTCCTGCTTTATCTCCAGCTCTCTCTTGCAAAAAGCCTTGTTACATTACTGCTGCCACGATTCGGTTCAGGAAGCCGAGAAGCTTCAGAAGCCGGCTCCTCCTGCCGAGCCTCTACATTTACACTAATACTCTGCATTCACATTCACGTTTAAAAAAAAAAATCTGCGCAAAAACAGCAAGGTTTATAATCCACAGATCATCAGCGTAGACTTGTGAGACTACATGACAAACAACAGTGTTTGTCTTCAAAGGTCAAAGGTCACAGCGTCCAGGCGAACACATCCTGATGGTGGCAGCAGCAGCAGCGAGGCCGGAGAGTAAAGGGTTAACAACGAGCATCAAGTGAGCTCTCGGTTCATGGAGAGGGATTAAACGCCTCTCACTGGAAACGGAGGTTGGATCCGGTCCAGCCCTCTCTCCTCGACGCTTTTCTCTCTTTCACCTCACTCGTTTTTTCTCCTCTCTCTTCATCCCTCTGTCTTTGATCTTCCTCTGTCCGTCCTCTCTCTTCCACTCCTCCATCCTCCCACTGCTTCTTTTATCCCTGATGCTCTCCTCTTCTTAGCCATTAAAACAACTGCTGTAACCATTATTTCAACATTAACAACCACTTGATTCATCATTTATAAAGCATTATTAATGCACTGATACTGATTAGTGTTGTATGTATAAACACAGTTATAAATGTTATCAACTATAATAATAAAACATCTACTAACAAACACACTCACAAGATCGTATAGACAAATGTTCATCATCATTTACTGACGCTTTATAAATGACCTTATGAACCACAGACATCTACTAACGAACTGGTTTGTAACTGATACAGCACTAGTAATCTAACACACCATTAGTGATCTTATTAATCCAGACTAGTTAAACATTTGTAGCTGTGTTAATAAATGATCAATCAGGAGGTTGAGCGGGTTGTCCAATAGCAAGTGGCTTCAATAGCAGCCCTCTCTCTCTCTCTCTCACTCTCTCTCTCCTTTCACTTTAAGGTGGTCAACACAACACGAGTGGTTCTGGGCTGTCGACAGTGTTTTCTACTGATGTGAGCACTGAGCCTCATGTAAAGTTAATTTACACTGACTAACAGGCTTCAGAGAAATAGCACTGCCACTGGGATTAGACTGAACTCTGGCAGTGGAGCCTTTAGTTAATGTTCAGGGAGGTTTGGTCCTTGAACACCACTCAGGCTCTGGCGTTACAACGAAACTGCATCAAAGCTGTTGATGTAGAAATGACTTTTGAATCAGAGATGTGAATTAGATCTGATACTGTAAGTTGATTTATTCATCACCCCCCCCCGAAGAAAAAGAAAAAAAAACAATTTTAATGATTTATTCAGATGATTAATCAGTTTTAATGATGGAGCGTCACACTGGAGAAGCTGCTGGAGTTCATGACAACAGACGAAGTGAAACTGGTTTTATGAGGATTTTTGAGACTTAAATCTGGTCCCTGCAAAGTTGCAACCTTTTATCTGACAGTGAAAAATATTGATCAGTTGATCAATCACCAGCAGTTGCAGCCTTAGCAATGCATTAAAATCAGAGGAGACAGGAAACAGGCAGAACAGGATCCTCTGTAAGAAATGCTTTCCTCACTGTTTCTAAGAGCTGATTAACAGATCAATATGTTATTGATCACTCATTTAAAAGAGCTGGTGTCTCGTCTAGCCTTGAAACGAATGACTATTTTAATTATCCATAACTTAATCACTGATTTCAATACATTCCTTTAGACAACCTCCAGATATGTTGTTGTTGATGTGTCATAAACTAAAGTTATAAACAGCAAATATTGGATGATTTGAGCTTAAAAATACTAGTTGATTCAAACTATTAATCAACTGATCAACTATTGGTTGCAGCCCTGATATTCCCCACCTCAAGATCAACACAAAACTCCACCATCGCCTCTCTCACATTATGACATATTCCTCCTCCTCGTGCTCTTGCAGAGACCTCAGTTACAGTTTGCATCCTGTGGGGACAAAGGGTCTTTAAACACACCATCAGCACAAGGTCAGGGGCGTCTTTGAAGCAAACACAAAAGCTCCACAAGAACAAGAAAAGACGATAGCCGGGCTCGGGTCGCTTCCACTTTTATTTTCCTCCAAAAGGACGGATTGTTTTACATCTCAACCCCCGAAACGCACAATAGCGAGTCGTCAGCGAGTCGTCAGCCGTCCCAGGGCGGAGGAACTGACCCAGAAGCTGGAAAACACTCTCTGGCAGACTGACCTACAAACCAGTGTGTGTGTGTGTGTGTGTGTGAACATGGTGGGAAAATGGTGTTTCTCACACAAACTTCAGCTGACTATCAGTGTTTCGTCAGTGTAGTTACAGGAACATGCAGCTCACACACCCTCAGTCAGATAATCCTCCATTAATAGATGTTTACACACAAAGACAACCAGACATGATCACCCTCAGTCTGACGTTGAGCTCCTCTCTAAACAGCCACAGGAACTAGTTCAAGCAGGAGCCCGGCACCGCCTCCTGTTAACACACATCTCAGGTTTTGGATAACAGGAACGGATCATTAGTCTGTTTTTGTGATGAATACGTTCTTTCTTCAGAAAAAAGAAAGGAAACACTGCAATGCAGGAGAAGGAAAAGCCCCTGTGTGTCTTCTTCTGCGTCTTATTTTTGAAAGCCTCCTGCCTCTGAGAAATCTTACAGTCTCTGTCATCAGTGCGTGATGAGTCACAGCCAGCAGGGCTCCAGGTGTAGATGAGAAAGAGGAGACGTTGACGTTCTGTTCACAGGAGATTGTTTGTGTTGTTTTCCTGTGATGTCTAAAACAAATCTTTGAATCTTTGCCTTATGAACAACTTGTGTGGCTGCATTTCAACACAGATCAGGAAACCAGTCCAAACACATTACAGCCAAATTCACAGTCACTTCCTGTATCCAAACAACTGAATTTGTGTCATCTCCTGATTAAGTCCACCCAAAGTTTGAGCAGCCCCGACCACACTCGAACGCATCTCGTGCACTGGCTGACTGAACATACTGTTTGTGCAGCAGCTCGGTGAAGTGTACTGTGAACAGAGCTGCATGTGTGCCCACTGAGAGAGATCTGCATAGTTTGAGGATATTTTTGACATTTTATTGTCACTATCAGGAACAAAAGGCTGAACTGCTTCATTGAGCTGAGCCAAAGAAATCCCCCCAGAGTGGGAAAGTCTCAAAACGCCGCCCCAGAGTTTTCGTGTGGACACCCAAAACAGATCTGTTGTGAAACAATGATGTCATACCCCCCATCGCTCTAACCTGTAACCTGAGCCACACAGCTGGACGTGTACAGTCTATGGACATAAAGCAGCAACAACAACAACACAACAACAACAACAGCCGACTACTGGCGCGTCCCCCAGACACTGCGGCTGAATCGTGCCCGTTTAATCACCATTGATCGTCTCCCGGTCAACTTTTTGCTCAACTTATAATGTTTGGAGTTTGTTTACAGCGTGCAAGCTTCCCGTCTTCCTCTTTGTTTTTGGTGTTTAAGTGTGACAACATTACAGCGCCACACAAGCTCCACACAGGCCTGGCATATGTACTACAGCGCTTTGAGTCGTTTTCAGTGGATCCGTGTGTTCGCAGATATTTCTTGAAACAATGTCGTGTTTACATTTTTGTTTTCTATTTCAAAACAAACAAGAAAAAGATCGTTTTGGGTGAAGCTCCATTCCCGTGTGGACAAGGCCTTATATTTCACCCGGATAAAAACTATCACAGTATTGATATTGAGTATTTGATGAGCTGCCTCTGCAGGGTCCCAACAACACCTACCATAGTGTCAGTCCACTGACAAATAACATGAGAGCTCTGTGCTCTGTCAGACTTGCCCCTGTCTAAAACCCAGAGGGGAGAGAGGGGTGGGTGGGTGAAGGGAAGTGACACTCTGGTGTCAGAGAGTGGATCTGGATTTCCTGACACCATCTTGTCAAAAACGTCAACGTGCTGCTGCAGCTCGACAGAAGTAACATCTCACAGTAGCCATGTTCTGCAGTCAGCTCCATAATAAACCCAGTATGTAGAGGTTTGCCATCAATATAAAATGAATTGGAAAATAAAATCAGAACAAAAACAACAAATCTTTTTAAAGTGAAAACCTTGAAAACACTTGATTTTGGGCTCAAATAAAGTTTATCATATTATCATTATCACGATTATTGTCAATATTGTGCTCACTGTTGGCTCTGGGCTGTAATACACTTTACTGCACATGTTACCGGGTAGATTTGGTCCATAATATGTGTATGAACAGGTGCAGCATAACAACAAGAAGCACACTGACTTGAAAAAGGAGCAGATCTGTTTGCTATGCTGGAAATGCTCACAGACTCAAAGGACTCCACCATGCATGTTATTTTCATTACAAAAAAACACAGTGTTTGTTTCCTCTGTGTTGTTGCAGATCTTATTGTCAAACTGGCAAAGGACAAGTTCGGAGCCATTCAGACAGAATATCAAAAGGTAAGAGAGCGTGTGTGTTTGTGTGTGTTTTCTATCTGTCTGCTTTAGTGCATTCTGTTTGTTTTGTTTTTTTTTGTCTGACTGGAAACAGCAATCTATTATATAAATTACAGAGTTAGAGAGGAAACATACCTCGGAGATACTCTGTAGTCCACCATGTGTCTCGAGCAAGGTGTTGATAACTTTTGCACCTCAAAGCAAACTCCATATTTCCCCCGACGCCCCAGAAAACAATTGTAATTGCTTCTTCTGGCACAACCTGTGAATATAGAGACAGATCCATCATCATGTGAGTTTTTATGGAGCAGACCTTTCTTTAAGCTCTTTGACCTTCTGCTGAAATCTGCTGTCTGTGCTCTGTATGACAATGTGCAGCAGCTATGTGGATATGCATGCTGGTGTTGTACTCTTTAATTTCTCTCTCTCTCTGTTTTTCATCCATGTGTTTTTTTTTGTTTGTTTGTTTGTTTGTTTTGTTTGTCTGGCTTTGCGCTTTCTTTGATGCTGAGTTTGCCTTTGTCTTCTGCATGCCCTCTTCATCTGATCTGGCCTCCCTCAGCCAGAGAACATAGTGCTGACCCTTCAGGTAAAGTCTGCACACTGGACTCACAGTCAAACCCATCCAACCACCCACCCACCCACCCCACCCTCCTCCTGCGTCATCCTGCCCCACTGTCCACAGTCACTGGGGCTGCACAGCTGCTATTGTTTCTGCCACACACAGGGGCTACGGGTGTATTTTGATTGTTGCAGTAAACGTGATGAGTTGTGCAGCCCTACGACTTTTATCCCAGTCATCCCACCCACCTTGGTAATAACACCATCCTTCACCCATTTGGCTTTGGTCTGAACTGTAGCCCCCTGTGAGCAACAACGCTGACTGCATCACCACGGCTCGGTTTAGCACTTTGAAATCAAATTCAAAGTTTTTTAGAGGGAGAAACCGACAAGGGATTCAGAAATGAATAAAAGACGAGGCTGAAAGAGCTTCGTCTTTTATAAAGAAAGCAATTTCTTGTCATTGAGTTTGATCCTCCTCTGTCTTCATCGGGATAAAGGCACCGGCTCTTCTGGGTGAAATAATAAGAGACATAACTAATACCCTGTTTCCTGTCACCTGGCAATATGGGGTTTGGCAAGAAATAGGCTTTTTAAGTCTCTCTCTTTCCTGCTGCATTTGTGAAATCAACGCTTTTAGTGCGACAACTTGATTTTCATACGACTCGGAGTAAAGGTTTTGCTCAAGTGTCGCACAGCAGTCATACTGAACTGCTTCAAAAGTGCTGCTCAGCCATCTAATTTGCCTCTCAGCCGTATTAACCACCCTGATATCCCCCCTAACCGCAGCAAGTATAAGCCAGACATGGACACACATACACAGCTGATCTTTTGCGTGCTGATGTTTGCAGAAGTCTTTCTAGGGCTGTAAATCTTCACACACTGACCTGGACCACACTGACACACACAGCTTTATCTGCAGCACAACCAACAGCTTGAGACAAAAAAAAACATCTGTCCACCCCTGCGCTAAGGAAAGAATGAAAACAAAAACTCTCCAGGTGCATCCTGTCGCCTCCATCTCAGTCATGAGTGGGAGGACAACCAGGTTTCCAACTGCTTTGGAAATATGAAGTTTTTTTTGGTCACAATACCTGAAGCTACGTTGAATTGTTTTGGGCACAGTCATATTCTGTGTCATGCCCATCACACACGGGATGAGGAGACACCATCCTCTGCTTTTTGCAAATATCAACACAAAGAGATGCAAAAACATTAAGCCACAGAATAATTCATTACCAACATTCACACAAGAGAAAACATGTCACATGATTTGCACAATCAATGAAAAGCTTGTAGTCTCATTTCTCAAGGCAACAAGCAAGTCTAAGTGTTTCATATGTAAACAGTCAACTTAATGTTTGTGCACCATCCATATATAATAAATCAACATCTGCTTTTATTTGACTAAACAAAACCCTGCGCAAGTCCACATGCAACAGGGAATAGAAGACAAAATGACACTTATTTTCTATATCAGATAAATAATGCATGCAACAAAACTGCTTCTCTTCTTCTAGAGTCCAAAACTTGAATCTTGAAATATCAGATCTCACAGACTGAAGTTGTCTGTGAAGCCCAGGCTGTAAACAGGTTTGTCAACATGGGAGTCTATGGGAACTCGAGCCAACCTCTAGTAGCCATTAGAGGACCTGCAGTTAGTGTCACACCCTTGTTGGCTTCATTTCTAAAGTACTTGCTTTCACAATGAAGCCACAGGATCTGTGTCAGGAAACTGAATCAAAACAGGATGAACAAAGTCACAGTCACAGCATTTGATTCATTTCACAGCGGCTCCGGTGTTTCAGGCGTTTCAGTGACAGCCACAGCGAGGAGTGAGGAGTGTAGGAGCGACACCGTCTTTGTTTTGAGGAGCCTTCAGCCGAGCCAGTGGCTGCTGCTTTCATTAACTCTGATTCAAAGAAATGGCCGTCTTCACCTCAACCATCCAATTCGTTCTTGTTAGGTCACCTTCTTCGTTCTGGGCGCTCGCCAAGACAAAGCTATAGTCCAAAAATAGTCGGAGCTGCAGGCCCTCTTGAAGAGTGATGGAAAAAATAAAAGCCCCCCCCCCTTTTTTTTTTTTGGTGACCTTTTTTGTGAAGATTCACCCAATAACAACCGGAGCCCAGGAGCAGAATGACAATGCAAGCGTTCAGATGTGCACAGTGTCCTTAACAACTGGGCTGACATTGGTGCTTTTAGTTGACATGGGACGTGCACACAGTCACACAAGCTCTGGTGTCTCCTCCTCCTCCTCCTCTTCTTCTACACTTCTCTGCATCTTCACAGTGCTGCTGTTTTCCTCTCTGTTTGCATTGACCCTGACATTCCTTTAATGTTCGAAATGCTGCGGCTGAAACTCTTTTCTTTTTTTCTTCTGCCTACATCTTGTAAATTATGTTCCTGACACAGCGAGAATCCTCCTCACTCATCCAAACACGAGCTTTCATAATTTGGATTATACTCACCACTGGAGATTTCCAAGTGCGCAACAAAGATTTCCAAATGAGCCCGAGAAGAATATTTCTCTCTCAGAAACGTTCAGAAGCCAGTTCATTTTAATTTTTTTCTCTCTCTCTGCATGTTAAAAAGCATGAGCCCCTGGAGGCGGCAGGGTCTTGACCTACGAGGACGATTAAGATTAGTGTGAATCAGCGGGGAGAGCAGGCCGTCCATTCAGGAGCACTGATAGCTGCGCCGCTTTGATCCTTTTATAATGAGAAGCCATTGAACTTCATTGTGACAAGTTACATACGGTGTGGGAATTACCAATCCCCTATTCAATTTTGCCAATTTCCCAAAGCCTGCGCTGAGTGCAGTTTAGATAGGGGCAGATTAAGTAGCAGAGCTGTGGTACACAACGAGAGGAGGTGGAAGAGCCGAACCTGCCAACAGCAGCAATTTAACTCTCTCAACAAATCAAGAATTTCATAAGAAGTCGTGTAAGAAGCCCCCTCGAGTTTTTTCTATGTTCAATCAGAGTCAAGGATTACCGAGACTTTGAGATGAGGCATGTGCAGATGTCACAGCCGAGGATTCGGAGACGAGGAGGAGGAGGAGGAGGAACACCAACCGAACGCGAATAAATAAGACATTTCTGCGCTCACTCTCGACTTCACTGACCTCCACCACTCTATACCAGCTCTCTGACCTCTGTACACTCAATGACTTCTCAACTCAACACCTGCCCCCTGTGCAAGTGCATGTGAAAACGAACAACAAAGTTTTCTAACTGAGATCCTGAAGAAGAACCAGGTCAGGTTCTGATGAGTTTTTTTCCAATCAACCCTATAACACTCTGTTTTCTGCACGCAGTTCTCTGGACTTGACATAAATCCTCTGTGGATGAAGGTGTGATGGTCACCTTCAGTCTGAAGTAGTGTTAATTCAGCCCTAATAGTCATCTTGGAGGCTCTACTTTATGATGAGTTACACTGAGAAGAGTTCAGTCTTTCCAGGTCGATATAAACAGGATGGATAAATTGTTACGACCTCCACAGAGACGGGGTGGGCGGGCGGGCTGCTGCATCAGGTGTAGGCTACTGGCCGTATACCTGTCACTTTTACAGGAGGACCATGTAATTCTTCAATCTCAAACTGGAGTCGTGAGATTTTCACACTTTAAAATGTCACTAAAAATCCCATTTTGAGCCGAGTGACACCGGTCTGACACCGACACTGCCCACGCATCATTTTTTTTTTTACCCATTTCACGGTTTCTTAAACTTCCTTCGCATCCTTCAATCTTTTCCAGTTTATCAACAGAAGAGATCGACTATCAACGTTTTTTTTTTTTTTTTTTTCAGACACTGCAGTGAAATCATTAAAAGGGAAGAACTTGACTGAAACAGGTGTAATTATCTCACCACAGGAGCTCATCAGTCTCGTTTCCAGAGCTTCTCGGGGGTTGAGGAGTTTTGCTGCAGTGCCAGTGCTGCCTCGTCGTCCAGTCCCCAATGAAGCAGGGTTTTTTCATCAGAGACGCCGTCTTTCTCTTTCATTA
The DNA here is from genome assembly GCA_021432705.1 of Caranx ignobilis. NCBI lineage: Eukaryota > Metazoa > Chordata > Actinopteri > Carangiformes > Carangidae > Caranx > Caranx ignobilis. The sequence continues at coordinate 22,326,641 of MU269981.1, forward strand.
GAGCAGGAAAAGGAAACTGCACCACAGGGCTGCATGGATGGCTCTGACTCCTTTGAGCCCCACCCCCCACGCCCCCCTCCTCCCCATCATCCTTCAACTCTTGTTATCTGCTCGGTGCATTTTTGCACTTTATTGCAGTTTTATGTAAAATAAAAAAGAAACGACCTTTAAGAGAGTCATTATTCACCGTTGGTTCCCACTGTGCAGCGTGCCACAGATTTAAAGACTCTTGGCCTTTATCTTCTTGTGTAATCGTGTAGTTTATGGAGGTGATGATTGAATTTGCTTGTGGTATTTAAGACGTGGAAAGAAAGCACGCTCCGGCAGTGAGTAGTGTTACGCAATGTGTACATTGTTTATCCACAAATCCCCTTTGGACAAAGAGAGGGAGAGTTTCCTGCAGTGGGATCCTGGCAGATATTTTTAGATTTGTTGCTCATTTTATCCTCTGCCTCCTTGTGTGTGTCCTGCCTTCTCCTCCTATATGTCGTTATTAATCTATCCTTTCTTCTCTCCCTCACTCCCCGACTCATCTGCTCTCCTCTCCTGATCCAATCCTGCCACCACCTCATCTCCTGGGTTTCTCCTCCTTGATGATGCCTCTGTCTCCTCCTTTCATTACCCATCCTCACTACCTTTCCTCCCGCCCACTCCCACTGTTATGTTTTATTATTCTTCATCTCATTTTTTTTTCTTTCCTGTCATACCCTCCCCCTCGCCTGCCGCCGACCCTCAGGCCATCTACTACGAGATAGGCTTCCTCGTGTGCGCGGCGGTGGGCCTGCTGTTCGCCGTCCTCATGCCGATAGTCGGCCTCTTCTTCTGCATGTGCCGCTGCTGTGACAACTGCGGCGGGGAGATGCACCAGCGCCAGAGGAAGAACGCGGACTGCCGGCGTGGCCTGCTGGGAACGCTGCTCTTCTCCACCTCACTGGTCATCACGTGAGTGTGACGCATTCGCAAACACACACACACACACACACACGCACGCATGCACACACAAAAGCAAAACAAGAGGAAATAAACTCACAACCAGATGTGTGCTTTCTGGTGGAAACATGCATTGTACACACACACACACACACACTCACACACACACACGAGATTATATGCAAGCTACGTCCCTGTCTCTACGAACATACTGTACACACACTACTCATCATATGTGCCCTTTTCTCACACACACACACACACAGATAAATGCTGGTCATCAGCCTGTGTTGCCCCCTCCTCCCCCCCTGCTGTTTGCTATATATAGTAAAGTCCTACTGTAGATGCTATGTGGCAGCAGCCTTCATACTTGTGCTCAGCCTCAGCAGCGGTCATTAAATCTGCAGAGCGTCGACACTGAAGCTTTTATTTACTACATTTTATTTTATATTTACATGGCTCATAAGCTTCATATGTTTCTTCTCCTACTCTTCCTGCCCTCGGGGGCTCTTTACATCACTGCTCGCTGCTATCAAAGGTTTTCGTCCAATCAAGTGCAAATCCTCGGTCGTTAATGGTCGAAGTCATATTTGTTGTTTCAGTCTAGGAATCTCAAGTCGTATCTACGTCTGTTTTCTCCATTTGCTTCTGATTAACGATGAAATCACTCTCATCACTAACATTGACTCTCCTTTATAGTAGATACTCAGTAAATAGACAGTGACAGCTGCCCCCCCCCACCCCCATCTCCTCGGGAGGATGCTGTCTTTAGATTCAGAATAACTGACATATATCCTACAGACGGACTTGAGGGTGAATTCTCCTCATGTTGTGCATCCACCGTCCTGGCAGAGGAAAAAATAGAAGCAGAAGAAAGTGATAAGATTGAGGCTGAGTTTGTGGTCGGAGCAGCAAGATTTCCTGGATTTCCAAAGTTTGAAGTAGTATTTTGTCGTTGTAATCGAGCAATTTATTGGTAATTTTGGTCTCTGATGATCAATCGCTCAGGATTTCACACAGTGTTTGACTCGTTACAGTTGAACCACACAAAATAATTGACATGATGCACTTTTTTTTAATTGGAAATCAATCCTGAATGAACCTCCACGTTCAGTTTATCACTTTGCTCATCTCTACAGGTGACAGTAGAGTAAAACATGACAGACTTTGGTTTTTATTGATAAAATCCTAAACTGCATCACACCATCATGTCACTTCCTTATTAAACTAGCCTCATCATCATCATTTGACCCATTTAAGTGCCTGGCTAACACTCGGCATCCCATGAGCCACATGGGGCACTTTACTGCTATTTCACTGCCCAATAAAACTAAACAACAACAAACGCTTGGTCAATATAAAACCATGATCACGAGCTCCTCTGCCCCTGAATGTGACTGTTTTTATAGCTGCGCTCTGCTGTTTGTTTTTTCTCTCGTTAGTTATTTTCGTGTGTATTTGCTCTGTTTTAAGTGCACTCTCCACTTCGATGAGAATTAGGGCATGCCCTCAGTGATTCTGTGAGATTTAAGTAAACACGAAGGTGTTACCATGGAGCAACATCATCTGTGTAAGAGCCAGACCGCTTAAAAAGAACAAAAAGTCAAATCTTGCCGAACCTCCCACTGAGTTTACAGGTTTGTGTCTTCTATATGAACCCAGTACATCCAACAGAACTGACTGTAACTCGTCTCTGGACCATGGGAGACTCGGTCCACTCTCTGCTCCACGGCGTCAGCAGTGGCAGCAGCAGCAGCAGAAGAAGAAGAAGAAGCAGAAGTCGCTGCTGGGGGATGTAGCCACAGAACAATAGGTGGCATTTTTTCCCCCGTGTGTGTCTTGTGCTTGACTGAAGGGATCCAGGAATGTACTTAGTTTGATGTTCTTTGACTTTCTGTCTTCACTGGGAAAGAAGCCTGGATATTAGAAATTCCACAGCAATATCCTGGCAGCACAGACGCAGGGAGTCTGAGAGCATCCTGGGTGCTCTTATTAAATCTCCCAAGCCACCAGGCAGAGACGCTGCGGAGGCTCTAATGAAGCAATTACAGGAAGTAGAGGGATGAGTATACAGCAGGCCTGGGCCCAGACCGCTTTTTACCGTCACTAGAAAGCCGGCAGGCGAGGCGGGGTGCCGGAGCGACAGGCTGATATTTATTTTCCGAGAACTGGTAAAGTCGTATTAAGACGGGTAAGAGATGCCAAGGTGAGGGTGAGGACAATAACAAGTCCAAGGAGAAGACAGAAGAGAAACAGTGATATATTACAGAGGCTGGACGCTGAATTATGTGCCAGAGGAAGACGTTACAGCACAACTGACAGGAAACTACACACATATGTCTCTCTGCATGGAAGTCATACATCACTTTGGTGGTATATCTTTAAAGCTGAGCTCTTTATTTGATCTGTAATATGGATTTATCTGCTTGTGCAGGTGTTTCACTTTTTTTCTAAACGATAAGGCACAACTTCTCTGACAGAAAATAGTGGTTATATATGTTTTCTTTGCAGCATCAGAGAGCGAGAAGCCTTCAAAGTTGCCTTCAAACAACACTCATCAAAATACAAATAGCATGTGGAGCACCCATAGGGTGACTGAGACGGCTTCCCCTGTGCTTCTTAATTAGATTTATTTTAATGCACCTGCCAGAGAAAGAAACGCACAGTGCATCCAAATGCACAGGATTAATGTAACTCATAAATACTGCGTCCTGACTTTACACTGCTCACTGCTGAGAGCTCCTTTATCTAACTTTGTGAATACATGACCACCACTTGCTGATTAAGAAAAGGTGTGTGGGGGGGGGGGGCTTCACTGATTGATTACAGGCCAGTGCAGCATTGTATTGGAAAAGTAAAGGTCTTTATTGATTCAGTCAGATCAGAGAAATATCAGAATTTATCCAGGAAGTTGTGAGTTTTCCAGTTAAGAAACGTTTGGATTTATCAAGTAAACAACTGAAACAGGACTCATCTGGTTTTCTTTAGGCCTGCATGTGCAACACAGTTGAGCAATAATAAAAAAGAGCTGGTGATTTGGAAAGGACATAAAAAAAAACAGTTCAGTCGACTTCCACAGACTCAGATCTCATAATTAGAGATAATATCTCTTCAACAATGACGATCAGGTCAAACAGCCAACTCCCATCAACTGGCAGTTATCTTATACATCACAGACTACCGTCCTTATAAATAGAAAAATTAGACTATTATCAGACGCTGGAGTCAAAACCAGCAGCACATGATGCAAAGTGAAATAGCTATAATATCATACATGGTATTTGGAGCAGGACGGAGTTGAAGGCAAAAGAACGGAAGAAAAAAGAAAACTTTAATAAACATAAATCTGCACCAAGACGGATGAGAAGAAGAAGAAGAAGAAGATTTCACCCCTGCATCAACCCCCTGTGGTGAAGGTGACGGGGTCAAATCCTCGAGGAGCAGCCAGAGAGCGGTGGCTGTTGTTGTTAAACGCGAGTGAGTAACGTTCACTGGGGTTGGAGTAGCGCTGCAGGGATTTGTGGTTTGATTCACACGGATGCCAGTCCCTCCCTCTCTCTCTCTCTCTCTCTTTAGCTGCAAAACGCACGCACTCACTCCGGCTACAAATGTGCCGCCTGCCTGACGAACACAGTCAGTGTACGATGCGATCACATCGAGCAAACACGCAGCAGATGTAAAGTTCATTCTGTGTCGCTGTTTGTCTTCAAAAAAAAGAGCTGCAGGCGGAAACATCAGGCTCAGCCTCGTGGAGATAAACACAGTGTGTGAAGATCAGGACATTAACATAAACACTAATAATTTCATCAGAGCCAGATTAAAGTAATACTGTGATTAGTGCAGCTGTCTTATTAGCAGCTCTCTCTCTCCTCAGGTTAAATTAGGTGAATGCAGATTGAAATCTAAATAAGCATAAACTGATTAACAGGCCTTCATTAATTATCAATCCTCGAATTACCCCGGCGTTTAAATACATCAGACTGATTCCTCTCTCAGCTCTGAGTCTGGGAACATGAGGCAGAAACAGTGACGACGATAACGACCATCATCCTCCGCTCAGAGGCCGATTCACAGCTGGATGAGCTGGGATCGTTACAACAGTGTGGTGATAATGGATTTACATAAACAGCCATGTTGTCGTCGTCACGTTTTGTCTCTTCTGGCTTCGCTGAACCTAAATAACCTGAATTAAAGACACAATGTGTGATTAGTCTCTGTTTTCAACCTGGCCGTGCAAAAATTAAACTGATTGGTTCAGAGAGTTGTCGACTAATCAGCTACTGTGGTGACGTCTCCAACATATGAAGACTGAAACACAATGTTATCTGTTTTTATGTCGATCCATGTTGATAATTATTGATCTATACAGCTAAAAATAAGACAGAAAACACATTCATCAAGTTTGGTGCATTGAGACCATGAGGCCTTCAGGGCGGCTTCAAACCTTCAAGTTGAGGATAATGTGTAGTTTAAGATTAAACTGATCCAACAGCCAGTCTATCGATCTATCTATACATCCATCCATCCATCCATCGAGTGGCTAATGGCAGTACAGCTAGCACCAACACAATGCCAACTGCAGACTGTGGCTTACGCTTGTTGTCAGCTCTATAAACATACGAGTGATGCCGATCAGATGCACAGATCAACGCACAGATTGGGTTCTGTATGACAACTGATCACTGTCAATATTGGTTGTTAATCACCTTCTGATGATCACCAGTGTTGTTGTGTGAGTTTCACAGCACAACACTGACTTTACAGTTGTGATTAATAGTAATAACAACCAGTGTGTGTTACTTTATGCTGTGTGACGGTCGTTGTGCAGCTTCTCCACCACACATTAGCAAAGAGCAGCACGAGCTAATTCAGTCGCCACTCATCAGCTCTGATGCCACACGAAACCCCCCGCCTGGGTTTCTAATGATAAAACGACAGACAGAAGATCCTTCCCTCTGCTCGAGCCAGCTGAAGAAGACCCCTGCCTCATGCTGTTACCCAACATGCATTTCAGCGGTCTATTTCAGTCGCTGTGTGTCCAACACTATTAAACACAAAAGGTCCCAACATTAGCAGCTCAGTAATTCATGCTAATCAGACGAGGTCTAATTAATGATAATAAAGCAGGCGACAGTGACCTCACGGGGCTTTAAATCTCAGCTCGTCGTTAAATTAGATGTATCTGATATCTGGGGTAACAGCAAGAGGGTGGTGGTGGTGGGGGGGGGATTAAGTGGCCTAACCACAAGACCCTGACTCATCTGTGGATGGTGATTTTTTTTTTTTTTTACTATAATTGATTTTTGTCTCTGTGGAAAAACAGTTGGACACTTTCACTTTCATACTTCTCTAATACAACATGTGAACTCCAGATGTGCCAGATCAGCATGATGTCACTGTACTGTACATGGATGTGAGCACGGCCACTGTCCTGCTGAGGCGTGATCTACACACAACACACACACACACAACACACACAACAGTCAATGAATGCACCATTGTCCAAACATAATGCTCACATCACTGAGTGCCTATAGGTTCACAGAGAGCAGAGGAGAAGTGACATGAAGTGAACAGAGCCCAGGGCACCGTGGGACATTTTCTGACTTACACATGTGTTCATCACAAATGTTTTTTTTTTTTCTTGCTCAGACAACCTGAATGTCATTTGAGACCCTGGTGGCTCTGTTCTGAAACAGGAGCAGGCCTCTGTAGTTCGCCTTCAGGCTGACTCAAGTGTAAAACCATCTACACCTTATTAAAGAGCATATAAAGAAAACTAAATACTGATATTTCATATTCAACAAACCACTGACTGTCATCATATGTCATCATATCACACACATCATATTAGATTGGCCCTGACTTTTCCTCTACAACATATTATGTGTCGTGAAACGTTCTCAGTGTTGCAGCTTCACACACTGGCCTCTGTGAAAACGTTGGAGGTGTGGCTTTTCTGAAACTGACACTGAAACCATGAAATAAAAACGTCCACAACCGTGTGTTAACAGCACCACAACGACCACACACACACCCCCTCAGGAGGATGTGGTCAACTCATCACGTGACTAATGCAACTAAACTCATAATTAACAACACATGGTGAATCTTTCAGCTTTTATTCCATTTATATTCTTGTTACACATCACGTCGAGGTTGTTTTAATCCAGCTGTGATCACGACGATAAAAACCTGGTGTAATTAACTCTGGAGAATCTTTACAGCCCTATAACTAGATTTAACAAAATAAAACGAGAAGGAGAGTCGACTTTTTCTTTGGAGCCACAGACCTACACACCCTTACATACAATATAAGCCTTTTCATGCACACACACACACACACACACACACAGCTTTACATGAGACTCAATATAACTGTGACACATCTGGCAGTGATGCAGCTGGAGCTTCAAACTTTCTCTTATGTGTTTTAATGAACCTGTTGCACTTTTCCTTCAACGTCTTCTGCTTCCTCCTAATTGGAGCATAATGCCTCAGTCACAGTCACTCACTTACGCTCACACACACACACTTACACGACTGAAATCTCCCACATATATAGCCAAAAAACAAGCACACAATTAGTCACTTAGAGACACACACATACACACAACAACGACAAGAAAAAACACTCTGACAAAATCCTCCACCTCCTGTAACGCACACATTGCGCTCAGTTAACAGCCTCCCAGAGGAGTCGTCACATGTTCGCTTATTTTTAGGGGAGTCATTAATAGCGTGATGAGCAGCAGCTTCACTGTTATAAAAGGAAAACACAATGACTGTGCAGACGACGTCACTCTCTCTCTCTGACTGAACGTCGAGCTGCGGGGAATTCATTTTTCTGGTGCCGGAGCCGGAGACAATCAGCAAAAAAACAAAAGTACAAGACACTTTAACTCCAGCGCCTGTGGGGAAAAGCAGCAGGAGCAAAAGTAAATGACGCCACTTTTAAAGTACAAAGTGATTATTATAATAACATACAAAAACACAAAAACATTAAGGGACCAATTATATCAACATGTGTCCTCGACAGCTTTTGGCAGATAATAGTGAACTGTCTGTTCGGAGCCTCTTTCCATACAGACAGTTTCTGTTTGTTGAGGTCTGAAAAACACAACATGACTTTATCTCTTCCTGAATAATTAATATTGTGGCAATACAAGGTTTCTAGAGCCTGATCAACAGATCGATCAGCACTTTGTTCACTTCATCTTTCTTATACTTGTTATTGGTTGTGCTTTTATTCGTTTTCAGTGCTGTCTTCGAGCTCAAGTTCACAATAAGTTCAGATTTTTTTATTCCAATTTTTTTTTTTTTAAGAGGACGTTTTTGACAAGTTCTTTGGATTTCCAGAGTCTGGAGTTAGAAACTGAGAGGAAAAGTCTGATATGATGCCGCGCTGCTGAAGTCGTATAATTACTGCTGGGCAATTATGGAATAAAGGTGAAGCAGAATGAAGCAGGTCGGTCAGTGATTATTATTCTAGGTAAATTCTTCAGATTACTACATAATTACGACTTAATTATCGGCCTGTAAATGAAAGAGCTACCACGTCTTTTAATGTATTTGTCCCAGAAGTTATTCTGCTGTAATCAATCTGAAGGGATGAACTGAACCATCCTGTTTTCAATAGGAATACATACTATTTAAAGACAGTAGAAAGATAATGAACCAACCCCATGAACTCATCCACACACATTCATAGAGAGAACTACCTACAACTCTTGCATCATATCGAGTTTTTATTCAAGTTTTTCCACAGTTTCCTTTGCTCTGTGACGTCTGTTTGGTCTCAAATTGGCCAAAGTAAAACTAAACTAGTTAGTGGTAGCGATTTCAGGAAGGAGTTCACCTGACATCCATCATGTGGATCAAAGACACACAACAGAGTGAAGAGCTGTTATTTCTGAACGTCAGGTTGAATATTTGAGGCAATTTCTTTCTGTCACTGGCTCTGGCACCGAGCGGTGACGTCCCGCTTTCTCTCCCTACACACCTACAAAGCCCTGGTTGATGATTTTTTCCAACCTGGAAAGCAGCCATCAATCAGCAGAGCACAGGACGAATATGAATCAGTGTGAGGAGAGGAAAAAAAAAACACAAATAAAGAAAGATGGAGGCAGTGATTGAGATGTCAGAAACCAGTCGCCTGATACTGACAGGATGTGACAGCCTCGTTCGGTTTAAAGTAGAAAGTGCAACAGAATACACAGATACGTATTGTACTTTACATGGGCAATGTATTTTAACGGCCATGTGCATAAAAGTCTGCATCGGTTACGGTGGTGCAGAGGCGACTACACAACTGATGCAACATGAGAGCAAAGCTGACACAGCAGGCACACACAGAGGAGTATGAGTACCAGGCACAGGCAACAACACCGCCACAACACAAGAGCACACAACAATACGCAAGTGTAGCGTCTCATTCCAGTAAACTAGACTTTGTCATTGTATCTGAGTGAATTACACCGGGCAGGAAATGACAACGTTTTATCTTGTCACTGTGTCTTCTTTCGTCCTTTACGAACAACTTTCCATTAATGAAATGGACAGTACACAATGTCCAAGTATAGATGTATGATCGCTGCCCGGCACGTAGGAACGCCGCCACCGCCGCTGCACAATGGCAGCTTTTACACAAACCCCTGCCAAGCTAATTAACTGGAGAGGTTGTTGTCAGAATGAGCTGCACATGCACCTCCACTCTCACTCTTTCTTAATCGTCCTAATTCTCCCTCGTTTCTGCTCCACGGACGACGTCAACTTTTATTTTTCACTAATTACATTTCGTCCTGGAGGCACGAAATACTGAAACAGGGATTCTGCAAAATGTGAAACCAATCGATCGTTCACAGCTCGGACGGCCTTTCTTTCATTTTCCTTTTTCGAATGCATTGGTCACAAACTGTGTTGAGAAAAGCGACGATAGTGTTCACACTGTTGCACAGACGGCAGACATGAGGAGGCAGAGCTGCAGGATCTGTGACGTGAGGGGTGCTCTGCTCTCTCTATCTCGGGGAAGGATTTATAACCCAAAAATAGCAGCAGTCCCTAATGCAGATAGAGCCGTCTTTCATTTCTTTCTGTCACTGTGTGTGTGTGTTTTAACTTTATGGGCAGTGGGGTGAGGACTGAATATCAAGCTGCTTGCAGAGTGATTGAAAATTTAGCTCCGTCTGACTACAAAAAGGTTTTCTACACTCTACCAGCTGTTATGAGCTGTAATCAGCCGACATTTAACAGCCGGGATTTAAAATGAGACTTTATTTTCTGGCCTGGTGGTCACACACGGTCTTCACACAGACACTCTGACTCCTCCTCTGGTGAATCTCAGAGGAATTATCTATTGAGAAATGAAAACAGAGAGAGATACATTCAACCTTGTCTCAATGTCTCTTACCTAACCTACCTACCAAACTGCATCCAAACACATGCAGCATCAGCTCTGATCCTGTGGTAGAAAAGAGAGAGGATGAGAATCACGGAGGTCAAATATTTTGGACCCGTGAAGACGTCTATTTCTCAGCAAAACTCTTCATTACCCTCGACCAGCTGTCATATGAGAAATCCCACCGATCGCCTTGATTGGCAGGTCATGTTATTAGCATTGACAGACGAGGCGAGGGGTCAGGTCGGTGTTTTCCAAATGTGTATATCAAGAACTGTGACAACAATGTGATTTCATCAAAACAGACTGTGCAGTCGTTATATAGCAGCAGATAGTAAACAATGCAGAAGTAAACATGTAAATTTAATGATCTCTAGTTAAGAAACCAACATCACTGAAGGTAAAGTCGTAACGTTCTCCATTATTAATCCAGCGTCCTCAGTATCAGAATATACCTGGGTCTGTTTGTCTGTTTGTATATGTTGCCCCTGTGACCGACCTGCGACTGACCTGTCCAGGATGTAGCCCGCCTCTCGCCTTAAGTCAGCAGTCAGCAGAGATAGGCTTGGCAGCGATTCAAACCAAACGGTGGCACACTGATGCATGTGTAGACACAAGTCAACAAGTGCATGATGGACTTTTCCGCCCGGTGTCTGTATTTCCATGGCTTGTCTGATGTTGACCTCACAGCTCTCAGGGACCTGCTGCCTGCTATGAGGCTGAGATTATACTGTTACTTGATCTAAACAAACAGTTCACATGGAAGAGGAGGACAAAGACTCAGTGACAGCCTGTGAATGAGTGTTTGACTATTATTAATTTGCATTAATTTGTCTATGTAGATAACCTCACTGACGCCATGCAAACTTGACATTGAGCATGCGATCATATGCAGATCATATACAGTGGAATTATTTTTATCCACAGCTGCTTGGATCACACGCTTTGAGTCCGGTCTTTCTGAGCTCAGGTGCCGCAGACTGAGGCCACATTAAACCCCAGGATCTGGCAATGTTTGCTCCACACTGATCTCACTTAATAGCAAAGGACCGCACCATTAAAACCAATCACTGTGATGCAGCTGGTCTCTAACTTTAGAGAAGACCAATCCCCTGGAAAAAAAACTGACTTTCAGTGCTGACACCAAAGGAAGTTTTAAGCTGAGAGTCCTTCTCCAGAGCCCTTGCAGAGGGGGAGCTGAATAATTAAATGCAAATCGCAGTGGATTCGATTCAAAGTGGAAAACTTTGATTGGTTGAGGCTTAATGAAGTTAAAGACGTTGTTATGTAGTTGCTGTTTACAGAGTAAATCACCTGAACTCTGAAATTCTTCATCACTCATTCACTGACACGACTTGTTTTGCTTTTGGACAGCCGACATTTATTCTGAAATCCCACTCTTAATATTTGCTTGAAAGGTTAATTATCTTTTTAACCTGTGTCTGTCTGGAGACGGTTTACTGAGCAGAACAAACTTTCTTCTTTTTCAACGACCTTACAGAAGACGCTGCCTCCTCCTCTTCTTCATAGATTATAGAGACGCTGGTACTTAAGGATTCAGTGATTTGACTACAAACACGTCAGTAAAACAGGAAGTGTTTAACGTGTTTGAACCTTGAGTTTCCTTGTCTGCTCTACGTTTATCCTCAGTTTTACTTGTAGAGACTGAGCTGCACAGATTTATACTGCCTATAGTGGCAGGTGCTTAAACTGCACCGTACATTTAGGGATTAAACAGCCATTGTCAAGTCCAAAATACAGTTATTTTTTGTCACTATCCAACTAAATACAGTGAAATGACTCTTCTGTCAAAGAATAAATCAAACAATCTGTGTAATAATCAATATAAAATGGTCTTTATGACTTAAAAACACTGTGTTTTTCAATCTTTTGGCTCCTCTGGAGTTTTTAAACACAGCTGAATGTCAGTGACCTTCTGTGGCTCTGTCTGTGCACAAAGCTGAACCCTACAGGCTGTTTGGCTCTGAGTTTAGTATTCATATCATTTCTGGACTGTTTGCTGAGGACATAATGGTCTGTTGTCTCCCACCAAACCACTGCAGCGCAGCCAGACTTTAGAGGGGATGAAGGACAGGAACTTACATATCATCATCCTTATGAGGAGGAGGAGGGAAAATGACAGGCCCATCGTCACTAGGTTGTCACGCCTGGAGCAAAAACACCCCCGGGGTCAGAAAGCTTAAGTATTCATTGTCTGGTTAAATTCTTTATAAGAGACAAAGCTGCTGAGGAAAGTTCAGACTATGAGCTGATGAGCAGTAAAACAGTGGATAGAAGGATTAAAACGATGGCTAAGAGGCTTTAACTGAATATAATGGTGGCAAAGTTGATTTTAATTTAGCTGCATGTGGCAGTGTCACAATGTGCTGGGACGCAGGGGGGTTATTTTGGCGATACACACTTTTCATGCATGTAGGTCTACTCTGCAGTCGGCTGATTTATTGTCCTACATACATACAAAACAAGCTGCTACGCTGTAATGTATCTGTCCAGCTGAGCCTTTGGAAAACAGAGCACGGAGGTCAAAGTGGCACATTAAAAGTTAATGTTTTGGTCCAGACTTTTTCATTAATACTCAGCATCACAGGTGTGATTGTGCAGAGTTAGTTATATTGATTATAATCTAAAATCAACAGGTTTTTCAATGCACAACAATAATATTTGTCCGAGGTCACTACAGTGAGTGCAGTTCTGATTTTCTTCTTATGGACAGACGGGATAATAGAGGTCCAGTCCCAGCAGTGTGGACAGCAGGGAGGGGCTGAGAGGCGACTGTCCCATGCAGCCTCGCAACTACAATCACACTGAATGCAGGCCATTGTTGGGAGTTTGTAAAAGCTATGGAGCCACCAGACCATGTAACACTCACTACCCAGCCCCCAGTAGTGGCCTAGATTCTGGGGCGCAGGGCTGCTAGTTCGATGCTCCTCTTCATCTGCTGTTGTGGGGTTTCCAGCCTCAGGGAGAGTTTGGCTTTCACCACTCCAACAGGAACTACAGACCGTTTTTTTTTTTTTTTTTTTGCTAGAGGTGAATTTTCCTCACACTGTGTGTTTGAATTGTCCCCCGTGGTCAATACGAGGCACTCGTTCAACAAGCAGCCACATAGTCGTTAGTCACAGTGTGAGCTGGCACATCAGTTCAGGTGCTGCTGATGAGAAACATGAGTATTTACATTAGAGCTGAGCAGCTGCTTCCTGGAAATTACTATTACATACATGTGGAAACAAGGATGGTGAAGCAAATCAAAAATATTTCAAGCAAAATGTTAAACATTGGCTGGTTTGTCTTGTTAAATGTGAGGATTGGTGGGTTTTTCCCTTATTGGACACGATAATGAATGAAATATCTTTGGGGTTTGGATCAATGATCAGAGAAAAAGGCAATTTAAAGATGTAACTTCAGGACTGTCGGGCTCTTTTTTGACATTTAACACTAAATGAGTAATGCATTAATGGAGAAATTTAATGGAAACCCTTAACGCTGTCACTGTGCGCTGGTAAAAAAAAAAAAAAAAGTTTTACGTACTTTATGCCTGAACTTCACATTTGCCTTCATGTTAAATCATCTCTTTGCGGCTGTTTAAAAACCGTATGAGCCTTTTTTGTACGAGCTTCTAAACCCAAGTGAATTTTATGATGTTGCTTCTTTAAAAAGACGAGTGGATTGTAATGTTTCTCTATCAAATGTGATATATGAGACACTGCGGGATGTAAAGGTAGAGTGAAGGTGACATTTTGGGAGTCATAGGCCCAAGGGGTTTGTGTTGGGGGGGGGGGGGTGGGGGGGTACCTCGTGCAGCATCACAGAGGAGAAACAAGCTTTCTCATAAATCCACTCCCAGCAGTGCTCATCTATTTTCTGTTATCCAGCTCTGGCAATGCCTCGCTTGTCATCTTGACTTTGCTGTTTGTTTGATCACTTTGCTTTCCAAAAACAAACATGTATTTTATCTTTCTTCTTGTTTCATCATCTCTCAAATAACAAATCTGCACAAGAAGCTGAGTCAGACGGGCCAAACTCAGACTGAGTGAGGCGAGCGGACAAGGTGAACGGTTGTGTACTACAGCACGGCTCGTTTGGGGAAACCACTTTGCCGTTTTTCTCAAAGAGTCTTTGTTTGGCTGCAGATTCCAGCGACCTTGTCGGACACCAGCGGGAGTGGAGGGAGTGAGCGAGGGACAAAGAAAGAGAAAAAAGAGAGGGAGGTGGAGAGGAGAGAGGGGACTGAGGGCAAAAGATGGAAGAGAGAGGAAGAGAAAGAAGGTTACTGTAGGAAAATGAGTGTGTTGTAGTGTGTGAAAGAGAGAGAGAGAGAGAAATGAAAAAGTATGAACGAGGACGACAGAGGAATAGAGGTGTAGTGAAGGAGACGTAGATAAAAACAGACGAGACGGAGCAGCGAGACAAATGAGAGCAGGCTGCAGAAGAAGAAAATATAGGCTTTAGTGAGAGAGAGAGAGAGAGAGAGAGAGAGAGAGAGGAGGGAGGGAGGGAGGAAGAGAGAGAGGGAATACAGCATTTGTATGGAGTGGTGCACTTGTGTAAGAGAGAGAGAGCGAGAGACGGCGTGAGGGCACGGAAAAAGTGTCGGACAAAAGGCTTTTGTTGTCAAAGTGGCCATTTTGAATCTTCCCCTGGTTCCGGATGGTTCCGCTGCTCCGTGTCCCCAACCTACTTGTTTGGCCTAGTTTTCTCATTAAGCCTCCACCTATACACGACGACAGTGTTTACTCCGTCAGTGCCGCTCACTCACCACAGCAGCGTAATTCCTCCAGACACGGCAGCACGTCACATGACCCCTACACATATATACACACACATACTAGTGATTATTAACTGCACATTGCACCATATGCGGCCCCGGCACCTAAGGAAAAACTCAGTCCACATCATTCTCCTCCTCTTGTCCTCTGGGGTTAATTTTCTAACAACACGACTTCCACCTCTCAGAACTTGACACACTGCGTCACACATTTGTTCCAGAAAAAGTCCCAACTCACAAATGAATTTCCAAAACGAGGAGCAGTGACACCGACGCAGCGGCGTCTCTGATTTTCAATGCTGCACTATTTGACGTTAATTAAAACATGTTGGCAGAGATACACTGAAGTTTCGTTAAGCGGCACAACTTCTTCTAACGCCTCATTAATTCTGTTGCTGGTTAATTAATTAACAGAAATGTTTGTAAATGTTTATAAAATCAAACTAAATGTAAGACTTGGCCTCTTTCCTCAGTTTTATGTAACATTATGTAAGTGAAGAAGTCAGTAAACGCAGGATTACAGTAAAAGTCTAACTATACATAAAAATATTCGACTGAATAAAGACGATGTAGGAAAAGTAAAACAAACACTGATGTAACTTTATTGTGTTTAGTTTTGAAACGACACCTAAAGAGACAGAGTTGGGAGTCTTACAACTTGTCATGAGCGTGCTTTGCCTTTTTTTCTGTGGGTGGCGTCTTTCAAGTCGATCCTCAAATCAACTTTATTTATGCGACGACGACGCTGAATCATAACAGACGTTCTCTCGGGGTACGAACATCTAAACCTTTCTTGAAAAGAGAAAGTGTCAAACACGTTGGATTCTCGGGGCATAAACGCAACTGTGAAATTCCTAATGTGACAAAATGTGTGCGGCATAATGCAGGTTAGATTAAACTAGATTAACAGGATTATAACCACAAAGAGAAGCTGTGACTACAGAAGCAGCAGCGACGACTGCAGATCACAGGACTGTAAAGATGAGCTACCTCCACGCACAAAGACAGACCCCACACACACACACACACACACACACACCACCTGCTTCATGCATCTACAGTAAGTCAATGAATGGGGCATAACCTCACTTTGCATGTTCACTGCACTCACACACATATATACATGTACACACAGTGTGTTGTGCATACCTCCACAGATACTCAGGCAGGCTCACATGCACAGACCACTGTCGTATTATGCAGTGACTCACAACAGCCTGATTCATCTCCATTGATCTAAACCTTCCCAGTGGCTTCTGAGTCAGTCCTTTTGTTATTCCTTTCTGCGAGTCATCTTACATCATTCATAAAGCTGCTTATTCTACTGAGGCTTTGCCATAAATGAGAGTTGCTGTGTTACACAACTGTGCTGTCAGGGAGGTTTTGCTTTTTCTTTTTCTTTTTTTGGGATCCTGCACTTTGGCCATTTATTCTTGAGTTGATCAACCCCATGCTCACTTGCACAGATCCATGCAGCAATAAACACACATACACACACACACACACATACACAAACACACACCCTTAATACGTGCACAGTGCTCGCTGTGAGGTGCCGTGCAGAAAATTCAGCTGGGATGAGAGTGAGTCATGGAAACGGCTTAATATTACGGGATGTCTTTCCCTTGATGTTGCTCAAGCTAATTAAGCCTCATATACCGAGCTACTCAGGTCTGTTTGAAGTGTGCAAGAGACTCACTTTAATGGTATGCTTTATCCGCATTTAATTTGAATTTGTTTACAACCCAGGGACCTCAGATTGTATAGATGGGGCCCCAGAGCTTAATCTAGATACACCTGTGCTCACTGCTACCAGCTCAGTTTATAAACTACAAGAGAAATAACTTGTGTTTTTTCTTCCCCCTGAACTTCATTTCTTATCATTAAAAAAAAAAAAATACATTAGAGCCTTTGTTATACATATTACAAGAATAGCTTTGTGCAGTTGCAGGTTGTCAAAGAAATTAAGCTCATTCTCAGAGTGGCTGAGCACATTTACTTTGGTGAAATTTCAAAATAAAATGTACTTTTTACTCCACAGAGCAACAGTCAAATGTGCAGCTGCAGCTTCAGATAAATAAGGCAAAATACACAATACTTTTACCTGAGTACTTCTGCTCATCCTACTGGACGCTGTCAAAGTAAATATGGTGGTGCACACTGACCCCTACTGTTAATGACAGGCCATCACCTTGATGTGTAACACACACACACACACACACACACACACACTCCTTCAGGCTATACTTGGTTTGACTGATGCAAGAGCAGAAAGGTCACTGGTTGACACAAAGGTCACAGTGCATGTGTATATGTGTGTGTGTCTGTTGCGTATTCACAGGATCGGGGTGCTGTGTGCGTACGCTGCCAACCAGAACCTGAGCTCTCAGGTGAAGAACATACGCCGACTGGTCAACAGCAACATGAGGGACCTGCACACCTTCACTAACGACACGCCGATGGTAAGACAGAGGAGTCGATCATGGGAGCATAACCATCCTGCTGCTGCTGCTGCTGCTGCTGCTCTGAAGAAAGCCGCTGTGTTGTCAAAACAAATGTGATCAGAACATATTGTGTAACAGTCCTGGGGATTTAATTATGTAACAATATGGGCACTCGATTTCAAAACGATATAAAAAGGAAACCTACCATCTAAATTTGGGCTAATGAAATAATTTGGAAGCTGCGGGACCAGCTGTTCAGTCACGGCGGAAATCTCAAAATTCATTCAAATGTCAAAATACTCCTGATATATCTGAGGCTGTTAGAGTTGGAGGCCACTGTGTATGTGTGTGTGTGTGTGTGTGTGTGTCTCTGTGTCAGGCCTGCTTCTGTTTCTAGTCATGCCTCCTTCCTGTAATCCTCTCAAGCTGAGAAAAGACAATTTTCTCACCTTTTGTGCGTGCGACAGCTACAATTTTGCTTTCTAAAACATCATTCTCTTACCATGAAATTTCACACGCCCAGACCTTTAGTCTCACTCTGTGGCTGTTATTTGGTGGAGATTTTTTTTTTTTTTTTTTTCTGAGAAACAACAACCCAACCAAATTCTCAGTTTATTAAACACTAAATGTAAATACAGTAGAGCCCTGCCTCATATTGTGTCATTTTTCCTCCACTGTTTCATTATAACAAACAATACAGCAGTGAAATCATGTGTCGCTCCACACCGTTGTTGTCGTTGTTGTTGTCTGTGACGAGACTAATCAACTCATTTTCTGTGTGCTACCATCTGCAAACCTGCTCCACTCTGATGTGTTTCTTGTTGGCAGCAAATTGATTACCTAATATCCCAGTACGCCACGGCCAAGAAGAAAGTCGTCTATGACCTAAATCGTGAGTACACCTTCTCTTTGTCCTTGACGGTGCATTAAGTAGACTACTGCATATATATATATGAAGCTGATTGTCTAAACTTAACTGTGTCTTACTTTCTGTGACTTTGTTTTCACAAACAGATTTGTGACATAACTAGGTCTGCTGACTGTTATAGAGCATCTCTGGAGGATTCATCCCACTTTTCCTCCTGTGTTATAAAGCAGGCAGCTCTTTCCTGGAAGTTAAGACCTGTAAAAGCTGAGACAAAAAATATTATGTCTCTCTCTCTACATTAGATAGATCTCAGATGTATGGATAAAGAGCGAAAAAAAAAACCTAGGAGGCGACACCAAATGACATGTGACATAATAAAAAAGGAGTGACTGGCACTACTTCCTGTTGATCTTGATGCCGTCCCTCTTACAGATGTGGGTCCGCTGCTCGGTGGAAGGATACACGATCAGCTGGATAAGGAGGTTCATCCTGCCTTGGACAAAGTCCTCAATATGGCTGGAGGTAACATGGGCTCACTTTTAATTTCCTCCTTCAGTTATGATGCTATCAGATCACATCACACCACCGTAGGCTGCAAGATACTGAACACAAGCTGCACTGCAAAGTACTTTGCATTACAAGCCATTAAAGTGATATGTGGCATCCTAGTTTATCATGTTCTCCAGGTTCGATGAGACAATATGAGCTTTTATTTGTGCTTAAATGTCACTTGTAATAATCTTTCAGTCTCTTCCCCCCTCCCCCAATCTTCTTTTTTATGCTTTTTCTTTTTATAAAGTGAAAATCGAGAGAGCCATCAAAGGTAACAGTAACTCAGTACCTGAACAATGACCCTGAACAATCCTTTGACCCCTGACCCCCCCCCCCCCCCGTGAACTCCTGTGATTTGTTCCCTTGTGATCTCTCTCCCCTGAGCACTTGGACCCATCACAGCCCTGAGTCACACAACCAATTAATAACGTTAAAACTGCACTATGCAACAACACCTCAGTCTGGAGACCACAAATGACCTTAAGACGACATCGGTGCAGTTTCTGCTCTTTTTGGACTCACTTCTGTATTTTCTTCTTTAATTCTCCACCTCCAGCCTCTCAGATTTATTTTCTGCTGTCGCCAGATTGTTTCCATAAAAAAAAAAATATTGCTTAGTGCAGTTTTAAGTTTTAAGATTTAAGTTACTGGCCTGATTTTACCAAATCCCCCAAACATCGTCCTCTTACCTGGATTTTTCCCCATTTGACTCCAGTTGTTTCCCCCAGTGTGAAGTGAGCATAAGAAAATATGCTTTAATGTAAATACTGTATGTACTGTCTTTCTTTTTATGCTATTCCATTTTGAGTACTTAACTATCAAAGTATTATTTCATGTACTTACTTTCTAACGCCATACCAGCAGCTGTATATGGACTATATGGAATATACAGCACAGACACAGACACAAAACAACTGACAACAAGCATGTCCGTCCGTAGCTCAGGTGGTAAAATGTCTGAGCACAGTAAAATAAATGACTGTGGCTCCAGTTTGTCTTCCTAATGTTTGTGTACTATTGTGTCTCCACGAGGGCTGAGCCGAGTCGTCAAACAATCTGAGCCTGAGCATCTGGTGCAGATGTTGAGCCCAAGTATTAAGTGTAAAGATCAAGATTAGCAGACCGTGTCTTCCACTCAGGGAGGAGAGGGACTAAATATGATATTCATGCATTTAGCACTTTACTCCCTGCTGTGCTGTCATGCAATAGTAAATTCACCGTTTCCTCTCCGACACTCGTGCATCTTTTATACCAGTGTTCGAGGATGCCCGTGTTTTTGAATTCTTCATCCTGTTTAATTTTACAAGTCTGCTGCAGGCTCCGCTGTGATTGTGAACAACACTGACTGTTGTCTAGTGATGCATCCAGAAAGGGTCACTTACTGAACAGCAACATTTTTAATAGAGGCAGCCAACAAATTAACATTATTCACATTACATTCCTGCTTGCTTTTTTTGTTGTTGTTGTTGTTGTTTTTTTGCCAAAAGCAAAACAGACGTTTGGCAGCCAAAAGTATAATTTTAGATGTTACAGAGGCAAACCAGCGAACATACAGCGTGAACGTGCTTCAAATACCTGAAATTCACTGTGTCACACTCGGCTCAGGCCTCGTCCTTACAATAAGTACAGAGCGTCCTGTATGAGTCTTTTTGTTTAAAGTCATGCAGACTGTCCTGATCCTGTTTATATTGGCACTGTATGTAAATATTAAGTCAAATCCCTGGGTCAACTGATGAATATGTAATTTTTCAAGCTACTTATATTTGAGGTTTGCACATGGAAATCCCCCCCAAAAAACTAAGCTTCATAGCTGTCTGCATTTAAATCTGCAAATTATGCACTTCCTGTTACAACAATTCGACAGAAAATCCCAGGACAGATGTAAAAGATCTTTATGAATTATTGATAACTCTTCTTCTTCTTCTTCTTCCCTTTCAACACAGCCATGCGGGAAACCAAGGAGGCCCTGGAGAACGTCAGCGTGTCTCTGGAGGTCCTCCAGGAGGCAACGGGGAAACTCAACTTCAACCTGAGCCTGGTTCGGACCAGTATCAACCGCACCCTCAACGACCCCGGCTGTCACGACGAGGACTCGGACGCCACCACCGCCCAGCTGTGCCGCAACATCCGGCAGTCTCTGTCCCAGCTGCAGATCAGTGCCAACTTCACACGGGTACTAAACTGAATACTGCACACGCAGATCACTGTGTGTGTTTATCAGTGTCTCATCGTCTGTTTACATGTTTCAGCTGCCGACAGTGAACGCTCAGCTGGAGAAGATGAACCATGTATTGAGAACGGACCTCAACGCCATCGTCCAGAAGGTGAGAAACTCTTACACACTATTGTAAGGTTGTCGGCTTTATGTTGATATATTTCAAGGAGTTGTGTTGAAAAAGAAACTCCATGTTATAACACTTGGACTTTTCCTCTCACAGGGTTTTTCCTCTTTGAATGACACGCCACAAATGGTGGTGGAACAAACCAGGAGTGTAGTGGAGAGTAAGTGATTGTTTACATTTCTAAAACAAATACAAGTACTTAATAACTCCTGCTGTTTGTGTCACTGCACTAAGTGATTACATGAATCTCTGGGTTTTGTTGCTGTCCTTGCACCATTAACCCTAAAAAGTATGGGAACAGATGTGATCAATCGATTGCTCTGTCTCTCAGATGTACAGAATTTGGTGGACGGCATCGGCAACAATATCAGCAGCTTTTCCAAGGCCTTCCCGGTGCAGAGCAGCCTGTCCAACTTCACCATCCTCATCAGCCATGCTCACGCTAAGATCGAGGACTACTACCCTGAAATTGACCGAATGGACTTCTACAGGTACACCGAGTTTTTTTTTTTTAATATATATGGATATCGAGTTTTAAATCCAGCTGAGACCAGATACTGTAAAAATAAAAACTGTAAATAATATACTGTATGCAGTCTGATGATTGGCCTTCAGCTTCATGATATCTGGCTGGACCAGACTCTTTTCTCAAGCTGCTGTATAATTAATGTGTACCATATTATCCTGAACTAATATTTTCCATCTATGAAATATTCATATCACTGCTACATTAATTCAGTTTAAAATAGCTCAGTGGAGAGAAACCCGAGATGATATATCAGTTGTTATAAAAGCTTTGTATTACTTTTTTTTTTTTCCTGTTCTACCCCATGTGGCTCACAAGCAGCTCTGGCCTTCACTTGTCTTGCTCAAGGACACAGGATCATTTTGTCCTGTTTGTGTTATTTTTAACCCGTCCAGTCAAAGCTCTCAGTGTTCAGCGTTTGCTTCGATGCTTGTTTTAGGTGGATTGGCTGCATTGCTCTCTGCTGCATGGTGGTCCTGGTCCTGGCCTTCAACTACCTGGGCCTGCTGTGTGGCACCCTGGGATACGACAAGCACGCCTCGCCCACGACACGAGGATGCATCTCCAACACGGGAGGAACAATGCTCATGGCGTAAGTCAACAACACACACCTGACAGTGCAGCGAGAGCAGTCTGCTGTTCTCCGACTACAACACAATCGACACATAACACTGCTACTGCTGCCTCATTAAACTACATGTATTTACTTCACGTGTTGCTGTGCTTCCATAGATCGAAAGACAGAAACCTTATGCTTGCTTACATATGCAATATAATATCTGAGCAAGCTGAAACAGATCTGATTTGCACAACATGCAGAACCTGTTCCCATAAGAATACGGTGT
Organism: Caranx ignobilis; assembly: GCA_021432705.1. Taxonomy (NCBI): domain Eukaryota; kingdom Metazoa; phylum Chordata; class Actinopteri; order Carangiformes; family Carangidae; genus Caranx; species Caranx ignobilis. The sequence goes on from MU269981.1 coordinate 22,349,331, forward strand.
TGTAACCTAACATCGTCTTCCTGCAATTAATACAGCCATTCACACACTGTAACACCGGTTTCCCACAATATGAAGTAGTGCCATATAAGTCAGCGTCCACCAAAGGAAACTGATCTGAAGTTTCACTTTACATTAAGTCGACACTGTGACAGACATTTCGCCTCCGTCCTCCTCCAACGCCGCCACACCTTTCACCTGTCTTATTGTTCTGTACTGTGGCCTTACCTGAGCTCATGTCTGCGCTGCTGCTCCACAGCGGCGTCGGATTTAGCTTCATCTTCTCCTGGGTGCTGATGGGAGTGGTGACCGTCATTTTCCTGGCCGGAGGGAACATTGAGAAACTCGTCTGTGAACCTTTCCACACCAAAGAGCTCTTCAAGGCAAGTCGTGAGCCTGAACAGAGATGATACAGAGGTCGAGTCAAAACTCTGGAGACATGTGCTGTAACCCTCACACAGGGATTTCACTTCATACAGAGCATAACCTTTAATCGCTGTGCAGTACTGGTGTCAAACACATAAGGATTTTCAACAGGCCAAAATAAGAATATTTATATTGCAAATGTGAAATTAATGCTTTTTCACCTGCAACTTATAAAAAACACTGAGGTGTTCATACCTATACACACCTAAAAGAGCAGCTCTGTCTTGCAGCCACAGTTAAGACATGTCTCCTCCTCTACTATTCTATATACGATTCACTGCATACGCGGAGTCCCTTGGGTGGGATTGTGAGAGCAGCAGTTGCTCTCATTTATGTGGGTGGTAGACTATTGTGTTAAGCTTGAATATTGCTGCAGTTACACCACCCGCAATATTATATTCCCCACCTGTTTCAAAAGCCTATAAAGCAAACACAACAATTAGACAATTATATATAAAATATGTCTTTCTAAATAACTCATCTCCAGCGGCTTTACTCATTTTACGTGTTGTCAGTAATATGAGACGCTTGAGAGAGAAACTTTGGGATTCAGGAAAGCTGATATTAGTTACGACAACAACACGGATGCAGCTCCTCCACAGTTCACTGAATACACACTCATCTCTTAAGCGAAGCATGGATGCTGCGTTCTCTGAGTTGATCTCGAATGACCCTGCTCTTAAATTAACTTCTGATTTGCATAATCTGAGTCAAGTTTATTTAATTTACTGAGTGATGCAGTTTGCTTCCTACGAGAAGGACCGATCTCACGTCCTCCCTCCTTCTGTCTCTCTAGGTCGTGGACACCCCGTATCTCGTCCACCCGGAGTGGAAGAACTTCATCCCTGGCTACATGTACAACGACTCTGACCTCGAGCTCACGGCAGAGAGCTTATACAGGCAAAGAAAACTCCTTCATTTAATGAATTTCAGAGGCTGTTTGAAGTTTATTCTCTTTACTGCCTATTCGACACGTCTTCTCCATATTTCTTGTTTGTATTTGACACAAAAAACTGAATAAATTATGCAGCAGGACGAGCCATTTATTCAATTACAGCCTGTAGAATTATCAGATGATGCTGGTTTTCACATTCACATTTCCCCACACTTTTGTTTTGCTGCATGCAACTGAATATTTTATTTCCATTGATGGGGATGCAAATGAGAGGGAGAGTTGCTATTAACCCTGAGTAGCTAATTAGCATCATTTTTCTACTATCTGTGTGCTGCTTTTCTTCAGCCTCTTTCTCAGCGATTACATCAGCTTTCATCATTTCCCTCCAGTGAGGAGCTGCATATCCTCGATAACTGGGCTGGCAGAGCCGCAGTCATTATGTTTCCAAATAGAGCAGCGTTGCATACATTAACAAGCAAGCAGTGCTAATGCTGTGTACACTACTGTACGCGTGTCTGTACGGTATCATCCTGGAACATTTAGCGTTGAGATAAAAGCAAACGTTCCAGGCGTTTGAGGAACACGGCGCTGTTTTCTATCAGTCAACGTGTCAGTGTGTCATCATGTTCTGTACTTCCAGTCGACTTCACTTGGTGGCAGCAAATATTTCCACTGTGACTGTAACTTGGAAGTTAATATTTCCCTTTTCTCTCCCCCGTGTTTGTCTTTCTCAGCACTTGCAAAGAGAACAAAGGTATCTACTTGGCCATGCGTCTGGATAAAGTCTTCAACATCTCCTCCTACCTGAACACAACAATGGTTAGTGCACTCAAAGACTCACCAACAGTAGCAGTCTCAATATAATGTACCGTAAACTCACTATGAGGCACTGTGGGTATTTACTTATTGCTGTAAAGATAGTTGTTAATCGTTTATATCTCTAAAACAGGGCCGCGCAATCAATCACAACGTTATCTATATCGCAGGAGCTGCAGCTTTAAAGAAAAACAGCAACAACAACAACAAGCCATAAATAAAGCAATGTGGTTCTCTCATCATTTTTAGATTTTTTCATCACCAAATCAAAATGCAAATGTTTCCATTCCCACTGAAATCACAATCCACACGGCAATAAATCATTCAGCCTTACAGTCTAAAACTGACACAGGATACAGAATATGGCATAATATCACTTATCTGATCAAAGATGTGGGCTATAAACAGCTTCAGCTTTGTCAGACAGATGCACAGTAAGGAGTAAACAGGGATTTTACTCAAGTCTTTGTACAGTTATATGATTAGTATAAGCAGTGAGATGATGCTGCTTTAGCTATATTATCTAATCATATCCTGTGATTAATCCTCATAAAATACCATAATGGGTAGCTCAGCTACTACATAATAAATAAATGCACTGTTCTACACACTCAGACGAAACGACACATGCACCTTTGACTCTTCGCTCTGCATAAGTGAACAGTGACTGGGAGCCCACACAGATCTCCATCCTTGGCTGCAGCGTGTCATTAACATCACCTGATAATTTCTTTACTGCCAAACCAAAGTGTGCGTGCCGACAGCCGACAGCTTGAACATGCCTCGACTCTAACCTCGGTGTACACTGATGTAAGTTTCTATTTCCTCCTGACCCCGAGCCAGCCACTTCTGTCTGCCTAAGATGTTTCTGTAATTCGCTGCCAACTGGCAGGACTCGATGGCTTGGCTCGATTCATCCAACAGCTGATAACATCCCCACGCACACTTCTGCTGCTGCTGCTGCTCCAGCCCATCTCTGCACACTGGTCACTTCTAATGCCTGCAAGTGTTTCCAAAAGTCTGACAGCAGTCCACTAAAGCAAACAGTGTTTACCTTCTGTATTTAAGCTGTAATAATAAATATTACAAAATGATAACACTCTCCGAAAACATTACATTACATTGGGTCATGTCCAATATCACCTTGTTTAGAAATGTACTGACCATTTTATCTTCACAGCTTCAATAAATCTTCAACTAATGCTTCTCAATAACAACTGAACAATGTAATTTAGAAAAGTAAAATTCAATACTGAGCTGCTGTTGAGTTGGAGACTATAATACTGGACAAGTTCAGTTTATAAAGTGGGTTATTATGTGTAAAGGGATAATATATTATATTTATGGGTTGTTGTATTGATGAATGACAATATCAACATCTAACTGCACAGGCTAACACACACACACACACAGTTTGTTATCACCACATCAACAACACACACACCTGCAGCATACTACTCTTCGCTAACTGTAGTTAGCTGTTTTAGCTTAGTTAGCTCTTTTTTTCGCCTTTGTTTATCTTCTGGGAAATAAAACAGGCCGAATTCACTATTAGCAGTTCGTGTTTACTACACATCATTGTTTGTATTAGTGAGTTCATATAAATTACCTGGCCACTGAAGAAAACTTTAAAACAGCGACATCCTCCGCCAAGTCCTACGTCATTTTCGGGCGACGATGGACATTGAAAAAACCGGAAGTGTTAAGTCACACCGGAAGTACGTGACCTTCGTGTTTATGGAGAGATATTTGATAGTTTTCACTTTGGTATTGGACACAAATTGCGGCCACGTGTGTTTAGCTTAACTTTGCTTTTAACCAAAAGTCCGGGGCCACGTCACTAAAGACCCGCCCACTGCTTCACACTGATTGGACTAGCTCTTCCTCTCAACCAATCGGATTCATGATGCGCCAAACCTGTGTCCTGATTGGCTCCTAATCAACAACATTTTGTAGTAGCCTATTTGAAGCAACTACTGTACATAAGATATAGTTAGGCTATAGCTTCGATGATTGTAAGGAAGTCTTTTATTCTTTTGATTGTTTATTGCATTATACTGATATTATACTAATATTCTGTTATTAATCTCTGCAAATAATGTCAATTTTCACTGTTGAGACCGATGGGAAGTATTTCTTACACAAAATAGACTCCAGTCTCCAGATTTCTTTGATACAAAAGTGTTCATTTCTGATAAAAGCTCACATTGAAAAGCATTTACCTGTTGTAGTTAATAACGACCCATTTCTAACAAGCGAGTCTTAGCTGAACCAAACATTTTTGATATTGTATATAAAATGCAAAAATGAACATAATACAAGTTAACGTTTACAGCCGTGGCCCTTAGCAACAATACAACAAGTCTTGATATGTGTAGACGAGAGAATCAAGTTGTGTTAAGTGTCTCCAGGCCGAGTACAAACTAACTCCTGCTGCCGCTTTGTTTGTTTTCAGTTTACCAAGGATGTGGTGGGTCAGCTGGACAGCGTCAAGATCGACCTGAGAGGAATAATCCTGTTGGAGGCCGAGGGGAAACAGAACCTCCTGGATTTTTCTGAAGCAGGGTTGTCTGAAATCAACTACGCCGACTATCTGGAGGAGGTAAGACACACACACACACACACGTAAAGAAACAAATGCACAGTGACACATCTGAATCAACAGACCCACAAGTCTGAGGGGGCAAATCAGACACTCTCAAAATGTGCATGAATGAACAGAGCAACACAAACATAGCGGGACAGGCAGGAGCTGAAAACACATGAAACACACACACACACACACGACTATCTTTGTGATTCATTAATGTGAGCAGTGAGGTCAGTATATTAGCGTTGGCCCTTTATAAATAAATAAATGTAAGTATTACCACAATAAGATTGCACATAAATATACTTATATTATTGTACTACCATTGTACTTTAAGGGTATGTTATGGCATGTTAAGCCTGGCCCCTGAGGCTCAGTTAAACAGCCTCCTGTCAGTGAACGTACCGCAGGCAGCCAGGCTTCACGTGATATGAGCTGCGACAGGACACAGTACACTGGGTTCTGTTGAGGACCACTGAAGCTCGATTATCCAGAAGTCGTCCTGCCAAGGCAAAGAGTGTGTAGGAACAAGCCCGGACTTGGCGTTCCCTGTCTTCTCCAGCATTACCTGTCAGGTTCACTTAGATTTATTTCCTGAGAGAGAGGGGGGAAAAGAAAGAGAGGGAAGGCTTTAAGGCCTCCACTCGAGTGTACCACCTGTCCTCATACGCAGCTCAGGACTAAAAGTTTTATGTTCAACATCCGCACTTATTTGGAAGAAAATTCAGTCACGTCATTGATTAGAAAATAACAGATATAGCCAATATAGTTCAGAGAATAAGTGACAGTGGACTGGTGATATATGAACTAAACATAAAGTGTGTATATTAAGAATTAATATGGTTCTGATTGATATTTTAAAAACATTATGGATGATGCATAAAGACACTTCTCTGTTAACACATAAAACAAAAATGAACTGCAGAGGAGAAAAAAAAGTGAGATAATGTGTGTTTGTCCATGAACACATCATTAACCATTTGTTATTTAAGAGAATATACATGTACTTCTGAAGCGTATCTGCCTGGGGGATGCATACTTTATAAAATAGAGGTGTTTTATAATCCCATGAAAGAGGGACCAGATGTTTGGGGTAAGTAACTTAACTAACTAATTAACTAACTACACAGATCTCCAGGCACTTATGAAAAGGCTCAACTGTTGTTAAGTGAGTTCATTCAATCCTGTTATTCAGTTTTTTTTGTGTTAAGTCGAAAAAAAATGCAAAAAAAATGTAAAAAGAAAAAGAAATGTCTTTGTTCTTTGAAATGTAAATGTTTACACATCATTAAAATGAACTCTCTTTGTTTTTTCCTTGTGAAGAAAATGCTGCAGGAACATGAACTGATGTGGTCTTGATAAATATTATTCTGCTGCTCAGTCTTCTTCATATTACATTTATTTTACGTTTCTTTAGCAGAAGCGTCACAATGAACAAAAGACAAACTGAGCAACCTTTTTATGAAGTAATGCAATGGAGACTTTAAATTAGTACCAAATGTTATATAATTGGACCAGAGTGTTTACGTTATATCTTCTGTTTATATGTTATTACCTTTAGGTGGATAAGGGAGTGACTGTGGTGGACCTGCTAGTGTTTGCCAGAGAGCTGGAGGCCCAGACAGACCTCATGGTAAGAAGACCATGGTGCCACACTCCAAACAGGCGCTTAATCTGATTTGCGTATTTATTTACAATGCCAATGGGGACGCGTGCTGGTGCGTTAGGCGTTCATGCTCTCCAAGCTCCTAAAACACAGACGCAGTGTCTCACAGAGGTCGGTGGAGCGCTCTGCCATGCTTTCAGGCAATAGAAGCAACACAACACATTTATTCACCTCCAAACGGCGAGTCCACCAGGAGCCTCCAGAAAGATGGAGCTACGAGCTACTTAGACTCAGACGAAGTCTTTTAAATTTAAGTTCATATCATTTGTCTGTTATTGTCTGTACATGATTTAAGTCTTCGAGCTGCTGCAGCATTACCAAATACAACCAAATCCTCTATGAGTCAGTTCCTTTAAGATAGGAAGTCGATGCCGCTGATGAGCATGACAGCAATTTACTGTTGCTGTGATGTATGTTTTCATTAATGATCTCTGTGCGACTATCTGTGTGTTTCAGCCCAGAGGTCCTCTACAGAGCGCTCTGAAAGGCCACATCGGCACTCTGCGTCAGATCCACACCCAACAGATCACCAACATGGAACATGGCATGGTAAAGTCGTCTCTCTCTTTACAGTCCAGATGGTTAAGACAGTCTGGTCCCTAAAGGCAGCATCCTTCTTAAACCACCTCAAAACTATGTGCAAACAGTGACATTTTGACTTAATGTGGTTGATTCTGGCATCATGATTGAGCTCCTTTTTCAAGCCAAAGATGAACTCACATGAAAAGAGAAAAAAAGAGAGTTTGAGTTGATATTACTTAATATTTTGGACCATAGTTTAGGTCAGTGACACAGAGGAGGTCAGTGTCCTCACCCACAGTGGTTTCAAAACACCAGAATTCAATGCAGCCACAGGGGATGTTGTGTTTTGTTGTTGTGAAAAATCCAGCACCAGTTCAGATATAGCTGTGTAAATAAGTGCAGTACAAACTCAGGAGCTGATTATGGGTTGCTTAAAGGCACTATGGGAAACGCAAGCAAAAGAAAAAATGAATAATGAGGCAATTTAAAGGGGGAAAAACCACAATAGAGAGGTGACAAGAATGGATTTACCTCCACAGGTAATAATCACGTGACCCTGCAGCATTTTAAAGCATCTTTTGGCTTGTTGTTTTGGTCTGAAACTGTCTCAACAGAGGGCAAATGTTTCTTTAGTAAAAAAAGACCTTGGATAAACCAGGTGTCTGTTACCTGGGAGAAACACGGCCAGGAGAGTGGAGAGCCAAGACCTAAAAACAGAGATGAACAGAGAGTGAACAGCAGAAACACAACTCGATGTTGCCTTAAGTGCTGGATAAGTAAACACACAACTGTTTGCTGGCAATTTCATAAGGCGATCATATGTCAGTGTAACGTTTACAGCTTGTTGCACTTTGCACAACTAATGTGTGATCCTTCTGCCAGTGTCTACTACTGAAGAGAAAGGTTTTGTCTTTGACAGAGAAGATACAGTTCAGAGTTTCCTTCAATATCATCAGCAGCAGTGTGTTTTTGATCTTTGGGCATGTGTCATCGAACATGTTAGTATATCCGTAGAAAAAACAAAAAAATTTAATATTCCCATTTTATTTCCTCTGTCAAGGCCGATCCCATTCTTTCCAATAACACCATGAATTTGTTGCTGCTAGCGATTCAGATTCAAGTAGTCATGTGCTCCAACAACAGACTTTACAAGAGCTCTTTGTGTTTTTTCTTTGTTTTTGTTTTCTCTTTCAACTTCAAGAAATATGTTAGAGCGAGGGTAAGCAGAAACATGTCCATCCTCTGTATTTAGTGTCCTCATCCATTATTATTACTGTTAGCAACATCTAGAGAAATACCAATAAGTTGTAAACTGAATAATATATGTCTCATTTTAAATGTAGGACTGTGTGTGTGTGTGTGGAGACGAGTGTGTGTGTGTGTGTTTAGGCTTATCTACATTTAAATAGAGATCATTAAATGTATATGTGGTATCAATATGATGTTGAACATGATGAGCTTTGGACCAAAATATTCCAAAATATCCACTTTAAGAAAAGAAATTAAAACCTAATTAAGTTGTAACTGTTCAGTGTTAATGAGGTTGTAATTAAGTCAGTTATCAGGGAACAACAGGAAGTTTGTTCCATCACTGATGGGAGAAGCTGCCCAGCTGATACAGTCACAGTTACTACAGTGTAAAATGAAGCGTGTAAAAGAGTAATTTCTTTCTCTGTATTGTGGATATTTAATTTTGGAACAAAATTCCTCAGCATGCCTGTAATGAAAACATAATATTGTTCATCAAGTGTCGGTGTCACATTGTGTTTCACTGATGTTTGTTCTCTAGCGTTAAAACGGCCGCCATTTTTCCTCATTGCTGGTGTTGACTTGTTTTTGTTTCTGTTTTCCCTCTTAAGACCGCATTGAATCAGAGCATGAGGTTCCTGGAGAGAACGGGCTCGGACCTGCCTGTAAGTAAAACAGTCTGAGTCTGAAATGTCTAAATCTGTAATCAGTCCATTGTAACACAGCCCTTCACACAAAGATGTTTCAACACCACAAACAACTACAGAGGAAGCCGCATGACAGAATACACCAGAATACACCAGCAAGATGGCTGCACAAGCAACCAAAGCAACATATGCATCAAAGATTTTTGTACATTAATGAGAATTTTAAAAGTACGACAACCACTTTATGTTGCATCATGGATATTAAAGCATTATGATGCATACAATGACATATCACAGTACCGTAGTGGCGCCTCATTTCATAAGTGCAGGAGGAAGAAGCAGGTGAAGGGATGTGAATGAGAAATGTGATTCTGCCTTTAAGTTTAACCTCCATGTAATCTGTGTTTCATCTCTGCAGAACAAAGTCTTGGCCGTTCTTGATGCCATCGAAGCCGCCCAGTATCTCATCTCCCATAATGCAACAGATTTAATCAACCGGGTAACAGCAGAATGACTCTCTCTTTGTTCATATTCTTAATATCTAAATGACATGTAACTCACACTGTGTCCTCGTCTTCCTCCTCAGGAAACAGGGAAATACACAGCGACCATCATCGGCTACTTCCATCAGTACATAGAGTGGGTCAAAACATCTGTAAGTGTGTCTGTGTGTTTGTGTGTGTGTTTATCTGTTGACTTGTTGAAGCTGATGTGATTCTCTTAGCTAAATATTCATTTAGTCAGACCCAAACACTCAGGGAGTAACTGGCACTGATCTTTGCCTGTTGCATAAGAGTTTCAGAGTAAATATAGAGACGACAAATATAACGGTTACAACCTCTATAAATGTGAGGAATCTGCTTTGTGGCTCGTTGGTTTCATCTGCACTTCTCAAAAGGCATTTAAAATCAAGAATAGAAAAAAAAAGCACTTAATGTTTGAAGCCTGAAGCTGTTTTACAACTCTCAGAGCTGTCGATACATCATCTCTATTTACATCTGAATGTTTTTGTTTGTGCAGACAGAGTCTCAGCTTCACTACAGGGATCTGTTACAGTGTGTGATTAGTGTGTTAACAGAGCAGGGAGGACGTACAGTTCATTCTCCTGATTATGTAATGACTGTCTTGTTTTCCACAGCTGGCGATGGAGGTGGCGCCGTGCAAGCCCTTGAGCAACATGGTGGACACGGCAGAAATCATAACCTGCAGCTTCCTGGTGGACTCCATGGTAATGATACTGGAAACAAAGGGAGACACACACTCCTGATAAACATGGAGACAAACAGGTTAAATGTAAATCACTGGGTTTATATGGTACAGCTTTACAGGATCAAAGGGGATTTGAGGTTATAACATATTAAATGATTTTATGATCAGAGAAAAGGATTGAAATGATTCTGGATTGCTATTTTTAGGTGAACAATACAAGAGAGGAAGATGCTTTTTATTTCTGAACTGTTGAATATTTTTCTATAATAAACAAACCTACACATTACTTTCTCAGTTAATCAATAATATGGTCTATCAAATGATAAATACACATTTTAATACGTGGAAGCCAAAATGTACGTCTTGTTTGATTTGTATAAAAGTGTGAAACACAGCAACTGGCAGTTTTGGATGAAGCAGATTCAGTGATTAATAGAGCTGCAGATCAAACTGAATCAATCAGGTCTAATAGTCTGTGTTTTCCGACAGAACACCTTCTGGATGGGTCTGGGCTGCAGCACCCTCTTCCTGCTGCCGAGCATCATCCTGGCAGTGAAACTGGCCAAGTATTACCGCCGGATGGAGACGGAGGATGTTTACGACGAGTGAGTTGTTCTCCTTGATTTTCTCCTGCTTATTCTGTAACTATGTATAAACCAAATATAATTTATAAGTCTATAGAATATGATATTGGATCCATAATAATGTATAATTACACAAGCCATTGTGTATTGTTGTTGTTGCTGTTGTCATGGTTGCAGGACATCCTTCTTTTTTCTTCAGCTTCTTATTTTTCCATAAACTCTGCAAATAATATTCAGTTTAACTATAAATCATGAGACAGATTTTCCTCTTTTAATTTGTAGTTTTCTAATTCAGCTACTTAAATGTTTTATTTTTTATTATTATAGATTAATAACCTTCTCAGGACGATGCCTCTTTGTAGCTGCACTGGCTTATTGTTGATTTATTATCTGTCTTCCCTCTTCTCTTCCTTGTAGTTCCTCTGTTTCTGGGACTTGGCATTTTACTTTGTGATAACCATTTCTACTATTTCCATCTCCTACATCCTTTGTGTTTTGGTTTCTTTCCTCTCTGTCAAGCACTTGGCACTTTACGAAGAAACATTGATGCATTTGTCACTTCATATGTCCTGAGCTTTAGTTTCACCCTCTCTCAGTTTGTTTTGGTCATGGCTTTTTTGCACAAATACAGCAGTCGCCATGTGATCCCTGCTGGATTACAGGCAACTTTCTACTGCATTTCTATTCAATAACATTTTTATTTTGCTGTTTTTGTGTGTGTGTGTATCTTTATAGCATTGAGACAATTCCCATGAAAACGTAAGACCTTTTACCCACCTCCCTCTCCTTCCTTTTAAACTACTATCACTCTGTGCTTTTCTCTGGATCTTGTACATAGAATTGTTTACTAAATTTCTTGGTGCTGGTTTATGTTTTTAAGCTTGGACTTGCTCTTATGGGTGGATGGTGTGGCTTCTTGTCGTGTGTGCTACCTTTGAAAAGTGCCCCTTACCTTTCATGAAGGGCTCTTGCAATCATTACCTTATAAATCCACCTGTTTTTTGAAAGCTACAGTGTAAATAAAAACACAAGTTTATACTCAAGAACAAGAAAAGTCCTTATCTCCTAACACTCTTGCAAAATTTGGCTACTCAGAAAGAAAGCATTTCTACTCTTGAAGTTTGATTAGCATGCCATGTCTCTCACATTATGTTTTTCATCCCTTTTTGTATACGATATTTTGTTTTCAGTATGGAAATTGGTAATAATGGTTATCATAGTGAACGTTCACAGGTATCCCAAATCCTATGATGACAAGGTAAAACATTCTATTAATCCTGTTGACTGCATGTGATGGGGAGCGGAGGCATGCCTGGGGACATGGGTTGTTGGGGTTTTTTTTCCCAATAGTATAATGATGTAGCTGAGACACAATGCATGGCTTGGAGGGAGTTGACTGATTGCAAACACACATTTACGCACATAGACATGAGTGGAGGTTAGCAAAATGAATAGTAAAAGAGCTGACAAGTAATGGTAGCTCCTGAAACATCAGATGTTTTGTTTTGCAACGCAACAACAATTTGTGCGTTAACTATGGAGCTGGATTAGCTTAGCATTAAACAGCTAGCCTGTCTAGTTTTTGTCTCCAAATGGTCACAAATTAAACAGTTGTATTGTATTTTGAAAACAAGAACTAGACATAATATGTGCTGTATATAGTCCAGCACAAGACAAATAAGACAAATATTCATGTTCCCATGCAGGCCCACAGCAGAGCCTCAAAAGACTTTGGTAAATCTCTGAGTTTTAATCCAGTACAAAACTGATAACTGTTTTTTTTTCTGGGTCTGTAAACTCCAGTTTATTTCCAAATGATCTGAGACATTTCCAAATGGAAAAGAAAAACATATAATTTGATACTAATTATATTATTGCACCAAAGTCCAGCGTCATAGTGGCAATTTCATGGTTTCAGATTAAATTTACAACATGCAGTAGTTTAAGTTAGTGTACTCAGCAATTCAGACTCCACCTCTTTGCTTAATGCACAAAAGTTAAATCTCATCTCATATGTGTATTTCCCAGAATGTTAAATTATCCCTCAAGAAAAAGAACATTTTGCAGAAATACTGGTTCCATCTTGACGCATGGATATAGAACAACAAACTTCCATAAAAACTGAGCAGGCAGTCTTAATATTTCTGCTACCATTACTTCTGTCTGTGCTGTCGCCAATCGTCCTTCTCTGCGGTTTTGGAGACATTGAACTAACTCTACTGCATGAGTGCACTGCTTTGTCTGCACAGGAGTGTGTGAAATGGAAAATCTTCCTGTTTCCTCTCGTTTAGAGTCGGCCAAAGTCCGATGAATGTACACCTGATCATTTTGTTCAGAGAGAGGCAAGCATGTCAAAGCTTTGGTGTGATGCTGAAAAACTGCTGCTACTTTGATTTCCTCCTTGTTTTTAACCCAACGTCTAACTGCATGTTATGTATTTTTAAGTTGCACTTGGACTGAGATGCGTTTGGTCAACCAACCTGCTGTAACAGAGGCTGCAGGCAGAGAGCAGAGAGCAGAGCAGCCAAGATACAGACCAAACCAGACACCAGTTGATCTTTGCTTCTAAAATTATCCTCCACATCATTATCTAAACTTGTCTTTTACATGAGAAAAGTTTCTTCTCAGTCCTCAGTCTTTCCTGGAATCAGGACATGTTAAAGTGATTTTAAAGGGGCATTAAGTAAAGTACTGTTATTGTTTGACCTCCAGCAGCTATTGAAACACTCACACTTAACTTCTCTCTCATTTGCTTTAAGCCAGAAACAATAAAGTGGTCTCAAACTTGGGGACCTCACCATTCACTAATATAATCATTATTTGTTACTTATTGCCCCTGTAGATGCCCTCACTGTTCGTCTATCTTAATGTTGATGCTCTGCTCTCTGCCTCATCCTCCGCTCGTCTTGCTCCTCTAAGTAAGAAGCAAGCAGCGGTTTCACCACAATGTGATGGTTGAATTATCTGTCAGTGCTGTTAATGTTATCCCTGTGTGTGTATGAATGTGTGTGTGTGTGTGTGTGTCCGTCCCTGTGCTGGTAGCATCCCTACCTATGACACAATGAACAGGTTCCCTCGGGCCTCGGCTCCTCCGAGGCACATCGACTGGTGACAGAGAGCCGGCTCTTGTTCTGGCTCCTGAAAGGTAAAAGAAAAACAGGAAGAAAAAAAAAACAGCAGCTCACACCTGAGTTTCATCTAACACCATTAATTCCTTCCTGACAATCTCTCACCTTTCCTCCCAACACAGCTGTCAACTCGTCCGCTGTCGTCATAACCATCTGTCCGCCTGTCTACCTCTGTTGTTTAATCTTCCCTGTATATTTCCTCAGCTCCACACTAACCCTGACTTCTCTAACACCTCTCCACAGCTTGTTTTAGTCCTTTTCTGCTCACAGTGAATTTGCAGGAAAAACCATCATGGTGAGATTTTTGCTAATTTTGGAATCCCTAACGAGCCATAAATGTCTTAACGGTATTTATGTCTGACTCCCTGTGACTGCTTAGTCAGTGTGTTGTAGAGGAGGAAAAATGCTGCATGCGCTTGTTCTGTTTCACTTTACTTTTCTTACTTTCTGAGAAGAGTATCATTTGGTTCAGCGCTCAGTGGCCTGACTTCCTGTTTCAGATCGTGTGGATGCTTAAAACTCTCATTTTGCAAAACCACATATCTGACGCTTTTCCTCAGTTGCTTGTCTGTATCAATAGTTTTCTTTTGATGTTGACGTGCTTTTGTCTGCTCCATGTTTCCACTGATGCTGACATTGTCTGCTGTTCATGGGTATAATGTCAATTCAAAGGAGATATATTATGCATACTTTACTGCTTTTTGCTTACCATTGTGTCAGCGTTGAACACCTACAGAGTAGTTCTGCATGATCTTCAGATCCAAAAACTCCTTCCTCGTCTCGTACAGATGTCAAGAAAAATCCCCATTTCAACCGCTATGCAGCCACTTCCTGAAACGCTTCGTTTTGGCTGCTGCTTAGTGGGACACTTGAACAGAGCAGAAATGGCGTTAATGATACCATCTGTGCTTTTTCCTCAAAATGTTTGCTGTGGAAAAATCCCATTGTCGTCTGGAAATGTTGGTTTGGTTCAGATAAAACTGTGGGAAATAAAGTAAATATACACATAACTACAGCTGTTTATAATATAACAAATATAATGAGGAGGAAAGATTATTTAAAAACACAAATACAAACCAACAGTGTAAACGTTAACAGATAATGTCACTGTAACAATAAGCAAACTGACTCAGTAATGGCAATTATGCCACCAAGTACTTTTTTACATTAACCACTGTGCACTGAGTTTACACTTTAAATTAAATTCCTACTTGTCAGAAAGAAAGTGGAGGAAAAAATATGACATTTCGTCTTCTCAAAAAGTTGCACACTTTTGCTTTAAATAGCAAGAGCTCATTAAAACAACAATTCTGCCGCTGGCATCATTCTGACAGACAGCACAACACTAAAATATATACTGCATATATCTGTGGCATCACAAGTCAGAGAAAATTAAGATTATGACAATAATATTTGCTATTTCAGTCCACGGTTCTTTTAAAAGTTCATCATTTACACAGTACTGGAAGTCACACTACATAACGGCACATTTTCTCACACATGCTATATACTATAGTGTATATATACTTTATAATGTAACTTTAAGAGTCTGGAGGGAAACGTGTTATTCCGGGGAGGAAAAGCGGGTTTTATGGGGCTGCAGTGCGAACTGTGCATTTTTTAGGCAGAATCCAGTTTTTGTGTATCCTCTGTGGATTCTCACGAAAGCATCACTGGCTGCACTCACATCTCTTTAAATTCACAACCCTGCTAGAGCTGCATTAGTCTCCTGGGCCATTAAAAAAAAAAAAAACAGGAAAGGAAATACACTATGTCTTGAATTATGTACTTGATCTTTAAAAATAAATTCATTTTTCTCTAATATTTGTCTTCTCAGTGCCCTCGAAAACTGGAACTAAAATAGTAAGTTCACTCTCTTACATTTTACATTATAGCGTTTAGTCGGCTCCACAACAGCAGAACGAGTTTCGACCCCCCAGATCAATAGTGAAGTAGACAATTGTTCAGACTCCTTCTTGTTATCGTGTCCATTTAACCAGTAATTTATTCTTGTATTGAGTCTAAAGTCTAAAATCTAATTTTTCCCTAAAACAAGTGGAAAAAGTTTGTTAAATGAGTTCGTTTCGATGGCAGATTTCAGCGGACACAACTAATGTGGAGATAATGAAAATTCTTGTTCTTTTATTTGTTTAATTTTAAGACTCAATACGAGGATTGATCGGTGCAGACAGATGAGATGAGTGCAGTTTCCTGACTTTATTACAAAAAAAAACAAGTGAGAGAATTGAGTTAGGAAAGCAGCAGAAGTTGGATGTTAACTTTTATGAACTTAGTAAAAAAAAAAAAGTAAAGTGGTATTGTGTGTTTGTGCAAACGGAGTATTTTGGGTTCACTAAACAAATCCTGTTCTTTTTCCCGTTTGTTTTTTTTAAACCGAATGCTCCTCCATTGCTCGGACAAGACGAAGATCAATGAAAGTTGGTTTCCTGTACAACAAGAACAACAACACCCAGAGTCCTGCAGGTCATCTCCTGTACAGCGATCAACTCTACCAGGCCAATCACAGCTCAGTACGGTTATCTGCTCTCCAGCGCCCCCCATGACCCCCCCCCCCAACCCCTGACCCCTTCAAGAACCTCTGCCTGCAGGACGTCCACTCTTCTCCCTCAGCATCAATCTGAGCCAGGCTTGTTCTGCATTTTTCACAAAACAAAAAACTGTTGTGTCTGCGTTTACATTTGTTCAGACACAAAACCAAGCTGAAAACACATTCAGCAAGAGGACATGACAATAAATGTGATGCCTGTTCATTTTAATGTACTTGTGTGTGCTTAAGAAAACAGTGGCTGAAAGGGAACCTGAGGGTTACGGCAAGCTGCTAGAAGAAATGTTTGTTTGTTTGTTTTTTCCTCATGCACTTAAAATGGATGTATCAAAAAGGCACATCCACTTTAACTGCAGCCTGTATGAGTTGGTGGGCGTGTGGCACATTAATGACCGAGAAACGGACGATGTAGGTCAAAGTCAAGTGGTAAAAGAAAAAAAATACAAAAACAAGTTGTTCCTTGGTGGATTTGGGGATTATTATGGAGGAAAATTTAGCATGACTTTTTCAAAAAAAAAAAAAAAAAAAAGAAAAAGAAAAATGTTTACAATATAACGAAACATCCAGAGTTTGACATCTGTGCTGGTTTGGAGCAGATAGAAAAGTTGCCTTTCAGATTTATGTTTCATTTTGACACAGATGTTCCTTCATTAAAAGGGAAAATCCACCATCAGATGTTTTTACACGGTTCGAAATCACCATGTAGTACCACCATACAGTGCTTATTTCTGTATGACATAACCCATTGTAACTCAACTCATGTCATCTACGTTTGTGCCAGGTATTACTTTACTACATTTCCCAGAATGCCTCTAAACAGTTACCCTTTAAAATGAAGTAATGTCAAAAAGACAAGAAGGACAATTTAACCAAAGAGTAACTGACACCTGAGAACTTAAAACACCCAGACGACAGAGGTCATATACAACATTTCATTTATATTTTTACTGTACACAACAGAAGTACTTTTATTACTTTCTGCCGCCTGTCTTGTTGGCCCGCCAATGAGCAGAGCGAAAGCTTCATAGTCTTAAAAAAATGTGTATAAATATATGATTTCTTATTTTTATTCACCTTTAAAAGAAAAAGTATTATCAGCTGTTGCAAAAATATCTGATATCAGCATCCAGGCATTGAAACCGACCCATTTATCATTGTGATTGTGATGTTTTTTTTAATAACAGCTGAAGTCCTTTGGTGGATTTTCCCTTTAAATGACATAGTAAACTCAGAGTGTAAAATATAAGTAGGATATACCACGACAAATGTAGGTGACAAATTGATTAACAAAAGAAGCTATAATGTTGATTTCATTAACATTTTTACTGAGATCTCTCTTGCTTTCATAGATACAGTTCTTTCAAAGTGGAGAATTACTTTCTCAAGCCAAATCTTCTTCTTTTCTGTTTTTTTTTTTTTTACTGTAGGTCTCAGGTCTTTTAGTGCTCGATCAGTTCTGTGCTTATTTTGTTTCTGCTTCTTTTTTTAAACTACACAGTAGCTATGGATACATTAAAAAAAAAAAAAGCATTGAACTAAATGAATGTATTCAAGAGCTATTGTGTGTTGCTTGATTTGGCTGAGAAATATGCTGAAATCTATCTCAAACGCATCAGGCAAGCCAATCCAGTTATCCCACCCACCTCGCCTACATGTTTACAGGTTAGATGTGCAGCTGCTGTCAGCGTAGACATGATATTGAGAAGGCTGACAATCCATTCATGGGACAAGTGAGCGCTGTCAATCAAGTAGATTGCTTAAAGGATGTTTTTTGTTTTACACGGCCGGTGTTGATGCACACTGTGAAAAAATGATGTCCATATTAACACTGAAAGTTATTTTTAAATGTCTTACCATTGTGTTTGAACAGTGCAACAACAGTGCAATAACAACCTGTTAGCAAGTTGGAACAATACTAGAGCTCAATCTTCTCACTTCATCTGATAGGCTAACTTTAAGGCAGCGCTAACAAGCTTTCGCAATAACTTCAATATTCGCTATTTGATCCTCTATTAATATCATGCAAGAGATTAAAAACTAGTGGGAATATTTCACATTTCAGTGTAGTATTTACACCCAATGCAATTCAGACTTGCCAGACAGGCTAATCACAACAGCTACCAAACTGTGTTTCACACAAACCTAACCTGATTCATATGGCCATTTCAACATACATTGCTTTTACATACAGATCAATCTGTCAAATGAATCTAGCATAGGTTTAATATAAGTCAAATTTTGGGGTGGCACTGATACAGATACAACCTCACCTCGCCAGTTATATGCTATATGTAGCAGGAACTAGTGGGTAGGATTTCCATCTATACAATGAGTTGTCTGTCAGAGGTGTGTGTTTGAAAACACCAGCATTGCTGCAGAAGTATCAGTTAACTGGACTCCCCCAAATTTAAAGATATACGAATACAATGGCCACAGAAACACAGTCCAGCTAGTTAGTGAGTTGCTACAGCTATTAGGCTACATAACCCTACTGATATTATCATTTTCAAAATAGTTACGAAGACATTATACATTGGTACATTGGTACATATGCATTGGTATTAAGCCTACTGTTGTTAGCTTAGCTAATGTTCATTGTTTTACATAAACCATAAGTTCACACACTGTCAACAGCTTTCACATGTAATGAAGAACTACTTGCCTTTTTAATCTTAGTGCTGTGTAACAAACTTCAAAATGCCCTGCACTGGCATAAGCTTAGTTCACTTTTTTCTTTTTCTTGTTTGTTTTTTTTTACTCGTTTCATTGCAGTTCCCAGTTTCTTGTTAAGATGGATATTTTTTGAAGCAGCTGTGTAAACACTTTGACAGGACTATCATTAGTTTTCTTGTCTGCTAGAGTCTGGATGTGACCCTTGAGAGGAAAAAAAGGGGGTATGATTTTACTAAGTGCTTAAACTAGCTATTGTGTATCCAAACCCTGGACGGACGGATGCTGGCAGGACAGATTGGTAACTGGTCTGAACTGTGGCGCTCCAAAGTTGGGCAGCGATGGAGCCGCTGAAGAGGAACATTTTATGTGGTGGTGACAAAAAAGGAGTGTATAAAGTGTGAATAAACTTTGGACTTCAGTTTGTTGTTATTTCATTGCATTTTTCTTTTTTATATTTTAGCGCCTTTCTAGAAATTCCTGTAGGGTTACGGTTAGGTCATCATAAAAATAGTCCTGAATTGATGGTGCAGTTTTGGATAAAATGCTTCTTGGGTTGGACACTGTAGGCCGACAGCATAAAAGGGATTTTTTATGAATAAAAATGTGTTTTTTATAGAGAGAAAACCAGAGAAAATCCGTATGTCCTGTTGTATCTTAAGACCTTGACACTAAACTACACATTCTTATGTGGTGCTGCCACTTGTGACCATAAGCCACTGGGTTGTGTTAGACCGGGTCAGCTATTTTCAATAGGAGGTGATTATCTTCTTCCCTAAGCTTTGTCCTGAGGTTTTCATAGGAACCAAACAATATGTGAATAAACTCAACCAGCACTCAACCAGTCCGTGTGCACAGAGTTCTGCACAAGTTGTGCATTACTGGATGTACAGTCCGTCTTTAGCTAATGTCAGATAAGGAAGCTGTGTATTATCATTAGGCAAATTCACTAGCTATTTGAACATGCATTATTTTTAATTGAGCACGATTTTCTGATTGTTGGTATAGTTTATCCTATGTGTGACTTATCCTGTGTTGCACGTTGCTGCCCATAGGCAAAATAACATGAAGCATATGGCTTTACATTAATCTGGAGATCCTCACATCATAGAGTCTGTTGGTGAATATGCTGCAACCTCAGGGGAATACGAACACTCTGGGAATCAGGGGAGTGAAGATTTCAACACACACTGTTATAAAATTACTCACAGAAAGAGTAAATGATAAATTGAGATTGTTAATGTAGATGTAAATGCATGGACATTAGGTTGCTCGTTGTGTTGGTTGTGCAAAGACAATATCATAGTGAAGTTAACCATTTCCAGATTTGTTGACACTTGGCTCTATGTCGCTGACAATTGGACCTTTTTTCTCCATTGGCCTGGGAATAAAGGCACTAAAGACATAACCACCCCCACCCCACACTGTCTGGCCCTCTCAGGCCCCACAGCTATGCCCACCCCCCCACGTAAAATATAGGCATTTCTTGTTCTTTCTTAATTACCTCAGAAAATAATTACCATGCTCCACACTGAACTTTGTCCGCCATGTGTGAGTGGCTTCTAGTCACATTTCTTTGTGGTTGAGCAGTCTCGCTGGTTATGTTTAGAGGGAAATGATAGGTTACAATCACAGCTGTGAGCGTCAACTGCCTTTTAAAGCAAGAAGGAATTTGAGGGCTTCAACACACTCGCTTACTTTGGTATCGTCTCAGACATGTCACATGGCTTTTTAATTGAAATACACTGAGCAAACATTCAGTGGTCATTGACATGTCTGACGTTTCACTTGATTACATAAAAAACCCTGGCGATAAAAATGCGTCAAACTAGAAAATGCTCTATAAGGTACAATTGACATAATTGATGTGTTTGGGAACTGATAACGGTATGTTCTCTTTTTACATAACACCTGGGTAAACATGAGCAGGTGGTTTCACATGTGGTCTTCAGAGAGCTCTAACTGATGTCGCTGTTCTCCTCCTCCTGAACAGCAAGTTTCTTTTAGTCTTGATTTTTTTTTCTATCCTGAATTCCCTCTTTGTCTGCTTGGCCAATATATAGCAGGAGGTCCCATCAGCTCCAGCAGTTCCACTCTCCTCCTCTTACGCTCAGCATCCATCTGATACCATGCGGACCGAGGCCAGCACTCTGCTGCTGCTGCTCGCCTGCTGCCTCTGGGCAGATGAGGCTCAAAGCAACAACTACAGGAGACAAAACATCTGGGATGAGCCAATCAAATTCAACACCAAGGCTAATGACTTATGTACCATGATCATCACCGGTCATGGGGAGTACACCAGGCTGAGGCTGTCCTGTCAGAGCAGCAAGCGCTCCTACTGGTGCGACTATGAGGGGAAGCCTTACACCTGCCGCTCTTACAACAAAAACCCTCGACACTACTTTGTCCAGATGATGTGGGACTTCAGAAAGCTCCACAATGCCTGCCAGGGGCAGAGGCAAATCCTACCACACATGTGCAGGATGGCAACTAATGACTCCCAGATGGTGTTTTCAACTGCGTCCTTCTCTCGGTCAGAGGATTCTTCAAGGACAGTAGCAAGACCAGTGGTACGGCCTTGGAGACCTCAACCTCAGCCTGCACCTACCAGTCCAGTCTCAGTGAGGACGAAGCAAATTTCCATGAAATCCTTTCAAGATACACCAAGAGTAAAGACCACACAGAGGACCACCCCGCAACCACCGACACCCCCTGAGGAGAGCAAGGCCAAGAGGATGGCTCGGCAGTACTGTTGGAAGTCCCTTAAAGGCCTCTGTGCCTTTTTCATTGGGCTGGTTAAAAACTAATGGGAAAGGTACTCCCCTTCCTACAGTTGCTCAAACTATTATATTTATGGTGTTTTATGATTAATCCAACAGGAAATGAGGGTTCTTGAATCATGTTTGTTTCTATAACTCATTTGCGTAATTTAAACTTTTTTATTTTTCTTTGCTCAAGATGATCTGTTATATCCACAGACCTATAATTCTGATGAGGATCACTTCTGACGTCCTTGGGGAGAAACTGCGGTAGAAGAACTGCAGCGCCCTCTGCAGGGGAAAGAACTGGTACTGCAGTGACAAACCCTCCACTTCCACACCAGAACTTGCACACATCCTCGTCCACTGAGGGCCGGTCTAATGTGAAACTCCTGGCCAAACATCCTTTCAATGATGGAAAAACATTACTACCTGACTTAATCATGTGATTATTATTATTATTATTATTGCATGAAACACATACACTTGTAATAATATTTCTGCAGATGCTGCATTTTCAAAAATA
Source organism: Caranx ignobilis (assembly GCA_021432705.1). NCBI lineage: Eukaryota > Metazoa > Chordata > Actinopteri > Carangiformes > Carangidae > Caranx > Caranx ignobilis. The sequence continues at coordinate 22,371,580 of MU269981.1, forward strand.
TAGGGATCAAGCCAAAGACTCAACCCAATTTTGTGACTTATTTGTATTCATATTTGTTTACTTGTATATTATCTATTTGCATCACTTACTAGTACACAGTGGTATTCGACAATAGTGAATAATCCTCTGGTGTATTTGATAGATTTGATGAATGTGAAAATGTTTTAAGAAATATTGAAATACCTGCCATTCTCCTAACTCTGATAGTAAAATGGTTATGAACGATTGCTCTGTCTGTTACTTTTACTTTGTAAGAATCACCTGCTGTACTACTTTTGGCCTTTAGGTGTCTCTGTTGCTTTAGTTTCACAAACTTCAGTTTGTTCAGAGAGTGATTTCTATTTGCATGGGCATTTGGCATGTTTCAAGATATTTCTAGTCATTTTTTGTTTTAAACACACTGTTGTACCAGATGCTCCAGTAAAAGGCCTTAAAAAGCCAGTTACTTGTACATGTTTACAATAAAAAGTTGTCATGAAGCAGGTGGGATTTCTTCCATCAGGCAGAATGATCTGCCACTACGGATTACTTCTAATCCTGATATCTCAGCATAAATCTGGTCGGCATTCATAATTTTATACAAAATATGTTGTTGCCCTTTCTTAAATTTAAATTAGGCTTGACTGAAAGTAGGACAGAGAAAACAAACTTTTTGGGGGCTGTGCTGTTGCACTGATTACAATTTAACAGATTAAAAAACTACATACAAGCAGAATAACTTTCAAGGTCTTTTCAAGCAGCAGTAATCTGACTTAAACTATTCCTAAAAGGTTACCCCCCCACCCCCCCCTTCAGTAGTTCACCAATCTCAGCTCAAAAAAAAAAAAAAAAAAAAACTTTCTAAGCCCTTCAGTCATGCAGATTGAGTGAGTATGAGAAGAGGAGGGCTCATTGTGCAGCAGCGTACTGTAGCTGCAGGTGAAGGAGTCGCTCAGTCCTGAAGTTCACTCTGCAAAGTTCAGGTAAGTCACCACTGTTTGATCGGCTGTCACTCTCTAATGATCCCTGACTAATACACACTTTGGTATTAGCACAGTATTAGTGCTTGCGGTGTGTGTGTAGTGTTATAATGATGTAATAATCCTAAAGTTGGTCAGCCTAAATGTCCTGTCTGGCAATGATGGAAAGTAGCAAAGTGACTTTACTCTACTGCACTTAATCACAATATGCTGAGAAATATTGCAGTTTTAACTGTATAACTTTTATTTGACAGATTTTACATGCAAATCACATACAATACATAGTTATACCAGTGCTTTTCTATTAGCCTTTGTATGCAGTCCACGTGCTATTCAGTAAATACATTGGACTAAATACCTACTCCACCTCTGCATGTGGTGCTTTACAATTTAAAGCTACCATGGATTTCTTGTTATCTATACTTCTTGATACGATATGAGTTGTCCATACTTATGCATTATGCTTACTAATAGTCTTTTTTTTTACTTTTTATGGTATCACAGTATTCATGTCATGTCTGCTTCTCTGATTCTTCCACCACAGACCTCCTTTTAAAACAAGGATGAAAACATTGGTTCGCTGCTGCCTTAGACCAAATTAAATTAGGGGCTATTCATTTATATCTCTGAGTCGTAACTTTTTACTCAGCCGCTCTTTCTGATTTATTCCATTTTATTCTAATTTGTTCTTTTAATATCAAAATGCATTTACAAGTTTTTATATTGCCTCTTTTATATCCTCTCTTGTTACCTATTCATGTCACGCCTGAAAGCACTTTGAATCATATCTCGAAATGTTTCTGTAAGAAAAACCCAGTTGTTTCTTTCTAAAACACAGGTTTAATGGGGGATTAAAATGAGTCTTTGTGAGGAGGGAAATGAAAGGGATTAGAGGTCAGATAGCTTAATCCTAATTTATCCTCTTGCAGGGCCTTTTGTGTTGGTTTCATGGCTTTCTTCACCAATATCACCATCCTTCTGGTTCTGGCCTGCATTTGCCACCAGCAGATGTTGGGCAGCTGCTCGAGGGGCAACGGACGAAGGGGACGAGGGGTGGACAGAGGACAAAACAAGGAAAAGTCTGGGCTGAAGGTCGGACGCCAATCCAAAACTGCCTCTGCGCAGCCAGTTAAGGGAAAACTGGTCACCAAAGACAAGTCTGAGTGCACCTGGGCCGCGACAGGTGACGATGTCCTCATCCTCGGCGTCACATGCAAGAAGAACGACAAGAGCTTCAGCTGTGAATATGTTGCTAAACCATCACTCTGTCCGCAGTATGGCTCTGACGTCAAACTTTACTGGAAGCAAATTGCCAGGGCGCTGCAGAAGCAAAGGAGTCTGTGCCAGGACAGGAGCGCGCTGATCAGGGCAGGTATGTGCCGGAGAGCTGCCAGGGATGCTCACTTCAGATTTCATAATGCACAGAGGAAGAAGACGGCCCGGCCCGACACCCCACCTCCTCCACCCAAAACTGTCAAATCCTGTCAACCTGCCAACAAGAGGCTGGCAGAGGAGTACTGCAACGAGTCCTGGTCGAGTTTTTGCACGTTCTTTTTTACAATGGTGCAGGATTACGACTGCTGAGACGGAGAAAAGTAAAGAACTCAAACAGATTCGGTTTTCCATGCAGTCACATCAAAAGATATCGTAATAGAGACTCTAGAGATGCTTTGTACTTTGCAAAAAAAATTCATCTCCTCTGAAATGATAGTTTGTTTTTATGTAGCGTGCAAATCTTCCTGCTGTTCATCCATTCAATAAATACATTTTTTATGTATTTTTCCGTGTTGCTCTGTGATTTGTCCATTTGAGAGACTCACTGATGAGACATACACTTTAAAACAAAAGCCATTCATCTCTCTGACAATCACATAAAATTAAAACACAGGCAGCTCGTGACATTTACGATCATGTTTTCTTCATGCAATTTGCAATTTAAAAAGGCATATATATTTTTTTTCCATTATTGTCATGACCTTTTGAGACCATTTCATTTATATCAAAGCCCCTTTCTGTCTCTGCCAAATATGCACACACACTCCTACCAAAGGTATTCACTGGGAGATTAGATGCTTGAGCATGTTGGGTATTGACACAGTAATTTAAGCAGAGGGAGTGAAGCCTTAGCCTGCATACTTTGGCTCTAACAAGACCTTGAATCCACAGTGTGAAACAATGAAATACATGTTCTTCAGGCAAAATCAAAGTCAGAGGGCAGCAGGGATTTAAGTCTTGTTTGGCAGTTTTACTGTGATCATTGGAACTTCCCACACTTCAACAAGTTTGTCAGTACTTACAGACTTAATACTGTGCCTGGATATGTTTGTATCTACAAAGCTGTATCGACTGAAATGATAATCACATGTTAAACAGCTGTACACTATGTTGGCCCTGCTCAATACACTGCAACTTAAGAAAACATGCCAATAAACAAATGTGCTGCAAAGTCAGTCCTACAATACAGATGAAGTGTTTCCAGCCAACACAAACACAGCAGGGTATCATGATGGTGTAATCCTACCTGCAGAGGCACAGGTATGAGTCCAAGCCATGGCTGCTTTACTCTCCCTTCGACGATCCTGTCTTCCTTCTCATTTGCTTCTCTATCTGCATTAAGGCAGAAACAAGATAGCATGAACACAAAAAATACTTAGAAAGTTATGATTAAGTACTGAACAAGTCCCAGCAAGCTGCATCACTTCTCAGGGTTTCCTGGAAACACTTCTGTTGTGTTATAGGACAGAATATGCAGGACTTTGTGCTGATCACTCTGGGCCACCGTAGCACTAACTGTCGATAAGCCAACCTGAAAACGTCCAGATGCTGAGATAGGAATGGGACAGGACCAGGACCAGAACCACCAGAAAACGGAACCGGTACAAGGACCACCAGAACCAGAACCGGTACCAGGACCATACCGGAACCCTGACGTTACCGGAACTGGACCCCGAACCAGTACCGGGACCAGAACCGGGATCTGTACCGGAACCAGAACCGGGACAGGAACCGGGATCAGTACCGGAACCCGAACCGAGTTTGGTGCTGGGACCAGAACCGGTACCGGAACTCAAACCGGTACCAGAACGGGATCGGTACCGTTACCGGAACCTGAACCAGTACCAGGACCAGAACCGGGATCGGAACCGGGATCGGTGACCGAACCGGTACCAGAACCCGAACCGGTACCGGGACCAGAACCGGTACCTGTACCGAAACCCGAACCGGTACTGGTACCGGAACCCGAACCGGTAGCCGAACCCGAACCGGTACCGGAACTCGAACCGGTACCGAACCGGGATCGGTACCGGAACCAGAACCGGTACCAGAACCAGAACCGGTACCGGGACCAGAACCGAGATCCAGACAGGGACAAGAACCGGGACCGGTACCGGAACCCGAACCGGTACCGGTACCGGGATCGGTGCCGGGGCCAGAACCGGGACCCGACTACATCTTCTGTATTTGACTTCCCATCGCTATGAACTGTGGGTAATTCTCTGAAGCAAAGTCAATGTTGATGCTGACTGAAAGTGAGGGGACATAAACTAACTTGATGTGACAATGGGACATTCACACACTTCACATGAACGAGCCTAAGTCATTTAATGTCTATGCTCTGTAAGAGACCAGACTGAAACTCAGCCATTAACATGACGGACCAGGCCAGGGACACAAGACCCAATTCCCTTCCGCCTCTCAGGCCCTGAACCCTGACTGACTTGAACAACATCAGCTGTAAGCGAGTGTGAGAACCTGAAAGGGTCTAGATGCTGTGATAGGAATGGGACAGGACCAAGATCAGGACATAAAGTGACTTGATGATGTCACAATGGGACACTCACACACTTCACGTGAACCAGCCTCAGTCATATACACAATCGAAAACATCAGCTGCAAACATCAGAGTGTCAGCAGCAACGTTCAGTGCTCTAAAAGAGAGGAAACCATCTCTGAACACACCCGTTTGTTTTCTTGGAAAGGATGCACTTACACTTTTGTAACGATTACACAGCTCTTATTCTTCTGAAAGCTGTGTGAAAACCCTCTGCTTCATAAATGACAAGAGACAGACATAACTTTCTCCACCCACAGAGCAGCCTCAGGACATGGTGGTGTTTGAGAAAAGGGGAACGGCTTTCTCTCTTTCTTGATGATTTTGAGCTTTACCTCCTGCTGGAAACTAATCCATCACTCACAGCTGAAATCCATTAAGCTCAGACTCTCAGCAGGTTGCACTGTAGACCATGAGCGCACTGGAATGACTCACACTGCCATTTTCATCCTCCCAAGTGAAGAAGTAAAACAGACATTTTACACACCTTGCTTGAAGATCCAATCATCACAAAAGTTTCTGTCATGTCAGAGAGCCCATCAAAACAAAGTGAATGGTAAAAGATGTTATATTGATATTTAAGGTGTGTTGTGATTGATTTGCAGTGTCAACCATATATTTAAACATTTTAATATTGATATTGTGTTAAAAATACCAAAAGTACTACGACCTCTGAGGTGAATCCTCAGTGGTAGGTCTCAGGCTTTCGAGAGGATCTTGTGGACTCTTGCAGGACCTTCAGGGCTCTCTCATCTTTACCAACTGTATAATGAGCATAAAATTACCTTCAGCATTCCTCGGAAGAATTTTCTTTCTTTCTTTTTTTGAAATGTATTTTCCCATTTCAACTTGGATCCTTGATACTATACTTGCAATCAAACAGAGGGAAGGTCTGCCAGCTGTAAAAATAAATAAATAAATAAGTAATCAGCAGTTTCTGTCCATTTTTTTTCCTTTTCCTGTTGTGGCTGTATTATTATTATTGTTATTATCATTATACGGACAGTACTTGGTTGAACCTGTGAAGAAGCCAAACCCGGTAGCGAGCTAATCAGTGAGTCTTGTGAAAGTAACACGGTTAATGGATATAAAGTGTAACTGACCTTGCTGTCCGTGCCGGCAGCTGCTGTCCTGTCTTTTAACACCGCTGCTGGCTTTGTTTTTCCTCCTTCGTAGTATTTTTCTCAAGTAATCAAGGCTACTGCCGAGTTGACGGTGTGCTTCCTGTTTACGACGGGCGGTGCATGCTCAGTGTACGTGTTCGCGCACTCGATGTACAACGTCAACGATTGACGCACGCAGCCGTTAAAAAAATGAAATAACGCTAAGAAGAACATTTTTATTTACACATAACATTGCACGTGTGTTGCTTCAGTATATCAAAGTTGGATAAGACCTATCTACCTTGTAACTTTTTCAATGTTCGTGTCAAACAAAGACACATATTGCTGTGTGTGTGTGTAACGTGGGCCCGGCTCCCTCCGTTCACTCTCTATGGCCAGTGAACGGCGGCCAGCCTCAACCCCGCCCCTCGCTTCCTGGTCAAGGCAGCTGGCCGGGGGGATTCTGCCCCGTGTGTGTGAGTGTACGTGTTAACGTGGGCCCGGCTCCCTCCGTTCACTCTCTATGGCCAGTGAACGGCGGCCAGCCTCAACCCCGCCCCTCGCTTCCTGGTCAAGCAGCTGGCCGGGGGGATTCTGCCCCGTGTGTGTGAGTCTACGTGTTAACGTGGGCCCGGCTCCCTCCGTTCACTCTCTATGGCCAGTGAACGGCGGCCAGCCTCAACCCCGCCCCTCGCTTCCTGGTCAAGGCAGCTGGCCGGGGGGATTCTGCCCCGTGTGTGTGAGTCTACGTGTTAACGTGGGCCCGGCTCCCTCCGTTCACTCTCTATGGCCAGTGAACGGCGGCCAGCCTCAACCCCGCCCCTCGCTTCCTGGTCAAGGCAGCTGGCCGGGGGGATTCTGCCCCGTGTGTGTGAGTCTACGTGTTAACGTGGGCCCGGCTCCCTCCGTTCACTCTCTATGGCCAGTGAACGGCGGCCAGCCTCAACCCCGCCCCTCGCTTCCTGGTCAAGCAGCTGGCCGGGGGGATTCTGCCCCGTGTGTGTGTCTACGTGTTAACGTGGGCCCGGCTCCCTCCGTTCACTCTCTATGGCCAGTGAACGGCGGCCAGCCTCAACCCCGCCCCTCGCTTCCTGGTCAAAGGCAGCTGGCCGGGGGGATTCTGCCCCGTGTGTGTGAGTCTACGTGTTAACGTGGGCCCGGCTCCCTCCGTTCACTCTCTATGGCCAGTGAACGGCGGCCAGCCTCAACCCCGCCCCTCGCTTCCTGGTCAAGCAGCTGGCCGGGGGGATTCTGCCCCGTGTGTGTGTCTACGTGTTAACGTGGGCCCGGCTCCCTCCGTTCACTCTCTATGGCCAGTGAACGGCGGCCAGCCTCAACCCCGCCCCTCGCTTCCTGGTCAAGCAGCTGGCCGGGGGGATTCTGCCCCGTGTGTGTGAGTCTACGTGTTAACGTGGGCCCGGCTCCCTCCGTTCACTCTCTATGGCCAGTGAACGGCGGCCAGCCTCAACCCCGCCCCTCGCTTCCTGGTCAAGGCAGCTGGCCGGGGGGATTCTGCCCCGTGTGTGTGAGTCTACGTGTTAACGTGGGCCCGGCTCCCTCCGTTCACTCTCTATGGCCAGTGAACGGCGGCCAGCCTCAACCCCGCCCCTCGCTTCCTGGTCAAGGCAGCTGGCCGGGGGGATTCTGCCCCGTGTGTGTGAGTCTACGTGTTAACGTGGGCCCGGCTCCCTCCGTTCACTCTCTATGGCCAGTGAACGGCGGCCAGCCTCAACCCCGCCCCTCGCTTCCTGGTCAAAGCAGCTGGCCGGGGGGATTCTGCCCCGTGTGTGTGAGTCTACGTGTTAACGTGGGCCCGGCTCCCTCCGTTCACTCTCTATGGCCAGTGAACGGCGGCCAGCCTCAACCCCGCCCCTCGCTTCCTGGTCAAGGCAGCTGGCCGGGGGGATTCTGCCCCGTGTGTGTGAGTCTACGTGTTAACGTGGGCCCGGCTCCCTCCGTTCACTCTCTATGGCCAGTGAACGGCGGCCAGCCTCAACCCCGCCCCTCGCTTCCTGGTCAAAGCAGCTGGCCGGGGGGATTCTGCCCCGTGTGTGTGAGTCTACGTGTTAACGTGGGCCCGGCTCCCTCCGTTCACTCTCTATGGCCAGTGAACGGCGGCCAGCCTCAACCCCGCCCCTCGCTTCCTGGTCAAGCAGCTGGCCGGGGGGATTCTGCCCCGTGTGTGTGAGTCTACGTGTTAACGTGGGCCCGGCTCCCTCCGTTCACTCTCTATGGCCAGTGAACGGCGGCCAGCCTCAACCCCGCCCCTCGCTTCCTGGTCAAGGCAGCTGGCCGGGGGGATTCTGCCCCGTGTGTGTGAGTCTACGTGTTAACGTGGGCCCGGCTCCCTCCGTTCACTCTCTATGGCCAGTGAACGGCGGCCAGCCTCAACCCCGCCCCTCGCTTCCTGGTCAAGGCAGCTGGCCGGGGGGATTCTGCCCCGTGTGTGTGAGTGTACGTGTTAACGTGGGCCCGGCTCCCTCCGTTCACTCTCTATGGCCAGTGAACGGCGGCCAGCCTCAACCCCGCCCCTCGCTTCCTGGTCAAGGCAGCTGGCCGGGGGGATTCTGCCCCGTGTGTGTGAGTCTACGTGTTAACGTGGGCCCGGCTCCCTCCGTTCACTCTCTATGGCCAGTGAACGGCGGCCAGCCTCAACCCCGCCCCTCGCTTCCTGGTCAAGCAGCTGGCCGGGGGGATTCTGCCCCGTGTGTGTGAGTCTACGTGTTAACGTGGGCCCGGCTCCCTCCGTTCACTCTCTATGGCCAGTGAACGGCGGCCAGCCTCAACCCCGCCCCTCGCTTCCTGGTCAAGGCAGCTGGCCGGGGGGATTCTGCCCCGTGTGTGTGAGTCTACGTGTTAACGTGGGCCCGGCTCCCTCCGTTCACTCTCTATGGCCAGTGAACGGCGGCCAGCCTCAACCCCGCCCCTCGCTTCCTGGTCAAGCAGCTGGCCGGGGGATTCTGCCCCGTGTGTGAGTGTACGTGTTAACGTGGGCCCGGCTCCCTCCGTTCACTCTCTATGGCCAGTGAACGGCGGCCAGCCTCAACCCCGCCCCTCGCTTCCTGGTCAAGGCAGCTGGCCGGGGGGATTCTGCCCCGTGTGTGTGAGTCTACGTGTTAACGTGGGCCCGGCTCCCTCCGTTCACTCTCTATGGCCAGTGAACGGCGGCCAGCCTCAACCCCGCCCCTCGCTTCCTGGTCAAGGCAGCTGGCCGGGGGGATTCTGCCCCGTGTGTGTGAGTCTACGTGTTAACGTGGGCCCGGCTCCCTCCGTTCACTCTCTATGGCCAGTGAACGGCGGCCAGCCTCAACCCCGCCCCTCGCTTCCTGGTCAAGGCAGCTGGCCGGGGGGATTCTGCCCCGTGTGTGTGAGTCTACGTGTTAACGTGGGCCCGGCTCCCTCCGTTCACTCTCTATGGCCAGTGAACGGCGGCCAGCCTCAACCCCGCCCCTCGCTTCCTGGTCAAGGCAGCTGGCCGGGGGGATTCTGCCCCGTGTGTGTGAGTCTACGTGTTAACGTGGGCCCGGCTCCCTCCGTTCACTCTCTATGGCCAGTGAACGGCGGCCAGCCTCAACCCCGCCCCTCGCTTCCTGGTCAAGGCAGCTGGCCGGGGGGATTCTGCCCCGTGTGTGTGAGTCTACGTGTTAACGTGGGCCCGGCTCCCTCCGTTCACTCTCTATGGCCAGTGAACGGCGGCCAGCCTCAACCCCGCCCCTCGCTTCCTGGTCAAGGCAGCTGGCCGGGGGGATTCTGCCCCGTGTGTGAGTCTACGTGTTAACGTGGGCCCGGCTCCCTCCGTTCACTCTCTATGGCCAGTGAACGGCGGCCAGCCTCAACCCCGCCCCTCGCTTCCTGGTCAAGGCAGCTGGCCGGGGGGATTCTGCCCCGTGTGTGTGAGTCTACGTGTTAACGTGGGCCCGGCTCCCTCCGTTCACTCTCTATGGCCAGTGAACGGCGGCCAGCCTCAACCCCGCCCCTCGCTTCCTGGTCAAGGCAGCTGGCCGGGGGATTCTGCCCCGTGTGTGTGAGTCTACGTGTTAACGTGGGCCCGGCTCCCTCCGTTCACTCTCTATGGCCAGTGAACGGCGGCCAGCCTCAACCCCGCCCCTCGCTTCCTGGTCAAGGCAGCTGGCCGGGGGGATTCTGCCCCGTGTGTGTGAGTCTACGTGTTAACGTGGGCCCGGCTCCCTCCGTTCACTCTCTATGGCCAGTGAACGGCGGCCAGCCTCAACCCCGCCCCTCGCTTCCTGGTCAAGGCAGCTGGCCGGGGGGATTCTGCCCCGTGTGTGTGAGTCTACGTGTTAACGTGGGCCCGGCTCCCTCCGTTCACTCTCTATGGCCAGTGAACGGCGGCCAGCCTCAACCCCGCCCCTCGCTTCCTGGTCAAGGCAGCTGGCCGGGGGGATTCTGCCCCGTGTGTGTGAGTCTACGTGTTAACGTGGGCCCGGCTCCCTCCGTTCACTCTCTATGGCCAGTGAACGGCGGCCAGCCTCAACCCCGCCCCTCGCTTCCTGGTCAAGGCAGCTGGCCGGGGGGATTCTGCCCCGTGTGTGTGAGTCTACGTGTTAACGTGGGCCCGGCTCCCTCCGTTCACTCTCTATGGCCAGTGAACGGCGGCCAGCCTCAACCCCGCCCCTCGCTTCCTGGTCAAGGCAGCTGGCCGGGGGGATTCTGCCCCGTGTGTGTGAGTCTACGTGTTAACGTGGGCCCGGCTCCCTCCGTTCACTCTCTATGGCCAGTGAACGGCGGCCAGCCTCAACCCCGCCCCTCGCTTCCTGGTCAAGGCAGCTGGCCGGGGGGATTCTGCCCCGTGTGTGTGAGTCTACGTGTTAACGTGGGCCCGGCTCCCTCCGTTCACTCTCTATGGCCAGTGAACGGCGGCCAGCCTCAACCCCGCCCCTCGCTTCCTGGTCAAGGCAGCTGGCCGGGGGGATTCTGCCCCGTGTGTGTGAGTCTACGTGTTAACGTGGGCCCGGCTCCCTCCGTTCACTCTCTATGGCCAGTGAACGGCGGCCAGCCTCAACCCCGCCCCTCGCTTCCTGGTCAAGGCAGCTGGCCGGGGGGATTCTGCCCCGTGTGTGTGAGTCTACGTGTTAACGTGGGCCCGGCTCCCTCCGTTCACTCTCTATGGCCAGTGAACGGCGGCCAGCCTCAACCCCGCCCCTCGCTTCCTGGTCAAGGCAGCTGGCCGGGGGGATTCTGCCCCGTGTGTGTGAGTCTACGTGTTAACGTGGGCCCGGCTCCCTCCGTTCACTCTCTATGGCCAGTGAACGGCGGCCAGCCTCAACCCCGCCCCTCGCTTCCTGGTCAAGGCAGCTGGCCGGGGGGATTCTGCCCCGTGTGTGTGAGTCTACGTGTTAACGTGGGCCCGGCTCCCTCCGTTCACTCTCTATGGCCAGTGAACGGCGGCCAGCCTCAACCCCGCCCCTCGCTTCCTGGTCAAGGCAGCTGGCCGGGGGGATTCTGCCCCGTGTGTGTGAGTCTACGTGTTAACGTGGGCCCGGCTCCCTCCGTTCACTCTCTATGGCCAGTGAACGGCGGCCAGCCTCAACCCCGCCCCTCGCTTCCTGGTCAAGGCAGCTGGCCGGGGGATTCTGCCCCGTGTGTGTGAGTCTACGTGTTAACGTGGGCCCGGCTCCCTCCGTTCACTCTCTATGGCCAGTGAACGGCGGCCAGCCTCAACCCCGCCCCTCGCTTCCTGGTCAAGGCAGCTGGCCGGGGGGATTCTGCCCCGTGTGTGTGAGTCTACGTGTTAACGTGGGCCCGGCTCCCTCCGTTCACTCTCTATGGCCAGTGAACGGCGGCCAGCCTCAACCCCGCCCCTCGCTTCCTGGTCAAGGCAGCTGGCCGGGGGGATTCTGCCCCGTGTGTGTGAGTCTACGTGTTAACGTGGGCCCGGCTCCCTCCGTTCACTCTCTATGGCCAGTGAACGGCGGCCAGCCTCAACCCCGCCCCTCGCTTCCTGGTCAAGCAGCTGGCCGGGGGGATTCTGCCCCGTGTGTGTGAGTCTACGTGTTAACGTGGGCCCGGCTCCCTCCGTTCACTCTCTATGGCCAGTGAACGGCGGCCAGCCTCAACCCCGCCCCTCGCTTCCTGGTCAAGGCAGCTGGCCGGGGGGATTCTGCCCCGTGTGTGTGAGTCTACGTGTTAACGTGGGCCCGGCTCCCTCCGTTCACTCTCTATGGCCAGTGAACGGCGGCCAGCCTCAACCCCGCCCCTCGCTTCCTGGTCAAGGCAGCTGGCCGGGGGGATTCTGCCCCGTGTGTGTGAGTCTACGTGTTAACGTGGGCCCGGCTCCCTCCGTTCACTCTCTATGGCCAGTGAACGGCGGCCAGCCTCAACCCCGCCCCTCGCTTCCTGGTCAAGGCAGCTGGCCGGGGGGATTCTGCCCCGTGTGTGTGAGTCTACGTGTTAACGTGGGCCCGGCTCCCTCCGTTCACTCTCTATGGCCAGTGAACGGCGGCCAGCCTCAACCCCGCCCCTCGCTTCCTGGTCAAGGCAGCTGGCCGGGGGGATTCTGCCCCGTGTGTGTGAGTCTACGTGTTAACGTGGGCCCGGCTCCCTCCGTTCACTCTCTATGGCCAGTGAACGGCGGCCAGCCTCAACCCCGCCCCTCGCTTCCTGGTCAAGGCAGCTGGCCGGGGGGATTCTGCCCCGTGTGTGTGAGTCTACGTGTTAACGTGGGCCCGGCTCCCTCCGTTCACTCTCTATGGCCAGTGAACGGCGGCCAGCCTCAACCCCGCCCCTCGCTTCCTGGTCAAGGCAGCTGGCCGGGGGATTCTGCCCCGTGTGTGTGAGTCTACGTGTTAACGTGGGCCCGGCTCCCTCCGTTCACTCTCTATGGCCAGTGAACGGCGGCCAGCCTCAACCCCGCCCCTCGCTTCCTGGTCAAGGCAGCTGGCCGGGGGATTCTGCCCCGTGTGTGTGAGTCTACGTGTTAACGTGGGCCCGGCTCCCTCCGTTCACTCTCTATGGCCAGTGAACGGCGGCCAGCCTCAACCCCGCCCCTCGCTTCCTGGTCAAGGCAGCTGGCCGGGGGGATTCTGCCCCGTGTGTGAGTCTACGTGTTAACGTGGGCCCGGCTCCCTCCGTTCACTCTCTATGGCCAGTGAACGGCGGCCAGCCTCAACCCCGCCCCTCGCTTCCTGGTCAAGGCAGCTGGCCGGGGGGATTCTGCCCCGTGTGTGAGTCTACGTGTTAACGTGGGCCCGGCTCCCTCCGTTCACTCTCTATGGCCAGTGAACGGCGGCCAGCCTCAACCCCGCCCCTCGCTTCCTGGTCAAGCAGCTGGCCGGGGGATTCTGCCCCGTGTGTGTGAGTCTACGTGTTAACGTGGGCCCGGCTCCCTCCGTTCACTCTCTATGGCCAGTGAACGGCGGCCAGCCTCAACCCCGCCCCTCGCTTCCTGGTCAAGGCAGCTGGCCGGGGGGATTCTGCCCCGTGTGTGTGAGTCTACGTGTTAACGTGGGCCCGGCTCCCTCCGTTCACTCTCTATGGCCAGTGAACGGCGGCCAGCCTCAACCCCGCCCCTCGCTTCCTGGTCAAGGCAGCTGGCCGGGGGGATTCTGCCCCGTGTGTGTGAGTCTACGTGTTAACGTGGGCCCGGCTCCCTCCGTTCACTCTCTATGGCCAGTGAACGGCGGCCAGCCTCAACCCCGCCCCTCGCTTCCTGGTCAAGCAGCTGGCCGGGGGGATTCTGCCCCGTGTGTGTGAGTCTACGTGTTAACGTGGGCCCGGCTCCCTCCGTTCACTCTCTATGGCCAGTGAACGGCGGCCAGCCTCAACCCCGCCCCTCGCTTCCTGGTCAAGGCAGCTGGCCGGGGGGATTCTGCCCCGTGTGTGTGTCTACGTGTTAACGTGGGCCCGGCTCCCTCCGTTCACTCTCTATGGCCAGTGAACGGCGGCCAGCCTCAACCCCGCCCCTCGCTTCCTGGTCAAGGCAGCTGGCCGGGGGGATTCTGCCCCGTGTGTGTGAGTCTACGTGTTAACGTGGGCCCGGCTCCCTCCGTTCACTCTCTATGGCCAGTGAACGGCGGCCAGCCTCAACCCCGCCCCTCGCTTCCTGGTCAAGGCAGCTGGCCGGGGGGATTCTGCCCCGTGTGTGAGTCTACGTGTTAACGTGGGCCCGGCTCCCTCCGTTCACTCTCTATGGCCAGTGAACGGCGGCCAGCCTCAACCCCGCCCCTCGCTTCCTGGTCAAGGCAGCTGGCCGGGGGGATTCTGCCCCGTGTGTGTGAGTCTACGTGTTAACGTGGGCCCGGCTCCCTCCGTTCACTCTCTATGGCCAGTGAACGGCGGCCAGCCTCAACCCCGCCCCTCGCTTCCTGGTCAAGGCAGCTGGCCGGGGGGATTCTGCCCCGTGTGTGTGAGTCTACGTGTTAACGTGGGCCCGGCTCCCTCCGTTCACTCTCTATGGCCAGTGAACGGCGGCCAGCCTCAACCCCGCCCCTCGCTTCCTGGTCAAGGCAGCTGGCCGGGGGGATTCTGCCCCGTGTGTGTGAGTCTACGTGTTAACGTGGGCCCGGCTCCCTCCGTTCACTCTCTATGGCCAGTGAACGGCGGCCAGCCTCAACCCCGCCCCTCGCTTCCTGGTCAAGCAGCTGGCCGGGGGATTCTGCCCCGTGTGTGTGAGTCTACGTGTTAACGTGGGCCCGGCTCCCTCCGTTCACTCTCTATGGCCAGTGAACGGCGGCCAGCCTCAACCCCGCCCCTCGCTTCCTGGTCAAGGCAGCTGGCCGGGGGATTCTGCCCCGTGTGTGTGAGTCTACGTGTTAACGTGGGCCCGGCTCCCTCCGTTCACTCTCTATGGCCAGTGAACGGCGGCCAGCCTCAACCCCGCCCCTCGCTTCCTGGTCAAGGCAGCTGGCCGGGGGGATTCTGCCCCGTGTGTGTGAGTCTACGTGTTAACGTGGGCCCGGCTCCCTCCGTTCACTCTCTATGGCCAGTGAACGGCGGCCAGCCTCAACCCCGCCCCTCGCTTCCTGGTCAAGGCAGCTGGCCGGGGGATTCTGCCCCGTGTGTGTGAGTCTACGTGTTAACGTGGGCCCGGCTCCCTCCGTTCACTCTCTATGGCCAGTGAACGGCGGCCAGCCTCAACCCCGCCCCTCGCTTCCTGGTCAAGGCAGCTGGCCGGGGGGATTCTGCCCCGTGTGTGTGAGTCTACGTGTTAACGTGGGCCCGGCTCCCTCCGTTCACTCTCTATGGCCAGTGAACGGCGGCCAGCCTCAACCCCGCCCCTCGCTTCCTGGTCAAGCAGCTGGCCGGGGGGATTCTGCCCCGTGTGTGTGAGTCTACGTGTTAACGTGGGCCCGGCTCCCTCCGTTCACTCTCTATGGCCAGTGAACGGCGGCCAGCCTCAACCCCGCCCCTCGCTTCCTGGTCAAGGCAGCTGGCCGGGGGGATTCTGCCCCGTGTGTGTGAGTCTACGTGTTAACGTGGGCCCGGCTCCCTCCGTTCACTCTCTATGGCCAGTGAACGGCGGCCAGCCTCAACCCCGCCCCTCGCTTCCTGGTCAAGGCAGCTGGCCGGGGGGATTCTGCCCCGTGTGTGTGAGTCTACGTGTTAACGTGGGCCCGGCTCCCTCCGTTCACTCTCTATGGCCAGTGAACGGCGGCCAGCCTCAACCCCGCCCCTCGCTTCCTGGTCAAGGCAGCTGGCCGGGGGGATTCTGCCCCGTGTGTGTGAGTCTACGTGTTAACGTGGGCCCGGCTCCCTCCGTTCACTCTCTATGGCCAGTGAACGGCGGCCAGCCTCAACCCCGCCCCTCGCTTCCTGGTCAAGGCAGCTGGCCGGGGGGATTCTGCCCCGTGTGTGTGAGTCTACGTGTTAACGTGGGCCCGGCTCCCTCCGTTCACTCTCTATGGCCAGTGAACGGCGGCCAGCCTCAACCCCGCCCCTCGCTTCCTGGTCAAGGCAGCTGGCCGGGGGGATTCTGCCCCGTGTGTGTGAGTCTACGTGTTAACGTGGGCCCGGCTCCCTCCGTTCACTCTCTATGGCCAGTGAACGGCGGCCAGCCTCAACCCCGCCCCTCGCTTCCTGGTCAAGGCAGCTGGCCGGGGGGATTCTGCCCCGTGTGTGTGAGTCTACGTGTTAACGTGGGCCCGGCTCCCTCCGTTCACTCTCTATGGCCAGTGAACGGCGGCCAGCCTCAACCCCGCCCCTCGCTTCCTGGTCAAGGCAGCTGGCCGGGGGGATTCTGCCCCGTGTGTGTGAGTCTACGTGTTAACGTGGGCCCGGCTCCCTCCGTTCACTCTCTATGGCCAGTGAACGGCGGCCAGCCTCAACCCCGCCCCTCGCTTCCTGGTCAAGGCAGCTGGCCGGGGGGATTCTGCCCCGTGTGTGTGAGTCTACGTGTTAACGTGGGCCCGGCTCCCTCCGTTCACTCTCTATGGCCAGTGAACGGCGGCCAGCCTCAACCCCGCCCCTCGCTTCCTGGTCAAGGCAGCTGGCCGGGGGGATTCTGCCCCGTGTGTGTGAGTACGTGTTAACGTGGGCCCGGCTCCCTCCGTTCACTCTCTATGGCCAGTGAACGGCGGCCAGCCTCAACCCCGCCCCTCGCTTCCTGGTCAAGGCAGCTGGCCGGGGGGATTCTGCCCCGTGTGTGTGAGTCTACGTGTTAACGTGGGCCCGGCTCCCTCCGTTCACTCTCTATGGCCAGTGAACGGCGGCCAGCCTCAACCCCGCCCCTCGCTTCCTGGTCAAGGCAGCTGGCCGGGGGATTCTGCCCCGTGTGTGTGAGTCTACGTGTTAACGTGGGCCCGGCTCCCTCCGTTCACTCTCTATGGCCAGTGAACGGCGGCCAGCCTCAACCCCGCCCCTCGCTTCCTGGTCAAGGCAGCTGGCCGGGGGGATTCTGCCCCGTGTGTGTGAGTCTACGTGTTAACGTGGGCCCGGCTCCCTCCGTTCACTCTCTATGGCCAGTGAACGGCGGCCAGCCTCAACCCCGCCCCTCGCTTCCTGGTCAAGGCAGCTGGCCGGGGGGATTCTGCCCCGTGTGTGTGAGTCTACGTGTTAACGTGGGCCCGGCTCCCTCCGTTCACTCTCTATGGCCAGTGAACGGCGGCCAGCCTCAACCCCGCCCCTCGCTTCCTGGTCAAGCAGCTGGCCGGGGGGATTCTGCCCCGTGTGTGTGAGTCTACGTGTTAACGTGGGCCCGGCTCCCTCCGTTCACTCTCTATGGCCAGTGAACGGCGGCCAGCCTCAACCCCGCCCCTCGCTTCCTGGTCAAGGCAGCTGGCCGGGGGGATTCTGCCCCGTGTGTGTGAGTCTACGTGTTAACGTGGGCCCGGCTCCCTCCGTTCACTCTCTATGGCCAGTGAACGGCGGCCAGCCTCAACCCCGCCCCTCGCTTCCTGGTCAAGGCAGCTGGCCGGGGGGATTCTGCCCCGTGTGTGTGAGTCTACGTGTTAACGTGGGCCCGGCTCCCTCCGTTCACTCTCTATGGCCAGTGAACGGCGGCCAGCCTCAACCCCGCCCCTCGCTTCCTGGTCAAGGCAGCTGGCCGGGGGGATTCTGCCCCGTGTGTGAGTCTACGTGTTAACGTGGGCCCGGCTCCCTCCGTTCACTCTCTATGGCCAGTGAACGGCGGCCAGCCTCAACCCCGCCCCTCGCTTCCTGGTCAAGGCAGCTGGCCGGGGGGATTCTGCCCCGTGTGTGTGAGTCTACGTGTTAACGTGGGCCCGGCTCCCTCCGTTCACTCTCTATGGCCAGTGAACGGCGGCCAGCCTCAACCCCGCCCCTCGCTTCCTGGTCAAGGCAGCTGGCCGGGGGGATTCTGCCCCGTGTGTGTGAGTCTACGTGTTAACGTGGGCCCGGCTCCCTCCGTTCACTCTCTATGGCCAGTGAACGGCGGCCAGCCTCAACCCCGCCCCTCGCTTCCTGGTCAAGGCAGCTGGCCGGGGGGATTCTGCCCCGTGTGTGTGAGTCTACGTGTTAACGTGGGCCCGGCTCCCTCCGTTCACTCTCTATGGCCAGTGAACGGCGGCCAGCCTCAACCCCGCCCCTCGCTTCCTGGTCAAGGCAGCTGGCCGGGGGGATTCTGCCCCGTGTGTGAGTCTACGTGTTAACGTGGGCCCGGCTCCCTCCGTTCACTCTCTATGGCCAGTGAACGGCGGCCAGCCTCAACCCCGCCCCTCGCTTCCTGGTCAAGGCA
Organism: Caranx ignobilis; assembly: GCA_021432705.1. Lineage (NCBI taxonomy): Eukaryota > Metazoa > Chordata > Actinopteri > Carangiformes > Carangidae > Caranx > Caranx ignobilis. The sequence goes on from MU269981.1 coordinate 22,389,625, forward strand.
GCTGGCCGGGGGGATTCTGCCCCGTGTGTGAGTCTACGTGTTAACGTGGGCCCGGCTCCCTCCGTTCACTCTCTATGGCCAGTGAACGGCGGCCAGCCTCAACCCCGCCCCTCGCTTCCTGGTCAAGGCAGCTGGCCGGGGGGATTCTGCCCCGTGTGTGTGAGTCTACGTGTTAACGTGGGCCCGGCTCCCTCCGTTCACTCTCTATGGCCAGTGAACGGCGGCCAGCCTCAACCCCGCCCCTCGCTTCCTGGTCAAGGCAGCTGGCCGGGGGGATTCTGCCCCGTGTGTGAGTCTACGTGTTAACGTGGGCCCGGCTCCCTCCGTTCACTCTCTATGGCCAGTGAACGGCGGCCAGCCTCAACCCCGCCCCTCGCTTCCTGGTCAAGGCAGCTGGCCGGGGGGATTCTGCCCCGTGTGTGTGAGTCTACGTGTTAACGTGGGCCCGGCTCCCTCCGTTCACTCTCTATGGCCAGTGAACGGCGGCCAGCCTCAACCCCGCCCCTCGCTTCCTGGTCAAGGCAGCTGGCCGGGGGGATTCTGCCCCGTGTGTGTGAGTCTACGTGTTAACGTGGGCCCGGCTCCCTCCGTTCACTCTCTATGGCCAGTGAACGGCGGCCAGCCTCAACCCCGCCCCTCGCTTCCTGGTCAAGGCAGCTGGCCGGGGGGATTCTGCCCCGTGTGTGTGAGTCTACGTGTTAACGTGGGCCCGGCTCCCTCCGTTCACTCTCTATGGCCAGTGAACGGCGGCCAGCCTCAACCCCGCCCCTCGCTTCCTGGTCAAGGCAGCTGGCCGGGGGATTCTGCCCCGTGTGTGTGAGTCTACGTGTTAACGTGGGCCCGGCTCCCTCCGTTCACTCTCTATGGCCAGTGAACGGCGGCCAGCCTCAACCCCGCCCCTCGCTTCCTGGTCAAGGCAGCTGGCCGGGGGGATTCTGCCCCGTGTGTGTGAGTCTACGTGTTAACGTGGGCCCGGCTCCCTCCGTTCACTCTCTATGGCCAGTGAACGGCGGCCAGCCTCAACCCCGCCCCTCGCTTCCTGGTCAAGGCAGCTGGCCGGGGGGATTCTGCCCCGTGTGTGAGTCTACGTGTTAACGTGGGCCCGGCTCCCTCCGTTCACTCTCTATGGCCAGTGAACGGCGGCCAGCCTCAACCCCGCCCCTCGCTTCCTGGTCAAGGCAGCTGGCCGGGGGGATTCTGCCCCGTGTGTGTGAGTCTACGTGTTAACGTGGGCCCGGCTCCCTCCGTTCACTCTCTATGGCCAGTGAACGGCGGCCAGCCTCAACCCCGCCCCTCGCTTCCTGGTCAAGGCAGCTGGCCGGGGGGATTCTGCCCCGTGTGTGTGAGTCTACGTGTTAACGTGGGCCCGGCTCCCTCCGTTCACTCTCTATGGCCAGTGAACGGCGGCCAGCCTCAACCCCGCCCCTCGCTTCCTGGTCAAGGCAGCTGGCCGGGGGGATTCTGCCCCGTGTGTGTGAGTCTACGTGTTAACGTGGGCCCGGCTCCCTCCGTTCACTCTCTATGGCCAGTGAACGGCGGCCAGCCTCAACCCCGCCCCTCGCTTCCTGGTCAAGGCAGCTGGCCGGGGGGATTCTGCCCCGTGTGTGTGAGTCTACGTGTTAACGTGGGCCCGGCTCCCTCCGTTCACTCTCTATGGCCAGTGAACGGCGGCCAGCCTCAACCCCGCCCCTCGCTTCCTGGTCAAGCAGCTGGCCGGGGGGATTCTGCCCCGTGTGTGTGAGTCTACGTGTTAACGTGGGCCCGGCTCCCTCCGTTCACTCTCTATGGCCAGTGAACGGCGGCCAGCCTCAACCCCGCCCCTCGCTTCCTGGTCAAGGCAGCTGGCCGGGGGGATTCTGCCCCGTGTGTGTGAGTCTACGTGTTAACGTGGGCCCGGCTCCCTCCGTTCACTCTCTATGGCCAGTGAACGGCGGCCAGCCTCAACCCCGCCCCTCGCTTCCTGGTCAAGGCAGCTGGCCGGGGGGATTCTGCCCCGTGTGTGTGAGTCTACGTGTTAACGTGGGCCCGGCTCCCTCCGTTCACTCTCTATGGCCAGTGAACGGCGGCCAGCCTCAACCCCGCCCCTCGCTTCCTGGTCAAGGCAGCTGGCCGGGGGGATTCTGCCCCGTGTGTGTGAGTCTACGTGTTAACGTGGGCCCGGCTCCCTCCGTTCACTCTCTATGGCCAGTGAACGGCGGCCAGCCTCAACCCCGCCCCTCGCTTCCTGGTCAAGGCAGCTGGCCGGGGGGATTCTGCCCCGTGTGTGTGAGTCTACGTGTTAACGTGGGCCCGGCTCCCTCCGTTCACTCTCTATGGCCAGTGAACGGCGGCCAGCCTCAACCCCGCCCCTCGCTTCCTGGTCAAGGCAGCTGGCCGGGGGGATTCTGCCCCGTGTGTGTGAGTCTACGTGTTAACGTGGGCCCGGCTCCCTCCGTTCACTCTCTATGGCCAGTGAACGGCGGCCAGCCTCAACCCCGCCCCTCGCTTCCTGGTCAAGGCAGCTGGCCGGGGGGATTCTGCCCCGTGTGTGTGAGTCTACGTGTTAACGTGGGCCCGGCTCCCTCCGTTCACTCTCTATGGCCAGTGAACGGCGGCCAGCCTCAACCCCGCCCCTCGCTTCCTGGTCAAGGCAGCTGGCCGGGGGGATTCTGCCCCGTGTGTGTGAGTCTACGTGTTAACGTGGGCCCGGCTCCCTCCGTTCACTCTCTATGGCCAGTGAACGGCGGCCAGCCTCAACCCCGCCCCTCGCTTCCTGGTCAAGGCAGCTGGCCGGGGGGATTCTGCCCCGTGTGTGTGAGTCTACGTGTTAACGTGGGCCCGGCTCCCTCCGTTCACTCTCTATGGCCAGTGAACGGCGGCCAGCCTCAACCCCGCCCCTCGCTTCCTGGTCAAGGCAGCTGGCCGGGGGGATTCTGCCCCGTGTGTGTGAGTCTACGTGTTAACGTGGGCCCGGCTCCCTCCGTTCACTCTCTATGGCCAGTGAACGGCGGCCAGCCTCAACCCCGCCCCTCGCTTCCTGGTCAAGGCAGCTGGCCGGGGGGATTCTGCCCCGTGTGTGTGAGTCTACGTGTTAACGTGGGCCCGGCTCCCTCCGTTCACTCTCTATGGCCAGTGAACGGCGGCCAGCCTCAACCCCGCCCCTCGCTTCCTGGTCAAGGCAGCTGGCCGGGGGGATTCTGCCCCGTGTGTGTGAGTCTACGTGTTAACGTGGGCCCGGCTCCCTCCGTTCACTCTCTATGGCCAGTGAACGGCGGCCAGCCTCAACCCCGCCCCTCGCTTCCTGGTCAAGGCAGCTGGCCGGGGGGATTCTGCCCCGTGTGTGTGAGTCTACGTGTTAACGTGGGCCCGGCTCCCTCCGTTCACTCTCTATGGCCAGTGAACGGCGGCCAGCCTCAACCCCGCCCCTCGCTTCCTGGTCAAGGCAGCTGGCCGGGGGGATTCTGCCCCGTGTGTGAGTCTACGTGTTAACGTGGGCCCGGCTCCCTCCGTTCACTCTCTATGGCCAGTGAACGGCGGCCAGCCTCAACCCCGCCCCTCGCTTCCTGGTCAAGGCAGCTGGCCGGGGGGATTCTGCCCCGTGTGTGTGAGTCTACGTGTTAACGTGGGCCCGGCTCCCTCCGTTCACTCTCTATGGCCAGTGAACGGCGGCCAGCCTCAACCCCGCCCCTCGCTTCCTGGTCAAGGCAGCTGGCCGGGGGGATTCTGCCCCGTGTGTGAGTCTACGTGTTAACGTGGGCCCGGCTCCCTCCGTTCACTCTCTATGGCCAGTGAACGGCGGCCAGCCTCAACCCCGCCCCTCGCTTCCTGGTCAAGGCAGCTGGCCGGGGGGATTCTGCCCCGTGTGTGTGAGTCTACGTGTTAACGTGGGCCCGGCTCCCTCCGTTCACTCTCTATGGCCAGTGAACGGCGGCCAGCCTCAACCCCGCCCCTCGCTTCCTGGTCAAGGCAGCTGGCCGGGGGGATTCTGCCCCGTGTGTGTGAGTCTACGTGTTAACGTGGGCCCGGCTCCCTCCGTTCACTCTCTATGGCCAGTGAACGGCGGCCAGCCTCAACCCCGCCCCTCGCTTCCTGGTCAAGGCAGCTGGCCGGGGGGATTCTGCCCCGTGTGTGTGAGTCTACGTGTTAACGTGGGCCCGGCTCCCTCCGTTCACTCTCTATGGCCAGTGAACGGCGGCCAGCCTCAACCCCGCCCCTCGCTTCCTGGTCAAGGCAGCTGGCCGGGGGGATTCTGCCCCGTGTGTGAGTCTACGTGTTAACGTGGGCCCGGCTCCCTCCGTTCACTCTCTATGGCCAGTGAACGGCGGCCAGCCTCAACCCCGCCCCTCGCTTCCTGGTCAAGGCAGCTGGCCGGGGGGATTCTGCCCCGTGTGTGTGAGTCTACGTGTTAACGTGGGCCCGGCTCCCTCCGTTCACTCTCTATGGCCAGTGAACGGCGGCCAGCCTCAACCCCGCCCCTCGCTTCCTGGTCAAGGCAGCTGGCCGGGGGGATTCTGCCCCGTGTGTGTGAGTCTACGTGTTAACGTGGGCCCGGCTCCCTCCGTTCACTCTCTATGGCCAGTGAACGGCGGCCAGCCTCAACCCCGCCCCTCGCTTCCTGGTCAAGGCAGCTGGCCGGGGGGATTCTGCCCCGTGTGTGTGAGTCTACGTGTTAACGTGGGCCCGGCTCCCTCCGTTCACTCTCTATGGCCAGTGAACGGCGGCCAGCCTCAACCCCGCCCCTCGCTTCCTGGTCAAGGCAGCTGGCCGGGGGGATTCTGCCCCGTGTGTGTGAGTCTACGTGTTAACGTGGGCCCGGCTCCCTCCGTTCACTCTCTATGGCCAGTGAACGGCGGCCAGCCTCAACCCCGCCCCTCGCTTCCTGGTCAAGGCAGCTGGCCGGGGGGATTCTGCCCCGTGTGTGTGAGTCTACGTGTTAACGTGGGCCCGGCTCCCTCCGTTCACTCTCTATGGCCAGTGAACGGCGGCCAGCCTCAACCCCGCCCCTCGCTTCCTGGTCAAGGCAGCTGGCCGGGGGGATTCTGCCCCGTGTGTGTGAGTCTACGTGTTAACGTGGGCCCGGCTCCCTCCGTTCACTCTCTATGGCCAGTGAACGGCGGCCAGCCTCAACCCCGCCCCTCGCTTCCTGGTCAAGGCAGCTGGCCGGGGGGATTCTGCCCCGTGTGTGTGAGTCTACGTGTTAACGTGGGCCCGGCTCCCTCCGTTCACTCTCTATGGCCAGTGAACGGCGGCCAGCCTCAACCCCGCCCCTCGCTTCCTGGTCAAGGCAGCTGGCCGGGGGGATTCTGCCCCGTGTGTGTGAGTCTACGTGTTAACGTGGGCCCGGCTCCCTCCGTTCACTCTCTATGGCCAGTGAACGGCGGCCAGCCTCAACCCCGCCCCTCGCTTCCTGGTCAAGGCAGCTGGCCGGGGGGATTCTGCCCCGTGTGTGTGAGTCTACGTGTTAACGTGGGCCCGGCTCCCTCCGTTCACTCTCTATGGCCAGTGAACGGCGGCCAGCCTCAACCCCGCCCCTCGCTTCCTGGTCAAGGCAGCTGGCCGGGGGGATTCTGCCCCGTGTGTGTGAGTCTACGTGTTAACGTGGGCCCGGCTCCCTCCGTTCACTCTCTATGGCCAGTGAACGGCGGCCAGCCTCAACCCCGCCCCTCGCTTCCTGGTCAAGGCAGCTGGCCGGGGGATTCTGCCCCGTGTGTGAGTCTACGTGTTAACGTGGGCCCGGCTCCCTCCGTTCACTCTCTATGGCCAGTGAACGGCGGCCAGCCTCAACCCCGCCCCTCGCTTCCTGGTCAAGGCAGCTGGCCGGGGGGATTCTGCCCCGTGTGTGTGAGTCTACGTGTTAACGTGGGCCCGGCTCCCTCCGTTCACTCTCTATGGCCAGTGAACGGCGGCCAGCCTCAACCCCGCCCCTCGCTTCCTGGTCAAAGCAGCTGGCCGGGGGGATTCTGCCCCGTGTGTGTGAGTCTACGTGTTAACGTGGGCCCGGCTCCCTCCGTTCACTCTCTATGGCCAGTGAACGGCGGCCAGCCTCAACCCCGCCCCTCGCTTCCTGGTCAAGGCAGCTGGCCGGGGGGATTCTGCCCCGTGTGTGTGAGTCTACGTGTTAACGTGGGCCCGGCTCCCTCCGTTCACTCTCTATGGCCAGTGAACGGCGGCCAGCCTCAACCCCGCCCCTCGCTTCCTGGTCAAGGCAGCTGGCCGGGGGGATTCTGCCCCGTGTGTGTGAGTCTACGTGTTAACGTGGGCCCGGCTCCCTCCGTTCACTCTCTATGGCCAGTGAACGGCGGCCAGCCTCAACCCCGCCCCTCGCTTCCTGGTCAAGGCAGCTGGCCGGGGGGATTCTGCCCCGTGTGTGAGTCTACGTGTTAACGTGGGCCCGGCTCCCTCCGTTCACTCTCTATGGCCAGTGAACGGCGGCCAGCCTCAACCCCGCCCCTCGCTTCCTGGTCAAGGCAGCTGGCCGGGGGGATTCTGCCCCGTGTGTGTGAGTCTACGTGTTAACGTGGGCCCGGCTCCCTCCGTTCACTCTCTATGGCCAGTGAACGGCGGCCAGCCTCAACCCCGCCCCTCGCTTCCTGGTCAAGGCAGCTGGCCGGGGGGATTCTGCCCCGTGTGTGTGAGTCTACGTGTTAACGTGGGCCCGGCTCCCTCCGTTCACTCTCTATGGCCAGTGAACGGCGGCCAGCCTCAACCCCGCCCCTCGCTTCCTGGTCAAGGCAGCTGGCCGGGGGGATTCTGCCCCGTGTGTGTGAGTCTACGTGTTAACGTGGGCCCGGCTCCCTCCGTTCACTCTCTATGGCCAGTGAACGGCGGCCAGCCTCAACCCCGCCCCTCGCTTCCTGGTCAAGCAGCTGGCCGGGGGGATTCTGCCCCGTGTGTGAGTCTACGTGTTAACGTGGGCCCGGCTCCCTCCGTTCACTCTCTATGGCCAGTGAACGGCGGCCAGCCTCAACCCCGCCCCTCGCTTCCTGGTCAAGGCAGCTGGCCGGGGGGATTCTGCCCCGTGTGTGTGAGTCTACGTGTTAACGTGGGCCCGGCTCCCTCCGTTCACTCTCTATGGCCAGTGAACGGCGGCCAGCCTCAACCCCGCCCCTCGCTTCCTGGTCAAAGCAGCTGGCCGGGGGGATTCTGCCCCGTGTGTGTGAGTCTACGTGTTAACGTGGGCCCGGCTCCCTCCGTTCACTCTCTATGGCCAGTGAACGGCGGCCAGCCTCAACCCCGCCCCTCGCTTCCTGGTCAAAGCAGCTGGCCGGGGGGATTCTGCCCCGTGTGTGTGAGTCTACGTGTTAACGTGGGCCCGGCTCCCTCCGTTCACTCTCTATGGCCAGTGAACGGCGGCCAGCCTCAACCCCGCCCCTCGCTTCCTGGTCAAGGCAGCTGGCCGGGGGGATTCTGCCCCGTGTGTGTGAGTCTACGTGTTAACGTGGGCCCGGCTCCCTCCGTTCACTCTCTATGGCCAGTGAACGGCGGCCAGCCTCAACCCCGCCCCTCGCTTCCTGGTCAAGGCAGCTGGCCGGGGGGATTCTGCCCCGTGTGTGAGTCTACGTGTTAACGTGGGCCCGGCTCCCTCCGTTCACTCTCTATGGCCAGTGAACGGCGGCCAGCCTCAACCCCGCCCCTCGCTTCCTGGTCAAAGCAGCTGGCCGGGGGGATTCTGCCCCGTGTGTGAGTCTACGTGTTAACGTGGGCCCGGCTCCCTCCGTTCACTCTCTATGGCCAGTGAACGGCGGCCAGCCTCAACCCCGCCCCTCGCTTCCTGGTCAAGGCAGCTGGCCGGGGGGATTCTGCCCCGTGTGTGTGAGTCTACGTGTTAACGTGGGCCCGGCTCCCTCCGTTCACTCTCTATGGCCAGTGAACGGCGGCCAGCCTCAACCCCGCCCCTCGCTTCCTGGTCAAGGCAGCTGGCCGGGGGGATTCTGCCCCGTGTGTGTGAGTCTACGTGTTAACGTGGGCCCGGCTCCCTCCGTTCACTCTCTATGGCCAGTGAACGGCGGCCAGCCTCAACCCCGCCCCTCGCTTCCTGGTCAAGGCAGCTGGCCGGGGGGATTCTGCCCCGTGTGTGTGAGTCTACGTGTTAACGTGGGCCCGGCTCCCTCCGTTCACTCTCTATGGCCAGTGAACGGCGGCCAGCCTCAACCCCGCCCCTCGCTTCCTGGTCAAGCAGCTGGCCGGGGGGATTCTGCCCCGTGTGTGAGTCTACGTGTTAACGTGGGCCCGGCTCCCTCCGTTCACTCTCTATGGCCAGTGAACGGCGGCCAGCCTCAACCCCGCCCCTCGCTTCCTGGTCAAGGCAGCTGGCCGGGGGGATTCTGCCCCGTGTGTGTGAGTCTACGTGTTAACGTGGGCCCGGCTCCCTCCGTTCACTCTCTATGGCCAGTGAACGGCGGCCAGCCTCAACCCCGCCCCTCGCTTCCTGGTCAAGGCAGCTGGCCGGGGGGATTCTGCCCCGTGTGTGTGAGTCTACGTGTTAACGTGGGCCCGGCTCCCTCCGTTCACTCTCTATGGCCAGTGAACGGCGGCCAGCCTCAACCCCGCCCCTCGCTTCCTGGTCAAGGCAGCTGGCCGGGGGGATTCTGCCCCGTGTGTGTGAGTCTACGTGTTAACGTGGGCCCGGCTCCCTCCGTTCACTCTCTATGGCCAGTGAACGGCGGCCAGCCTCAACCCCGCCCCTCGCTTCCTGGTCAAGGCAGCTGGCCGGGGGGATTCTGCCCCGTGTGTGTGAGTCTACGTGTTAACGTGGGCCCGGCTCCCTCCGTTCACTCTCTATGGCCAGTGAACGGCGGCCAGCCTCAACCCCGCCCCTCGCTTCCTGGTCAAGGCAGCTGGCCGGGGGGATTCTGCCCCGTGTGTGTGAGTCTACGTGTTAACGTGGGCCCGGCTCCCTCCGTTCACTCTCTATGGCCAGTGAACGGCGGCCAGCCTCAACCCCGCCCCTCGCTTCCTGGTCAAGGCAGCTGGCCGGGGGGATTCTGCCCCGTGTGTGTGAGTCTACGTGTTAACGTGGGCCCGGCTCCCTCCGTTCACTCTCTATGGCCAGTGAACGGCGGCCAGCCTCAACCCCGCCCCTCGCTTCCTGGTCAAGGCAGCTGGCCGGGGGGATTCTGCCCCGTGTGTGTGAGTCTACGTGTTAACGTGGGCCCGGCTCCCTCCGTTCACTCTCTATGGCCAGTGAACGGCGGCCAGCCTCAACCCCGCCCCTCGCTTCCTGGTCAAGGCAGCTGGCCGGGGGGATTCTGCCCCGTGTGTGTGAGTCTACGTGTTAACGTGGGCCCGGCTCCCTCCGTTCACTCTCTATGGCCAGTGAACGGCGGCCAGCCTCAACCCCGCCCCTCGCTTCCTGGTCAAGGCAGCTGGCCGGGGGGATTCTGCCCCGTGTGTGAGTCTACGTGTTAACGTGGGCCCGGCTCCCTCCGTTCACTCTCTATGGCCAGTGAACGGCGGCCAGCCTCAACCCCGCCCCTCGCTTCCTGGTCAAGGCAGCTGGCCGGGGGGATTCTGCCCCGTGTGTGTGAGTCTACGTGTTAACGTGGGCCCGGCTCCCTCCGTTCACTCTCTATGGCCAGTGAACGGCGGCCAGCCTCAACCCCGCCCCTCGCTTCCTGGTCAAGCAGCTGGCCGGGGGGATTCTGCCCCGTGTGTGAGTCTACGTGTTAACGTGGGCCCGGCTCCCTCCGTTCACTCTCTATGGCCAGTGAACGGCGGCCAGCCTCAACCCCGCCCCTCGCTTCCTGGTCAAGGCAGCTGGCCGGGGGGATTCTGCCCCGTGTGTGTGAGTCTACGTGTTAACGTGGGCCCGGCTCCCTCCGTTCACTCTCTATGGCCAGTGAACGGCGGCCAGCCTCAACCCCGCCCCTCGCTTCCTGGTCAAAGCAGCTGGCCGGGGGGATTCTGCCCCGTGTGTGTGAGTCTACGTGTTAACGTGGGCCCGGCTCCCTCCGTTCACTCTCTATGGCCAGTGAACGGCGGCCAGCCTCAACCCCGCCCCTCGCTTCCTGGTCAAGGCAGCTGGCCGGGGGGATTCTGCCCCGTGTGTGAGTCTACGTGTTAACGTGGGCCCGGCTCCCTCCGTTCACTCTCTATGGCCAGTGAACGGCGGCCAGCCTCAACCCCGCCCCTCGCTTCCTGGTCAAGGCAGCTGGCCGGGGGGATTCTGCCCCGTGTGTGAGTCTACGTGTTAACGTGGGCCCGGCTCCCTCCGTTCACTCTCTATGGCCAGTGAACGGCGGCCAGCCTCAACCCCGCCCCTCGCTTCCTGGTCAAGGCAGCTGGCCGGGGGGATTCTGCCCCGTGTGTGAGTCTACGTGTTAACGTGGGCCCGGCTCCCTCCGTTCACTCTCTATGGCCAGTGAACGGCGGCCAGCCTCAACCCCGCCCCTCGCTTCCTGGTCAAAGCAGCTGGCCGGGGGGATTCTGCCCCGTGTGTGAGTCTACGTGTTAACGTGGGCCCGGCTCCCTCCGTTCACTCTCTATGGCCAGTGAACGGCGGCCAGCCTCAACCCCGCCCCTCGCTTCCTGGTCAAGGCAGCTGGCCGGGGGGATTCTGCCCCGTGTGTGAGTCTACGTGTTAACGTGGGCCCGGCTCCCTCCGTTCACTCTCTATGGCCAGTGAACGGCGGCCAGCCTCAACCCCGCCCCTCGCTTCCTGGTCAAAGCAGCTGGCCGGGGGGATTCTGCCCCGTGTGTGTGAGTCTACGTGTTAACGTGGGCCCGGCTCCCTCCGTTCACTCTCTATGGCCAGTGAACGGCGGCCAGCCTCAACCCCGCCCCTCGCTTCCTGGTCAAAGCAGCTGGCCGGGGGGATTCTGCCCCGTGTGTGTGAGTCTACGTGTTAACGTGGGCCCGGCTCCCTCCGTTCACTCTCTATGGCCAGTGAACGGCGGCCAGCCTCAACCCCGCCCCTCGCTTCCTGGTCAAGCAGCTGGCCGGGGGGATTCTGCCCCGTGTGTGTGAGTCTACGTGTTAACGTGGGCCCGGCTCCCTCCGTTCACTCTCTATGGCCAGTGAACGGCGGCCAGCCTCAACCCCGCCCCTCGCTTCCTGGTCAAGGCAGCTGGCCGGGGGGATTCTGCCCCGTGTGTGTGAGTCTACGTGTTAACGTGGGCCCGGCTCCCTCCGTTCACTCTCTATGGCCAGTGAACGGCGGCCAGCCTCAACCCCGCCCCTCGCTTCCTGGTCAAAGCAGCTGGCCGGGGGGATTCTGCCCCGTGTGTGTGAGTCTACGTGTTAACGTGGGCCCGGCTCCCTCCGTTCACTCTCTATGGCCAGTGAACGGCGGCCAGCCTCAACCCCGCCCCTCGCTTCCTGGTCAAGCAGCTGGCCGGGGGGATTCTGCCCCGTGTGTGTGAGTCTACGTGTTAACGTGGGCCCGGCTCCCTCCGTTCACTCTCTATGGCCAGTGAACGGCGGCCAGCCTCAACCCCGCCCCTCGCTTCCTGGTCAAGGCAGCTGGCCGGGGGGATTCTGCCCCGTGTGTGAGTCTACGTGTTAACGTGGGCCCGGCTCCCTCCGTTCACTCTCTATGGCCAGTGAACGGCGGCCAGCCTCAACCCCGCCCCTCGCTTCCTGGTCAAGGCAGCTGGCCGGGGGGATTCTGCCCCGTGTGTGTGAGTCTACGTGTTAACGTGGGCCCGGCTCCCTCCGTTCACTCTCTATGGCCAGTGAACGGCGGCCAGCCTCAACCCCGCCCCTCGCTTCCTGGTCAAAGCAGCTGGCCGGGGGGATTCTGCCCCGTGTGTGTGAGTCTACGTGTTAACGTGGGCCCGGCTCCCTCCGTTCACTCTCTATGGCCAGTGAACGGCGGCCAGCCTCAACCCCGCCCCTCGCTTCCTGGTCAAGGCAGCTGGCCGGGGGGATTCTGCCCCGTGTGTGTGAGTCTACGTGTTAACGTGGGCCCGGCTCCCTCCGTTCACTCTCTATGGCCAGTGAACGGCGGCCAGCCTCAACCCCGCCCCTCGCTTCCTGGTCAAGGCAGCTGGCCGGGGGGATTCTGCCCCGTGTGTGAGTCTACGTGTTAACGTGGGCCCGGCTCCCTCCGTTCACTCTCTATGGCCAGTGAACGGCGGCCAGCCTCAACCCCGCCCCTCGCTTCCTGGTCAAGGCAGCTGGCCGGGGGGATTCTGCCCCGTGTGTGTGAGTCTACGTGTTAACGTGGGCCCGGCTCCCTCCGTTCACTCTCTATGGCCAGTGAACGGCGGCCAGCCTCAACCCCGCCCCTCGCTTCCTGGTCAAGGCAGCTGGCCGGGGGGATTCTGCCCCGTGTGTGTGAGTCTACGTGTTAACGTGGGCCCGGCTCCCTCCGTTCACTCTCTATGGCCAGTGAACGGCGGCCAGCCTCAACCCCGCCCCTCGCTTCCTGGTCAAGGCAGCTGGCCGGGGGGATTCTGCCCCGTGTGTGAGTCTACGTGTTAACGTGGGCCCGGCTCCCTCCGTTCACTCTCTATGGCCAGTGAACGGCGGCCAGCCTCAACCCCGCCCCTCGCTTCCTGGTCAAGGCAGCTGGCCGGGGGGATTCTGCCCCGTGTGTGTGAGTCTACGTGTTAACGTGGGCCCGGCTCCCTCCGTTCACTCTCTATGGCCAGTGAACGGCGGCCAGCCTCAACCCCGCCCCTCGCTTCCTGGTCAAAGCAGCTGGCCGGGGGGATTCTGCCCCGTGTGTGTGAGTCTACGTGTTAACGTGGGCCCGGCTCCCTCCGTTCACTCTCTATGGCCAGTGAACGGCGGCCAGCCTCAACCCCGCCCCTCGCTTCCTGGTCAAAGCAGCTGGCCGGGGGGATTCTGCCCCGTGTGTGTGAGTCTACGTGTTAACGTGGGCCCGGCTCCCTCCGTTCACTCTCTATGGCCAGTGAACGGCGGCCAGCCTCAACCCCGCCCCTCGCTTCCTGGTCAAGGCAGCTGGCCGGGGGGATTCTGCCCCGTGTGTGAGTCTACGTGTTAACGTGGGCCCGGCTCCCTCCGTTCACTCTCTATGGCCAGTGAACGGCGGCCAGCCTCAACCCCGCCCCTCGCTTCCTGGTCAAAGCAGCTGGCCGGGGGGATTCTGCCCCGTGTGTGTGAGTCTACGTGTTAACGTGGGCCCGGCTCCCTCCGTTCACTCTCTATGGCCAGTGAACGGCGGCCAGCCTCAACCCCGCCCCTCGCTTCCTGGTCAAAGCAGCTGGCCGGGGGGATTCTGCCCCGTGTGTGAGTCTACGTGTTAACGTGGGCCCGGCTCCCTCCGTTCACTCTCTATGGCCAGTGAACGGCGGCCAGCCTCAACCCCGCCCCTCGCTTCCTGGTCAAAGCAGCTGGCCGGGGGGATTCTGCCCCGTGTGTGTGAGTCTACGTGTTAACGTGGGCCCGGCTCCCTCCGTTCACTCTCTATGGCCAGTGAACGGCGGCCAGCCTCAACCCCGCCCCTCGCTTCCTGGTCAAGGCAGCTGGCCGGGGGGATTCTGCCCCGTGTGTGAGTCTACGTGTTAACGTGGGCCCGGCTCCCTCCGTTCACTCTCTATGGCCAGTGAACGGCGGCCAGCCTCAACCCCGCCCCTCGCTTCCTGGTCAAGGCAGCTGGCCGGGGGGATTCTGCCCCGTGTGTGAGTCTACGTGTTAACGTGGGCCCGGCTCCCTCCGTTCACTCTCTATGGCCAGTGAACGGCGGCCAGCCTCAACCCCGCCCCTCGCTTCCTGGTCAAAGCAGCTGGCCGGGGGGATTCTGCCCCGTGTGTGAGTCTACGTGTTAACGTGGGCCCGGCTCCCTCCGTTCACTCTCTATGGCCAGTGAACGGCGGCCAGCCTCAACCCCGCCCCTCGCTTCCTGGTCAAGGCAGCTGGCCGGGGGGATTCTGCCCCGTGTGTGTGAGTCTACGTGTTAACGTGGGCCCGGCTCCCTCCGTTCACTCTCTATGGCCAGTGAACGGCGGCCAGCCTCAACCCCGCCCCTCGCTTCCTGGTCAAGGCAGCTGGCCGGGGGGATTCTGCCCCGTGTGTGAGTCTACGTGTTAACGTGGGCCCGGCTCCCTCCGTTCACTCTCTATGGCCAGTGAACGGCGGCCAGCCTCAACCCCGCCCCTCGCTTCCTGGTCAAGGCAGCTGGCCGGGGGATTCTGCCCCGTGTGTGAGTCTACGTGTTAACGTGGGCCCGGCTCCCTCCGTTCACTCTCTATGGCCAGTGAACGGCGGCCAGCCTCAACCCCGCCCCTCGCTTCCTGGTCAAAGCAGCTGGCCGGGGGGATTCTGCCCCGTGTGTGAGTCTACGTGTTAACGTGGGCCCGGCTCCCTCCGTTCACTCTCTATGGCCAGTGAACGGCGGCCAGCCTCAACCCCGCCCCTCGCTTCCTGGTCAAAGCAGCTGGCCGGGGGGATTCTGCCCCGTGTGTGAGTCTACGTGTTAACGTGGGCCCGGCTCCCTCCGTTCACTCTCTATGGCCAGTGAACGGCGGCCAGCCTCAACCCCGCCCCTCGCTTCCTGGTCAAGCAGCTGGCCGGGGGGATTCTGCCCCGTGTGTGTGAGTCTACGTGTTAACGTGGGCCCGGCTCCCTCCGTTCACTCTCTATGGCCAGTGAACGGCGGCCAGCCTCAACCCCGCCCCTCGCTTCCTGGTCAAAGCAGCTGGCCGGGGGGATTCTGCCCCGTGTGTGTGAGTCTACGTGTTAACGTGGGCCCGGCTCCCTCCGTTCACTCTCTATGGCCAGTGAACGGCGGCCAGCCTCAACCCCGCCCCTCGCTTCCTGGTCAAAGCAGCTGGCCGGGGGGATTCTGCCCCGTGTGTGAGTCTACGTGTTAACGTGGGCCCGGCTCCCTCCGTTCACTCTCTATGGCCAGTGAACGGCGGCCAGCCTCAACCCCGCCCCTCGCTTCCTGGTCAAGGCAGCTGGCCGGGGGGATTCTGCCCCGTGTGTGTGAGTCTACGTGTTAACGTGGGCCCGGCTCCCTCCGTTCACTCTCTATGGCCAGTGAACGGCGGCCAGCCTCAACCCCGCCCCTCGCTTCCTGGTCAAGGCAGCTGGCCGGGGGGATTCTGCCCCGTGTGTGTGAGTCTACGTGTTAACGTGGGCCCGGCTCCCTCCGTTCACTCTCTATGGCCAGTGAACGGCGGCCAGCCTCAACCCCGCCCCTCGCTTCCTGGTCAAGGCAGCTGGCCGGGGGATTCTGCCCCGTGTGTGTGAGTCTACGTGTTAACGTGGGCCCGGCTCCCTCCGTTCACTCTCTATGGCCAGTGAACGGCGGCCAGCCTCAACCCCGCCCCTCGCTTCCTGGTCAAAGCAGCTGGCCGGGGGGATTCTGCCCCGTGTGTGAGTCTACGTGTTAACGTGGGCCCGGCTCCCTCCGTTCACTCTCTATGGCCAGTGAACGGCGGCCAGCCTCAACCCCGCCCCTCGCTTCCTGGTCAAGGCAGCTGGCCGGGGGGATTCTGCCCCGTGTGTGTGAGTCTACGTGTTAACGTGGGCCCGGCTCCCTCCGTTCACTCTCTATGGCCAGTGAACGGCGGCCAGCCTCAACCCCGCCCCTCGCTTCCTGGTCAAGGCAGCTGGCCGGGGGGATTCTGCCCCGTGTGTGAGTCTACGTGTTAACGTGGGCCCGGCTCCCTCCGTTCACTCTCTATGGCCAGTGAACGGCGGCCAGCCTCAACCCCGCCCCTCGCTTCCTGGTCAAGGCAGCTGGCCGGGGGGATTCTGCCCCGTGTGTGTGAGTCTACGTGTTAACGTGGGCCCGGCTCCCTCCGTTCACTCTCTATGGCCAGTGAACGGCGGCCAGCCTCAACCCCGCCCCTCGCTTCCTGGTCAAAGCAGCTGGCCGGGGGGATTCTGCCCCGTGTGTGTGAGTCTACGTGTTAACGTGGGCCCGGCTCCCTCCGTTCACTCTCTATGGCCAGTGAACGGCGGCCAGCCTCAACCCCGCCCCTCGCTTCCTGGTCAAGGCAGCTGGCCGGGGGGATTCTGCCCCGTGTGTGTGAGTCTACGTGTTAACGTGGGCCCGGCTCCCTCCGTTCACTCTCTATGGCCAGTGAACGGCGGCCAGCCTCAACCCCGCCCCTCGCTTCCTGGTCAAAGCAGCTGGCCGGGGGATTCTGCCCCGTGTGTGAGTCTACGTGTTAACGTGGGCCCGGCTCCCTCCGTTCACTCTCTATGGCCAGTGAACGGCGGCCAGCCTCAACCCCGCCCCTCGCTTCCTGGTCAAGGCAGCTGGCCGGGGGGATTCTGCCCCGTGTGTGTGAGTCTACGTGTTAACGTGGGCCCGGCTCCCTCCGTTCACTCTCTATGGCCAGTGAACGGCGGCCAGCCTCAACCCCGCCCCTCGCTTCCTGGTCAAGGCAGCTGGCCGGGGGGATTCTGCCCCGTGTGTGTGAGTCTACGTGTTAACGTGGGCCCGGCTCCCTCCGTTCACTCTCTATGGCCAGTGAACGGCGGCCAGCCTCAACCCCGCCCCTCGCTTCCTGGTCAAGGCAGCTGGCCGGGGGGATTCTGCCCCGTGTGTGAGTCTACGTGTTAACGTGGGCCCGGCTCCCTCCGTTCACTCTCTATGGCCAGTGAACGGCGGCCAGCCTCAACCCCGCCCCTCGCTTCCTGGTCAAAGCAGCTGGCCGGGGGGATTCTGCCCCGTGTGTGTGAGTCTACGTGTTAACGTGGGCCCGGCTCCCTCCGTTCACTCTCTATGGCCAGTGAACGGCGGCCAGCCTCAACCCCGCCCCTCGCTTCCTGGTCAAAGCAGCTGGCCGGGGGGATTCTGCCCCGTGTGTGTGAGTCTACGTGTTAACGTGGGCCCGGCTCCCTCCGTTCACTCTCTATGGCCAGTGAACGGCGGCCAGCCTCAACCCCGCCCCTCGCTTCCTGGTCAAGCAGCTGGCCGGGGGGATTCTGCCCCGTGTGTGAGTCTACGTGTTAACGTGGGCCCGGCTCCCTCCGTTCACTCTCTATGGCCAGTGAACGGCGGCCAGCCTCAACCCCGCCCCTCGCTTCCTGGTCAAGGCAGCTGGCCGGGGGGATTCTGCCCCGTGTGTGTGAGTCTACGTGTTAACGTGGGCCCGGCTCCCTCCGTTCACTCTCTATGGCCAGTGAACGGCGGCCAGCCTCAACCCCGCCCCTCGCTTCCTGGTCAAGCAGCTGGCCGGGGGGATTCTGCCCCGTGTGTGTGAGTCTACGTGTTAACGTGGGCCCGGCTCCCTCCGTTCACTCTCTATGGCCAGTGAACGGCGGCCAGCCTCAACCCCGCCCCTCGCTTCCTGGTCAAAGCAGCTGGCCGGGGGGATTCTGCCCCGTGTGTGTGAGTCTACGTGTTAACGTGGGCCCGGCTCCCTCCGTTCACTCTCTATGGCCAGTGAACGGCGGCCAGCCTCAACCCCGCCCCTCGCTTCCTGGTCAAGCAGCTGGCCGGGGGGATTCTGCCCCGTGTGTGTGAGTCTACGTGTTAACGTGGGCCCGGCTCCCTCCGTTCACTCTCTATGGCCAGTGAACGGCGGCCAGCCTCAACCCCGCCCCTCGCTTCCTGGTCAAAGCAGCTGGCCGGGGGGATTCTGCCCCGTGTGTGTGAGTCTACGTGTTAACGTGGGCCCGGCTCCCTCCGTTCACTCTCTATGGCCAGTGAACGGCGGCCAGCCTCAACCCCGCCCCTCGCTTCCTGGTCAAGGCAGCTGGCCGGGGGGATTCTGCCCCGTGTGTGTGAGTCTACGTGTTAACGTGGGCCCGGCTCCCTCCGTTCACTCTCTATGGCCAGTGAACGGCGGCCAGCCTCAACCCCGCCCCTCGCTTCCTGGTCAAGGCAGCTGGCCGGGGGGATTCTGCCCCGTGTGTGAGTCTACGTGTTAACGTGGGCCCGGCTCCCTCCGTTCACTCTCTATGGCCAGTGAACGGCGGCCAGCCTCAACCCCGCCCCTCGCTTCCTGGTCAAAGCAGCTGGCCGGGGGGATTCTGCCCCGTGTGTGTGAGTCTACGTGTTAACGTGGGCCCGGCTCCCTCCGTTCACTCTCTATGGCCAGTGAACGGCGGCCAGCCTCAACCCCGCCCCTCGCTTCCTGGTCAAAGCAGCTGGCCGGGGGGATTCTGCCCCGTGTGTGTGAGTCTACGTGTTAACGTGGGCCCGGCTCCCTCCGTTCACTCTCTATGGCCAGTGAACGGCGGCCAGCCTCAACCCCGCCCCTCGCTTCCTGGTCAAGGCAGCTGGCCGGGGGGATTCTGCCCCGTGTGTGAGTCTACGTGTTAACGTGGGCCCGGCTCCCTCCGTTCACTCTCTATGGCCAGTGAACGGCGGCCAGCCTCAACCCCGCCCCTCGCTTCCTGGTCAAAGCAGCTGGCCGGGGGGATTCTGCCCCGTGTGTGTGAGTCTACGTGTTAACGTGGGCCCGGCTCCCTCCGTTCACTCTCTATGGCCAGTGAACGGCGGCCAGCCTCAACCCCGCCCCTCGCTTCCTGGTCAAGGCAGCTGGCCGGGGGGATTCTGCCCCGTGTGTGAGTCTACGTGTTAACGTGGGCCCGGCTCCCTCCGTTCACTCTCTATGGCCAGTGAACGGCGGCCAGCCTCAACCCCGCCCCTCGCTTCCTGGTCAAGCAGCTGGCCGGGGGGATTCTGCCCCGTGTGTGTGAGTCTACGTGTTAACGTGGGCCCGGCTCCCTCCGTTCACTCTCTATGGCCAGTGAACGGCGGCCAGCCTCAACCCCGCCCCTCGCTTCCTGGTCAAGGCAGCTGGCCGGGGGGATTCTGCCCCGTGTGTGTGAGTCTACGTGTTAACGTGGGCCCGGCTCCCTCCGTTCACTCTCTATGGCCAGTGAACGGCGGCCAGCCTCAACCCCGCCCCTCGCTTCCTGGTCAAAGCAGCTGGCCGGGGGGATTCTGCCCCGTGTGTGTGAGTCTACGTGTTAACGTGGGCCCGGCTCCCTCCGTTCACTCTCTATGGCCAGTGAACGGCGGCCAGCCTCAACCCCGCCCCTCGCTTCCTGGTCAAAGCAGCTGGCCGGGGGGATTCTGCCCCGTGTGTGTGAGTCTACGTGTTAACGTGGGCCCGGCTCCCTCCGTTCACTCTCTATGGCCAGTGAACGGCGGCCAGCCTCAACCCCGCCCCTCGCTTCCTGGTCAAGGCAGCTGGCCGGGGGGATTCTGCCCCGTGTGTGTGAGTCTACGTGTTAACGTGGGCCCGGCTCCCTCCGTTCACTCTCTATGGCCAGTGAACGGCGGCCAGCCTCAACCCCGCCCCTCGCTTCCTGGTCAAGGCAGCTGGCCGGGGGGATTCTGCCCCGTGTGTGTGAGTCTACGTGTTAACGTGGGCCCGGCTCCCTCCGTTCACTCTCTATGGCCAGTGAACGGCGGCCAGCCTCAACCCCGCCCCTCGCTTCCTGGTCAAGGCAGCTGGCCGGGGGGATTCTGCCCCGTGTGTGTGAGTCTACGTGTTAACGTGGGCCCGGCTCCCTCCGTTCACTCTCTATGGCCAGTGAACGGCGGCCAGCCTCAACCCCGCCCCTCGCTTCCTGGTCAAAGCAGCTGGCCGGGGGGATTCTGCCCCGTGTGTGAGTCTACGTGTTAACGTGGGCCCGGCTCCCTCCGTTCACTCTCTATGGCCAGTGAACGGCGGCCAGCCTCAACCCCGCCCCTCGCTTCCTGGTCAAGGCAGCTGGCCGGGGGGATTCTGCCCCGTGTGTGTGAGTCTACGTGTTAACGTGGGCCCGGCTCCCTCCGTTCACTCTCTATGGCCAGTGAACGGCGGCCAGCCTCAACCCCGCCCCTCGCTTCCTGGTCAAAGCAGCTGGCCGGGGGGATTCTGCCCCGTGTGTGTGAGTCTACGTGTTAACGTGGGCCCGGCTCCCTCCGTTCACTCTCTATGGCCAGTGAACGGCGGCCAGCCTCAACCCCGCCCCTCGCTTCCTGGTCAAGGCAGCTGGCCGGGGGGATTCTGCCCCGTGTGTGAGTCTACGTGTTAACGTGGGCCCGGCTCCCTCCGTTCACTCTCTATGGCCAGTGAACGGCGGCCAGCCTCAACCCCGCCCCTCGCTTCCTGGTCAAAGCAGCTGGCCGGGGGGATTCTGCCCCGTGTGTGAGTCTACGTGTTAACGTGGGCCCGGCTCCCTCCGTTCACTCTCTATGGCCAGTGAACGGCGGCCAGCCTCAACCCCGCCCCTCGCTTCCTGGTCAAAGCAGCTGGCCGGGGGGATTCTGCCCCGTGTGTGTGAGTCTACGTGTTAACGTGGGCCCGGCTCCCTCCGTTCACTCTCTATGGCCAGTGAACGGCGGCCAGCCTCAACCCCGCCCCTCGCTTCCTGGTCAAGGCAGCTGGCCGGGGGGATTCTGCCCCGTGTGTGTGAGTCTACGTGTTAACGTGGGCCCGGCTCCCTCCGTTCACTCTCTATGGCCAGTGAACGGCGGCCAGCCTCAACCCCGCCCCTCGCTTCCTGGTCAAGGCAGCTGGCCGGGGGGATTCTGCCCCGTGTGTGAGTCTACGTGTTAACGTGGGCCCGGCTCCCTCCGTTCACTCTCTATGGCCAGTGAACGGCGGCCAGCCTCAACCCCGCCCCTCGCTTCCTGGTCAAGGCAGCTGGCCGGGGGGATTCTGCCCCGTGTGTGTGAGTCTACGTGTTAACGTGGGCCCGGCTCCCTCCGTTCACTCTCTATGGCCAGTGAACGGCGGCCAGCCTCAACCCCGCCCCTCGCTTCCTGGTCAAGGCAGCTGGCCGGGGGGATTCTGCCCCGTGTGTGTGAGTCTACGTGTTAACGTGGGCCCGGCTCCCTCCGTTCACTCTCTATGGCCAGTGAACGGCGGCCAGCCTCAACCCCGCCCCTCGCTTCCTGGTCAAAGCAGCTGGCCGGGGGGATTCTGCCCCGTGTGTGTGAGTCTACGTGTTAACGTGGGCCCGGCTCCCTCCGTTCACTCTCTATGGCCAGTGAACGGCGGCCAGCCTCAACCCCGCCCCTCGCTTCCTGGTCAAGGCAGCTGGCCGGGGGGATTCTGCCCCGTGTGTGAGTCTACGTGTTAACGTGGGCCCGGCTCCCTCCGTTCACTCTCTATGGCCAGTGAACGGCGGCCAGCCTCAACCCCGCCCCTCGCTTCCTGGTCAAGGCAGCTGGCCGGGGGGATTCTGCCCCGTGTGTGTGAGTCTACGTGTTAACGTGGGCCCGGCTCCCTCCGTTCACTCTCTATGGCCAGTGAACGGCGGCCAGCCTCAACCCCGCCCCTCGCTTCCTGGTCAAGGCAGCTGGCCGGGGGGATTCTGCCCCGTGTGTGAGTCTACGTGTTAACGTGGGCCCGGCTCCCTCCGTTCACTCTCTATGGCCAGTGAACGGCGGCCAGCCTCAACCCCGCCCCTCGCTTCCTGGTCAAGGCAGCTGGCCGGGGGGATTCTGCCCCGTGTGTGAGTCTACGTGTTAACGTGGGCCCGGCTCCCTCCGTTCACTCTCTATGGCCAGTGAACGGCGGCCAGCCTCAACCCCGCCCCTCGCTTCCTGGTCAAGCAGCTGGCCGGGGGGATTCTGCCCCGTGTGTGTGAGTCTACGTGTTAACGTGGGCCCGGCTCCCTCCGTTCACTCTCTATGGCCAGTGAACGGCGGCCAGCCTCAACCCCGCCCCTCGCTTCCTGGTCAAGCAGCTGGCCGGGGGGATTCTGCCCCGTGTGTGTGAGTCTACGTGTTAACGTGGGCCCGGCTCCCTCCGTTCACTCTCTATGGCCAGTGAACGGCGGCCAGCCTCAACCCCGCCCCTCGCTTCCTGGTCAAAGCAGCTGGCCGGGGGGATTCTGCCCCGTGTGTGTGAGTCTACGTGTTAACGTGGGCCCGGCTCCCTCCGTTCACTCTCTATGGCCAGTGAACGGCGGCCAGCCTCAACCCCGCCCCTCGCTTCCTGGTCAAAGCAGCTGGCCGGGGGGATTCTGCCCCGTGTGTGTGAGTCTACGTGTTAACGTGGGCCCGGCTCCCTCCGTTCACTCTCTATGGCCAGTGAACGGCGGCCAGCCTCAACCCCGCCCCTCGCTTCCTGGTCAAAGCAGCTGGCCGGGGGGATTCTGCCCCGTGTGTGTGAGTCTACGTGTTAACGTGGGCCCGGCTCCCTCCGTTCACTCTCTATGGCCAGTGAACGGCGGCCAGCCTCAACCCCGCCCCTCGCTTCCTGGTCAAGGCAGCTGGCCGGGGGGATTCTGCCCCGTGTGTGAGTCTACGTGTTAACGTGGGCCCGGCTCCCTCCGTTCACTCTCTATGGCCAGTGAACGGCGGCCAGCCTCAACCCCGCCCCTCGCTTCCTGGTCAAAGCAGCTGGCCGGGGGGATTCTGCCCCGTGTGTGTGAGTCTACGTGTTAACGTGGGCCCGGCTCCCTCCGTTCACTCTCTATGGCCAGTGAACGGCGGCCAGCCTCAACCCCGCCCCTCGCTTCCTGGTCAAGGCAGCTGGCCGGGGGGATTCTGCCCCGTGTGTGTGAGTCTACGTGTTAACGTGGGCCCGGCTCCCTCCGTTCACTCTCTATGGCCAGTGAACGGCGGCCAGCCTCAACCCCGCCCCTCGCTTCCTGGTCAAGGCAGCTGGCCGGGGGGATTCTGCCCCGTGTGTGTGAGTCTACGTGTTAACGTGGGCCCGGCTCCCTCCGTTCACTCTCTATGGCCAGTGAACGGCGGCCAGCCTCAACCCCGCCCCTCGCTTCCTGGTCAAGGCAGCTGGCCGGGGGGATTCTGCCCCGTGTGTGTGAGTCTACGTGTTAACGTGGGCCCGGCTCCCTCCGTTCACTCTCTATGGCCAGTGAACGGCGGCCAGCCTCAACCCCGCCCCTCGCTTCCTGGTCAAGGCAGCTGGCCGGGGGGATTCTGCCCCGTGTGTGTGAGTCTACGTGTTAACGTGGGCCCGGCTCCCTCCGTTCACTCTCTATGGCCAGTGAACGGCGGCCAGCCTCAACCCCGCCCCTCGCTTCCTGGTCAAGCAGCTGGCCGGGGGGATTCTGCCCCGTGTGTGTGAGTCTACGTGTTAACGTGGGCCCGGCTCCCTCCGTTCACTCTCTATGGCCAGTGAACGGCGGCCAGCCTCAACCCCGCCCCTCGCTTCCTGGTCAAGGCAGCTGGCCGGGGGGATTCTGCCCCGTGTGTGTGAGTCTACGTGTTAACGTGGGCCCGGCTCCCTCCGTTCACTCTCTATGGCCAGTGAACGGCGGCCAGCCTCAACCCCGCCCCTCGCTTCCTGGTCAAGGCAGCTGGCCGGGGGGATTCTGCCCCGTGTGTGTGAGTCTACGTGTTAACGTGGGCCCGGCTCCCTCCGTTCACTCTCTATGGCCAGTGAACGGCGGCCAGCCTCAACCCCGCCCCTCGCTTCCTGGTCAAGGCAGCTGGCCGGGGGGATTCTGCCCCGTGTGTGAGTCTACGTGTTAACGTGGGCCCGGCTCCCTCCGTTCACTCTCTATGGCCAGTGAACGGCGGCCAGCCTCAACCCCGCCCCTCGCTTCCTGGTCAAGGCAGCTGGCCGGGGGGATTCTGCCCCGTGTGTGTGAGTCTACGTGTTAACGTGGGCCCGGCTCCCTCCGTTCACTCTCTATGGCCAGTGAACGGCGGCCAGCCTCAACCCCGCCCCTCGCTTCCTGGTCAAGGCAGCTGGCCGGGGGGATTCTGCCCCGTGTGTGAGTCTACGTGTTAACGTGGGCCCGGCTCCCTCCGTTCACTCTCTATGGCCAGTGAACGGCGGCCAGCCTCAACCCCGCCCCTCGCTTCCTGGTCAAGGCAGCTGGCCGGGGGGATTCTGCCCCGTGTGTGTGAGTCTACGTGTTAACGTGGGCCCGGCTCCCTCCGTTCACTCTCTATGGCCAGTGAACGGCGGCCAGCCTCAACCCCGCCCCTCGCTTCCTGGTCAAAGCAGCTGGCCGGGGGGATTCTGCCCCGTGTGTGTGAGTCTACGTGTTAACGTGGGCCCGGCTCCCTCCGTTCACTCTCTATGGCCAGTGAACGGCGGCCAGCCTCAACCCCGCCCCTCGCTTCCTGGTCAAGCAGCTGGCCGGGGGGATTCTGCCCCGTGTGTGAGTCTACGTGTTAACGTGGGCCCGGCTCCCTCCGTTCACTCTCTATGGCCAGTGAACGGCGGCCAGCCTCAACCCCGCCCCTCGCTTCCTGGTCAAGGCAGCTGGCCGGGGGGATTCTGCCCCGTGTGTGTGAGTCTACGTGTTAACGTGGGCCCGGCTCCCTCCGTTCACTCTCTATGGCCAGTGAACGGCGGCCAGCCTCAACCCCGCCCCTCGCTTCCTGGTCAAAGCAGCTGGCCGGGGGGATTCTGCCCCGTGTGTGTGAGTCTACGTGTTAACGTGGGCCCGGCTCCCTCCGTTCACTCTCTATGGCCAGTGAACGGCGGCCAGCCTCAACCCCGCCCCTCGCTTCCTGGTCAAGGCAGCTGGCCGGGGGGATTCTGCCCCGTGTGTGTGAGTCTACGTGTTAACGTGGGCCCGGCTCCCTCCGTTCACTCTCTATGGCCAGTGAACGGCGGCCAGCCTCAACCCCGCCCCTCGCTTCCTGGTCAAGGCAGCTGGCCGGGGGGATTCTGCCCCGTGTGTGTGAGTCTACGTGTTAACGTGGGCCCGGCTCCCTCCGTTCACTCTCTATGGCCAGTGAACGGCGGCCAGCCTCAACCCCGCCCCTCGCTTCCTGGTCAAGGCAGCTGGCCGGGGGGATTCTGCCCCGTGTGTGTGAGTCTACGTGTTAACGTGGGCCCGGCTCCCTCCGTTCACTCTCTATGGCCAGTGAACGGCGGCCAGCCTCAACCCCGCCCCTCGCTTCCTGGTCAAGGCAGCTGGCCGGGGGGATTCTGCCCCGTGTGTGAGTCTACGTGTTAACGTGGGCCCGGCTCCCTCCGTTCACTCTCTATGGCCAGTGAACGGCGGCCAGCCTCAACCCCGCCCCTCGCTTCCTGGTCAAGGCAGCTGGCCGGGGGGATTCTGCCCCGTGTGTGTGAGTCTACGTGTTAACGTGGGCCCGGCTCCCTCCGTTCACTCTCTATGGCCAGTGAACGGCGGCCAGCCTCAACCCCGCCCCTCGCTTCCTGGTCAAAGCAGCTGGCCGGGGGGATTCTGCCCCGTGTGTGTGAGTCTACGTGTTAACGTGGGCCCGGCTCCCTCCGTTCACTCTCTATGGCCAGTGAACGGCGGCCAGCCTCAACCCCGCCCCTCGCTTCCTGGTCAAAGCAGCTGGCCGGGGGGATTCTGCCCCGTGTGTGTGAGTCTACGTGTTAACGTGGGCCCGGCTCCCTCCGTTCACTCTCTATGGCCAGTGAACGGCGGCCAGCCTCAACCCCGCCCCTCGCTTCCTGGTCAAGGCAGCTGGCCGGGGGGATTCTGCCCCGTGTGTGTGAGTCTACGTGTTAACGTGGGCCCGGCTCCCTCCGTTCACTCTCTATGGCCAGTGAACGGCGGCCAGCCTCAACCCCGCCCCTCGCTTCCTGGTCAAAGCAGCTGGCCGGGGGGATTCTGCCCCGTGTGTGTGAGTCTACGTGTTAACGTGGGCCCGGCTCCCTCCGTTCACTCTCTATGGCCAGTGAACGGCGGCCAGCCTCAACCCCGCCCCTCGCTTCCTGGTCAAAGCAGCTGGCCGGGGGGATTCTGCCCCGTGTGTGTGAGTCTACGTGTTAACGTGGGCCCGGCTCCCTCCGTTCACTCTCTATGGCCAGTGAACGGCGGCCAGCCTCAACCCCGCCCCTCGCTTCCTGGTCAAGGCAGCTGGCCGGGGGGATTCTGCCCCGTGTGTGAGTCTACGTGTTAACGTGGGCCCGGCTCCCTCCGTTCACTCTCTATGGCCAGTGAACGGCGGCCAGCCTCAACCCCGCCCCTCGCTTCCTGGTCAAAGCAGCTGGCCGGGGGGATTCTGCCCCGTGTGTGAGTCTACGTGTTAACGTGGGCCCGGCTCCCTCCGTTCACTCTCTATGGCCAGTGAACGGCGGCCAGCCTCAACCCCGCCCCTCGCTTCCTGGTCAAGGCAGCTGGCCGGGGGGATTCTGCCCCGTGTGTGAGTCTACGTGTTAACGTGGGCCCGGCTCCCTCCGTTCACTCTCTATGGCCAGTGAACGGCGGCCAGCCTCAACCCCGCCCCTCGCTTCCTGGTCAAAGCAGCTGGCCGGGGGGATTCTGCCCCGTGTGTGAGTCTACGTGTTAACGTGGGCCCGGCTCCCTCCGTTCACTCTCTATGGCCAGTGAACGGCGGCCAGCCTCAACCCCGCCCCTCGCTTCCTGGTCAAAGCAGCTGGCCGGGGGGATTCTGCCCCGTGTGTGAGTCTACGTGTTAACGTGGGCCCGGCTCCCTCCGTTCACTCTCTATGGCCAGTGAACGGCGGCCAGCCTCAACCCCGCCCCTCGCTTCCTGGTCAAGGCAGCTGGCCGGGGGGATTCTGCCCCGTGTGTGTGAGTCTACGTGTTAACGTGGGCCCGGCTCCCTCCGTTCACTCTCTATGGCCAGTGAACGGCGGCCAGCCTCAACCCCGCCCCTCGCTTCCTGGTCAAAGCAGCTGGCCGGGGGGATTCTGCCCCGTGTGTGTGAGTCTACGTGTTAACGTGGGCCCGGCTCCCTCCGTTCACTCTCTATGGCCAGTGAACGGCGGCCAGCCTCAACCCCGCCCCTCGCTTCCTGGTCAAGGCAGCTGGCCGGGGGGATTCTGCCCCGTGTGTGTGAGTCTACGTGTTAACGTGGGCCCGGCTCCCTCCGTTCACTCTCTATGGCCAGTGAACGGCGGCCAGCCTCAACCCCGCCCCTCGCTTCCTGGTCAAGGCAGCTGGCCGGGGGGATTCTGCCCCGTGTGTGTGAGTCTACGTGTTAACGTGGGCCCGGCTCCCTCCGTTCACTCTCTATGGCCAGTGAACGGCGGCCAGCCTCAACCCCGCCCCTCGCTTCCTGGTCAAGGCAGCTGGCCGGGGGGATTCTGCCCCGTGTGTGTGAGTCTACGTGTTAACGTGGGCCCGGCTCCCTCCGTTCACTCTCTATGGCCAGTGAACGGCGGCCAGCCTCAACCCCGCCCCTCGCTTCCTGGTCAAGGCAGCTGGCCGGGGGGATTCTGCCCCGTGTGTGTGAGTCTACGTGTTAACGTGGGCCCGGCTCCCTCCGTTCACTCTCTATGGCCAGTGAACGGCGGCCAGCCTCAACCCCGCCCCTCGCTTCCTGGTCAAGGCAGCTGGCCGGGGGGATTCTGCCCCGTGTGTGAGTCTACGTGTTAACGTGGGCCCGGCTCCCTCCGTTCACTCTCTATGGCCAGTGAACGGCGGCCAGCCTCAACCCCGCCCCTCGCTTCCTGGTCAAAGCAGCTGGCCGGGGGGATTCTGCCCCGTGTGTGTGAGTCTACGTGTTAACGTGGGCCCGGCTCCCTCCGTTCACTCTCTATGGCCAGTGAACGGCGGCCAGCCTCAACCCCGCCCCTCGCTTCCTGGTCAAGGCAGCTGGCCGGGGGGATTCTGCCCCGTGTGTGTGAGTCTACGTGTTAACGTGGGCCCGGCTCCCTCCGTTCACTCTCTATGGCCAGTGAACGGCGGCCAGCCTCAACCCCGCCCCTCGCTTCCTGGTCAAAGCAGCTGGCCGGGGGGATTCTGCCCCGTGTGTGAGTCTACGTGTTAACGTGGGCCCGGCTCCCTCCGTTCACTCTCTATGGCCAGTGAACGGCGGCCAGCCTCAACCCCGCCCCTCGCTTCCTGGTCAAGGCAGCTGGCCGGGGGGATTCTGCCCCGTGTGTGTGAGTCTACGTGTTAACGTGGGCCCGGCTCCCTCCGTTCACTCTCTATGGCCAGTGAACGGCGGCCAGCCTCAACCCCGCCCCTCGCTTCCTGGTCAAGGCAGCTGGCCGGGGGGATTCTGCCCCGTGTGTGTGAGTCTACGTGTTAACGTGGGCCCGGCTCCCTCCGTTCACTCTCTATGGCCAGTGAACGGCGGCCAGCCTCAACCCCGCCCCTCGCTTCCTGGTCAAGCAGCTGGCCGGGGGGATTCTGCCCCGTGTGTGAGTCTACGTGTTAACGTGGGCCCGGCTCCCTCCGTTCACTCTCTATGGCCAGTGAACGGCGGCCAGCCTCAACCCCGCCCCTCGCTTCCTGGTCAAGGCAGCTGGCCGGGGGGATTCTGCCCCGTGTGTGTGAGTCTACGTGTTAACGTGGGCCCGGCTCCCTCCGTTCACTCTCTATGGCCAGTGAACGGCGGCCAGCCTCAACCCCGCCCCTCGCTTCCTGGTCAAGGCAGCTGGCCGGGGGGATTCTGCCCCGTGTGTGAGTCTACGTGTTAACGTGGGCCCGGCTCCCTCCGTTCACTCTCTATGGCCAGTGAACGGCGGCCAGCCTCAACCCCGCCCCTCGCTTCCTGGTCAAAGCAGCTGGCCGGGGGGATTCTGCCCCGTGTGTGTGAGTCTACGTGTTAACGTGGGCCCGGCTCCCTCCGTTCACTCTCTATGGCCAGTGAACGGCGGCCAGCCTCAACCCCGCCCCTCGCTTCCTGGTCAAGGCAGCTGGCCGGGGGGATTCTGCCCCGTGTGTGTGAGTCTACGTGTTAACGTGGGCCCGGCTCCCTCCGTTCACTCTCTATGGCCAGTGAACGGCGGCCAGCCTCAACCCCGCCCCTCGCTTCCTGGTCAAGGCAGCTGGCCGGGGGGATTCTGCCCCGTGTGTGTGAGTCTACGTGTTAACGTGGGCCCGGCTCCCTCCGTTCACTCTCTATGGCCAGTGAACGGCGGCCAGCCTCAACCCCGCCCCTCGCTTCCTGGTCAAGGCAGCTGGCCGGGGGGATTCTGCCCCGTGTGTGTGAGTCTACGTGTTAACGTGGGCCCGGCTCCCTCCGTTCACTCTCTATGGCCAGTGAACGGCGGCCAGCCTCAACCCCGCCCCTCGCTTCCTGGTCAAAGCAGCTGGCCGGGGGGATTCTGCCCCGTGTGTGTGAGTCTACGTGTTAACGTGGGCCCGGCTCCCTCCGTTCACTCTCTATGGCCAGTGAACGGCGGCCAGCCTCAACCCCGCCCCTCGCTTCCTGGTCAAGGCAGCTGGCCGGGGGGATTCTGCCCCGTGTGTGAGTCTACGTGTTAACGTGGGCCCGGCTCCCTCCGTTCACTCTCTATGGCCAGTGAACGGCGGCCAGCCTCAACCCCGCCCCTCGCTTCCTGGTCAAAGCAGCTGGCCGGGGGGATTCTGCCCCGTGTGTGTGAGTCTACGTGTTAACGTGGGCCCGGCTCCCTCCGTTCACTCTCTATGGCCAGTGAACGGCGGCCAGCCTCAACCCCGCCCCTCGCTTCCTGGTCAAAGCAGCTGGCCGGGGGGATTCTGCCCCGTGTGTGTGAGTCTACGTGTTAACGTGGGCCCGGCTCCCTCCGTTCACTCTCTATGGCCAGTGAACGGCGGCCAGCCTCAACCCCGCCCCTCGCTTCCTGGTCAAAGCAGCTGGCCGGGGGGATTCTGCCCCGTGTGTGTGAGTCTACGTGTTAACGTGGGCCCGGCTCCCTCCGTTCACTCTCTATGGCCAGTGAACGGCGGCCAGCCTCAACCCCGCCCCTCGCTTCCTGGTCAAAGCAGCTGGCCGGGGGGATTCTGCCCCGTGTGTGAGTCTACGTGTTAACGTGGGCCCGGCTCCCTCCGTTCACTCTCTATGGCCAGTGAACGGCGGCCAGCCTCAACCCCGCCCCTCGCTTCCTGGTCAAAGCAGCTGGCCGGGGGGATTCTGCCCCGTGTGTGAGTCTACGTGTTAACGTGGGCCCGGCTCCCTCCGTTCACTCTCTATGGCCAGTGAACGGCGGCCAGCCTCAACCCCGCCCCTCGCTTCCTGGTCAAAGCAGCTGGCCGGGGGGATTCTGCCCCGTGTGTGTGAGTCTACGTGTTAACGTGGGCCCGGCTCCCTCCGTTCACTCTCTATGGCCAGTGAACGGCGGCCAGCCTCAACCCCGCCCCTCGCTTCCTGGTCAAAGCAGCTGGCCGGGGGGATTCTGCCCCGTGTGTGAGTCTACGTGTTAACGTGGGCCCGGCTCCCTCCGTTCACTCTCTATGGCCAGTGAACGGCGGCCAGCCTCAACCCCGCCCCTCGCTTCCTGGTCAAGCAGCTGGCCGGGGGGATTCTGCCCCGTGTGTGTGAGTCTACGTGTTAACGTGGGCCCGGCTCCCTCCGTTCACTCTCTATGGCCAGTGAACGGCGGCCAGCCTCAACCCCGCCCCTCGCTTCCTGGTCAAGGCAGCTGGCCGGGGGGATTCTGCCCCGTGTGTGTGAGTCTACGTGTTAACGTGGGCCCGGCTCCCTCCGTTCACTCTCTATGGCCAGTGAACGGCGGCCAGCCTCAACCCCGCCCCTCGCTTCCTGGTCAAAGCAGCTGGCCGGGGGGATTCTGCCCCGTGTGTGTGAGTCTACGTGTTAACGTGGGCCCGGCTCCCTCCGTTCACTCTCTATGGCCAGTGAACGGCGGCCAGCCTCAACCCCGCCCCTCGCTTCCTGGTCAAGGCAGCTGGCCGGGGGGATTCTGCCCCGTGTGTGAGTCTACGTGTTAACGTGGGCCCGGCTCCCTCCGTTCACTCTCTATGGCCAGTGAACGGCGGCCAGCCTCAACCCCGCCCCTCGCTTCCTGGTCAAGGCAGCTGGCCGGGGGGATTCTGCCCCGTGTGTGTGAGTCTACGTGTTAACGTGGGCCCGGCTCCCTCCGTTCACTCTCTATGGCCAGTGAACGGCGGCCAGCCTCAACCCCGCCCCTCGCTTCCTGGTCAAGCAGCTGGCCGGGGGGATTCTGCCCCGTGTGTGAGTCTACGTGTTAACGTGGGCCCGGCTCCCTCCGTTCACTCTCTATGGCCAGTGAACGGCGGCCAGCCTCAACCCCGCCCCTCGCTTCCTGGTCAAAGCAGCTGGCCGGGGGGATTCTGCCCCGTGTGTGAGTCTACGTGTTAACGTGGGCCCGGCTCCCTCCGTTCACTCTCTATGGCCAGTGAACGGCGGCCAGCCTCAACCCCGCCCCTCGCTTCCTGGTCAAAGCAGCTGGCCGGGGGGATTCTGCCCCGTGTGTGAGTCTACGTGTTAACGTGGGCCCGGCTCCCTCCGTTCACTCTCTATGGCCAGTGAACGGCGGCCAGCCTCAACCCCGCCCCTCGCTTCCTGGTCAAAGCAGCTGGCCGGGGGGATTCTGCCCCGTGTGTGAGTCTACGTGTTAACGTGGGCCCGGCTCCCTCCGTTCACTCTCTATGGCCAGTGAACGGCGGCCAGCCTCAACCCCGCCCCTCGCTTCCTGGTCAAAGCAGCTGGCCGGGGGGATTCTGCCCCGTGTGTGTGAGTCTACGTGTTAACGTGGGCCCGGCTCCCTCCGTTCACTCTCTATGGCCAGTGAACGGCGGCCAGCCTCAACCCCGCCCCTCGCTTCCTGGTCAAAGCAGCTGGCCGGGGGGATTCTGCCCCGTGTGTGTGAGTCTACGTGTTAACGTGGGCCCGGCTCCCTCCGTTCACTCTCTATGGCCAGTGAACGGCGGCCAGCCTCAACCCCGCCCCTCGCTTCCTGGTCAAGGCAGCTGGCCGGGGGGATTCTGCCCCGTGTGTGAGTCTACGTGTTAACGTGGGCCCGGCTCCCTCCGTTCACTCTCTATGGCCAGTGAACGGCGGCCAGCCTCAACCCCGCCCCTCGCTTCCTGGTCAAAGCAGCTGGCCGGGGGGATTCTGCCCCGTGTGTGAGTCTACGTGTTAACGTGGGCCCGGCTCCCTCCGTTCACTCTCTATGGCCAGTGAACGGCGGCCAGCCTCAACCCCGCCCCTCGCTTCCTGGTCAAGGCAGCTGGCCGGGGGGATTCTGCCCCGTGTGTGTGAGTCTACGTGTTAACGTGGGCCCGGCTCCCTCCGTTCACTCTCTATGGCCAGTGAACGGCGGCCAGCCTCAACCCCGCCCCTCGCTTCCTGGTCAAAGCAGCTGGCCGGGGGGATTCTGCCCCGTGTGTGTGAGTCTACGTGTTAACGTGGGCCCGGCTCCCTCCGTTCACTCTCTATGGCCAGTGAACGGCGGCCAGCCTCAACCCCGCCCCTCGCTTCCTGGTCAAAGCAGCTGGCCGGGGGGATTCTGCCCCGTGTGTGTGAGTCTACGTGTTAACGTGGGCCCGGCTCCCTCCGTTCACTCTCTATGGCCAGTGAACGGCGGCCAGCCTCAACCCCGCCCCTCGCTTCCTGGTCAAGGCAGCTGGCCGGGGGGATTCTGCCCCGTGTGTGTGAGTCTACGTGTTAACGTGGGCCCGGCTCCCTCCGTTCACTCTCTATGGCCAGTGAACGGCGGCCAGCCTCAACCCCGCCCCTCGCTTCCTGGTCAAAGCAGCTGGCCGGGGGGATTCTGCCCCGTGTGTGTGAGTCTACGTGTTAACGTGGGCCCGGCTCCCTCCGTTCACTCTCTATGGCCAGTGAACGGCGGCCAGCCTCAACCCCGCCCCTCGCTTCCTGGTCAAAGCAGCTGGCCGGGGGGATTCTGCCCCGTGTGTGAGTCTACGTGTTAACGTGGGCCCGGCTCCCTCCGTTCACTCTCTATGGCCAGTGAACGGCGGCCAGCCTCAACCCCGCCCCTCGCTTCCTGGTCAAGGCAGCTGGCCGGGGGGATTCTGCCCCGTGTGTGAGTCTACGTGTTAACGTGGGCCCGGCTCCCTCCGTTCACTCTCTATGGCCAGTGAACGGCGGCCAGCCTCAACCCCGCCCCTCGCTTCCTGGTCAAAGCAGCTGGCCGGGGGGATTCTGCCCCGTGTGTGAGTCTACGTGTTAACGTGGGCCCGGCTCCCTCCGTTCACTCTCTATGGCCAGTGAACGGCGGCCAGCCTCAACCCCGCCCCTCGCTTCCTGGTCAAAGCAGCTGGCCGGGGGGATTCTGCCCCGTGTGTGAGTCTACGTGTTAACGTGGGCCCGGCTCCCTCCGTTCACTCTCTATGGCCAGTGAACGGCGGCCAGCCTCAACCCCGCCCCTCGCTTCCTGGTCAAGCAGCTGGCCGGGGGGATTCTGCCCCGTGTGTGAGTCTACGTGTTAACGTGGGCCCGGCTCCCTCCGTTCACTCTCTATGGCCAGTGAACGGCGGCCAGCCTCAACCCCGCCCCTCGCTTCCTGGTCAAAGCAGCTGGCCGGGGGGATTCTGCCCCGTGTGTGTGAGTCTACGTGTTAACGTGGGCCCGGCTCCCTCCGTTCACTCTCTATGGCCAGTGAACGGCGGCCAGCCTCAACCCCGCCCCTCGCTTCCTGGTCAAAGCAGCTGGCCGGGGGGATTCTGCCCCGTGTGTGTGAGTCTACGTGTTAACGTGGGCCCGGCTCCCTCCGTTCACTCTCTATGGCCAGTGAACGGCGGCCAGCCTCAACCCCGCCCCTCGCTTCCTGGTCAAAGCAGCTGGCCGGGGGGATTCTGCCCCGTGTGTGAGTCTACGTGTTAACGTGGGCCCGGCTCCCTCCGTTCACTCTCTATGGCCAGTGAACGGCGGCCAGCCTCAACCCCGCCCCTCGCTTCCTGGTCAAAGCAGCTGGCCGGGGGGATTCTGCCCCGTGTGTGAGTCTACGTGTTAACGTGGGCCCGGCTCCCTCCGTTCACTCTCTATGGCCAGTGAACGGCGGCCAGCCTCAACCCCGCCCCTCGCTTCCTGGTCAAAGCAGCTGGCCGGGGGGATTCTGCCCCGTGTGTGAGTCTACGTGTTAACGTGGGCCCGGCTCCCTCCGTTCACTCTCTATGGCCAGTGAACGGCGGCCAGCCTCAACCCCGCCCCTCGCTTCCTGGTCAAAGCAGCTGGCCGGGGGGATTCTGCCCCGTGTGTGTGAGTCTACGTGTTAACGTGGGCCCGGCTCCCTCCGTTCACTCTCTATGGCCAGTGAACGGCGGCCAGCCTCAACCCCGCCCCTCGCTTCCTGGTCAAAGCAGCTGGCCGGGGGGATTCTGCCCCGTGTGTGTGAGTCTACGTGTTAACGTGGGCCCGGCTCCCTCCGTTCACTCTCTATGGCCAGTGAACGGCGGCCAGCCTCAACCCCGCCCCTCGCTTCCTGGTCAAAGCAGCTGGCCGGGGGGATTCTGCCCCGTGTGTGAGTCTACGTGTTAACGTGGGCCCGGCTCCCTCCGTTCACTCTCTATGGCCAGTGAACGGCGGCCAGCCTCAACCCCGCCCCTCGCTTCCTGGTCAAAGCAGCTGGCCGGGGGGATTCTGCCCCGTGTGTGAGTCTACGTGTTAACGTGGGCCCGGCTCCCTCCGTTCACTCTCTATGGCCAGTGAACGGCGGCCAGCCTCAACCCCGCCCCTCGCTTCCTGGTCAAAGCAGCTGGCCGGGGGGATTCTGCCCCGTGTGTGAGTCTACGTGTTAACGTGGGCCCGGCTCCCTCCGTTCACTCTCTATGGCCAGTGAACGGCGGCCAGCCTCAACCCCGCCCCTCGCTTCCTGGTCAAAGCAGCTGGCCGGGGGGATTCTGCCCCGTGTGTGAGTCTACGTGTTAACGTGGGCCCGGCTCCCTCCGTTCACTCTCTATGGCCAGTGAACGGCGGCCAGCCTCAACCCCGCCCCTCGCTTCCTGGTCAAAGCAGCTGGCCGGGGGGATTCTGCCCCGTGTGTGAGTCTACGTGTTAACGTGGGCCCGGCTCCCTCCGTTCACTCTCTATGGCCAGTGAACGGCGGCCAGCCTCAACCCCGCCCCTCGCTTCCTGGTCAAAGCAGCTGGCCGGGGGGATTCTGCCCCGTGTGTGTGAGTCTACGTGTTAACGTGGGCCCGGCTCCCTCCGTTCACTCTCTATGGCCAGTGAACGGCGGCCAGCCTCAACCCCGCCCCTCGCTTCCTGGTCAAAGCAGCTGGCCGGGGGGATTCTGCCCCGTGTGTGTGAGTCTACGTGTTAACGTGGGCCCGGCTCCCTCCGTTCACTCTCTATGGCCAGTGAACGGCGGCCAGCCTCAACCCCGCCCCTCGCTTCCTGGTCAAGCAGCTGGCCGGGGGGATTCTGCCCCGTGTGTGAGTCTACGTGTTAACGTGGGCCCGGCTCCCTCCGTTCACTCTCTATGGCCAGTGAACGGCGGCCAGCCTCAACCCCGCCCCTCGCTTCCTGGTCAAAGCAGCTGGCCGGGGGGATTCTGCCCCGTGTGTGAGTCTACGTGTTAACGTGGGCCCGGCTCCCTCCGTTCACTCTCTATGGCCAGTGAACGGCGGCCAGCCTCAACCCCGCCCCTCGCTTCCTGGTCAAAGCAGCTGGCCGGGGGATTCTGCCCCGTGTGTGAGTCTACGTGTTAACGTGGGCCCGGCTCCCTCCGTTCACTCTCTATGGCCAGTGAACGGCGGCCAGCCTCAACCCCGCCCCTCGCTTCCTGGTCAAAGCAGCTGGCCGGGGGGATTCTGCCCCGTGTGTGTGAGTCTACGTGTTAACGTGGGCCCGGCTCCCTCCGTTCACTCTCTATGGCCAGTGAACGGCGGCCAGCCTCAACCCCGCCCCTCGCTTCCTGGTCAAAGCAGCTGGCCGGGGGGATTCTGCCCCGTGTGTGTGAGTCTACGTGTTAACGTGGGCCCGGCTCCCTCCGTTCACTCTCTATGGCCAGTGAACGGCGGCCAGCCTCAACCCCGCCCCTCGCTTCCTGGTCAAAGCAGCTGGCCGGGGGGATTCTGCCCCGTGTGTGAGTCTACGTGTTAACGTGGGCCCGGCTCCCTCCGTTCACTCTCTATGGCCAGTGAACGGCGGCCAGCCTCAACCCCGCCCCTCGCTTCCTGGTCAAGGCAGCTGGCCGGGGGGATTCTGCCCCGTGTGTGAGTCTACGTGTTAACGTGGGCCCGGCTCCCTCCGTTCACTCTCTATGGCCAGTGAACGGCGGCCAGCCTCAACCCCGCCCCTCGCTTCCTGGTCAAAGCAGCTGGCCGGGGGGATTCTGCCCCGTGTGTGAGTCTACGTGTTAACGTGGGCCCGGCTCCCTCCGTTCACTCTCTATGGCCAGTGAACGGCGGCCAGCCTCAACCCCGCCCCTCGCTTCCTGGTCAAAGCAGCTGGCCGGGGGGATTCTGCCCCGTGTGTGAGTCTACGTGTTAACGTGGGCCCGGCTCCCTCCGTTCACTCTCTATGGCCAGTGAACGGCGGCCAGCCTCAACCCCGCCCCTCGCTTCCTGGTCAAAGCAGCTGGCCGGGGGGATTCTGCCCCGTGTGTGAGTCTACGTGTTAACGTGGGCCCGGCTCCCTCCGTTCACTCTCTATGGCCAGTGAACGGCGGCCAGCCTCAACCCCGCCCCTCGCTTCCTGGTCAAGGCAGCTGGCCGGGGGGATTCTGCCCCGTGTGTGAGTCTACGTGTTAACGTGGGCCCGGCTCCCTCCGTTCACTCTCTATGGCCAGTGAACGGCGGCCAGCCTCAACCCCGCCCCTCGCTTCCTGGTCAAGGCAGCTGGCCGGGGGGATTCTGCCCCGTGTGTGAGTCTACGTGTTAACGTGGGCCCGGCTCCCTCCGTTCACTCTCTATGGCCAGTGAACGGCGGCCAGCCTCAACCCCGCCCCTCGCTTCCTGGTCAAGGCAGCTGGCCGGGGGGATTCTGCCCCGTGTGTGAGTCTACGTGTTAACGTGGGCCCGGCTCCCTCCGTTCACTCTCTATGGCCAGTGAACGGCGGCCAGCCTCAACCCCGCCCCTCGCTTCCTGGTCAAAGCAGCTGGCCGGGGGGATTCTGCCCCGTGTGTGAGTCTACGTGTTAACGTGGGCCCGGCTCCCTCCGTTCACTCTCTATGGCCAGTGAACGGCGGCCAGCCTCAACCCCGCCCCTCGCTTCCTGGTCAAGCAGCTGGCCGGGGGGATTCTGCCCCGTGTGTGAGTCTACGTGTTAACGTGGGCCCGGCTCCCTCCGTTCACTCTCTATGGCCAGTGAACGGCGGCCAGCCTCAACCCCGCCCCTCGCTTCCTGGTCAAAGCAGCTGGCCGGGGGGATTCTGCCCCGTGTGTGAGTCTACGTGTTAACGTGGGCCCGGCTCCCTCCGTTCACTCTCTATGGCCAGTGAACGGCGGCCAGCCTCAACCCCGCCCCTCGCTTCCTGGTCAAAGCAGCTGGCCGGGGGGATTCTGCCCCGTGTGTGAGTCTACGTGTTAACGTGGGCCCGGCTCCCTCCGTTCACTCTCTATGGCCAGTGAACGGCGGCCAGCCTCAACCCCGCCCCTCGCTTCCTGGTCAAAGCAGCTGGCCGGGGGGATTCTGCCCCGTGTCTCATTAATAGTTGATTTTCAGCCTGCCTTATGACAGACATTTGATTGGTAAGACGAAGGTGAGACAGCAAGGGGACACATCCTCTTTGACAATATTATTGTAACCTGTAAATTATGGCCATAGCATAATCAAACAGGTGGTAACTCATGCACGTGGTTAGGTACAACACTTACAGGCATCAGTGGCTACTCCAGTACAAATAGCATTACATCCCTGCTTGCTGGTAGGTAAGGCAGGCTGAGGCAACATGGCTGCAACAAAAAGTAAATTAGAGGGCAGAGGCAAAATGAGTACAGGAATGCAGTGAGTACATTGGTATATTTAGAGAGGTGGATTCCTTTCGGCAGGAATGTAAAACACCAGCTGGTGATTAGATACCAGATTTCGATGCTGTTGTGTAGCCTGTGAAATGTGATGCAACAAACTGAAGACAATCTGTGTACTCAGTAAAGTAGCCCTCATAAAAACATAAAGTTGCCTGATTGCCAGATTTAAACATTTTAAGCAGAGAAGTATTCAGCAAAATAACTTTAAAGCATAGTGTTCAAAGCTGTTGAAATTCAGGGTCGGTCTGGCCTGTATAAGTTGCACTGGTATAAATCCTGGTGGGCTTTAAAACTGCATTATGATACTGGAGCATGCTTTGGATAAATGCATCAATTCAAGGCTAAATGACATGTATGTTTATGTTTTCTACACTGAATTATATTCCCAAAGGTGTTCATGGTTCTCAGTTACTGCCTATAGCTCTGTTAAATATCCACTCTTACTTATTCAAAAGCATTGCAGCTTATTGCACAGGCGTATGGATTGAAGGTTATGAAGACGAGCAATTATCACAAACATTTACAAAGGAATGTAGATTTAGTAGGAGTCAAGTCCTTTATATTTGTCTAACACCAATTCACAACAGAAGTTATCTCAGGGTGTTTTTCAAATAATATTACAACTGCTTTTCCATCTCCATTCATGTTGCATTGAGGTACAAGAAATAAAATATGCAGTTATTTGATCCGGTTACGACAGCCAGGTCACAGCAGGTCAAACACAGTCAGTCAGCTAAAAGTGACACTCGTCAATAAGTTGTACTATCAACAGCCAGTACAACTCATTATATAATTGGATAAAAGCTTCATTCATGAATGAAAAGTTTTAGTAGATGTGTAGTTGCATTACCAAGAGGTTTTTTTCTTGTGTGTGTATGTGTGTGTTATAAATATTCCTGCTCAGCACCACACCACAGGCTGCTCTAAATCTCCTCATTCCCTGTTTTCTGGCCGAGCCAAAGCATCGTCCCTCGGTGGACTGTGGATGGTCTTACAGGTGGCCTGACTCCCTGTGGCTCCTGATTGGCTCAGAGATGTGGGCCCTGGTCTGACTGAAAGTAGGCAGAACTTACACACCAGCTCTTTTGACACTAAGGAGATTTACACTCCAGATTACATGCTGTGAATGCCTTTGTATTGGTTCGTAAAGCTCTTTCCCTAAGATTACAAAGAACTGGCCTGAATTAACACTAACAACACAAATATTGCATTGTTGTAGTATGAAATGAGACTGATAAGTGTGCTGCTGTCAGGACCAAGCTAGGAAACCAACTGCACCCACACCGTCAGGTCTCTGGGTGCCGCCTGGCTGACAAACATCATAAAGTCACTGATTCAAAGCAACCAAATTGGAGCAGGGGCTCCGCAGAAATCCCTGAACTAGAATATAAAAAATATCCATACTTCATAATTTGTAATTTAAAAATGAAATGTGACACCAGAAGCTTGTTTCCTGTGTCGTCCCACAGTGGAAATGAACATCAAGTGATTTATGGACAGGCCACATAAACGCTGAGTCATGCTCATTGATTAACAACAAAACAGCCAAACATACCACAGATAGTGATTTTGGTGTTATAGCACAGCTGTGACCTTTGACACTGAATCTGTAAATTAAAAAATCTGCACACAAAAGCAGAGATAAATCATCAAATATCAAAGTTGTTACTGCACAGTTAAATCTGTTTTAAGACCTGAGTAATCTGTTTGTGTGTTAATCATCATCTACATTTTGTAGATGACATTTTCTTTTGTTGTGACCTTTAGGTGGTATTATGATTTCAGTAGGCTCAGTTTTCACATCATAGATGAGGCTCTGTGTGGACCAACTTCCTGATCAAAGAATTACTGACATGTTTCTTCAATCAGGCCAGTTTGCAGCCTAATATTTTAAGGTTTACTTTGTTTATATTAGAGAATGTCAACATCAATCAATGCTGCACTGGATTATAATCAGAAATCTGCTGATATATAACATTTCCTAAAACCAATTCCTCCCTCATTTAAAACTTTTTTCCATTAATTGAATCAAATGAGCCTTTCCTCTTGAATAGGAAACTTTATATGTGATTTGTCGTGTCTATTTTGTGGCACAATAATGACATTTTCACTGTCTCTGCTTCTAAGCTGTGACTCATTTCTAAACTCATATAGATGACTTTTTTTTTTAAGCAGTTGCCTCTTCAAACTGAGCCTCCAAAGTTAATATGCAAACAATGTGTACATTCATCTGTCTCATCTTGAGCCGCATCATGTCTGAAAGAAAATAATATAGCGGCTTAACTGCAATAAAAAGCTCAGACAGCCAAAGAAATGCAATTATAGCTCCTCACCTGAGCATCTGTAACTGCAGAGTACAGGTTACAATCAATTTGCATGTCGTTTTCAGGTGCATTCATGTCTGCAGACACAGTAGGAGCCTCCGAGGACACGCAAGTCAAAACATGAACACATCTTCAGCTCCAACCTTCAGGTGGTATTTGAACACAACATCTGGCAGAGTTTCTCAACCAACCAAAGAGATAACTAGAAATCATCACTTAGCTTTGTTTTGTGACATAAAATCCTGCCATGAGACTGAGTGATAATTCATTTGATTTCACAACACTGTGTGTGCAGCCTCGAAGATCGCCCTGCTGTGGATTCAGGTATGAAACCATGAGAAACTGGTGCATTGTACAAGCATCAAAGAGGCAGAATGGAGCAAATAACTGGAAACTATTTCTATATCTTTAATCCCAGAGAAGCTTTGGTAGGTTTACTTTACTACAAACTCCTGTTGTGACGACTCAGTTTTCATCAATAAAATAATCTATAGTCAGTTTTTTAATATATGCATAACTTAAAATTACTTAAACCAGTAAAATACCCCTGTGACATGTGCTATTATACTGTATATCAATAGATTATTATGACTGATGCATTAAAACTAACTAATGTTGCTTTTAATTATTCATCGTTGTTGATTATTTTCCCTTTTTTCCCTCTTTACTTATGGATTATTCTCTCATTTTAATATCAAATCAAACTGTTTGTATCACATTTACAAGCTGAATATCTTATTTTGGAGTATCTCCTCAGTAGATGTCACTTTAATGAAAAACAGTGGAGAGACAGAGTCTGCTCATTTTAAACTCTGCTGCCATCCTGTGGTACAACTGTGGCAGAGTGAACTCGGTTCCCATCTATTGATCTAAGGGCCCAATTAGTTTGACATAAGGCCCTTCGATGCAGAAAGACATGCAGGCAGTAGATGTCTTTATATGAGTCAACTAATGTCTAATAGTGTCCCATTACTTATTGATCACTGACAGCTGCTCTGTAATTTAAGTCCGGATCGGCAGTTCATTTGTAATTAATGAGTGCAGGAGTGCATGTAGGATTTAATAATTCAGCAGCAGTATTGTATTTTCTAAGTTGCATTTAACACATGCTGTGAGCACTGTGCACTAACAAGGTAAACAACTGTCAACACTGTGTCAATTTGACAGGAAATTGGGCCAAATGACCAGAGCAAGAAACACGAGACAAACATTTAATTATTTCAAAACATAGCTTACATTACGCTCTACAGCAAAAATCAAAACTGCACATTTATTAAACACAGTTAGAGCTACTTGTTTTGGTTTGTTTTA
The DNA here is from genome assembly GCA_021432705.1 of Caranx ignobilis. Lineage (NCBI taxonomy): Eukaryota > Metazoa > Chordata > Actinopteri > Carangiformes > Carangidae > Caranx > Caranx ignobilis. Next base: position 22,430,611 of record MU269981.1, read on the forward strand.
TCTAATTAATGTCTGATTTTAAAAAACACAAACTAACTTTGAAGTGAATGCACTCCAACTTCTGTTAATTCAGTAGATAATGTCACAAGTCAAAATGACAGGCAGGTAATTCACACTAATTCAATCAATAACAAGTGTACATCAGAAAGAGTCAACAACTCTGGATCGATAACCTCATTTCTCGTGTAGCTCTGTCTCGCTGCATCGCGGTGTCACATATCAGAGCTGCTGGAAACGCCATAAAACAGCATTAATCATTCCCACCACAGAGGTAGAGCAGGGCCTTCTGGTAGTCTCCGCTCGTGTCCTCCTGCAAAAAAAACAAAAAACAGACATAATTAAGAATTTTATTATCCTTATAAATCCAAGAAGCTCGTCACTAACTGCACTCAGAGCGCACATACAGTAAGGACACCACTGATATATTTACATCAGAACCACCTCTGCTCTTTCCACTCGTTTATATTTCTTCTTTCATTGTTACCTGTAGCCTCGGTTCATATTTTCTAGCAGTGACGGCTATACATCACTCTGTCACCTGTCATGACATGTGGACAGTTGTTGCTCCGGTGGGTGGATCTCCTGTCCCGCCTCCCCACGTGTTGAATTGCCCTTGAGCAAGACACTGAACCCCAAATTGCTTCTATTGTCATCTGTCACTGGTGTCACAGGATGATAGCAATGACAGATGACTATGAGTGCTGACGTGATACAATGTTAAGCTCATCCTTTTACTTGGTTCAACAATTACATAGCTAGTCAGTTAGCTAACTAGCCAGCCTGAAGTCTGAGCTTCAGTTTTTCTTTACTTTATGTATATTTATGTAGCATCTGTATATTATTGCACCATGATTAGTCTGACTGCTAAGCCTTTAGTTACATTGCTTAGTCCAAATTAACTTCTTTTGTTGTGTCACATGGTTGTAACCATATATCTTATTTATTTATTGTGGGTTGTTTGTATTTGACTACATTTTGATTTTCCTTGCGTACAACATCCTGCCACTTGCGTAGATCTTTCTGGTAAGCAGACGACGTAATAGCTGCTTGAAATGATCCACGACAGATCAACAACTCAGAGGCTCAACATGTTGTTTCACTCAGCAGCTCATCACTACAGTCTGAACAATTATATATAGAGATAAAAAAAAAAAAGAGGTTTGTCTTTCTTAGCTTGCTGTGTCTCAGGTGTGGAGTTTGCAAAGAGCCTAGAGAGATGTAATATGGTGGAAAGGTGATGAGGCAGGAATATTAAAAACAATAAACCTTTCCACTGCAGATACTTTGTCTTTTTGCAATGATCACACCTCGTGAGAGAGAACGTAGCGATGGGAATTTTTCCCACGTCTACAGCTAGTGAGTGTTCACCCCACCAGACATCCAGGCAGTTGCAGACTTTGTGAACTGATGGTGTGAAAGGAAATAAAATGGTGTCACTATGAAAAATACCAACATGAAATATAAACACAACTGAAAAGAAAAGAAAATCCAGCAATTTGAAAAAGTAATATTAATATGAACTCCACTAAACCTGTGAGATGATATATTGCCTCAGTGGTATATTCAGCATTAAAAATTCTTTCATAAGGTCTTCTTTATCTATTCCATATGGGCCATTTGGCATTTTCCATTGGAGGATGGCAATAACTCCTCTCTGTAGGAACACGTGGCCCCAGGAGAACAGATTCATTCACTTTGGCTGGTGGAAAAAGCAGTGAAGCAGTCTCATCACGCTGAACAAGGCATTTAAAGGAAATCACTATTCTCTACTCCATCACTGCACTGACATGAATGGTGGGTAAGCAGCATAACCATAGTATCCCCATCTGGTGCTTTTAAAGGCCTACAGAGGGATGAATGAGGACGTTTAACAGAACATCAGGAGGAAAAATGTGAGGAAGAGTGACACCACATCTTATTGATGATGGCTTCGTGCTGGAGGGAGCTCTACCTGGATGGTGGTGTACAGAGACTGTCCGTACATCTTCTTGAAGCAGGTTCTGATGTCCAACATGTCCTCCTCGCTCCTCGACACCATTATCCTCATCAGGGTGTCGTCGTCAGTCCCAGCGCGCTAAACGTAAACACAGACTCAGCAGCTGTGATTAACAGGCTAGAAAACATGGAGGAGTAATGTGCCACTGATTTTTTTTTCCATTATTTTTATCTTTATATTTTTGTCATCATTTCCAAATGCACGCTCTGCCCAGATGGATTTAGTGTTTGTATTTTTCAGAAATGTCTGTATGATATTAAAATGAGAAAGAAGCATTTGAAACTTGATTTACTGTACATACAGTAATGAGCCAGAGAGCATATGAAATCTGAGTTTAAAGAAATAGTTTGACATTTTGGTAAATATGTGTCTTGTCTTCTTTTGCTAAATGAGTTAAATGAGAAGCTTTATCAGTGGATGTTGTTGCCTGTTGTTACCTGGCAACCCTCTCTCCTGTTTCCAGTCTTTATGCAGAGCTATGCTAGCCAGATGCTAGCTGTTGCTTCATGTGTAAAAACTGAAGTGTAAAAAAAAAGTGTGTTTTGTATTATTTCTATTTCAGACAGAGTGAGACGAAGTCTTGTCACAACCAGTGGGAAAAAAAACAAATGATGTTAAACTTTTCCATCGAGGACCTGGGGGGGCTGTGAGGTTTCAGGGGCAATTTCTCTTTTAGAAGCAGATTTGTAAGAGTATTTTTGTGTTTCTTTAGGATTTATGATGCTGAATGTCTGGTTTTGGACACAGACGCATCAGTATTAGAGAAAGAAACATGTTATTTACACTCATGGATTTATACAGGCCTTCAGCAAAATACTCTGGGACACTCCTGGCACATCTCACTGTGGAGGTAAAAAATATATATATATCAGAAAACAAACAGAAGACCCTGACAGTACTGTGTGTAGAAGTGAATATTTATCATGTTAATCTAACATCGATTTGCCTTTTTTTCTCTCAAGTCGTGTTATGTTTTGCTGTATTTCACTTTAATTTGGACATCAAGGGAAAAAAGTTGTGTTTCTTGTGTTTATGATGAGTTGAGATAAATCATGGTTCTTACCAACAGCTAGCAGCAAGTCCTCCAGATTCCCAGTGGTCTCTCCTTTAATGCAGTCCTCTATATCAGAGTTATAGAGCTTCTTGTAGGTGTCAAACACTGGAGAAAACAAAACAACCTCAGAGACACTGTAATGTTGTCTTAGCTGTGGAATACAGATGCTGCTGTATTAAAAAGGTTCAGACATGTTCAACGTAAGTGTCTCAACTTATTATGTTAGAAAATGATGTTTTGTCTTTTGTTTCTTGCAGTAGTTGAAGTGATTGATCTATAGTATTATATTGACTATTATTAGGCACACAAGCACGACCATCATATTAAACTGCACCATTTATGGATTTATCTTAAAAATAAAGTGTGAGCACAATCAAGATGAACTGTGGGTGGATTCAACCACTATCTGAAGTTGTTTGGATTTTTGATGTGTCAGCAAAGACACACAAACGCAGGTCACACTTTATGAATAGTTAAACAAAACAAAAGTGCACATGACACTTGTTCCTATTCACGTCAGTTCATTTTAAACAAACAAACAAACAAACGTGTTTTCCTGGATTTAGATCCAGAGGAAGGACACCAGAGTTCTTCACGGCCAAGTGGCTGAGAGATTGACTGTGGGGCTGATGCAGGAGACACCAGAAAAACAACCGCGACAAACACAAAGGGATGGTTATTTGTTCAATCACAATGCTGACTTTCACGCTCTCCTGACATGTCACACGCTGCAGTCTAGCAGCTAATTAGCAACCGGTCTCGTCTACAAACCTAAAGAAGTAGGAGAACTTCATTATTCTGTTGTAAAACGTTTTAGAGAGGAGCTCAGAATAAATGTTCTGGACACACACTATGCATCACATATTGATTTAACTGCAATATGACTTTCTTCTTTTTTAATAATTCCTTTACATTAGCTGAAAGTTTAATACTCCACTTCCAGTGTTTTATGCTTAATTTAATGTTTTTTTTTTATATTATTATTCTACTGCTGTATATTTTCCTCAGCTTAATTTTCTCTGAATCACTTACTCACTTGATTTTATTGCATTGTGTGTTTTCTCTGTACAGCACTTGGTTTTGTGTTGAGTGTATCATATACAGCGTTCCTACACCTTCTTCAACATTCACTTCAAGAACTTTTCAAGGAATTTGCACACTGTGATTGCCTCAAAGACCTGACACAGCAAAGCTCGAGACGTGGATCAAGGTTAATTAATGTTACACCATTCATTTTAAGAGATAGAGAGGCCTGAATGTTGTCAACACGTCTCATCTCTTCTGTGTTATATTCATGGTAGACTGTGGCGATCCCAATTCACTAGTATTAATTAAAAATGACGACAATAAAAGAACTTCAACTTTTATTTCAAATTTAGATGATGTGTAAAACTGCGGGCTCTTTCAAAATAAGAGTCCCATGTATCTTTCTATCTAATTTCAATTACTTTCAAGGCCTTGATTTTTGTCTCAGATTCACAAACTTCCAAGGGTATCACTCTGTACCTGTATTATAGTTCTCTAATATCAGTAACAGTGATATGGATAAACGCTTCTGAAGATTTGCTGATGATTTGATTGTACATCATTTGATTATGGAGCGAGTTTCTCTAATATCCACTCAGTGCTGACTCCCTCCTCGAGGTCGCATTCACACTTCAGCGTCATTTCTCCTATCAGATGACTAGCTGTTTTTTGCTGCTTGTGTCCCTCCCCTTTAATGTTTCAGCAAGTTGTGTGCTCATGAATCTGACCAATGCTGCTGAGCTCATAGCTGTTGTTTATCACACCATAACAAACTCGACAAATTCTGGTCAGTGTTGTGTTTCAGTCTCCGCTCTAACCTTAGTTTTCTCACTGGTGATTTGCTGTGTGGGTGTTTCTCTGATGTTTTCTTCTTGAGATATTTCTCAGTAGCCATTTCTGAATTATTTAAGTATATTAAGGTGTAACATGGATGCAGGGTGACAGTTTACTGTTTGCAACTTTTGATGTTGCCCACTTCGACACTCGATATTCAAATGCACCGTTTCAAACACACTCACCTTTCCTGAGATGCTCTGCGCTCCTGTTGCCAAGAATTGTGATGAATTTGTCCTCGTCAGTGCCAAACTTGCCCTCACCAGCAGCATACAAGTCCTGTGAGGGCAAACACACACACACACACACGCACACACGCACACATGCGCACACACACACACACAATCAGCAACCTTGTGTGTGACATGACTTATTGGGAGGCACAGATGGAGCAGAAATGACAGCACTGATGTAGGACCTTGTTCTTTGCCAGAACAACAACAGAAAAGTTTGTTTCCCCCTCAGTTTGTCTCTGCTGTAGAAGAACTCTCTGGATTTCAGGTCTTTTCCTCTAAACTTTTCAACAACAAAAAAGTTTCCTAAATTATTTCCTAAAAAACATCATATTTTTGAGATAACTTAATGATTTCTGCATCCCTTATTTCTGTTCATTTGATTACAGAGCGGCTCAACACAACAGTAATGCTGTTAAGAGTCGAGAGGAACTGGTATCACAATCACATGCTGCACATTTAGTTTCATGTTGGGCCCCTTGCTGTATCTGTGTTGGATCCCAGTCCACAGCTAAATATCATTAATGAGGAACGGTTTATAAGAAGCCAGATGTTCCACTGCTGAAGGTTAATGAATTTATTCTATTGACTGAGGACTCGCTCAAAGCTTTCATGGCCTTTAGCTTCACTGCAGTTTGAAGAGCAGCTCGCAAACATGATAAAATCCTCAACATGCTGACATTTGAAAGACGAGGGTGAAATCAAGATGAATCTGCTGTGTGATACACCAGTCATCTAGATTTGAAGAAGGATCTGACTTGTTTCCACAGTTTCCACAACTGCTGGATGTTGCGTTTTCATATTATACTGTGAACACATTCATGTCAAGACAGTCATGCCAAAAAACTGACTCTTGACTTTATGGCAGAAATCTTTGAACATCATACGTTCAGTCACTGAACATGTGAATTCACAGCTCCTCATTAATCCATGTCAAAAAAGGGGTCAGATGTTGCCGCGTTTCTCTTATGCTCTTACCTTAGCATCTTTCTCAATCTTGCTCTCGTCTACTCCCTCCTCCTTGCTCCCCTGAAGGGATCAACCAGACAGACAGAGAGACAGACGGAGAGGTGGACAAACAGGAAACAAAAGCAGGTCAGTGTGGTTGGAAACATGATGAGAGCAGAGTCTCTCCCCACCAAAGTAACCCCTCAAGATTACATTATCCACTGAGTGTCCCAGAGCCATGAAGATTACATTTCCATCTGTAAACCAAAACACCTTTGAGAAACCAACCGTAGTGTACCATGGTGTCACCCCCTCCTCCCTCCTGCCTCCTCCTCTTTTCCCTGCCCACACCTTAACCTCTCCGGTTTGTAATGGTATCTCCAAAGGTTTTCATTATCAGGAAAGGAAACACAAGCCACCCCACCCTTCTCTCTCTACCTGTAGCAGGATCACCAGTAGCTTCTGATAGTGCCCCGAGGTGTCAGAGCAGACATCTTTCTCCAACTTGCTGCCGAACTCTGGGGGAAAGAGGAGAAGAGGGCCAGAAGATTGCTTACGCTTCTTGCTCATCACGGGCACTAATGGTTGCAATCGACCCATGTGGGCCGGCCTCTGTTTTGCAGCAGGATCTCTGACAGCAGAGATTTGATTAGTTGGCCAGCGGACACAGTGGCCTTCTCTTTTGCCCTGATCAAATAAATTGGCCTCTTTGGCATTGGGCTTTTGTTTTCATGCACATTTTCCATCGTGGTTTGTTGCAACCTTAACCTGAGACATTCCCATGGTGAGACATTCAAGTATGAACAGAGTTAAGAGAGGTGCAGTACAGTCATTAGTCTGATAAGAGGAGGACATGTAGGATACTATGGGTGGAAACCAGAGGGTGCAGCACCACAGTGTGAACTGTAAATAGGTACTGCCTTCCACAGAAATCCTGTTCATCTTCTTCTCTGGGGAAAATATTGTTGATATCAGAAATCTATATGAAAATATATATGTGAACCCGTTAAAGCTGCTGTACAATCCAGTTTTCATTTGTACGACAAAAACATAGATCAGTGAACACAACATGACAACAAGATGATCTTACTATTTTACTTTCAGAGTTAATTCAATTGAATTTATGGTAGACAAGTAAACTAAAGGTTTTGAATGAAAAGATGAGACATTTTTCAGTGAAATCACACACTGACCTCTTGGTTTCAAATCAATGGAGAACTCCGGACCAAAAATTATACAGATCTATTCTGGTAGAAGTTTTCACACTTAAGTATAAGTTGAAACTTGTTGATGTGCAATGATGAAAGCCTGTGAAAGCTACGTATAGGAATTATTGTAGTTACTTTAATATGAGCTTAGTGAGGTTGCAATTATTTAAAACTCAGATTACAAAGTTTGCTTAATATTATTCATAGTTTTATCTCACACTGACAAGAAAACACTTCCTTCTGAGAGAGAAATGAAAAATATTAAACCACCACCAACAAAAACAAAAACAACAGGTAACATACTTTCTGTTTGTGTTTCTCTTTCTCAGCCGAGTAACTCACCTTTCTTGTACACCTTGATGATGTCTTTAATCTGTTCTCCGGTCCTCGAGGCCAGGATCTCAATCAGCACTTCGTCATCAGTCCCGGCGCCCTAAAGGGAAGCAAAACAAACAACTGTATGTGGATGAACTCAGTATGAAACCATATGGATTTTTGTGGCAGTGTGTTTTCAGACTTATATTTTATCATTTTTATGAGACATTTGAGATCAAAAATGACATGGGTTTAAAAAAAATGCTTAAAGAAAAACTCAAGAAAATAAGAGGCACAGTTTTTTTCAGAGCTGATGTGTGCAATTAAGGTAACAACGGGTGCAGTACTTTGGAGAGTTGGCTCTGAGGCTCTCTTCTCTTAGCTGTAATTAACCTGCAGCAAAAAAAATGTCTCACATACCAAATAAATGGAGCAATGGATGTGCTGGGAATACCAAGACTGAGGCCGGGGCCGAGTCCTCGATGCTTTGCCTCTGACTGTGATTGAACATTTCATTTTCACTGGTAATGCAAATGTGAATGTGTTTAAAGAGTAATGAGAAAAAAATGTTCCACTGTAACCTGTGAGACGATTCAGGAGTTTGCTAAACCTAATTTTCTCCAAACTCTGTGAGGCTGGAGTCGGACATGAAAAAAAGCTGAAGACATGAGCATGTGATACCTAAAAAACTAAAATGATGTCAGAACTCATAATCCATCTGAGCCACATGAGGAGGGCAGGAGATGATGTGAAGGAAAATAATTCACAAAGCCACCTCCAAAGTGTTACAGAGAAGGAAGGTGGCTCCTTTAGTCCCATCACTGCAATAAAAACAACATCATTAACCTCTGACCTTACATAGATTTAAAGCTCATACAGGGTGAAAGGTGAGGTGAACCAGCTCATGAGGACGACACGACGCCATGAAAGATGATTTTCATTGTACTGAAACAATGTGTTTCTTAAAGAGCTGTGAGTGTGATGGTATGAGCTACTCTCAGTTTGATCCTGAAGTCAAGGGCAGCAACAACAAAAATAATGTCCGCATGTCTTTTTTTTTTTTTTTTTTTTTAGAAAATAACAACATGAATCTTTTGTGCCACAATTAATTGTGTCCTCGCCGTTGTTCTCAGTTCTCAACCTTGTCGTTGTCTAGTAAGCCGCTGGAGCTGCTGAATACTAAATGTTTTATCTTTTCAAATATCATTGAGCCCTCAGATCGTAGATTGTCATATTATTTTGGCCTCATGGGAACCAATGGGATTTGCGTTAACCTGACAAAACCCATCGCTTCATATATTTTCACTTATGACTTTGCTGCAGACAAAGCATCTGATGTTAGCAACGATGGCTTTCATCTGGAGACATGGTCCTGGGCACCAGGGACGTTTGCTCTGACCTCCGTACTTTGTGTAACATTCGCTGCTGTTCAACTAGAGGGTTCATCTGAGTTGTCTTTTCTTTTTTTGATGGAGGGCAGATGAGGTTGGAATAAACCATACATGAAACTTGCAACTCCAAAAATATGAGCCAAAAATAAACATCAAAGCTCAGCAGAGCTTCATAGTTTGGTTATAACTCTTTCCAATTCAAACACAAGTTGATTGATTCACTGTCAACAAAGAATTTTACTGTGGAGCGTTTATCCATCCTGCAGTTTTTATCTTAGCTCTTCAGAGAGAGTGTGGAGAACATCTTGGTGAAACAGTGAGTAAGTGAAACAAAGACCATATCGGCATGAAACAGACCTGTTGCATGGCAGACATTTAAACTTGTCAATCACAAGTTTAATTGAAAGCATCGATACTGGTCGAGTTCCCTTTCTGTGATCCGGTGCCAGGGTGCTGGTGTGGTGCCTGCTGGTTCTTTGGCAAGGCTTCAATAGAAGGGAGCCTTCATCCTCTGGATTATCTCACAATTATTTTTCATTTTTCAGAAATGACAAGTTGAAATATTTTGCTTTGAGACCGATCTGTTGCTCAATTAAAAGTTTTGACACTCAATGTTGGAACATCTGTGCAAAAACAGCACAAAATAAACTGTGTCCTCTGAGGGTTTCGTCTCATTTGTATACGAGACCTGCAACCTGGATTGAATTGAGTGGAGCGGCTGAGTAATCTCTCATTAGTTACCTTGAGAGCGTTGTGCAGTTGAGAAGCATCATATGATACAGGTGGGGTCATCAAGGCCACAATCAGAGTCTCGAACAGCCCACCGAGCTCCGATTTCAGCTTGCTGACCAAGTCCTGTGGTCAAATGGAGATTAATGACAACAGGAACAAAGACAATATTAACTGTGTTTGTATAGAGCTCAACTTGAGCATCATTTAAATGTTGTAACATTGAAGACGTCAGAAGGACTGGTGCCTTTGAGTCAGTCCATACGTTATATACATGAATTTCACAACATAATATCAGCATAGTGACTGGAAGAAGGGACCACTGCTGGAGGCAAAGTCTTATTTAAGAATCTCAAATGTTTCTCAACTTGAAATGCAAAGTTTATTTTATTCAAACTTTACATAAAACTGAAAAAGAAGGGATAAATGTAAAACAAAGAGGAGAACTTTCAGATTCTTCTTGTAAAATTTCACTGCTCTGGTGAGATCTTAAGGCTGGAAGAGGTTAATACGAGCAGATGACCTGCAAAAACTGCACAATACCTCCTTCAACTACCAACTCGCCAAAGAGAACATACAGTATTAAACAGACAGACTGATCTAACTTGACTGTTGTATGCAGTGTATCACATTTGGGCACTGTAGTGAGCTGCAACCGGTATGACACTGATGAAAAGATGGTAATTGCATATTCCTGTGTTATTTGTGTGTGTGTGTGTGTGTGTGTGTAAAACACCCATGGGATCCTATGATTTGTTGTGCTTGGCCACTGCAACTCAATATTCAGACCAAGTCCAATAATCCATTTTTCTTTTTCCACCTTCCTATTTAAGTTGTTGCATCTCTTAAAAGTAAAAAGGAAATTCCCATAAACAAACAAACAAACAAACAAAACTCATCAAACGGTGTATTACAGAGTCATTTAGTTGATGTAGAAAACGAAAAAGAAACCAAGGAGAGAAAGAGGAGCCTGCTCTCTTTTAACAGATATGATAACCATCAGTTTTTGTCTCCACTGTCTGGTACCACTTTTGGTTTCTGATGTTATTGCAAACGAGAAGTTAAAGGACCCGTCTCTTGCAATTATTGCATTTTACAACACGTCATAAAACCCACTCTGATCTCTCTGAATAGTGATAAAAACAAATAGGCTCATTCTGCAGTGATGCTCGGGGGTTATTCCAGAGGCTACTTGCTGATTTTCTGATGTACCTCGTATCTCACAAACTGCATCATCTATTTATACTTCAGCAAGAAATTACATTTGCCAGGATGCTTTTCAATAACCTACACAGAAAGCAAATTCAGTCGCAGCTTTCAGTCCACAGGTAGTCATAAAATATCTTGACAGTGCGATAGAACAGTGAGGGCAGGGGACGGCACAATGTCCACGTGCTGTAACTGACTGCACTGAGCTCTGGTCCACTGAGGCCGAGGGAAATTGATCTTCCTGCCTCTGTTCATTCTACGGACAAATAGCACCTGTGAGTGATATGAGGTATATATATAGAGCGAGAGACAGACAGAGAGACAGAGAGACATATAAAGCTGGTTTAAGTCCGGTGGTTCCCAACCGGGGGGGGGGGGGGGGGGGGGGCTGGGGGTTCAGGAGATGATTCTCTCTTCTGTGATACTTATATTGCACTGAGTCAGACACAACATTTTAACAATGAAAGCTATGTCACTTTACTGAACAACACTGAGTCACAGCTACAGCTGTGAAATAAATGTACTGGGATAAAAAGTAAAATATTTTCCTCTACAATGTGGAGTGGAAGTAATTTATAATAGATACATTAATCATATAGAAATCATGATGATCCACATACACAACCATACTTGTCAGTACTCACAATACTGGATCTAAAAAATGCTTTCCAACTAAATCCTCTTGTGACCCGCCAAAATAAAGTACAGTATGTTTACATGAGTGCAACCAAGTGTTTTTTTCATCCAGAAATAATCATAGATAAGAAGGATGTCTGAAAATTAAACATGTTGCATATTAGAAATATGTTTTTTTTTTTTTTTTTCCTGTTCTCATATCCTGATGAACCTCTGTTACAACATGTAACCCCTTGCCCCAGCCCCGAGGTGGGGAATCACTGCTCTGGAGCACCAATGTGTATTAATCCTTGGCTGAAAGTAGTCCCAAACATAACACAACCTACACCTTTTCTACTAAAAGACTACAATGCCTGCAGCTGTTCAGCATGTGTAGACCTTCTTTATGTTTTCAATAGGAACCAGTAATGAGACGGATAGATTGTTGCTGACACGACCTGTAACCATCCATCCATGTGACTGCTGGTTGTCATCGGCTTTCTGTTTCATTCCCGGCGGCTCACCTTACCTTTCCATAGGCCTTTTTGTACGCTGCCTTAATTTGCTGGCGTTGATCGTTGCTACGTGCCGCCAGGAGCATCAGGATGGCGTCTTCATCCGTACCTGGACAAGAAATCAAAAAACAAAAAAACATTAGATATTTTAACACATGGACAAATACTCTGTGAGCTACAGAAAGACATACTAACACTTACTGGAACAAGGAAATCTGCTATTTATTCAAAATTCTTCTTTTTTTATAAATATATAAACAAAGGGCAAATACAGCATTGCTCTAGTGACACCAAACATCTAGCAGGAGCTTTCTACCTGCTGGAGAATAATTGACAGCTTGCCATACCGGGCCAAGAGATCAGGATTCAAAAGGACTGGCCAGGCACATGATCTTATAATCAATAGTTCCTGAAAGGTATTGGCACCTCAGAGAAAACGGCTCAGATGGACAAACAAGCTTTAGAGCAGCATGTTATATTTTCTCAGGAGGAACAAAATGGTAATTTTTGTTTTTGCCAGGGCAATTATGGCACAACGCTTTTCTTATCTGTAATAATGACAGCCTGTGACTGTGGTCTGATTGGGTCATCATTGTTCTCCTCCTGTTTTACTTAATCTAATTGCACATTACAGCGTGAGTGCGCTCGACTGAGTGAAGTATGAGCAGGAGATAAAAGGGGCAGGAAAGGTCCTGGTGGTCAGTGGGGGTCACACGTAGCAGGGGAGCCATCAGCCGTAATTTGCTTGTACTGTACAACACCTTTAATTCAGTGATCAATTCGCCCGTTAATGACTGCAGGAGGACGTCTGGATTGCAGCTTTCCATTGTCTATCTCTGCAATTAAAATTAGATCACACGAGAAAAGAAAGTGATATCAGGGGCCAACCAATAAAAAATAATCCATGCTAAGGTGAGCGGTTTTAAACCGAGGCAAAAGCAGCACGACACAAGAAGTTTACATCGTAAAAACGTTAACATGATAAATCTCATAACGCCCTCTAGGTTCACAGAGGTCAGCATTTAGTTTTTGTAGGATTATGCTCCAAGCATTATCGTCCATGTCCACACCTTTGACAATTCAAAGGCTTTAAACTTCAATTAAAATCACATTAGGAACAAAGCTCTTTGTGTCAAATGTGGACAGGGGTGATTAAACATGTTTATATTCACACATGGGCGGTTTGTATTCTTTTAAGACAGACAAGAAGGTACAGATGAGGAAATATACATGTGTTAAAGGCTTATCTGACTTTGCACAGTGACTAACAGTCCTTTGAAGCAGGGTTTCTAAGTCACCAGAAATGGCTGTTTTCTCATATCTTAGGTAAAAGGTAGAAGAAGATGCCACTGGGGAGCTTTAGGCCACAAGACACACTGCAGGTGACATTATAAGCTTGGGTCTGTTTCTTTGTGGGACGACCCTGTGGTTTTCGACGAAGCCCTCTGCATCAGGACCCTGCTGTGCACAGGGTGAGACCTGAAATGAACAAGGAGGCTGCATTTTCTTGGCACAGTGTTGTTGTGAGACAACTTTAGTGTGATAAAAAGATTGAAATTGATCATTACATGAAACACTATTGATATTGTGAGCAAAAAACAAACCTAGACTGGAGTGGAGACATCAAACCCTAATACACCAGTGAACACTCACATAAGACTCCAGTTCAAATGGATCATTATCCTTTGTTTAGTATCATCTGTGTCATCCACAAGAACACTATTATGTTTCATTTATTCAAAATGAAACATAATATTCACAAATGTTTTAAACCATTATGTCCTTGTTGTTCACTGGTCCACCCACTGCTTCTGCCATCACATTAAAGAAAGCCTTATTTATTTGTCTCGGTGTTTGGCGATGGGTCATTAAGTGCTCATTACTGTCTTGTTGCAGAACATTTTGTGGACATATCTTGGTGTTGTGATGTGTATGTGTGGAAGTTTTTTTTCTTCTTTTTACAAAGCTGAGGTTTTAAACTTTTCCTGTAATTAGACCAAACACAATAGGAAAGCACAACTACGAGCTGCACACAGAAAGCACATGGTTAAGCTCTCTTGACGGCCATGTCGTTACTGTGTTTTATTGTTGTCCTGGATTCACAGAGGAGCAAAGCAAACATTAACATTGATTAAACAGCCGTTAATGTATATAGCATCACTGATGACACATGAGTAACTGTGACTTGTGGATAAATGTAAATCAACCTGATGTAGTTAAAAAGTGGGATAATAAGAGATGATGTATTAAAAAAATAAACCCTCCAGAAGGTGACAGGATTTCTGGCATCTCGCTGCCATCTGCCTTTCCAATAAAGTAAACACTTGTATACTAAATGTTAGTAAGTAGATTACAGTGGACGGGGAAAGTAAATGTTATAACTGACCGATTCCTTTCATGGCCTTATGGAGAACCTCAGCATCGTGTTTGGCGTTGAAGTTGACGAATGGTCTCACGCTGCCTCTGTACGCCTGTGGGGAGACATCAAGATCACATGTTAACACGTTTTGAACACGTTTTTTTTTTCTTCCCACACCTTTTTTTTTTCCAGCTGCATTGGTAAAAAAACAACAACAACAAAAAAACAAGGATGTGTTGATGAGTGCACTTCATTTTAATGTCCAAATACGTGCTTGTTTTACACAGGTAGCGCCAAGTGTGACCACTTCTTCACATATTGTTTTTTTTTTTTTTACATAAAAAGATCTCAATCTGGGGCGTCGTTTAGCTCAGTGGGTGGAGTGGGTGCCCCATGTCCAGAGGCTGTAGTCCTTGCTGCAGCGGCCCCAGTTCAATTCCACTGGTGGCCCATGTCTGCATGTCACTCCTAAAATTAGACCCACTTGAATAATAAAAACACCATTTCAACTAAGGATTTTTATGCTTTGCTATGATCCATATGATATTTCAAGCAATTCCCCAGCATCAATACTTAATGTTTCATTTTTTGGACATGAAAGATTTATACTGAAAAGTGATGCAAATGCCTGGTATGAGCTAAGATGAAATGTGACTGCTGTGCTGTGTGATGGTAATCATTTAAAAATGTGCTGTGTCTGACTTGTTGGTGTCCTGATTGTTCTCTGGGGAAAAACATAAATTAAAGGAAAAGCAATAAAACATCTGTCGCAGCTGCAGCCTTGTTTCACGCTCTACGCAGAGAAAAGCATATTGTCTCCCCCCGCATCCTGCTCAAGGTTTCTGCTTATTATTTCTTCTGTTGGTCATCTGTTTTCAAACACTGACTGGCTTGTTTGTGTTATGATCTGTTCAAGAGGACAACCTCTTCCGCGAATATGAGGATGTTTACTTTCAAATGTCCCCGTCTTGATCCAGCCTACATGCATCATGCAACTGAGTTTTAAATATGACCCCATGGTCTCTACTTAGAGATAAATACACAGCTCGTTCTGCAGTGAAATCACTCTCTGTATTTTTATAAACTCTCTTTCAGTACCAGGTTGTAAATCAGCACTTATTGAACTTGTTTAACATCCTGTCTTGTCTCAACATTTAGCAGTCTTCTCGTCCCTTCTCCTCTCCAAAGACATCAATGCTAGAAAATGGCACACTGTCAATGTGGTTCTCTGTAATCTTGTGGCTCTGTGGATGGTCACGTCAGCAGGTCAAAGGGTTTTGCTTGCCAGCATCCTACTGCCACCACACAGTACGTACATTTATTTTAGGTTTAGAGCGAGATGTTTCAACAACTATTACACTGTCAAGAAATTTGGAGTCCACAGAGGAATGATCATATTATTGACTCATCTTGCGCCATCATCAGGTGAAAATTCAATTTGAACCAAGCTTTGGTTTCAGCCTCAACTGTGCTTTATGATCACTGCTAATTACTTAACTAATGTTAAAGTGGCTAAATCAAGATGGTGAATGTAATAAGCATTAAACCTGTTAAGCATCAGCATGTTAGCATGAAAATATGGTGAAGATTCCCGTATTAACAACCCCTGAGTGACAATTTAAGATTAGTGTTTGATGACTGGGATGATCATGTGACAATAAAATACTGCTTATCAACGACACATGATTCGAACACTGTGTCATGGACATAATCTACAGGTTAAAAACTGGTAATTATGGATGAGCACACCTGAACACAACCGATGGCATAACTTTTATTCATAGTTCCTAAAATATTCACACTTTAACTTTCAGGCAACTTGAGAGTTGTCAGAGCTCCTCATATAGATTATTCCTGACGGCCTTGAGTCAGTTTCGCACACAGAGCGCATCAGTAATTCCTGTTTTCTTGACTCTCACAGTCAGGAGTATCTTTAAAGTGCCACTAATCAACAAATGTGAAATGGGTCTAATGAGCAGAATGGAGGCCTCTCAAATCAGTGGTTAAAGCCAATGTTGATCTCAAGCTCTTTTTCCACTCACTTCTTCTTAACTTTTTCTTTAAAAAGTACAGCAACCAGCCAAAGTGCCATCAGGGAGCATTGTCTCCCAGCTATCCTTTGATGAAATTGTAACCCAGTGGGGATACAATAGACACTCGTGCCTGTAGTTTCCATGCTCGTGGTAATACAATATGGTACAAATTAGACCACTGTCATCAACTGAAACTGAGTTCTTGCCATCGCTTTACTCCTTAAATCAACTTATCCTCATCAGACAGTCTCAGGTCTCTCAACAAGCTGGAGAGGATAAAATCAAATCAAGGATATCAAATGTGCCCTCTCTCTTCCTGCCACTGAGTGAGTGTACTGCATGAGTTGTAATGTTTTAATGAGTGCATCTTCTCCGTGAGCCCTTTCTGCGAATTAACAATTATCAAGGGGTCAGAGTGCCTGCAAAGATCAAGTCTTCACAGCAAGTGCAAAGAAGAAAAGTGGGAAAATGAGGATGAAGTGTGAAGAAAGTTCGGTTGCATTTATGAAAAATAAAAGTTCACGGCTGCATGCAAATCAGGGGGTTGTGCTGACAGCTATATGTGATGTGTATTGTGTAGGACTGATCATGCAGTGAGGGTTTCACTGTGGCTTGAAAAGGCAGTGACCTTTCAAGAGTCGAAACACACTTCATTACACAAACATCTATTTTAGTTCTGGTGCTGTGGTTAAAACACACTGGTCCTTATTCTAACTATTTTGTAGAAAACAGAAACACAATTCTCACAGATTTGACCATGTTTAGAAATTCGCTTTAACACTCACCATACTTTTTGCTGATGGAGGACAAGCATTGAAAACATTGTAAAGAGAGAACAACACATTTTAAAAATCACATATGTAAGAAAATGTATACGATCAGAACGCATCCAGAGGAATAAATAACAGTATTTAGTTTCTGCTCTTACCACCAGGTGTGTGTGTCTTTGCTCTCCTCTCAGGTGATCTGTGGCTCAGATGGAGGCTTCCTATTTTCTGGCCACTACGACTAAAACTCCTGGCACGTCTTGATGCTGCAGTGTCACAGGGGAAAGCTAACAGGACACACTTCCTCATCCGCATGCAGTGTTATCTTTCACTTGCCGTCAGTCAAAGAGGAGATCGTGACCTCATGGATCCAGTTGCCTTTGTGTGACCTTAAAAAAGAGTGACAAGGGTTAACCTTTTCTCCACATTCAAGTGTCCGCTGGGACAGGTGACACCAAATTAGTTTCTATAGTTACTGTCTTAGTGTCATTTTTCAAGATTGGTTGATATTTTTTGGCAGTGTTTATTCCATATTAAATTATAGTTAATGAAAAATGTTCAGCAAAGGTTAACAACCATCCCCTAAAGTTTTGGATAAGGTTTGGCCAAGTTTTCTTACAGCCTTCAGCTCCCCTTGAGATACTGACTTCCTGAAATATATGCATAAAACATATAGGGTGCACTGTATATTTGAGTGTAAATGTTATTTGTTGTTGCCAGCGCTTGGAAAAGTGCTGTTACCCCCATGCATAAGGATGGAAAAAGGTATGATCAAAATGACTATATACAGAATGAGGTCAGTGATTAAGAAATACAGTCTGTATAGGGCGCCCTTCAACAAGCCATTTCAGCGTCACCTGCACCACCAGACCCCTACACACCCATGGGCGTGGGGATATAATCACATAACCTATACTGCTCACTACTGCTATATGGTGCTCCACTGCAAACATTTCAGCTGACAAGTACTTCGTGACAAGTAAATCACATACTCAGCTCTACCTCCATCTGCTGTCAGCCTCACCAGTTGCTTCCGACTGTCCCACAGCGGCATGCTGGCTGTCGTCCCCCGCCTCTTCCTCGCCTACACCTCTCTTCATTAGCTTCTCTGTCTGCTTCAGCTCTCACTAGGCTGTAGCCTGAAACCGAACAAAACAAAATAGTCAGATATCATACTAATCGAACTATTCAGCTTTCCCATTCAAGATTCACCTGACAAACATTTGGCTGTTACTGTTAAGGATTTACGTTGTGTCAACATTGAGTCAGTGTAGACAGCTAGCATAGCTATTCTTCTTCTTCACAGGGTAAAACTAAAACCAAAGTTCAGCTAAAGGGCCGGGCCATCTTAAAACCCACCTGGTTGATGATTAGTTTAAATCCAGTACAAAGCAGAGTGGCATCAGAAAACAAAGTGCTTCAAACTTTTGTCAGCATGGTTAACATGGTTAGCTCGGATAGGTTTCCAACACATTAACTGTTCGGCTCATTTTATAGTAGCCATGACAACACCGGTGTTGTAGGACACGAAGCAATGAGTCCTTTGCTAACAGTCGGGTATCGACAGTTCACCTCATAAAATCCCGGTGGGCGGGGTTTGACGTTCAACGTTGAATCGCGCCCATTTTAAGCTTTACTTGACAGACTCAGCTCACTTTCCCGAATACGGTTTTGCCTGCGGGCCGAGGGTATGTTTGCTTTGTTAGTGTCCTGCCGGCAAATAAGAAGTGTTCCTACAGTGCTCTGTTGAGTTTTTATCCCGGGAGGTTCCGGTGAGGACAGCCAGCGCACCTGTTCGAAAAGCCGTTAATGGTTTGAACTAGAGTGCCTTGAGAGAGTGGTGGTGACAACGGAAGTTCAAAATGCTCGCCGATCACGTGGTCCATGTAGCCCCCGAAAAGTTCCAGGAAGTGCTTAATGGACAATAGAAAACATTAGGAAAACCACGATAATCGGTAAATTACGGTCAAGACCAACACTGACGTAGCTTCACTCATACACACTGTACAGAGACGGGGCTCGAGCGCTCGTAACCATGGTAGACCAACACTGACGTAGCCTCACTCATACACACTGTACAGAGACGGGGCTGGAGCGCTCGTAACCATGTAGACCACCAGAGACCTGGCCTCAGTCAAACACACTGCGTAGAGAGAGACGGGGCTGGAGAGCTCGTGACCATGGTAGACCAACACCGACCTGGCCTCACTCACACACTCTGTACAGAGACGGGGCTGCAGCGCTTGCGGCCATGGTAGACCACCAGAGACTTAGCCTCATTCATAGGCTATACACTGTGTAAGAGCGAGACCGGGCTGGAGCGCTCGTGGCCATGGTAGACCAACACTGACCTGACCTGGCTTCTCTCATACACACTCTGTACAGAGACGGGGCTGCGGCGCTCGCGGCCATGGTAGACCACCAGAGACTTACCCTCAGTCAAACACCGTGTAAGAGAGAGAGACCGGGCTGCAGTGTTCGTGGCAATCCTACACCACCCCACGCTTCACTGAACAAGCCTCAGTCATACACACACTTTACAGAGACGGGTTGGAGCGCTCGTGGCCATGGTAGACCACCAGAGACTTAGCCTCAGTCATATACACTGTGTAAGAGACCGGGCTGAAGCGCTCGAGTCCATGGTACACCACAGCCTCAGTCATACACAATTTTATCTGTTAATATTCTCTAAATCTTCTAATCTAGACGGGAACAATCCACCAACATACTAAATTACTCACGTCGATTTGATTCTGATGCACTACTGATATTAAAATTTATTATTTAAACATTTTACCTTGAACAAGTGTAGCTCCGAAATCTCCTCCATTGGAATTACATTGAGCGACATTTAGCTTGTGCTAACTTCCGGGACGTTTTGAGGGCCTCCAAGTGAGAAAACCTGAACCAGAGGACGGTGATGTCACCACTCTCTCTCTCAAGGCTCTCTAGTTTGAACCAATTGTTTGAACATTCTAGAACGTGATTTCTGGTTCCACCCATTGTAAATTAAAATTGATCAGAATCGATTAATTCAACACATACAGGCAACTATGAGTGAGGCAGCTAACCTTTACTCTGCCTCAAGACAACGACAACAACAAATATGGAAAATCTGGATGGACTTCTCTGTCTTGTTGGGAAGCTGCCACTTTACAGCGCTTTACTTTTTTTCTTTAAATTTGTTAAATCTGTGAACAACACATCTCAGTAAATGCTAATTCTCATCACTGAGCTTCACTGATATTTTATGAGCAAATGTCTTGATGTCATGAATAATATAGTCCATAATTAGTTCAAGCCATGGATCAGTCTGTGAGAGAGGCTGTACCATTTTTTACATAATAAATCATTCTGGGTTTAGATTTAATCTAACATGTAAGTTTTAATTAAATGCCCCTTCCCCATCATTCACTTTATGTTCCATGTTCGACATTAGTGAGGACAACATGTTTTCCAGCTCAGTTAATCAGAGGTAAATGCATGTTATGGTGAACACGAGACAAACAGGAGTTGCTTGATAGGAGCAGAGCGATCAGCAGAGTGAAGCACCAAGGCACAGCTCACATATCATCATTGCTGTCCTCATCCCTGTAAACCTTAATTAAAGTGAGCACTTGTGAGAGGATGAGAGTGTGAGCACCATCTCAGATGAGATCCAGTTACGGGACCTCTGTTTCATCTCACTGCTTCCCCAGACTGATGTGGAGCCAATTTCCTTTAATCACAAATAAACAAGTGTACTAGCGGTTAATAACAAACTCATCAGATTAAACTGAGATATTTTCCACACATAATTAGACAGTCTTTTAGTCCACCAGCATCAAACCTGAGCATGCTGAACAGATCATAATGCTTTGGATATTCAATATCACAACTCTATATGAGATCAAAATATGATTTTTGAAGAAATTTATTATTTTTCAGTTAAAGCACATGAGATGACATATGTGACTGCTTCCATATGGTTTTCTTTGTCCACATAAAGTCGATATAACAGCAATTGAAAAAGCTGACACTGTTTTTCATTCATCTGTGAGAGATATGCTTTGTCATACTCTATGTAACGAACACTGAGACTTTAGTTAATAAATTCTACTGTGACAATTGTGTAAACTAATCTGCTGAGGGATATAATGTAATATGTTTCAATTCCCCAGAGGACCTCAAGAATGAACCTGTTTTTTTCTCCAAAGTAAAGAGTGAACTTTTAATCTAAAAAAAAGTTGGTTTTCTTAAAAAAAAAAAAAAAAAAAGCGAATAACTTCTTCTAAGTTGTATAAACCAAGTCAGACAGAGCCTGCAAACTGCTGACTGGTGCTCTAGCTTCCTATAGGAAGGACGACAGTATACTATCATCCCTGAGTTGTCATCTTCGAAACTGAATCAGTGTGAGATTTTCCTTCATGAGCACAGTACCAAGGGACAGCCTGGTATACAGAGCTGTGGACAGCTCAATTTGTCAGGTGCTGACTGACAGACAATAACCTCTGGTATCAATCAAAAGGCCTCCCCAGCCAGCACTGATACCCTGTATTTGCTATCTTTCTCTGTGCTGAGGGACGGTATTATCAAACGCTGATGGCTCAATTTCAACAAATATTACCTAGCTTCATGGACCTTTTGAGACCGTCCACAAAAATCACATCTTAATGTCGGAGACAGTTTTAGAATAAATGTCTGCTTTTTCTGGTAGGTAGCTGGTTATGGCTCTGGTGTTGTTTTGGACTGAAATTCAAAGTGGTTTCTTTATGACAACAAGGAATGCAGTCGTCCCACTGTGTCATTGTGAGTAAACATTAAATTCAGGTGGGATATTCACTTCAAGATTAGCAACACTTAATGTCAGATGGCACGACTTCAATAGATAACTGGCCACAAAATGAGGTTACAATATCCACAAAGCAACTAAATTGGAGTCATAGGGATGTTAGCGCTCCCAAATTCCTGATAGACACTTTAGATTAGTTTCCACCAAGGGACAAATGAACAACCAGTGTGAAGCAGCAGTTTTAGCCAGATTAGCCCACCACATGAATGGTTTCATACAGCCTGTGATAAGCCTAGCTTATCTTGCAGACTGGAAACAAAGGAGGAAAACGTTAGCTTCCTATCAACAATTTGGACACAGTTTATCCTCTATGAGAATGATTATATGTTGCTTTGAAAATTTCAGGTACAATCAACAACAGTCCTGATAAGTTAATCATATCCAGGGAGTGTCATCAATGCTCGGAGGTGAATAAGCAAATATCTCTCACACTGTCAAGCTGTTCCTTGATTATTTCATAATTCAGTGTTGTATGTTCTCCAAAAATATGCAATTACTCAAGTTACTATAACAACAAATGAAACCTGGTTGCCTGCCTGGAATTGAAGCCTTGGCTAAAGTAAAGTCCTACATAAAACATTTAATAACGCTGCCACATATAGTAAGTATCCTGCAGAGGATCAAAGATAATCTGACAATCAGCATGTCTGAATACATCATTTTCAGAGACAGCAAATGGTCTGTGCTCGAATTACATGTGAGTATATTTGTAAGTAGAAAAGTGTTGTATTTGGCATATATCATAAGAAAAGCCATGACAATACACAGTTTGCCACCCAGACTACAAACAGTATTCACAATATTTCCATCATAAAATTCATTTATTTAGTTACACCACAGTTTACCCATAAGTGTTTTCTACCAAAATGTTCAAAACAGCCATTACGACAATGTATACCTACACCATAAAATTTTATGATCTGCTCTCGCTCAGAGGCACAGTTTACCTTGATTTATATTTAAGTATCTCCAAGCTCCTCTGCACCAGTCTCACCACATCCCATCAGGACATTTTTATTTCTGCAGACTCTTGCACAGTCTGCAGAGGAAACCCAGCTGAAATACAAAGCTGTCGTGACTCTTCATGTTTATGTTATATGTAGTTTCTCCAAGGGTTATGGCATCCCCTCCGTGGTTTCCTGATGGTGGAACAAACTACCAAATACTATCAGAGCAGGGAGTCCCACTTTGTCTGTGAAAACCTTTAGAGAAATCACCCCTTATGAAAGCACCTCCTTTCCAAACACCCCATGTGTCTAATAATTCACACCTTTGGTCCTCTCCTTTATACAATCTCTTGCACTTATTATGTTTGGTACTTTCACTAAGGTTTAGCACTGCAACAGGGCTTATATAGGCCCTTCATTGTAGCTCGTTTTTGATAAGAGCATCTGCCAAATGTAGATGTAAATGTAAATGTAGGCCTGGTTAATCAGGTCAGTTTTACTCAAAGCATCTAATCACAACAGAAGGTATCTCATTTGGCAGAAGTGGGAAAACATGCAGTAATGGTAGTCTATCTACCATTAGTCTGGGCTGAAGGGAGCCAGCAGGCAAAGTGTGTAAATGTGAGCTGAGCTATTGAGTCGAGGTAGACTCTCCAAAAAATCACCCAGCCAATAGATAGTGGAGCATTTTCAGACTAATAGTTATGAGAACAGATGAGAGCAATGTTTTACTATCGTGCCTGTAAGCTAAACATGAATCTAGAGCCAGCAGTGCAGTTAGCTTAGCTTAGCTTAGCGCACAGACTTGAAACAAGGGGGGCATCTCGCAAGGCTCTGTTAAAAGTTAGCATGATTCAAAATATCCTTTTTTTTAAAGAGATCATTTTAGGCCATACTGCATGTAATCCAATGGGTTTTAGAGGCACAAAACCATGCTTGTTTACAATCTTAATGCTAATCTAAGCTAACTGGGTTGCTAGCTGTGCACAGCTTCACATTGAATAAGCAAATCGGATAACTCTTGGTTGAAAACACACACAGAAGAGATTAATCAAGTGTATTAGGACCCATATAAAGATCTTTTTTTTTATTGATTTGATTAAAGCTAATGGATTATTCCCCTGCAGACACACACTGTGTGAGTGTTTACACCCTTTGAGTGATAACAAAACAGAAAGATCACGTAGAAGCACTTTGTCTGAACCAGACATGTTATTGTGTTGCTGTGAGGAAATCAACTGTCAAGGTGTAATTAACATGCTTCCCTCAGGGCTAAGAGGATATTGATTTCCTTCAGAATATTCAATCCAACACAGCCTGGCCACCTGTGACTGATGATTGAAGACGGAAAATACTACAACACATCAAGACTTAGATTTACTAAGTGTCTCTGAACAAAAAGTGCAATCTGTCCAGGACCAGCAAATGCACCTGCTTGTGTTTTGCCACAGCTTGTAAGTACCAGAGAAATATCAAACAGTAGGCTATTAAGCATGTGGGGCTTGTGCAATAATATTAGCCTTTTGCCTCAAGGGCCTCATTCATATTGTCATGTGGACAGAGGAGTTTAGAAAAGCAAGTGGCACCAGGTCCTTTCATATTTTTCATCGGTAGCATATCCTCAATACTCCTCCTACCAATTCTCCAATGAGATGAGAGGAGTGCAAATTGCCCCCCTGAATGCATCGCTTTAATCAGCATGAATCTAGATGCAGATTTAATCTTGGCTTGTGCTTTTACTCAGCAATTTAGATGTTTGAGTTTGGCTGTGCAAATTCAACAGAGATGAAAGGACTCAGCTGTTACCAGTATTTTTAATTACTGAAAAGACCAAAGATAAGACTGTGTCTGGGTGAGGTAATGCTGGAGAGACAGATAAAGCTGATAAAATAATAGACAATGGTTTCTATAAATGAGAACATGAGTTTTTATTATTGTGAATATACGCACTTGCGTCCATAACAAACAATTTTTAAAAGTCATTTTCTTACATGAATCTGCCAAGGCACACTCAAGCACTCCAGCCAGCCTCAGTCCTGTATTTCGGCAGGTTTGTCCCATTTATTATTTTCTTTTTTTTTTTTCACAACACGTGCTGCAACCTCTGTTCAAAGCACGGCTGTCTGAAAGAGCGGACAGGCTGCAGCACAGATTTTGCCACCGAGTTCCTGAGCTGCTTGAGGAGCATCCAGAGAAGAAGCATCAGGAGTAGCAGGAGCCCGAAGAGCATCCCCATGTACAAGCTCAAGTTCCAGCCCCAGCCAAGAGCCAGGGGCAGAGAGGTGGACGCCACCAGAAATTTTCTGGGGGCAGGCATGGGGTTAGGAAGCAACCCAGACTTTTTAGCTCCTCTTCCAGAAATGCTCTTGGGTCTTCTCAGGGCTTAGACAGACGCTGTGCTGTTGCTACAGGAGCCATTGTTCAAGCAGGTATCCAAGTGGTGTGATTATGTTATAGAATTCCCATCAGCTTCCATGGTCTAATCCTCCGGTCAGACACAAGAGTGTGCGCTACCATCAGTGACAAAGCAAACCTGTTGAGAGCGTGTGCGTGGTCTTGGAGCAGTCCATTCTCCTGAGATGAAATGGTGGAAATCTTTCTGCAGCTGGGCTCTGCTTTCCCTCTCCTGTCAGACTCCTCACACAGAGCCTGCCTCCCAATTTATCATGAGGGAGCGCGGGGGGAGAGAGCGAGAGAGATGCCTTCAACGCCATTGGCTGCCTTTACTTCACTTTCACAGGGGGAAAGGAAAAATCAAATCATTGCTGAATGAGAACAAGAAAACATCAATTCTGTTCTGTCGTTTACTAAGTGATAAATGTGTAGACTAAATGAGGGCAACCTTTAGTGCGCCACCTTTATACATAAACACAGCATTTTTTAACAGTGGCAAGAGGCTTGAACAAATAATAGTATCACAGAGATGTTGTATGGAACAAGATACTGTTAAACAACCTTTAGTCTCACAATTGTAGATGTTTTTTTTCCCATCAAACTGGAATCCATCGTTTTCTTCCCTCACATATCAGAAATGACAGCCTTGGACAAAAGCCTCTACATTTGTGACAGTTTATTAGTGTCCACTTCACCCCAGCACATAAACATCAGCTATGCAACACCTTAAACACTTATCCTACATTCATGACCTTTTAATTGCCTAACTGCTTTATACATCCAACGTTAAATTTAAAGATCCTGCTTTCCCAGTGATAAATGCCCATTGTCTAAACCCTTACAACTATAGTTGATTGCAAATTAAAGCACAAGGAAAATATTCACATTGCGCTCATCCAGCATCCAGCAGCTTTACTAGAATGGCCTATCGCAATCTAATTGGATGCATGAGGTAGAGCTTGAAAGATCAATAAGCCATCACAGGGTTTAGATTAATAAACCTGAACCACTCAGACCCATTCTGACCTCAACTAGGCAAGGGACAGCTATACACCAGTTTTCTAGACCACATCACCAGTTTGTTCCAATCTTTTAAGTATCCAAGTCAACATGTATCTGAGGAAAAAAAAAACAGAAAAACATCAAGGACCAAAACTGGTCCTCTGCTGCCCCCCTGAGTCCAGCGTGACCATAAAGGATGTAGAAATGAAGTCTTACTTTAAATGAGATTTTTATTTACAAGAGCCATATATTACAGTGCAGAAAATGCCTCGAAAAAGCTGTTGACTTCCAAAGGCACAAGTGTAATGACACAGCTGACTCCATGACAGACAAAATACACTTTAATCTGCATTTTAAGAGGTCAGATATTTGAATGTTACACCACTGAAGGGGTGCAAGAAGAAACAACTGCTTCGAACAAACTCAACCCGTAAAAGAAGTGAAAGCCAAAATTAAGGTCTGGAGCTGGAGTACATTTACAGGTGCACTGGAGAAAGTGCCACTGCAGATCAAAGCATGTTTACAGCATAGCAGAGACCTCTAGATTTTGTCTGTGATTAAAAGTCATTTAAAACTGCTTGATTAACCAACACAACTGTAACGTGTGGCATGAATGTCAGGAGTATATAAAAATACCATTAAAAAACTAAACTTTTAGCACTACTCCAACAAGAGCAGGCTGTGTTATTTTAAACTGGCACACATCATTTAAAAAAAAAAAAAAAAAAAAAATTTATAAAAAAAAAAGGAGGCAGACAGGGAGTGGGATTACAACTCTACATCATGGGGGAAGGTGTCAGTTCAG
Source organism: Caranx ignobilis (assembly GCA_021432705.1). Taxonomy (NCBI): domain Eukaryota; kingdom Metazoa; phylum Chordata; class Actinopteri; order Carangiformes; family Carangidae; genus Caranx; species Caranx ignobilis. The sequence continues at coordinate 22,457,822 of MU269981.1, forward strand.
CAGCAATTTAGATGGAGCCTGGATGCAGGAAACACTGAGGTACCTAGGAAACAGCCCAAAAAAGACAGTGTTAAGGTCAGAACATCCAGTCACTCAAAACAATAAGATTTCCACCGTTATACAAAAAACAGTCATCTCGCATCAAGTTGAGATGATGCACTTACTTGGAGCCCTTGTACTTTTCCTGGACAGACTGCTGGGCATGCCGGGGAGCATTGAGGTAAATTCGGTGCAGATCCTCAACACACGGCATCAGATCCTCCAGGGAGTAGCCAGACACCTCTGTCAAGGTCTTGGGCTAAGGATGAGACAACTAGAGTGATCTTGGATGTTTGCACACAACACAACTCTGCCTGTCTGCACTCAGGGAAACTGGATATAACAGTCCAAGGAAACAAGCGTCTTCAGGAGGAGATGAAAATCTGACTGAGTGGCAACCGTTTCAAAGTGACGTGCTGCAAAGTTATCTTCCATATTTCAGGCTACATTATCTTAATTTGTTTTGTCTGAACAAGTCAAGCCATGATAACAAAATGTGACTAAATTGAGCAGAAATTCACCATTTGAAAAGCCAAACCACAGTTTGCCAAGATTTGTCATAAATACTGTATTTTATGTTCTTGTAGGTCTACCCAGGACTTACCCATGAGCCACCAGACACTGTGTGGCTGGCCAGGATGTAGGCTGCAGCAGCTGTCTGTGATGGCAGGTACTTCAAGAAGGGATCTGAGTCAATCAGACTGAGCTCCCCGAGGTACTGAGGGGAAAAAGTAAGACTGAGCACCGTGCCATTTATGCAGATGTAACACTCTAATTGGATTCATGGGCTGGAAAATTAGAGATTGATCTGCGATCATGGCCACATGCGCCAAACATGGCCTGTAATGACTGCATGCTCACCATTGCCAAGCTCTCCACCTGTTTGTTAACAGGCTGATGGAGGAAGTACTGGGTGAGAAACTGGTTGATAGTTGGTGCTGCCAGATCAAAGGAGAGCACTTTAAGCACCAGATGCTCCATTCTTAACACTTGCTTCTTGGTGTAGGTGTCGTCTGTGATGTAAACGAACTCTGCCACCTCAGGGGGGTAGATTTCCTCAAATTTTCTGTATATGGACATTGAAGGGGGAAAAAAAAGCCCACATCAGACATACAGCTCCACCTTGGACATTGATTTTGCAAACCTGATACTGAATTAATTTAGGATTAAAAAAAAAAAAAATAAAAAAAAATAAAAAAACACATACGAAGCCAGGAGCATAGCCGCAGTGCCGACGAGCTGAAGCTTCCCCCTCAGGACGGACATCGAGGAGAGGAAGCGGTCGATGTAGTTCACGGCCAGATAAAGTGTCTCATTCTGGAGCTTGTACTCTTCTCCAACCTCAACCAGCCAGTCCACCAGGATGGCCCTCATGCTGTTGGTAATGTCTGGTTGTTTTCTCATGTAGCCTGCTTTAGGCCTGGTTTTTACCTGTTGGGCAGCAATATTGTTAGAAACCATGTGCAGGCCAGCTCAGATGATATTTTCCAAATATCTAAAATGGGAAACTTGGCACAGTAGAGCAGCCTCTAGTAAAGTCTCGACACAGCAGCATTTGTTCTTCTCTCAAATCTCTCACCTCCATTTCCCTCAGATATGTGTGGATTTCTGCAGCGTATTCTGGGACCTCATTTACATTGACAGGTTTCTCCTCCCCCTCAACCACAGACATGTCCATGGGAGAGTCTGAGCAAACAAAATTTCACATTTAGCGCACAGATTCAAAATAAAAATCTGGTGGTCACTTTCTTTACATATTAGAAGTGAATTTTCCTAAATTGAGGGCATTATGTGAAACAAACTAACCAAAGCTGACATCCATGGCTGACGGAACATCAATGGTGGCGAGGGGCTGCCTGAGCCGTGCCACAGCATTGTTGATGGCCAGTGGAGAGTCTTCAGCGACGGGTTTCTCTTTGACAGCTTCAACCACCTGCTGTGGTTTCTTGGTGCAGTGGCCATCAGACTCATCCACGTGAATCTGGAAAGAGGGCTGCTTGGCTGGAGGCTTCTCATAGCAGCTTCGACTGAAGTCTTCATTTTTACAAGACAAGGGCTGTGATTCCTGGTGGAAAGTGGAAAAGGACAAATTTAGATTTAATGTCCCACAGAGGAGGGGAAAAAAAAAAAAAAAAAAAAAAAAAGTACAAGATAACTGATAACGGTGAAGCACAAACGTCACATGCTACAGATTTGTTAGAGGCAGAAGCTGAGGTCCAAGACTTGAGTGCGTTGCACCCAATTTTCAGAGACCTGTTTTAATATGTCAAATAAATGAAATTTTCTGCAGGTAAGTCTGTAAATAATGTTAATTCATGAGCAAAATACATCCACAGGATCCTGTGAGAAGTCCATACATCACATTAAGGACATCTGGATAGTCAGGCAATTTGAATACATTTCCATAGGCTTCATCAAATTATGAAAAAAGGCACCAAACAATGATGTAATTTTATAGGAAAATAATCAGTAGCGGAATGAATTAAAACACCAGCAGTTGCAGTGATACTTATTAAATTACAGTCGGATAGCGAGCATATGGCGGGATGACCTCCTCTACATACAAGAAGCCGTTGAAAGCAGCATACAAGTAAATAGTAAAGGACTGATGTGACATTAAAATGGCGGACAATCAGGACACCAGAAGTGGCTGTAGTCACATTTAAATCTGCAGATGTGTAAACAATAAATGTTAGCTGTTCATAAAGACACCAGTGCAGTATTAAAAAGCGTGGTGGTAACTTGAATACGTTGCCTCCAAAACCACATTGTGACAACAGTTACAACAGTGATCATTAGCCAACACTAGCTGGAGCTAGGCGAGCTACTTAGCATCATCGTTACCCCAAAACCAACCTGCTTTGTGCCGCGCTGGTTCTGGGCTTTGCTCCGCTGGTTGTTCTGCAGGGATCCCAGGACGGTTCTGGTGGCGGTGGCTTGTTTCGGAGGGAGGTTTTCTTGATTTTCGTTTGAAGCAGCTCGGGGTTTGATGGAGCCTCTCAGTCTTGACAGCATATTTTCTTGGTTGTGATTATCGCTAACCGCGAGTCCCTGTCCTCTGTTTGCTCCTGACATGTTTCCCCCGCACCTGCTGTGTGCTTTCTGCTCGTCAAAAATAAGTCAAAATGACTTTGGAAGAGACCACTTGTAGTTAAATGGAGACTAGCATAAGCTGCTACCTTGTCGAGGAAGGTTACAGAAACGTTCCCGATCAAAACTAAACTGTTGAGATGGCAACGGCACCTGGAAGTGCGGCGATACAAACAAAACACGCACAGTCGGCGGTTCAATAGCAACAGTGTGGTAAATAATGTGATTTTAAGTCGCCATACTCTTGTAAGTTTCGAAAATAACCACCAACCTGCAACTAGGGCAGCCGCTAGCCTCGGTCCATTCACAGAGATACTGCTTTCTCTCAGTTCAAGTAGCCCGCGAGGATTGAAACGAGCCAATCACAGGCCACACTCGCAGTGACGTAGGCGAAGTACGGATGCCGAAGAGGTGCAATACGCTTAATTATAAATTTAAAACCGGTTCGACTGTGATAGTCGCACATGTGAGTATCAACAAGCACGAACATTATAAACAAAGTCTCCTGAGCTTAGTTTAATAATATTAACTCAGTGAAAGTAGGAAACAAGTTACAAGTGAAAGTTCTGCATTGTTTTAAACTAATATGTTTATATATAGATATGTATGACATAACAATTATCCTTCATGTGATTCATTCTTTTTTGTATCACATACTTTGATCAAACAATAAAAGATTATTGACTATCAAGAAGAACTGCCATTGATATTTTGATGTCCTTACATGGCAGTATGGTGTCTTAAGTTTGACAGACTATCTGGTCGTGAACACTCCTCATTGACCTTCTTTTTGTTATGATTGGTAATTATTTGTGTTGTGGTACAGAGGAATAAGATATATCTGATATAAACACACCTTTAAGTTGCTTATATTTGGAAATTCGACCCAATAGACGAATAAAAAGAAGAACCAGCACCATCTGGATAACTTTGTAGCGGTTTATTTATCACCACCCTTGTTTTTAGGTACTATCAAAAGACATTATAAATATTTAAATATTGTTAGCACAGACATGGTCTAAATGACAACATGGCATTGTGATACTTTTAGCAACAACAAAACATTTGTATTTACAATACAAAAATAGCACAAATCAAAGACAAGTACGTATAGTCTGATGCTCTACATTGTATGGCATCATGCCTCATTGAAAAAGTCTAACAGAGAATTTAAATCATAACTATCAAGTATCTCCAATAATGAGGACACCTTGGTTTTCACATTCTGGCCTTTGAACTTGAATTTGTCGATGAAGAGGTCTGTGATCATTCCTTCGAGAAAGAAGAAGAAGAAGAAACAAACATCAGTCACCAAGGTTAATACATCAAGGCTCTAAAGAGAGAGAGAGCTGGTGAAAGGCAATGGGACTTAAGTGACTAAATCCTGTACCATAAAGCCTCTCAAGGTGTGCCGGTTGTTTCTTGTACTCCTCGAGGAGATTAGCAGACTCATCCAAGATGTTACGATACTCCGGGATGAGGAAGTCAGCGTTCCCCTCATGAACCTGGAGCTCCTGCCAGTCACAGTGGAGGTAGCGAGTTAACATGAATATAAACATATTGCATAGGTGAATGGGAAAGAACATGGGCTAATGGACATGTGGTCACATTGAAATGTCCCATATTTACACTTCTCTAGTGTTTTATTTGACGTTTTGACATCAATAAGAGGATGTGTTTTATCGGTATTCAGTACCAAATCTATCACAGTATAGGTTTTTATCTCATCTCTTATGTTTCTCTCTGAAGATCGACAAGAGCTGGCTGCATTGTGTAGCTCTCTGAGCCTCTTCTGATTTGCTTTGTAGCTTTCTAGCTCAGCAGCAAACTGAAAACTTAAATAATTGCTATGTAATATTAAATTTGGCCTGAAATGAGGTTTACTAAAATTTTTCTAGTTATCTGCAGAAAAAAGAAAACACAAGACTCAGAGTGGATTTTTCCCCATTATGGTACATTTACAGTTATAAAAACACTTACTTTAAGAGCATCGATAAGCTGAACCTTTTTGGCCAGCACCATCTGGTACTCCAGCTTTGGATGGATCATTTTAAGTGTGTGGCTCACAGAGTCATCGTTGATATCTGGAAGATAAATAATCAAACAAAAAGAAATTTGAGCAGGATTTAATACTATAGATCACTGAGTGAAAAAGACACTGAAATACACATACCATATGAAATGTTAAGATTGATTTTCTTCTTAGTAGCTTCTTTGGAGAGGACGTCACTCAGTATGGAGATGGTGGAGATGTTGTCTGACCTGAAGTGACCTTCTCCTTTGCTGAAATTACAAATAGAGAAAAGAAATGTTAGTGGATTATAACATAAATCGCCACTGCACATGTGAATGGACCGTGGAAACAATATATAAAGCATGAATAAAACATTCCTGAGGCTGTGGACAGGATATTAAATCGTATAGCCTCTTGACAGTCATCTCATGTTTTCTACCTATACATGATGCTCGGGACTTTCTACATTCCACTTGTGTTTACCAGTAGTGGGCTTCAAGCTGTGTGCCAAGGAAAGTGTTATGGAAATAAAAGGTGATGCTCTCCCCTGCTGGCGTCTTCTCAGGCACCTCTGGCAAACAGAAGACGACCCAGGAGTGGATCTCTGCAAAACTGAACTGTCCCACCAGACTGAGCCTGTTCATGGGCCTGGAAGAAAGACAGAGAGAAAGAAAAGAGACAAAGATTTTCTATAAGACTAAAAAAAAAAAGAAAGAAAACTATGGCAGTACAGCAACAAATGATTGACATTGACTCTTTTGACTCTTTACCTGTCTTGGTCTATGCTGTGTGTCCGCTGGTGGAGGGACAGAGGTTTGATCTGGTACTGGCGAACCTGGCAGGTCTTGGGTTGCAGTCTGGGGGTAATATAGGCCTGCAGGGTGCCATACTGTCCCTCAATGGACCGCACCTATAAAAACCATTCATGACAGGAGAAACACATGATTTTGTCACAGTGCATCACATAACAAATGGTTGGAGGACGTCAAGTAAAAGGCAATTGTTATACAGTATCTGCAGTAAAGTTAAGTAAGTAACACCCTGCACAGTCTGTCACACAAAGGCCCAATATGATACTGCATTATAATCATCATAGGTTTAGGAAACACCAAGAAGTTGTGAGTAGCTCCTTTTGATGTACTTGTTACCTTGAGCTCCAGCCTGGTAGTGTTAGCCTGACATCTGTAGGTGGCCAGGAGGAAGTTCCCATTAGGCTGCTGCAGCGAGAGGATGAAGGTGAAACCTCTGGGAGCAGCAGCAGCTCTGAGACTTTACTGTATTTGTACATTGTGTTAATTCTGTGCAGAACAAGTTTACACTGCTCACCTCTGAGTCACATTCACTGAAACTGACCACCGCTGAGTTTTTATCCACGTCCAGCAGGTCTATGGGGACGTCGCTCTGCGCAGGACATTTGACTCAGAGTTACATTTTGCTTGTTTACACCTGCAAAGACTCAGGGGAACGCAGATTACAACACAACAGGGACTTATTGCTTCATGTACCTGTAGCAGCAGATTGTCGATGGCAGTCTGCACTTCCAGGGTGAGGCTGTAGCTGGCATCGTCCTGGCACAGGGTGAACTTGTCATTAATGCTGAAGACAGGCACAGCAGAGACGGCTGTGCTCGACTGAGAGGTCTGCTGGTACTGCTCTCGTCCCTGCAGGACTTTGATCTGCAGCTGCTCCAGTTCTGCCCTGAAAACCAAACATAAACTCACCTGAAGAATAAATTTGTTTTGAAATCAAGCTGTAACTACTGAATATAAATAAAGAAAAACACACAAATGGAACAACTTCACACAAAAAAGGAAACAGTATTTAATTATACCTGAGAGCTTCTACTTTGGACTGCGTCTCTTTACTCATCCTGACCTCGTCTCCAGCACTGGCCTCAGCCTTCTGGGGCTCAGTGGTCAAACCAGTCACCCATCCTGGAGGAGGGAATGGCAATTACTCACAATATTCTGTGTGTGTCAATAACTTCACGTTCTTACATTAGCTGTTTGGTTTTAAGCCCATGACACTGAAATGCAAATAGACGGACAGTCTGACAGCTAGGACAACTGCCTCTTGTTCCACTCAATGTGAAAAAACTGAGAATATTTTTTAGATTTTTTTTTTTTTATCTAACCTGTGTAAGTGGCGGTTAAAACTTCATCATAAGACTCCTTCCCCACACAGCCACCCTGGATGGAAGTCACACTCTCTGATAATATCTGAAAGGAAGAAACCCTAGCCGTCAACGAGGGAGCACTGTGATCAGTGCATTTCATGAAATACTGACAGACCATGGACAACACAGCTTAACAAAATCAGAATCTGTAATAGAAATTGTGATTTTCTCACATTTCTTTACCACAGCATTGAAAACTAAAACTAGAAACTTTAAGAGATTTTACTGAAGCCGAAATGATTGAGTGAAAACTGGAGTTAGTAAATATTTCATTGTTTGGTCTCCATGTGCTTGGTTTGAACTTACATGGTCAAAACGTAATGTGGGCTCATTGGAGCTGTCAAAACCATAGACCTCTACAGTCCCGTCATCCCTGCCCACCAGAATGTCATTCACTCCGTCTCCAATTATGTCGTACGTGTCAATGCAAAGAATTCCTGACGGGGGCAGAAAACAGGAACAGTGTCATGAAAGGCTGAAGGAAGGTTTGAGAAACATCTTCTTTTATCCAGCTACTGGACTTTAATTTCACACATGCTGTGAGAAATGGCTGGTATAATTGTAACAGAATTATGTTTCACTGGATAAAACATGTGACACTCAGATACAGTCCTATCAACAACATACCTCCTTTCTTTTTGTCATTGTCGATCTCCCATTTGGTTGCAGCTGAGGACTCACCGATCTGGACCAGTCCTATTTTACCATCTGTGGTTCCGTAGAGGATTTCCTCTCCTGTGGAAACATCATTGACATTATGCCGGAGCTGATCCCTTTAAAGAAATCTTATGTTTTAGGACACAGGGACGCTGACTTGCCTCCGTCTTTGTTGTACAATTCCAAGACAGATGGAGGGCCGGGGACCTCTATCTCATACGCCAGCTCAGATCCCTACAGAATAAAAACAACGTGTCTCATATGACTGTTTGAGGTAGAGCAACTACAGAAAACAGAAAACAGAAGCTTGGTTTACCTGCAAGACCCTGAGAACCCGATCTTGGCATGCGAGGATGGGGACAAGGCAAGTCTCTGAAGACAAACATGTGATATCATTGATTTTGTCTCCAGAGAGATAGTAGTCCTGGTCCTTGCAGTCACAGTAGTGGTTGTAGATGTAACTTGCACACACAAAAAGATCAGCGCCTGAGACGTGCCTGGAAAAGAGAGAATCAACAACCAACAGTGGTTTAAAAATCATACAAGTCAATCAAGCAGTGTAAGGATGTAAAATGGCAGAAGCAGCTCCTACATGGCATTAATGGTCTCAGTGAGGTTGGCCTCAAAGGAGAGGAACTGTTTGCCTTTCTTGGTGAATCCTCGAACCTGAGAACCAGAACAAACAAAGATCTTCTCCTGAGGAGTTCCCACAGCTCCTCCAAGGTCCATCCTGGCTATTCTCTGCCCTGGAAGTGTTTTAAACACAGGCTGAAACAGAAACAGTCAGATTAGAAACAGAAATTCAATCTGTTTTAGATCCAGCTGAGTGTACGGCAGACAAAGTTCAACAGGTATACACACCACCGCCTCTCCCTTCTTCATCCCAAAACATGTCAATATACCATCGTGATCACCAATAGCAACCTGAAACAGACCACAGACAGTCATATTAAAGATAACAACAATTCTAAAACAAACAAACAAACAAAAAACATATGACCAACAACAATTAAAGATTGTATTGAGACATGGCCAATGCTCTGACATTAATGATACCTTCTGTGTTGCCTTTTTCCCCATTGCTGGAAGGAGCCTCATAGTTTTCTGAGAGGTCACACCAACCTGTGAACAGAAGGAAAACCATGTATTAAAACAGGGAGAGAGAAGTACTGCACAATGTATTAAAATGGCCCCAATACACTTGTCTTTAGGTTTACTTTTACGGTCTCCACATAACAAACCAAACATCAGACTAAAAGAAAATAGAATTAAAAGATGGACGATTTGTAAGGCATACAAGAGACATACAAGCACTCAATCCCTTAAGATTTCTGCCAGGTCTCTGGGGCAAATGAAGACCTCTGCCTCATTATCTCACATCATATACTGTACTGGCTTATGTGGTAAAGGGTCATTAATGTAACCAGGGGAAACAATACAGTTTTAGCGAGATCAACGGGATACTGGTTAAACAGTAATGTCAACTGATTAAAATCCACCTCTAACAGACCGACATAAACCTGAGCAAACCGCACTTTCTTGTTACCTGGATATAATCAACTCGATTTAAGTGGAGCTCCATCTTCTTTCTCCACCTGGTGCCTTACTTCAGACAGGGAGGGAGGTCTGATACAAATCTTCCCAGTAAGTTATCCTGCTATAAAACCGTAGGGAGCATTAGCTGCACTTCACCTCAGCCGCACGACAGTCAAAACTTGTCGCCCCCCCCAAAAATCACATCCGAATTACAGGAAGACAATGAACGTGAAAAGAGATTGGGATTATCGAAAGCAAGGAGATTAGCTCAACGTGCTAACGTTAGCTAGCAAGCTAATTGGCTAACGCGATTTACCCGCACGCCAACTGTCCACATTAAAGAGAAGAAGATCATCGGTAACAAAAGGCACCGCGTGAAATAAGAAGACACCTGAACCAAACTGTGTTGTAAAGTAGCATCGACACGTCCTACAACGTAATTATTGGGATTAAGAGTGAATGCGGCGCTGGTTTGTGTTATCAGATATACGAAGCTACAGGTTACCCATGGCAACGCTGTTAGCCGTAACAAGCTGCGTCACCATTGGTTGTTCCTCACGTCACACGAATGTTGAAACTGCGGTCTGATTGGCTGACCCGTACATCGCTTGGATTCAGTAAAGATCAGCAGAAGTACTACCATCACAGTGTACAAATATGCTGTTATATGCTGAAGTACTGCATTGAACAAATCAATTTCAGTTCAAAAACTACTAACATCAAAATAAAAGCACATTTCATTTCACAATATTGTGTATCATTGGATTAAGGTTTAGAAATGCATTAAACTATAGTAAATCAAAACATATAATAAAAAATAAAATTAATGAAAATAATCACAAACCTACACAGCTATACTTTAATATTTTATTGGTTTAATTAAGAGATCATTTTATTCTTGTCATAAAAATGTGGTTTGTTTGTAGGCAAATAAACACATTTAACATGGCAGAAAACAAAATCATAGCATGCAGTAAGCGAGGAACTACGTAAGCGACAAATAAATGAAGGAAGCGAATTCAAAACAGTTGTCAAAGTGAGAAACGAGGTCAGAATGCATTCATCAGCTTGACATGCATTGTGCAATTCATTTCAGACTGGAAAATGGCTGGTGCCTCAAAATATTCTAGAAAATACAGCAGATATCTTGTTTCTCAATTCAACATCCATTTGACATCAGAGCTACAAAGAGTTTGCTTGTTAAATAATGGCAATGATAGAATACACTTAAAGTTAGGCATTCAGACAGATGAGAACATCAGATGCTTTGCACATAAAAAAGAAACGAGACAAGGTAGAAACAGCAAACAAACCTCATCCTCCATCCATCCAAGTACAATTATTATTATTTTTTTTAAAAAAGAACAATTTTAATTATGTATAAGAACATTTTCATTTAAGTTACTAATCTCTGAATGTTAATGTTTCGTCACAGAATAAGCAATTTTCATGAATAAATAAGGACATAAAAGGAAAGTACAATAACAGCCAACAACAGCCGAACACAGTTGATGTTTACTGTGCTCCTTTCAGTGAACGTAACAAAGTGAGGGGTGTCCACTGGTTGAATGAGGTCACATTAGGAAGATGGGAAAAGAAATATCACCATGAGACTTCAGTGCATTACTGGCTGCTCTTCAACTGTACTCAAATATACAGAGACGCTGGAGCACAGGCTGTAAAGCTGACATTCAGAAAACAGTTCCTTCTGTTGATGGCATAGTCTGTCCCCATCAAAGTTTTAAGTCACATCCTAAAATGGTGGAAAAACAAAATATAAAAAAGAAAACTAAACTTTCACGTGGTGTAATCAGACCCCCGTGGGGGCGAGGCGGCTGATGAAGGCGATACTGCTGAGGCACATCCTCCTGAAGAAGGCGGGACAGGCAGGCTTCATGATGAAGTGCTCCAGAAGAATTCGCAGCTCTGTGAACAAGGTGCTGAGGTAGAGACAAGATGTTTAATACTCAGCTCTCATCACAGGCCAGGTTACATGTCATATCACATCACGTCAGACCACAAGCAAGACTTCAGGTACATTTAACTGTTTAGGCTCCATGTGTACAGTGACATCCTGTTATCGCTGTATATTATGACTGAATGATGATATCTGTGATAGTAGTGTGTCAGTAAACATCTCACCGGCAGTATGGGTTTCTTCTGGATGTGTAGCGGAGGGTGAGGAATCGGTAGTAAATGAAAGGCAACAGCAAACTTCCCTGGCCACTGTAACAAGATTTGAGTGACATTAGTAACATAAAAATGGAATCATATAATTGTGCATCGTTCAATAGACCAGTAATATAAAGTAACAAGATCAATAAACTTTGATTATTATGGATTCTTCACACTGTTGTAACTGTGTCTCTGAACTGCAGTAACAGTTCCCTGTTACTGACAAACCTGCAGGAATCATGTGACACAGTCGTTTCAACATGGAGCTGAGTTTCTCAGGAATGTTTCCAACATGTTGTGACGTTGTCAGTCTCACAAAGAAGTGAGGCAGCTCTGAGAACGAAGTGAGAGCCTACACACTTTTAGTGTGGCGTTCCCATTAACACACTTGTACAGTGTATACCTTTAGGTAGGTAAAGAATCTATATTGTCAGACAACATAAACACATCTTTTGACTTCAGTCATGAGTAAATACCTGAAGAGCATGAAAACAGTGGCTGGCATCAAGAAGATCTCATTGCAGGCGATGAACTTCAGGATGTTCTGCTGGTTGGATGTTAGTTTGTCCAGGAGGTTTCTGACGAACATCAGGCTGCTGGGACCCATGGACTGCAGAGAGAGTCAAATGCCAACAATAAAACTGTTAGTAAGTTTTCGGTGAGGTGAGTTAAGGTGCAGATGAAATACTGACACAGAGAAGCAAATGTAAAATCACACAATCAATCATCAGCTTTTATTAGATTTTTTGGTTGAATTTGGTCCCTGAGCAATGGCTGGTTGATGGAGTAGATAATTAAAACACCATTTGGCTGGTGGTAATGTTCCACCTTGGTGTTAAATAATGTTCAGCAAATGGCTTTCTGTCTGACGTTTTAATAAACATCATTAAAAGTCACAGCAGGTGACTGCTGCCGCGTACTCACATCAAGGACTTTCTTTGTGTAGGTTGTTGCGTGAAGCAAGGAGAAGAGGAAGACTGGGAAGATGCTCACTGGATACAAGTGTTAAAGGTCAACATAAAACCACAGAACAAACCTCCCACAATAGTCTCATTAGATTTTTCAGGCTGAAAAATAGTGATCTTCACAAGAAAACTGGTTTATTCTGTACTTTTGCAGGTCAGTTTGTTTTAGTTGGACTTAGGACAGACTTCTTTTGAATACAAGGTCTCACTACCCTGTGTAATGATCTCTCCCCTAACCCTAACCCATCCCCTCTAACTCTGCCGGTCTGTAGTGTTTCTGTCAGGCACACAAATATGTTTTCTTCAGAGCAAATCCGTTTTCTCTGGTCCTGCACTACTTTAAACCAGATTTCCTTTACATGACAGCTAATAATCAGTTAAATCAGAGGACAGACAAGGAGACTTGCATGGACTGTATGGGGGAAAATGTCTCACCACTTGAAGCTATCACAGTGAATCTTATAAATAAACCACAATCAGCGAACGAAGACAAGAAACTTCCATTAACTATACATAACTTAGAATTTACAATTAAGCTCTGCAGCTACATCTGTGTGACAGAGTAGTAGATCTACGACTTAAACCTTTTATTTAAGGATCATCACAGGATCATAGTCATAGCAGAGATTTTCAGACAACGTCAGTGTCTATATATGATATTTCTAGGTGAAAGGATACTTGTGATGGGGTAGGAGTTGACCAGGATGAGTGAGTAGAGCAGGTAGTGGCAGCTGTCCTCCTGCAGAGCCTGGGCCAGGAAAGTTCTGCTCAGCTGGAAGCGTGGAAGCCTTTGATGCAAGCGAAGAGCACTGGTGAGGGCGTTCGCTAACAAGGCTCTCTGATAGAAGTTTGCAGCTGCATAAGGTCTGAAAAACACAAGCAGTGACAAATACTGTGAAATGTGTTCAGGCTCAAAGAAAGCTCTGCATTGCTGTCACTGTCAGATCCACTGAGAGCACTCACCCCAAATTGGTAGAATAAACATTACGGAGCAGTAGACGGTGAAAAGCCGTGACAGCCACATCGCAGTCTCCAGCTTGTTGTGCATTAAAAATTGCTGTGCAAGAAAAAAAAACAAGTTTAAGAGATTAATTGTGTAAAAATAGAAAATAAAGCTCCAGGTATCATCTCACTCATGATATAACAACACACGCCTTCAGGATATTTTAAACATCCACGTAAAGAGCTGGGTGTTTCCTGTTGGCTGGTGTGACGTGTTTTTGAACTTGTACATTTGAAATAACAGGATGTGCCTTTGGTTTTCTCGTGTCCACTGAAAACGGATTCACTGATGGCTCCCTCTGGTTCTCTGAAGGGTCAGCATAAACCAGGCAAATTAAAAAACAACTTAACTCAATCTACCAGTTAATTTTACCACACGTCCATCAGAAGCCAGGTCATAAGATGCTGCTGTAACTCATCAAAGAACCTGCTGCTTCAGCTGACATCGCTGATCTACATAATGTGACTAGTCCAAACACACGGTCTGAAGAACAGAAAAGGCTGGAAAGATCTAAATTCAAAGAAATGGAAAAAATAAATCTGTAAAAATGTTTAACAGATCAGATAAATTCACAGTGATCGGGCACGATAACAAGAATCAGCTGCACATTATTTGTCAACCTGGTTCTACAGCCCACCTTCAGTAAAAACTGAATTATGATGAAAGTTTGTTATTTAAACTCTGAAGGCTGAGACTGCGTCATAAACACTGTGAGCAACCATGACGGGGGGTAGTACTGTGGGAACAGCCGGGGTAAATGTTTTCCAAGGGTGTTAGCCATCACAGACTCCTATGACGATGCAAAAGATGGATTGAAAGCAGCATACACAAAAATCAATGATCAGAAGCCACAACATCCTGACTTTTCATCCTTGCTAAGGGTAAGGCTGCAAAAACACTTGATCCTACATGTCCCATGATGCAACATAATAGTGTTTTGTTAAGACTTTCCCCTGTTATGTAAACACTCACAGCGCCTAGTTTGTGATGCAGATTACCTGTAAAAAAAAACATTCCCAAGCCTTTACTTTCTCAGACCTCACCGTCCCAAAGCACAGATACCAAGACACAAAAGTCTTCTAGGATGACCTGTCCTCTGTGATATGTGTCTTTGGATGAAGTATCAGCAGTTTGAACTTTGAGAAAGGTGACTAATGGCTACAAGTAACTGTCAGACAGTCAACTTACCACAGGCCCGGGCTGGGGAGGAGGGCTTTGTTGGTTTGTATCAGCCATCTTTGGGAGTGTGGGTCTTTCTGTTGAAAACAATGAAGCAATAATGACAACTCATCATCAGGAGTCAAGACCAAACACTTCCTACATTTGATATTAACATAAAACCCACTAATCTATGTCATTGGTGAGGTTTGGAGGATTATTAAACTACTAGTACAGATTGATGAAATATTAAATTGATGATTACTTGACAACAAGTTTAACAATCAGCAATAGTTAAAGTACAGAGATAACGATAAGCTCACAAATTCGTCTTCAGCAAACACTTCAAACTTCCTCAATGTACTGATAAGACTGAACAGCCCTCAAACCGACCTTACGAAATATTAGCTTTGGTCACACATTGAGGTTTTCTTTGAGGTCCCGAAGTTATACAGAAGACTTTTTAAGATCACATGGAGAGCTGGTCAGCTCTTGCTCAATACTCATGCCGGTATGAACGAGTGTGAGTATGAACTAAAGTCCGATGAAGATCAGGTAGGACTAATAACCTAGAATAGACTCCAGTGTTGCTCTGGGTCTGGTGATGCTGACCGGATTTTACAGCATTAACTTCAAACCACTATCACTATCATATCACTTTCCGTTTTTGAGGATGTAGCATCCCCCTCCATCCAGACAACACCTACAGCTAACGCTGCTCTTCACGGGAAACATGGAGAAAACACAACACACACTCCTGTCGTTACCGTGTATGTCTTTTAATCACTTCGTGGCTCTTGTGGAGAAACTTAATTCATTTGAAACGACTTCACTTAGCATTGGCTCATTCAGGTAGATTAATGATTACCGTTAGTTTACTTGACACGCCAGCGGGTTAATGTAACACCTTGCTAGTGGTCGAAGTGGATACATCCAGACTAAAGTATGCAAAGAACCAATTTAGTCTTACCTGTGTATTTCTCGTGTATTTTAGAGATGCTAACGTTAGCAGCTAGCGTTAAGAGCAGGTGGGTCTAGAATATTCTGTTACCATCGTTACTAGCATGAGAGCTAATGTTAGCTACCTAGCCTCTTGTCATGCTGTTATTTCTTCTCACGCAGACTGTTTAAAGAGGCTTGAACAGCCTTAATATTCCTGGTTGCTAATCTATAACATACAACGTAGGGAGAAATAAAAGAAACAGCTTACCAGGGACACAGCGTCGAAACGGTCCTTTGCGTGCTGGGCAACTGACAAGCTGTACGTCAGCTGACCTTCTAAGACGAGTGTTGACGGACCTCTCGCGAGATTTCAGATCATGGCTCACAGCAGGCAACATTTCCCTCTAGTGGCCGAGAACGGCATTAAGTGCAACGCCTGCTCACTGTCTGCCAAAATTAAACACGTTTTTACTCTGTAGATTAACAGAATGTGTACATAAAAAGATACAGAATGAAGACACTACTTAGTACTGCTGCTGTTTTCAACTTATAGTATTTATGATCCTGTATCACTCTGAACTGTAGACACTGTGCTGTTTATTTGGATGTATATGTCAGCTATATAACTATTGACATCAACACACACCACTCTATACACTTTTTATTCAAACTGGTGATAAACACAAACAGTCCTAATAGCGGGGGGGGGGGTATTGAAACTAAAGCTGATGGACATGTGGACACACACACACACACACACACACACACACACACACACACATAGGGCCACACTCGTGACTGTGCTGTGTATAACCTGAGCATCACATCACATCTAACGCGTCATGCTCCAGACACAGTATAGAAAAACAATGTGCAGACTGCGCCTGCGCAGCGGACAACGCCCGCATCTGTAAAACACACCCCCCCCCCCCCGACTTGTTTTTAAAAACTTTCCACGAGCAGCTTAAGACTTTTAAGATTTGCTGCTGTTTTAACCATCGCTTTGAAACAGCAGGTTGGTCGCGACTATTCTCATCTTTGCTTCCTTTTCTCTCCTTATTCCAACCTTACTGTTGTTTGGCCGGCCACCACAAGAGGGCGCAGTCGACCAGACGATGTGCCGCAGCAGGCTGGCTGGCCTATAGCCTGCTGTGCTGGATAATTATTTTACCTTTAAGTGCACCTTATTTGGTACCAACATGTTTTAAAATCTAACATCTGACTGCTACTGTGGCGCATACATCCGCAGATTACTGGCGCGAGTGTCGCAGGATGATGTGTTTGCTGCAGATGCCATTTGAAAATATAGGCAGTGTAAGCACTGTAGAATCTAATTATTTCTTTGCAAAACCTAATTAGGCATTAAAAAAGGTTAACGCCAGCGCCTGAAACGTTTTTGTTTAATAATCCCATTACTGACGGCTCATCATGTATAAAATGGTGCAGGAGGACACTAAGTTTCCACTTGTTAAAGGGAATCTCTGAGAAATAGTCGCAGGTTTTTTGACACTATCTCTGCGATGGGGAATTATACACTAGGGCTTGTAATTAAGCTGCGGAGCCACAGCACAGCACGGAGTAAGTAAGGCTGCAGCGTCCTGCCTCGCATGCATTTTCTATGTTTAACTGATGATTATGAATGCTGCAAAACAAACAAACAAACAAACAAACAGAACAACTGTCACTGTTTCTCTGCTGTTTGCTCTTCACGTTTGCTCGGTGGCTTTTCTGAGCGTCAGCTCCTCTCGGACTAGTAAACACCAGTCACCAGAGAGACCGAGGTGAGAATTTAAATGAGACGAGAGTTTCTGCCCGACTTTTAATCTGGCCGGGCTCCTGAGGAGGAACCGACCGAAGCTGCTCCGCTGCGGCTCCAGAGACAGAAACAAACAAACCCTCATGTTGTAAATACAGAGGCTTTTAACAGGGGAGTGAGCGGAGAGTCAGAGCCGCGTGAGCAGTGAACAGAGCCGCCGCGCGCGCGGTGATGAGCAGCAGCAGAGCCACACTGAGGTTTACTGAGGGGCTCCTGTCTCTGTTGGACTTTTAATATATAATATGTTTTAATATATAATATATGTATTTATTTATTTATCGCACAACATTATTCGCATATATCAGTGACAGAGATGAAGATTTTATTTGAGGAGTTATCACATGTTCTTCTTCACGTGCATCAAGCTGCTCAACTGAGACAAGTTATTATAACATTTATAAACACAAAGAGCTCGATCGAAGTTCAATAAACAACATATTCCGATTATTGATATTCTATAAGAACAAGCTGCAAAAAAAAAAAAAAAAATGAAACCAGGTCCCAGTGACAGGACACTGATGTGGACGACCGGCGTTTATTCTGCAACCTCGACAATAACATGTGGTTGTTATTATTATTATTATTATTATTATATATGTTATTATAATTATCATCATTGTTGTTGTTGTTTATTATTATTATTGTCTATAGGTTACAATGGGCCTGATGTTTTTCCCTCTCTGTCTGACGTCGGTTCAAACTCAAAGGTTTTTACACTTTCTTGCTCCTTTAATCTTTTCTCTTCAAAGCTTCTGCGTCAACACTTTTCAATAGAGACAGAGTGAAGGAGCGAGGCGAGGCCCCAGTCACAGAATCAAGCCGCCGTGTATGAGCGCGCTGAAAGCGGCTCTCAGGGTTGTGTGTGTGTGTGTGTGTGTGTGTGTGTGTGTGTGTCCAAGTGTCTGGCGGCTCTATTCGGCCAAAACAAACAGGGTGTGGAAGGGATGAAAATCGGGACAAGCGAGGAAGAGGACGGGAAGAAAGAGCGGGTTTGATGGTGTGGAAAAGAAGGACACGGTGGATTTCCCCTCAGACTGGTCAAAGAAACAAGAAAGAGAGTTTATCTACAGACTCTTTCTGCCTTTTATCTCTTTGTTGCCCGATGGAAGAAGAAGAAGAAGAAGAAGAAGAAAAGAAGAAAAAGAAGAAGAAGAAGGAGGAGGTGGAGGAGGTGGTGGTGTTACACATGAGGCCGAACCCGCGCGCATGATGGACTGGATGAAACAGACCTGTACACACTGTCACCAGTCACACACACACACACACACACACACACACACACACTACAGTTTTAAATCCAAACCTCTCTTCAGGACATGTGTGTTGGATCTGGATGATTCTGCAGCAGAAGCAGCTTTTTTTTATGATTTACAAAACATTTTAAAATCACAAAACTTCCTCTTTAAAATAACATTTATTTGTAGTTTATTGTCCAGTCTTGTCTGTGAACGGGACTGCAGCAGCTGCAGCAGCAGCTCTTTACTTCAACTGGTTGTTTCACTCAGTGACACATTTTTCTCTTTTCTTTGGGCAGATTTTTTATCATCATTATTCAAAATCAAACTATATGCTGCCTGCAGGACACTTTCCTTTCTAAAGGAGAAGTAGAAACAGACTGATGCTTCTATAGAAGAAGTTCATGTGGTCAAAGCTGCAAACACAGAGTCCTGTGTTTTCTCTCATCAGCTCTCAGCTGTAGTAAGGTGGGGTCTAAAAATATATATATATTTTTCAGTGTCAAACATTTCTCTGAAATATTCACAGACGCTCAGCCTGCAGGTAAAACGCCCAACAGTAACATGAGGCTGAGTGTGTGATGGGATCATCTCTGTGCAGACTGTTGAGCTGGTCCTCTGACATGCTCCTCTCCTCCTGCAGTGTGCAGATCGTCTCTCGGCCTCTCAGCTTTTTTCTTAAATCGTCCATTTTACAGCTACGTCTGTGGCTCATAAAGCCTCTGCTGCATCTCCTCCACTTCTCCATCTGCACAGCCTTAAATCTGAATCTGTCCTTCTCTACTTTTCTCTATAGAAACAGTTTTTTCACGAGCCTTTTTCTCTTTGTTGCTCTGTCTGACATTATTTTCACTGCAGAAAACGAGCAGCTCTCTGCATCCTGCCTGCTTTGGCATGCAAAGGGTTAAATCTTAATAACAACTATCAGCTCTTTACAAGAGACGTGCACAGACATGGTATATTACATTATAATGTTATTGTTAATGCACGGTCACAGAAGAGCAGAGGGGTTATTTTTAAATATTGATTATTTGATGTGATATTTTCAATCTCATCACTGTAGATGCTCCTCCGTTTATTTAACATAAAACCCTACACTTCCTGTTCAGTTCAGCTCTAAAGGGGGGGGGACGTGATGGCCACAAGCAGCCCTGAGCCAAAAACTATTGACACTGAAAGCAAAGGGGGATCCACCAGAAAGCTGACTTTTCCCTTTTTCGGAGTAAAGCTATGTTTGTTTCTGGGTTGAATGGAGGCCTATAATGGAACTGATGGCATCAGGATTGTCACCACAAATGGTCTGGGCGTTTTGCAAGGCTGTTTGACAGAGCCTATTATGTCATTGGTCACGTCCCTCCACTCCTTGCTCGCTTGGGTTTGAATGGGAGTGAATTAATCAAATGGTTGGAGAGGGATCAGCCAACTTAATGCACTTTGTGTCAAGGTCTACACACACTGATCCGAGACCCCCGGCCCACCGCTATGCTACCTGCACTGTTTCCCTCTGAGCATATCTGTGTGTGTGTGTGTGTGTGTGTGAGCTGCGGCCAGACTTTTGAAAACCCAATCATGTTCCTGAGGACAGTTAATGTGGCACTAAAAACCTGAACTGGCTGTGACCTTTCATTCAAGGGATCTTTAAAAATATATCATTGATTATCACTTTAATAACAGGATTTTTCACAGTCACATCACACACACTTCCTGTAGACACATTTAATATCATATTAGCTCAACTATTTTGACTGGATGTTGCATGAGGCTCTGCAGAGGACAGTGGAAGACATAAGCAGACAGGGTTTTATTCTCTCTCAACTTCTACAACTGGTCTTAAAGGTTGGCTCATCTATTAAAGATGAGTTTGTTACAACCATTCGGCTCAATAGAGTGGTTTTTGCATCTGAAAATGACCACTGATAAAGAAAGACAGTGAAGGTCAGCAGACCCAGACCCCACCTGGACAAACAAAGAGCCATAAATGAAATATAATATCCTGCATCAAAACACAGCCTCCATCATATTTGTTTTCCGGAGCAGAAAACGGTCCAACTGGTCCAAAAACCCATGCGCTGTGACGTTATTGCTTTATCAAACACAATCAAAATGTGAATTAATCACAGCACTCTGCGTTAGAGTAAAGTATGCACGAGGCATTGTTGGGCTGTAATGGATGGCTTTAAAATTTGACGTTATTATTTCCCGTCATTTCTGGAAACAAATTGAACATTTATTGCATATATATTAAAAATTATACAGTCGTCGAGAGAGGCTGATGTCTCTTTTATTGAGGCGCACCGAGAGGTGAGGTCTCACCGGATCAATTTCCCTGTCTTGTTACTCCCGCAAGAGGATGTTGGGAAAATGCCTGCACCGCTAAATTGATTCAGAAACGAATTCATAACTTGGGGGTTTAAGCAATTTTGTGGCGACCAGTATTTTTTTTTTTTTTTTTTAATCCCGGATCCCTTCTTTTGTTTCATGTTTTGATTGCTTGAAGTATCCGAACAAAGTTTGGTACCGAGACCGGTTTATTCTCTCAGTCGTGCTGCGGCGGCTGCTGGTCCACGTTAGGACTATTTTTCATTATTTGCCAAAAAAAAAAAAAAAAATAGAAAAAAAAAATGCATTTAATACACTGGGTTTTGGGTGGCTTCACAAACATAGCCATTAAGCAGTCACAATGCTTTTATTGTGCACTTGATCTCAAAATAGAGGCTGGTCTGCCTGCAGGATCCAGACGAACCTATGGAAAAGGCCTTGTCTTTGTCCGCCTGCGCCGAGATGAATGGCCCGTGTCAACCAGATGATTAGTTTGCACTATTAAATTGTCAAAAAGGAAGGATTTTTCCCTAATAGTGCCTTTTCGCGAAGAATTATGGAATTCAGAGTTGTTTGCGACTGCCGGGGAACTCGCAGGGCTTCGCAGGGGCGAGGGCGAAGGTCAGGCAGAGTTCTCAGCCCCGCGTCCAGTGTGGCGCTGCAGTCAGTCAGACAGATGCAGGGCCTCTGTCCTTCTACAGGATGGGAAGATTAATCTCCAGAAGAAAGATATCCATGCAGTGACACTGTGATTCAACAAGCTGCGGGGGGGGGGGGGGTTGTTCACCCGTCAGCGATTCACAACATGCGTAAAATTCGTGCGTAAATGCGCCACAGCCAGGAGAGACTCCGAGCCAAAGAATCAGAGACAGTAACGCAGCACATGATCAACATGTGACCTGTTTATTTGTTTGTTTGTTTGTTTGTTTTTAAATCCAATTGAAATACAAGTTCAGATCATGTTGTTTCTGTTGCACGCAGCCCCAGCTCTGTCCCAGGACACGAGCTGTCTCTCCGCACGTCGCGGCTGTCCCGCTCCATCCAGGAAACCCCCTTCTATTCTGCTCCACCTCTATTCTAGTGCCAGCGTTTTGTGTTAAATGTTAACAACTTGGCCTGATCCATTTAATCACCAACAACAAATCTGTGTTGACTCTAACACTCGCCTCCATTGTGCCCATTATGCGCCTGCCCTCACTTGAAGATTTATGTATTTTTGATATTAAATTCCTTCTGTCATCAAGACTGCTCTCTTGTTGACTTTTCTTGACCTGTCGACCCCGTTCCCCAAACTTTCCCATATTTAACGCGGGACCCCCCAGCCGCCCCCCGCACCACCACCACCACCACACACACAGCTTCTCCTGCTCCACCACCACCACCACCACCGCAGCTGAATGCTCTGTGGCTCCTTTTGTTGGCATGTGCTGTTTGCACTGTTCTTGAACTTCAGTGAGCTGCCCTGTCCCCATCCTGTACTTTGAACCCTGCGGAACCATCTTCCCCCCGAAAATAACGACTTATTGTTCCCGGAGCCATGAAGTCAGATCACTGCACCACTGCAGACTCCCTTCATGTGTCGGGAAGCGGAGGAATGTCGGACAGCATCAGAATTTGTCCCCTCATGTGATGAGTTATGAGGAGGAGTCCCCTGAGCTGAGGCGTCCACGTCCACACTACGCCACTTGATTTCTGCGCTTCGGTCACATCTCATTCATCCTCTGTTGACGCAGAATGACGGATGCCCGTACACCTTTGCCATATATGACGTCCATGTCGTCTATACAAGCCTCCCTCTGGCTGCCCAGCTTGCTAATTAGTTAAACAAACGCTCATACTAATGATCCCACTGGCCTGGTGAGCTCTGGGGTTTTTGTTCCTCGACTTTGCCCCAAGCTTCTCCTGCTGGAAACTTGGCCCCGCTGACCCGACCTATCACGGCGCTGTGGAGACGGCTGGACCGCCCTGTCCGGAGTCCAACCCCCCAGGGGCCAAAGGGCAGCGTCCAAGGCCCGGGAATGCCACCACCAGCTGCTTGCGGTGACACCATTTACAAAAGGCGCTTGGTGAGCCATCTTTCTATGGGCTGTCAGTGTTGTGACAGTGTGGGCCTGACATTTATTTACTCTCTCAGAGGAGCTGAGGACGCTGAGCCAACTTCACTTCAGCCTGAGCTGCTCTGAGCTGCTGCTACTGTAAACCTACACCTGCTTTATGAAGGGCTTCATCATGTGTTAACGGAGAATAGGCTACAGCTTTGAATAGGATCACTTCATCAGCTGTGCAGATCACTGCTGCACTCTGAACTCCCCATTAATGACTTACTAACATGACAGCAGACCCACTGACGTCATCAAGACGTTATAGCAACTTATCAATTTAACATTAATCAATAATAAATATGGGTTCCCTCCACGTGCCCCATATATGTTTTACTAATACGCTCAGGTCTGCAGTTATAGCTGTCAATACGTCATCGATTAAAGGTTTTAATCACAGTTATTAATCACGTCTGTGAGTTAATCATTTGGTTTTGGTGACGATCATCTGAGCTGAGTTTAGGTTATTGATTTGTTTACTGCTGTTTGATTTGGTTTAATGGAGCTCTGGGTATTTATTGATCAATCACCAACACTGAGGATAAACACTATAGTCAAAAGGACTTGATTGATGCTGATCGGCTATAGATTTTTATTCTGATTAAACATTTTAATGACGCCACAGTACAACAGGATCCTTCCAGCCCAGTGCTTTGGTTTAAACCGAGGTGTCTTACACACACACAGAGCAGGGGTACAACCACAGCCGGTCCTGTGATCGCAGGTTTTGTGGAGGTCGTGGAGCTCGTGTTTCAGAAACTCTCCACGGTTTATGTTCTGCTCTTCCTAAATTCAAAACGTTTGTCTTTCTGCGCGGCGCGCGCGCTGCGGTTAACACTGGCCCCATTACACGTTGTCATCTGTGGGCTCTTGGTGTTATTTGGACAATGTTTGGCCATTTACCCGGCCTGTGTCTGCGCGCTCCAAGGAGGTCTCGACAGAAATTGATACTAATTGCGGGGACTGTACACTGCTGGCTGGTGGAGCGCCTGCAGGCAGTTGGAGGACCTGCTTGTCACCGCCTAATTGACAAGGGCTTGTCTGTCCTGGGAGCAGCTGGTCCTAAGCACTGGCGCACAATCGCAATCTTGACACGGCCTCCACTCGCCTGAAGGAGTTTGGAGGGGAAGCGCCGTTAAAGGGAGATTTATTGAATCTCCCCTTTGGGTGACGCTGTATTAAGTAGGCTATACGCAATATAGGCTTATTTCCGCGGGTGCAGAAGGGAGCCGCACACACTCCCGGTATTAATAACAGAAGGCGCCAATTAGGGCAGACAGGTGACATTTCTCGTGACATTATGAATCACTGCAAACAAGACAAGCGCGGGTAAATAAAAGCCACGAGCGGCGCTGGTCTGGAATCGGTTTTAAGGAACAGTTATTTTACTTTTGCGCAGCTACATGACACACAATGAGCCTATATGCGCAAATCGGATGAATGCAGGGGTGTGTGTGTGTGTGTGTGTGTGTGTGTGCAGCAGCCATTCAGCTGCACAGGCGCGAGCACAAATAACATCAAGCCTCACAGTAAAAAATAATCAATTCATTATTGTGGCCTGTTTCTATTAGCCCATGCCTTTATAGCTGAATGCATGAGGAGGGGGGGGGGGGCCAAGCAAGTATTGTTGTCGTCTGCAAGTGGAAAAGGTTTTCCTCCACTTTCCCACTGCCTGTAAAGAAACGCTGCTTTTCTGGCCCTTTTGAACTGAGCATCGTGACTTCTTCCCCTGGTGTTCTCCGGACGCGCTCCTTTCTTCCCGGGGAACAATGACAACACTGGAGCACCCCGCCGGTGCGCCACAGTTGGGGATCCCCCGGATTGTTTTGGACATCTTTGGATTTCATCAATCAAAATGACTGCAGTTTTCCATAAAAATGCTGAATTTGGTCGTGGAACCGAGCGGGCAAGGTGGAAAATACGAGGCTGTCTCCCTCGATGATAAATGGCCATCCTTTGATTGAGCAAATGGAGAAATACGTGCCACAGAGAGTGAGAAACGGGCAGAGATCGTGGAGAGAGGACTCGTGGTCCTTGCGTCAGATCATACCAGAGATGGATCGACCACAGACACAGGGGCTGAAACACCGACTGAAATGCCTCCAACCAGGGAGCACGGTGCGCCTTCGTGTTAAAACTCACATTTCAACCTCACTTCTTCTGCTTTTCCACCAAGTTTTGCATGAAACAAACGTGAAAAGTCACAAGAGCATGAAACCAGCTCACGCGAGGCTGAGCCACTGGTGCCAGACACCATCCCAGTAACACAGGTCTTTCCCAACATGTTCCTGGGTGTAACAAACCAGATTATAGGACCTATAAATATATAGGAGTCTTTGGCCCTGCATGGACCGCTGGAAGCTGATCCAGCAGCCCTGCACGTCTTCCCACCGATAATAAACCCCTGTTAACATGGAAATACCACTTCCCATTGACTGAAACCCAATTAACTGGCATCTCAGGGCAGCTCTGCGAGGAAACAGACCTGGAATGAAATTTGGACAAATTGCAAAGTAAAACTTTTAATTTCCTGAAAAAGCAATTATGATTTAATGGCGGTGCAGCAGACGCCTCTCAAGGTGTCCTCTCTAACTGGTCTTAATGCTGCGGCTAATTATCCAATATTGACATTTTGTCCCGCCTCAGGTCAGCGGGTCAACAGTTGGAGATTAATGGCACTGGAAGGAGGTTATAGGACACGAAAACAAGGCAACGATCACCGTTATAGTTCTGTATCACTGATGCAATGCGTCACACTGTATGTTGACTCTGTCTGTTTAGCAGGTTTTGCGGTCACAGTGATCCTGTGTCCCTGCAGCCTCAACATATGCTTTACACCTTATTGCACATTAAATCCACCATCAGATTAATACAACATTTACACATGATTAAAACAAGAATTTATAGCTGTGGTTATGAGCTGTGACCTTATGTTAGATTTAGGCCTTTATGCTCTTTTTTATCACCACAATTAGGCTTTATTCCCTTTTCCCTATTAAGCTTTTTATTGTAGGATAGATTAACCCCCCCCCCTCAAAGATATAGCAGAGTTGACTGGCTTGTCGTGCTTGAAGAATTGTTTAATTTCAGGGCCCCGGCGTTTCCTGAGGTGAGGTCTGCATTGGCTGCTAATAGAGATCTAATTGATGGGCTGAGTCCCGTTTCCGTGCTCTCTCTCCCTTTATTGCGCCCCGGCGTCTGCTGTAAAATAGGTCTGTAATCAGATTCCGCCTATTTCTCCTGAAGCAGGATGAGAGCTCAGGGCTGTGCAGAGAGATGGGCCACAAAAAAAAAAAAAAAAAAGAAAGAAAAGCAAGAAAGGAGAAAAAAAAAAAAAAATCGTTATTAAAAAAGTTAAGCCTCGAGTAGAAATTCGACAAAGGCTCCTGTTGAGGCTTGATGAAAGAGAGAGAGCGGGGAGTGAGCTTCGACATACAAATTCTCCTCTTTTGAGTTCAACTTTTGTTGAAATAAACCTGTGTTGGCTGTCGCACCCATCTGTGAGTTTACAGTGACCTGATCAGGTTTTATCAGGCAGAATATTCCTTTATTCCTGAGGGGGTTTGTGGTTTTGCTTTAATATTTGTACATTGAACCCCCTCTTCTAAAATTCAGACTGATAGGATTAATATAGATCTGTCATAAAAGGCTTTGTTATTGCTGCCAAATGCCTACTACAATTATTATTTTAACATGGTTATATGTGCTTTCATGACTCAGTCTCTCAGTTCATGATCTAATCAAATACCTCACAGGCCGATCTGCCAGTGTTGTCATGCACCCAGAAGGTACAGGAGATGCCAATCAAATCAGACTTGAGACTGGCAGCAACAGAAACAACCTGATTCTCTGTTTCTTTCCTCCTCTCTGCTTCTCCCTCCATCTCCTATAGAGCTTCCTGGAAGGCTGTGATTGGACGCCTGTCTGGGCAGTGATAGCAGCCCTGGAGCCGAGGATGATTGATGATGGCGAGGGCAAGGCCGAGCGCTGGCAGCATAAAGCCCCATAGACGCCTCAATAAAGAGCCTGGCTAGTGGAGAGCCAGGGCCCCGCTCAATAGGACCCCTCCGCCTCCGAGGACCCACGGCTAGAGGAGTGCATGGAGAGACAGAGAGAGAGAGAGAGAGAGAGAGAGAGGAGAGGAAGAGAGGGAGAAAGAGAGGTGCTCTGTTGTTGGATAATCCGTTTAGCTATCGAGCCAGCAGCCGTCTGAGGCTGGATAAGTGCAGCGACGGATGTGTGTGGGGTGAAAATAGCAGGGGTTGGCTGGTGGAGTGCTAGAGGGGGCTGGGGAGGGGAAAGGGGGGGGGGGGTGCAGGGACACAGGAGATGGAGAAAGAGAGAAAGAGAGGGAGAGATGGATCATCCAGTCTCAGGACGCATAATGGGAAAAAAGGGAAGTGGATGAACCACACTGGAAATGAAATCTGCAGGCTGCTTTTCACACACGCTAGAAATTATCACAGGCCCCCCCCCAAAAAAAAGATTAGCGCCTCGAGTGAGCAGTAAGACGTCTCTGAAGCTGCTCTGGTGGCCGTCATTCAGCCCACGGATGCAAAGCAGTGGTGACCTTTGCTTCAGCAGATCAATGAGACCCTGCTAGGTTGGATTCCTTCGGTGCTGCGTCCACTGCTGTGGCCCCAGACCGCATGCAGCCCTGTTGTAACCCCCAGTGCACAGCAGCTCTGAAAAGCACAATTAGGAAGCAATCTGCTCCTACCAAGCCAGCTTTCAGTGACTCCAGCATGGCTACACGATGTCCTGCAGACCATCCTGGCTGGAGTTGGCAGGATGGAGGCCTGAGAGAGCAGAGGGGCCGCAGAATGATGGCCTGATGGTCGTCTGTAGTCTGCAGGGTCCAGAGAGATCAGAGATCATTGTACACATGTTGCACCAACACTTTAACTTTAGATAATATCAAAACAACTTGAATCAACATTATTTATCTGACGTTAAATGAGATTTAGAACATTTTCATTTGTTATCGAGTGTATTTAAGTCGTTTTAAACTGAATTTTCACAGCATTTGCATGTTTTTCTGACGTAGTTGTGATGTCATAGACTGTATGTTCTCCATGGAAATAAATTTACCAACGTTTTCACAAATCATCTGCTCTCTCTTCTTTTACTTCCTGCTCTTGTTTGCATCAAATAAAGAGATTCTGCAGAACTGTTTCTCTTTTGGTAGAAGTTCAGTATCAACTGCGACACAGAACAAATCCAAACAGGTTTCATATCCAGTGTCTTTTTAAGTTAGTTTTACTGGATTTGATCCACTAGGAACCAGTCCCTTTAATTCACTGTAATGTTACCCCTTTAACTTATCACTGATTATAGTTCGCTCTTGATGACATGAAGCGCTCGTAATGAGTCCAGGTCTCAGTTCTACAGACGTGTCTTTTTTTAATGTAGAGATTTTTAAAGAAAATGAGATGATTCATTTGATAAGAGCCGGTAAACATGTAGTGTAACAGATAACAACAGCGGATGCAGTGGTGGATACTCTGAATATAATGCATTTGCATGGGTGTCCCAGTTGGTCACGACCAAGCCTCCTCACTCGAAGTTATACAAGAGTTTTCAATGAGTTTCTGTGGCCTTGGGCTGAGAACAGGAAACTAATCTCTGAACCACCTCACTGTATCTAAAAGTGAACAAAACGTCTTACCCAGGGTCGGCAGCAAGGAGGCGTCATCGGGGTGTTTTCAGGAAGCATGAGCCCCAAACGACGACAGACCTGTAATGAGAAATCGTAAACAAACCTGAGGAGGTGACGGAAAAGCTGTAAACACTCACATCAAGCACTGATGGTAGGACGCGCTGCCAACTTTCAACGTTAAAATACCTTTTCGTCATCGTGACGCCTGCTTATATCCGGCTCATTATTAACTTTGATGATTGGAATCAATGACTTGCACCATTTACTAATTAACCTAAAAAACAACAACGAATTACCTCTTATTGCTTTACAGCCAATTACAGCCACAAAAAATCTGTGCGAGCAGTTCAAAAGCAGTAGGTTAATGAGAGCGCAACAGTCTAACATGTCTTTATTGATTTGTGATTAGTGTGGGGGGCTTATTCATGGGGTATCTATAACTTGATTCTGCCTCAGATTTTAATTGCCTAATTGGAGTGATTATTTAGCAATGGGAAACCATTCCACCTGTTCCTCTTCTGTACTTCTGCTGGTGTCAACAGTGTTTGACAGAGACTTCCTCTGAGGAAAGTAAAAATATTCAATAAACAGAAATATTATCATCGAGTTATACATAATGTATTAAAAGTAAAAGTTAAAATTAGCGGTGAATATATTTAACTGTGAGTTATGAGTTATGCAGCTGTCTATAGTCAGAGGTTTACTTTATTTACAGTTTAATACATTAATTCCCAGCATGCACGCTGGACTCCTCCAGACGGCTGTAAGATAAATCAGTGGGGTTGTGTAACCTGTAATAATATGTTTATTGATTATATATTTTTTAAGGACATTAAAAAACATTGAATTATTAACGTCATATTGACAAAAATACAAACACAGCTTTAATAAAATCACTTAATTGCACTATAATTGTATTTGTGCATCGTACATTGTTTTTATATCGTACATGAACAAGATGCAAAGAGTAGAATAAGTAACAAATATGCCTACACATTTTCCCTGGAGCCTACATTACCCACAATGCAACTGACCTATTCCCAGCTGCTCATAATCAGATTTTTTTGCACACAGTTACATTATACTATAACTTTTCAAATGAGTTCAGTCACTTCCCATCACTGTCTTTCCCTTCATGTTTCACAAAGCATATAATGGTTCAAATGAAGCCAGACTGTCGTATAGCATGAGCGTTACAGATATCTGGACTCATGCATCCAAAACAGACACGGTTCGCGATGGTCTCTTTATGACCGGCGTGGAAAACATGTGTTTACAGCATGAACAAATCCAATCCTGCGTGGGTGCTCAGGCGGAGCCATCATCCAAGCACTGAATAATTTCATATTGCGGCTGTTGTTGTGTGCATTGTTGGTGGGCAGAGGTTAACAAAAGGCCAAGACAAATCCAAGCCACCGGCGTTGGCCGCATGGGGAAATGTTGGCAAGCGAGCCAGAGAATAATCATAGGCTAATCTGATTTCCAGCTCTGATAATGGAGGCCAGGCTAAATAAGAAAAATTCCAGGCAAATTTGTGCAAATGAAAAAGGATTCCTCCTGACATAATGGCACGGTGCAAGGCAGCCTCTAATGAGCAATAATCTGTCTAAGAGCTTCTCCCTCTCTCTCCCTCCATCTTCTATCTCATCCTGTCTCACCATCCTCCCCCTCTGCTCCAGCTCTCATCGGCTTCTTCTCTTCTCCCGAGGAGGTGCATGTCGCAGCCATGTGACACAGAGATATAGAGGAGGAGGGAAAAAAATGCTCTACATCATCAGTTTGTATGATGTGGGTTGTAAAAACCTCATTTTTACCAAGCGATATGGAATTTGTGTAATAGTTGAAATGATTGACATCTGTCAGGTTGACATGAGGTCACACTCAGCAGCTGGTGGAAACATCTGGCCTGGCCAACGAATAGTCTGAAAATATATAATACAATTAAATTCATATATTCACATTGTGGTTGTTTTATTTTGATTAAACAAACTTTAGAGGTGCTTTAGGTTTTGTTAACCTTTGGACACATACTGGACAGATAATCAGTCTTTGATAAGATAACTGGCTGTAGTTTTACAACAGAGAGGTATCAGATTAATATCAATCTCTTTATCAGTTCAATTGGAGGATATTCTCTATAATGCTCCTTTTTTGATTGATGCGGCAATCAGCCATATTTTTTTTTTGTCAATAAAACCAATTTACCGGTTTTGTTCAAACTGTTTCATGGAGCTGTTGATTCAATGTTATGGTCATTTTTACTTTAACATTGGACAGTGTTAGAGATTTTAATATTTAATGCACCTGAACAAATATTACTGGAAAAACAACACACGGTGTCATACAGCCAAACCCAGAGACTTTAGGAAATAAGCAGCACAACCCTGCTGTATCTTCAGTTTTAGCCTCACCAGAAATGAAGTGCTCTTCATCGTGGACCTCACAGATGAACGTCGCCTCTGTAAACATCAGTTTCTTCATTGTTGTAGAAGCTCAGAGTCGTCTGCTCCACCGTCACCACGTTGCCAACATCCATCTCCACCTAATCCAAACACGACCCCTGTTAGCATCGTTAGCACAGCCAGGCGCAGGCTAATTCAACTGCTGGCTAATTGGCTAGCGAGGTAAGCTAACTAGCCAGGTATGGTCAGTGCTGCAGACCGGCTAATTAATGCTAACGTACGAACAAAATATCACTCGCCTCATAAAGACGGCAAAGACTTCCGTTAGCGATGTAACCGCACAATGACTTATACTATCAGTCCGATATTTCTGTGGAAAACCGGCCCGGGTGTTTTAAATTAGCTAAACTGAAGCCGAGCAGCCAGCTAACGGCTAAACACCTAGCTGATATCAGCCGTTGCTCAGCAACACTGGTTCCAATTACACATGGTTTAAAGCCTAAATAAAATTATAACAGGTAGGTTTTATTAAAAAAAAAATCACCTTTTGCAAAGTTGTCATGACGGAGTAAATTAGCTTTAGATGTCGTAAACTCTGCTGTAAAAAAAAAAAAAAAAAAAAAAATTAAAATCTCTTAACATGGGAGTCTATGGGGATTTAAGAGCACGTCCCTAGTGGTCATTCGAGGAACTGCAGGTTTTTCTTCTCCCATGTTGCCTTCATTTTCAGGCCTGGAGGTTGCAGCGATATGGTTTTCATCTTAATGGTAATTGTGTGTTTTTACACATGTATTTTAACAAAGATGCAAAAATACATTAAACATGACGGCAACAACACAGTGGTTTTCCTCCTTACAGCAGTGGCCTATGTGTTATAATGTCACTATTCACAGCAGTAGCAGCAGCAGCTGTGAGACAATTTTACCTCCACAGAAAAATAACAGCCCTCCCTCACCCCTCCCTCCTCTCTAACTCCCCTCGGCCAGCAGCAGCAGCAGCAGCAGCTTGGCTCTGTGTTCCTGACAACTTCCATAAATTATTGGAGATTTTCATATTTCAAATTTCATCTGCATTCATGTGCAGCGGCCAGGCCCCAGTGGAGACTATAGCGTCGGGGTGTCGGGTGTGGAGGAGGCAGCAGCAGCAGCCACAGCAGCAGCAGCAGCCCCCTCGGTAGCAGCGCTGCCACCGGCTGCCTGGCTCAGTGGCCCCAGAGACCCTTGGCTAATTGAATTGCATCCCCTGATTAGATTATCCTTGCGGCAGCTTGCTGCCAATCTGAAGTATGGGTGCCTTCTATCCTACTTAACCCTTCTGCCCCCCACCCGCTGCTGCAGGCAAACACACACACACAGACACACACAGCCAAGGCAGAGTGTCCAATATATTCAGGGCCATCAAAGTTGGCCAGTTTTGTTATTTTTCTTTTGCATTGTCTTGCCTTGTAAAAGTGGCCATCTTTCATCGCCTGGCCCTCACCACCACTCGCTCTTTGCCAAACAGCCGACTCTGGCAAACTGTGAGTGTCATTACTCCAAGTTTGTTTTTCTGTTTGTTTTGCTCTTTCTCCACAGGTTGTGCTCAGCGGCCGTGCTGCCAGCTATTTTGAGGGACTGGCTCCATAGTGGAGACGAAGCTGGTGTCAGGCCAACATACAGGTTCAGTCACAGCAGGGATCAGTGCTTACAGTGGAGGCTTTACAAGACACTTTATTCATCACCCAGTTCCTCTTCTGGAGTTTAACTTTATTTATCCATCACAACTTAATTATCCTCACATCTTCATTTGTGATTATTTGTGGTTCAACATTAATTCGATTGTTCCTGTTAACATGTCATTGGCTCACATCATGTCTCACTCCACTGTATTTTTGTCAGTTTGACTATGTGGGGAATAAATGTATAACTTTTTTTTTTTTTACATTTTTACATTATATGTTCTGTTCTACAATAAAGTTTAATAAAGCTTTTTGCAGACAAACAGCTTTTGTGCACATGTACTTAACCTGAGATTTTCCATTTGATGCCACTTGTACTCGACAACATGTGAGAGACAAGTGTTTTATTTCTTACTCCGTTATTGTTTTCTCAACAGTTCTTACTTGAAATAACAACAACACTAAAATGCTCCTTACAGATTGATACAGTAACAACAGTAGGCTATAATACTCTAAATGTGCTACCTGTATTTCTTGGAGGTAGATTTTGCTGATTGTAGATGACAACGTATACTTACTTTGACCCCAGTAAGAACCGTAACAGGATTTATACAGTTCTGAATATTGAAATAAGAGTGAAAATCTAAAATCTAAATGTGATGGTTAAGTGATACAAATGTAAACAGCCTCACTGCTGAACATACACAATGAGCATCAGATGTTTTTTTTGATTTATGTGCCAAGAACTAGACAACAGCTCTAAATTATCAGCCCACAAATTAGCAGAAAAAAAAAATGCAGATTTTCACATGCAAAAAGAAAAAAAAATCATAATGTGATTATACGACTAGACGTTGTGATTTTAATTGTTAGATTTCAGCATGATGGTCATTTTTGCTTTTTATTGTCACTTAAAAAAATATGACTTTTGTTGTTGTGTCTTGTACCAAACAAAAGTGTCCTTTTAAGTCTCTGTAACAACACAACACTCACGGTGCATCATCGAACAACAACATCTTTATATTACAGTTGGCTCTACTGCACTTTTGATGACACTGTGATCAGTTGTGCCACCCTACATAAAACCATTAAAAGGTGTCACAGAAATATTTACATATTTGTTTTACTATACATTTTAACTGTAGCTCTGTGTCAGGACTACAAGTTTAATTCCTCTATCTGTGTCATAAACACACACACAGTAGTATTTTTGACAAACAAGTCCCACCAAACATCATAAATGGACTCCAGCCTCGTGACCCTGCCGTGACTGCGAACACCCCCCCACCCCACACACACACACACAGTCTCTGGGACTATACCAGGCCCATGTCATCTCATGCGTTGCCACATTTCAGTTTTGGGCCGATGCATAACCCAGATGAATATAAGTGTTCGCTGAGGAAAAAGTCATGTTCTGATGTAATTATCATCTATTGCTTCCTGTAATCATATCAGATCTCTTTTGAACAATAATCTCATGGTGAACGTCTGGAACGGAGCCCTCCTCCTTGTTTATTGTTCTCCACTCCGGTAAAACACAATCGAATTGAGGACTCAGCTATTAGATTTTTTGCTCTGTAGAATAAACTGAAATCGTATTTTTGCTGGAAATTATCAATACATCTTGGAGAGCCAAAGTAAGAAGACAGAGCAAAAGTAGACCCTGGGTAGAGGGATGGAGGGAGGGAGCATGAAATAGATGAAAGATGAGGAAGAGTTGATGGGAAGACTTTCACCAACTGGAAACGGGATTTATTGACATACTGGGGTCAGACGTATATGCTGCTGTTTGCAAATCGCATCAAAACTCTAAAGTACTGCACAAGATACAGAAGATACTTTATTGTGAAGCTGTTAAATCCAGCAAATAAAATGGGCATGTATTGAAATGTGGAACGGAAGCTGTGTACTGTATATAAGAATAATATTTCACTGTTGCAGGCTTAAAAAAAAAAAACAGAATAGAGGGGAGCTTCCTTTTGGTAGCAGAGAAAATAAAGGCAATTTGTCTGTGAGCACTGTTCTGAAAAGTTTCAGAAGTTATGAGTCTCATTTATCAGATAAATTACAGTGTCAACCTTTAAACAAAAGAACAAAAAACAATATTGCAATCAGCAGCAGATAATGTTCTCATACTGAACAAAACATCTGCTGTACACCATCAGAAAAAAAAAACAACAAAAAACAATAAGCACACATTAACATCGCTTCAGTTCAGACCAATATTACCAAAAGTTTTCTCTTTCTTTCGTCCTGTAAGTGATTCTGACAGAATCAAAAAAAAAAAAAGAAGTGAAAGTGATACTCACAGTCTTTAAAGTCACGCAGCAGGTCTGCAGCGTTTTGCATCTGTTCTGCGAAATACTGATGACACACAAAGTTTGAGACAAAGGCAATAGCTTTAATCTAATCAGCAAACTCCAACAGTAAACATGGACAGTTGAAGAAATCCATCGTGAAATGTGATTTTAAAAAAAGCAGCAGTGCAGCCAGGCCGTTTGTAATAAGATATAGACAAACAGACAGTAATAGAAGAAATATAGATTCATATACATTTATCCTCAGGTTCAGGGTGAAACAACTGTACTGACCAATCAAACTATTACAGAATCGTTTATGAACTTAATGGTTTAATGTGTAGTGATGTATCTGGATCACTTTTTCTTTCATACGGAGGCAGAGAGGACAACGAAACCCTGTCCTCACCGAGGACCATTTTTAGAAACACTGATAAATTATTATTACCCCTGGTTTACTGAGCACCTCCAGTGAACAACTATTGTCCAGCCATAACTAACAGGTTTTGACAGATGAGACCTGACAATTAGCAGCTAATGAGTCTGGTGTGTGCTCAGAAACACAAGAGTGAAAGTGCTGGAATGGATTAACTTTGTCTGGTCTAACATTAGCTACAAACATTAACATGTGTGGCTAACTAGATTACAGAAAAGTCCCTATTTGGCAAGTGGTTATTGATAATACTCAACTCTACTTTGTGCAACTTGAGTACAAATTGTAGGGTTAGCTAAAACTAGGTTAGCTAGATGTGTAGCTGAAATGAAGCCAACACTGATGTACCTAAAACTGCATTAGCGTACTTCAGTCTGGCTCTAAAACGGAGTCCTTTCCCTCAAACTTTTATGTTAAAATGTCCAACTTTTCAGCAGAAATAAAAATGTTCACAGTTACAAGTTCAGTCACCAATTTACTCCTTCTGAACAACTGTAGCTGCAGGCGACGTTAGCCAAACGAATGCTAACAGGCTAGTAGAAATGTGATGTTACAATATGAGGGTTTAGGCTAATGTTAGCAGCTTGTTCCTCTTTGAGCTTTATATATAGGTCAATAATCACCCAGGGAGTCATATTTATAACTTACCCCCTACATTTTCAATACTTAGACAGTTTGAAATCAATCAATCAGATCACAGTCAACACAGTAGGCTATCAGCTGATGTAACATCTCCAGCTGTCAGTCACATAAGACTGTGTCCATGGGAAAAATGAATGTTGTTTTGGTTTCATATAGTATGAGGGTGGAAGTGCATTGATCAGTTTGAATTTGTACATCTTGACATCGGAGCTGTTTGTGGAGGCTTCAGATTAATGCTGAGTGTGTGTGTGTGTGTGTGTGTGAGAGAGAAATGTGTTCACCTGTTTGTGCTGGACCAGGAGGCTGAGGATGCTCAGGCATGTGCAGAGGAGGGTTGGCAGCCTCCCTGCCTCCCTCAGTAGCCGGCCCAACCAACCATCCATCCATCCAGCCAGCTCTCCTGAGTCACTTTTCATAATTATTGAATTACATTCCTGGCAACCCATTAAGCAGGACATTCTCTTCTTAACCACCTGCTCTTCCCCCCTCCTCCACCCCATTTTACGCCATCAATCTTTCAGCGTTACCGGAGCCCCTAAAAGCTTTCTGACTGCTCTATAATGGGGGACAGCGCGGGGTCAGGGGGTGCTACAGGACTGTGTGCTCAGAAGCAGTGATGCCTCAGCATTCGGGTGGGGAGCGGGGCAAAGGGACGGGTGGTGGTGGAGGTGGTGGTGGTGTGAGGGGGCAGCGGGGGTCACTCTGTGCAGCCTGGCTGAAATAGGTCATTGACTGGACCTTTGGCTGGGAACGACAAGGGAAGAAAACATGTTTGTGTGTGTGATTATTTGACTCTGTGTGTGTGTGTGTAACCTGCTCAGCCGCTTCATGAATAAAAGAAAAAAAAAAAAAACTGCCCTGAGACTCTGCCACATGTTATAAATCCATCATGTTCAGTATATTGCATTGTTGTAATTAGCTCCTGTGGTGAAACAACATCTCCTTGTCCTGCTTCATCCAGTGGCTTCCTACATTTCCCAGAATGCCTTTAAACATCTTCCAAGTCAAGCTAAGCTAATTTATGGCAACATGATGTTTGCACAGGATTTCAAACTGGAACAAATATAATTCAGGATGAAGTTCATGCGCCGATGGTCAAAAGCTCCAGAGCCACTGAGGCCTGAGACGTGGTTGTAAAACATCTGTAAATACCTGTAAACATGTATCCCTATATATTGTAAAATATATATCCACTTTATACTGCACCAACATGTAAATAACCCTGTCTGTGTCTAAAGGCCAAACACTAAATGTTTTGACACTGATCACATGAACACCACTAACAGTCTGACATGCGAGGCTCTTGGATATTTCAGGGCGCGCTGCTCTTTTCACTGTGTTGTCCAGGAGGTTTCCATTCGAGTCAATGTTAAGTGAATAGTAAGGTTAGGGTTTGCCTTTACCCTGCTGGCTTATTGACTTGCCTGTCAATACCACTGCAGGGAAAATCTATACAGCCTGCAAATGTTATCTCAACATCCGTTTGTGTGGGTGTGCACGTTCACTCATGCATGTGAACCTTTAAAGGTCTTTTAGATGCGTAAGTATAATGTGCATTGTAGTTTCACAGTAAACATCCTCTTGCATATCTATGGCCTACTTATAGAGACAGGAATAGAAGATCTGGAGTGGCCTCAGTTTGTTGATAATTTAGTTTTAGGACTTAATATTTGGTTGATTATTGATATTTAAAGGTGGGATAATCAACTTTTTGTGACATAAAGATGTTAACACACTTGTTGACAACTGCACGTCACACATTGGTGTCATGTTTTCTGGCTGCTTGCAATAAAAGTCTGATGATGACTCAACTTTTTTCTCTCATCCATTTCCTGAAAAACCATCTGGCTAAATGTGTTGATTCCAGATATTTGCACTTGTTTTTATTTACGCTGTTTAGGGCTGGGCAGGTGTTGCGATAAAGAAGGAACCCGAACAGTAAAGATGTGAGAAGTTATCCATCAAACTGTGGGGAACTGTAGAGTTTGTGGGTGACTCCTGTCATTGATCAATTGTTAATATAAAATTATTGATCAGAGCAGCTTCGACTGTATCTCCTGGCCTACAGCCTTCGGTAACATGTGGCTCCCTTAGTTCATTGATGTTTGCGGATCATTCCAGATGAAAACAGCTGGAAACTCTGTGTGTCATGAAACCAAAACAAAGAGGATCAGAGGAGGCGACCTGTGTGAACTCATCGTTTCTGTTGACCTCAGTACAAGTAATACAAACCAGTGTTGATGTAAAACTGCAGGTTTAACATTCGATTTTGGCAGGGATTAGTGGTCGGTCCTCATAACGATAGCACAACTAATGTGTTGTGTGTTTGTGGTTACAAGTAGTGAGTGCAGATGGAGAGCTCCTGCTTCACCTCACAGCACGACGCTCATTACCTAATGCTCAGATCCCAACACATATTATTCATCCCTGACAACGCGCTGCTTTGCATAAAAACAAACACACACATACACATAAACACACACCGATGCTGCACACAAACAGCCTGCACCAAAACAATCAGGCAGCTGTG
The DNA here is from genome assembly GCA_021432705.1 of Caranx ignobilis. Classification (NCBI taxonomy): domain Eukaryota; kingdom Metazoa; phylum Chordata; class Actinopteri; order Carangiformes; family Carangidae; genus Caranx; species Caranx ignobilis. The sequence goes on from MU269981.1 coordinate 22,496,669, forward strand.
AATGCACATTTACTTTACAGCTCCACAAATCCCATGTACTGTAAGGACACACAGTGCACACATAGGCAGCATTCAATACGTGACCTTGCAGACCATGCTTCAGCATATGCTACACACACATATACACACACACACATAGAACATATGAGTAATGAACAACCTTAATAACACCTCCAACTTTTCCTCCTCTTCTCTCTGCTGGCTGTTTAAATTCACATCCCCCTTTAACGTCGCCCTAATCTCATTACTGCTGGGCTAATGGCTCTCCTTCTGCTCCTCCCAGACGCTCTGCCCAGACCTTGGAAAACACACACACACACACACACACACACACACACAGTGCTTAGGGTGTGTGCTGCATCTGCAAAGTATGGCCGAGGGAAAAGAGCTGAGAGAAAGCAAAAGAGGGAGAAGTTGGTGTATGGTGTTTATATGCATGTGGGTGAATGTTTCTGTGGGTGAGGCAGTGAGGAGGGGGAGAGAGGGTGATGGTGGTGGATCAGCAGCCAACTCCACTCCTCCCTCCCTCTGCTTTCTCTTTCTCTTCCCTGCAATACCACCACCACCACCACCACCTCCCTCCACCTCCTCCTCCTCTTCTTCCTCCTCCCCCCTCCCCTTGAGTAAATCTATAGGGAGGGAAGGCAGAGACAGGTGCATTTCTCCACAAATTGAGTTAGCCAAGACATGCCACATCCAATTGGGCTAAATTGATGTGAGAGTTTGTGATGTCTGTCGTGGGTATTACAGCAAAGGTCAGTGTGCCGAGACAATGACATCAATCTGGTCCACGTGGCTGAGCGCTCGGGCCCCCGCCAGCCAGCCCCCTGATTCAGATGCAAACCTGCAAACACAGCCAGGGGAAGGAGAGGGCGGACAAACGCTGGTTGCAAAACTGGTGGGCATTTTGTGATTGCTTTTGAATGGGAGCTAAACAAGACCACAACACGCCCAAGCTGACGCCTTATGGGTGTCACAAGCTGCTCACAGTCAATAAATACTATAGATACACAATAGAGGAAAAATATAGTTATAATAATATCAAGAGGCTTTGATGATATGGAAACTCAGTTTAGGCTGATTATGTCAATACTTAGCTAATGAAAACAGATGAGATATTTAACTTATAAACATAAACAACTCAAAAAATCAAAAAAGGCTGAAAAAGAGCTCATAATCTTATCTTTAACTGAATGTTTCTGTTAAATATAATGAAAATAAATGATGAACCAGATCCTGTTAAACAGGCCGACTGCTGTCTGTACTCTGCCGCCGAGTGAACACGGCGAGCAGCAGTGGTACCTACACTGTTTCCACGGTAATAAGTAATAAACCATCCATGTGAACTGAGTTTGTCATAATCAGAATATGAGATTAGCTGTTACTCTAATGAAGTTACAACACAAATCAGCCCGATTCCTCAAATTAATGTACATTTTCATCAACAGATCCAAGAATGACATTTTAGCAACACTTGCATATAGGCTAATAGCATTGTTATAGATATTATTGGATAGATTGCCATGGAAACTTATTGACTTCTACCTCTTCAGCTAATGAATGAATTCCTCCTGAGTTGTGCTCTTGCTAACACACGACATAGCATGCTAACATGGAAACTGTTGCTAGCTATCATGCTAACTGTAGCCTATACACAACATGCTAACGGTAATCTGACCTGGAAAAACCAAACTGTTTGAGATGGAGACGCTCAGGTCTCATAGGAGCTCATCTGATTTTCTCTGTGACATAATGTGCCATCTATTTTGTAACTTTTAACTTAACTGTGAGTGTGTGTGTGTGCATTTATTTGTTAGGATTGATTGTGAGCTATACGTTGCAGGAGCACACATAATTTCGTCAAAACGACAATAAAGACAATCTTGGATCTTTAATCTTATAGCTCCTGCATAGTAATAACACAGATCCTCTCCACAGGCTTTGTAGTTACTTTTTTGCATCAGTTCATGTATTTTGTTTTTTTGAAGTCTCAAAAGGAGATTTGCTGATCTATACATTATAGCTCAAGGCTAACGTGTTCAAATGCTAACTGTACGCTTGCTAACCCAAACATAGTTGAGGTTCAATAACGGGTAAAGATGGTCTGATGCTCCTTCTGCTTGGTTTCCTGACTTGAGCTGGAGTAATTCACTAATACTTCCTACCACTGATAATTTATTAAACCACCACCACCACCACTACTAATAATAAACTCTTATTCTGTTACTGCAGGTTATGATGTCATTTCAAGTTTAGATGCTGCAGTCAACCATTAATACATTCAGGTTATTTCTATGCGTCACTTTGTGGGCCCGGCCTACGTAAACCTGCAGAGGGAGTTTTTTTTCTTATGAACACAGTGTCTATCAATTTCAGGTCCAACACGTGTGTAGCAGTGGTTTAGGGCTACTTTGCCTCGACTCTCAGAAAATCCAATAGAAACTTCATCATGCTGTCACCTCAGCCAGGGCCTGCAAACCCAGATTTAAGGGGTATGGCTTTCATCCCCACCTCTATTCAGAGAGCCATTTTCTTTGATCACATTAGCTTTATTGCTCCTCTTATGGTTCCCTCTGTCTTCTCACTGCTACTCTATATCAGCCCAGGGCTATTGGTTTTCATTCTGTGGCTTCAATCTGGACCTGGACCAGGCCGAGCTAGACCGGCTTACACTGACGTTAATTCATATAAAAGCTATATGAACAGCCAAGTTCAACTCCTGACTTCAGGAGCTCACTCCATCACCGGCACGTAACATTTGACACAGTTTATTAAAAGGTAAAATAAACAGTAATTTGTGCATGAGTTTATACTTGTGCCTCAGTGTGTTGAGGTTTGTTTGACCGGTAAGAAGATAAAGAAAACACCTAAACTCCATTCAGTAGCATAGGGACAGATGTGCGGTTTGATTCTCCATCATCTCACCTTTGTTTTCCTTGAAAGTGGAAACTATGAGCAAATCCCAGACAATTAAGGACGAGTCATCATCTGATCCGTCTGAAAAGGTTTTCTGGAACCACTGGGATCCACGAGGACGGCTCAATTCATCCCCAGTTACTAGAATCCCAGACCAGAGATTTGTCTGAGAGGCAATTTACTGTCATTTGCCGGAGAGTGCTGGCCTGATGCATAAACATCGTCCCTAATATGCCAATTCATCATCAGGCTGCCAGGGGATTCTGGGTGTGTTCTGATCAAATTTGCACCCAGCGATGATGAGGGGCATGTTGGTTTTGCTGCAGAAAAGTGCAGATCAAGCTATTTGTCACGTCAAGCTTCCACAGGGGAGGGAAGACACTCAGCATAGAAATACGAGGGATAGATAAGAAGAGGTAAGACAGCTAGCACACATTTATGACCCCCACGCCGGCGACTTGGCGGAATTGACGAAAACGACATTTTGTAGCAAGACAGTGACTTTAAAGCACCTAAAGCCTGTGTTGACTCTCGGTTAACTTGTTGGCGTTGAAGTATTGCTGAAGACGGTCTTTTTATGGGATTTGTTGACAATAAGAAAAACATTCAGAGATTTGTTATGGTTAGCCTTGGTGCTGTGTTTATAACCTTAAAGCAGCAACATCTGGCTCTGTCAGCGATGTGCACTGTTAACACATACATGTATAAAAGACCCAGTGGCAGCCAACTCATAACCCACACGGTGATTTCAGTGGGAATGTCCAGTCTAGTTGTTCCAGCTCTGTGGTGCAGCATCATCCTTCAGAGCCCAGAGAACAGCCTTCTGGGAACAGGAAGTGAATCAGAGCCTGCAGTGGACAGACAGACCCTGATGGCTCCCATCTGGCTGTTCTTTAAGTATTCCATCCAATCAAATTAGGTGTGATTGATCAACAGGCACTGCCATTGGATGGTGGTCATGGCAATATAAATCACGCTCTGCCATCAATACGGATGGCTTTTCAGAGGAGGAGCAATAAAGACGGAGCGGACATGAAATTCAAGGAAGTTGACTTCCTTATGTCCAATACACAGTTTACTAATTTGAGGTTTCTGTTCGCGAGCGTCCTGCTGCTCAGAGATGGATGTGACTCAACAAAGACTTGAGATTATCACTTCAGAAATACATACTTCTTTCCCCAACAGAAATACATACTTCTTTCCCCAACATGGGTCCATGTTTTGTTAAAGAAAGAGTCATGAATTACCAGTGATGAGTTGAAGTCTAGTGTTATCTGGCTCTGCTGTCAAACCGTGTTGGGATTCACATTTGGATTTGGATTAACAGTAATATCAGTATGTTTATTGGTAATGGTCACGTGATCAGCAGGTGAAGTACTCAGAGTAAAGCTAGTTTGCTGAAATATAACGTCAAGTAGAAAATAAGTGTGTGTGTGGTTCATGTGTAGAATCTGCTGAATCAGGGGTCTTCAATGTTTTTCAAGCAGAGGACCCCCAAACTGATGCAGAGGAGCCCCTGACTGTACACACTGTATAAAACATTGTACTTTGTACAGTGTGTACTGTGTACTTTGTTATTGTACATTTACTATAAGCTATTCAAATGGCCCACAGGTTCATATGTTCATGTTTTTATCTGGAAGCAAAATGTGTCTGTTTATGTCATGAATCAGTTTTAGTTAAGAGGAGCATCACACCTCTATATTTTATCACATGCGAGAGGGGAATATGTTCTGCTTATTTAATTCACAGCTATAGATATGATCAATACAAAATATAATCAGCTGATAAATTGTGAGACGGCCGTGTTTATAAACTAATATTGAGATGATTACTCAGTGTAATGCATCAATAACTATATCCATTAATATGATATACAGTACACACATTATGTCGTTCTGCAAAGTGGGCAGAAGTGAGAAGTGTCGGCCACTCTCACTTTTGTTAATTGGAGATCATTTTAATTCTAATAATACGTTTCTAATACACGTTTCAGTGTCAAACTCACTGTCAGCAGACTCTTTACGAAGTGGCAGCGACAGAAACTGAACTGGATTTTATCAAAAAGACAAAAGAAATGTGAACGAAAGTAATACGAAGAAGTCAAACAGGTGATAGTGTTTCTTCTGCTCATCACAATGACCTGATATCCAAGACAGACCAGGTCGATCACTACGTATTTATGATATCTATATGGGGGCTATACATAAGGTGTGTTCAGCAGTGGGTGGGGCTTTGCTGACGTCAATTAGACTTAGAAACACCTGCCACAGATTAACTGCAGACACCTGTGTGGATGAACAAAGGAGGTGGTTTTAATAAGAAACATGTACATCATGTTTTAAGGGATAATCACCCTGCACTGATGCTGATGGTTTGTTTTGTTGTAACCTCAGCAGCTCGGCCTCTGATGAATGAGTGTGTCCATCTGAAACAACGTGTGTCTGTGCGTCCTGTTGTGCGGTCGGAGGCCCGTGGCTGCAGCTCCAGACTCTTTTGACTATATGGAAAATAATAATCATAATAATAATAATAATGATAATTCATAGAGAAGCTGCCTGATGGTTTATGCAGATGGAGGCTGGGGGGCAAAAAAATAAAAGGGGGGGGGGGGGGGGGGGAACTTGTGTCTAGAACTGAGGCCACGTGTTCACGCGCAACACTTCAAAAGAATATGAATGTGGGAGGGGTGGGGGGGCGAGACAAATTAGCAGCTTTAGAAACTGATAGCAGGTGTTTACACGCAGTTTCTTTTGCATATTATAATGTGGAAGTAGGGCCGCAGTGTGTGTATGTGGGGGGTTGGGGTGGGGGGTGTAATAAACATTACAATGCTTTGTATAATAATCAATATCATTCACAATGACCTTGACGTTTTATGATGGATTGGGAGACACGGCCTACTGTAATTGCTGCCCACCCCCTCCCTCTCTGACGCCTCCGCTGCTACAGACCAGCCCCTCTCTCCTTCCCTCTCTCCCTCTCCTTCTCTTTCTCTCTCTCTCTCTTTTGACATTAAAAACCGCTCCATCATTCTCGATGCGCCGCCTTGTCGCCTGCCGCTCCGATGACCATTAATCGCTTAATTCCAGTAAACCTACGTGCGCACAAAAGGCCGCTGTCTGCCGCTTAATGCATGTGTGATTAAGCTTTTAGCTCGACCGCACGGCATTATTAGCCAGCAGGTCCTTGTTGTATAGAGGGCCAAATGCCTTCAGGGGGCCCGAGGATGGTAAGAGGAGGAGGTGGGTGGGGTGGAGAGGGAGGGAGGGCAAGTTAATGACACTGACCCTCACTTCCCCAACAGCTATTCAATTCAACAATAATAACGGGTCACGCAGCTGATTTATGAGACTGGGGCTAATAATTGTCAATTGCAAATGCTGGGCTTTGGGGGTGGGGGATGGTGGTGGTGGTGGTGAGTGGGGGGGTAATGCCAGTGGACTATGCTAGATAAAATATGCTCTGACCCCACCCGGGCAGCCAAGAGAGAGAGAGAGAGAGAGAGAGAGAAATGACAGATGCGTGTTTGAGGCTCGGTGTCGGTCCACAGCCGCAGCTCCAGCAGCATCACACACTCAGGCCCGCGCGCCGCCTCGTGCGTCCTTCCGTACGCGTCCCCCCCCGCGCGCGCGCGCGCGCCCGCATGGCTGCAATAAATTAATAACAACCAAACAATGTGTCGTTGGAGAGGCCGATTCAATTACTAAGTTTATTTACAGGGGAAATCTCATGAAGGCCATTGACCCACGTTAAAGAGCGCGGGATGAAACGATGACAAGACCCCGATAAGAATTTAATTCCGTCTCATTTCAGACGATTTTATGAATCAAATTCTTGAACACTGGCAAGAGATTTAATGATCACATCTTTGCGAAATCTTATTTCAGAAACGGTCGATGGCATTTCTCTGCGTTAATGTCGACTTAGAGGTTGGAGTAATTTAGTAATTGATTCCTTGCCTGGCTCGCGCTCGTGCCAAGGCCGCGTTTGAGGGTAATATGTTTCCTAATCTTATCCCCCGGAATAAGATTTTTATGTTAATCCGCTGGCTGGTCTCCTCCTTGGTCACTTGGGGAAGCGCAGATAAAGGCTCAGAGAGGCCGGAGAGGCCAGGGGAGAGGAGCCGCGCGAGCTGTGCGCGAGCCACGGCTCTGCAGCATCTGGAAAACAACGGGACCGGTTAATGGGAGAAAACAGGAGAGGGAAATACACAGGACACAGCACAACGTGTAGCGAGGGGGAATAAAAGACACTCACCTGCTTCTTCTTCTTCGTGGTGGAAAATCTGTAAATTAATCACTTTATTTCAACATAACCCCCCCCCCCCCACACACACACACACACACACATGTGGTTTCATATCTGTGTCACTTCTGTTAACTCGTCATTCTAACATTTATAATGAACAATAAAAACACAATAAACATCTTATAGTTTGTGCATAAAAGATGGAAGTTTGTCTCTTCTTCTCTACGTCCCTGCAGGCCGCCGTCACACGTTTGTGCCAAAGACGCATCAGGTGAAAAAAAAAAAGTCAAATAACAACAACAACAACAACATGACGGAGGCTGTCTGCACGCGGCAGCCTGAAACACTGACGTCTTTTGTGCTGCACGGTTTTTTTTGTCTCCTGCAGACACAGAGAGAAGACACCAGCTTCTAATTCAATTTCGTCTCTTCTCCAGATGTCACTTTCCATCTGTGCGCTTGGAAACGCGATGCGCCTTTTACGCACCGACCTGAAACAACTCAAAGTCTGAGCTCTCTCTCTCTCTCTTTGTTTTTTTTTTTTTTTAATCCCTGCCTCCTTCACGTGCGTTAACATGTTTCCTCAGCACTGTCTCAGGTTTTTAAAATGACAGATTGTCACAGATAAAACAGCTGTAATATAAAAATGTGCAGGGACTTCTGTTTGACTCCCCAGGTCTGATTCTGGATGAACCGTGGATGACTCCTGCGGGAACATGAGGTCACCTCTTCGGGCTGTTCCGCAGGTGAAAAGCGCGACCACCGCCTCTTATCCACCCTGTCAAATTGAGACATCACACTAAATTGCCACGAGAGCCCCCCCCCAAAAAATGAATTTTTTATCTGGTCGCGAGCCCCTCCCACTCTGCAACACGCGGCCTTATTAATAACCGTCTTGATAAGCGTATAGGATTTCCTCGGGCGGAGGAGTGAGACATTGTCGGTGAGATGTGACAGCGGGACCCTCCCATCGCTCTCTCTCTCCCTCTTTATCCTCCTCTGATTCTTTGCCTTTTCGGGGGAGTGGATCCATCCAATCCATCCAGAGACAATGGCATTTTGTTCCTCTTTTTGTCCCTCCTGTCGACCCACATTCCTATATTGCTGAGCAACGATAGTGCGCACTAAATGGAGAGGAGTTGCTCCCATATCGCGGCCCATTGTCCGGCACTTGCCGGGGGAGTCCAGGGTCCTGCACACATCGCATTTTGCTGATTTATTGAAGTGAAGGCAGGCCGTTAAAGCTCTTTATTTACCACATAATTAGGGATTAACTGGCGCTTTACTTGAATTAAAGGATCATTATGTTACTGTAAATCACTGTTTCCATGCACGCACGTGGCTGCAGCATGTGTGTATAAAGGCGCGCACACCTGCAGCCAGCAGGCCTTTATGTTTTTACATCTTAAAAAAAAAAAAAACAACAAATGTTTAAAAAAAAAAAAAGCAGCTCAGACCTCAGAGTCCCGCCTTTCACATTCAATACTGTCACATCCAAACATCATCCAGGCCGCAGCAGCTGAAAGAATTAAAAGATGTTGAAACTATAAAAGAGGAGGCGTCTGAATGGTGCAGGGACTATAGAGCGCGTAAGAATAAAGAGCGACGGCAGTGAAAGAAGGCGATGGCTAAAAGCTGTAATTGTATTTGCCTCGGCGAAATATCAGAAAAGACTTCTCGTTTCTTTGAGCGTTATTAGATTAATTCCCAGAGATGGTTTCTTTTCTCGCTGCCAGACGCGTGGAGGGAGGACGGTGAACCATTTGGCTCTTTGGTTTCAATAATCAAATTAACCATTTGGTACAACTTTTTAGGTCCCAGGCAGCTCGTGTGTGTGTGTGTGTGTGTGTGTGTGTGGAAAAGGGGGGAAAATAAAAAAGAAGAAAACATTTACATAACAGGGAGCGGGTTGTGTCAAGAAAGAATTAAGTTTTTTGGGGTTGATCTGTGAAGAGACAATGAAACACAGGAACAACACACTGCAGCGCGTCACAGGAAAATAATTGATGGCAAATGTGAGCGGGTCTTCTCAGGTTTAACACGTGACAAAGGGACAAAGTGAGCGATTCCTATAAAAGCGTTTGGTGCCATATTCAATATTTAAATCTGCTTTTATTTGAAGCCAAGAAAAAAAAAAAACAGCTGCACCTGGAAACAGAGTGAAACGAGATCCACTTGAATGACCTCTGCTTTTTTTTTTCTCAAGAAAATGATTTTATAGAAAATTGTGTTGTTTATTAAGATTATTAGTTTTTATTTTTTCATTTTCATTCTTTAATTATGATGAAAAATCAGATCAATATCCAGTGAGATTAACTCTGAGTTCTGCAGAAACAAGTCAAAGCAAAAAAGATCTATAATAATAAGAGTTAATAGGACACAGAGTCATGCGCACTGGAGCATCATCCCCGGTCCCTATAGGATTTTATATTACGGGGAATATTGTGGGGAAGAGGAAGAAGAAGAAGAAGAAGAAGAAAAAGAAGCACACAGATCAATCACTGGTGAAGAAAGTCAAACACTCATCTGCTAAATTGAATTGATGCGTCGCGGCTGCTGTTGCGCCTTTTCGTGTTTGCTGTAATTTGGGAACGAGAAAGAAAGAAAGAAAGAAAAAATCCCGCAGCTTCAAACGAGGACTTGAACTCGGTCCAATGAAAAAAACAGAAGAAGAAGAAGCCGAGTGTGTAAGCGCCATACAAAACGGTTCACCTTATTACACAAACCGAATTAACCACTCAGCCAATATTGTGAGCCTAAGAGGTCCGATGACTGCCGCGCCACTTCGTTACTTTCATTAGAAAGATGTTATTTGCCAAATAAACGGAATAATGAAAGTAATAAAGACAATTACAAACTCATTTGAATCATAAAAACACACCCGGAAGTTTAGCAGAGATCGTGCAGCAGCGCAGCAGCAGCAGCAGCAGCAGAGGGGAGAGGGGGAAACACAACAAACACCATCAGGACGACACCGGGACATTTGTGCGTAATTTGTGCGTAAATTACGAGACTGAACGTCCGGAGGTTTTAAAACCATAAAGACAAAAATTCACTGTGATGTCAGTTTTTGTTGCTGCACAACAAGGAAGAAAAGAAGTCAATAGCTTGGTGCAAAAGAAAAAAATAAGTGTAAACCTGTGCAAGAAATCAAGGCACACAGGGTGCTGGATGATGGATGTGGTTGGTGCGTAAAAGACACCTGAACCAACCACTGATCTGCACATTCACTGTTCAAATGAGATTTTTCTGAAGCAGAAAAAGGTGAAAAATCAGCCAGTGGTTTGAAAGTATTCACGAGAGGATGCAATAAAAACCCCGTGTCACACTCAGTGATTTTTTTTTTTTTTTTATTAAGGCCGGTTCTTGTTGCACATTTTTCTTGGTGCAAAAACAGGATTTTAAAACATCTAAACGACAGAACCGGTGGTTCAGAGCTTGTGGAGACATGTTCCGTGTTTGGCGCACATACAGCAGCAGCAGCAGCAGCAGCAGAGCAGAGGGGAAGAAGCCGTCGGAGCAGACGGGCACAGAGAAACAGAGAGAGAGGGAAGAGAAGGAAGAGAAGAGAAGAGGCAGAGGGGGAATACTATGTGAAATCCTGCCCAAGGTATACGGTCGCTTAAAAGGCTTAAAAGCTTGGAGAAAATTGGATCAGGGAGAATCGTCACCCAACTTTCATTATTTCCAAGTGGTGTGATTGAATTAAAGGGCAAGATGGTGGTTGGAGAGGAGTGGGGTGGATGGGTAGAGGGGTGGAGAGGAGGGAGGGGGGGTGCAGCGGCGGCGGTGGTGGTGGTGGTGGTGCGTAATGGCGTGGTATTAAATTCTAATTAGAGATGCAGGGGATCAATGATAGGGAGGTTGGACAGCCCGGGCCCCCAGTGCCAGCCCAATAGACTGATGAGTTATTGTCATGTAAAAAAGCGCTAGCAATAAGACCAAACGCTTTGCTATTGTCCAAGCGGAAAGAGCCAAGTTTATTATGAGGACTATATGCTCTAGAGACCTCGGGCTAGGCGGCTCTTAGGGGGCTTTTCATAAAACAGGGCTAGGTTCCTATAAAGGAGGCCAGTTTTGGAGCAGGCGCTGAGCAGTGAACATCTACCCACCGTCCAGCCTCCTTCCAACCAGTTCAAACCAAACCAGTCATCTTTCCCCCCCAACTCTGACCGCGCGTCCTCCTCTGTTTTTTATTATTATTTTTTTCTTTTTCTAACCCAATTTTTTTTGGGTGTTTTCTTTTTCTTTTCTCTTTTTTTTGGTTTGTTTGACATCCCTGTTTTTTCCCTGGAAGTGCAGCTTTCTATCTCCACCGAGCCTTCTCAAATGTATAAAATGGAGTATTCTTACCTAAATTCCTCTGCCTACGAGTCATGTATGGCCGGGATGGACACGTCGAGCTTGGCATCGGCCTATGCGGACTTCAGCTCGTGCAGTCAAGCCAGTGGCTTTCAGTACAATCCCATCAGGACCACTTTCGGGGCCACCTCCGGCTGTCCGTCCCTCACGCCGGGGTCCTGCAGCCTGGGGACCCTGCGGGACCACCAGAGCAGCCCGTACGCCGCAGGTAAGCAGCGGCTCCGGAGCCTCAACCCCGGTGTTATTATAGGACGCCTTGATTGCATTTGAAAATGGAAATGTGTTTAGTATTTACCAAACGAAATTTGCTTACACAAATGAAAGAATTTATCACGTTAGAAGCGATTGCAGGCAAGAGGTAATTCGGTTACGGGGTTATACTATCCCAGTCACACCCAAAACCGCCAACAGAATTATCTTAAGCTGCCAAAATGATCGGCGTAATTTATTTACTTTGCGATGAGACATAAAGCTTCGAAAATAATTAGATAAGCAAAGACCAAAGCTCATTATTGACACCGAACTGGAGGTACAGTAGCAGCACGGCGGCGCGGATGGAAACATTATGACAAGTTTTCCAAAACTTGAGCCTCGACCTGAGGAGCAACAATTAGTTTAACATTACAATTAACCGCATCACAGGTCAGCAGCGTTATCAATCCACAGGTAATCAAAGCCATAATGGGATTGAAAAAGCTGCAGCTCAGCGTCTTTAACGCGATTTTATACAAAATGTCCCATTTGAATTTACTTCCATTTGACAACATCACAGTAACACACGGCTGCTGTGTGTGTGTTTCCATCGCTGACTTTTCATTTACCCCCCCCCCCCCCTTATCCACCTTATCCACCTCCTCCACCACCACCTCCACCACCTCCTCCTCACAGTTCCCTACAAACTGTTCACGGATCACGGCGGACTGAACGAGAAGAGGAAGCAGAGACGCATCCGGACCACGTTCACCAGCGCGCAGCTGAAGGAGCTGGAGCGGGTTTTCGCTGAGACGCACTACCCGGACATCTACACCAGAGAGGAGCTAGCACTCAAAATCGACCTGACTGAAGCCAGAGTGCAGGTACGAGCAGCCGCCACGCGCGCCAGCCTGCGCCTGTTACGCACGGGTGGATTTAGGATGCAAACAAGAAACTTTGTTTTTTCCTCTAATGTTCTTGATTTAAACGCAAAAACACATTTTTAAACCAGATTTTAGTGAAATTAAAGCCTCACTGTTCTCACGTGATGAGCCACTGGCCTCCAGCTGCTGCCATCACCTCACACTGTGAAGGACCGATGCGCAAAAATAAACAGTTTGCGCATTTTTTGGGGGGGACACTTTTAGATGTTTGACGCACCAAACGAATCCAAGTGTATCATCTATTAAAGCGATAAATCACATCCGCTCTGATATAGACATGTGCTATTTATTGTAATTCATTGATTATTGATAACCCTTTGATAACCCTCTCTCCATTTTGCCAGGTGTGGTTTCAAAACCGTCGCGCCAAGTTCCGCAAACAGGAGCGCGCGGCTGCAGCGGCCGCGGCGGCTGCCAAGTCCAGTTCTGGGAAGAAGTCCGACTCCAGAGACGAAGACAGCAAAGACACCAAATCCACCGACCCGGACAGCACAGGAGGACCGGGCCCGAACCCCGTGCCCACCTCCAACTGCGGCGGACCGAGCCCCACCGGAGGCCAGGTCAACACCACCGGGAACGGACAGGTGGACCAGGTGAAGACCTCCGTGTCCACCGGCATGGGAGTGACAGCACCGAGCCAAGGCTGGGCCAGCGCCCCGGGGACCATCACCTCTATCCCGGACTCACTGGGCGGGCCGTTCGCCAGCGTACTGTCCTCTTTGCAAAGACAGAACGGAGCCAAAGCCACTTTAGTAAAGACCAGCATGTTCTAATGAGGCTCGGCAGCGCGAGGAGGAGAAACACGGAGCAGAGGAGGGCACGAGCTTCCTCCCTCTGCTCCGGAGACTGAAAAGCAATTGCCCATCACAGACTGAACGGACACTATAAAAGCAGTAACAACAAAAAGAAGAAGAAGAAGACAACTCTGTTATTTTATTTTTATGCCTTGCGCCGTTTCCTGTTGACACTCGTGCTGTGAAAATATCCACCTCGACAAGTCAGATTGTCTCATCACGCGCAGAATAAGATATTTTACTGTACTAATATCAACAACGATGACGCATCTGTTGAGATTATTTATGCACCAAATCAGATCAATCATAGTGTTTTAAGACTGAGCAGCTGGATGAAGTGACTTGTTCAGATGAATATTTTGGGGTGTTTTTTTTGTTTGTTTGTTTGTTTTTTCTTTTTGGTTGATGGAAGAGAGGGGGGGTGAGGTGGGGTGGGGGGGCAAGTATAAGAGCGAACACAGCCCCAGACGTCTTCTGCGCAACTGGAAACGCGCATCGTGCCATCATCAGCGCGCGCAACAGTGGTCAGAGTTCAACAGCTGCTTTGTTTGGTTGGAGAGACGCTCAGACTGAGGATGCCCCCCCCCCCCCTCCCAACACCTCCACCTCCACGATATATATATATACACACACACAACGACGACGACACGACGCGGACACATTTCTGCTTTTCTGTTCTCCGCACCTGCTGAGCGCACGCGGGCCTCTGGAACAGCCGCGTCTCTTTCTGTTTTTGTTTATGTTTCTTTCCTGGGGAGGGGGAGGAGGGGGAGGAGGGGAGGGTGGGGGGCAGGACGCTGCTGCTGACTGAGTTTAGTTTCTTTAAATTATCGATATAAAACACAAAAAAGGCACAAACTACTGCAATGTTCAACCTCTCTGACAGGAACCCTGTATGTCTCGTGTGTCTTTCTACGGCAGTGTTTTTGTGGCTCAGATTGTATAGTGTTAATACGTACTCTTGTCTCCTATAGTTGATCCATAGGCCATACTCCCCCCCCCCTTCCCTTCCTCGTAGATCGATCGATCATACAAGTCTTTTTTGATGTTTTACAACAATTTCCCTTGGAAGAATTTATTTTGGGTAAAAAAAGTAAAAAAAAAGAAAAGGGAATGGATGCAAACACGATTGTATTTATTTCTATATAATTTGCATGTTGTCTCTTTGTCTCTCTGATTTTACACTGAGTTCCCTCTCCCTCTTTGTGAAGCATTATGTAACATGTTTTTGTTGTCCGGGGATCTGAAAGTTATTTATATGTAGGTAATGAATGCTTATATTTAAGAAGGAAATATTTCTACATGTGCACATAGTTTTCCAGGTGTACCATTGAAATGGTTGTTGATGATAAAAAAAGGAAAAAAAAAATAGTCCAACTTGCTTTTGTCATGTTTTTTTTTTTTTTACCTCTTTTTTTTTTAACAAATTGAGGAGAAGTGATTCGTCATTACTTAAGTTTCAACCACTTTGGGTCTTTTTCTTGCTCATTCATTAAAAGGTTTTCTTCTCATGGCTGTTTGATGAAAAGGCCTCGAGCGTTCAGCACCACGGACAGCGCCGCGGCGCGCGAGACACTTCCGGCTTTATTGTTCCTCTAAATAACAACAGTGGATATATTTTCCTGTAGCTTCACAAAGCTGCAGCTTCAGGCTCCTAAAAAAGAGTCAGTTGATGAGAGTTAAATATCAGATCAGTGGGAAAAGACAGGTTTTTAAAAAGGAAACCAGTTGATCTGAACTGGGAAGAAAAGTGACACCAGTGATCAATAAAAAAAAACACACACAAAACAAAACAAAAATAATATTTAAACTGATTTTTAAGAATAAAAAAATATACAAATCAATAGATAAAAATATGGATTAGATTTGACAGGTCAATTTCAAAGAAAAGACTTTTGTCTCCTTCGTCTTTGGTTTTACTATCGATTTATTTATTGATCACTTTATCTTGGCAGCATGGCACCAGATGAAATTACCAATCAGGTCCCAGAACTCAGTGTGATTCCTGATCAATTGAACCGAACTCTCTGAACCGAACCTGAGCTGAAAGATCAACCATCATTCAGATTGATAATAAAGCTCTCACTCCTCATTGATCGATCTGATATGTTATCTCTGTCATGTTAGAGGACTCCGTGCCTGCTTCATCTCTGATTCTGTGCTAGTATTGATTTAGTATTAGTATGTCTTGTTGATAATTCTTTTTGCTTGAGTTTGTGTTGGTTAAATGCTCAGGCCTGACCTCCTGCACTATAACTCATTCACACCAGGTTCATGAATGAAGTGAGTCTCCTCTTTGAATCCATCATATGTTTAACATCTGTTTACTTCTCTTTGGTTAATGGTACTGTTGTTGCTGTTGTTTAGTGTAAAAGTACAAAAACAGAGGCAGATTCTTAATTTATAACATTTTATTTATAAACATACAGTATGCTATAAATGCCATTGCATTTAAACATCAAATTAATCTATATTTCGGATAGTGTGTTCAGGTGAATATTACAATAAATACAGAACAGACGTAAAAGGTTTTCTCATTCCCCGACTATATCCTGTGAAAGAAGACCGTCTGGATACAGAGCTCCGTCTCAAAGATCCCGCTATAAGAGACTCAGCCGAGATTTATTATTCGTTAACTAAATGAGGATAAAAAATAAAATACACAATCGGAAACAGAAGCTTAAAAATACTGGAGATCAGAGAGAGATGAACCCGGAGGAGAAGCTTGGCTATAGGACGCAGTGGAGGAGGTGAAGGAGGAGGAGGTGAAGGAGGAGGCTGCTAGTTTGCTTTCATACAGCAAATCATTTGGTTTTAGGCTTAAACGTGCATTTTTTTTGTTTGTTTAAACATCCACAATACATAACCGAGCTCTTCTCATACAAGTTCATAAAAAGAAAAAAGAAGCAAGTGACTTAAAAAATGTCCAGCTGGCGGCACAGATCTTTATAAGTTTCTCATCCAACCAAATATTGCACAGATGCAACTGCTGCTGGTGTGTGTGTGTGTGAGAGAGAGAGTGTGTGAGTGTGATCATCATATTACCTCTGCTGTTTAACTAGATGTAACATGTCCTGCTGATTTTTTTTTTTTTTTTTTTTTTAATATCTTCATCTTTTTTTTTGAATCCGTTTTTATTTTTATAAATGAATCCTACCACTGAGCAATTATCAAAATTACCTCAATTAATAGCATACAGAAGTCTACATCGCTCTAGTTAAGTAAAACATTCAAAGTTCAATCACTGGTCTCCCCTGCAGTGGAAATAATAACTCGACAGTGTGTGTGTGTGTGTGTGTTCTTCCAGGTAAAATGTCTTGCGTCCTGTCTGTCCTTCTTTTTTTTTGCACTGGGTTTATCACTGCAAATCACAGAGGAATCACAAGGGGAGAAATATGAAAATTAAAGGTGGTTTATGTGAAAATAAAAACAGCTCTTATCAACTGAAGTAGAGTGTGATGTAAAGGAGGGCTGCAGCCCGACGGCCTGCAGTTTCTAAGTGTTCAAATTTGGCCAAATCCCTCCCACCACGCCAAAAATAATATTCATAATAACCATAATAATCATAATAATAATGATAAAAAAGAGAAATAAAACACCATGAAGCTGGTGTTTTTTTTTTTTTTTTTTTTTTTTAATCTGCATCACCTTGCTTTCCTAAGGCACATTAAAGTCCTGACTTTCCAAGCCGACAGGCCGAGCTGCTGAGGAACGAGCTGCTGCGACCCAACAACAACAACAACAATATCAACAACGACGACGACAACAACAACAGCTCACAAGTCGTGTTATTGCCCTAATGATCAACTACATCCATAATGTGTTTGTTTATAGTATAAGATCATTTTATTCTGAGTCACAGGACGAGAGACGTGACAGATCACTGTTTGGGCCGAAGGGTCAAATCAAAGCCTTATAGCAAGTTTATAGTGACCTTTATTATTCTTTTGTTTTAATCATCTTCTTCGTCAGATTAATCATATATTTCAGATCCTGTCTGTTCAGAGAAACTAAGACGAAACGTCCAGTCTGAGCTGCCTCACCACTTATCAGTCCACATTTTGTTTTTAAATACATTCTCATCTCAAATTAAGAAAATAAATCTTTCCTAGATGATGAAAATCGACTCGATAACCATGTGATATACTGCATTTCCATCATATGGAACTGAATGGTGAATCGTCACGTTGATTTTTTTCCTTCCAGGAAACTTGAACCTGATCTGAAATCCTATTGAACACCATATTTTCTTTGTGTGTGTTCATTGTGACAGTGTGTGTGGGTGGGGTGGGGGTTGGGGGGGGGGTCAACACAGCCTGCCTGTGTTTGAAGCATCTCTACATGTTATTGTGTTTTCTTTTCAACATGGCCGCCACCCCCAGAACAGTCTCTCTCCTTCTCTTCTCTCTGGCTGCATGATGAAACAAGAGTCTGCGGTGGCACGTGGACCAATCGAATCCAGATTTCACTCACGTATCAGATCAGATGACATAAACACCGACTGTATATATATGTATATATATATATATATATATGTTTTTTTTTTTTTTTTTTTTTTTAGAAACGTTTCACGTGTTCCCAGATCCCCGTTTGGCCACACATGATGAATCTTCATGGGTTATTGAGCTGCAGAGGATGCAGAGATCCCGACACGCTGTGAAGGACATGATTTGCAGATAATCGGGTTTATAACGGGGATGAGGGGCGAGGGGCGGGGTCGGGGGGGTTTCTTCCATGAACCTTGTGCTTTTTTCTGTTGAGCGTCACAACGTGGTGGGCTGTCCGGCCGCTTGAGAGGAAACAGAGAGAGAGAGAGTGAGAGAGAGAGAGAGAGAAGGAAAGCCACAGTTTTTAGAAAGGACACTGGTTTTCGGGGACATGAAGGTGTAGGAGATGAAAATGTCTTAATCTTGATCAGGACGTAAACTTTTGTTTTCATGCAGGTGAGATGGGATGGGAAGTCGCACTCATCCTTTGCATCATCAACATCATCATCCTCCTCCTCTCTTCCTCCTGATGCAGCTCCGGATCCATCCCTTCACTCAGTGCTGCCTCACTGTGTCTGACACGTCTTTATTAAAGCTGCTCTGCTCAAGGTTTCTATATTAAAATCCGCTCGTCCCATCAGCCTCTCAGCAGGGCTGCAATAAACGCCGAAACCTCTAGAAATACACCTTAAGTTCATTAATTGTAAAATAAGAGTCACGTTTACTTTGGAGACAATAAATCAAACAAACCTTTTGTCCATTTTTCTACACTGGATCTCCGTTCACTGCTTCATTGAAACCTGCACTTCTTCATTAAAAGTGAAATACGACCAACATTAGCAAACAATAAGGAACAATAACACCTCATCTTTTGCTAATGTCGGAGAATAATGTAACTCTGTTTATGAGCGTTATGTAACAGGGAGGTGGTTGATTTATCTCCGCTGCTTGAGTTTTTATTCTATGTTATTCTGTTGGAGCGTGCTGACAGAACTTGACCACACTCATGATTCAATCTGTTTTCTCTTTGATGGATGGATGGAAACATTTGTACAGAGACAGAGAGTGTGATGATGAAAAGAGACGAGTACAGACAGACTGGAGAACTACAGGAGGAGGAGGAGGAGGAGGAGGAGGAGGAGGATGGGAGGGGTGGGGGTACTCACAGCGGGAGCGGATGTAGCACTGGTGGCAGTTGAGGAGGCCGTTTCTAATTCGGACGTCCGTCCCCGTGGTCGTGTCGCCTAATTGTCCCTTGCACACGCCGCACTGAGGAGAGAGAGGAGCAGGGGACGAGTTTCTGATTAATATTATTGATTTATTTGTTATTATTAGAACTGAATATTAAAACTGGAGTTTATCTCTCGTTTGTTTCATCAGTAAATATCATCCCATCCACTGTCTGCGTCTCCCAATGTGTCTCAAATAAAAGTAAGTAAAAAACATTCAGTAGCTTCCTCAAACAACTGTGCACCGTTGTGTTTAGTGACCACACACCTCTAACAAGTGATTAAATGAATGAAGAGAGACTCTGTGTGTGTGTGTGTGTGTGTGTGTGTGTGTGTGTCGCTCACCTTAAAGCAGTGGATGTGGAAGTAGAGGCTGAGGGTCTCTATGATCATGGCTGCACCCTTTCCCAGCGGCTGCCCACAGCTGGAGCACAGCTTCTTCCCACTGACAGACCTACAGACAGAGGCAGAGCGATGGACAAAACACTTTGACACTTGAAGGGATCGTATGTGTCGGTCTCTCTGCTGTTACTCCACTTGAATCACTTTGACAGTGAAAACAACAAGAAGCAACAATAAGTTATTTATTAGGTCAAACTGCTGATCAACCTGCTGCAGAAAACTGTCTTATTCTGAAAGGCTGAGCTCAGCCCTTCACAATAAAACAGCTGATAATGAACCAAAGGTGGAGTAGCTCCACTGTCCTCACAGTAAACTACACCGAACCTGAATATAAACATAACATTTATTTTATGCGGCAACAACAACAATGATTCCCTCAGTTTGTTTTGTCACTCTGTGTCTTTGCTGTTTCTCTTGTATTTCTGTCAATCAGGCTCAGAAATATCAGCTCATCAGCCGATCACTTGTCTCCACTGTCTCCCATTTTTCAGTTAAGCTTTTATCGACATCTGATCTCGGCCTGTAGAATAGCCCTTGAACATGGATATAAATATGAACGTGAATAAACAAACGCATTGATAAACCTGTACTCTGTTTTGTTATTGGCAGCAGGTTTCAGTGGTTCATGTTATGATATGGGTGGAGAAATGTAGGCAGCAAAGCAGAAAATGACAATGCAGAAATGGACTGACCCCCTCCCCCACCCTCCTCCCCCCCTCCCGCCATGTGGGCTGTTTGTGATGCAGTACCTGTTGGGAGTTGGAGGCAGTGTGTCTGGAGTTGGTGAGTGGGCTGCAGGGGGCTTTGATGAGCTGCGACTCATGTTATTATCAATGGGACCACTCCTGGAAATGAACAGCAACATGCAACATGATGATGACTGTGATGACGACTCACAGATACAGAGAGGCCATTGGCTGCCTGACTCAAGACGTGAACCAATCCGAGTCAAGGCACCAGACACCAAGTCTGCTCAGCGTGTGTTTGAACCCAAACACACTGTTCTTTTAAAATGTTAAATGTAGTGTTACTGCAGATTTAAAGGTCTGGTGCTGATCTTTAAAACACATTTATCTCCTCCTGCAGCCGGATCACTTCATTCTGTGTGGTGGAAGAATTACAGATACAAGATGCCACCTGCTGGACAAACATGTGAACTGAAGGTGCAGCCAAACTACTGTGTGTTTCTGCACCTGAGATCGCAAAAACAAAATGGACACAAGGAAGCAGAACAGTGTTTGAAAATGGAAAAAACCCACTAATAATGAAACAGCCTCTTGCGGACAGTCATGACGTATTATGTCTTAATATGCATGACTTATAAATACATACTGATTCACTGTGTGCTAGTATTGAAAGCAAGTGACAGAGCCCTAAAACCTTAAAAAGTTATGTGATCTCAAGGTTGCTAGGCGACAGGAGCCACCTTTGTAGACCACGTCCTCTGAACTGGGACACGGCTTATATCTATGTCGTTCTGAAAATAAATGACAGCAGTGTGTTTTTATAATGTCACCAAGGGACATGAATCGATGTCAGACTGTAAAAGGTCTGAACCATCCAATCTTTGAAATGTGGTGGAAGTGAGATGAAACTGAAGGTCTCTTTCTCTCTCTGTCACACACCTCCTGTCTCCTGCAGGCCGGCCGGGTTTGTTGTTGTCTGCCGTGGGCTCTTGTTGTTTCTTGACTGGAGTTGAGGACTTGGCCGACATGGCAGGAGGTTTCTGGCCGTTCTGCAAACTATGAGTGATGGTTCCTGGCTGACTGATGCTCTGACTCAGCGAGCTGTGAATCACAGACAGAAAACAAACCTGTCACACAGTCTTCACATTCACTGGACTAATCCCATCAGATCTGTTTTCTATGGAGGGAGACTGAAATTCTGCATCATCTCTTACTGTACATCACTGTGGATCAGAGTTTCTTCTAAAACATAACACAACGCTGACTGTTTCCAAACCTTCTTGCTGTCCTCATGCTGTCGTCAGCAGTGCTGATGTCACTGGTCCTGTCGTTTTCCCTGCGTTTCGCCTCCACGCTCTCCGTGCTCCCCCTCTGTGCCATCCAGTCAGACACAAGGAACAAGTTAGTCGTTCAACAGCCAACGTGCCCGTCAAACATGACTGGCCCTCAATCAATCAATCAATTAGCTACTCACCGACTGCCTCTCCAGAAGTTCCTGTTTACGTTCCCAGTCGGCCAGCGAGCGGACGATGGTGTCCTGGGGCGCAGAGATGGAGGAGAGATCCCCTCGGCTGGGGGAGGGCAGGGCTGAAGAGCGGGGAGTGAGAGGGGCCACCGTCTCCTCCAGGATCTTACGCTCCTGTCATGACGGGAGAGTCAGGTGAGTTAACGACTATCATGGGTTTTCTTTTAGTTTTAAAAACACACACACATATATGACACAACTGCAGCCATGACAACAACAAGTCCAAAATTGAACTGATTTGTAAACACATCTCAGGTGCAACATGTGACCCCTGCACATCCACACACCTCCTCATGGTACTTCCTCTCCTCCTCGGCCACCTCCCTCTGCGCTCTCTCCCACTCCTCCTTCAGCTTCTCCTGCTCGCGCCGGTACTTCTCCTGTTACCACGGCAACAGACACATGACATACAGCACAGAGCCTCAACGTGGAGGAAAGACTAAACTGTCTGCAGGTGGATGCTTTGGCAGGAAAACAGAGACGATGCACAGATATGATCTGGCATCAGAAGGAGCTCTGAGAGGCTTCAGTCTTTTTCTTTCTTTCTTTTTCTTCCTTTTTAACTTTTTGATAATAAAATTCTCTCCTGCTTAATTTAATCCCAGAGGGAACCGAGACCTGTGGGCCCTGCCGCAGTAACTATGTCAGATTTCTATGAGTAATCTGAATATAAGCCTTGATTTGGAGGCTTGCTTTTCCTCTGTTAGGGCTAAGCACTTGCTCAGATTTAATTTGCTTGTTAGGGATATAAAAAAAAAAAAAAAAGCAAACAAAGGAGACCAGACACAGGCAGTGCAGACAAAAGGCAGAAGCAGAGCATGCAGAGCCTGTTGAGCAAAGGGGTTCCTACACAATTTTCATTTCAGAAGTTGCCCTAAATCTTTCAACTTCAATCAGGTCGTCACTTGATGTGTGCGACAGTAAGTGGGCAACAAAGACTGTTTCTTCTACTCTTCTTTAAATTGTGTGGGAACCCCGCAAAAAAGGAAGCGAAATTAAAGATTTACAGTGAAAGCAACTTATGCGAGATAGATGACAGACTGAGGTCGAAGCACAGAGACAAACACAGAGTCAACCAGGGAGGCAACAAGCACATCGATGCACCAGACATTCATCCATATCGGCGCATCTCATCTCAATCTGTCCTGCGAAGAGGAATCTGTTCTCATCACTGTTGTTCTCTGGATGTTTTTTTTTATCAAGATGATACTGTAAATGAGTACAGCACATCGTGGATACTAATTAATCCATCGAATGTTTAACGATATGTGGACCTGAGATGCACCTCTTATTGGCTGAGGAGAGAGAGGGTGATTGGGGCAGCAGCAACAGCAGCAACCTTGGACAACGTCCTCATCTGTGTGTGTGTGTGTGTGTGTGCATGAGATGGAGACGGGGATAAAAACCAAACTAGAGGTTCTTCCACTGTGCAAAGTCGCCCTCTAGTGGTCAAAGTGTGCACAGGAGTAGTTGGGATGTGCCTTCAGAGGAGGAAGTGGGGCTGGTGGAGGGGGAGTTGGTCAATATAAAACAAATATGGAGGCAAGCTTTTGCAGGTAGCAATGAAATGTGGTTAATTGTTCTGACTGTGAACTGAGCAAGTCAGTGGCTGATGCACAGACAATCACTGTGTAACTGCATGGGTTTAATTCACTCTCAGGGTTTGGGAGTCAGTTAAGTGTCCCAATGCATGGCTTTGATGAACTGCAGTTTCAAAGACATGAAAACACCGGGGCTCAATT
Source organism: Caranx ignobilis (assembly GCA_021432705.1). Classification (NCBI taxonomy): domain Eukaryota; kingdom Metazoa; phylum Chordata; class Actinopteri; order Carangiformes; family Carangidae; genus Caranx; species Caranx ignobilis. The sequence continues at coordinate 22,520,199 of MU269981.1, forward strand.
TGATTGACAAGTAAAAGGCTGCAGGACACACCATCTTTCAGTGACTATATTTCAACATCCAGGTAAACGTGGTTAGAGCTGAGATTCACATCCTGTTTACACCTGGTATTAAAATATGATCTGTATCCTGACACTGACCATTGACACAGTGAATGTGATCAGAGTGTGACCTGATCTGTCTGATCACAGCCGAAGTGCAGATTCTGCTCAGGTGCAAAATGCAAATGTGTGACTCTGGATACAGGTCACATTTTAAAAACAGGTGTAAACTGGGTTATAGTCACTGAAACACTGTTAAAACAACAGTTAGACTGGACTCCAGGTGTTAAACAACACACTGACTTTTCAACGAAAGTTATCCCAGTTTAAAACCAGAGGTCCTGACATTTTAACTACAGATCATCCAATCAGAATTTACTGGTTAGAGACTATGATGCTTGGATTATGCATCGACTTGTGTAGCTTTGTTTACAGTGACCTCTGCTGTCATGGATACAACATGCAAATTACTTCAGTCTAGATCCTCTGACCTTAAAGCATTACTGGGAGTTCTGCTTGTGATCTGATGTATCCACTGGGATACACTGTAAACCTAAGGCCTCCTAAACATAGGAGTCAAAGCCTTTCCTCTAATATGTATTTCCCAGTGTATCATCGAACGTAAATGATTACAGTCATTTTCTGCAGTCAAAGCTGATGGTGTGTTTTACACACCTCACACAAGCCTTATGGAAGCAGTAGCTGCTGAGCACTAAAGAGCAAATGATCATGACAACACTGTAAAAACTCTCTTCGGACAAGCTTTGTTTTAATCCTAATGTCTAGTCCTCATGGTGCAGATGCTTTGCTCTAAGCCACTGAGCTCCACGGGGAATCGAACCGCTGCACTTGCAGACTCATGCCTCATGCTTCACCCTGTGAGGTATACTGTGTACCTGCAGCATGCGCTCCTGCTCTTGCTGCCACCTTTCCTGACGCTTTCGCTCCTCATCCGGGTCCCAAGACCAGCGGTCACCCCGCCTGGCCTGGGGCAACACCGGCACTGACACCTGATAGACCCCAACACACACACACACACCATACACACACACACACACAGGAACATCCACACACACCAACCCAACATGCAAAGAAACGCACATGGCAGACAAATAATCATGCACACATTCACACCAACCCATGAACCAGCCACACATAAGCACACACATTCTCTCACCCAACCATGAAGCCATTGATACGTCCCCCAACACACACACACACACACACATCAACACCAATGTGCACACACATCCACCACAGGAGAAGAAGAAGGGAAGGGAGGAGACAGAAATAGTTGGTCTACCACAACAGCACTACTCCAATGCTAGCCAAAGGACTCCTACTAAGGAGAGAGAAGACAGAGAGAGAGAGAGATGAGCTCAAATGAAAACAAAAGCAGTCTCGGCCGTCGTCTACAGCATCCTCATCTGGCATGCTACATCAATGGCTGTGTGTGTCCTGTCGTACACTGAGAGATCAGGGCTCAACAGGGGATGATTTAAGATTTGTGACGTCTTTATTTATGTGTTGATAAACTGGATGTTCAGACTGTACGGGATCAATACACTGCTGCAGAAAGTATCAATGCACACTGTGAAATCTTACCTGGAGAATTTTATAATTTTTTTTTTTTATTTTTTATCTTTGTTCCTTATTTTTATTTCTCAGTTACACTAAAACTACTGGTGCCCATGGTAACGCAGGAGGTGATAAAGCCAGATGAGACGCGGTAAAAGGGCTTTTCAGTCAAATGGTTTTACTCACGTTTCCACGGCGATCCTTTTCTGCCTCTTCTGTAGAGGAAGTGAGAGAGAGGGAGAAATATTATTATAAAAGTGTTTAAATAGAAATGATCAAACTAAACTATTATGCTTTCTATTTATTGGAGAGATATCGATAGAAATGAGTGGAGGATTGAGAACCTGAGGAGGAAAGATGGAGATGAAAGAAAAAGACACCAGACCAGACGAGGAGACAGAAAAACCGGTCCACCAAAAGCAACAAACCACATCTGGAACTCATCAAAGCAGATACTGTGCAGCTGTGTTTTCATGTTCTTTTCTTATGATCAGTTATAATAATAATAATATGTAGAAGTGATCAGGAGGTCGAGGTTGAATTACTTCAATACAAATTTTGTGGCTTTTGGTGGAAATGCCAGAAACGTGGAGCCTTGTGCTAACGCTATCAAACAGTTGATGAGGATAATTCAACAAGTTCAAATATTCACCACAGACATGATAGATGAATCTGTGCATGGAGGAGTTCAGTCTTTTCTCTGTCGTCAGCTCTCAGAAACGACTTTAATTATAATTATAATAAACAGACCGACTGAAAATCTTCATTTAGCTTTTTATAACATGAATCACAGCCAGTATTCCCTCTGATATCTGGTGCACAGATCCTTTAACTACTGATGACTGTGATGATGTTTGTATCTGACAGATTAAATGTTTGTGGTGTATTTTCCTCAGTTTTAATGTCTATTTTGTTAGAGCAAGGACCTGACAACAGTTCATCCTAATCAATGTGATGATACCAACATGAACCAAAATGAAATCAGCTGTTTCACAGTCACACTACACTGATGAGTTCGACCTGAAACAACTCTACACTTGTTTCATTCTGCATCATTGTAGCACATTTAAGATGGAGTTAGAAGATCACTGATCGTCCACGATGAGTTAAAAAACAAGGGGGGAGGGGGAAGAAGGGGACTGAAGAGCTGTTGACAAGCTCTTGCAGAGATGGCAGGGAGACCCTGTGCGTTCAGCACCTTGGGGGGGGGGGGTTGTTTACCTGATGGAGCGAAGAACTCCCAACGTAACTTAGGGCTGCTGGTTGCCAACGGAGACCTGACACTGTTTTCAAACTCTAAAGCGAAATAAACAAAATGTGTATGTGGTAGGAGAAGAGGGAATGAGGGAAGGAAGGAAGGGAGCAAGGGAGGGAGGAAGGAAGGAAGGAAGGGAGGAAAGGAGGAAGGGAGGGAGGGAAATGATGAAGGATAGACAGATGAAAAAACCAGGTGTTGGAATGTACATTGAATATCAGAGAGGTCAGACTGGGGGGGGGGGTTTACAAAAACGCTCCAGTGCCTCCAGTGTGGAGAAGCACATTTTTGGAGATAATAATTCAGATTCAGAAAAAAAAAAAGAGTGTTTTTCACCCAAATATAATTTCCAGACAATCCCAACATGAGAGCTAAAACATGGAGGGTGAAGCAGGGTCGTGTGCAGGTTGTAAAAACAGCCTGATAAGGATCACAAGTCATCAGCAGCACCTTCGACTCTCACTCTAACATCTAGCGTTATAACAGCGAAACAGAAAAATAGTGCAAAAGTGGGAAAATAAAAAATAAATAAATAAAAACAGCAGCAGGATTATGCTAATCCAACTCAGAAAACGAGGAGGAGATGTTATGGAAAAGAAGCTGCTGGCTTGGTTTTACCTGGATGTGAGTGGTTCACTGACCTGCTGTCGTTTCCTGTGGTGGGTGATATCCAGATGATCCAGATGTGGCTAAGCTCGGGACATTCTCTCTCCTCTGTGACAGCTCCTGGGAACTGGGGACGGTTGGCTGCAGGGAGATTCACAGATTATAATATAGAACGGCTCAGTGATGATGTGTTTAGTGACTGAAGTTTATATCAGCAGCTCCACCTGTGAAGTCACAGTCTGACTCGGCTGTGTGCAGACACTCGACAGGACGAGACTGCAGATGTTTGGACTGGATGGTTCGGTCTTTTCTTGTTCTTGTTTGGCTTCTGAAAACACACAACACAACAAAAAAAACAGCTTCCTTTTACATTCTTTCAACAATCATTTGTTCTTTTTCATGTTTCCTTCAGGTCCTCCAGTGACCACAGGGTGTCAGTGCAGCTGCTCAGACCTGTAGGTGGTGCTGGTTGAGCTGCAGCATCCGACTTGTTTTCCTCTGGAGCAGCTGCCGTCTGGCCTCCACTCCTCCCAAAGCTTTCTTCTGGCTTCTGCAGTTCCTGTACAGCCCACAAATCATTTCAAATTCAATTACCAGTGTCTAAAAAACAGATCCCAGTCCAAGATAAACACGTCAAACAACTTCCACAGAGGAAGAAAATGTGTTGTGGCTGTATAGTATTGTAGGTATATCCTTTTGCAGAGTGCAGTCGAACTTAACATGTTAAATGTGTGCAGCAGAAGACAGACAGGGATTGCTTTGGTTTTTGATATAAACAAAGCAGGGCTTTCTGCTGCTGTGACTCCAGACAACTAATTTGATTTACAGAGAAATTTAAGTGGGGCACTGCAAAATATTAGAGTCTGAGCTACAAAATCCTCACGAATCACTTTTGTTTGGCTGCATCCTGTCAGTAAAGCTTCTGCTTACAGTTTATTTGGGCATTATGGACTAATGCTCAACTGATGTTCTACAATACATGAACAAATGTTCTACTATTTGATGCTTAGAGTTGAATCACTAATCTCTAAAAACACTGTGAACTCTGCAGGGTCCTCATCCTCACCGTCGGCAGCGAGGTGGGTCGACTCAGGGGCGTCAAATGCTCGCTGACTTTCTTCTCTTCCTGGACGTCCTCAGAAGCTGCTACACTGTCGCCGTGTGCCTCCTCCTCCTTTGCCTTTGTTGACACTGGGCTTCCTCCACCGGGGGAGGCGTGTGGACTGTGTGCGGGCGACGCCCCTGCTGAGGAGCGGGCGTCTGCTGTGCTGTTGCTGGTTTTGGAAGGGGACGCCTGGAAATGAGGTGGAGACTCCCTTCCTTGACTCTCAGGTGTGGTGGGGACGTCGTCACTTCCTGCGTTGCCGTTGATTCGAAGCAAACTGTCCGTCTAGATCAGAGGACGACACGAGATGTTGGTTTGATTTAGGCCTTATACAAATTCAGACAATCACTGAATCTGACTTTCAATACTGTGAAGTTGTGTCATGGTTATTAATGATTTATTAATATTACTTGTGCAAAAGAGGGTGAAACACGATCTACTGCAACAGAACTGTATCTGCAAACATGCAAAAACTTTTAAACCACAAAAGCATGCACAGGAAATCACAATTGCTTAATATCAGGACTTGAACTTGCTTTGTCAGTCAGTCAATTAGTCTCTGAATGTCCAAAGCACCAATCAGGTGCACATGGACTCACAGTAAAAACAAAGACAACAAAGCAGATACATTAAAATAAACACATACATCTGATTATACATCATACAGCTGACATCTAATGTGCACAAACGATTCTGGGTTAGATTTATCTTCACAATTAATCTAATGAAAAAGTGTAAACATCAGAACCCATCGCCCTCGTCGTCTGTGTTCATCATCACCAGCCTCTCATCTCTGTTCGTTATTTGCCATTCATCCTGCCCACAACACCGTGCAGGCCTCTGCGACAAAGAGGCACTAACACATGTGTGAGCGGCTCCCAGTGAGCGGTAACTTAAGACACAGTGGTGGAGCTGGGTGAATGCAGCCTCTCAGCCCCCCCCCCCCAAGCCTCCAGCTTCTCATCCCTAACCCTCGCAGCTTGTGTGGGCCTGCTTTGTCTGCTGGGAGCCCACTTCACATTGAGAGGACCCTACTTGTCAACTTCTTAAGTCAATAGGGAACAGAGGGCTCCATTCAGAGCCGGGCTCCACTCAGACTCCTGACAAGACATTCCAGAAAAGCGCTCTGCTCCATTTGGTCTGATAATAACCCGCCCCCTCCCCTCCTTGCCACACCAACACATAAGATCCCATTTTGAATATTTCCATTTGGGCGTTTTTTTTTTCCAGAAGAAAAGGAAATGGATCCTGTTGAGAGTACTTTGAGCTAAATTGAAACATTACATGCTTCTTCTGGTGTTTTCCTAGGAACCAGCCGGCTCATCACCATGGCGGCAGCTCTCTGGTATTCTAATGTAAATGCCAAGAGAGATGGAGGGGAATTTACCCACCAGCCGGCGAGGAGGGCGGCCAGCGCTGAGAAGTAACTGCATGCAAAGTGGTCAAGACCTCCACCATGTGCTCCGCAGATCTGTTGTGGTCCCACTCGCCAAGCACAATTATTTGTTGTCTAATGAAAACTTCAGCATCTTTGTGTAGAAACACTGTCCACATTTCACCATGGCAACCAGGTATCTGATGAGGCAGAGGATGCTGTAACCCGAGATGCCTCCCAGCCCCACATATTTGCATTGTTATGTTAAACTCACCTTGCCGGTCCATGGTTCAGCTGCTGAGGCTCGGGACTCGAAGTAAGGCTTGGGTGTCAGCAAAGGCACCGGTTTGGGCGACAGGGCTCGGGTGGAGGGCGGCTCGGACGAGCGGGAGCGAATCTGAGGCCGCTGATGTGGGGACAAGTCTTTGGGAAACTCCTCAATTCGCGCCTCCAGCGTGGACGTGAACTTTGGAGCCGGAGCCGACTGCTGCCGCAGATACCTCAGTGGCCCGTTGGGGTCCGCGTCGAAGGGGTCCGGGGTCGTTGGGGAGGAGGTGAGGGAGAGAGGAAAGGGCGAGCAGGGGAAGGAGGGGTCGGCGGATATGCTGCGATCCAGGAGCTTGGGTAGCTGGAGGCGTTCGAGGACCGCTTCACTGATGGAGAAACGCTGGGCGTAGCGCTGGAGGATGGACGATGCCTCCTCCGGGCTCTTGGCTCTTCTGTACGCCTCCCGCAGCTCCTCCTCACGACGCTCCCTGTCAATATGAGGAGAGGATCAATCAAACCAGCTGTGCTCATTGTGATGTAACTGAAATAATACAGTGTGATTATATTAGCATTGGACAAGGAAACAGATCCAGTCTTTCTTTTAATATTTACCATTTTTTAATTGCACACTTAAAATCCATCAGGCATCTCCAAACTATTCCACAAAGGGCCGTGTGGCTGCAGGTTTTTGTTCCAATTAACTGAGTCAAGTCTGGTGTGCTGCAACTCGGGCCCTTTGTGGAATAGTTTGTAGATGCCTGACATGAATAATAGTCGGTCAACATCATGGTCAAGAGGACATGGTCTTAGCACTTGCAGGAAAGAAGCAGGTGAAACACCCAAAGATACGAACATGATTTGTGGCAGAAATGTAGAAAATACAAATTTGTTAATTGCAGTTGTGGCTGAAAAGTTTTTTTTCTGGAGGGTTCATCATGGACTGAAATGATCCAGAAGAATCACAGGATGCAGTCATGATAAGAGCTGGTCAAATTATCACTGGAAACACTGGAATCTAACCCAGCATAACTTAACATATTGTTTTTAATAACCAGTGTTGCAGTTTATAGGGTACACAGGTACTTCCAATGGTATGTGAATCAGATTTAAACAGATAAAAACAATTACAGTCTAACCATCTCAACAACAGATCTAATATACACTGTTATTCATGTAGATTTGTTCTCACAGTTGGAGACCCACTTCTCTGAGCTCCAGGAGGAGCTGCTGTCACCTCTGTGCCTGCTAACAAGCATTATTATGAATATTAAGTTCTCTCCTGTGAAAGACCTACTTATCTCCAGGTTTGTTCTGCACATGCACCATGAGCTTATTAGTGGAACATGACGCCGTGTTTCACATACTTGTCTTCCACTATCTCTCTGTACGTCTTGATGCTTCTCCTCCTGTGGGTGTGGCAGGTGTCTCCTGACATCAGCCGCTCCATCATCTTCCTCTCCTCCTCCTTCTTGATCAGATCCTGGGAAATACTCCTCCGACGATTCTTCCATCGGGCCAGGTCCTGACACACAAACGCACACACACACACAGCACATGTCAAGTGTGTCAGTTTAAAATTAAGTGAAGTGCGAGGACTCGGTTGAGAAGCGACCTGAAGCTGTGGCCCTAGAAAACTGATTTAAAGTGTTTAACTGGGGCAGAGGAAGATGTTACTGGAGTTTCTGCTTCAGCCTGAAATCACTGCATATAACTAATGAGCTGCTGACACAATGGAGACAAGACTCACAAAGCTTGTGGGAAAAGAAAGAAACAAACAAATAAGTGTGCAAAGACTAAAAGAAAAAAAAAACAGTAATGTAAAGTGAGATATGTGTGAGACACTCACATCCTGCCAGTGGTCCTCCTCTTCCTTCATCCTGTTGTACTGATTGTGCATCAGCTCATGGCGCACCTGGCTGTGGGGCTGCAGCATGGCCTCCTCCTCCCCACGCATGTCGATCATACTCACACTCCTGGAGAGAGAGAGGGAGAGAGAGAAAGAGAGAGGCAGAATATGCATAGTGAAAAACAAGTTACTGGTTTTTAGTTTCTCATGTTTTCTTTTGTTGTGATGCTGTCGTTAGTCTGTCCACACATTTCCAATGAATGCATCGTTCTGTACGTCCAGCAGTGTTTGTATGTTAAGCCACACTAAACCCTTCAAGACTGAGTCGTGGTTAAAGAGGTCAGATGATGTCAACAACAACGACAAAAAAACAGTGATCAATAATTCTTCCTACAGGTTTATACAGGAGAATCACAGAAAACACATCACTCACAAAAATATTCAGTACTGACTTATCATTTGGGAGAGAGAATAACCTGAACCCACTGACTCATATGAACATAGCATCATCCTCTTATCCTCAAAGATGATAAGTATAAGCATAAGTAAGACCACATCCCACCCTTGATCCCCTGCGACCACATTGTACATCAGTTATTTTGATCCCATTTGTTTCATGTCACAGTCCAACATCTGTTTCAATGGGAAATGCATTTGATTGAAGACAGAATGACGAGATGCCATTTTAACGGGACCTTTGAAAACATCAGTAACTGCTGTTATGAAGCTTTTAGTAAGAATCTGATGCAACAACCATATGAGTGTTATTCATACAGGCAAAAAGCTGGAAAACAGAAAGTGTTCACACTGATCTTTTGTGTTATAAAGCAGTTTTCACATTTTACAGACAAGATGGTGAAGCGCAGCGTCACTGTTAGGAGCATGCAGCTGGACTGGACTGGATGTTCCTCACACAGTTAAAATGGGTTAAAATCATTTTTATTGTTATTCAAACACTTCACCTGCACGTTTAAGTCATGAGTGTAAAAACTGTTGTTCAAAGACTCAGAAAATTGAAGCACCGCCGACATAGAAAGCTTCAAAATGAATTAAAACATGACAATTTTCTGACTCTTGCAGTGCTCACTCATGATCAGACACTTGTAGCAGGAGAGTGTTTTCAACCTGAGAGATGACAGATGCTGCTTCGTTTGAAAAATTTTGGTCCAGTAATTGATCTGCTGAATGAAAACTTGATGTATTTGAGTCATCTCCTGGCTGTGAGCCCTCTCCTGCTTTAGAAGAAGCTGCTTTTTTTTTTTGCATCAGCTTGCAGCAGCGGAGGAGGTCGATCACCATGGCGATATCATATGTGTTTCTCATGGTAAAGAGTACGAGATGGTTGAGAGGATGATTGAGTTACATGAAACATGCAGCTAGCTAGTACTGTAAGTCCTCTCCACAGCCACTGCTGCAGGCACTGAGTAAATCTGAGAGGGATGGATGGTTGCCAGCCAAAAAGTCAATGAAGCATGTGCACTGGATTTAGACAAAAACTTATTTCAATAATGATCCAGATCAAATGTAGTGGCTTTGGGCATTTTGCATTTTGAATATGGCTACAGCAGACTAACAGATTTTACTTATTTAATACTTTTCACGAGTGATGCAAGTAGGAAAAATCTGCTCAACTGGGAGACATTTTGATTTTCCTTGCAAAAATAACTTTTATGAAGAGCTCATGGTGCAACAAACGTAGTGATGCACAAGCTCGGACTGACTGTACCTGCTCTTCACCTACATCTCTATGAAAGCTGAAATCTGCCGACTGCCTATAGACACATTTGTTTCACTCTCCAGTTTAATTATGTAAATTAATTCATCTCATGAAAACTGAAAACTTTGATGATTTGTGCCGGAACTGCTAATTACAGCATGACTCATCGGCACTCGGTAGATGATTTTTGTATCACGAGAAAGGTTGAGATTTTTATTTTTACACTGGCAAGAGAATGAAATGATATTATTTTCAATATTGTGCTATTATAATAAAAAATTGGCACAAAACACAGATGAACTCTAACGTCAGTCTGTGAAGCCAATTCTCTTTTTTTTTCTCCACTTGCATGAATAATAAAAAAATAATCCAATTCCAAGAGTCAGTGAATGATTAAATGACTTGTTGAGTGGGGTTTGTTGTGTTGTGTTGTGTAGTGTGGTGCGGAGCAGCGTCGTGCCAGGCAGCTGAGCCTCTGAGTGGTTCAAAAGACAACTTACTGTGAATCATCTGACACACTATCTGTGTGGCTGAATCTACAGAGGGCAGAGAGCATGGAGAGAGAGCACAATCACAAATGAACACAGGGTACGTTCAAGGAAGGAGAGAGAATCTCATCATCCACACACGTGTGAAAATCATAACACAGAGATGGGACATTTGATTTGTAGCTGGTTCTGTTATAATGAGACAGTTATGCATCAGGTCGGGGTTCAGTAATAGTGTTGTAAATAAACAAGTGCGTGTGTGTGCGTGTGCCCTGAGGAGGTTTGTGTGGAAGAAGAAACACAGATGTATTTGTCAGCTCCTGATTTTCTCAAACCAAGCACAAGGGGGCAGTCTCATCCAGAACACAGCCAGAACACAACAGAAGACAAATTTACTGCAGCACTGCAAACACAACACGCTGCTGCTGCTGCTGCTGCTGCTGCTGCACACAACAGAGGCACATGGTGCTGGTTTTAAAATACTATTAAAGCCTATTGAAAATAAGCACATGCATCTGTTATTAGACAGCAGGAGAGCAACATCAAGGATGTCTCTCTCTCTTTTTTTGTGTCTGTGACTGCCACTTGTAGGTTTGGCCTCAACCACAAAGGTCTTCACACAGTCTTTTTTTTTTTTTTAACGGAGCCGCCGCCTCTGTGATGTCGGAGGGGTGTGAGAGAGAGCGCGGCCTGCGGCTGCTCGCCACAAGAGAAAGAGGAGACTAAATTAAGAGAAGACTCAGTAAATCAAAACCAGAGAAATTGTTTTTTTTCCAAAGATGGCTATTTGCCACATGGTACGTTGTGGTAATTGGCCATATGTTTTTCTGTAGGGAGATGTCTGGCTGTGATACAGCGTGGCCTCCATCAGAGCCAATTTTTATTATTTATTTTGTTGTCATACAGGGAATTTGTGGTCGTGTAAAGAATGGACCATGTTATTTCACATGCATTTAAATATGAAGATGTCAAATTCATCATAAACTGAAGTTTTTCCTTAATCTGGTCTCCTGAAGAGATCAAAGACTCGACGATCTACTGTCATGCAAACTTAGTCCATAGTCACAAATGTTTTTTCTTCTCGAAAAAGAAGCAAGAAAATGAGAAAAATACACATTTTTCAGAGTTTCCATGCACTCCATTTACAATAACCGTTGATGTTAAACAACTCATGCTATCTTTAGGTAGTTAAGTCATCCATTACTGCCTGAGGTCAAAGGTCACATGCTGAGATAAGTATTCAAAAGCATCATGGGAGCAGTAGATCCTGCAGTGAATTGTGTTCTAGTTCACGGCAACATTTCATTAACATGTAGTTGTGTGTAGCTGTAGCTGGACGGGGCTCACGTTGGTGGGAGTTTGCTGTCCAACCAAGACGTCCCTCCTTGTGGGTCGTCACTTTCGCTCAGTGCCCTGCCCTTCCGCCGGCCCGTACTGGTTGTTTCTTTTGTTGCCATGGCAGCAGGCACGGGAAGAAAGTGGGAGGGGCTCGGGGTGGCGGTGCGTTTAGGAGGAGAGGTGAGCGAACGGCGGCCCCGCCTCTCGCCCTGCTCCGCATCTGCCACCAACGGGGCACCAGCGGCGGCTGCTCCCCTCCTCCCTCTGCCCTCCTTTTCCTTCTCCTCCTGCTGCTCGGCCGGAGGTGGATGTTTCCCAGTCGTGTCGATGGTACCTGCCGCAGCGTGTCCTGCTAGAGGCGCCAAGTGGTGGAAGAGTTCCTCTGAGCACGAGCGAGCTGGAGTACTGCGGAAAGCAAAGCAAACTAAAAACGTACTGCTGCCTGGTTATCATCCTACACCATCAGACAGCATTCCTCTGGACGAGCCTTGGCCTACTGCTTTGCATTTTTGCAGACAGTAAATCTGAGAAAATAACACAGCATGGTCACAGATCCATTCATAGCAGCCTGGATGTGAAGAAAACAAACAAACAACCAAATAACAAATCTCAGTGTTTGTTGCCCTGTGATGAACAGCTACTTTCTGGGAGGCTTATTATTGGACTGTAAATTCCCAGAGAGAGAGAGAGACTGGCCAGCTGGCGGCAGTGAAAGGGCCCCGGCCTCAGTCCCAGCCTGCTCAGGGTCAGGGAAGGAAGAAGGCCTCATTTCCTTACATCCTGAGGGTGGGTCGCATGTTCATGTTCCCTGCAAGTGTGTATGTGTGTGTGTGTGTGTGTGTGAACACATACAGTGCATTTTTTGTGTCTGTTCTTGTTTGTACAGTTTTGTATTTGAAGGTGTGGAGGTGCAGATTTTTTTCATTAGCTTTGAGGAAAAGTTCAAACACACACACACACACACAAAACAACTGGAAGAGTGTTTTCTTGGATCCTGCTTCTTCTATTTCTTGATTTAGATTTTATAGTTTCAAAATGTAAAGGAACTGCAGATATTTATTTATTCACTAAACCAGATATCTGGTTGTACTAATGACCAATAACCCCCCAACACACACACACACACACACTCTATCTCTGCTGGCATTTCTGCTCAAGATAAGACACAGTTAACAGCTAATACACACACACACACACACTACCGCAGGGCTGGATGCAAGCTCCACTCCTCCATCCAAACACACTGAAACAAACATCTCGGCATGTTTTGCTCATAAAAGGGATGTTACAACACAAATTTCCTACAAAGCTCAAAACACAGATATGCTGGTGTGCAGGAGGAGCCAACAAGAAAATACACAAAATTCCAGCCTCTGGAAAAATGCAAGCTGTTACCAGCTACAGGAGCCCCCTCTATCAAAGCCTTTACAAACATCCTAGAAATCCCCCTTCGTCTTGGAACGTAGCTACATACGAGTCTGATTTCTACCGAGGATCCTTTTCACTCCCTTGAAACGCTGACAATCCAATCAATGCTGTAACGTCGGTGCCAGAAAATGCTGGAAACTGGGGGTGTGACTGTAATAACTCTCCAACAGGCCTGTGAATGAAGCGTCTGCTTGACGAGGAAATAACACAGGATAAGGCTGGATTGTGAAATAACAAAACCTGACATATTGTGAGAGAGAGAAAACACGGCAGCAGCCACACAAATTGTACTTCTGAGCGGTAAAATATAAAACAGCATTGTGTCTTGACAGCTCATAATCCTCACTTCGTTACCTGACAGCAGCTGTGAAATGTGTGGCCCTGAGGGAGGCATGCTGGGTAAAGACCTCGTGTTCGTCTTGCTAACTCAATGTTATGCTGCTCGGGAATAAGGATGGAAGTGGAAATGATGAGCAGGTGATGGCGGTGCCAAAGAGCGGAGGGAGCCAGGCGGAAAGTGGAACTATTTTCGACCTGATGAAAACTGTTCACACTGAAATCTCTGGATTATCCTCACTAATGAGGGCATTGTTATTGGACAGATGTGCAGCTGCTGAGACTTTTCTTATGCTGCTTTTCAGTCTATTCACAGGCACAGATAAACTGTTGTGTGGCGCTGCAGGCTGGAGTCTCAGAGGCAGAGATGCAGCAGATCCAGAGATATCATCTTTTGCCTCCCTGTCAAAAATCCGGTGTTAACATTACCTACAATGCAACTTCACTGATTCAGGTTTGTTATCCTGCCAGCGACCAATGTCGCCTCGAGCGGAGATGAGGAGCAGCTAGAGAGGAGCTTGGCTCACTTCTTTTTAACTGCACAAACCCACATGTTTTTCTCCCATTGTCAAACTTGTAGTCACTTCATCCCAAACCGAAACTGCCTCAAGTCACGTCACATCACACACTGCACACACAGCTCCCCAGACTTTCACATTTAGAAGCAAAATGCAAATGAGAAAAATAAGAAAAATACAGATCAATCATCTAAAACTCTATAGGACAATGAGATCAGTGAACCATCTTTTCGATTAGGTTGATTTAGGGGAACTAGGGATGACACATATCTAGGTACGGGGACAGACGTGAATTAAAGTGAAGACCTTTGCTCTGAGGTGACCGTCAGGTGAATCACAGTCTCCGTGGGGGTCACTGCACGGGGCTGGAGGAGGCTACAGGGCAGAGGCTCACTGCTCCTCCTCATGTTGGCCGAGTGGATCTCAATGCAAGGTGTGGATAAAGTCTGCTCGCCTTCGTCCTCATCCTTTATACTGTGAAGCTCCGGCTCAATCTGTGTCTGGGGTTCGAAGGGTGGGGTGGGGGATGGACTCGGGGAGCTAGGGATCTCATTTGGACTGTTACGGCATTCGCATTCACACAGACACATGCACACACACACACACACACACATGCGGTGCACAGGGAGGGGAAGATGTAATCGCATTGCAGCAACAACAATGCATTAGCAAAATGGGCATGAGAATAATCACAATGTGATTGAAAACACACATGTGGTGATGGATGAGTGAGTTCACATAAGTGGTAAAAGGAGGTAAAAGGGAGGAACACAATAAGACACAGTGACATGAAGGAAAGGAGGAAGGAAGGAAGGAAGGAGGGAGGAGGAAGAAAAAAGGAAAACAATAAATGCAAAAAAAAAAAAAAAAAAAAAATCAATGACCACATGATGATTTGATGAAACATTATACGAGATGAATTTAACACCATGGGAAAATGACAGATGAGCAGCAGCACACACTCGGCGATGCACACAGGCAACAACACACTTACACTGCACATCTCCCTGCTGTAAAGCCTCCTACTCTATAAACCCACTGGACTAACAGCAATCAGTCTGAATCCCCTGATGCTCAATGATGATGTAGCCAAAAACCTCCAAACATTAAGTGATCAAAATCTCCTCTCATTCAAGTCCGGCACTCTTCCACCACTGACGGTAACACAACTCATCAGAGCTCGTTACGTAACGCACTCAGCCAGCGGAAATCTGAAACTCCACTGACAATGAAATATTAATTCATCATCCCCGAGCTCTCACATGGTGACACGCCAAACCAATAAATGCCAATAAAATCCTCAGACTTTAATCTGCCTTGTTTTTTTTTTTTTGTCCATGTAGCACATTTCACACTTTTGCTTCAAATCAGAGTCTGAACATATGGAAACGGCACATCTGGCCTCCATCAGCCTCTCCCCATCTGTACAGTGCCGGACAGAGAAAAATAATCAGCAGTTGAAAGGTTTTGTTCCACACATCTGCAATTTGACACGAGTGACACGAGTTTTGCAAAATTCTTCACAAAAAACAAAACAAAACAAAACAAGACACAAACTTAAAATCAATCCACGAGAATTAGCACAGTGTACGATTTGTTTTCCAACATCAATAATCATTCTGCCAGTGTCTTTCTGCAGAAATCTCCAAATTACCACATGGTCTCTAACCACCAGTATTCTCTAGTCAAACAGGTTTTTCTCTGCCAGGGAGTTTATTAACGATCCTGAATTTTCAAAGTTTCACCTGCAGTAATCGAACATCAGTTGTGCAACTTGTCCTTTACACTCCTACCCACCAGTGTCAAGGACCTTGACCTGCTCTGCACTGTTTAGTCTCTTAGTGATTAAATGTGAAATATGTGAGTCTGTGTCAGACTTGACATCAACAGTCTGCAGAAGAGCAGGGTTTGTTGAAACTTATAATAGTGTAATAGATATTTACTCTGTTTACCTGAATATTTGCAATAGCTCTTGAATATCTCATATTTAAGTTTATGTAAAACCTTGTTGCTGCTGTTTCTGAACTTACATTAGTCTGTAAACGGTATAAAACAACGATCAGATTTTAAACACCTCGTCAAACTGACCCAAAACATCCTAGACAACCTTCATGTTTGTTTCACTCCATCAAAGTCACACTCACCTGAAAGGTCTGTCTCCCCCTATAGGTGATGTGGCGGTACTCCAGCTCTTGCGTCCTCCCTCCTCTTTGTCACTTTTCTTTTTGCGGAGCGGCGTGGGTACATATCCGCTCTGGTTGCTCTTGTTGGGGAGGTACTGGTTAAAGGGCATGGCAGTTCGTGGCTCGCTGACCGAGGTCCGCCGCGCCAACATGTCGTCCTTGCGGATGTCAGGCATCTTCCTGTGCGGGGGACCGTCGGACTCTGAGTCGCTGCCACGGCCTGTTCAGAGGAGACGAGGGAGTGAAGGAGTTTGTGGATGTTTTTCAAAACACAGGCCGAACTGAAACACAACAGGCTCCTTTTAGAAAACTACACATTTTAAAACCCATTTTGTTGTTATTCAATCAGCGACAGGTTGGTAAAGTTAATCTTCATTACTCACAGATGCAGCGAAGGATAATCTCTTTCCAGTTAGAAAGAGGTTTCATTTCTGTGCTGTGATAAGGGTCACTGACTGAACGCTTATTCAATACATAAAATGACTTTTAAAAAACATTGAGGCAGCAATTCAGCACAATATCAGAGGCCCTGCTGCCTGATCATTGATTTCCATTAGCTTGATGCCAAGAAGATCAAGCTGTGGTTACTGGAAAACACCTCAACGAGAGAAGATGAAGCATTAGAAGAAAATGTGCAGATTCATAGAGGATTCAAATAGTAACAAAGATTTATTAGACATCAAATTAGTTTGATTCACTTTTTGTTGCTCACATTTACTTATGATGAAGCATGAGGAGGCAGCAGAGTCTTTATGTGTTTTAAAAATGACCACAGTTCCCCTTTAAGCAGCGACAAAGGCTGCTGAGTCATTGTTAGAGAGAGTCAAAGTGAGAATGAGAGGGAGGGAGAGAAAGACAAAAAGAGAATAAATCCAAAAAAAGATGAGCAGAGAAACGACTGATTGAAGAGTCTCATGGTGGATACCCTAGATTTCCAAACTCCAATATATATAACATCACTGAAAACCTAGCAGACTTCATCCCTGAGCTGTTACATCACAGCGGCCTACAAAACACCAAACACACAGCGCATTCCTGTGGCTGAGCATAAATCAGCACCGAGCAGGTTGATGGCCTGTTTTTATGAAACAAAAGCAAGTATCATAAATCATGGAGGGAAATTTGCATCGTGCAACTTGCGCTGGCCAAATTCTAGCCTACGGTTTTCGGAAGAATCCACTTTAGGATGCCACCATGTCTGTGCTTTTAATGTCGGTGGCAACACCTGGCTTTGCAGAAGTGCATCGCTCAAGGACTTTCCCCTGCTCGCCGTCTTAAATTCCTTTGCAGGATGTTTCTGATGTGATCCTGAGAGAGGAGCGAGGATCGAGCTCACCGAGGACGTCACATGTTTACAATCTCGGTGATCTACCATTAACATACCAGTCATTTCCACCTTTTTTTTTCCACCTTCTAATCCTCCTCCAGATTCAATAAGTGCAAACAGCAGAAAAAGGATACCTGCAGCCCCGCCTTGCCCAAGGTCTCCCAAAAAATTCCTCTCCAAGATGTTCAGCACATGTGCTACTGGAGTTCCCCTCCCTTTGGATACATGTGTACTCAATCTATGACCTATGAATTTATGACTCAATGTATATTTTCCAAGTATAAACCCACAGTTTTAACCAGATCTAACCCATGAAATCTCCTCTTAGTCCTGAACAGATACATGTGGGAGCGACCGCAGCTATCAGTGGAAACAAACATCACTTTTTTCAACCTCTCTTTCTATGAATAGACTTCTTCTGGTTCTTCTTTATTTTCTAATGTGGTGTAAAGGACGGACAGATCGGGCTCCAAGAAGAGGCCTTGAGGTATCTGCACTTCCAACAATGAATGGTTCAATTATGACTCTTAACCCATCAATTGGAACCATGAGCGACTCTACCATCCGAGTCGATCCATCTTTAAGGAACAACATATGTCTTTATAGGGTGATCTCGTCTCTGCACATATGGTAACACTGAAGCTTAAAGGGAACATTTACGGTGGGTCAGTGCCATAACTGTACCAGAGCTTCACCGAAGTCTTATTCACATCAATAACCATCAACGTGCAGTCATGCTACGCAACAGGGAGGAGACGTAAAAGCTGTGGAGTCCTGTTCAGTACGCTCCATCGTAACTGAAAACCTGGACCAAAAATACAGATGAAGAGCGACAGTGATTCCCTCTAAATTTCTAACTGCATTAAAGTTAAAAGAGACGAGCATGAGGCAAAAACATATGATTCGTTTTGTTCTATCACGCAACACAGATGTGACGTTTTCTAATCCGGGTGAACAGCCAAACCCTAAAAGGCCTCACATTTTGAACTACTGAAAGACTAAGTGATCAAATTTGGAGTCAAAAACATGGCTGCTACTGTAACTCACTGGTACAAGTTCACTCTGACTCTCCCCCTGAACTGTGACCGTACTTTTTAAACTGTTTTTGTCTTTTCCAGAATCAACCATGAAAGAAAGATGACGATGACTCTGCTAGCTGCAAATATTAGCATGCTGGGCTAACTACCTACCCTCATCATTAGCTTCTTATTACTGCAGGTTACATGAGGAAAATCTTTGTTCAGGATGACAACATCTCCTGATGTAGAAGAAGCCAGCCCAGGAAGCTCAGATATCAGATCGCTGGTTGTCATTAGCAGCTCTGTCCTGCTCCTCAGCATGACTTGATTGGAGCAATTTAAGACTCCAGCAGCCCGCCATCAGTGTTACATGAGATAATGTTATGTTTGCCACAAACATTGATTAGGCCTCGTTCTCAAAACATGTCCTCTTGTAATTAGGAAACTTACTATTTAAAGCATGAATCCAACCACTGTGTTATAGTCTCTATAATAAGCACCGAAATGAGGATTATGCTGATTAAAGCTGCATTTTCTATTTGCAACACTCATCTTGACTAATCCCACTCCGCCAGACGCCATACTGTTTTTTTTTTTTTTTTAAAAAAAAAGAAAACGTCTATATTGATCATCAGTGGGTGAGGATGGTGACTTTTTTTGTGTTAACTAACAACCTCGCTGACACTGAGAACACGATCCATGGAAACGCTGCGTTGCTCTGTTGAATTATATTTGCTGGGATCTGTCGGTGTGAGTGTGAGGAGCTTTTGTTGGACTAAAAATAAGACGTCTGCTGTCGTGTCCTTCTGTGAGAACCGAAAGACCCTCTCTCTTCACCACGAACACACCACTCAGATGTGTATGTCAGATATCAGCATCCATAAATATTTTCTAATCACATCACAATTACATCATTCAGATTCTTTCAAACGGCTTTTCACCGACTGTGGGTGTCGCCATTCAAAAATAGAAAGAGAGGAGGATGACAGGCTTCACTTCAGCAGCAGAAGTACAAACCTATAACATCTACAAAACTGGCCCAAACAAAAGAACATCTCATATTAAATTACTCTCACATATTGAATTAAACTTCTTTTCCCTGTGTCCTTCAATTACTGAGTTTACAGATCTGCACCAGTGAGAGGCCTTTGTCTAAAGGTCAGGGCAGGGAAAACAGGGCAGAGTTCAGTTTGTGCGCATGTTAATAAATGGATAGCCTTGTTCTGGGTGTACTCTGAGCCGCCTCTGATTGGCTGATAACTTGCATTGTTGTCCCAGTTCTCCGTTCTCTCATGCGTGCCCCCTGGGTCTGATCTGAGAGCTGATATGATGAGAACCACAATAACGGCAAGAGAGTGCAGAAACATGATCAGATGCACAAATCTCCACAAAAATGTTGCAGGTTTTTGACCTGACTGACCTCTATATTCTCTATTACCTCCTTCTGATGGCAATCAATCTAACATCCAACCTGCCACCGCAACATTGCCTTTTTCAATTTTTTTTTTTTTTACCCAGCAAACTTTGGTTACTTTGGATCAGCTGTGGGTAATGTGAAGAAGAGCTGCGTGACAATGTGACTAATCGGCTGTGGGTTACACATGTTGGTGGAGAGATTAATTGTGGTGTTGGTTGTTCAGTAAAAACAAGAGGGTTTTAAATAACGTGCTGTGGCAGCTTTGCATCCTGCTCTGGTGAGAGTGTGGAGGGAGGAAAAAAAAACTCATGGATTTCATCTTGATGAATCTTTGTTAAAAGCCCTTATTTCGGATCCAGAGGCTACAGATAACCAATGCTGTCAAAATACACAACCAAACAATGATATGATCCCCTGTTCTCAGTGGTGGATATTTTACAACAGAGACTCAAAACCTCAACCTCCACAACAACATCTTGTTTTTTTTGATAGGCTGAGTGTTGGTGACAGCAGCTCAGGGCTTCGGAGACGCCAGTTTCCTTCGCACTTCCCTCAAAACAAAAACACAGCATAGCAGGATGCTCGCTCTATATTTTTTTCCCACAGCACATATATTGCAGTTTTTTTTGTTTTTTTTTTGGCGATGGATGACTGCTCTAACCTTTTATAGGGCGTCATTAAAATTTAAAAGGGTCAAATTCAAATGCAGTGTAGCAATCAACGTTTTTTC
This sequence comes from Caranx ignobilis, assembly GCA_021432705.1. Taxonomy (NCBI): domain Eukaryota; kingdom Metazoa; phylum Chordata; class Actinopteri; order Carangiformes; family Carangidae; genus Caranx; species Caranx ignobilis. Next base: position 22,540,771 of record MU269981.1, read on the forward strand.
TTTCAGTGACAGCCAGAGAGTATTTTTAACCTCATTTATGACCTCAGTGCGCAGCATTAAACGGCTTCACAGCTGCTTTTTGTTGTTGAGAAAACTGTTGCCAGTGCTGCCATGTCGGATGCATTAGAGGTCAATATGCAGTTATCTAAATTAATAAAGCATTATATGAAGATGATTTACATGCTGTTAGATGTTTATGGTGTCATCTCGTTATGTAATTTCAATATTATGTGCTAATCACCAGTGTGGACCAGTAGCGTCGACTTCTGAGTCCTACTAAAGGAAACATACTAGCTGAGGATTTTCAAGGAAATCTACAGAAGAAAAACGACCTTTCCTTCAGAGCTAACTGACTGAATCTTAAAAAACATGTTCAAGGGAAGAGTCTTCTCATCTGTGACTGAGGAGCTCCCTCTCTGTCTCTTTGAACACTTCATCTGATGGGATAACTTACCCAATGCTAACTGAGTTTCACTGTTATGACAGAGAGGACTCCTTTGTTCTCAAACCGAAAGCTGGCAGTGTCGTCAGCGCTGACAGATCGCTCACGTGTCACATCAAAAAAAACCAAAAAAAAACCCAGCGCCTCCATTCATGCAGCCACACCTCCCTCTCTTTCTCGTCCTTGTCTGTGTCACTCTGTTAAGACTCATCATCTCTTCGTCTCTTGTGCTGTCACTCATCTCACTCCACACTTCAACAGAGCCGTCAAACACAGACGCGGCTCAGGACGACGGGCTCAAACACTGTTTTGAGAGACACTGTTGATGTTGTGTGGGTGTCAGCGGCAGGACAGGCATTCCTCGGTGAAAGATGTGATGGGACGGCACGCTCGGACAGGCACCTGTTTACCTGTCATACTGTCATACAGATATTAACCCATGATGATGCAGAAGTCGATACGTGACTGTAGGACATGTCTGAGTTATGTAATAAATGTTTCTAATCAGTGTCAGGCTGATGTGTCTTCACTATAATATGAGTTCAAGTTCATGTTGAAGCCTCATCTCCTCTTTTATGACCGTATATTTTCTGAAATGTTTCCACTCAACAGCACCTTGTAGCCCATGCTTTTAAGGGAGCGCTTCAACTTAACTTCAGTTATTTATTTAGTGCTGCATTAAGCGTCCTAAGACCTGACCTTTGACCTCCCAGTGAAAGCATCGCAATTAAAACACATCACCAAATCATAGTCTTATTTCCTGATATTGTCTTTTTAACATCCTCAGAGATACGTAACCTTTTTGTCTTTTGACTTGTAAGAAGAACAAATAAATCTAAAATCTTATGTTTTACATTATCTGACACTGTCACTGGATGTCGTCCTGGTGGAGCCTGTGTTAACGTTACGTAACTGAAAAGTGTTTGAAGCAGGAGCAGATGTGACACAATTTGTTTTTGTGACTGGGTTTCATGTGTTTTTACATCAGTCGCAGGTGAACCTCAGTCTGATAGGAACAGTTATGTAAATCAGCTTTTCAAAAAGCCCAGGCTTCACCAGAGCAGCACAAACTAACTTACACTGACTGTATGCTGTTTGAATATATTGTACTGTTAATACCCGCCTGTACTGAATTTCTCTGCGTCCACAGGACATATAGCTGTGGCTATAATGAAACAATGGCCCCATAGATTGACTTCAAAAAACGGCACTGAGATCATTCACGTTATTCTTTCAGCCTTTGACCAACTCTGGGCGTTGTCCTGTGAAAACACGGGGAGCAGAACAACAGGCCTCACCACAGTAGCACTCACAGGACAATGCACTTCATTTATCTATATACTGTATCTGTACACCACAACTGACCCAAACAAAAACAGCCAGTGCCGGATTACTTCCCTTCCTCGAGACGAATGGCTGCAACTAAAACGACACAATGGCCATTGAACAGACTCAACCTGCAACCTTTAATATAAAGGGAGGTCACTCGATCCACCGTGTCACACATCAACAATAAATCAAAACCTGCACTGGTTTCTGTGTTTAACCTGTATGTAAAGAGTGTCAAAGAAGTGGAGTAACTCCTACCATCGCTGCTGCCGCGGGCGACCAGGACGTCTGGCGACGGGGTTTGTCGAGAGCGTGAGCCGAAGGAGTCCAGGCTGTCGAACGAGTCCTCGCGGCCGTGGCGTGGGGGTGAGAGAGAGTCGCTGCGCTCTGAGTCCCAGCAGTCGATGTAGCCGCTGTCCCTGATGCTGCGTTTAGGGCTCTCTGCCTCCTCCGCCTCCTAAACATTTACACACACACACAAACAAACACCTGGGTTATAGGAAATGCACAAAGCTGTGTAAAACGGATGTATACAAATGTATCGTGAGATCAGTTGCTGTCACAGTAAAAGTCTCTGGACTTGTACGTTCATGTCCTCTACAAACACCTCACTGTAAATCTGCAGTTCTTCCACGTCCATCTATCCATCAACGTCTGCATTTTCTCATCTTTTCTTCTGCCTACGTTCGTCTTCATCACTCTCTCTTCACCTCGCTGACCCCTCCCTTTGTCCGTCTACAGTTGAAACATGTCTATGCAGCTAATGGAAGGTGGGGAAAGGCCTTTCCTGTCTACCAAAAAGATTTCCTCTTCCTGACCGCGGACCGCTCTCTTATTAAACTCCCAAACCCCCGACAAAGTCTTTTTTTATTCTTCCAGCTCGACTGTGCTGCGGCTGTAAAGTTTCTGTGATTTATCTCTTTGTCTGACATTGGTGAGGAAATAACACTGAAAAGTTTAGTTTGAAGGTTAGATTGGTGGATGCCTTAAAATCTGCTTTAAGCTTTTATCAACTTCCACTTGAATTTTATCTCTTGCAAAGAATTTTAGACCAAACCTTCATCGAGCTGTTTCCTTTCTGGTTTTGTTCACTCAGTTTACATAGAAAATAAAAACACAGCTTTTTCATCTAAAACTCATTGCAGATAAATCCAAAACTATCTGATTAGTTAAACATCACTATATTTTTTTTGTTTGGCTGAACAAACCTCTCACTGATAACTTATCGTGCAGTTCAAAGTGCACCTGTTCTTACTTTTCAGTCTTCATTTTTGTCCATCTTCTTTTGATCAGCATTACGCACGAATAGGAAAAGCGCCAACTTAATCCTGAACGTGTTCACCTCATGTGCTTCCCCTTGATTTTCTGAATGCCATTTTGTTATCAGTCTTCTTTTTGTGTCATGGAAACGTGGCTTTGTTTTGGTCAGCTGCAACGTGTGAACATCTGGGAAAGTGACTGCGCTGAGTTTGGCTCTAGCTCCTCAGATTTATACAACAGCAATGGGATGTCACATTGTGGAATAAATTGCATGAGGGTGACATCATGGTTATGAGCGGCTGTCATAGGAGTGTCTGTGTGCGTGTGTGTGTGCGTGTCTTAGAGGCTACTTAATGCAAATTTTTTGGTCCCTTTGGGTCTGTAAAAGTCAAATATTACTGAAACTAGAGCCTGATCTAACAGAGGTCATCACTGGACCTTGGGTGGGGTGTGTGATACGCTGCCTGAGATGACTTCACTTACACTTGTCAGTGTGTTGCTCAATAAATTTTTCAGTAGAAAACTTTGTGTCTTGCTCACATTTGGTTACTCCGGGGATCAAACCTGTGATCTTGTCAAACTCCATCTACTGTGGCTGCAGGGAGTTACTATTGCACGACAACACAGTTACCAAATTTTATTTGGCATTTTACTAAATGTGATTTGACAAACCTTTCGCATCTGTGACAGCAGGCCCTCAAACTCTTTCAGGTCCAGCGTGGGCCCGTTGTAGGAGGTGCAGCCGTTGGCAGCCCGACCCAACCAGTAGATGGTGATTAAAACCTGAGGGAAAGAAAAGAAACACAGTCAGATGCCGTGATGACATGAGATGATACTCTGACGTGCTTTGTATTTGTAATTCACCTTCACATCATAACAGGCTCAACTTGTGTTTATCATGTCTAGATTTGATTGAAAAAAAAAAATATTTACGGGAAGATAACACATGCTACATCACTTGAGTTATCACCTAAATGAGTGCACAGATGTAAATCGTATTCATGGAGAACTGCTCAAGTATTCAAAACAACAGCAACTCAAGTCTTCTTCACTATCTATCACAACCACAGATCCAGACATACATTCGATTGGATGATCAAAACAAAAACATGTCAGAAACAATAAGACGTGGACATAGTTTTAAGACAATGGCGCCATTCAATCTGGTAGATGTGTGGTGTTTAAATGCACTAAAACAAAACAGAATATTCTTCTGAAAGGGTAAAAACAGCAACAGATAATATATTGTCTGGTCACTGTTTTTTCTCTACGACTTTTTTCCTGGTCAAAACAAACTGGCCTGTTCCAGTGAAGTTACATGACGGTCAAGGCGTCCTGCACAAAAATGACAAGACTGAATCATTGTCGTGACCCTGACAACCACCACCACCACCACCACCACAGGCACTTCTCCTATTAGCACTAAACCTCTCAGGGACCAAAGTGATTTATATTTGCCTGTTAGCCACCTCAGGCCTGAGTGCATAATCAACCAGATCAATCTCATCTCCCTCCATCACAGTAACCCTGTTACAAACACCAGCTGGAGAAGAAGGCTGTGCATCTTGGCTCTTGCTTGTGACTTAACGCTCCTAGATACTGCATGAATGTGACACAGGAAGTTCAAGCTTTCTGCATTTTCTGTGGCCAAAGGTACCTAAAACGCAGAATGGACACATTGGCCGTGGTGACAGGGAGATCACACAGAGCTGCACCTTCAGCACTGCTTGGCAAAGTGTTCCCAGCTATATTTACTGTGTCCATGTCAACCGGCACTCCACAGGGATTGCTTTGATAAGAAAGCTCAGCATGGCTTAATGTGTTTATTTCAGTCATACTGTCAATGCAAACAGCCTCTGCTGTTCAAACATGCTTGGGGAGGAGGAAGAGCTAAAGTAAGTGGCCCTGCTGATCAAGAGAAACAACAATAACAAGCACTTTTCTGCTTGATACTCGGGGATAAAAGACGAATATCCCTGCAGGAATCAACAAACAGAGGTTCAGCTTACTGAAAGTGCAGCCAAAGCAGGCGGGGGAAGAAATTCATTCAGCTGGGATCAAACCAAAACTCTACTTAAACACATCAAAACTAATGTAATCCTGGCATTAATCTCTATGTAAGTCACCTGTGTATCTACTACCGCACACATTTCCACTCATATACATTTCTAGTCCTGTGCTGAATCAGTGCTGCACCTGCTGTAGTTACGTCCCATTATCTGCACGTTTTCATGCAAAGTATATATTGCTTCTGTGTCATCAGCACAATGAACACGTCCACGCCAGCTCCCAATTGGAAGTGGGTCATCACCGGCTGTGTTTCAGCTGCCCCGAACGTGTCCATATTGATCCCTGCTGCACAACCACAGCTGAAAAACATGTCACGCTCACATGATTCAGACATGCAACATTAAACCTACAACAAACACCTGCGCACACACACACACACACACACAAAAACAAAATGAAACTTGGACACATCACTGAGCCACAATAGATCAAAGTGAACATATTTGTGGATATCAATGATGTGACAGTGAAGTGATGCACGGCGTCACACTCGCTTTGCCTCTTCAGTTTCAGCAGCTGCCTGCTCTGACAGATGTGGACAGACCTGTCAAAGAGGTTCCACCGAGGAACAACAACCACCTCTTTGTTTCATGTGTAAACACAAGGGCATTAATACACCCAAATATAGACTCACAGTGAACACACATGCACACAGGCTCATGCACGCAGATATTTACAACACCTGTCACAGTCCACAGGCCTGTAGTTTTACATACAGATCCACATTTCCTATAGCTATCACCGTAAGACACACATGCACAGTCAGCCTCTCTTGTTCCCACCTAGACCTGCTAACTGATCATCTCGTGACTCCAGCAATAATCCACCTATTCAATACCTCTACCCTCTCTCTCTTTTTTCTTTTACTTAAATTCTCATCGGTTTGCTAAACAACACCTGTACCACCACATCAGCAGAATCCGCTTGGTGCAGTTCCTTCACCTCTCAGCTGCTATCAAATCCTAGTCCTCAGCCTGGGTCTGCAGAGTAGCTCCACGGTGTAGCAGCGAGCTGTAGTAGCAGGTCCCGGCTAAAGCAGAGGCTTCTGGGTGATTTACAGGCCGTTTGTTTGTTTTGCTGTTGCTGTAAACGCCGGCTAATGTAGCTTAGAGTCCCTGCATGTAGCTGAATGAGCTAGCAGCAGCCCAGGCCAGCTCTGCAGCTTGACACATCAACTTGTGCAACGCACAGCAGCAGCAGCATCACACAGAGGCAGAGAGGGAGAGACAGAGAGGGAGAGAGCAGCACTGCTCTGACTGCAGAGGGGGCAGGGCTAGCATTATGTGTTGTACTTCTTAAAGCAGCATTATTAGAAAAGGGATGTGAAGTGCATCCAATACAGTACAACAATGAGGCTGTAAAAGTGAACATTTAAAAGACTGGATTTAATATCTGACGCCATAAAAGATAAAATAAAAAAACAGATTCAATATGAAGGCAGGACAGATAAAGTGGAACAGCCTGAAAAGTTAAAGCTTGAATAGGCTGTAAACGCTGCAGACCGAATAAATGTCTCTCTATCAGATGTATGTACTCTAAGTAAAACAGCACAGAGCTACTGCAGGGTGGAGAGATATGGCATCTGGAGCAGACATAATCAGAGCAGCTGAAATAGTGACAACAGCGACAGCCAAACAGAAAACACTGGGCGATAATAACAGTTTCCATCCAAACATACATTTAGCACTCAGACAAATCATCCCACTGTGATCCACAAGTATCACTTACATTCTTGAGTTTTCGGCTGCAGTCGCTTCCCCTGGAAATGCAGAGACAGAGAGAGACAGAGAGAGAGAGAGGGAGAGATAGTGAGATTTCGGGTGTTATTTAATGAAATATGTTACATAAATATAACTGCAGACTCACAAACTCCCACACCAAACAGCAGCAAAAACACAAACTTATTGAAAATATCTAGGGACCTGCAGTGACTCCAGCCCACACAGAGGGAACCAACACACTCCACACAGGCATCTCTTGGCCTGATGTATTTATTTCATATTTCCAGCAGTTATGTGTAATGACAACACACAGCGGGAGAATATATGTGTTAGCTCCTCTGGATCAAAGAGCAAGGCCGCTTTTTTTTTTTGCACCAATACCCCTCATTCACAAAGACAAATCCCTTTTCATCAGAGCATCAGAAGAGACAGACGTCACAGCTGTGGCCAGATGGCCTGGAGGCCAAATGATCTCTGGGAGGTGCAGCGCAGAAAAACGCCACAGCAGCGGCCACTTAGCGCCACACATGCTGCCAAAATGAGAAGACAAGGATCTTTTGCGGAGCACCACATGAAGCTATAAATGGGGAAGTGGAATGAAGCAGTTGTAAAACTGACCCCAACACACACTTGTGTTGTGGAAACAGAGGAGAACCAGAGGAAACACAGACGTGTGCACAAAGAGGTAGAACAACAGATAAGTTAGAGTAAACTAAACAAGGTGACCAACGTCAACTGTGACTTTTAACCATGAACAGACAAACAGGAAGTCACAAGCGACAAACTTTTCATGTGACTCGCTATAAAAAAAACCAAATGACACAAAACAAAGAGGAAAAGAAATTAAAATGATGTGAGTTTGAAAATATGCTGATAATTAACAATAAAACAACACACACCAAAAACACAAAAACACGTTTGAAGTAAAAGTCGTCATATGGCAAAAATGAAAAAGGCAACAGGTCTCATTGACAATGACAACCTGAATAAAGTCTGGTGATCCACGTGTCTTAATCTGGATTATGACAAAAAATAAAAGGCTCTAAATCTGTGCTCAGGCTCACTGGGTAAAATGCTCTGCAATATAACTGAGTGCTGCTCCAACATAAACCAGGACACAGGAGCCCAAAGAAAAAAAGAAAGAGGATCTTGTCTGGTCCTGGTTTTGCCTCTTTACCTTTAATTATTGATCACATAAATATGAAAAGGAGGTCGTCTCAGAAACTAAATGCATTTGAATCCTACTCACGTGCTCCTTCTATGTCTCTTTTATACCTTCTTTTAATGCATGTTGATGTGTGTTCAGCTTTTTGATTCACCTTGTTTTTCCCAACTAACAAACCTCATGATTTATAGAACAGGGAGATGTTTTTTTAATCACGTGTGCAGCATGAACGAATAAACTTACCACTGAACAGAAGCTACAAACAAAATGTAAGAATAAGAATCTCTCCTAAAGACATGTACATTTTGTTTTTAACTATATGTATAACGACAGTATGAACATGTCCTCTACACATCATGAGACTGTTCCCAGAGCCTGAGGGGTCACTAAGCCAAACTCGCTCAACATACAGACAAAACCCAAATTGCAGTTGCATGAATTTTCCATGAGAGCAGCGACCTGAGAGAGAGAGAGAGAGGCAGAGAGAGAGAGAGAGGAGGAGTATGGAGAGGAGATGAAGAGCGAGGTGAAAGTAGCTTCCTCCCTCTCCCCCCTCTTCCTCCTCCTCGTCTCTCTCGACTCCCTCGACTAAATAAACACTGAGACAGGTAGCTTTTCTCTGCCGTCACCTTGTAGACACAAACCTGAAGGACAAACGCACCAGATTCCACAAGATATTAGATCATCTTTAGGAGCCCAGCCAGTTCAAACATCTGTCATCTGACATTTTCTTTTAAGAGCGTTTGTTTCTATCAGTGTCAACGTGACTGAATCTTATTCAAAACTACAGTTTTAACCATATAAACGTTGAAAATAAAAATAATATACAATACAATATGATAGAATAACTGTTCTTCTTTTAAAAAGTACATGTCCAGACATTATATTCAGACCAGAAAGAAAAGAAAGATGTAGAAAGATGAAGTCCATTAAAGCAGAACAATTAATTTTTTTTCCCCACTGGCTTCCTCCTCATTTCCTTTTTCACATTCTGGGTCGTTCCTCTATTAATTTTATGCTTCCAGCAAGGTTTTATCAATTAAAAAGTGTAGTTTATCACAACAGAAATGCTTTTGCTGGTTAAATAATGATGCTGTTTTGGCACATGTGGTAAAAAAAAAAACACAGCTTTGTTCTTTAAAAAAACAGAAATCTGGTCTTGGAAGAAGTGATTTAACAAAAAAAAAACAAAAAACCTTTCAAATCTGTGAAGAGAAATCTCCCATAAACGTCCAGCCTTGGCTCTGTGTTGTGTGACACCGGGTAATAAAATTGTTGTTATTGTGAATATGACCACAGATGATGGTTTAGATGAAAAGCATGAAATACGTTCCAGTACTTGCTGACAGCAAAGTGGAATAACAACTCAGTACTAATCAAATCCTGGAGGAAATGTTTGTTCTCGTGGATTTACTTTTTCTGTTTTGCATTATATCCATTTTTACCCCAAAAGTGAGTCGAACACATTTAATCTGAGTGTTTTCTGCAGCATCTCAAAAGCTCTGCTCAACATATGAGAGAGTCTCCTCTGGCAAACTGTCACTTATCGTGAAAATTGATCTGTTTCCGTCAACACATGGAGCATCAGGAGATATTTCAGGCCTGAGCTCATAGTGTACCAGGACCTGCCTGTCTTTACACCTCCCTGTCCAGTACTGTTGCCTCAATGAATAAACACCTGTCTAGAGAGACCCGGGGGCGGGTGGGGAGCAGGAGGGGGGGGTACTGAAAGTGTTTCCTGTCACGGGTAGGAGCTGCAAAGAGCAGCATCCTGTACGACTGAGTGTTACATAACCAGTGGAAATAGCACAGGGCGACTTAAACAATGACACAAATGTTTCCTATCAAGGTTGCGATTGTCCATTTATTCCTGATATTTCAGGACTGAACATATTTTAACAAGACGAACCAGTGCAGCTATAATGAAACTTTACATGTGTTAAAGCAACACAACAAGCACTTTTCATTGGACAATTATTCTATAAATGTACAGATTCATTTGTCTGCTTGAAACGTGGTTACTTGTAAACGGTGGCTGCTGGTGACAAGAGCTTAGCAAGTGGTTGTAATACGCTGTCTGAGCAGTACTACGTCTTCAGGGCAGATCAGACGCTGCAGTCAGTTGCTACCAGAAAAGGGACAGGATGGGCCTGGATTAGCTGTTTGCACGCTAACTTCATTAGCGTAAAAGAAGTGATAAAGAAAAAGAGTTAACATTACAGCTGCTGGTGATTGAAGGAATAAAATTCAATGCTGAACTCGCAAAGTTTCTCCAAGACTGCTGCTAATGCTAACATTAGCTATGTGGCAATAGCAAATGTAAAGATAAGTGCATAGGCCGTGCCTTGTGCTGCAGCAGGGGTGTTCCTAAAATGCACTGACCTAGCCTAGCAGCATTAGCCCATTGTTTTATGAGTGACTTTTGTTGCATGAATCCTTCCATTGCTGCTGCTTGTATGGTTATATACATAGGGATATACTGTAAATACCAAGGTTTATCTGAATGACAAGTTAAACCGGCCCCTTTGTTGCATAAGCAGAGCAAACACTGTGTGTTCCTCATAGAAAGTTATAATTATTGAAGACATGCAAACAAGGCACGGTCTATAATGGAACAGGACACGTGTCCCTGTTTAAACTGGAGCCCAATCAATGCAGCTGAATGTTTACTGTAAACTTACACAAGCATGCTCAGAAACAAAAGGCCACAGAAACAAAACGCATACACACACATACACACACACACACACACGCATCCTGACAGAACAGGTCAAGCAGCTCCTCCTGAGACAGGCTAACATTATCGCTGTTCCCTCTGTCCCCTTCGTCTCAAGCAGCTCCCTCCACCTCCTCACCCGTTCTGTGAATGACACCTTGTTGATGCACAGTGAGCATGAGGACAGCACATGACATGACACACACACACACACAGCACATGTATGCATAAAAAAAAACATGCACATGCACTTATCTTTGTTACCAAGCAACCCAGTAGGAGCCACGGTTCAGTGAGTGATGTAAAGGCTCTTGTTGTGTTTGGACAGAGACTGGTTGTGTCTAACAGACGGGCCATTGTTGCTTTACTCACACAGACTCGTACAAACTTCCATTGACTCTCATTTACTTGTTTGTGTTGGCAGTGAACTGGTTGATTGTCCGATACAGAGGATGGCACACAAAGAAAAACACACAGCCAGTGTGACGGACAATCTATTAACACACAGCTGAAGTGTTCATCATCAATACTCAGCACGTCCACTTGACGAGATACACGAGAACAATGGCACTTTTCTCCCCTGAGCTCCATTATATTTCCTTAACTATAGTGACAAAGACATTGGAGAGTATTTTTTCATCATAGACCACATTTTAGACCAATAATAACAGAAACTCTCACAGCTTCACAGTGAAGAACAGCACCCTCTTTCTGCTCTGTGCAGTAAAAACACAAAGACACTCAACATTTGTTTTAACCAAATAAAAGCCAAAATCTGATTAAAAAATGATTTTCCAAGAGACACCTGGCTCAGGTCTGCATTAAAAATAAAAAACATAATACAAACAACAAAACAAAAGCAGAAATAGAGTCAAAAAGAGATTAGAACAAACAAAGTCCAGTGAAATTACATATAACTTTGATCCGTTTCCCAAAAGTATGAATCTAAACTAAAGATCATGATAAATCAACTCTGCACAATCCAGCAGCCTGTGAAGGCATCAAACTAATCAATTTTTGATCATGTCAATGATGATTATTATAATGCAACACAGAATAACAACAAAAACATTCCTATAAATAACTTGATGGTGGACACTGTGCTTCAGTATGAAACCAAGGGACACACACACACACACAGAGTTCACACACCTGTTGAGCAGTAAGGTAACACTGAGTCTTAGTCTTACTTGGCGGTGGGGCGTGTCAGCGTGTCCTGCAGGTCTCCAGGGTCAAACAGCTGGGAGCCTTTCAGTCCCAACTCCTCACAGCCGCGGAGAAACACGCTGAGGTTGTCCTGCACAACACAAACACACACTCAGTTTCATCCGGGTAAATACACTGTTTGCAGACATTGCAAGGTAAAGCGAGGTCAGGTCCATTCACTGCTTCGTTCTCAACCCAGATACACTCATGACACACACACACTCTGATTCACTAAATATGATTACTGTGGAAAATGTCTGGAAACATCTGGCTTGTTATCATGTCACACACGCTATTAAACCAAACATGGACACACACACAAAGCTGAAGAATGACCTCTCTACTCAAATACTTATTTAACATAAACTCTATTGTGACAAACTTCAAACCAAGTCTCAACCCTTAAATAACTATGTACAAACACATCAATCATGTCCTCACTCACATGTGTCTCTGCAAGACCACACATACACAGATAATTAGATTGAAGGTCAAGTTTCTCTTCAGTTACTGCACATCTACCTGACACACACACACACACACACACACATGCACACACCTCTAAACAGTGCTTTCCAGGTCTCCCTGTCAGACAAACTCACAGAAGTAAAGCAACAATACATAAGGAGAATGCAGATGATTCATGTTACCACTGTGAACAGGGTCAGCTTTTTCTCTCTCGTGCATACAAACATGCAAATACACACACACACACACACACACACACACACACACACACACACACACACGCACACAGTCTTAGCACAATATGAAAATCAGGATACCTGCTCCCACAGAAACGTGACACCACCTGGTTTCGTGTCCGGTTTACATTCGTCTCCTCCACCCCTCAAAAGACTCAGACTTTCCCTCTTCACCTTCTCCGTCCTTCAAGTGTTTTCCAACTTCTTACAATCTTTTCCTCCTCATTCACCTGCTTTTCCTCACTTTCTCCTTCTCCCTCTTTCTCTCAGTCTCTCCCCATCCTTTCAGCCTGCCTCCTTCTCACATCTCTGCTCTCTGACAAACTCTTTGTTGGATGCAACCTGAGCTCAGCTCTCCCCTCTTGTTCCCAGGTTCTCTCTCTCTCTCTCTCTCTCTTTGTTTCTATGTCTCTCTATCAGTCTGGGGGCCACAGCCATAGCCCTTCCCTCTCTCTCTCTCTCTCTCTCTCTCTCTCTCTCTCTGTCGCTCTCAGGGTGTCACCATTTCCTCTCCACCCTGATTGTCCCAAGCACACACACACACACTCTCTCTCTCACACACACAAACACAAACACAGTGTGCTGATATCACAACCTGCACACATGCACACATTTGGGCAAAATGCCACTGTAAGTATAGTCTACATCATCTCAAGTGCATAAACACATACTGTGAAGAGACCTGTTTACATGTACACAGTATCTGGTGTAAGAACACATGCATGTCTACAAACACAAACACACTTGAAGACGCTTGTTCTCACGATCCTTCTGCCATTTGTTGCAAAACACCTCCTCCAAACCCACGCTGCAGCTTCCTGTGTTTTTGGGACAGCACCATCTCTGCAGTCCTGGTGAGGCAACTCCACCCGCCCATATACAGATACGCACACACAGACACACACACACGGCCAAGTCTTTGTCAGAGGGCACAGTAATCGCCTCTTGTGACAGTTTCACTCCAGGGAGGACACACCTACCGTGGGATTAACATGCTCTCACGCACATGCTCTCTCTCTCTCTCACTCACACGCTGCTGATCAAGGTCAAACTTCTCTCCATTCGCGTTCAATTATTATTATTACCACTGCAGCCTTTGTTAAACTTCATTTTTCCCAACATTAGAGATGAGTTATTACTTTGCTGGAACACTGAGTGACTCCCTCTGGGTGCGGACGGCCTGCAGGAGGGACTCCCACTTTTCGAGTCGAGTATCCAACTAAACGGATCCAAATATGACCCAAATATTCCCACTGGATGATGTTATTTGTAAAGAGCAACAACAGCGAGTGCATCAGCAACCACCTGATATTCATTTATTCTCATGTTCCAGTCTCAAAAACTTCTCACTTCTCACAGTGTGTTGAAATGTTGCAGATCTGGAAGAATCTGCCCCCAATGACACGGATGTATCGGACAGCTCTCGGCTCTTACAAAGACACAAGATATGATTTTAGAAGAGTCTGATCTGGTTTTCAGCACTTAATACCATTTTGTCTCTAATTGTATAAATGTTCAGGTTTTTGGATTATAAACAGCAAATCGCTAAATATGACTGATTCAATTAGCAATAATGTAATTCTGACATATTAAATCCTCGCCAAACAAAGGCTGCAGTCAGAGCTAGACAGCCAGAGGGAACACAAAAATGCATCTTTAAAAATAGACGCCGTCTCTTTTGAGGCACAAAAACAAATCAGCTCTAACTACAAGACACACAATCAAGAGTCGTGCAGCCCAACCAGACAAGTCCTGCAAATCTTGAACTCTAAACGCTGCAAAGAAAAGCTTGAAGGAGCAGAATGAAATGTTTCTTCAAAAACCACAGAGCAGCTCAAACTTCAACTTCAGCAGCGAAAGAGGTAAACAATAATGTTCCCCATGTTTCTCCGTCCTCCATCAGCTGCTATTATTAACAGGCTGGAACAACAAAAACAGAAACAAACCTCAACAAATGGGCTCATTTCATTTCTCATTTTAAATACTGGGGGCTTGGAGTGTGTGTGTGTGTGTGTGTGTAACTTCGTGGTGAATTTGCAGGTCACTGCCACAGGAAACTAGGCGTCTACCGTCGAGATGTGACTGACAGCTGAATGTGTTTGTAGAAGGATTAAGAGGTAAGAGGTGGACGCTGACACAAAGGATGTCCACTAAAAAAAAAAAAAGTAGTGATAACAAATTTGGTCAAAAGTCATCCTCCAGTGTGGAAATACAAACACTGTGGTCAAATCAACAAGTGAGAAAATTAAGCAATAAATTAGGGCAAAAATGTGAGGGCGGGACAGGAATCACAAAGGGTCAGATAAATAACGTTTACAACCAGATCCAAACACGCTCCATAGTAAAAAGGCTCCATGGTAACAGACAGTGAATCACTGAGAACCACATATTCCACCATCTAATGTGCACATACTGCAGATTATTATTGTTTATGTTTTGTACATGCATATATGTGTGTGTGTCTGAGTGTGATGTAAAAAAAACACAACACACACACACACAAAAAAACAGGGGTTTCTCTAAACACAAGCCTCACTGTAATCAGCGTCTGACTCCAACCACGATTAGACCACTGTGGTTTCTCAGGGAAGAGGAGCCGCGCTCACGCCCTGATTCTGGATCTTGACAGACTCCAGAAGAAAAGCTGGTCAGGATGAGGAGGAAACAAGCCACTTAGATGTCATCAACAAGATGTTTGCCCACAGACTGCCTCAGGTGTTCTGCTCTTAAACATACAGCAGTTCACATGAGGAATCACCTGAGGCTGCATTCAGTTCATAGTTTACACTTTCCTGGTTTATATTCAAATTGTTGATGCATAACAAGATGTGTGTGTGGTTTTTAATACCAAAAATCATCTCTTTGCAGTTTAACATCTCCCCTCTAAGGTTTCTCTCAGGAGAACAGTTGTGAGCCAATTAGAGGTGAGGAGGCCATATCCCTCTCTTCTGATTGGCTTTCTGAGTGATCAAATACCAGCGCTGACTGCTTTGTTATGACATCACAAAGTCACAGAAGTCCTGACAGCTGGTTTTAAGGCTCAGTTTCTGACAAGTGTGTGTGTGTGTGTATTTCTCTGTGGACTGAGGATTTGATATCTCCACAGTTTTAATATAGAAGTTGGAGCTGCTTTATAAAAATGCCAGACTCGCTTTATTCAATATGAGATGAAAAAAAAAAAAAAAAAAAACGCAGCCAACTCCATCATATGAACTCTATCAGTCTGGTGATGCATGCAAAATAAAATAAACAAAGTAAAGTCCAAGGCTCTGCAGTGACCTTATGTAACAGTCTTGAGTATATTTATAATTTTTTCCTTCATGTGCGTCACTGAAAAGTAACACAAACGCCTGTTGCCATAAACTTGATGTCTGGAAAACAACACCTTCTTAACACATGTGAACTACTACTATTCAACATACAGGGTGATCACGAAATGTGTGTGTCTGTTTACACACTGTAAAAACACGAACATACCGGTCGACCCGGAGACGGCTGTGAAACACAGCACGCAACAACTGACCTGTTCAGACCGACTCTGAGCCGCACACAACGGCCGAGCTGCCAAAGCACTGAGGTAGCTGCTCTAATTACAAAACAGCCCAAAGTCCTCAGAGACTCATTTTCCCATTAGCCCCCAAAACAGGAAGAGGAAGGGGGAGTAGCCTGTGTTTTACTACGATGGGCCAGATAACAGCACACCCCTTGTTTATGTGTTTCTCACCTCTCTAATCGCAGCCAGGGGGCGGAGTAGATTATGAAACTCTCAAGTATAAAGGGTCAGACTGTTCAAACATGAAAACACCCAGAAGGTGAGATTTTCCTCTTTTCAAAACTTTTATAATGTCGCCCACAAGCCAGTTATGTAAACATGGTGTCCTCAGTGCATGATTCATTTGCCCCTTCGGACCAATTAGTGATGGTCATGTTATGTTTTCTTGTCCTGTAACTGTAGAACCTAAACCCAAGGGTAATTACATCTTTTATTATAACGTCATAATTACTACAGGTATCAATCACTGGTGCTGGAGATACATGCAATAATAATGACAGCAGCATCTCTCCAATTAGAATATAGATGATAAAAAGTGCCCACTGTGTTTTTTGTCTTTATGTACTTGAACTAATCATCTGTATCTCTCTATTAATACTGACCATAAGGATCTGCTCAACATTGGTTGTAATCAATAATTGCTCTATCATTGATCTGTGTTATTTTCCTTGCACTGTGACCTGGAGGAGTATCTTATCTAAACGATATTATCAACAAGGAAACACAAATGTTAAAGGAACTTAAAGGTGAACAAACTTTAAGACCTTGTTAGGTGTTAGATGAGATTAAAATGCATTTAGCTCCAACACTATCAACTTTCTCTGGGCTTCTGTTTACACGTCGGTCCTGAGCAGCCCCTTCATCCAGATCAGGGTCTCAGGTCGTCATGAAAGGGCTTTACTGTATTGTACGGCACTGTACTCTGCTGAAGTGTATCAGTGCTCAGGTCTAATGAAATCCACAGGCTCTGATTCAAAGCAGGAGCAAAACCCTCTTAAGATTCCTGAATAAAATCACGGACGACAACGTTAACTATTCAATTCAGGTTTTGGAGGCGGCGTGAAATTTAATCTGCACAAAAGGAAAAATACTTTTCCAAGTTTTTGCTCATTCAGCTAAATTCACTTAGTCAAAAAAATAAATGTAAAGGCTGTAAATAATGTTGGGGCTTATAATATGCTGCAGCAGATGTTTCATGTTGATGATGTGATTTCACATAAAGGGCATCTACTGTCTTACTGTACAACAGGTGAGCTGTGAAAGCTCAGCGTTGCACACGGCTGCTGATGGACACTTTGGCCGTGGAGACTGAAACTGATCTTTCAGATGCAGATATCTGAAATCAAACCCCGATAACACACCTGGTGGCTTCAGTGGGGTCGTGCTGCCTGGAGGAGTGGGTTATACTCTTTATTCTTAGTGGCCCTTTCTGTACACGATAAACACCTGTGTTCTTCTAATCTTACATCTTTAGTTCATCAGAAGTAGCCAGCATTATAAAATGAATGTTATTTGATATGCAGGATATATTAAACCTGTCTGCACCTGCACAAACACTACCAGGTAACTCTGTGCAAGCCACTAAATCTGCATGTCACGTGATCACTGTAAGCGTATGTGTCTCCAGTTGTTGCCTGGGGTTAAACTGTATTTCAGGTGTAAACAAAACAGTTAAGTGCATCTTGAAACAGTCAATAAAGTTCTGACTGGGCGGAGATTTTGTTTTTAACTGATCAGCTGCAAAGGCAGAAAACTGGTGAATGATGCTGCATTGATCAAGATACAGAAAGATGTGATTAAATGTGTGATGATCCAAACTATTTGCCCCGTGGCCAAACCACAATGAGTCAGACAAATCAGTGTCTGATGAGGGAGGGGCCACCGGGCACTGGGATGAAGCAAATGTTTTTGGTATTTGTAACAATCATCTTTCTCTCACACTGCAGCTTGTTGTTGTTGTTGTTGTTGTGCTGTGTGTCCTGTTTGGCGCTCTGCTGCCATGTTGTCCTGAGATGGACATATTGTTCATACAATCACCTGCCAAGTATTATTCTGAAAGCGCCGGCCTTTCAGTTTCCAACGAGGCTTTTTTCCCAGATGGTTCTGTGCATCAAACCATCTGGTGCTGAAAGAATTTCAAAATGCTAAAACATAGATACAGTAATCTGATAACAGACATAAACAACCATATATATGACTCTGGGGTATGACAAGGTTTCCTCAGGGATCAACTGTCTTGCTTTACAGAGCTGCACAGGTATGAAATCCCAAATCTCAAGTTACAAAGAGATGAAAGAATCCTCCTATGGTTTTGCTGGAGAAGCTGTAAATGTGATTTAACAGGATGAGAGAGAGGGGAGGAGACTCACCAGGCCAGCGATGGGTGTTGGAAGTCTGTTAATTTTCTTCACCAGGCCGGGTTTAATGGAGCTCAGCAACCTAACAGAAGTGACACAGAGAAGACGACATCACAACACACGAAAAAAAAAAAAACTCCAGGCACAAGAGATAAAAGAGTGTGTGCATGTGAACTGAGTGTGTGTCTCTTTAGGAACAGGAGATAGAAACATTTCTGAGGGTCCCACTGTAGCGTCTGGAAGGTCAATAACTACACAGATCCTGGATCAGAGAGGAGAACGGCTGCTCCAGAGAGCTGTTCACTAGTTCACTTCACATCGCAGTGACATAACACATGTGAGGAGGCGAGTCCTACTGTTATGCCCCAGTGCAAACACACATGCAAACATCCAAGTTACAGTCTGAACTGTTTGTTCATGACTTAGAAGAGAATAAAAGTTCCCACGCATCTCTCCGTCTCCATTTTTAAATGTTTTCATCAGAGACTGTAACAGTTCATGCGTGTTAGAGGAAATTCTCCCTTGGATACTTTGACGGGGTTAGATATTAGCGGCCCCTCTGATGTTCGTGGCACTCCAGCAATGAAAACGCTGTCATTTCCCCTCTTTAGTGAACCCGTCCCCCTCTGTCTCTGTCTGCCTCATCTACTTCACCTCAGTTAGAGATTTCCTGCTTTATGTTTCCCAGAATAACTTTCAACAACCCCAGGAGAAGGCTGCTCTCTGCACTACACACACTGATGTGTAGGTGGACAGAGTGAGCAACAGTGAAAACAATATTTCCTCTCTTGAAAAGTGAGGATAACGTAGCAGCTTACTTTTCTTTCCTTCTTTTTTTGTTTTGTTTTTGCATGTTTTCTCCGCTCCAAGTTTCTCCCTGCCTGATTGCTGAGCATCGGTACAGATGGGTTTTTATTTATAAATATTTTTTTAGAGTAAACTTGATCAGTCCAGTTGCACTCGAGATGGAAACAACTGAGACATAAAACCACTTCAATTACACCCTGGTTATCAGGCAACAGCACCTCCAGATGCTCCGTGATATTCCAGAAATTCCAAAATCCGTCGGGACGCTGTTAAATTGGTGCCGATGTGTGTATTCATAATAAAGACAGTGTAAACACTGGGCTTGTGTAACTGAACTTGGCACAGAGGAATGCAGAAGAGAGAAAGTGTCTGTGTGTGTTTTCAGTCTTGTTTCAGCACCTCGGCTCATTACGAGTGGGAAAACAAAGAGTTCAAGTGTCACAGTGGAGGACAATTCAACAGTACGCCGCTCTCTCTGATCACTGAAGCGAAGCGCTGCAACAACTCGACGCATGTTTGAAAGGAAAACCTGCTTGACTGCTTATGTTCATCCTGTTGACTCGTAATTAAACGTGGTTTATTCTGGGTTCTTTTCCGCCTTTCAACTTTCTATGAACTGTCACGGTGTATTGATACTGAAACTAACACACGGAGTCTTTAAATGGTTCATTGACTTAATAAAAGAGTTGTGGCTCTCTAAACCTGCATAACAATTACTAAATTCTGTTGTCTCCTTTTAAAAGTGCTATATATAATTTCCCCACTAGCAATAGAAATGGTTCAAGTTGGCGTCCAAACCCAAATCAAATGACTCAGGTATTTCACAGCTCCAGTTGACACTGATGTGAACACAACACCTAGGTGACCCTCCTGACCTTTGCCCTTTGTCAACTGTTGTCTGTCCAGCATGGTGCTTTCTGCTTTGACACCAGAAACACTGAGACTACACTGTGTGCGGGGACAGAAGAGTGAGCGCAGCTTCAAAATAAGTTTTAAAAAAATACAGTCATTGATGGAAGTGACTGACACAGAGATTGCATCATTTTACAGGAGCATCAACCCATGAGAGAAGAGATGAGACACATTAGTTTTATCAGTGTGGAAGTTCAGCTTCAAACTTCATTTGTTTACTTTCCAAGAGTCGTCCATGTCATTTTAAACCATCGTTTTTCTTCCATTTCTATCACATTGTTGTATTCGAGTGAAACTGACCATGCTAACCAGCTAGCCCTAGCCTGTGTCATAATGCTGCTGAGTCATTCATGTTGCCCTCAGTTCAACATTAGAGAATGAAAAAAAACCCTTCAACTAAATCCAATCACATATGTCAATTGCAATATCGGCCAAATTGATCACAATAGTATCTGTTTGTTTTTAAACATATCGTTCAGCCCAAATGGAAAACTGAATTATTTCAAGGCGGCAAAAAGCAGCAGAAAATGATCGTAGCTTAAACAGAGCAAACAATTTAAAGACAGTGAGATGAAAATAAAAGTGGTGGTGAGAACAACTTACTCGCATAGCAGTATCCCATTCTCCAAACCTCCTCTGAAATCTTTGTCACCAAAACATCTTCCTGTCACAGCCTGCAGAGAGAACAAAAGGAACGACTTAACAAAATATGACAGTAGGGAACGGAAAACACAACATCAAAAATCATTTCAAGTTCAAAGTCTCAAAGTTTAGACACACAAACTCCACTCTAAAACCCAAGGAACAATTGCAAACAACCTTTATCGACACTCCTCTCACGTCTTTCCCCCTCACAGTAAATCACGGTAGTGGCGTTGGAGAGCAGCACAAAGAGCTGACGGTCGTATATCAAGTCCCTCTCTGGTTAACAGTGCTAAACGCTAACCAGCTTGACATAAGCCGCAATCATCCTGACCAAATGGCTCTGGCAGGCTAATGTGTTGTGACAGGGGATTTATCGGGCAGTAGTTGTTCAGACCCTCTGAGGAGGAGAACCTGCCTGTTTGCATGTGTTTGCATGACTACCGTGCATCTTCAGGTATGCGTGATAGTTTGCGGAAAAATATTACACCACATATAGATGACTCTTTAAGCTGCAAGCTGTGTAAGCGCACAAAAGCCCTTGGGGGACATACTTGAACATGTGCCAAAAAAAAGTACAAGTAGCATAGTATATAAAAAGAACGAATACAAAATGCTGCTTTCTGCTCATGGTGTTGCTTTAAGCTGAAGGTTTGACCTTTCACCTTCAGTGAGGCAAATGAACAGGAACTCATTTTAATAAATACATTGCAAGTCCCACACAAACTTCTCAAGTGCAACATTAACACCAACAGTGAAATAACTTCCTCCCACTCAAAACAAATATCTGCTGTTGCAGGCCTTTTAGTACCAAGCCCACTTAAAATCCATTTATTCACACAAACACTGGCAGACATGTGGCTATAAAAGAGGAGGGACCCTTTTGGACTGCAGGTTTGGACGCCAAAACAATTACAAGATTGAATTTCCTGAGAGTTTCTTTTACATTTATTTGCACAGCTGTGGAGACAGAAAAAAAAAAAAAAAAGCACAGAGATGTGGAGCGTCTGGGCCGGCTGTGCATTTCTGTCAGCTTCTTGGCCCGTCGTGGAGCCTGGACCTGTTACAAAAGAAATGGACTGCTGTATGTCAGCGTGTAGGCCGACAGTAGGCCTCAATGCTGCTGCCGAGGTCACGGCGAGGCGTCATGTTTGGTGTTGGGGAGCTGGACAGACAGAGAAGTGGATAAAGAAAGACAAACCGAGAATCCAAAGTAGCCCTGACTTTCCCCTTGCGTGCTGACATTCAGTTATTCACTGCCACTGTTGCCTACTGCGGCAGCACTTGTGAACAGGGCTTTGTGTGTCTGCCGTTGTGTATGTACTGCTACAAACATATGGTCACCAAACCCACAGTGTATTATTTCAGTGTACGGACTTGACACAGTGGAGGACTTAATATTAATCGCTGAGTTGAGAAGCAGAAGGAGCAAAGTGGAAAACTTCAAGAGGAAACGCTGCTAAAAGTATTAAAAAAGCCTAAAAGCTCACTGATCACAATAACAGTCTGACATCTGTCCAAAGGAAACACAGTCTGCCCACCAGCTCGTCTAAAACTCACTAATAAACAAACTATATTTTGCTTGATATGTACAAACCAAACTTTCTGTATGTGATGGACTACAGTCATCTCTCATTAAAGCCTTCGCCAAGTTCAGGGAGTTCTTGGGAGTTCGAACTTGACAAGTCTAACAAGTTTAGTCCAGACTCCCGGGGATGTGAGGAGGACTGTTTGCAGTTGGAGCAGCAGCAGCAGCAGCAGCGCTCCTGCTAATATCAGCAGCTCAGGAGGATATTATGCTTCGAAACAACGCCTCCCGACTGTACTCTGATGAACTGATCATAACAGACATTTGTTCAGGGAAAGAAAATGATGATGAGTGTAGTAAAACTTACACTAATCAACCTCTACTGTTACTGAAATGTGGAGGTTTATTCGTGTCTGTAAGAGATGGTCTGTAACTGATCTGAACTTAAGTACAGAGAAGCTCCAGACATGAATCACTTCCTGGTGTCCTAATCTTTGATTATTGCATAGATTAAACAACAGAGGAAATCTTCATAGCTACTGTTAGGTGTTTTTTGTTGACTGCTAAGCTAAGCTAACTAGTGACTGACTTCACCTGCATAATATCAAGTATCCTCAGGCTGCTGGAGCTGATATAACCCTAGAAGTTTATATAGATCATTTAACACGGACAGATTAATGTTGCTAGACTGTAATTTATCGGTTAGCGGCTGGAGCAGTAGCAGTATGGTAATTATCTCCCTCCCTCACTCTTTCCTCCCATCTAAAGTTACATGGGCAGAAAAACGTCTTTAGCTCTGCCCCATGAGGTTTAACTTAATCAGTATGACTAATATGACTATCTCTTGCTACCATAAAAGAAAAAGTTGTGAAATAAAAAAGAAGGCTTCAAAGTGCGTGTGTTTGACTAGACGACAGCAGACTGCAGGTCGAGCCATCAGTCAATAACATTTCCACATTTTATTCACTGAAGAATGACATTTCCTGATCTTGTGTTACACACTGATCGTCTGTGGTCTTGTACATGGGGGAATAACATTTCCAGATCTTCTCTCCAAGCTGAACACATACAGTACTAGCGTTCCCAGGTTTTGTTCTTAAGAGAAACTTTTCTTGGTCTGATCTCAGTCAAGATTCAGTGGCCTAGATACTTTTATATCTGCAGCTTAAAAAAAATCTGCAGCTGAGCAGATGACCTTGATTTAGTAGCTCCTCAATAAATGTGTCAGATGGATACTGGTGCTGTGCTTTCTAAAACTGGATGGCCTTT
This sequence comes from Caranx ignobilis, assembly GCA_021432705.1. NCBI lineage: Eukaryota > Metazoa > Chordata > Actinopteri > Carangiformes > Carangidae > Caranx > Caranx ignobilis. Next base: position 22,564,452 of record MU269981.1, read on the forward strand.
TATTTCTACGTCGCATAGAGGTCACTATTACCCAGAACCCCTCAACATACAGCAAATATGGTCCAGCTTTGATCGTGTCTGTCTCACAAACACAAAACACAGGGGTTCAACCTGTGAGTTACTGAACAGCCTCAAAGACAACTAGGTCAGCTCCTCACCAGCCTTGTTAAGGAGTCTGAGTGCAGAGGGAGATTACAGTGTCACAACACCTTTACGAAGATTGGTGTGCAGTTAAAGGACAGATAAGACTACAGCTCCTGCAGAACAAGAGGGAAAACAGATGAAAAATCAAACTACTCCATTATTATTATTAAAATGAAACTCCTATGAATAATATATGAGGCCTAGAGGTTTTCTACAGGTGGTATAATGATGTTCCAGCTGGAAACACAGAAACTGCTCATACTCAGTGGTTTCATAAGAGAAAAGAAATGATGAAACATCAAAATATGTCAGTGTACTTGAAACATTTTTTCCCCACATTCAATAAATCCAAATCACCGGCCTCCCGTGGGCCCAGGGCCTCCAGGTGAAAGCGACTGTCTCAAAGGTTAGCTCTATTAATATTCTGTCCTATGGGGCGCACGCACATTAACATAAATTACAAACTTCCCCTCTGGCTATGACACAGTCTGAACTGTAGAAAATAGAAGGGGATTCGCTTTTCACATTATCTTGTTGCAGCTCTTTGGCAGAGCACTGCCGAGCTGCTAAGGACCTTGATTCATGTGCATCTGCTGCTCCCATAAGTATCATCCTGAGCTAAAGAGCACACAAACCTCCTGTCTGGGTCAGAGTCACCGCTTAGTTAGAGAAAACACATATCTGAGCACCATATAACACAGAGGACATTAAGTTTTGTACAAATTAAAAGTCCAATACCTTCAATTTTTCAATGGGTGATTAAGACCATCTCAATGTAGTTTCACATCTCATTCAGGCGTCTCTCTGGAGCTCCAGTAACAACAGGATGGTGAACCAATCAGAAGAGAGTAGGCACTGAGCTTGTTTTTGTGATTGGCTGACAACTCTGAGTTGATCAAATAAAAATATAGCAGATTTCAGGTCAATAACCAGAGAAACGGAAGAAGTTTCTAAATACAGGCTGGGTGCTTTTCTCTGTGGACTCAGACTTTGATACGTTCACAGTATAAATATAGAAACTTGACCTGCTTTATAATCAAAAGAGACATGGAAATCTACCTTTATACTTTATTATGGGACCTTTAAGTAAAATTCAACGAGAGCCTCCAGCACTGACTGTTAACTTTACATCAGGAGGTTGACAGGCTGGTGGGCTCATAACATATTATGTGTTCAGAGCATTACTTTGCTGAGTAATAAAACCTCCTGAGTTACAGCAGGAAGCTACGGCTACAACACTATAAAAGTTGCGGTGGCGGACTCCTTTTGCATGCGAGGAAGTGTTGTTTATTGTAGGTTAAGTGCATGGTGTACAGAAGAAAACATACAGCCATTTGAAGTGGCCATTAAACGATAAATCAGAAATCCCAGCAACTTCATCAGCATCCGATCTATTAAAGGAAGTAATAAAATACCCACAGACGAACACCCAGGGTAACTTTTTACTACGGCCTGATCAGATAACTGCGCTGCTGCTGCTAGTATTTTTTAAAAAAGGATAAATCCATGAAAAGTTTTATCTGAAAAAGGCTGGAAAATTCTGGGCATGTGTTTTGAACTCACTGCAGGGTCATATGAGGGGACTCAATTAAAAAGAGGAATGTGTCGCCTTTGTAGTTTTCACTGGAATGTCGCCTGCATTGTTTCACAAACAAGCAAAAGATGCTGGTTGGGTTTTTTTTTTTTTGTCCTTTCTCTCCCTCCTTTTCACTTCCTTCCTCTTGGAAAACCCTTCATGTCCAGGGTGAAACCGCTCACATGGACTCTCGTGTCCAGAGCGGCCATCACTATCGCCACAAAGAAAGGAAGTCTCTGTTGGTTTAGAAATGCATGAATGAACTCCACTGGAGCACATGTCGCTTTTTGCCAAATCCTTGTTCCCTCAGGGAGCGGCGCTGTGTGAATCTATTTTTTTTTTTTACCAATTCTTTGATGAATTATAAAATAGAAAACCCCGATGAAGTTTTAGTGCACAAACTCCCAGGAGACACTGCTTTCATGTTCTGAGATAAAACATGACTGATGAGAAGAGACTCCTCTACAGCTCAGAGACGCTGACTTTATCTTGAACAAGACGGAGCTGAAAAGACTGGTGCTGTGGATGCACTCACGACAACAGACAAAATCAAGAGCAGCTTTCTGTCATGGCTGTGTCACTACTTCTACCTCCCTGTCTGAACTAGCTTAATGCAATCCCTCCACCCTGAGGTCTATCCAAGGAAAACAGATCTATTGCAGCGCGGCGGTAATCTCAGAGGCCTCGCGTTGGATGGCTACCTGTCCCAAATTAACGACCAATAACTCAAAGGTTTGCAGACAGGCTGGTTTCCGTGACTCAGGGAAGTAAAACACTACTTTACTTCGAGGCCCCGAGGCGACGTGCGATCAGCCTGTTAAAGAGTTGACAGCTGTGAGCTCAAGGGCTGGCAAACATAAACAGAGACATGTGCTCCCGACCTACAGGCTCGCTTTACCGTCACACGCCTGCTTTATAGACAAAAGCCGTCTACTTTACAAGATGTTGTCTTAAGGGTGTTGCATAATCCTGACCGAATCCAACACCACACGTCCAAGTTCAAGAACACATGTAAACACGTCTTCAAGCCTCCAGCTAATAATCTCATTAATTCAACTTGGCAAGAATGGTTTAAACCGTAAATGCTTCTGGTTCTGCTTAACGGGGAAAAAACACCAATGTGCAAACCTGGCTGTGCAGAAAGACAAACTTCATGACATGAGCTGTGTGGGACAGACACAAAGAACAATACTGATGCATGGGGTTTGTGTAGTCTGGCGAACAAGAGACTCAAAAAACAAAAAAATCATTCAATCTACTGATTCAGAAACACTGAGCGAGCCGCAGCATCTTTATCATCACACAAAAAAGATAGAAATCTTGCCTTTGGCTTTTTGAGAAGTCGGATTTGATGAGAGAAGAAATGTCCCAAGACAAACAACAGTATTGAAATTGGTAACATCTGACTCTTCATATGAGGGTGGGGTGGGGTGGGGTGGGGGGGGGGGCATAGGCTGAGGGTCCCTTCAACTCATGGAGCCTCAACAAGTTCAGCCAGAGGTCAGGAGCGGTATCTGCCTGAAATCCATCATCCAGACCTTTTCACAAACGGCCACCGCTGCCACCGCTGTGGGGATCCTCTATTGTGACTGTGGACTGTTTGCTCTGCGCTCGGTGTGCTGGCATGTTGGTGGATCGACTGAGGGAGGGAGAGGGGGAGAGGGAGGGGAGCTGAGAGCTGGGAGGGGGGAGGCTGATCTCTGAGAGCAATTCTTCTTACACTTACAATGTTTTTTAAAGGTCGAATGTGTCACAACTTAACATGAATGAAGCATTGTTTGAAGCATTTTGTGAACATTTGCTGCTTCTCTCTGGCCTGTTGGTGACAGAAAACAATCTTGTCTGGTCGAAGCTCTGACCTTGTGCTCTGGGAAACAACTGCCACAAACGAGACAACAGAATTCATTGAGAGACGACGCTGCACATTGCTCGAAAAAGAAAATCATCAGTCGCTGCAGCCCGACACAAAATCAGTTTCCACTGCACTGAAGTGGCTCCGAACAAGACAATCTGCAAGTGGAGTGTTTACCTACAACACAACATGGAGAGATGAGATAAACAAAAGGTGACATCAGTAACATCTGACACGTCATCAGGGGTTTATCATACAGTGTGAGTGTCATACAGATGCTAACGGAGGCTTTTAAGGCATCTGGGGCTAATGTGGGTCTGGAAAACAGAATAACTTGTGTATCTTTTTCCTCCTTGCCTAATTTTAGCACGCATCATGAGGTTTCCCTGAGTTGGCAGAGCTTTTTATAAGATTTGGGCTAATATCGGATCATGCCTCTAAAGCCCGCATGGCAGATCACCGCTAAATCACCACAATCAGTTGCAGATCCAACCATCCACCGTGTCCGACTGATCTGGAGACAGTGACGCCAGCGGTGGAGCACAGCAGAGTGAAGCACGTTCGCACAGACAAGAGACTTGCATCTATTAACTGATGCAAGCACAAAGATTGATGGACCCCTGCTGGACCACATGTCCAAAAGTATTCACTCACCAACCCGCCCACCCACCCACCCACGCTTCCTACAGACACCACCAGCACAGAAGTTTGATGTCAGTGTGTTTACAGGACGCCGACTGCAAACATCCAAGTTTGTATTTTTGGCGGGAGGTGAGACGGTTCGTGGAGGAAGCAGCTGAATCGAGCCAGCTGAGTCGCTGCCCGGGCCAGAGACAATGAACAAAAGAGAGTTATGAAGCAGGGAACATCACAGGTAATGACAGTTAATAGAGCATAATTGGCATGGTATTACAGAGTGGAATCAGCCCCGGACCGCAACAATCCCACAGTTGGACCACAGCTTCTGGGAGAATATTTATGTGCTGATTTGATGACAGCTGGCTATTTAGACTCAATCTGTTGTGATAGATTACCATGTTTCACAGACTAAAACTTGCAAAAGGCTAACATCTTGAAAGACCACCTCAAAGGACAAGAGTAATGACCTCTGTCAGAAGAGCAGACTGAACATTAATTCAAAAAGCATTCGGCTACGAACCTGTCATAGCATTTTGTAGCACAAAGACAACGCAAGAAAAATTGCGCCTGGGACCGAACGTTAATTTCACAGTTTACCATTCACATGTGCCAACCACTCGCTGCAGGCAGCGGCAATGAATTACGTTGATTTGTGGTCATGGAGAGCACAATAAAAGGGAGAGGAAGACATAAATAAGTGTGCTGGTCGAGAGTGGAGGGAAATCACTCTGAGCCACATCAGCTAAACACAAGTGCAAGTTTACACTGTTGTTTGCAGAAACAGCGTGTTTGCCAGGGTTTATAGTGTGTTTGTAGTGTAAGATCTGTGCACTCCTGTCCATATTAGTGAATAATATGAGGAGCATGCTCGAATCCAGCTCAGCTCCTTTTCAAATTCCTCGCTGTTTTATTTCTTCTTCATGTATTAAAAACACAAACACACTTTCTACTGTTGACTGTTTCATTTTAGTGAGAAAAGCACAAATGTTCCCAGGCACACGGTGGATCCTGTGAGAGTCATCTGGCGTGGGAAACCTTACACAACCCCCCGATTAGTCATGTACTGCTCCCACTCAGCAAGACGCACCACTTTCATTTCAGCAGAAGCTACATTGTATTTACATGTTGGACTGTATCTGTCAACAAGCACTCATCGGGAGCAGCTGATAGTGTTGTAAACCTGCAACAAGTAGTCAGTTACTCAACACAGAACAACTGCATCAACTTTAAGGTGAGTCCCACATACGAATCCAAAGTATCTGATTCAATTTGGTCCTTTTCTAAAAAAAACTTTCAATGACTTTACTTTTGAGCAGAATTATCGACTTAAATGATCAGATTAAAGGACGATTAAAGAAAGATCAAAAGATTCATCAACAATAAAGCCAAGAGCAGTCTAGAGGAAGCAGGTTTGCAGCTTCTTCGTTTACTACAAACACTGAGGAAATTTCTTCTTCCAGAGCAACACTGGTCCACACGTATGAATACACCTTGGAGCAGTAAACAATAGAAAAGCTACAGTCACTGTCATGCTACGGTGAAAACAGTTAATTAACAGCATCTCAGGGACCACTAGTCTGTCGGCTGCACCGGCCTGCAGGAACCCATCTCCCCTGAGCGAAGCTGTTTTCGATGTCACACCTTGGTCTCTGGAGACGAGCCCACACTGTTTGTCGAAATGAACTGATGGAGCTCTGAATGAATGTCCGTCTGCTGTTTGTGTTCACACTATAAATCTGGAGACCACCTAGAAGACTTTGGTCCACATGTGGCTCAATGTCCTCACTGCAATGTACGCCACAGTGGTAGACCTTTATTTGATATCACTGTTTCAACACAAACAGAAGGTGAAGATAAAAAATAGAAAGTTAAAGCTCAAAATAAAAGTGAAATCAATAATGCAGCCAACTACAATACATTGTAGTTTGTATTACACATGTTTTTATCATTATGGAGACTGCTCTGCTTTATGCAATTATCCTGAACTAAGTTATATTAAGTTGTATTGTGTTGTTTTGACACATGCAGGAATCAAAAACACACCACTGCTCATTTAAAAGCGACAGATGCAACTCGTTATCACACAACCTGATGTGACACAGCTTTGTCGCAGCGTTGGTTTTTGTCATTTGTACATCAGAGCTGTTTTCCTTTCTCACATTGCTCTGCAAACCCTTCTGGACTGTCTGTGGAAAAAACAGTCTCAGTTCTTTTGTTACTGTCAGGATTATTACTAATCATATCCATGAAAGTCAGAAATCAGATGCAGCTCTTATTCTTTGTAAAGTTAAAAACCCAAACTTAAGCCGTCTATTATCTTGAGGTTATTATTTCAGGCCGACACTATAGAACGCACAGTTACACAATGGCTCTCTGGCTTCGACTCGTGTTGTTTGAAGGAAATGTTCAAATTTTGTCACATCTTGCAGTAAATGTAAAGAAAAATTAGGATTCTGATGATTTCAGACAGGTCCTCAAGCGTTAAAGAAGAAAGCTGCCTCACTGATTTATCACCGCATGTTGTTCATTTCTTTTAAAGTGTACTGAACACATGCTGCCTATCCTGTCTGTAGCACTGTCACAGATCAGTGCAGATACGATGCACGCTCTGTTCTCAAGAAACTGATCCTGAAGCAGTCATAACACTGACTGAGATAAGATTTAGTTTTTATATCCAGTTAAATAGCGACCACTTCCTCTTATCAACCCCTGCAGAGCAGCACAACTCTGACACCTGCTCACAATTAGGAGGAAAATGTGCACACCACTCACAAAACTACACACACACATACACACACACACACACACACACACATGCAGAAGCTGTCATATTCACCCAAACACTCTGTGACAGTAATTCCCAGAGACAAGTGAGGAACTTGGAGCTGGAGAAGTTTTCCAGACTTGGCTCAGCTTTTTGCCTCTCACTTCAACAGAGCAATGAATCAAAGGCTTCTCAGGAGGGGAGGAGAGCTAACAATGCTGCAGTGACACACAAGGTCAAAGGTCAAGCTACACCTCTCTGATCCTGCGTTTCCTTTGTCTCTCTCGGTGAGGGAATTTAACAAACAAGCTCCTGCTAATTGTCTGGTGACATGTCACTCCAGGTATGTCGAACACAAAGCATTTTAACCCTAAACATCAATGACATGGATGCCAAGGAGACATAAACACATGATGTGAACGTCCTGCTCCTCAGGTTCTGAGTGTCAGGACCTCAGCTCCGCAGCCAATAAGTCTGGTTCACCTGCAGTATAAAGGGAGGATGAGCTCCCTCTCTGTCTGCCATATGCTGCTCCTGCCTGTATACATGTGCTATACTTGTCAACATGTCTCCGTGGTAACCATGTGAAAGATTTATTTAGACTTTTCTTCTCCTGTTTCTAAGTATGAAGGAGGATGATAAGTGTAGTAATGTTTTTTTTTTTTCTGTTAGAGTCAGTATTGTTTTTTTTTGGTTTGTTTTTTTCCCAGTCAGTTCCATTCTGCTCTGTTTGTTGTTTTGGCCTGAGCGCTCCCTGAAATCAAATTTATGCTTCAGTTTCTGGTAGTAAAAGTTAAAGATCCAGAACAAATGAGTTCTCAGGTTCCTCTTCCAGCTTTATGTTACTTCTTTTTCCAATGAGAGCAGTTTGGACTCAAAAAACGGTTTTTGTTCTGGAAGAGATACAAACATAACATCCAGGTTTTACCATGTTACCGGCCAGCTACATTAACAGGTACAGTGAGTAGCATTTAACAAAATATTATATCAGGAACACTGGCGCCTCTTATGAACATGAGTATTTCACTTGGACAGCAGAGCTGACTGATTGTCTTCTGCACTGCACTCACTCTCTATAACAAATCCAGAGGAAAATCTACCAAGTCTACGCTATATTTAATGATTCTGCTTGGAAGAGGACTGTAAGTGAAGCTCTGCCAAATGACAAGATCATTAATAGGGTTGCACGATAACTCTTTATCTCCACCGATACCCAATAACTATCTGCTTCTCATAACCGATGCTGATAGCCAATAACATTTTCAATAGTTGATATTCACCTGAAGTTAAGAAAGGCTAAGATGTAGTGAGTAAAGGTGAATTTAACACTAGAGCTCTGCCTCTGACTTAACCAACTAATGTAACCGACATCACTACTGTACTCACAACAAAAACAACAGCAGCTCTCAATTATCCGTGCAGCCTCTATAGTTGTTGCTGAGACTTGATGTGCTGCTAATTCAGACTCAAACTTTGGGAAATGATGCACAGTTGTTGCTTTCAAAGGATTAACAAGGACATAATGAACAAAAAAGTCTGTTACAGCTGTAGCCTGGACACACCCTGTGAGCTTCACTACTGGAATTGGACATTTAATGAATTCTGTGTGTAAAACAAACACCTGAGTTCGGCTCAGAGAGAAGTTTTAGTGTTTGTTATGTTTGAGTGGTTCGACAGTCTTTGACCCGAGATTTGTACAAGTTCTTGTTCTTTGCTTCCTTTCACATGAAAGATGAAAAAGCTGAACGGCCTCACATCAGCGTTCACATAAACTCATCATCTGAGGACGCTCACAACTAAACAAGAAGGTCAGCTTTCAAATGTCTCCAGGAATAAGACACGACTGTTTCATGTCGAGCTGTATATTTTTTCTTCTCTCCACATTCTTCTGTTCAACATCCTCGCATTAAAAACATAAAACACAGATACAAGATTCAGAGGAAAGATGCTTTTGAAGACAAAGTAAAGAACAAGAATAAATTTTGTGGGAACGCTGAATGCTGCACTAAAACTTTATATTTTTATGTAAATGTCAGTCGTGTAGTTGGGTCACCACAGGTTTAAAAGATCCATGGACAAATACAAACCTACAACTCTGATCTTCATCCATTAATTGATCCATTTATGACATTTCGTCGGCTTTTACGTCGGGAGATGTGTTTCTATAGTGCAGGTGGGAGAACCATCCTCAGCTTTGAAGAGCCTTTTCCACTGAAGACATTTATAGATCAAATAAACTTAAAGAAGAAAGTCTTGCTCTCATAACATACCACAGGTTTTATGGTCGGTATAAACTGGAATGCCTCGTTGTCTAAATAACTTTTTTTTTTTTTTTATTCTCTGGATATTTTATTAACCGGTTGTCATATAATGGAAACATTCATCTCTCCCAAGACAAACTGCCACCCCTCGGCGGAGGTGATTAATAGCTCTGACCCAGTTCATCCTCTGGTTCATGTGTTCAGACAGGTTTCTTCTGTTGCCAATAAGTCCATTAAAACAGCAGCAGTGAATCCTGATCATTGGAAATAGCAATTCACCAAGTGGATAGGAACTATATTAACAAAAAAAAAGACATTTCCCAGCTTTACTCATTTGGATAAACTTCCGAATTTAAGCACTTTTGCATGCATATGGAAGATAAAAGGGTTTTCATTCATTCATTCATAAAATTTTATAAGGAATTCAAATCTAATCCACAGCATCAGAGGTTTTCTTTATGAGTCTGTCACGTTGTGTCTGTGATTATTACTCAATGAGCCTAAAACAGCTTAGTAAGCGTGCCACACACTCCCACTCCGCAGCCATTCACAAGCCAACCACTGTCATTAAAAGGCCTGCCTGGTGCTATTGTACATTTAGCTGTGAATCACAACGATAGACAACACCCAAAGGAGAACAGAGGACGTTCAAATCTCTAAACGCTCTAAAATAAAAAGCTGACTTTTCTGACTTTTCTGACAAACTCCAGCACATCGACTGTGGCTGCATCCCATACAGTGGTCTTTACATTCAAACCGTACACACCTGGCATTCAGACAGACGAGACGGCTTTCTTCCAAACTTGTTTTCCAAAGAGCTTAACCAGTCTGAATTCAGTCCCCTTCCTCAAGCCTCCCCGTTCCCCTCGACTCTCTCGGTAAGTCCCTCTGATTAAACAAGCCAAATTTCCTGCCACTAAAATGGCCTAGCCCTGAGCTAAATGTTAGTATTCCAGCCAGTCCGTCCCATTTCCACCCTGATTAGCTGATGGAACAATGTTTGGGTTGTGGATTAACCCCACTCCTGGCCCCCCATTGGTGCTACTCACTTCCACTCCCCCCACCCACTCTTACTCTCCCTGTGTTGTTCTCCCCCAAATTCTCTTCCAAGCTTGGAGCCCACAAGGAAGGGGAGTATTTGGACTTGAGGGTGGCTTGGCAGCTGTTGTGAATAAAATGGAGGGAAGGGGGGACCTGTGTCACGTGAAAAACAGGTTGTGGGGTGAAAGGCAGGTTGAAAATGATTACATTATCCTGTTTTAGCAGCAAGGTGATGCTGACAGTTGAGATTTTCTTGCCAAAGTCATTTACTATTTCATAAATCTACATGAGTGTGAGTGTGGGGGAACAGTTGCAGTCACACTGGATGCTATTCATAAGCCAATACAACACTGGAGCCACATATGTGTGTGCGTGTGTGTGTACAGTGAGCATGAAATTTACTGTGACTGTGTGGCTAATGAAAAGTATAAAACATGCAGTAACGCTGATCTAAATGTGACTCAGCAGTTCCCTCTCTCAAAAAGCACCTTAAAAGAAGCAGTGAGCACATTATGACCCTTTCATTTTAGACCTTACTCATGCACCTTTCATGACTTGACGTATGGCATCGTTAAGGCTGAAGCCTGGGACTTGGAATAAAACATGACTCCACCTGCACTTGGAGAGGAAATATTATACTATCAGTATAAGTGGAAAAGAATATCCTATGTATCTTGACTGCTACACACAAGATGCTGAGATGTTACATATTCACCCAAATTTATTCCTGGGGTGAGAGTATAAAGATGCAGCTGAGCTTCCTCCAAAGCGGTATGCAATCACATGTACAGAAAACATAGCTTGTCAATGTTGTCAATGTTGACAATGTCTTGTCAACTAGATGACTTATCAAACAATATGCATGTGCATTATGAACATAATATCAATATAAAACATGAAAAGCTAATGTTTCAAAAAGCCTGGCACTGTGGTGAATATGACAGAAGCTCCTGGTCCGTTTCATCTGCAGTGGTGGTTTTCCTGCTTTGCATACTGTCCATCTGAATTATGAACTGAGCCTTTAAAGTTTTGATGACCCTCTGTGGTGCAAAACGCTGCAGAGAAAAAGGAGCAGGATAGAAGGAAAACGGTCCGATCTCACCAACAATGCCCCTTTAGAGGACCAGGGAGACCATTTGGGTGGGACAGGGACACACAGGGCTTTCATTGTGTTGCCCCACACACTGGCTTTAAGGGATGTGTGTGAGGGGGAACGAACCTTCAAAACCCTTCAGCTCAGCACACACACTCCAAGGTCCTCTGAACTCCCCTCTGTGGTCCAAATGCCGCCTCTTCAATTTAGCCATTACCCTGGGTGTGCAGTAACAAATACCCTTTGTGCTCGCCCAGCTCACTTCGCACACACATTTCCAGTTTAGTGAAATCAGGCACAGGAAGTAGAAGTGAAAAGCAGAGGAGAAAGTTTAAAAAGAAAGGTAACTCTCTGTGGGAACAGGTAGGGTTCAGCTGATGAAATACATAAGGGCAAGTGGCTCATGACGGACACCTACTGTCATGCATGGATCAAGCATGTGGTCATGCAGATATAGAACAGACCTTACAACAACCAAAGCCGCTGTGTTTGTCTAAACTCTGCTAGTTTCTGACTTTACTCATTAACCAACCCATAAAGACAACAGCCATGCCACTTCCCATCCCTCCAGGGATTTCAGTGACAACCCCTGACAGCTTTGCAAGATCAGAAACAAAGAGCCTCCGTGTCAACACCAGGCCTCTGAGCTAAGCTTCCTAAGCAGTGGGGCTTTTCCAGGGGCCTCCGCTAGTCTCCAATATCCTGCCTGCCTGCCACAGTTTCCATAAGGCCGAGGGCAACATCCAGCCACCGGCCACACTGGGAGCCACAGTCAGAGAGACAGACAGGTAGACGCCCTGCTCCTGACCTGCTGGGATGGACATCCTGGTTCCTAGTTTTAGATCAGTCTGCTTGTAAAAAAAGTTGCTTTTATTGAGCACAGGGGCTCATTGGGTACCATGCTGCTTCAGAAAGAAGTGGGAGTGGGGCACCTCATCATACACCATGTTATGAAAGCAACTAAACGACACATTCCTCATCTTATTACCACTTGGCCGCTCTGATTCATGTGTGAGAACAAAAATCACACCAAGATCAAATTACCACTTGTGTAACAGGGAATTGGATTTGAGATTAGTATCATCATAAGTATTGTCATGAGACTGCAATCTTCACCCAATTACAGCAGGTATCACATTAGCATCGCTGCAATTATATTAAATCACTGGATGTCCCGGCTAATATTAATCCCATGGAAACATAGTTTGGGATTCATGTGCAGGGTTCTCACTTGGTGATGTTTTCTTCTTCTTGCAGACTGAGCAACACAAGATTTGGCAGAGTGTGAGCTCTGCAGTGCACCATGTTCAGAGCAGTATCCAGGCAACAGACGGTGGATCTTAGTAAATACAAGGAAGATGTTAAGAAGTAGATTCATCTTCATGCTGTCATCTGAAGACAGCAAGGCTTGTATAGCAGCCAAAACAAACAAAAAACCCTTCTACACTTTCGGCATGATAAGACTCTGTCCTGTGTTGTGTACACGCTCAGACATGCCCTCCCCTCTCCTCATCACAAAGCTTTGTCCTCAGTAAGGCTGAACTAATCAGGAGCCTCACTGACACACCGTGTCAACACTGGAGCACAATGGGGGTTAATCAGCCTGTTTACAATGGCTTGTGCTATCACAAGTGTTGGGACGTCTGAGACACTCGTTGGTCAGCGTTGTATGATGAAACGTCCACTTGAGAAACAACTTAGCTCCGATTCCCTGACAGGCTATGGGCATTCCCCAAACACATACACACGCTGGGTGGTAAGCTGCGAGTCAAGGTTCAGAAATATGTCAGATGATGACGCAAGATGTGGGTGAAGTTTAAGAAATTTGTCAAACACAGAGAAGAAGCCAGTATGAAGAAATGCTGAGTTACACTTCACAGATGTTAAGTAGTGGCTTAAACTGCCTGGATTAAAATGTCCTGTAGTCACAATACCAGACAACATCCATAATACACAAAAACAAGTGAGCAAACATAAGTTGGCTAATTGCAGGTGGGCTCTCTTGGATTAATGTGGACACTATTGGATAAATGAGTGTGTTAGACAAAGCTTTAATGTTGTTAAAGCTCGGAAAATACTTCCTGTATCCCACATTTCAAACCTGTATCTGTATCTGGAGGGTAATGTAATCTGTGTTTCCAAAGGCTAAGCCCCTCTGTCACCCCTGAGAACATGGGTCATCTGTCAGTCCATGTTAGCAGGGACTGGGAGCTCCCATTAGAAGAAGGAAGCACTGGAGCCAGACTTTCCTCAGCCCAAATGCACTGAAATCCAGCCTTTCTTTCACTCCCTGGGGGTTTATGGGATTTAAGGAGGAATCCTGTGACCGATAAATTATCGTCCACAGAGAAAATAATAAAAAGGGACATTATATGAGAGGGCAAATTCTGTTGTTAATGTAACACTAGGAAACAAAGTCTATACTGTACACATCAAGACAGATCAGATTCCCATGTCATTTTTGATTATAAATCAAGTGTACACAGAGAAATGCACACAGCCTGTATTCATAAACTGAGCCTTAAAACGAGGACCATCAGGACTTTTGTAACTTTGTAATGTCATAGCAAAGCAGTCATCTCTCTGCCATGCCTCAAGCCCCACCCACCCGGAACCAACTTCCAGTTTTGCAGGATTTGGTTTTACCACACTGACCTGTTGTTACTTGAACTAACCCTAACCCCTGAATCACAAATTTAGCTTCTCCTAGAACAAAGCTTCAAATAAAACACCAACAAATGTCTGAAATATTTGAAGAATATCTCCATAAACAAATGTAGCTCTGAATGGCAACATCACATCCACTACATCCACTACAGTACTGCCTTCAAAAAAACACTGCAGAGGGGAGTCTGTTCCTGTGTGTGAGGCTGAAAGTCCTACAATAATCCATCTGATGAAAAGCAGCACCAAGGACCAGCGAACGCTGCTCTGTGTGACTGTGAGCTAAACCTTAAAAATGTTCACGTGCTACAATGAAATGGTCCTTTAAGCAGATTTTAAGAGGAATTCAGTCATGACATAAAGCTTCAATTTCCATTGTAGGATTATGAATAACAGCAGCCTCCACTTATTCACACACAATGGTAGCACTTATATGCCTACACACATACATGCACACACACACACACACACACACACACGTGCATACTGGCACACACTGTTGACAATCTGAGAGGGACTGATGACTGACCAGGGTCGGCAACAGCAGCAGCGTTATTGTAGGACTTAAGGATCAAAAAAGAGACCCGCTTTAAGTTGTTTGCAAAGTCTGAATAGTTACAGTTTCACAAGAGCTATTATGCCTAAAATGTGCCGAGGGGGGTGATGGGTGGGTGAAGCTTAGGCGTTCTCTTATTGCATAAGTTGCTTAGTAGCTGTTTGAATAACTGATTATATCACTGAGATCATTAAGAGTCTATTGCTGAGTGATGAAAGTGAAAATGAATTATGTGTTGTCGAGTTTACAGATGTGATCTTACTCGCCAGTCTGCTGACAACAAAGACAATAAAGCATATGAGTTATGAGTGAGATTAAATCACTCATACGAAAACAAAGCAAAGGAAAGATCTTGATATAATCCCTCTGTTCACAACCTTGATTGCATTTAGCTGCTAATCCCCATTCACAGTATCATACAGAGCCTGCAAGAGCTGATACAAGTTCTGAGAGAAAATCCCTTTAGATATAGTCATGTTTTTAAATCTGTGCTGTCTAACATGTTGTAGGAGTTGTTGTTTTTTTGATTCCCCCAAAATGTCTGGTCTCTGCTTCCACTCAAGATTAGTGAATTCCCAGAAAGCCTTTCAACAACCCCAAGGAGGGGTCATGAACTTGTTGCTTTCAGCTGTGGGTCCCATGTAAAGATGGGTGAAGTGATAGTGAAACCATAATAAGAGCAGGCAGGCAAATGTAAGTTAATAACAATAATAATAATAATAATAAAAAAGGCCAGCCTGTCCATGATAGTGGCTTAGAGCCAGAGAGCTCACAGTGTAAAGGTTGGACATCTAACGGAGATATATGGACCGGGTTTGACTCGGTTCTGTGGATGTGGAATTGACTGGGTTGATAATCAAAGCAAAACCAACATGTAAATAGCAAATCCAAGACAAGTGTCACAAAGTACAGAACCACTAATTACTTCTCAGCGGGGGTCAAAAGGTCAAGACCACAGTGTCAAGGTAATACATGCAGATAAGCTTCCTGCGCACCTCTAACGATAGGGTCAGAGTTGGACTCGGGCCACCCAGAGGAACTGTCATGCCTGCGACTGAAAAGAGGGAGGTGCAGCTGGCTAGATTAGTCAGGATTAGAGTTTATCCCCTGCTACCAACAAACTGATGGGGATAACTGCACTCAAGAGTCCAGCACTGTAAGCTAAGCCATTCCATTGTAGGTATTCAGTTGACACTATTAACTGGAGAGAACTGCAGTAAGTGAAGCTGTTGCTGTTTTGATCAAAGACAATCTGGTGTAACACAAGTATAATGCCACTGTAGTGTAAAAACCACAAAATAAATGAATCTGCAGAATAAGTATTGTGCATAATACACTGTGCTGAAATTCATCATGAATAAATATATAAAACTGTAGTGGTTTATAGTGAAAAGACAAGAGGTGGGGATCATCTGCATCGATGTATTTACAAAAGCTATGTGAAAAAGTAATCACATGCACATCGGAGATTCCTACAGTATCAACTGGCAATTTAGATAAAACGGCTGAATCTGGTCAGCTGAACAAGGTGCTCCTTATCCCTGCATCTTTGCACTGAGTTTTGTGTATATTGGATATACTTGGTATTTTGATGAGATTCCCTTTGACTAAAATTCCCTGTCACAATTCAATTGTTACCAACATTTAACAAATAGCCTGTCTGAATTGCAGCACTGGCTGTGGTCCAGGCGTGGAGGAGGCAGAGGGGGGAGACCTCTCCCTGCTGCTGTGGTTACACAGACTCTGACCTGCTGCAGTCGGAGGAAACAGGACTCCTACTGTACAAGTCAAACATCTGCCACTTAGCGGATCCTTTCATCCCCTTCATTACAGCGAGAGCTTGTATTTTCAGCGTGGTTGAGCACAGTAGAAAGCTGAACTTTCACCCCGGTGAGTGGCAGAGCCCGGCTGTAGCCAAAGAAACAAAGTGACAACAGTTAGTTTTGGACTCATTGCCAAACGTGTATCCAGCCATCAGGTTATGGCTGCCAAAGTTAACAGATTGGTTATTATATCTTAACTGGGATCATTATCACCTCCAAGTAATTATCCTTCATATTTATGGGTGAAATTATATCAAGAATGATTTAAGAGCAGCTCATTAACAACGAACTGGACTTCATGTAGACTCAGACTGTTCTAAGCTCAGACGTTTGTTTAATACTGCATTCCCGCTGCGAAAGCCATCTAAGGGGCCGACCAGTTGTCACTTGACTTCCACACTAAACTTCTAATGATGTAAATTTATTGATGTAAGGAAAAGCAGCTCTCTTACAAGGGAAGTCTTTGCATCACTAAATACATGTTACAACATCAAGATCCTCATTCTTAATCACATATTAATCATTTTCTCCAGCTCAATGCTCTCGACTGCCTGTCAATCAAACAGCAGAGTCGACATGGTGTTGTGTGCATTCCTTGTCAATGAGGTTTAAGTTTGTGGACAGCAGGTGGAGCTATTTATGGATTTGCTCATGGTGGTTTTATTACTCTAGTTCCTCTTCTGCTTTGCTCACTTCTTGTTGCTAAAACATAAAAACATGAAGTTTCTTTGTGACTCGACACCGACCACGCATCAGGTTTACACAGAACATCATAAGAAACACATATAGACATGACCTGGGTACAATCTGTATCCTTGCTAGGTTGTATTACGATGTTTAATATTTTATTTTATATTTTATTGATCACCAAAACATATTTCTGTTCACTTGTATCGGTGATGCTGTCAAAGGGATTCAACAGCAGGTTTACCACTCAACATCTGCTAACACTTTATTTACAAGGCTGTGGGGCCCAACCCTGCAAAGTACACTTGATGCTCAGTACTGACATGTTTGACAAGTACAGATGGATGATGGGAAATCATCAGAACATGTACCTGGTAGCCAGACCACCTAAGGTTTGTAGAAAAAAAAAAAACATCCAATAAATCTCTGTTTCTTCTGTACACAGCGAATCACTGAGGGGGAGAATCTACACTCAGGTCCTGATGGCAAAAACATTTTCCATCCATATTTATTCCTTTGGTTCATCCCGTCTATGACTCGGAGACAAAGTGATAAACGTATCTGTATAAGGAGTTCTGGTTTTCACACCAATGTTGTGCAAAAATGACAAAACAGAAGAAGAAGAGCAAGCAAGAAAAAAATGTGAGAAAAAGAAAGAAAGCAGACGAGTATTCTCATGCAAATAACAGCTAATGGTTTTAGCTGAATACCAAATAAGAGTCAGCGATGGCAGTACAGAGGGCAGGACCGTGAATGTTATCCACCCTCCATTACACTCTTTTGTGCTTAAACCAGCACTTATTCTGGTTTAAATATGCTTCTCCCATCTCCCATCTGGAATAACCACAGGCAAAGCATTCAGGAGGAAGATGATAACATTTTGAGCTCTTCCACTGCAGATGGACACGTGTACTTAAACTCACCTATAACATCATTAAAGAACAACAACAACAACAACATATCTACACAGCAAAGACAAAGATGTTGTATCAACTCTGAAATACACAAGTGACAGCAGTGCTGCATCATGCAGGCAGGTCCAGACAAATGCCAGTCAGCTGAGAGACGATTGTGTCACTTTTCAGAGTGTGGTGACTGCATGCATTGTTGTTGGGGGGGGCTTGACCAGCTGGGGAGCTGTTTGTATGAGGGTGGGTGGGTGTGTGTGTGAATGGGGATGTGGACTGTGGGGCTCAGGAATGCTGGGGTGTGTGAACATGAATTCATGTGTATGAGACTATGTGTGTGTGTGAGAGAGACAATGAAAGCCATCCCACTCTGCTCTAAAAGCCTCCATTCATGGTGGACCTGACTCATCTGGTTCTCTGCAGGGCCAAAGGGGGAAAAAAAAAAAAAAAAACCTCAAACAATCTGATTTTACAAGTGACACAACAGAAGATATCTCATCTCATCTCTTGGATTTATTTCTCCCTGTGAAGACAGGACGAGCCGAGGCAGATTTCCCTACTTGACTCAAGATACTGTCGCTTTCTGTCCTCAGAGCAGAACTGAATAAGTACAGGGTGACACTAATCAGCTTGGCTCCATCATTAATTATGCATTTTAGGCAAAGAACAAACAAGGAACAGTAAAATTCAAAATAAGAATGAAATTAAACAGCTAAATTATTAACCATTAAGAAGAACAAGACTGTTTCTAATGATGGTGACAGTAGAAAATGTTGACACAAAAATGCCAAAACAAACAAACATGTACTTGTGCTCTTAAGTGGCTCATGTGCAACAGAACAGAGGAAACTAAAAGGTCTTTTTCTTTATAAAGCAGCCACACACTGTCGCTGCACAGCTGTCACTCAGCCTGTCATCCAGTGCAGGTTGCACTTGCTCCCTCGATAGTCAGAAAGAGTCCAGCTCCCCAGTGCCCCAGCTCAGAAAACTAGGAAACCAGCTCAGCCCTCATGACCCAATTAGAAACATCCCCTGGACGGTGGAGAAACATCAGTCTCTGTCACATCCATCAAACAGTCCCATATGCCCGCTAAGAAAAGCTCCAGATAGTGCAGGGCGCAGGAGGGAAGAGTGTATAAAACACCTGATGTAATGTTTTTACAACTGCTTGTGCTCTTTTACATCAAAATTAAGGTTCAACACATTCACTGGTGAAAGCTGCAACTGCTAAATCAACTCCAGCGGAGGTGGGATAACAACAACATCACATGATTACCTCAAAGATATTTGCTCGAGGGAGTGGAGAGCCGAGCTGCACATACGCAAACGCTTTCCCAGCTGGTCTAAGAACTCGGACCTACAGCCCACAAATCAATCAATAAATCTGAGTTAAACGGGAGGCATGCAAAGCGACCCACATTGCCTGTGAATAAGGGCGATCAATAGAGCAATGGCACATTACATGAGAAGAGGAAGTATGGGCTTCAATTATGGGCAAAGACCAGAGAGCAGCCTTGTAATTGAATGGTTTTGTCCCTGAATGGAGCTAATCTGTTTGGAAGAAGTGAAGCTTTGTGCCGACTTTAAATAGTTACCGAGCTGCAGATTTCAAGTATGGCTGCTTCTCCCTGTCTCTGCTCCACGAGGCCAGTGGTGAATGCATTAGATAAACCAGATTAAGTCACACTTCTACAGAGTTTAGTCTGTCTGGTTCAATGCTGCTTTGGTTTGTGGCTGCTGCGTAACGATGAGGAAAACCATGGCCTTCGAGTACAAAAGTTAAAAAGCTTTAATTTTATGGTTAGCTCAAGAACATTAGTTACAGAAACAACTCCAGGGCCTTTTGGACATGCTGTGGCTTTGATGAGGAAGAAGTACACTGAAACTGCAAGAAGACTGAATAATAAATTCTAGTTCAAGAGTGCCTTGTAGTGGCTTTGGTTCTCTTTATGAACAAGTTATTGATGGCAGAGTCTTAATTGAAGCAGCTGTGGTTTGTGCAGACACCAACAGAAGCAGAGTTGCTATGGCTCACTAGCTTTTATCCCCCACTTTAATGTGTCATCATTATACTAGAACAAGATTTAAGTTTCTCACATCCTTTATCACAGCACTGGGAGAACTCATGCTCACCGACCCAACTCCCACAACAACTGGCATAAAGTCAACATAAAGCAAAGATGAGGATTTATGTACTATATACTATACTATACTATACTATACTATAGGGGAAAAGGTCAGGAAGACAAAGCAACAGTGATGCAAATAGGCATGATTCATAGTTTTAGTTTAAGCTGTCATCACCTGTCACTTATATTTCTTTTCAGAGTGAGCATTAGGTGCAATGGAGTGTGCATGTGTGTGTTGTCATAATCACCAGGGACAATCCCAGGTCTACAGGCCACATTCACTCATTCACACGGACAGACAGTCATGCAGCGCTAACTTCCTCACTACCAAGTGTTTTTATCATTCAGAGAAACTCTGATAATGATGGGACGGCCATCATGGGCAAGGCAGATGGTGGTTGGGCAATGTGTGTGCGTGTGTGTGTGTGTGTGTGTGTGTGTGCCGCCTCGCACTCCTCCCCTTGAAGGCTTTTATTTTCTCTTTCAGTACATCATCACACAAACCTGACAGCTGAACAAGACCAATATGCTCACCTTGTCAGAGACAGACCTGCGACATCAGGCAGTTACAAACACACACACAAAGCCAGACACACACGCAAAGCCAGACAGTCAAACATCCATCCAGACTGAGCAGCAGACAGAGCCTGTTTCTATTCTTCCCTCTACAAACGTAATTAGTTGCTAATATTTGCAAAGGCCAATCTTTTTTGGCCTTTTTGTTAACCACACATTTTGAGGAGGCCTTTAACCTATGAAAAGTTGACACATAAAGGAAGTCTGGCTATAATAAATCTGATCAAACGTAAGAGTAAGACAGACCAAAGAGGTCTTGTAAGATTTCTTCTTAATATTCTACTAGTGAGTAAAAGCAACCTCCCTGTTTCAAGCTTATGATTTACAGTTTTTCATTAAAAGCCAAGAAACCTATTAGTAAAGTTACAGTGCAGTTTCATTAGAATAAAAGGCCCTTTCTTAAGTGGCTCACTCTTGTTGACGACGAGAGAATATAAATATCAGTTTTGTGGGAAAGCTAATGTTTATTATGAGATCAAGGTCATCAGCCTAACTGTACTGTATAATGTTGCTTTGACACAGCCCAGCTGCCTTCTCTATTTGAATACATTTGGTTGTGAAATTAAGTACCTGCATATTTTACTAGATAAGTTTTTTTTTCCTCCACGCCTCAGTGGAGCACATTTGCTGTGCGTGTGTGTGTGTGCTGCTCATCAGCTGTGCCATCTACTTTGGCAGCCTTCAAATATCCACTTTGCCATTATTGTAGGTGAGCAGCAGCCAACAAATCCACTGCTCTATTTGAAAGCTCCTTGAGACGAAGGGCACTGTACAAGTCAGCCACAGGCTGGACACACGTGAACGATAGGTGATAGAAAATCTTTTACTTCTTATGTTTTAAAAAACAAAACAAATCATGTCATCTCAGTGGCTGCATAAAAACAAGTGACCAAACATGCACTCACAGAGGAAAGGGAGGGGGCTAATCTCCATCTACTTTGGTAATCCACCACATGATCACCTCTCAACCCAAACATGCGTGCGTGGTCATAAAGACCCATCTGGACCCAGATTGGCAGGCAAAAGGCATTTGCTGACATTCATATTACAATATGGATTTTTGATTGTTGTTTTTAGGAGGCTGAGATAACACAATATACAAATCTGCAAGTGAATTTGTTGATCCCTTGTTCTTGTATCTGACTAATGCCACTATGTCAACACAACAGGTCTTTTCCCCGCTTCACCAGGAGCGGACAGAAGGCTGCTGCTGAGATTAAGAAGATCATAACCACAGGATTAGTGATTACCATCTTACTTTCAGGGATTTCTCATCTGCGTGAGTGGCGGAGGCCTGTACAGTGCTGATTTATGTGCTGCTGGCAATGAAGGAGGTTAAATCATATTGCAACAGCTATAGTGTTATGTAGTGCCATCACTCAACTGAGCAGAATGTGTATGGTTATGTTGTGAGCTCTGTAATCAATAGCTCTTTGGATGCTTCGGTGTAGGCCGTTTTAAATGACTGTCCAAGTACTGGAGCTACGGCTGACAAAGCTTATTTCACAATAACCGAGACAGACTGTGCTTCATCCAACAAACAGGGTGGTTATGTTTTTCACAATCATCATCGACTGCATCTTTTCATGCTGTATAATACAAAAAGAATAAGTAAGGGTCAGAGAAAAGATTTGATTACTATGTATGTTGTGGATATTTATATTTTACGCTTTATTTCTACAATTCCTTATGAATGTACTTATTATTTTAAAAGCTTAAGACCTCATTTTACAGCATATTTTTTCTTTGATCAAAGTATAAAACTAGCATGACTCAGATTCATGATCCACTTTACTCATTGGCGCAAACTGATTGAAAAATTATGCATCCAAACCACAATGATAAAAACAGACCAACAACAGATGTCAAACTGTCGCTATGAAAGCAGAGAAACATGCAAAGCAGCTGATATAAATCATGGCAATTTTTAACTTCAACTTGGAATAATACATTTAACTGTGCACTCTAAGGTCATCATTCAAGCGGCACAGTCAATGATGGGGGTGCGGGGGTCGTAGTAGACCATGGATTTCCAGCTCATCAGAGCATTAAGGTGAGTGATGGGGGGGACAACCTGAACACTCCTCTGACAGATACTTCCTTCTAAAATTACATTCTTCCGTGGCTTGTAGTCATAGCAGTGCATCTGACAAGAGAGCTCGGCACTTAACACATCAGTCTGCTCTGTAGGAAAGAATGAAAATGCCCCCCCAGCTGGGAATGACATCATGGAAGGACTCAGGAACGACTGCATGCGGAGAGACGGCAGATCTTTCTACGTATATGAAACCGGCTTATCAAAACAGCCTGGGGCCAAAAACAGAGAGGTGCGTGTGGTTTTGCATTTCAAAAGATGTTGCTGTCATGATATCCAACAAAGACTTGTGCGGATTCTGAACATTTACAAGTTAAACTCCAGGTATCACTCACAGACTGATAGACAAGATAAACAGATGATGACAAATGTGCATTAGCTTCAGCGGGATTGACCTCGAGTCCTTTTGGTTAGGGGTCTGTCGCTAACCACCATGACACTCTATGGAGACAGCGATCTATTCCCTTCCCTCTGTGTCTACATCAACAATGTGTGTGTATGCGTCCAGCATAAAAACAATATTTACAGAAGTAATTCACAACAGCAAATGCAGCACCACAGGCAATCCACATCATAATGATGCCAATCAGAACTTCACCTGAACCAACTCGCACAGTTTCAAGGACTTGAGGCGCTGTGGAACTATCAATATTGGTTTATCTACCACAGAGACAGAGGGACAAAAACAAAAAAATTGCTAAAGATGGGCAAACTCTGTCAGCAAAGCCAACACATATCAGCTTCTCTGGCATCTCTCCACTTGGGCTGAGTTTCTCTTTCATTTCAGAAGAGATAAACAGTCTCTCTCTGACTATCTTGTTCCACAAAGCCCTCCAACAAAGTTCATCCCAATCTGACCTGAGCACAAATCTTAAACCTACTGGTATTTTGCTAACACAAACAAAACTGTGCACTAAGCATGATGAAGTGTTCTGCAGAGTAACTCGAATGCATCTTATCGATACCTATATACCGACGTAGGCACAGACAAGTGTGAAGAGATGATATATAGCTTTTACAGGGTGTGAGGATCATCAGTGTCAAAAACACTCCACTTGGAAACAATTACCCACTTTATAACAATTTCCTTGGCTTGGCTCATTGTTTCCTGGCAGTTTAACTCCTACAGTTTCCGTGGCAAACACCACAAGCTGTCATCAGGTCTGGTCCCATCTGGCACTTTCACCTGATAAACTGTAGCTCGTTCCAGTCACATTAAGTTGGCTCCCATTGTCAGTGCTTCACTTGGGCTACAATCAATCACCATGCAAACATGTTTGTTTGGCAGTGTAGACCGCTGCTGGACGTCTTCCACTGTGCCTTACTATGTGACTTATTGTGCAAAAAACATATTTTCCTGTTTCAGTTTGGACATAAAACAATAACAGTTACTGACAAGGTTGGATACTGGCTGCAGCTGTGAGATTGTGTTCGGTTTTGTAAAAAAATCTGAAAATAATGAATAAATATATGAATAAAAACATTCCCAACATATTACAGCACTATATCAATATCAAAACTAACAAATGCATGCTGGGGATTAAATCTTCTCTCACAATAACACTGAGTTGATTGAAGAGACGACCTAAAAACATGGATCAACCTGGTGCTTTGTATGATTCACACAATGCTATCACTGGAACGATATCAGCTATTGATATGCAGATGGTATCATTACTTCTTTGAGGCACGTCACAATGGAAGTGTATCATCCACAGCCCCCCTGAACATGCCACGACTTGGAGAAGAGGTTGGTGCTGGTGGGGTTTCAGGGATAGAGAAAGAAACAGAGATATGGAGACAATACAGAACAAATGGAGAAGAGTGACTGAACAAGTTGAGACAAGAGCTGGAAACAGACAGACGTATCGCCAAGAAATATTATTTACACATACTACACATTTTAGACATTTTAGAGGCTGAGAGCCATCGACAGATACCTGAACTACCACTGAGCACATAAAAAGTCAAGGAAATAAAGAAACTAAATTTGTCAATATTCCCCTTATAAATTGTGCTTATTTGATTTAAATGATAGATTTGAAGCAATAGCTCAAGTATTGATCAATTAGTCAACTGACTCTTCAGTTGTTAGATAAACAGTTGTTCTCAGTTTCCAGCTTCTCCAATGGAGGGACTTGTTTCCTCTCTGTCACATATCATGGTACAACTGAACTTCTGTAAAACAGGACATCTGTAGATTTCAGATTTAGATTTCAAATTTTGACCAAACAGACAACAAATTAATAGAAAAGATAATAAGCATGTAAGTCTGTCATAAAAATAATCTTAAGTAGTCAGACTAGACCCAACTGCAAGTTAAAGTATGAAGCCAGTCTGAGAGAGGTTGGGCAATCCTCTAGTGTGTTCTGAGATGTGCAAGACAAACTTTCTGGCAACAACTGTCAGTCTATTAGATTTGTTGTTTATTATTTTATACTGATTCTAATGAATATGATTGACTCCCTCAGGAAAACCAGCAAACAACATGAGATATTTCAGGAGCTTAAACTGTTGTACTTGGCTTTAAGTTAACTAATACAATGTCTTACAGCTCGTGTGTGAAGCTGGACTTACTTGTCTAGTTTTATGTTACAAAAATCAAAGTTGTTTCATTTTCACTGATACGTGCTGTGTGTTTATTTCTACACTGGATGTTGTTCCTGAAGAAATGTTTAAATATAACAAAGTCTGACTCTGAGTTATTGTCTGACGGTGTTTCTTTGAAATTCATTTGCCGCCAGCAAAATATTCCTCAACCACCACTGAGAAGAAAGCCAATTCATCAAACCACCAAGGTGTGCTCTGTGAACAGACCCAGTCAGATCGTCTCTTTGGGTTCCCATCCACTCAAACACCCTGTGGCTATACGACACAAATCAATCAGGCTCAAAACTCATCAAAGGGAAGTCTGGCTCTTCTGAAGTTCAGAAGGGCTTAAACACCATCATTAACTACAGCGCCACTGACGAGATGGTGAGAGGAAGCGGCCGTCAAGGAAGTAATGAACGCAGGTGTGAACGCTTCATATCAAGGTGCTGGGAGTTAGAGACGGTGCCGCTGAACGCTATTTTGTGAGCTTAGTTCCCATGGTGACACATTTTCTTATTCAAAAGTGGGCAATAACAGTTGGAACAAAAGTAACACAACTGTGGAGGATAAATGTACCTGGTTGCTTGTGATGCAGCTTCCCACAAGTGCAGCTGTGTTGGAGACAGCACACAGAAACAACTACTGCTGTGATTGGTCAGCTCGGGCTCCAACATGTTTCCAGTGCTGGTTTAGGTTGTTAGTACAGAAAAAAACAAGAGGCAAGTTCAAGATCCAGCAGACTTTTCCTTCACTGTAACACCTAATTCATCTGTGTTTCCTGATCTAGCGAGGCCATTAAAGTGCAGACAATTTCCTCAGCATAAAGACGAATCTACTTCTCAATTGAAATTTCAACAAGTCACATACAGTGCAAGGTCTCCCACCTTTACCCAAGACACAACATGTGTGAAGGATTACATGTGATATGTAACAAACTCATGTCAGCTTCATAATTCAAGACACGTCCATTTACCCTTACCATGGAGCTACAGCAATGAATAGGGGGAAAAATCTTACACTAAACTATAAATCTGTTCCTAGCCCAGATGCAACTACGGCAGGACCACCAGAAGATGTTGACAGAGAAGCATAAATCTGATTTTCAGCAGCAGCCTTGAGGGTCTCTATGTGGTCAGCTAGTGCGTGGCAAAGATCATATTATTCTCACCTGCCAAAACAAACCTCCAAGTTAATAGGAGGAACAAATCACCTCAAACAAACTTGGTATGAACAGGTCTCATCACCACGGGGTGATCAAGCATGCCCGTGCAAGACAAGTCTGTGTTATGCAATTGTTTTCTTCTATTTGAGTTAAACTGTGTGTCTTCTTAATGAAGTATTTTAATGTAGCACAGAGGTCTTTGTTTCCTCTGTTAGCTGCAAGTATCATTAAAGGAATAAAACACAGGCAACAGGTTAGAGAGGTTGTTTCCAACCAAGGTGAGTGGCAGATGAGGTGCACAACACCAGAAACACAGGTCACTGCTGTTTCTTTGCATGTGCTGATTAGTCACTGGCAATAGATGGCAAACACAGGACCTGTTATTGCAACCTCTCGCCTCAAGTCCTGACACCTTATATGACACAGGAGCTGAATATAAGCAGTCAAAGCCCGACCACTGGGCTGCTGACTGAGGTCTTTGTGTTCATCTGTTCACTAAGGAACCAGTGACCTGTCTCTGGTTCCCTGAGGTGACTGAGGGACCATCACCAGGGGTGTATGGGTAATGAAATCAGCCCCCATGGGGAAAGGGTGATAGAGGAACAACACGGGAGCAGTATCAGTTCCTCTCCACCTTTTCAGCCCTCAGCCCTGAGCTGCTGCTGAGATTCTAGGTCACTAGTGACTTTTTAAAGATGTGATATGGGCCTCTTGAGGAGTGTGGTGCTACTAAATAGGCCTGTAATGGCCTCTGACACGCTTAAAGAGGATCTGTCATATGTAACCCTACTTTGAGATGTCATGTATTTCCATACCCCCATTTCGGTTTAAACACACCACGTTAACAACAACATGTGAACATATGTCAGATGCTAGATTAACATAAATGCAGTCTGGCAGTTGACGCCAGAGACAACAATGGTTAAGCCAGTACAACTACTGTCTAATATTTCGCCTATTCATGTTGTTCAATTGTCTCAGTGCTGATGCTGCTTATCTTACATTCAAATGAAGAGACACACCTGAGTAGCAACAAGTATCAACCGTCTATCAACAAGAAAGAGAAGGTGCAGCAATAAATGGTGGAAAAATAATGCGCAATGATAACAATATATACATAAAAATGGACAAATCTGCTGTGCTCAGAGGGGAGGGGGTCCATATGTGGAAGTCTTATAATCCCTACAAACACTCTTGCCATGCTAAATCACAGTGGGCTTCAAATCTGATTTTTAAGCCTTTCTTTAAACCTCCAACGTGGTGACTACATTTCTAACAACGTGTAGGTGATAATCATCCAGTTCGACAAGAGGACAGCTCACTGCAGGATGACAAAGTCAAACGCAATGGGGGCTGGCAAGTGTCGTGATTGAAATTCTCCCAGAACAAAACCTCGTTTGTGTGATTGTTCACCAGGCTCGCAATGAGGCAAAAATCCATTCCACATGATGCATTCATTGTTTTCAGCCAAACATGCACCAGGCCCCACAGCAGCCACAGCTACTGTACAATGGCCCTCACCAAAAAACAACTGAAAGCCTGCTGCAACATTCAGGAGGGTCCCTACAAATATGTAAACCATCCTATGGGGAATGTCCCTGCCTTACAATAGTTAATGCCATTGTATGTAACTGTGTTTTTTGGGTGAAAGCAACTACGTACTAGCTTTCTCAGACACATGTTAATATAGGAATGTCACAGTATGAAGATCACACCACTGATTCATTCAACATGTGATAAACACACAACGAAGCCACACAGTAACTCTCTTTGGGGGGAACTTAATGGGATTATAATAGTGATTTCTGCCCAAATGTGTATGAAATAGTTGCTGTTTGAGTCACATTTCAACAGGTGACGAAGCAATAAAAATCAAACTGCCGTTTGAAGGAGAGGGCGCTACAAATACAGGTTGCAAACCGGTAACTAAGGCCACACAATTACAACACAAAACACCTGCGCGGAGGGGGAAGCACAGTGCTGGAGAGTTTCCTCAGTATTTGGTACCGTCACTCACCTCTATCCATTTCTGCGCCTCTTGAAACGCGGAGTCTGCGGCCGACTCACTCACAGGGTGATGCTGATGAGACTGTCCTATGTCTGCAACCGGACTTGCCATTGGCGTAGAAGCTCAGCTCTTCCAAGTATTAAAGCCTGTAAAAAAAAAAAAATGTGACAAAGCAGCTCGGAGCCGCGGTATTCCACCGAAATCAGCCGTGAACCGTGTCAGTCTGCCCGCTCTCCTCCGTCGGTTGTAGGTGTTGCAGCAGCAGCAGCAGCAGCAGCAGCACCGGCGAGGCACACGAACCAGTTGCTGCTCTCCGGTGTCGCTCCTGTCGGCGTCTGTAAGGAGACAACCAGCGTCAAGTCAAGCACAGGCACGTACACGACTTCCGGTACGAGCACTCAAAATAAAAGCTTCAGTGGAAGCCCAAAGTGCATTATTGAGGGCATTCAAACATGCGCACTTTTACCTCAGTACTAGTCTGAAATACAGTTTGTAGGTGCTTCATGGCAAATATTGTCCTTTCATTTCACTGGCTACATTAATGTTGGAGCTTTAGTTGGGTGACTGCAGACTGTATAACAAAACATAATTTTAGTGAGTGATGGAGTTTTAAAAATGTATAAATTACAACACTGCGGTACGGTAACTATATTTTCCAGTCCTATAGTTTCCAGTTTTCAAATCTAACCCAGGTTCATGTTCATATTTTCTGGATTACAGCAAACACTAAGTAGTGGATATGTAGACAATACAACCAAACAAGCTTCCTAGACAGATATCACACTAGAAAAGACAGCAAGTACATCAAGTGACAACTAACCTGTCATACATTATATAATTTATGGCGTTTGATAGCTGATATCGTTTTGCTAACAACCATACAGTCTGTGCTAACTACTCTTTGCTAGCTTCATTGTTACGAGCCCTCACCAGGGTAACACTGAGCCGCCCGCGCTTCTGCAAATGAAATAAATTAACTGCAATTATCACATGTACAACTAACACTAAAATAAGCAAAGAGTATAACTAAACATATGAACGCGCTAGCAGGTTTAGATGGCGTGTAAACATGGCAACTGGCCAGCTCCGGAAACGAGACTTAAAGAGACGTATATGTCCGCTACAACATGAGAGGACTTTTCATTTGAAATAGTAAAAGGACTTGTTGATGTTGGACGGTCTCGTGATTCAGTTACTATAACACAGGAGAGGCCGAACTAGCCGACCCCGAAAAAACACCTGTTACCTTTCGGCGGTTAGGGTAAGGCGGCGGCCATGTCTCCGTGGCTGTGTTTGCGCCAAAGAGTTTGAAAGACCAAACGACCAATGGGGAAGGGCCAGTATGTGGCTGACCAATGGCGTGACACCATCATTCAATTTCCCCATCGCCCAGTGGTTTGTCAACTGCCTCATACCACGCCCACTTTCGAATCAGAACGGCTTTAAAGAAAGTAGTCGGCCATTTTTTTTTAAACGGAAAAAATTGACAAGTGTTGAACATGGACCGGCAAAATATTAACAAAGGAAAAGCAAGAATACGCAAAACGGGTGAACGGAAGTGATTTAAAACTCGATATTTATTACAAGGAATACCCTCAAACAGCCAAAAGCCTGGAGGAAGTGGATACCACAGCATTTCAAACGAAGGGAAACATGGAAGCAGCTCAGTGACAAGCTACCGAAAATCCCGACTTCAAGGTGAGTTTTCAGTTGCTGTTACATTAACAACATGTCGTGAAAAAAAAGCCCAAGTCCTGACATGTTAGCATTACTGTGTGAAAAGTCTCTGGGAACAGCTTTGGGATTATGTGTGTTTTAGCTCTTCTGTTTATCAGACTTGGTATGAAAATTATCTATCACATTTTCAGTTACTGTTTTTCTGGATGACCTTTGACAATTGAGATGTCCTGGGTTTTGGTCTAGAACTAGTCTGGTGTGGTGCTGTAATGGGCATTTTGCATTAATTAAAACGTCACGGTATTTTTCATTTATCATTTGAGTTTGTTCGTTGTTTGTCTATTGTCAGCCAGTTATGTCTGACCAGATCTCCCACTGGCCGAGTCCTTATTTAGTGGTCAGTATTCAAGGCTTTTATTTTGGTTGCAAACCCTCTTTGATACTGGTGGTAATCCAGCACTTGTTGGCTAACTTTACATAGCCGGACTGACAGGACCAGCACACCGCAGTATGATTCGCTCCAACAGCCAAAAATACTCAGAGCAAGCGCCCGCTCCACCACCAGCCAATGAGGCCAGCGACACACTGGGGATCTCACACCCACTTTCATTATATGGGGCAAGTGACAGAGGAGAGAGTTCACCGATTTACAGCCAAGGCACACAAAAGCTGAGGTTCACCTGTGACCTTTAGTTACTGAGGCGGTTAACAATCAACTAAATGATACTATTAAGGTGCTTTAATGTTCGCCAATCACTATATTTTCATCTTTAATTTCATTCTGATGCAAATGATGGCGTCTGTGATTAGTTAAAGAAACAGATCTACGCTTCTTTTGCAAACAAATAAGTTGGGTAAACATAAAAGTTCAGCTGGGATACCCTCCGTAAATCATAAAATTGCTAACATGAAAATCCTTTTCTGGTCAGAGTGGAGTAACTGTTAAATCTATTCATGTGTGTACTTCTTTGAGTACAGAAAACCCCTCCAATAGCCATTGCCTGTTGTCTGATGTAGCCTATCTTACAGTTACAAGGAAGCTTGTAGGTAGGTGTGAATCAAGTGTAACTTCCAGGGCCTGCAGACATTCAGAATAACCCACAGGGATGGTGATATTCTTGCATCTTTGCTGACCTCTTGGGGAAAAATGCAGCACTACTGGAAACCAGCAGGAGGGGCTTTCAAATGCAGGTCTACTTGTGTGTATCCAGTAGTTGCCACACCTCCCTTCTGTCTCCTAGGTGTCTACTTCCTGGATACTGAAAACAGTTAACCGTGGTTTTCGCTCTCAGTGATTTTTCTCCCGTAAGATCTGCATCGAAGAGAAAATTATGGTTTCATTTGCAGTAGGGCTGCGCTATACGTACGCTGGTCACGTGTTTGACTTACCAGAGTGACTCCCACCTGTGTTTGACAGGACGCACTTTGAACCTGGACAGACAGCTTGGTAAGTATCACTACTATTGTGTCAACTTACTTTATTTGTTTAATGAGCTACTAGATTACCTAGGGTTTATTATTTGGACCTGCACAGAGTTAACCACATATGTTTATGGATGCAAACTTTGTGATAAAGTCATATATGAGGTTATTTCTGTATTTACTTAAGATCCACAAGTCTGTTTTCTATTTTTCTGATTTTTTCTTTTTTAAACAAGTATGCTCCGATGTGTCATGTTTGTCTGTTACCTAAAGTCTAGTTATGGTTGCTCATGTTACAGAGTGCATGTAAAACTATAACCAAAAAGATTTACATTCTTTGAGTAAACTAATAACAGAATGATAAAACACTGATTTAATAGGTCATAAATTGCAAATGTACGTGTAAAATCTGGGTGTGATGTATTTATGGTACTATAAGTTGACTGCCAAAGCGGCTAAACATCCATTTGTGGTAAAACACAATAACATGTGAAGTGGCTTCTCTCTCAAAGGGATGGCTGAGAGTCTGCAGGTTTCCAGCGCAATAGCATATTCATTCAGGGGGGTTCTTGCTGTATTGTTTGACTGACACAAGCATCTGCAGACGCTCTCCCCACCACAGTGCAGAATGACCACATTTAGCCAGCAGGGGGTGCCAAAGGATAATGTTTGTCTTACTTATCTCTTTTATAACTGTAACTGCGACAATGGTGCACATCCTGTCTTGTTTTACTGTTCTTTGACAGTCAACTTTGAACTTATGAAATTCTAAGAATAAGATACCGATCATTAAAGAATATCACTTGTTAACCAGAAAAAAAGTACAGTATATCACATAATTTACTGTATGGCATTATTAATCTGCTGAAAATGTCTGCAACCTTATCTCAGCTTCTCCATGTTTTATCCACAGGTTTTGAGGTTATCTCCAACATCTACTCAAATGTGGCTGATTGCAGTGTCTCTCCCACTGCTTCCTTTTACCTTCATCATGGTATCCAGCTGGTTTCGTGTAAAAGTTTCCACGTTGTGGCGTCGAGCTCTGGGCTGGACACTGAGGCTGGTGCGAGGGACAGTGTGTGCCAGGAGCACCCACGCATTTGTGTTCTCTAACTGCACCCATGGCAAAGTTGACAGTGTCCTGGAGACCTTTAACCTTTACGCTGAGACACACCCGTCTTTATGCATCGGTCCAGAGATTGGTAAGTAAGCATGAAAATCACTTTTCACATTCACCGAATATAGCGCATGGTGGAGCTGTCTTTCAGTTCAAAGTAGTGCATGAGTTAAGATTATGTAGCTTTCCACCAGTCTACTAACAACTGATATTAGTGATGCGTGTGGATATTTTGGATCAGGAGCTCAAAGCTTTAAAGTCACTCAATCAAAAGACTATAATTTAGGTTGCACTCTCAGCATCAAGAGAAAGTTGTATGCCATCAAAACCTTGCCTCAAAGAAATAAACAGTATCTTATCAGTGTTAAATAGCGACAAAAAAAACAAAATGTCTTGACTGTCTTTGCTGCAGCAACACGAGGGGTTAAGAGAGCAGCATGGATGAAACTAATGTTGTTGATTTAGTGAGTTGCTGTTGATGAAGCTTCCTGAGAGTGGTGCTCTTTCCCTTGCTTTAATAGCCCGTGTGGCAGAGCACAGACCACTCACCATGACTACCCATTCCTTCCTCTGTTTTATGTTCGAAGAACTCGGCACATTTTCCCAGGCATTGTTCAGAACAGCAGTAGTAAATGTGTTAATGCTTTGGCTATATGTTGTACCAGAAGTTAATTAAGGTGGAGGAAATATGAGTCTTTAAAGACACTTTATGAAAACGTCACAACTCATTACTTTAAAAAATAAGTCTGTAACTTTGGAGATTTGTTTTAACATTATGGAATGAAAAGTGACTCCACATTAGACATTATATCAATGATATTAATAATACTGACAATTCTGTTATTAAGTCTAATTACTTTGTTCTGCCCACAGGCAGGTTGATAGAAAACCATTAGTTGAGGAAACTGCTGCTCCCATGTTCACAGTATATCAAACTGAACTCTCCATTGTGTAATCCACCACCCCCAATTTAATAATCCCTACATTTAAATTAAATAATCAGTCTTTTTTGACATTTCAGATCAGTAATTAGTCACAAATACAAAACGAGTATGGCACATTATACCAGTTTCAGTGTAATGTAACATGATTAGTCAGTCGGCCAGTCCTTTGTCAGTAAAGGCACATTACAACAGAGAAATTAACTCCAGGCTTGTTTTGTTGGTTCAGGTGTGGCGTTGGATGAAGTGGTGAGGCGTGTCCGTCCCTCCAGGGTGTTGGAGCTGGGGATGCACTGTGGCTACAGCTCAGTGCGCCTGCTTCGTCTGCTGCCC
This sequence comes from Caranx ignobilis, assembly GCA_021432705.1. Lineage (NCBI taxonomy): Eukaryota > Metazoa > Chordata > Actinopteri > Carangiformes > Carangidae > Caranx > Caranx ignobilis. Next base: position 22,598,512 of record MU269981.1, read on the forward strand.
CCTGCAGGCAGGCTGATCACAGTGGAACTGGATCCACTCATAGCAGACCTAGGAGAAGAAATCATCCTGGTGGCCGGCTTCAAGCACTCTCAGGTACAAACATTGATGATCATTGATGATGAAGAGATTTTAACCTCTGATCTTCCATTTTCCGATTCCCCTCAGTTCCAGGTGTTGACATCTAGCTCAGCGGAGGCCATCCCAACATTACACTCGTTTCTTGAGCCTGATGAAAAACATGGGGAAGACTTCAACCTGGTGCTAATGGACCACGATCCTCAACTGTACCTGCAAGATTTACTGGCTCTAGAGAGAGAAGAGCTCCTCTGCCCCTCTGGCTGCTCCGTCGTTCTGATCAATAGGAGGAGAAGAGCTGAGGACCTTAGAGAAGTCCTGGATCACGTCAGAGTGAGAGCAGACTGCTGCAAAGTCAAGACAGAACTTCAGAATATGGTGGAAATCTTCTACCAAAAAGAAAGTGGTAATGTTGGATGTGACAGCAAAATATAACAGAGTCCGATTTTAGTTATTGTCGACAAATAGTATCAAATACTTTCATACTGTTACCCGGTGGTGTTTTTCTTTTGACACAATAGAAAAATAAAAATCCAATAGACAGACATAGTGAAGTGAAGTCAGCAGTTTTCAGTTAAAACTGTCTGTACTGTTGGAGTTCATACAAGTGACAACAATAACACACAAACTAAATGCAGAAAGAAAAGGTTCAGATATTCACTCGTTTGTCCTAATGTGAAAACCTTAAAGAGCTTGGACAATGGTTTCTCTCAACCAAAACAAAGGACAGATTTTTAGAGGCAGAGCACAGACTCACCACTTGATGGTGCACTCTGCTTTTCAAAAGAATAGAAACTCAGGCATTGACCAGGATCTGACGAGGTGCTGAGCCTTTAAAGGAAAATACCACCTATTTGATGTAGTCAACATCTCTTCTGTTGCCACAGAGTAAAGTCATCCTTTTTGAATTTCCTGATTTACCCATTATGAGGTATTTGACTTGCAGCTGTCTTATTCTGACACACACTCCCTCTTGTCCATGTGATGTTATGTACTTACAGACCCTAGTGTCAGTGTTTACAATGAAATAAATAAAGTGTTATTGAGGAAATTGCTCTCAGCCGATCTTTTACCCCCCCCCCCCCCTTTTTACAACCATCAGCAATCTTGCTCTAAGTGGCTATAATGTCTGAGATTCACTGTTCCAGCAAGCGTCCTAAATGAGGAGAATCAGCGTTGTCTTCTGGGTAGAACTCAGATGGAGGTTTTCTGAATTAGCCTCTAATGGCACTGCTGAGGCTTTCAAAGCAGCTGGAAAGCCATTACATGGTTTAGAGACAATTTAGTGCTGAATTTAAATAAATAATATTTGTGCAATAACACGATTTAATTAAATGCAATATTTCCAGGAGCCTCCGGGTGGGTCCAGACTCTGGGTCACAGCGTGGTGAATGTTGTACTGAGTAAAATTATGCAAACTTACTGCAGTTAAAAAGAGACAGAGGGAGAGAGAGTCAGGGGAAGGGGTGTACATTTATGAATTAGACATGGAGGTTAGGTAATACACAGAAAGGGATGAGAACGCTGCAAATCCATCCAGTTGAACTGCTCGCTGTTGTGCATCTCTATAGAGCAGAAGCTGCTGGTACAATATGACTGAGCTGCATGAATACTTAATAATCTCATACATGGATCACTATTTGCATAGCAGGGGAGGCAGCAATTGATTTTGTTGAATTAGACTTTGAGGGAGAAAAAAAACCTCTTGATTTCCAGGAAATATGCTTATGGCTTTGTTTGCCACTTGGGTTGTTTATTATTTATGAGCTGAACAACACTGACTCCTGTCTGACAAAACTAGCCAAAACTCTAGCTTACAAGGTTGCATGGATTTCGGGGAAGTAGCAGACATTCACTTGCTGTCCAACTGGCCTTAGTACTTCCATAGTGAATCATCAACCAACAAAGTCAAGCACGTAATCAAAGTATAACTTCTTCCACATTAAGATGACCCGGGGGAAAAAAAGTCGACGCCCACTCAGTAAACGATTGCCGGTCTGAAAGTCAAAGGAGTGAAAATTATGACCGTTAATTAGCAATCTGGAGCGTTTAGCGAATAGCATCATTCTGGGTGGGTGTAATCATCTGTGCGGGATTTTTTTTTCATCCATTAGAAGGAGTTTGTAATTTGTGTTTTCTCTGAATGAAAGAACTATGTGTCTTGATGACAACAAAGATCTGATTCTTTGGATCCTGTTTTCTAGCAGAGTTTGTTGTCTTTGTAAATATTTACTACTCTGAGTTTCTCTGACAGCATATGTGTTGCACTTACTTTTAAATTGTGGCCTGATATTTCCATTGAAGTCAGAAAAACGCTATAATGTAGAAGTTATTTCTTCACTGACTGTACCCTGATACAAGATTTATGTTTAGCTTCAGATCACCATTATCATCTGTGATACATTACAAACTATAAATACACACATTTCATATTTGTGTTGACCTAGCATGATCTTTTTTTGTGATGATATTTACAAATTTGGCTTTTATGGACCTTCAGCCAGCTGTCATGTACCACAGGATAATGGCTTTTTGATAACAGGAGCATTACGCTCACACATGTTGTACCCAACATGCTCCCAAATGGCCAGTGTGTGTATGTAATTGCACATAAAAGTAGACGGACTGTAATGACTGCTCATTAGCTTCCACCATCACACCACCTCAGCCCTGATAGTCTCCCAACTTCCCACAGTGCAAGTGTTAGTGCCAAGACATGGTCAATTTCCCAGCTGTCGGAGGTGATTTAACATTTCCTCGCCGTCTCTCTCAGAGCACGACTAGTATATACAGTGATGTACAGCCCAATGTAAACACCTTGCACTAGGACCAGGTTCCCTAAAACAAAACAAAAAAAAAAATCCTGTTTTAATGGCTTCAGTTTCTGGGTTCCTCCTTTGTACTGTGCCATGGAGGCTCCAGAGCGGATGTAAACACAGCTTTCGATTATAAATCACACCCTAAAAAGAGCCACGCTCTGCTGCCCTCAGGCTCTCTGCACAAAGGCCCTTCATACCCAAACACCCCACATTGCACTGCTGGGAACCTCCAACCCACCATTCACTGGGATAAATTCACAGAAACTTCTTCAGTAGCTGTGTGAGCGTCAAAGTTATGCAGACAATGTTATATTCATCTTTTGTATTGTGTTTGCTGCTATGCCATGTATGACCCTGTTTGCTTCACTTCGAGGAGATGCTCTGTTGATATATTTCATTTGAACACACATACCGATGAATATAATCAAAAGTGTGATATTCTGTACTTGCACGACAGAAATAGAGCTGCACAATCAATACGCTTTCTGTAACTTCCACACTTTGCTCCACTTCCACCGGCATGTGAAATAGTCCTCTCTACTAAATGACATACTAAACTGTTCTGTTGCACAATGATTGATTTGAGTATATCCCGACATGACCACATGGTTTGTCACTATAAGGCTGCGTGATATACAAAAAGTCATATTGTGATTGTTTTGGTAGATTGTAGTTCTGATTTATGAAGGATTGGTCATTTCATTTCCAATGAGGTGATTTTTTTGTTTGGTCTTGTACCAAACAAAATGTTCTTTCACATCTGATCTATTTGGATATAGCACCAGGCATATTGCAATTTCAATTGTATTTTGTGTAATCATGCAGCCTTAATGACAACAACCAAAATGACTCATTGGGAACTTTGTTGGTGTGGCACTGTTTTTCTGAAGGTTTAGAAACTAAAACAGCATCCAAAGGGAAAAGTCATGGTCATGATTAAATGAAACCAACCTCATTTACATGAAGTTATGCTGGAAAGGTCACGCTCTTCACATGGCCACCAGGGTAGCTGTGTGGTAATTATAAGCTAAGTCTCTAAATCAAATGTCAAAATATACTGTTTTCTCCACTTGTATCTTGGGCCTGATAATAATTACAATTGGATAAATAAATAAAGGTTAAAATTACAGCTTCCTCAAGTAACCTTTGTCACATCAGCGACAATAAAAGCCAAAAGAAATCAGTGCTGACTTCTAGGAAACAAAGAGCGTTTTGTTGACCCAGTCATCTACACTGACCTCCTCCATCTGCACATGTCCCAGCCCTCCTACAACGACGTCACACTATTTCCTCATTTGCCCTCCTGATGGACAAGACTCATACCTCCTCAAGCTGCTACACGGCCTTGGTACTTGAACATGAACTTGAACTGAGGCTGTCATTCACCTTGGGAAGGCGGTCGCTTGTAAATATAAGACACTCTGGCATTTGAGCAAACTGTGAAGCCTGTCATTGTCAGCGTCCAGCCGCGTCATCAGGTCACTGAATATTCAGAAGTCACAGGGACAAATGATGGGGGAAGTGTTTTGCTTGTTAGGAATTAACTATTGAAATGAAGATGACAGTTGTTCTTTATTCAAACATTATTGATCAGACTACAGTCTACTCAGTATACAATGCTCATAATAATAACAATTTGTATTGTTGCTTCTGTTATGAATTTTCACAGACCTGAACCACAGCAGCATCAACATGTCTAATGGCGGCATAAACACTTGTTTACAACAAAGTCATTCTAAATTCACACCATGTTTCTTCTCAGGCACGGAGAGAACAACCCCCCCCCATCACCACCACCACCAACACCACCACCCCCCGACCCCCCTCCTCTGCGGCTGGTTCATCAACTGGAGTGGGCAGAGCGAAAGGAGAAAGGAGACTCCTGATGGCCTCTCCAGAGACCAAGGGACTTCTATATTTGGTACGCTGTGATAGCCTGCCCCCCAACACCCCAACACACACACACACACCCGCACGCTACTCACACTGCTTTGTACTGCTCACTTCAGGTTGTATAATAATGTTGTGTCCTCGCATTTGATTGCTGTTGCTTTAAAATGCTGTTTTTCCACGGTGACGACAGCCTCATTTAAAGACTGTCTGATGTGCACTATTGATACATTACAGTGGGTTTTCAAGGAGATGAATAGGCTCAGGCTTTGGTACAGTCCCCCCCCCCCCTGTATCTGTACAGTGCATCCATTTGTCTATGTATCTATCTTTCTATCTATGGCTATAGAGGGAAGCTTGATTTAGCCACCTGGTGTTGGCTTTATCTTTCACCCAATCAATCTTACCTTCTGTTTGTCCAGCTCTTGCCATCTCCAGGTCCAAGTTCTCTTGGATTTGCTTAGTGTTCGAGTGAGCTCATTTTTCAGATGGTGTCTATTTTCCGTGACTGGACTGTTTTGAATTTCCGTGGAGCTGGAATTATCTCTTGAATGCCCCTTTCATCTCACATTCATTCAGCTATTGAGCGTCTTCATCCTGCTGCAGCACACTGTTTGACAAACCCAGAATCACCATCTTTCTGTTCCTTCAGCTTTGTAGCTGGCGTGTTTGAGCACACTTGATTTTCAACTTTGCTTTATTAGTTTTACTTCACAACTGCAGCACATTAAATTAGAGCATATCCGGCAAATTATATATATCGTATATATTGTAATGATGGCAAAAGCCACTGGCATCCTCATGCAGCCATCTCTCCCTATACGTTATGTTGCAGTATTTAATTTAGTTAATTAGCTGCTCCCATATGCTCCGTCCCTCCCACCTCCTTCCAGTCACACTTTTTCTCTGTTTAAAATTGGCTCTTCTGTGCTAATTTGCTACAGGCAAGAGATTCTTTGCAGGAATAACATGTTTAAATAATACACCGATTAAACAGAGAGCACAAAGATGGTTCGCAAACATCATTAGTGTGAGACATGACTGATATTTTTTTCAGTCATTCAAAAACGCACACACACAGAGTGTTTCGAACAGGAAGGCTCAGCTATACTGAGGAATGAGTTTGGTGACCTCTCTTTTACTGCCTGTCATTTTGATGAGAGTCAGCTATTGAAAAATTAAAACGCTCGAGTCCTCTCTTTAAATCTGTGGAGTGATCTGACAATGAGAAGTGACTCTACCACCCGCCTTTGACCCGCACTTCAACCTGCAACACACACACACACACACACACACACATGCACGTAAGCATACGCACACATGCCCTCCCTGTGGAGAGAGGGGAGATTGAGAGAAAATAGACCTCCCACCATGTGGTGTCTTAAGAGGGTTGAAGCCTCTCAGAATGTACTTTCTCTGCTCCAGGTTGAAGAGACCTCCTACGCTTGAGATTTTTTTATTTTCGGGGAGAAGCGAGACAAGCTGTCCATGTCTCATACTTCAGACATTAAGAGCACTAATTTGATGCCGAGGGAAAATTCAACGAGCACGATTTCTGTCTTCAGATGCTTTCACCAAAATGTAGACGATAGCGCTTCATTAGCAACACTGATATATCTTGAAGTGCTGTTTAGAGCTTATTTAACCTATTTCATTATCATAGTATTCACTCTGACATCAATTAGGTGAAGATATAAATGGGCTACACACAGTAAACTCTCGGTACTTGCTAACAGCCAAAAGCAGGAGCATGTTTTAACATCACTAAGTGATTTCAGAAGCACTAAGACCTCATACGAACTCAATGGAAACGGAGACTGGAGGGAAATTGCAGTTCTGGCTTCTGCTTAGTAGCCAACATCTGTACGCTAGTTACATGCATTAAGATTTTGTGAAAATTGCATGTGCTGAAAATTCACTTTCAGCCTGTAAACACCTTCATACTTCAGGTTTCGCACTTGAATATTTCAAGGCAAGGTAACATTATAAACATAGACACAGTGGGAGCCTGTCGACTACAGAAAAGAAAATATATGTTTGTGAAGCACCTGGCTGATTGGAGCACAAGCTTTGTCATTGTTTACAATGATATGTTTTATTCAAGTGCTTTGTTTGTATCAGTCAATGCTTTTATTGCCCTGAGAGAAAATTCTCCTTTTGCTTTTCTGCCTCATGTTGCGATGCCTTTCCAGCTCGCAGTAATTGCCCCTGGTTGTATTTGCCTGTAAGAACAGTTATTATGGCATAGAGCCTCTATTTGCTCTCAAAAACAGTCTCAGTGTTTGTGGCATGGATTCCACAGATGTCGGAGACATTCCTCGGAGATTCTGGTTCATTTTGACATGATTGCATCACCTCATGTCTGTAGATTTGTCAGCTGCGCATTCGTGCCGTCAGTCTCTCATTGTAACACACTGGATTCCGATCTAGTGACTGGGGAGGCCACTGAAGGTCACTGAGCACACTCTCATGTTCCCGAAACCAGTTGGAAACGACTTTTGCTTTGTGACTTGGAGCATTATCCTGCAGGAGGAAGCCATTAGAAGATGAACATAGTCAGCAAAGTTAAGACATTGGCATTCAAATCATGATTGATTGGTATTTAGCAAACCCCAGTCTGGAGTGGATATTCATGCCAGGTTGTGTTCGTAAGGTCAGAATCGGCATCAGTAGCATGAATCTATTGTCTGTGTCCTGCAGCAGAAATCCACATTCATCAGACCAGTCTCCAGATGTTGGTCCTAGTTGTTTTGTGAGCTTTAGGTTTCTGTTGTTGACCTGACAGGAGGAGCGTGGCCCTGTGCTGCGATAGCTCCTCCATCTCGAGGCCTGATTGGTTTTTCATGCTGAGAAGCTTTTCTACTCACCACAGTTGTGCAAAGTGGTTATCTGAGTTACTGGAGCACCAATCAGTCGGACCATTCTCCTCTGACCTCTCTCATCAACGAGGTGTTTCCATCCACAGAACCAATCTGAGTAAAAGACTGTTGGGCATGAAAATCTCTGCAGATCACCAGTTTCATTAATACTCCAACCAGCCAATCTGGCTCCAACATCAGTCAAAGCCACTGAGATTTTATTTTTTTTTTTTATTATCATTATTATTATTACCTCATTCTGAGGTTTGATGTGAAGCCCCTGACCTCCATCTGCATGATTTTATGCATAGCACTGCAGCCATTTGATTGACTGAGGGGATAATTACATAGGCAGGTGTACAGTGTTCCTAATAAAGTGCTATGTGAGTGTATAATCACGACAAGAGGCAGCCACTCTCTGGCGTGACTGGGCCCAGACATAGTCAACAGGACCGAAGGAGGGAGTTGGAGGGGGAATACTCTTGGTGAAGAGATGGGACAAGTGCAATTACTTCAATAAACGTACATCGACAGGACATCTGATTATCATTGACCTTTTATGTATTATTCAAGCTTTTGCTCGGCCCACCACAGTTGAAAAATGGATTGTGTGTGTGTGTATACTCTATGTGTGTGTGTGTGTGTGTCCGTGAATTCATGTCGCCCAGTGTTCGTTCTCTTGTTCAGTATGGATTGGGCTGGGTTGTTTTATTAATGGATCAATTGTGTTTCTGCATCATCAACCTTTCAAAGCCCACTAAGGGGCGTATTGATCCCAGCACAAAACACACACAAAAAGGTGGGCTGGAGAAATGTGAATTTATTGATCTATAAGTTACCAGGGAAATAAGGAATGAATAGCTACTAAAAAGTTCTCACAGTAGAGCAGAGGGAGGGATCATTTGACTCAAGTGTTCAGAGCGTCTCAAAAAAGAGATGCATTATTCATAAAATATGGTACTAAATTATTAACATAGCAGAAACAGGTAATCAAGTTGAATCAAAGGTGCTGCGTTTAATTTCAGAAGTCATCATTAGAATAATTTATGGTGCAACTACGGCTCATTTTTACACTGCTGGTAATAAACAAAAGCCTTTATCAGCCACAGGGGTCTGTCTTTGTTTTATAATACATCCATAATCGAACTACAGGTGATATCAACTCAGTTTGTCTAATGTTCACATCTGTCCCGTGTTGTATCTTAAAGGTTTTCTCTACTATATCCTTCCTGGAGCCTGTGAATGGCTCAAAACAGAGACACTTTCTGGGATTGCTGAGCTGATTTGAATGTTGTTATGGGATGTGATCACTGCTGGGACCAGTGCTGCGACTGAGCCGGTTCCAGTTTAGATCAGATGGTGTTGACAATTTACTATAATTTTTAAACATTAATGAATCGATGTTTACAGCTGGAATCGGGAGTGTTGATATCACATGGGAGAAAACGAAAACACAGTCAGCTCTAAATCTGACTCTACCTGTCATACGTCGTCGTCATATTTACTCAGTCTTTTAGTGTGAGCTCATTGTTGGCTGTCGAGCCTAAACAAGACCACAAGTCTTACAGCCTGGTTGTACTGTATATACAGAGCAATCAGTGCTTTGAACTGAATGAACGCTGCAATGCTTCTGATGATAATGATAATATGGTCATATTTAGCTGACGTAATGTTTACCATACACAAACAGTAGCTAAGAAACTGGAAATAATCACAAAGTGCAGCTTTAGCATCAGATTTGTAGAGAATTTGACTGAATTTGACTCAAGTTTATCCTCAGGGGAGCACGAATGTCTATGCATCCAATACTTGTTGAGACATAACACCGCCAATTCTGTTTTTAAAGAGTCGTTTAAACCAGACGGAGCAGCTTCCAAATCACCAAATTAAAGGAGCGTTAATTTCTCAGACTCTGGCAAATTTCCCTTAACAAGTTTATTTACCAAAGTTAATAGGCAAAGTCAATACTCACACACTCGGCTCACGCGCCCGGCCCTGGCCTGCAGAGGAAGAAACCATAATGACCTTATTTCAAAATGGGTAGTAATTCCAGCAAACTGCCATGGGTGGAGCAGAAACGGTTATGGAGCCACTGAGTTTATTTCCCAAGAGTCTATTACTGCCGTAGTAACCATAGATATATTAAGCCTCGAAGCGGAATAAGCATCATGTGATTCACGGCTGTTTTCACGATAGTTGGTAGCGCCACAGGATTATATGAAATTTAAATGGAATTGTTTTTTCATCTTTGACTAACACACTTGAATTGAGGCCGTCTCCAAGAATCCCTAATGACACCAATTCACTCTGAGGATGCTTGTTTTTATTTTATTTTTTTATTTATTTTTTCCCTCCCACACTGTCCGTCCTATATGCTGCAATGCTTTATGTGATTTCTGCAGAGATTCCCCAGCACACAGCTGCTAATGGCCGCTCTGAATGTCTGATCTGATGCATTGCCATGCTCTCCTCCATTTTATTTAAAAATGGGGGACAAGTGTTCCTCAATCCCCTCGTGTGTGTGTGTGTGTGTGTGTGTGTGTGTGTGTGTGTGTAGAGCTCATTTTATAAGCCCACATGAGGAGAGGAGGCAACACTGCTGGTCGTTCAAATGGACTTTTCATTAGGCCACAGAATGGGTTTGGGTCACAGCCGCAGCACAGCTGATCAAATCTCAAACAATGGCGCTGCTGGATCTCCTCCAGCTCTTTGTTTACTAATGTGAGTGCAGGTGTGTGTGTGTGTGTGTGTGTGCTGGATCTGAGCCCACCTGTGAGTACAGCGAGCCAGGGTGTGATCTGATATATCAAGTGTGTAACAGAGAAATTTGACCATCAGTGAATTTTTCTTGCAGCCCGTGAAGTGTTTATAAAACCTACACCTCCCACACAGAGCACAGAGTATTCATATTGATCTTATAGGAAATCAGATCTAAAACTAATAATGGAGGATGTTGGGAAATACAGAGTGTTAAAGCTTAGTGGAAATAGAGAGTTTGATCTGTAGTATATATTATTCAAGCACCACACATGGTTTTATGATGGATTATGTGAAAGATTATTCCCTATTTGGGGGCAGCTTTTGCTGGTGACCACTGAGAAACTGGTGACAACAAGACTTGTCACTTTTCCACTTCACTACTTTATGATAAGTGGACTCGGTTTCCTTTGTGCACAGACAGGAAGACTGCTAGCTGCTCCTCCACTTCCCAGTCTTTGTGCTGTGTTAAACGGCTGCTGGCTCTTTAGCTTCCCATCATCAAAGTGTCAGCAAGAAACAAATAAGCCCATTTTCTCCAAATGCTTTTGTTTGTTCTTAGGTGGAAATCTTGGAGCAAATGAAATAAAGTAAAACCAGTGAGGCAGTGAGTGGCTGTTTTGGTAGCTTTCGATCGTAGGTTCCCTTTCTTCAGTCGATGGACTGATGTGTCTAGATGTGTCTAACAGAACATATTTGCAATAATATAATGTCAAGAAACACTGAACAAAATCATGTCCCAGTCAGGTCCCTTACTTTTTTGTGTCGTCTGGAAACACTTATGTTGTGCTTTTTTTTGCAGCACATGTGTTCTCAACAAAGATTTGCAATGCGTTTGTGTCTTTTCACATGTGTTTTCTTAAGTTGCAGTGTGTTGGGCTCTCAGGGCCACCGTACTGAACATCATGACAACAGGAGACACTTTATGGAAAGGGTTTTTTTTTAACATGTCATCCTGCTAAATTGGGCTGTTGTAAGTGTTTTGGTTATCAAATGTCAGAATCTGTCTCCTAATAGCATAACAATATAATATCATATGTCTTCTTGCAGGGCCGTGTTTGCTACAACAATATTAGATTTCTGCCCCCCCACCCCACCCCTCACCCCACACACACACACTTCCTCTCATTTCATAGCAAGCCCAGAGCCGAGAAGAAAAACTGTTCAATCCAAAATGTTCCCTTTTCTCCGCAGATTTATTGCCGTTCTTTTGATAGGAAAACAAATGGGCATATGATGTGGAGGTGGCAGTGGGACATTAAGTGGTTAGAGGTTGTAAATCAGACAGTGATTAAATCAGTCTGGGCCAGAGTTGTCCATTTGCCTTGAGTGCAAAACTGACCTGATTTGGGTGATTTTCCCGACAGGTCTGTGTATCACTGAGGGTGAACTGCACTGTGGCACATTTCACACCATTAAAGCCATCCCTGGGACTATTATACTTCCAAGGCACTGTATCCTCAATAGCACTTTTAAGGTGGTGGTGGTGGGGGGCATCTTATCTTGTCACATGCATCTTGTCAGGATGAGGGAGCTGCTGACAATTTAGCTTTTTCACTTTCTATGAGGTCTCTTCTATAAAAAAAAAAAAAAAATCCTTTCCTTCTTTCCTCTTGCTGAGTTTTGTGTTTTTGTAAAACATGAATTTGAATAAAAGAAAGCCCTGCATGTTTGTTCTCCTCTCTCCTGTAGCATTTCATCAGGCGAGTGCTTTTTCTTTCTTTTGAAAAGTCAGAGCTGTCAAGGCCAGTTTAAAACTGAATACTTTTTCTCCCATTTTCTCTCTCGCTGTGTTCTGCTGGAAGGGAGAAGGTCATCATGCTGCAGCATCTCAGCTTCCCCCTGTAATCAAGCAGAAGTGGACACAAACATAAATGCGTAAATGAACTAATGCACTTACACGCTGAAAACATTTTGCACCGTTATTAGTAGACGTCAAAGTAGGAGTTTGAAGTCATCTATTCTGAAATGTTGTATTATGGGCTGCATGTAAACATCACTTCTTTTTGTTGACCATTATACAACTTATGGCGCAGCATTTTACATGTGAATGAAGCACTGCAGATTTTCAATATATCGTGAATAACACATGTCACATAAAGTGTCTCATGTGTCCTCATGCACATGTCCAATCAATAACCTTCTCTTACAATACAAATGCAACTGATGGGATGATGAATTCAGCAATGATGGTATTAAATTGCACTTTCATACACTTTCAAGGCTTCAAAATAAAACACTGACTCATTCATAAGACACGAGACACTAAAAGGTAAATTACACTCATGAAATTAAATGGAAATCATTTATGTCCATTCCTGGAGTTTTGAACAAAAGCTTATTGATCAAAAAAAAAAAAAAAAAAAAAAAGACTGAAGACGCAGCACTCAGTTTTATTTCAGTGTGGTATTCAGATGTGCGAGTTCAGGCTTGGAGCAGGGCGTTTTCTGACAGCTTAAAGATGAATTGAATCTTTTACCTGCCTGTAGTTTTGTAACCATTACAAAGAAATGCCTCAAAGTATTTCTATAACAGCTTCTGACTCACCTGTCTTGGCAAGAACTTCAGTCATGGTTGCGTGACTCAGTATCGGAAAATGTTAGCTGGTTAGCATGCTAACAGTATAGGTAAAAACAAGAGGGTTGCTTTCAAAGATAAGGGAATAGATATGCTTGTAATTGCTAATGTTAACAACAGGTATGCAGCATCAGCATCACTCACAAATTGCAGAAGAAGGCCTGCAAGAAGGACTTGTTTTAACTAAACTAAGATCAGATGTGGATCATATCTGAGGAACAAGTGACTTATATGTTGGAGAACTTGTTGTATTTTCGAAGCTGCAGCACATCTCTCCATAAACAGGTCACTCTTGCATTGTTTCTGATCATTATAGCTTTTCTGTCACATAAAAAAAATAGCTTTAATGATGTACTCACTGACCTTTCGACTTGTTGCTGGAGCTGTGTATGTGTTTTTTTTTTTCTGCACCAGCCTGTATGCTCTCAGCTAACCCATATGCATAGTCCTTTTTATAGCTCCTAAAAGGCAATTGTGACAATGTGTTAGAGGGCAGCTATATGAATCCAATCAAATGCTCATTGTATAGTCGCTTGGTTAGCATTCACAAAGCATTAGAGTCACACTGCATCCTGCCAACACAAGTAGAACACGGGGCTCGACCTTGTTTTTCATACGATTCCAATTGCTGCACATTATCATACGTTATGTAGCTATTCTTGTCAAGTGCAGACACCATTATAATCTGTGGACGCTCAGGAAGACAGAAAGTGGCTATAATTAGACCAATCTGCATGCGCCCTGTGTGTTTTCCACTGTTACTTCATAGATTTAGGATGCAAATCGAAGCCCACAGAGCTTTAAGAGTCACCTAACGAACCTCTTAATGCAAGCTTTGATTGCGTTTCACTTGTCATAAAAAGTGATTTGAAAGCTCCTCTGTCTGCATTAAATCTCCATAATGAAGCAAGGCAAAAAATGCCGTGGCTATTAGCACATGGATTACAATTTTTAATCTGCCCAAGCTCATTATGCTGAGGCTCGTGTGCAGGGAGGAGATTATTCAGAGGGGTAATTCACATTTCTTATTTTAATATTGGACTTCACATCTGTTGTTTATTATGGTGAGATGTGACGTCACTGTGGTGAAACATTACAGTATCTGGCTCTCTGATGTACTTCATGTACTTTTACACGTACACTAACTTTTTGACATGAATAAATATTTACGATCAGGTGTAGATAATGGATGGATGAAATATTTTAAAACTGTTCACACATGACACGTATCTTCTGCTGCATTTATGAAAACAATAACAAAAGATACAGAGAACAGAAAACATTGCAAAATATCATGGGAGCTGTTCAGGAGGTTTTTTACTAGGGGCTGAATTATCCACAGAGGTGTGTTCGTCTATACACCTCTAACAGCCTTGATGATTAAAACCAGCAGAAAACCCGAATAAAGCAGTTTTTGAGTGCCAGAGAGAGATTTTACCCTCTGATTATTTGAAATCCAGATGTTCGGTGACTAAAATCCTTCATTTATTCGAAATACATAATTGACCATGGTGTAAATAAATAAATAAAGGATCATCATGGACAACATCACATATTTCTAAGGACCTAAAAGTAGTCAGTGTAGAAGAAGCAACCACATGGTGTATAAAACATGCTTTTTTTTCCCCCTAATTCATTAAATCAGAGACCAAGGACAGATGTGAACTGTGACTATTTTGAATATGGATGTCCTCCAACACCTCAGGAAGCTAATCAAAACACACACAAACTGTGCCGACCCTTAAAGGAGCAGTTTGACATTTTGGGGAAGTATTCTGCCCAGAGTGTGAAGAGAAGGTCAAGACCAGTACAGTGCTGGACCTCGAAGCCTTGAACCCAAACAAATCAAATACAAAACTACAACAAAGTTGACTTTTCCTAAAAGGCAAAGCAGCCGAAGCAGCTGTGTAGATTCTAAAACGCTTCTTCACATTTTCCATCTAAACTTTTGTGTCAGTTCTTCTTTTCTTCCCCCCGTCCCTGTGCAGCAGCTGCTAATATCCAGCAACAACAGCTGACCTTGTGGGTCTTGCCTCTTGACAGCGCTCTGTGTTTGTCTCTGTGTTATTCTATAAATACGAGATAAGGGCCATGGCAGATCCCATGTGTAGCTGTGTGGTTAATTGAGACGCAGCATCAGTGACCCCGGTGTATGCCCAAGCCCTCCACACCACCACCTATCACTCAGGCTGGGTAATTGGTAGCAGTGCAGCTACATAGTGTCTCTAAAAACTTGAAGAGCAATGACTGACAGCGTCTGTGTTACACAAATACGTCAAATTGGTTTTGTTCTTTATTTACTTTGCTTCCCCAAAGCTGCACCAGGCAAGACCAGATAAGCCAGCAACACAAAATGCTGATGATAAGAATATACCACTTTTATTTATTGAGGCATAATAAATCCTCTCTACTCAAAATGACACTGTAGTGTCAAATAAATGCCCCCTTCCTCTTCCGCAGTAACCTCAGAGCTGCCTCTTAAACAAACAACATATCAGAGAAACCTGAATATACTCACTCATAACAGACTCTATCGTGAGTACAACATTTAGATTTCTACCGAAGCTTTCACATGTTTAAAAATGCAGCATGTTGCAACGTGGGTATCCAAAATGCTGCAGGACACTGCTCATGCCAAGTCCACCACTCAGTTATTCCACCCTGGGACTCTGTGAGGGCATGACAGCACAGTGTGTGTGGAGCATAAAGTGAAGAACAAAACCTCAGGGTTGCAGAAACTCAGAATAAAACTAAAAGGGAAAAAACAGCTGGATAGTAAATGTTGTGCACTATATATTAGATAAGGAATGATGGGTCGTTCACTTCCACCTAACACATTTTTCAAACAGTATCAAATTTACTATCATTTCAAGTCAAAAACTGTGTCCATGTGCACATTTGTATCAACATAATGAGGAAACGCTTGTTGTTTCCTATTAAGATGTTTTGTATTTAACTTGGCAATTAAATCATGGTTAAGGTTTTTAATGTTTTTCTAAGAGGCTGAAAAAGTCAAGTGTGAGTCGAAGCCTCGAGACAGGATGTGTTTACTTTTTCTGCATAAACCATCTTCTTTTCCTGACTTTAATTAAGGACTCACAGTCTTGAGCCTGAAAACACTCAGAGACACAGATCCTGCTCAGAACAAATTGTGCCAGTCTCCATAATCCAGGCAGCAGTTATGTTTCCTCCAAAAAAATATTTGACAAAGTGTCAATATACGGTATCTAAATGCATTTTTTTGCTGGAGACACCCATACAGAAATGTATACAGTATATGACATACAGTATATGCCCCTATATCAGGAGAGACGTTGCCATACATGTCACCAGTACGGAGATTCACAGTCTACAGTGTATGTGATTTTTATGTACATGTATGATTTTGTTTCGTATGTGCAGTTTTTTTATTTGTGGATTTTCAGGTTTCATGGTTTGTCATTTGGAGCCACCAGTGTTTAAAACCAGGCAAAAATAGTAACGTGAAATAAAATACCAAAACACTTCAGATGCTCAAAATGAAGATGTATAATAAGCAATCCCCACTCAACAGCTCCTGATTATCTCTCACTCTCTCACACAGAACAAAGTCAAAAACATTCCTCAATCATTATAATCGAGCCCGTCTGTCCCTTTTCTCCCATGCAATATTCATTAATCAATAGTTAATATCTTCGTATGGAGCTCCTCTCCCCTTTGAGGACATACAGAGACTTTTTTTTTCTTCTTACATTCAATTAGCTTGACCCTCAGAAGAATATGCCCTCCACTGCGACTGCTCCATCCTTTCTGAATATCCATCCATGGAGGGGGTGACACAATGAACAGCCCCAGGTATCCCCCCACCAACCCACCCACCCACCACCACCACGTCCCCCTCCTGAATGGGTGGAAGTGGAGGAGGGTGTGTGTGTATGTATGTGTGTGAAGGGGGTATGGGGTTGAGGTGGTGGTGGTGGTGGTGGTGGTGGGGGAGTTGCGGTATCCCCAGGGGAGGGCAGCACAAATCCAAGGGAACAAAAAAGCATCCATATTTGGCAGGGCTTTTGTCTCCCCTGACAGCTGAGTGTACCGAGGGGGGCCCGCAATAATGAATTGGATTAAATGTGAAAGTACGAAAGCATGGCTCCTCAAAGGCCAGGATGCAGGGAGGGGGGTGGGGTGTGTGTGTGTGTGTGTGTTAGACAGTTAGGGTGGGAGGTATGCTAATGTGTGTACAGTTTCAACACGGAGGCAGATCAAAGATGCGTTTTGAAAAAGTTGGCTCACTAGAAGAGATTAGTGATCTAAAAATATAATTTCCCTATTTTTATGCTTGTTAAAGGAGATTTTTGGACAATCACAGCCTTTTACATGCCACCACCCCCCTCCCTTGTTGTCTCTTACACAGGAACATATAGGAAATTCCCTCCCTAATGAGAAGAGATGAGCGTGGCACTGCAGCAGCGAATCATATATACGTGCATGAAGTGTGTAAATCACCAGCCACACACAGCCTCTAAGCTGATTAAAACACCTGATACCAAATAGTAGTGAGCTAATTTAATCAGCCATCTTGCTCATTCTATATTCCATTACTCTACACTCTTTCAACATGACCTTAAATCTCAGCGGATTCATTTTATTGCTGCACTTTAATGTATAAATCTCCCAAAGTGGGAACAGCAGTGATTTTGATTTGCATTTTATTGAGCTTTAGATTGCTCTGGGATAATGATGAGGTGTGGGGGCAGCGTTTAATGCTCTTAATGTTGACCACCACCGTGCACCCTCTTTGTCTTCTTGCTGTAGTTTCTGCTAGATCGGCTGCTTGTAATTACTTTCAGATATCCATAGCTCAGGAAAGGACAAGGCGGGAGTGACCTCGCTGTGCAAGAGCAAGAACACAAGGATGTGCATTAAAATGAGTTTCTGTGTGAGTCACATACAGTAACTGCAGGTGACACACACACACACACACACTGTAGACCAGATAAATATTTGCCTGTACATTTACACAGACACTCCTTTGATTAAGCCCGCCTTTAACCCTGAATTGTGACTGTCCCTTTAGTTTCATGTTAGACCAGACTCTCTGTTTGAAGTTCACTTTTACAGCAGGAGCAGCAGGAGACGACTATAAATTCATGATTGAATAACATTTCAGAAATTCTGGTCGCCCGTCTTCATTTCGAGCTGTGTGCCCGTGATCTGGTTTCTCACACAGCTGCTGTCAGAAGATTCATTATAAAGTGCACCAAGGTTGTTTTAATATGACTAGAGTAGCACAGGCTAAGCGTAGCCCTGGACTGAGGGTAGGCTGTGATATAAATAAAAGCACAGCAGACAGACCTGATTGTTTTGCATCCTCCCTGCCATCTGTGGGCCTCCACGTTTCTTTGTACTCTCTGCTTTCCTTTTAAAGCAGGAAAAACACAAAGTCGCCTGCCAGTTTTACTTGTAGGGTTATCAATAGAACTGCGTCTACTTCTCATAAATGTGCAATGAGATGCCAGTGTGGGATGTGAGAGGTGGACACAGTCAGTCCAAATAGGGAAGCTACACGAGATGTGATCAGCCTGGAGTCACATCAGTTATACAGTGGCCATAAAAAGCTCAATGCACTGCAGCTTAAAGAGGATCTATGCAAGATTTTTACCCTAATTAAACAGCTTCGGAGTAACTGTGATGGCTAAATGACTTGTTACAGGGAGAATGGAGGCCACATAGCATCTCTTGACCCAAAGCCAACCTTGCAAGTTCAGCGGGTTAGTTAACATCAATATGTCATGATTAAGCTATGATTGCAAATATCCACTGTTTTCTTACCATGCGTCTTTAGCTGGGTCCGTCACTTTTTCCGTGGCCACAGGAAACCTTTCCTTTGTGATGTGAGTTTTTGCAGTGCACATTGATGAAACTGATTTGTGAAATTGTTGTGACGTTGCGCTCTCAGGGCCACCATATAATGGAGTCCTGTGATGATCAAGTATCAACACATCCACCAAATCTAAAACCACACATAGAAAACAGAACTTTTATAAAAGATATGACACAATTACACTGATATATTGTCCCATATTCCTGCATTATCTATATTAAACCAAACAAAAACCATGCAGATGGGACACAAATGCAGGATAAACAGGATAATATCAGGTGGAAACTATTTGCTGTCAGTGGGCAGGCTCTGATTGATGTTAACAATCGTTTTAGTTGTTAGGATTGTTTCAAAGTAAGATGCCAACAGCATGTGATTAAGGGCTTGAATCAATTTTTTTTTTTTGACTGTGTGACTAACAGCAAGTGAACAATGATTTAATGCAGCCCTCATTTAAAAACACTCAAATCAGTTGTAATCAATTAACAATGAAACAGAAGTTTTGACCAAAGAAAATTACAGCCTCCAGTTTCCTGTGATGAATCATCTCGCTGCGTGGAAGTTGTTTTTCACATTGTGCGGCGATGAATGGCAGCTAACAGCCTCTTGTGAGGGGAGGAAACAACCCGGCTAAGTTACAACATAAGTGATTGGCGCAAGCGAACAAAAACACTTGTGTTTCTGCTTAATGCTATCCATCATCTTGTCAGTCAAATGTCAGATGGTTTAAATGCTGGTTCAGACATTAAGTGGAAACTCAGAGCCCAGACTCTGGTGACCTCTGAGTTTTTCTGAAGTGGACAATCGTAAAACCACTGAGAGTAAAACAAAAAAAAAAAAACTGCAGTAACATTAACTGTAGATATTTGATGTTAAAACACACAATAAGCACTTTTATACCTTCATCATAATATAGACTGAACTGCAGTCTTTGTTTATTTCTTTGTCTTCATCCGCCAGCAACAGAATCCTCTGTTGCCATAGCAACTGGTATTGACATAGTTATATACTGGCAGCTTGGTGACCAAAAGCAAATATTGATCAGCATATTTTATCTAATACTCCAAAGCAATTGTTGGATGGATAGACGGATGGACGGACGGACGGATGGATGGATGGATGGATGGATGGAGCATGATGTGTTGGTATTCTTTATGCTTTCTGATTTTGATTTGCAAGTTTGTAAGTTTCTGCTGAATGCTAACCAAGCTAGCCACTAGCCCCTAGGGCTAGCCCCTGTTTCACTAGCTTCTTAGGTTTTTTTTTAACTTAAGCCTGGGATCTACTGGCAATTGTTGCGTTTGCCGGAATCGCCACAAAACGCATCACTGTTCATTTCCTATGGAACGTGTCAAACTGTCAAGCTGATGCCCCTACAAAGCATTTTGGGTTGGTGGCGCAGCTGTTTGAGCATCATTCAGCTTTATGCAAATGAATCCGTCAGACGCGAGAATACTGTCCAATGGGGAGCAAGATGGAGAACAGCTCAGTGGAGGTCTGTTGGTGTTTTATGGTGTTTATCCACATTTCGTGCCTCTTCAGGCAACATGCCCATCTGTGTTCCCACCTACCAAAACGTCCATTCTGGTAGAGGCGCCACGTCCTTCAAGAAATCTTGGTGATGCCATTGGATCCTAGGCGTTAGGCCTTCACAATTAATCAAAAAACATAAAGTAACATAACATGCATATCTGGTTGGTATCAGACCCCAACTAAATCCACATTGTCATTGGTTCCATGGCTTCTTCAAACACCCAACTCTGGGACACTCAGACACAGACCAACCTACAAAAAGTTCAGAGAGTTCACTTAAAGTAAAAGCAGACAGTGAGCAGGTAAAGGCTCGGTGCGGGGTGAAGTCAGTGGGCAGATAGAGGGCAGTGGGTAGGCAGGAACACCAGGTAAAGAAGCAGAGGGCAGAGAGCCGCAGGAAAAGTCCACAAACAAGCAGGAGGTCAGAAACTGGTCGGCAGTACAGGCAGGTACAAAAGGGCTTGAACGCTACAGCTGGGACGACGTGATAGACAATCTGGCCGGGGTGCAAGTGGACATGGAGCAATATATACATTAACGAGCTAATGAGGGAATGGGTAACAGGTGAGCAGATGGCCATGGGGGGGGGGGGTCAGGTGGCAGGGAGGGGGCGGGAGGAGCTGAGGTTACTGCAGGGCAGGCGTGAGTGACAGGGTCTGAAATGACAAGGTAGTTAGTGAGAGTGGCAAAACAAAGGGGCGACTGGATGAATGGAGGACGAAGTGACTGTCTGGAGAAATGAAGACTGGTCCTTCAGGAGGCTGCGTTTGCTGACCAAAACTTAAACCTTTGTGATTTAAAAAAAAAAAAAAAAAGTGATCAGGAACATTTCAGTCTAATGGGAAGTAGTGTTCATCAAAGGCTGCAAAAACTCAAAATAAAAACCTTAATATCCAACGTCATTTTTAAAGCAGCACATGAAGTGAGCCTCATGACATATTTGTGTTGAGAAAGTCTCTTTTCCAAGGCTGGATTTTTATTAATAGCATAGTTACAAATGGAAATGGGATTTTAAATGAGCTTGGCCTCAGTGTGCAGCCTTCTAAGTAACTTTTAATTACTGTTATGAGGGATAATTGTTATGTATTCCAGTCTCTTCCCTTTTTACGACTTGTGCACTCCACACACTGGAGGAATGACCCTGCTGAAGACGTAATGTAGTGCACCTTTCACTGGTGCCTATTAACACACTGGATTATTTTACTGCTATTCTTACCATATTTATTCATGCTGTCTATTAAGAGGTGAAGTATATTAGTATTATTATTAATTATTAGTCTGTTGCAGTTGCAGCACTGTATTTGCACTACTTTTCTGAATCCTCTTTCCTTGCTTTATAATTTCCTCTTTACACCACCATTGCTCTAACCATTGTTTACGATACCTGAATAATAATCACCATTATTGGCCCGCACTGTTTCCACAGTCTCGCAGTTGCTTCCAGTTAAAACTTCAAAAGCCAACTGGTGCCTTCAGCCTGTTTATCTCCAACCCCTTCTTCTAATAATTACATTTATACATTACTAAGCTGTTCTCCCAATTACACTGCGGTTGTTTGGGCTACAAAAGCACTTTGGTTAAGATCACAGACGGATCGTGGTTTTGATTAAATGTTAATAAGCACATTGTGTTTCAAGTCACTGTGAACTTTTTCTGTATTAAAACAGGCGGGTGATGTTTCTCTGTCTCTTTCCAAGTGCTGCGAGAGCCTAAACATAACCATACAAAGCCCAACCATGCTACAAACTGCACAGAAAAATATGTGTTGCCAAATATGTTGATCAATACAAGGCCTTAATAAAAAATGAAATCTGTTTGGAGTTACATTTCCTTCAAGACATTTGCTGTTGCAGGTTAGTTGTATATTAATGAAATTCCTCTAACGAGAGTTTAGATACTGGGAATTTCATCATTTGCTGATCTGGTATTTCTATAATGAAGGTTTGGTCATGTTCACACAGCTAATACAGTGATAGCTAGTGTTAGGAAGGTTGTTGTTGTTGTTGTTGTTGTTGTTGTTGTTGTTGTTGTTTCAAACTGCAGCCAACCCTGCTGATGGGAGCAAAGTCACCGCTCAACGACGACACACATTTCTACAGGTGCAAGAGGTCCCTTGATAGGTGGATGTAAACATGGGTCATTTTAAGCGTTTAAACCAACAGAGCAAGGACTTTCTCACCCTGGGGGGTTTAAAGTAAAGTATAAACAACACCAAGAAGCAATTGTAAGAAAAATGGGACCACAAGCCACCCTGAAATCACGTAAATCAACACGCCTGTGTTTACCAACATGGTCAGGGTGTGATGCTTTATCCTCGAGGGGAACGGGAGGTGGCAGGTGATCTGACACTGATGGAAGTGCTTGTTTGCAGCTTCTTTTTGTGCACACAGGATTCCCTCTATGCCTGGAAAACACAGCTGATAAATAACACACCTAAAACTGTATAGCAGGTGCAGCTTGAACCTCAGCTATTCTTATCATGTGGCACGAATGCTGTGGTTGTAAAAGAAATCCGCTCGGTATATCTGTTTGTAACAGAAAACACCTCTTTGTTCGAGTTCAGTAGGAGTAATACCAGAAATTACGCGCTCAAGGCCTCCCTTGACATGGTTAAACTACACTGGAATTGCATGATATTGCCCTCAGGCTGCAGCACTCTAGAGAGCCCCGAGGGGAGCACCTCTTCTCGGTGAATTTTAAAGGTCATGGCAGTTTCACTTCTCTCTCTCACTCTCTCTTTCTCTCTTTCTCTCTCTTACCACTGAGAGAGGAACATGAGCTGATGGCCTATTGAGAATATTGTTTCCTATCTCTGGGCCCCTATAGTGCATTTCCACTACTGCCCTTGGAAATGCATGGAAAGGCAGCTCACAGCATGGCAAAACACACAACACGCTCTTGTTGATGCCCTTGGTGCCTCTCAATATGCAGACCATAGATAATGGCATTCACCGCACAGTTGGTACTGACTTCCTCGCCAGTCTTTTGAACAGATACACTGCCTCATACTGTGCTTTGTGTTATGCTGTCTTGGTAAACAATGAGAGCTGCATTGATGGCGAAGGAAACACGGATAATATCGAGACACCAGGAACCCCGGGGGTGGATGAGCCTGCGTCTTTCTTAAGCAATATCATCATGTATTTTTCAACAGGCAGTGTTATGGGGACACATAGGACACAGTTCGAATAGAGTGAAGTTGTTCTGCCACAGATAACAAGCTCCACTCACCCATAGCTGTATCTCGGCACAGGAAACAAGATAGCTTCTCAGTTTGTTGACTGTCAGGTGATCTGATCATTTACAAGGACCTCGCCAAACAGCTGGCAGCGCGTTTGGGGAATACTGCTCCACTGTTGTGAAATGTGCTGCTGGGTTTTGTTTGTTTTCATTTATCTGAATCAAATAAGCAGTAAGCAGAACAAATAGGGGGGTATACATCGGGTGGGGCGGTGGGAGGGATGGGATTTGTAATTTCAACTGCAGCAGGGTTAGTTAAAGAGGAGCTATAAAAGACTTTTACCTTAATTAAAGAGCTTCAGAGTAATTGTGATGGTTAAATGACTTGTTACAGGGAGAATGGAGGCTCTCTGCCTTCCACCTTGAACCAACATTGCAAGATCAGAGCCTCCGACCCGGTGTCCCAGAAAGAAACACAGACTGCTTTACGGCACTACGACACAAACACACCTGGTAATCCGTAATCTCTGGTTAACGTTACCCACCTCGGTAGACATCGCTCCACGGACTGCCTTCTCACCGGCTTCGTTGAAAACAAATGCAGATGGCCGTGGGGGAGGGAGGAGGGTTAGCGGTGAGTTTTTATGACAGTGACAATATCCACTCACTCTGAAACTGAGAGAAAAAGTGAACCAGACTTAAATCGTTCCTGTTTAACTTGCTTGCTTCAGTTAGCTGGATCATGTTAGCTTTGTTGCTTAGTCAGAATTGGAGATGGTCAGTGTGATGAGATGGAGATATGGCCTTCAAGTCCTGCAAATCCTTAGATTTCAACAGCAATGTGATGAGGTATCTGGATTTGTTATTTACTGCATTCACATCTGATTGTTTTATCCACTAACCGATTCTTATTTGATTTCCAGAAGGTGATTTCCAATGATTGACCAGTGAAAGAGCAGAGTGTGTCAGGATAGTTAGAGGATGAACCATCGAAGAGACGCCGTCGTCACGTGCGTGGGTTTGTTAACTTGTGGCTGACACAGTGCCAGAGTGGTGGCACTGGAGCGAACTCTCGCTCTCTTTACTGACAAAGGTTCACGTTTATTTTTCCCCGCCTCCTCCTCCTCCTCCGTTCGCCGCATCGATTCCTTCAGTTATATCACATGAATCTCTGGCTGTTTTTCATGAGACTGTCATTAGTTTCCTGCAGTGCCAAGGTGAGGATACTCAGTCATGTAGTTCACTGCTGATTTCACTCATGATATGCCTCCTGTTTTATATATATATATTTAAAAAAAACACCATGTTGACATCTTAACAAGGTTAGAGAATTGATTTTCATCAGAGGGGGTCTTTAATAGCACAAAGCCCTCTGTGTTATGCGTGCTCCACAACAAGCCTTACAGTGACAATTATCCTTGAAAAGAAAAGTAGTGCTGGAAACAGCTTTAAGGTCGAGCTCCTGTTTCACCACCAACTTTCAGTTTCAAATTAATACTCACTGGCAGTGACAATGTGAATGACTTACAGCCTATAAGTCCATGATAGATGTATGATGCAGTAGGTTCATTATGAATAACCAATCAAAAGAGGTCCTACAGCCAATTTAGCATGAAACCAACACACATTTTACGTATTTTACCTGTTTCGTTCTCATTTTTAACTTTTCAGTAACAGTTAATGCAGCCGTCGTAGCTCTGCCTCAGAGGCAGTTATGAAGCGTAAATAACCGCTTGATAAACACGCCCCTATATATGTTTACAGCCACCTTTTAATGCATTACAAAACATTGATGCAGTGATGGAGGGAGTCACTGTGAAAGCAAGTGTTACCCCGAAGGCTGTGTGTGTGGAGATGACACTCCTATTAGAGGACAGATATTACGTTGCTGTGACTTGGGTGTGTTGAGTGTCAGACAAAAGATATGAGCGGTGTTTTAAATTCCAGCCAGTCGGCTTTTTTTCTGCAGCAGCAGAATCAGCCTGGAGGAACAGCTCCACTGGGATTGAGGGATAAACACACGCATGCATACACATGGCTATTTGAGCTTTGATGGTACTTGTTGAGGGAGAGTGAGTCTGTTGTTTATTTAAAGTTGCACTGGGCAGCATTTGCACCCCCAGAAAAAAACCAGAGGGGATCAAAATGAGGTGCTGTGGGTTCCACGTGTTTGTCTGAACCCAAACTCTGCTTTTGGGTGATACAAATTGTCTGCAGACTAAGCTGTATTCTGTTGTGTATCATTTCATGTTTTTCTTTTGTGTCCCGGCAGGGAGTAAATGTGAGCGCGCTGAATGCACATCAGACACTGAAATTGCCTGAAAACTGACACTGGGAACTCTGCACCTCTAAAATTGCCTGTGACGGTTACATTTCATTTGTGGAAGACAAATAACAAAAACAAAAGTAAAAGTTTATTTGTGTGCATTGCAAAACCTGGATGGAAGACAGACACATCACAAAGAGAGAAAGTAAACAGACAGCGACCGGTGACACAAACAAATATGATGTTAAACGATCTTCTGCTGCAACGTGATGTAGAAATAATGATGTAAAGCGGGTGATGATGAGTTCATGGTGTTATTATCTATAACACGCGCACTGGGAGACTCAATGGCGTCATAGTTTAAATCCTTAAATTAGTTGGAAACATGCTTTGCTCAAGGGGCAGCCGGTTGAGACAAGTTATTTTTCCACCTCTCTCGATGAACCTGTGGTTATACACCATGAAGGTGATCCTACTAAAAAAAACAAAATTACATTAAATATCATGCAATAAAGTACAGTTAAACTCTGCAATCAAAGCAAAGCAACAATTAATTTACCTCACAAATATTCCATTGCAGGCTGAATATGCAGATGAGGCTTCATCTACACATTTATGACTCTTGCTTAGCTACAGGGTAAGCAGGTTCACAGTTAAAGATTCACAGTGACTGACACTGGCTAAATAGCTGCTGCCTGAATCTGGCTCTCCCAGGCTGATTGTTGACTGCAGTCCCATTTAAATATTTATCATATGCATATTGGACCCCTAAGGGCAGCATTTGAAATTACAACAGTCAGTCCGTTAATTGCCAAAAATGCCACACAAGCTTTGGGATCTAGACATTCCATTTTATTATTAATGAGCCAGAGAGTGCAGTTTGACATTTATGTTGGGCCTGCAGATGCAAATGAGTCTGTGTATAAGAGTCCAAAAATGAAAGCGCATGCAACCGGTAATCTGATTTGTGCGAGAAAGAGGACTCTGCTGCTGGTTTATAGAATTACGGAGACTTCTTTTTTTTCTGTTTAATGCTGCAGAAGTTATTCAAAAATCTAATAATAATTCAAATGTCTATGTTTATTTCAAACTCAAGCGCTGCAGAGAGACAGAGAGAGAGAGGGAGGAAAAAAAAAACACAGGTCAGGTGATTTATGTGAGGAGAAATGGTAAGTGCTGTCAGAGTAAAAGCTGCTTCTTGGGTGAATTCAAATTGATCCTTTCCAAAGCATCTATTCCTGGAAAAAGAGTCTTAGTCTGAGAGGCTGAGTCTTAAAGCTCATAAAGTCTATCTGTAAAAGACTCTAGATACAAAAACTTGTGCCCTCAAGTGTAACCCCTAACACTGAATACCTGCAAACACATTCCTCACACAGTTACAAGCCCATTGTGTTTGTTTTTGCTTTTCAACACCAGACAGACCTTTCATCAGATTTTTTTTTTTTTCTTTTTGTCCCCCCCCCCCCCCCCCCCCCAAATTCAGACATCAATACACGTCCTAATCCATTCAGACTCGCCCCACGTCTAATGCCTTTGTGCAGGTAATGTCCAAAATGATAAAATACGGCAGAGGCACGGGGCTTAAAAGGTCGTTTCTGATGCAGCCTCTAATGGTCTTTCCATATGTTGTTAGCTCCTGCTGCCACATGAATTCCATCAGGTCAGCTAAGTGGGGGGAAGCCAGCCTCTTCCATAAACATCTGCCATTAGACTTTCAGGCTGCAGAGGGCGGGATTAAAGCCTCCCAGGGTTCCTGACAAGATAACTTGTAAAAGGCTTGGCTGAGGGTCAGAGGTAGCAGATATCAGATGAGGTGCATTCCCCTGCTGAACCGTCCTGTAAAAATATATAAATCACCTGGAAAGCTGTTGCCGCCCATTTGTATCCACCATCTCTGAGCCTTTACTGTGCTCCCCCCCCCCCCAATCCTTTCCTCTTGGTGAGATTCACAGAGATAAATCCTCCACTGTAACTCCCTGAACTTTGCAGCTTACCGAGGGAGGAAATGAGGACAGGGGAGCTGCTGACACGGTGACATTGATGAAGCACTCCACCGAGGCCTTAGACCACTGCAATTTAGAAGAGATTGATTATCCAATTAACATCTGGCATGATGGGGAGCTTCTCATGTTTGGAGCAGCACTAACAAGATGCAACTGTCCCGGTCATGCTTTCTCTACACATTATGCAATTCCTTGTCAGCTGGAGAGATTGTGTGCATGGGGCTCTACAGGGTGCTGAGGGCATTTAATATTTTCTATAAATGAATTTCCATCCTCTACAAGTCTGTGATAATGTAATAAGTAATGTTGTAATCATTCTCTACAGAAGGAAATCGACCGCTCTGTTCTGCTCTGGCTTTCTTTGTGTATAGGGATTTTATAGATTTGTTACATTTAGAGCTTTAGGAAATCCTCCGAAAAAAGCAATTCCTCAAATGTGACTAAATTAAGAGTGAAGAGATCGAGTCCGAATGGAAGAAAAAGGTCATTAGAAGCCGGAGACCTCAAGCAGAAGTTCAAATCAATTCAGATTTGCCTTTTTTTTTTTTTGTCCTTTTTGTCGGGTATATTTCACTCTCAGTAAGACATCACCACCTTTATCTTAATTAAAAACGCAATTAACTCGGGCTGTGAAATGGCTGGGGGTATCATCGTGGATTGTGCAGGAAGGGCACCCAGATGCCGCTGCCCCCCCCCCCATGCACAACACCAGCTGCAACCTATTGGTGTCCACGCCTGTGTCTGCCTGAAAAACTAGATTGAGAGTACTCCTCGCCGTCAATATTCATGGTCGTAATGTCACGTTACACAGGTCATTAAGCCAGCAGGATAACCGATGATAAGTCCGCGACCACTATTTGATCTCCCATCCGCTCTATTGTTGAGGCAAATTTGTGTCAACATAATGGCAATAAGCCGCCCTGTGTCAAGTCAGCCATTGAAAAACAGGATTTAAAGTCTATTGTGCTTCAACACGCTTGATATATGTGAGGGAATTTGGTTCAGATGTTCCTAATGACTCCCCATAGTGAGTGCATGGGTGCGCTCATTGATTTTATGCTTGTCATTCTATGTATTTCCATAAAAGCTCTGGATGCTGCCGGGCTCTTTTTACCACTGCTGCTGATGCTCAGATTGGAATATCAATTTGTTGTGAATCGTCAGTAAGTGCGCTGAGGGTTTATAGTTTCATTGCACTGTGACAAATAAGACCATTATGAACTTTCAAAGTAAAAGCTCTGTGATTATTTGAGTTGTAATGACTTTGATCGGTGGTGTAGTTTTCATGAACGAGGTTGTTTAAGTGTCTCATATTTTACACCTATGCTGTGTTTTAATTGAATATTAGCTGCAGTTTAAGGAACCAGATACCATCTCAGTTTGGTTTTACACCTCTGCATTGTGTGTGCTGTTGAGATTTCTCTGTGGTCTGAGAGTTTGATACTGTCATAGTATTAATGTAGAACATAGACCTGCTTTATAATAGAAAAAACATATAGAAATCTCACTTTATGGGATCTTTAGTTCATCCATTATCAGACTGGAGGGATGAAGTCTTACCACTAAAAGAAACAGAGACTCTCAATTGGTGGTTGTAATGTTTTTACATGTTGCCCATTTTCTAGTTAAGTCTTAACAAGCTGCTCATTTAATCTGATAACAAGCGGCCGGGTGTTAAACTAAACCGATGTTGAAAACAAACTCTGCAACATAATCTGATTACTTTCCATAGACAATGTGTCCTGCAGATCCCAAAGCACATGGACTTAAATCTGCACATCGGTCCAGGACATGAAGGATGATGAAGAGAAAGGATCTCTTACATTGGCCTAACAGATTACAGCTGCCAATATTTTGTATTTAGATTACCGTAATCCCTCTTTACATAGAATCTGTTACTCCTTAACCATTCACCTCTTTCTCTGGGAGCAATTAAAACACACTCTCGAAGCCCCGGTCCAACAGGAAGCATTAGCGGACTTATGACTTCAAAGGCTGAGCTCGGATGTACTACAGTGGAGATGTGTTTTCAGGCACGGCTCCTTCACAACAGAGAGGCTTTTCTTTCTTCTCTTGTCTGCATAATGCACAATATCGGTTCAGTCTTTGGTGTTATCAAAGAACATGTGGGAGAAAACAGGAAAAACAACATTTTGACTCAAAAGACAGTGCACCACTGAAGGCAGAAAAAAAAAAAAAGTTGAACTGTGGAATCAAAAGCAGAGAAGAAGATCTGAAGTCGTTCATGGATCCTGAACAGTTTGCACTGAGCTTCGCAGAAACCCTGTCACTGTTTTCTCATACAAACACATGTTATTTAGCTCAGCAGTGGATGAGAGCGCAACACATTGAGTGTGTTTACATGGACGTGAGTATCCTGTTTTCATGTTTATACATATAAAAATCATTGCAGCATTGCATCATTGCAGTGACGGGCAGACAACGTTCAGACTTGAGGACATGTACTGTATATTTGTTGTCGCTCTCTTCTTCTCTTGCTAGATATAAGAAGAATGAGCCATACCTGTAATTGCGACATGACCGTAGCATTGAACAGCGCCAAACCCGCAAGAATCCACAGTGTGTGGTCTCATTTTTACAGATTTCAAAATTGCCGTGGTTTGTGGAGTAAAAAGCAAACATCACAATTACGATGCAGTGATCAGATGCAGTACCACGGATATGATCATAACCAGGACACTCAAGTCCATGTAAACACACTCAGTGATGTCTGCAGACATTTCTTTACTTCTCACTTTTTGTAGCTGCATATTTTGCATTAAAAGCTTTACTAATATAAAACAATTCCTTTTTATGATTCCCATATAGCCTGTAAGACACTAGACAGGAATTTTTCCACTACAGCTGTGATTATTTTTGGTTTGTTTACGTTGTGATGCCTCGGTGACTTTATGGGGGTAATTACCATATTTCTTTAACTGCCTTACAAGCACAGGAAAGCAGCACAGCATCGGCTCTAAATCCTGACTTCCAGGTGAAGGGCCTCTGAGTGAAAGAATGATGGGAAATTACCGCCAACCCGCCTCGCTCATGCTGGTAAATTTAGCTCTGACTGGTAAAAATAAACTCTTTCCCTACAACCTCTTGGGCAGGGAGCCAGTTCTCATCTGGAGTAATTCTCTGTGTCCCCACGCTAAGAATCACTTGTGGCTGTGAGACATTTTATTCAGCCCTCACTGAACAATGAGACTCCTTAAATGAAAAACTCTACTTTTCCTGCTTTGTACTAAGTTTGCAGTTTCTTATGACATTTCCTTTGTTGTGCATCGCTTCTCACTCGGTTGCCTCGTCGCACGCTTCCACGCCACTTGAGACATGCTACCACTGATTAGGCTAATTGACGCCCAGACCCACCCCCCCCTCCCTGCACACACATACATAACCCCTCTCTATCTTGCCCTCCCCATGCCCATAATTCAGCTTTGCCCGGATCGTCCATTTGTCTTTGTGTAATGAAATCCCAAAGGCTCCACAAGCTGCAGCACCTCATCGCAAGAGCTATTAAACACAGAGGTGCAGGTTTCTGTTGCGCTCTTATCACTGGCCTCGTTAATCCCAGACCTCTTCCTCTCCGCGGACCAGTGGCCACACTAACGTAATAACCCTAAATCAATGAGACAAGCAGTGGGATTTAACTGTGAAGGGACGCAGCAGCCTAAAAAAAAAAAAAAAAAAAAAAGTGTAAACAAACTGAAGGAGGTGTGATTGTAGCCTATGGGCAACTCTTGAATTTCACAGGCACAGGCAATACTCCTGCTTATCTGCGTGGTAATTTGGTGGTATTACTTGACCTTCGTAAAGAGGTTCTCGGAAATAAATTGTAGAGGATGTTTTGACTTGTGGAGCACCAGACAAGGTGACGGTGCGGCCTGTTTATAAATGTGTTTTCAAGTAAACTTTCAGGCACTTATACAAGACGATAGTTTGTGGTTTTACCTTCATCATGGAGGTCAGATAAACAGTGAAACTGGTCTTTCAGAATCTGTATATCCATGGGGCTTGTCTGTTTACTAGTGCCTTACCCCCACCAGTTCAAGAAAAGCTTTATTTGTTTTCTCAAAGCGATAATGACCCGGTGTTAATTTTGAACGGTGAGATATCTGTGTGGGAGGCCGCTCAGAGTCGTTTGTTTTTGCCACTCATTTCAGTTGGACACACAGGTTTGTTAACCAGCTGTGAGGCAGTTTAAGAAGGGAGGGAAGAAAGAAAAAAAAAAAAAGTTGAATGAGCACGTCCGACTCCAGCAGGGTACAGGTGCAGGCACTGCAGCCTCCAGCCCGGCCTGAAAAAGTGCTCAGAGGGCGCATTTATAACCTCCTACGTTATAAAGACAAGGGTCGGAGCTCTTGTCAAGCGAAATACACCACCACCTGCTGAAAGGAACCACATTCAGCAGCAGAGGAAACGTACAAGTAGCTTCTTTAAAGCTCAAACACTGGTTGCACAACTTCACATGTTTTATATTCTGGTAATGTATAGGTTAGTGTAACTTACATTTCTTCACACAGAAAATTCAGTGTGACTTTACATAACTTCTTGGACCATGAAAGTACCATTAATGTCATATAGGACAACCTGACCCCCGCCCCCCTGATTTTATTAATGACCCAACCATGTCCTTGAGGAACAGTTGGCCTTTTCTCTCTATATCCATGATTAGATGATAACAATGATGATTATAATGGACTGTCTTCACTTCACTAATTACTTTGTGCCATTAATATACAATAGCGAGCTCTCACAATCAGCAGTGAGAGCCAAGCAGCAAAATACTAATTGGATTTATAAAATCCATCGCTGCTTTTTTTTTTTTTTTCCTTCGTTTTCTTTTTTATTCTGCAGAAGCACAAAAGATTGGATCCGCTTCATCAAGTCGGACACATTACTCCCAACACAAACAAGATGATGTAATGCGGAGGATTAACATAGTCATTGCATGCAGTTTAATCCACACCAACAGCACATCAGGAAACAAATGGAAATGTGAGCCTGCAGTGGGAGTGGTGGTACAGTTTCTAGTTCACTGGGCTGTAGTGGGCTTTCAGTGTTATTTGAATGCACACCATGAACCACCTGTGTAACCTCTGCTTTTCTCCCAGCAGGAAGACCCCGCTACTAAACACGAGTGTGCAAAGCATGATGAATGGTGCTGTAGGCTATAAGTGGCATCATCTCACCACCTGCATAAGCGGAAAAGGAGCTTATCCCAGCACTTTGAAAATTAGCTTTAGTATTAAGAGGATGCAGGTCCAGCTTATATGGTGCGCTGTAATTCCATTAATTTATACCGTATGTGTTTTCTCACAGGAGACACACATGCCACAAAATAATGATGAATTCGAGGGGGCGTCTGTGGTCAAGAGGTGTTTATTTCATGGGCCCCCAGCCCCACTGACAGTGTCTTCATATCTGGACATGATATAGAGCCCTGACCTGGGGACATTATGCTCCACGAGTGCAAAGATAGCTCTTCCTTTTGAAATCCAGCAGACCAGCAAATGCAGGAGCCGTGAAGCAGCTAACCCCTCTGTCTTGTGTTTCAGTTGAGAGAGGAGGGGGGTGGGTCTGGGGTGCTGGTGGGGTCGGGGGGAGGGGGGTGGTGTAGGTAAAGTGTCATCAAAGGCGGCACAAAAGTGAAGAAGTGGGAGCATTAGGAATTCATATCTCATCCTCAAGCTCGCACAAACCGAGATGATTTATTTGACGTTACATAGGGTCTACAGTGTGAGTTCACCAAGAGGAAAAGGGATGATCATTTCAAAATAAGAGGTCAGGTCAAGTCAGGTCTGTCGATCCAGCGCTTTGATCCTGACTGAAATATCTCAACAACTATTGGATGGTTTGTCGTGAAACTTGGTACAGATGTTTAGAGTTCCTATGGGAGGAAGCCCACCGAGTTACATGATGCCCTGACTTGTCCTCTAGCGCCACCGGTGGGACAAACTTTCTGCTCACATGCAGGTAATTGGCAAATATTTATGGTGGATGGCAACAGCAATGGACTGTATAGTGCTGAGAGAAGAAAGTGAAGAGAAGGGCACTTCTCCTTTCATATGGCCTGGTGACATCAAAGGTCCTGGGCCAAACAGTGAGCAACCGAGGCAGGAGTTGGGGTTTAGGTGTGAAAAGGTGAAGGATGCTGGGAGACTGAGTTCAATGGCTTTTCTTTGTCTGAGGAACAAAAGAAGCCATGTGGTCTTGTCCTCCATGTTGAATGGGCTGTGGCCCAGCAGCGTCTTTGTTGGAGGTTCAAGGGAATTTATATTTGTTATGGCAAAATGCACCAATCTGAGGGGCCAGTGGGACCCCTGGCCCACTGTGGTTAGGTGGAGTAGGAGCTTGGCAGTTCACTCCAGACCTGTTGTGACAGGATGGATTGGCACAAACATTGTTTGTACAAACATTCATGCTGACCAAACATTGCATTTTGATGACTTCTCCTGCTGATTGTCTGTAGTATTGTTAAACTGAGCATATTAGCATGTTGATGTTAGCGTTTAGCTCAGTAAAGTCTTGAAAACCACCAGCATGATAATAAAAACAATGACCACAACAACAATAATGAAAATCGCTTTATTTATATTGCAAAAACACAAAAGAACAAAACGAGGGGGACCCAAACACAGCGACATACAAACCACCCATAAGAGCTTGGGCAAGCAGCAACATAAGAGCTGAACAACATAAACTGAGACCAGGAGGGTCACAATATGATGGAAGATGTAATAATAAAGGGGAGGTATAAGCAATAAAAAGCACAGAATATTTCTACACTATAAGTCTTGTGAAGTGTAATCCTAATATAAATGAAAAATAAATGATTTCTGGCACCCGTGTTACTCTTACAGTTACGGTGTGTTTTCTGTGTGAGCCTCATATAGACTCTGAATAATATCTGATTGATCCTTATCAGCATCTCACAACAAATCAGCAGATGCTGACGGTCCATACTGCACTGAGCCGCCACACACTCCAGTGAAATGTCAAATAGTGAAAACGTCTTTTTTTTTTTTTTTTTTGTACCCGTTCCTCCCTACTCTCCCACACACTTGTAATCCAATATCCATTCCAGCATGGAAATGAGAAATAACAAGATTAGGAAACAATTTATATGAATCGCCCCATGTTCACTCACTGTTTACGCTTTCTCAGGAGAGGAAGGAGACTGTGGTCTCCATGGGAACTGTGGCTGGCCAATGGTGGGTGTTTTCTGCCTGACCGTGTGACGTGCTGCCTGTTGAGATGGGTATTGAAGTTGGCAGCTGGAGTGTGTACCCATAATTTTCATAGCAAAGAAAGTAGGAACCAGTAACAGTGCACTACCAGGGAGATTATTTTAGCACGTCTTGCTCCGGCTAAATATGTTTGCTTTTTGGTTGTGCCCTCCTCTTTTAGTTATGAGTTTGTTTGGACATCAAATACACTCAGAGCTATATTTAAATGTAGCTGCTGTCATTGTCATTAACATAAACACTAACTTCAACTGAAACTGCAGTAGAAATGTCTAAAATATGATTTTAAAAGTGCTGTAGCAGTGTTACAAAACTGGAACCACATTAATATACGTATACCCCCCCCCCCCACCACCAAATGAAAAGTGCTTGCATCTGTGTTTTTTGCCTAATACCTCTTTGGCTTTATTGTCTGTAAAGCACTTTGTAACTGTGTTTTGAAAAGAGCTACACAAATAAAGTTTATTATATAAGGCAGATACAGCTGAGCCCTCAGGAAAATGTGCTGCTTCCTGTTCTGGGCAATATGAGCAGCGGCCTTGAAACTACCTGTCGACATTGATCAGTCACGCGGCGGGCTTTCTCTGAGATGGGACTTGCAGTTATTAGAGCGAGAGGCTGTTAGATGGAGAAGCCTGTCGTCCGCTGCATCTGACGGTTCAGGTAAGCCCTGAGGAAAACTGCCCCCCTCCCACCTCCCTCTCTAACCCCAGCCCTCCTCCTCCACACCCCCACACCCCCCACAAGCCCATCAGCCCTTCGCCATCACTCGAATTTCAAGTCAGCAGGCTAGTGTGATGTATTGGCTCTCACCACTCTCACCAGTGTGATCTCCAGAAGAAACCGTGTGGCTGCTGACTGCCATTAAACCATAATGCATTTTTTTTAATGGAGGCACTAAGTGTGGTTTTTACTGCTCCGTGATGAAAATGTATTTGTGGAGGGTTTGATCATCTTCTGCATCAAAACAAAAGCTTCTCAGAAAAACAACATCTTCTGTGTTTTAAAAGCAAACTCATAACTCATGTTTCCAAACCGCTTAAGGGTGATTTTTTTTTTTTTCCACAACCCATTTTCCAGCTTAAAAAAAAAAAGGTCAAGTCACACAGCGCTGCTTATTATTGCACTATTTTTCATGGTGACATATTACCTTCTCACTCAACATTAATGTTGGATTTCAGCTTGTAATTAGCTTAGCCCTCTCTCTCTGTTGTGAAAATATGACTTTATAATGTGCATCAATTACAGGCCATAATAGCTCAAGGGTATGTAAGGAGTGTGGAGTGTGGCTATAAAAGGGAAACCTGTCCGACCAGGAGTGAAAATGTTCTGTTAGCATTGTAAGGTTATAGATCACCAAGTGCCCCCTTCAGTATAACCTTGTGTCTCTGCTCAGTGCTGGAGCTTTGAACTTTAGATTGTCTGATTATAAATCCTGTGATATGATCCCAGTGTGTTATTCCAGTTTCCTTTTCATTATCTTTAGAGTTTCATGCATATTTAAAGATTTAAAAGCCTTTAAATTACACATATATAACTCGAATTTGCTTCGGCTGTTGGAAGGAAATGGCAAATATTAAAAGCGAGGTCAGTAAAAAAAAAAATATGCATAGTTACATGTGGCAGATGGATATTTCCTCCTTCTTTCTTCTCATGTTGTTGTAATCTTTATTCAATCATGTAGCCTGTCTGAGATCATGAATACAGCAGATGTGGAACGAAGATAAGACGCACAACAAAACGCAGCCAATTACACGCAAACAGCATCAGAAACAACCGTCTGATTCATCCTGTGATTCTATAGGAGAGGAGCTGCTGCTCTGCATAACATCAGACCTTTTCAGACTCAAGAGAGCTGAGGTTATTTCATGTGTGCGCTGACAGCAGATAATAGACCTGCGTGCGTTTCTCTGTTTTCTTTGCTCATCTGTCAATACCAGTCAAGGTGTTTAAAGGTATTTGAAATATTCTTAATGGCCCTGCAGAAAGTCGGCACCCAGCCGTCGCTCCCCACTCGCTCTTGTGCTTTGTCAGGATTCCTCTAAACCTCCTTTCATACAACCCGTCCAGCCTCTGTCTTTAGAAACCTCTGTTCTATAGACCCACACAGCAGGTAATATCTCTCTGTGGCTGCCAGCAGCAGCACAAAATCTTTCACATTCACCAACAGCCCCCATCAGCCGACAGCCCAGTGCGCCTTCATCCATTTTGCCCGGGCCCTCCACTGTGGTCCTGCTCCGTCAGGAGGCGGGCACCCCCCTCAAGACCTGGGAACCCAGTTAATCAATGGCAAGAGATTACAGTATTCACGACCAGCTGGCGCCTGCTCTTTGGCGTCTTATGTAGGGGCCTGTTACCCCCACTGCCTACCCTGCTTACCCCCTCACTATGCAGGGGCAAAGACCACCAATGGCCTCCAGTCAAACACAGTGTCTTATGATTGACAGGGCTGTTGTGTCAGTGGAGGTCACATAGTTTACCCCCACAAAGCTGTCTTACAGTGCATTGTAAGAGAGAAGGCATGAACTCGTGTTTACCCTCTCATGGTGATTTGTTTACGATTCTGCACGTCGTCCTGTTTCATTCGCACCGAGTTTGTTTGTGCTGCTTCGTGTTTAAACAGCACAAAGATTAGTCCTCATCAAGTCTGTGATTAGATGCTGCCTCCACTTCTGAACGTCTTGAGATTTTCCCTCTCTGGCACCCTGTCGACCGGCTTTCCATATTTTCCCAGCATGCAGCAAAATAACTTTTCTGAAAGAGACATCTCTCAGAAAAGTGTCCCAGTGTGGTTTTTTTCAGCAGCAGCAATCTTAAAATATTAACGGTCATATTGGGTAAACCTTCGGCTCCAAGGTTGCCAAGGAAGTGTTTATAGAATTTGTTTCCCGTGGCAGCTGCTCGTCTGAACTTAGTCGCTCCATACAGCATCACTGTTGGGCACCAGCAGTGACTCAGATGGGCCACCTTTGGGTTAGCGAGGCTTTTCAAAGTGGCTTGTTTGTGTCAAGAGGAAAGAAAAAAATCAATGTAGTTCATTTTTAATGGTGGAGTCGACTGAGGATCAGGTGTCACTGCACAGCTTTTGCATAGAGATTACCTTTCAGAGTAGTTGTTGAGAATACGCCACTTGTTTTTTGCAGTCTGTATGTTCATGACAATTTGATATTTAAGTCATTTAGTGTTTCTATACCGTTGGTATTTTATCATATTTCAATGCAAATTCTGACAGTCTACTTGAAGCTGCTTCAGTATTTTTATAATACAATGGAAAAATAAACAAAGGAGGGCAGGAAGCCGATCATAAACAGTCAAGAGGACAGTGTTTCCCACAGAGAAGCCTGCAGATCATTCTCCTGTCCGGTGTTTTTGAAGCTTAAAGTACATGTTACTATCCTCAGTAGAAACACACCTAGTAAGTGTGGCATTAAATTGAAACTAAAGTAAAAACTTTGTAGCATAACAAATTGGTAAAATGACCAAACTGATAGATGTGTTTTGCATCCAACAATAATAATGAGTTGCAAAGCCAAATCAGTGCAGAGTGGTATGAAAGTGAAGGTACACAAGAAGAACCGACTGACTTTTCGTGCTCCTCCTCAAAGTGACCTTGGACGACTCATCTAACGAAACTCTCCAGAGGGAATTTTCTGCTCGAGGAAACAGGCAGCGGGGTGAAAGAGCGCCTTGTCTGAGCAGTCAGGTATGAGCTGTTCAGCTTCATGAATGTACATGTTATGTCCTCGGCCAGGTGAAGGTACAATCCACAGGCTGTTACCCAGGAGTTTTCTTTGGCTCTGGGGTTGCAGAGGAGAGACACACTCAAAGGCATCATACATCCCTTGTTGGCTGCTTCCACCTCTTCACCCTGCTGCCTTTTTTTTTTTTTTTTACTCCCAAATGATGATAGAGAGCAGCTCCTCCAAGTGATGCTTTGAATTTTTATGGGACGTTTATTTTCTTTGGCTGAGAACAAGAAGAGAGTGCAAGAAAGAGTCGTTTTGGTCGAGACGGTCCAGTTTGCTTTGAAGTTCCTGGCATGATGCATGAAGAAGGTGTCAGTCATTTTTAATGTGTGTTATGTTCATTTGACTCTGCACCTTTGGTTTGTACAGTAGGTGACCTGTCATGTTGTTGTAGATCACAACTGACAGCAACATGTTACATGATTCACGGCCAAGACATAAACTATAGACGACTGTACCAATGGACACGCTGACTTCACTTTGATATACTGTGTCTACTTTATCCTGTTTGTCAACGACGCAGAAATCGTGATAGTTTGATGAACAATTTTATACCTAGACAAGATGTATACTGCAGTAATTCAGTTGCTCCCAGTGAAAAAGAACATTTCAGACATCCACAGTGTTATTCTTCCTATTGTTGCAAATGGAATTATAATTTTCATTCAAAACATTCAAGAGATGTGATTTCAATCAAATTACACTTAAAAATGTCATTACAAATATTCACAATTCATATTATAAACCTGAGCTTTAATGAACAGGAAGTTACCTTTCAAATAATGCAATCACAAAACACTTTTTGGTCGTCCCGATCCCAGTTTGACTTTAAACTCCTGAGTTAATTGAATTATACATTAATGTAATTATTTGGAACAACATGCTGTTTGATTGATAGTCGTTGCTATGCTGTCTCTCTGGCCTAAACCCCCAAAACATAACAAACACACACTCCCACATGAACCGGACACTGCGGACGCCCGTGTGCACGAACTAAGTAACTAAAGTTACGATCATAAATATTTCATCGAGAAAATAGCTTTGAGTCATAAATACATCATATGAACGGGGGCAACTGGAGCTCAGCCAGACGTCCTGTAACAGGGCAGCACAATATACATCACCCCATAAAAGGCACCAATTAACCAGGCCCTCGTATATCAGCTCCGAGTCACTTACAAAGTCATTGCCTTCCTTCCTGCTCACATTATCATTGCATACAGCGGGCACACACAAGAGCACACTTTACAGTAGGAATGGGAGGTATTGTGTTTTTTTTTTCATCAGTGAGGGGTTTCCTCCTGTGTTCTCCAGGGGCTCCAGTGGGGCTGTAGCTTTCCACATGTCCCAGTGTGACATCTCCATTGTGCAGGGAGAAAACACTCACGCAGCGCGAGGGCAGACAGCATTCTGAAGTGTATGAATTTTGACAGTGGGACATATATCAAAGCACCTACTCTGCATATCAGTACGCCCAACCCACCAGGTTCACTGGTTAGAAACAATGAGGCAGAAAAGTAACAGGCTCCTCTGAGAGTGTTTGTGATGTTCATTGACTTGTGGGGTCAGATGGTATTTGTGTCAAAGGTTACATGCATAGGCCTGCTGAAGTTTCATACATCAGGGACTTTGTGTTATTGCTTGGGTGCTCACCAAACCAAACAAAAACAAATGAAAAGTGTTTCAGAAGCTTTAAATGAAGAATGTTAAACTATAGCATACATCACATCATGAGGAAGTAATATTATCTGGCTGATTTGACCTCTACTGGCAAAGAAGCTCCTGTTACCAACATTTCAGCTGAATTAAATGTTGTTTTTAGAAAATATGCAACAAGGACTTTGTTGAATTTTAGGCTCGGCATGAAAATAAATGGGCTATAAACCACGATATCCACATGTTCATCTTTATCTTCAGGACTCCAAAACTCACTCACATTAGACGACAGTAAACTTATATTTTGAGGTCAAAATTGTGCAACCAAGTAGTCCAACATGTTTCAGACCTGGAGGCTGAGACACAAAATTTGGAAATCCGTATCCAGTCAGATTGGGATCACCGTGATCCACCCTGCCAAAATTTTGAAATCAAAGTCAGCAGCTTCACCTTCATTTATTGATCGTTATCCCGATCAGTGTGATCCAGATTACAAGTTTTGAGATACTGGGCCTAGGTCTCAACAACTATATTACTAGCTACAATGAAATTTGTTGTCTCCAGAGGTTGAACCTCAGTGATTTCTCCTCCAGTGCCACAAGGATATCAAAAGTCTCTTGACAGCTCCTGGAAAGACTGTGTTTAGTACAGACATCCGTTGGGTCCAGAGTGATCTCTTGATTTTTCTAAATTTATCCAGGAAAACATCACAATATTAAAAGATAAATTGGCACAAACCTCAGCGCAGACATTCATGGTCTTCAGAAAATGAAGCCCTGACATTTCCTTTTGTGCCACACTCAGGCTCACATTTTGATTTTTTTTTTTTTTTTTTCTTGTGAAACGTCTCCACAAGTATTTGATTGATTGCCACGAAATTGGCTGCACATGTCTGTGGCCTCCTCCTGAATTTTGATAACTCTGATGTTTCCCCTGAGTTTTTATCGAACGCCATGAGCTCAGATTTTTATTTTCTCCAATATTTTTGGTTAATGACCAAATTCTTCTGCCATTCCCATCATGCTTTTCTGTACATTTTCCTTCAGTGTTACTTAACAACACATTAAACTCTGCTGAACAAACAAACAAACAAACAACAACATGTTGGCGTTACAATATGTGGCCAATTTTGTCAGGATGCATTCACCAGGATTGCATGCAGAGATGGCAGCATGAACACGCTCTATTACGAGGCTTCAGCACCTAATATAAAACCACTGAGCAAAAACATCTCACACAACTGTTTTGCCAAAGACGCACAGACCATTGTGTTTGAACACATTGAGAATCTGGCGTCCAGACCGGCGTTTTTTTTTTTTGGAGAAATGATGGTGTGGTGGCAAACAGGAAAGTGAAGCAGCTCAGATTGAGACAAACAGTGCTGCTGTGTTTTTATAGCCTATATCTCCACCCAGCAAATGGTGCCGTGTGCCATATCTGCCCCCTACATTATTTACACCTCGTTTTTATTAGGGCAATCTTGACATGTGTGCCTGGAGATCGATGGGAGTGTTTTTATATATATATATTTTTTATACTAGCCCTGTAGGGTAGCCAAAGTGGGGCACGAGCTTGGGTCTTGCAAAAAAAAAAAAGCAAAATATAATGATAGTGTTGGTGTTTTTACTGCCTTTGTTTAGATTTTTTTCTAAAACAGGAAGCGCTCAGGATGGAGCGTGTGCCAAAAACTGAAGATTTAAGCTGATTGCTTTGAGGCAATGAGCGTGTTGTAACACCCAGAGGGGCTGTGAGCGTTTGATGTCACCGAGGCAAAGACCAAATGTAAATACATCTCCCATTATAGTGAATGGGTTGACCTCAGAGTCAACATGCATCCAATTATTTCTTAATTTTAATCACATACAAACCAAATCCTGGACGCATTATTCATCCATGACCACGTTTGCAGTCCGAGGGTAAAAAAAAAAAAAAAATCAACAATTCAGAGTCAGAGCCATTTTAATTAACACATGTTGAATAAACAGGGATTTTGTGGTATAGAAACACGCCAGTGATGCAGAATAAAACAAACTTGAATGCCCAACTTAAGAGGTGATATGCTCCACTCGTTGGTGCATATTGATCATTGTTTGTTTGTGATTGACATGTCCGTCCAGCAAAAGAGGAGTGCAATTCTGAAAAGCTCATCTCAATAATACATATTTATATTAGTTGCTGGTGAGATGCCACCCAAATAGGTCTGACCTTGCCTCAGCTGGGGAACAGAAATGAATTATATATAACCTATACAGAGTTCACTTGGCAAATAAGGGGGAATAATACATAGTATGAAGTGCTGAAGATGCACTTTTCAAGCCTTTAAGCCAGGGGGACATCGACATTGGTGAAGTGTCAAAGCCTGAAATCCATAGGAGACACATTCCTGGATTTGTAAAGGGATTTTCTTTGAAGCAGATGCTGGTGAATATTAATGTCCAGAGAAACTGTGGTTGTCTGGCTTAGTGCAGCTCAAAGTGGTCACGACAGCACGGAGAGGCTGCACAGGTTAAAGTGAATACCAAATATAACCTTAAATTAATCTTAAAATGACTCCCTTTTTCCTCACCAGGGGTCAAAGTCACCTCGCTGCTTTGAATCTCTTCAGAAAGTAAGTGAATTTTATTTTGGTTTGTGAACTCAGAGAGGTAAAGAGACCAAACTCAGCTCGAATTGTGCTTTCTGTCAGTGGTCAGAAGTAACTTTTACACTACTTTTATATGTACTCCTACTTCTCGAGGAGGAAATATACTTCTTACTTTACTGCATCTATCTGTCACGTTCCTGTTTTTCCAATTAATATTTCTTATTCATACAAAACATGATCAGTTTATACAATAACAGATCAAACTGCATTGCATAAGATTGTTGAAAATAGCTGCAAACCAGCCAACTACAGCATAAAATACAGCTTACACATGCAGAACTGATAATAATAATCCATCACCATAATATATACAATAAAAACCACACTCACAGGGGCCATTGTCCTGCATTTCCCCTCGTGTTAACACTGTTGTGTTGCTGCTGTTTTTGTGCTTAAATTGACAGTGCAGTTATTTGTACCATTACTGCTCGCTATGATGTATGTTAGCAAGTAGAGTGGTAATACTTTGATTGAGTTTAGGGCATATATGTTTATTTGTCTTTTATTCTGAAAAAACAACCCTTATCACACATCATTTTATAAACTTATTCCAGCTGATATGTTTACAACTTCCTCGTTGTTTTAGATGGTGCCCTTAAACTGCACTGCATTTGACCAGACTAACACCACACAGAGTTTCTGTTTTACTAAACATGTCGTCCTTTGACTGGACCAGATTTGAAAGTGAGAGATCTGATCCTCAGTCCGACCCTGATGATGAAACATTCGTCTGCACTGAAACTGAACATGAATCCCACTGAACCTTCACTACTACAATTGCTACAGAATGCCTTTCAACCATCTTTTGACCCAGGTGTAGTGAACATCTCCTTGACACTGTGTCCACTCCTTCTTCTTCTTCTTCTTCTTCTCTTCTTCTTCTTCTTCTACACCGTGATGAAAGACAGGGCTCATTGCTGTGTGACACAATGTGACTCCCACACCAGTCATTTCAATCAGATGTATTATGTTCTGCCTCCATCACGGATGGATGTCACAAGGTCGCATGGCAGCAATGATGAAGTTAAGACTCCATTTTATTTCCAATCCCATCACCTACGATTCAGGATTTTCCTCTGGTGGTGATTGCTCAGACACAGATATTAGACCAAAGCCTCCTTAAAATGACTGATCCAACGATCCTTAATCATTTACTGATTGAATGGTAATGCAGAACGTAACTGAAAATGTGGAGGAGAGAAGTAGAAAATAAAATCACAGTTGGAGAAATAACACATTCTTCAAGCCTCCGATCCGAAAACTGTAGGTAACAGTGAAAACAGATGCGTATAGATGCGTTCATGCAGCACAAACAGACACATATAGGCTGTATCTTTGTGGCTAATCGTCAATAAAGTTTATCATTCACTTTCCAAATGATTCCTTTAAAACAGAAAAGGTGATCT
The DNA here is from genome assembly GCA_021432705.1 of Caranx ignobilis. Lineage (NCBI taxonomy): Eukaryota > Metazoa > Chordata > Actinopteri > Carangiformes > Carangidae > Caranx > Caranx ignobilis. The sequence continues at coordinate 22,643,035 of MU269981.1, forward strand.
TGAGTCATGCAGCCTTCTCAGTCTCTCTGTGAAATAGCATCAGTCGGATTTCTCACTGGCAAACAACCAAGTTATGAGTTCATCTCCTTTGTTTCACAGTAATAAGAACGATATAGGCTAAATGTTCAAAAGAATAGTGCTGTGGTATGGTCCCAGTTTTGTTCGAGTATACCCAGCGTCTGGTGAAATCTAAAGCAGTTTATAGAAATATTCAAGTGTAGCAGAGTCAGAACCATTAGTATTAAACAAACCATTGCTATTGAAAACAATCAATGACTGGAGTAGCTTTGTCGACAGAAATCCTGAGGAGGTGCTGAGGTTGAACAAAGAAAGAGAGCCGTGCCACCTATTATACACTTTAATAGAGACACATGATGGAGTGATCAAAGAAAGAACCCCAGCAATTAACACTCAGCATCACAGATGTTACCAAAAAATGTCAAAGGTTTATCGGTTAAATGAAAATACAATCCAGTCAATGAAAAAAATAACTTGTCAAGACTTGATATGAATACTAAAGCTTTAAATGGAGAGGGCAGGCTAATTAACTCAGCGCTGGTACATGGCAGTATCAGAAAGTCAGAGTCTGGCGTCATGTGTTTTCGTCTTGAAATATGAAAGAAGACTTGAGCGTTTCTAATCGTGAGCTGGGCACTTTACTACAGAGAGAGAAATAATAATGACGAGGAGGCTCTGCAGACATGAGGCCAGTGTGCCGCTGCATGCCTGGTGCTAATAGCAGGAGAACGGACAGAGGAGGAGAGAGAAAGACCAGGATGAGAATTTCACTGATTTCTTTTCAAATGGGAGAATTGCCGGAGAACACCATTTGATGTAATTGCCTCCATGTGTGGAGGGGCTCTTCAGATAGCAGTTGGTGCTGGTGCTCCTCTCCCTCCATCAGATACCAGTGTCTTTAAAAAAAAAAAAAAAAAAAAAATCATTTCAGTCGAGCACACAGAGAGACCCAGAGCCCGGCTGCCTCTCCCAGCTCGGAGCATGCATGTCATGCTGCCGTGGATAATAACGCTACCATGTGGACCTGGTTCGAGGGAAAAACACTTCCATATGTTGTGTGTGCATGCTTCCCTTTCAAGATTTATGAATGAATAAGCTTCAGTCGCTCCTGAGTCCACGGAGTCGCTGACAAGCTCATGTTTGGAATTTCACAATGAAATCCATTTGCCTCCTCTGCAGTGTGTTTGTTTGTGGTTTTGCCAAAGTTCGTTCTTTTCGCTGTCCATGTGTAAGGATCGTGTAACTAATGCTCTTCCTCTTTTACAATTAGCCCTAAATATGTGGTCTCACCGTGACCCGTGGCTTTGACTGTTTACTGCAGTGAATGTAAAGACATGCGCGCGGAAACGCCTGAAGAAAACTCTCCCCCATGAACCGAGACGTAAACCGTTCTCCTGTCGTGTTTGTTAGAAATATAACTTTGAAATACTTTATTTTACTTTAATTACTGCTCATTGATTAACATCATTGTGCTATAAAAACACTTGAGTAAACACAAGATGTCAACACATCCTGAAGCATCTCCTGTATACTAGAACTTTGTTGCCATGGTTACGATAATAAACAGCCTCTGAAATGATCATTGTTTTGTTAGATTTAGCTTAAAATAAGTGCCCCCTTAAGGCTGTAAAGTTATGACATGTGTGAACGTGCTCACTGATAAAAACAGCAATAGTTAAGAAATGAAAAACAGTCTCTTGTGTCTTGTTGACCTCTGACCTCCTCCTAATTGAGATTTCCCTCTTTCCACTCATTACAGCGGATGCCGCTGGATATCTCTTTAATTACAATTAAACGTAACTGAGTTGCATTGAACAGCTTGCAAAGACGACCTACAGGCTCGTGTGTTTTTTTTTGACAGGGCCGTCTTTGAAATGAATATGTAATTTATAACTCCCCTCCAGGATCGCCTTGGAAAATATCTACTGATATAACTGATGCATTTGTTGACAGTTGCTCCAGCAATTAGTGATAAACATGAGCATCTTCTCATCTGCCATGATGAAAAAAACTAAGTGTAGACTGAAGCTGTAGAAAACCAAGAGTCAGTGTGGAAACAAAATGTTACAATACAGGCTCATTGAAAGATCATGTTCACGTCTGCTGGTGAATTAGTGGCAGAAAGGAGGTTGTGTTTACGTCACAGTGTTTCTGGAGCCACCTCTGACCCCACCCCACCCCCCCCCCCCTGTCAGAAATATTGTAGTTATATAATATGACCACAGCTAGTTCCACCTTTGCTCCAGAAATAAAGAGTCATAATTCACAGGGCTGCTGGAGGTCTCTGACACTCACTTTAAAACTAAACATCCACTATATCACTTTTAGGCATTTTAACAAACGGCTCATGCTCTAGTTTTTCTTACTCAGGATACAGCGTTAACACAGTGCTGATTTAACTGGTCCAGCCAGGAGAGGTGTCTTCTCTACTTCAGCAGTAATTCGCATCATCAACAAGCAGAGAGCTTCTTTATGCACCAAAGCTGCACTTGTGTGCTTTTATTTGTTTTTGCAGCCTCCCTCAATGAAACATGTTAATTACTGTGCTGAGAATATAATGAAACAAGCAAAGACAAAGAGCCAAAGCAGGAGGCACAATATAAAGTTTTTTTTGTGTTAGTTTGTTTTGATATGGATCTTTTTATATAAAGCAACAGGCTGTAACTCACTTCCTGTCTGTCTGCCTGTAACCTTTTCCTCTCAGTCGCTCTGCAGAGTCGAGCTGGACCTCTTGAGGGCAGTGCAAACAGTGAGCTCTGCAGAAGGAATGGGGCTCAGCCGCCAGATGCAGGCTGGCCGTGTTTTCTCCAATTGACATTTCCCATCATGCCCACACAGCCCTGCATCAGTATTCACAAGCTGAGTGAGGGAAGCCACTGGGGAGAGGAGGGAGCAGGAGAGTGAGAGTGAGAAAGAAGACAACACGGTTACAGGAATACAGTGGGGCATTGAGCTTAGCTGGGTCATTTAACTCCCTATCTGCTCTGTTGTTGTTTGGATGAAGCTCGTACCTTTGTCCTTGAATACAAAATAGTAAATATGAGAGACTGCTGTATTGTATTAAACACAAAGTAGGGAGTCAACCCTCTTTAAAAAAAAAAAAAAACAGAAGAAGGGGATTAAGAAAGACAGACAGGAAGGCACACACACAGATAAATACATACAGATTAAGAAAAAGAAACAGAGATGCGGTTTGAGCACTGGAGCACCAACTTGGCCCAGACCAGCCCCACAGCCCAAGGTCTCAGGAAGTGATTAACCCTCCTCAGACACCACAGGAAGATGTGCATGTGCACGTGTGTGAGTGCACTTGTGTGTGTAAGTGTGTGTTGGAGGAGAGCTGGTGGGAGTCGGGTGTGGGCAGCCAATCTTTAAGCTCTTTTCCTGAGGCTCTCCCCAAAAGTGGGGTCATCACCTCATGATCTTGAAATTGAATTCCGATGATTCTGGTTTCCCCTGTGTAAATCCTCTTCCCTCAGGGCCTCCCACCCACACACACACAGAGCAATATAAGACCCACACTGCAGCCTCCATCCTCTTTCTTCTCAGTTTCATCTCAAATTTAATTCCAGCTATAATGGATTCTTTTCTTACTGAAATGTAGAAAGTTTCCTAATTTGTTTATTTGATGCTTACTACTGCTGCTAACAACCTGAGCATGTCCAAATTCCTTTGATTATTCCATAATGTAAATCGTTCCTTTCAGCCTATAATCCGCACCAGACGCACACAAAAACCGAACCCAGCAGCCAATCAAATAACTTATTTGCAAGTCAATGTTTTCTGGAAAAATTGTGATTGTGTGTTTGCACAATAGCTCAACAGCAATTTAATTTAAGCTTAAAGGCAATTTAATAATTTCTAAGATGAAACTAGCAGCAGCGGCGCGGCGGCGGCGGCAGCAGCCAGGCTCTGATCCATAGCACCTCATTTGGATTCTGGTTTTGGATTCGAACCAGCACCAGTGAATCTGAAGGTGCTCAGCAGACAAAGCAGCACATTGGTTGGCTGTCATTCATTTCCAGCAAGGCCAAGGCAGATGTTTGTTGGATAAATCTGCCAGGCGAGGGAACCCAGCCAGTGAAGCGAGTGAAGGTGAAGAAATGCGTACATGAGCGTGGTGCTCGCCACAGACCCAAAAACACACCGGATGCCAAAGCATAAAAAGCAACTCATGCCAGAATGAACACAACAAAGACGATACACCAGACGTGTTTGCTCCGAGCAGCTGCCGCAAGCTCACTTTGACCTATACTGAAAATATTTAATGGATAAAAGGGGGGGGGGGGGGGTTGATGGAGTTTGACAAAAACACAAACCAACAAAAAGCTCTTTCTCTTCCATTATAATTACTTTACATTTGCAGATTTGACATTAAGAGCTGTTTCCTCATCAGTCAAGAACAAACGCTGCAAATTCAGCATCAAACAATGGAAAGCAACTGTTTTGTTTAGCTCCCATTTCTATCACCTCTGTTCTTATACTTACATTATCATGCTATAGGACCTTCCTTCCAGTATTGATCATGCTCAGGCCTCATGCTCAGGCCACTACCATGGCTTACTATAGGTTGACTGGTGAAAGCGCAATGGGTTTCATCATGACAGAAGAGCGAATATCTGAGATTCATCCGCATGTTTGATCCAGAAGTAGAACCGGACTCAAATGAGGCAATGCAGACATTTGTGGGTTAGCATCATGAAAGCTCTGGAAAGGCCTGTCCAAGGTCATAAGGTTGGTGAATCTGTGGGTTTTGTGCTCTGTAAGTAAAGGTTATCATGTCAATATTAGCTTGTTAGCTCCTGACTAGCAGTGGCTGGAGCAGCAGTAGTGTTTAGGCCTATGCTAATGCTCTCTGACCTGACAAGGTTTTTTGTTTGTTTGTTTTGTTTTGTATTGATGGACCTTCCTAAGGTGAAAATATTCAGGTGTAAACAACTTAAAAACAAATGTTTAAATCTTTGGTTCATTCAGTGTCCATGCAGTCATCTTCCTAACTGACTGAGAGGTTGGACAGTAGCAAAGCTATTTTAGTGAGTTAGTGTGTAAAGAATTGTGAAGAAATCTGTCTTTATGATTTTATGGTTGAAAACAATAACTGTGACCGTGACACACTTTGACTTATTAACCTTAGTATGTGATATGAAGGCTCACAGTGCACCTTGGCTTTGTTTAATCTTGTAATGTATCCTCTGCTGTACCTGCCTCAAACCTCTTTCAACTTCAGCTTCGGAGCAGTTGTTTGTTTTCAAAGAGACTCGTCTTTCTTCCTGATACTCAGTATTCCCTTTAGACTTACCGGAGTTGTGGCTGAGCTCAAGCAGAAGCAGTTAGATGTGACGCAAGAGCTCACATCATTACACCACAGTGCTTAAAAAAGCCGAATGAGATTTTTACTTCACCTTTGACATTTAGCATGTCAATGAACCGCTCAGTAGCTCTGCTCACTCTGCAGATCCCGTCCTCATTACCCTCTTTGGCAGGAGAACTCGGTGCTCTTCAGCTCCCTCTCTTTCTCTATCTCATAATCTTCACCCCCTCCCTCCCTCCACATTCTCTTTCGCTCTTTCTCTCTCCAGCAACACGACCATTTTCATTCTGCAAATGACTGCACCTGAAGTCAACTGGAAAGGAGAAGGTCTGCTCACATAGTCAGACCAGAAGAGCTCCGTCTGCAGAGTCAGTAGTGCTTCGCTCTTCCCCCCGCAGGCTCGGTATCCTAGGGGCTATAAGGCTCAGCCCCATTCTATTCCAACCTGGATAAAGTATGTTCACTGTCAGCACTTTCTCCGGCTGCCTGGCACTCTGTTTATTTTTGCAAGACACAGAGCTGAATAGACTTTAATAAATACCGTGGCCTGAGAGTTAGGGAGCCATCTGAGCTTGTCACAACTTGTAACTTAGCTGGTGCACCAGTTCAGCCCAGTGATTGGGTGTTCACTTAACGAATGAGTGAGTGCACTGCTCTCTCAACCCAGGGCCTTTGGAGATTGCACCAGTCTGGACTCTGCAGGCGAATCACTGCTGCTGCTGCTGCTGCTGCTGCTGCACGCATTTGCTGAGCTGCACACGTCCACAAACAGACACCTAAACCTCTGCAGAGTTCAGCTTCAACGTTTTAAACAGCACAAAGGTGGAAACTGAATAGAAATCGATCCGCAATAGATACATCAGGTGCTACATTAGAGTTGTCATTTGTTGGAAGTCTTCCAATGCGGTCCTGAAATCCATTTTGCAGAGGCTGCTGTGTTTCCAGATATGGGCCCCGCTGTGATTTGAATGGGTTCAGACACCTGTAGAGGGAGGGACAGGAGAAAAACAGCCTAAAATTTGATATGACACAAAGCAGTGGTGTGATAAAGGATGACGAAAGATGAGAACAATCCTGACAATTATTACTCTGAAAAGGAAAGACTGTTCCCCGAGAAAAATAAACACTACGTTCACTAAGGTTTTTGATACCTGGTTATTTGATGATGTTTGTTCATTCATCTTATTTTTAGAGCGGTGAGGTCTGTGCACAAAAACTGATGCAATCTGAATGAAAAACATCTTTCCCGAGGCTTTCAAAGGGAAAAATCTGACATTCTGGGATTCACACACATTCACTTTCATACACAGACCTTAGTTAAAATATACATAACAGCCTGTGCCTCTGGTGAATATAAGGCTACTGTAGGCAGCCATTAGTAACTTTAAAGCTTGTTAATTAAGATGATACCTCGTTTGTTTAATCCCTACGATCTGCTGGACTGTTTATTGGCACATAATCCCTGTAAATTAGTGAACTGTCTTTTTATCCCGGACTGGAGGCATTCAGAGATGAACAGTCTGGATTTTGGTGGTCAAAGTTCAAAGGTCAAGGTCACTGCGACCTAACAAAACATCCTTGTGGCCTCTTGAAAGCGATATGTTGAGACCACCTTCTTCCAGTTTGGGCACAAAACATTCACTTGGACTCAAAGATGAGCTCATAAGAGTTTGAAGGGGGGCAAAGGTCAAAGTTCAAGGTCACGGTGACTTCACATTTTTGAGAACGCAATATATCAAGAGCATCCCGAGGGAATTTCATGACATCTGGCTCAAGTATTCACTTGAAAGTCAAAGGTCAAGGTCCTGTGACCTCACACAACGTGTTTTTTTCACCATAACTCACAACTTCATACACTGAACATGACGCAGTTCAGCTCCAATGTTACATCATAGTGTTGTGGAAGAAATACTTGCAGTCATTGTTCAGTGCTGTAACTCGTGGAAGAAAAATTATGAGCATATTTCCTGCAACTTGTTGGGTTGGCAGAGGGATTTCTTTTATCCATACAAAGGCAGAGACCTGTGCTAAGCTAAGCTGAGCTAGATATCTGCTTCATGTTTACATAAGGAAATACAAGAAGCGAATCTTCCACTATGATTAATATTTGTAGACCATGTACATGTCCAAGTCTCAGTTACATGTGACTTTAGATCACTATGGTCATTGGTCGTTCCATTAACGTTATGTGAGTGTTACACAGTCTAATTTATGTTTAGCAGATCCTGTCATTGCAGCAGCAACTACTACAGAGAAAATATAATTGGTTTTTCAGTCCTTTATTGCCATCTGAAAATCAATGTTGACCGGGTGCACCTTATTACAGCTCTGCTCTTTATTATTCATTGCAAAGTATTGGACTGACACGAGGAGGCATTGAAGGTTTTTTTTTTCGAACTTTCATAAAAGTACAAAAAAGGAGAAGAAGCCGAAAGCAAAGTTTACACATAAAACAGTGGTTTATGAAAGTGAATAATGTCGTAGTGCGGATAATGAGCAAACGTTTGAGGAAGTGCAGACATGAAATGAATGAAAGTGCAGCTAAATGCCTTTGAAACATGAAACAGCATGAAGTAAAAGGGATATGGTCATTTAGTTCAGTATAGGATGGGCCTATCATTTCAACTGGGGCTCTGTTGCTGCTATTGACTTCTCCTTTTCTTGTCAGTGGGTTTCAGGGTTTAACTCAGAGTTGCTGAAAATTCCACAGTGGTTTCATCCGGTGTTAATCTTTAGAGATTTGCATTAGTGTCCAGAGACACCTTTGATCTTTCTAAAGACTTTGATTGGATGTGTGAACCAGGGGGGGCACTTTCCCATCATGCATCCACTGGATTAAAAAAAAAAAAAAAAAAAAAGAGGAGGGGAGGGTGGTTATTTATAATTTTGGAACTTGTTTTCAGGTCAGTGCAGGCTTTCAGGAGCAATCAGACAAACACATTTCAGTGGCAGTGGCGCAGAGACAGAGGAAGGGGGCGGGCGCCCGGGTACGATTTCAAACCCAGTGAACTTATGACGACAATGCTCCGTGTTTCAGTGGTCTGCCTGTGTAAACTGTGGTTGGGTGAATGAAAGTGAGAGAGAGCACACACAGGGCTAAGACTGGGCAGGAGCTGGGGAAAACCCGGACGGTTGTATACAAAAGTAAAGCAGAAAAACAACTCGAACCTTTCTGAGCATATGTGCAGCCGAGCTGTGTGTCACTCAGAGACATGTGACGAGATTATCACCTTCGAAAAAAGCTAAAACAAAAACAAAACCCCGTTCTCGGAGATGATAGGCCTCGTGTTGCAAAGCGTGGATTTTCACCTTCTGTGGTGTGAAACCCATCCTTGAGAGCAATCATTAACACTCGAGCCTCTTTGCTGACTCAAATCCATCGAGCCTCAACCGACAGCTGGTCTCTGCTCCCCCTCCGTCCATGCCTCACCTTTCAGGAGACATCAGAGCTCGTAAACATCGTCTCAGTGATGCCTGAAACAAGTTTCCATGCCACATTAATGTGCGCAGCAGCAAGAGCGAGTCTCTTGTGGAACAGCTGCCACCCCTGCCTGCCTGGCAGCAGCGCCGGGTTAGATTTGCCATTAATTTGTCGCACCTGACAGCCGACTCTGCTGGGTACCCTCCATCTACACCACTTTGCTGCTTTGTGCCTGGGAGGGACATATCTTGCCCTTGTGAGAATAAGCCTGAAATATGGTTAGGGAAGAGAATGGTACAAAATAGGAGCCCCAGGCTGTTATACTTCATGTGTATCTAGGCCAGGCCGCATGATTTGGTGGAAAGTTAGAACAGTTGAAGTCCATGGGGAGCAATGTCTGCACCTCCCACTGACTTAAATGGGACTGCAGACATCACCACTTTAGACCGGTCCAAGTCAACAAGTGACCCGGTCCTGGTTTAGGGCAAGATCAGGTACAAAGTGAAACCAGTGTGAATCGATTCATGCTCAAGGCTAAAACCACCAGGCTGCTGCTGCTGCTGCTGCACTGACCCACACACCTGACACTGTGGTGTCTGGATGTTAATGCTCACTCATCCACTAGAAGTATGAGTTATAGGCACAAACATATGAATTATAAATTGTTTTTTTTTCCTCCTCATGTTTGTCTCTTAGAGATAGTTGAAGGCCAGTTTGACCTGCAGCAGCTCCTCGTGGTTTGTGGCCATGCAGGAGATTATTTTCTAATGTACAAAGGATCGCTCAATGTCTTAAATGCAGAGATGGACCGGAGTTGATTGTGTGCATTAGCAGGGAGTATTACATCCTGACATACTTCTATATCATATCCTTGGACTTAATTCACTACAGGATAGGTTTTATATCTATAAAAGGGTTGTTGTTGTTGTTGTTGTTGTTGTTAAATGTCCAGGGTGATGTCTTCAAATAACAAATAGTCAGAACTGTTCTTGTTTCTTGTTGTATGGCTCCTTTCGGATATAAAACTGTTCACAGGCTCTTGTACTAGTCTTCAAGTTGGCAGGAGCTGTGCAAATTGAAACCAGGTCCAAGTCCAAGTTTTTCAGGGTAAGTGACCAGATCCTGACTGTGCATCACACCCTGTATAAGCTGATTATTGAATGGCCATATGTTCAGTATCCATAGGACAGTTACCTCATGTTGTCTCTCTATCCGCTGCTCTTCCATAAATCACAATACATCAGAAACAAGAAACATGTATCATAAATCAGTATCGCACCATGTAAAGATGTCGGAGCTTCTTGATGCAGTGGTTTAGTCTTATAATGTGTCATCAGTCTTTATGTAGATGGATGTCAGCAGGCTGCAGGAGGTAAATCTCATTTCTGTTTTGTAAATGTCTATTAAATAGATTCTGACCCTGATGCATCGAGCACTTTGAACTCAATCTGTTACCTTACCATAGGCAATGAAGCACTGAGGTGTACATCATTACCTGGACCGGCATCAGTCATCTCTGAGACTGAATCTCCCTGTTTAGCCCTTTCTCAGCTCGCTGACATTAAGCTCGGTCTCAGGTCAGTGCAAGCAGACGGAGAGACAAACAGGCGAGGAGGAGGAGGAGGAGGCAAAAGACAAAAAGTGAACAAGATGTTATGGAGAAAAATCACGCAGGCCTCCATTTTCTTCCTCATTGGCTGTATTTTGTTATTGATGAGGCTGACATTCCCCTCAGTAATGGAGCCTGTGGTGAGTTAGCAAAAAAAAAATAAAGCACTACGTGAGTGTTGAACGCTTTAAAATCACTGCTGTTGTCCTGCCGAGGGGGGGGGGGCCGAGCACTCAGCCCCACCCTCTTGTGTGTGCATGTGTGTGTGTGTATCGTCGTACTGTAACGCTATTATCATCGTCGTTATGCAACGGGATCCACAAACAGTCATTACTGTGCACATCAGCAGTGAACAGCAGGAGCACACACACACACACACAGTGGCCTCGGCTCGCAAATGGACAATAACATTTTGACAAAGAGCTGCAATAAATGAGCTGTGAAGGCCGAGCCTCTCACCTGTCAACATGTGACACTTAAAACAGTAATTTGTTCCCCTCGGGGGCCTGTACTCTTCAAGGTATTGAATTTCCCCTCTGGACCGCAGATTATTCAGCTATCACCTCGACAGAAAGCAATACCCTTAAATGACAGCTTAATGTGAAGCCCGAAACAGCACTTTCCAGCTTCTGAGCTGATAAAAGCAAATTTGAAAGAAAAAGAAAAAAGAAAAAAAAATCACATTTACTTTACAAGAATCAAGTTAGGCTTTTTTTTTTTTTTTTTTTTTTTTTTTTGGGGGGGGGGGGGTACTATTATATGTCAGGATTTGTTAAAGTGTAATAAAGATCTCGCCCTGAGATATCCAGTGAATAACATTTCATAGCTGTCACCGTCTTATGACTCATAATGCCTTAATCTTTTATGCATATTTCCCCCTTAAAACAACATAACGTCCATGAACAGGCGCTCTTTTGTCGTCCGTGAATGTCAACATCCCTGTTATCCCATCAGTTCCCTCTGCCTGAAACCTTAAACCGCCAAACACCTGTTCTTTTGTGTGAGCTGGCATTTTACAGCAGGGTTTCTCAGACATGCACTGGAGCCTCTCCCTCTCTTTCTCTCTCTCTCTCTCTCTCTCTCTCGCTTTCTTTCTCCCTCCTTCGCTTGCTCTTACTCCACCCTCTCATTTGCTTCATCACACTCTCTCTCTCCTTCCTTCTCTTTCACCTCCCCGCCCTCTGTCTCTCCCTCTCCCTCTCTCTCTGTTATACGCTGTCCTTTTTCCTTTTTATTTGCTATTGTCATGCCTCCCTATCTCTCCGGCTCTATTTGCCACATCTCTCCTCTTCTTTCCACATCTCTCTATCTCTTTCAGACCTCTCCTTTCTCTCTCTGTACCGTCTATTCATCCACTCTGCCTGCTTTCTCTCCCCTCATTTCCTGTATCCTCATTTTTACAAATACTCTCAGGCCTCTACTTGACTCACTGTTCTCCTTTCTTTCTCTCTGAATCTTCTTCCTTCTATTTCTTCACCTCCTCTCTCTCTCTCTCTCTTCCTCACACCTTCTTATTGAACTCCTCCCTTTGTTGCTTCCTCCTTTTATCCCTTCTTGCATTTCTATCTGCTCTTTGTGGTTTTCATTTAAACCACAAAGGAACATATGTACATGCCTATATTTCTCATCCTAAAACCACGACCAGTACAATAGCATCCAAACCTCTGAACATCCTGGATCCTGTCTGCAGGGAGTTGTTCATATTCAGGTCCAACACTGATGCAGAGCCATGAGGCCCTGGATCACAGTCTGTGTTAAAGTTTATCTTCTTTCTTTTCCCACCAGACTCTGAAAACCAGTTCTTAATGGACCTGGTTCCTCCTGGATCTCCTTGAAATGGCAAAGAGGCAAACATTCATTACCAGCGGTTTCCAACTTTGTCCAACTGGCCCACTTGAAAATCTCAAACATCTCAACAGCCCACATCCAACAAGTTCGCAGTGCAGAGGCCAGATGGTTTGTTCTCAGTGAGGCACTTTGTGTTTTAATGATAACGATCGTACGTTCTGAAATCAGGGGCAGCGTGTGCTTCAGTTTTTCTTTTTCTTGTTTGACCTTGTTTCACCTGTCGATTCACCTTCTCTCCTTAAATTTTATATTCTACTGTGGCTCTTCCCTTAATTGGAAGTTAACAGCCGAGCACAAATAATGAAAACGACCTCCAGGAGTACTGAATATGGACAGGCGTGTTCATATATACTGTATGTCCATGGATATGATCTGTCTGCTTTAATCGGGGCCAGACTGACTCACCGTCGTCCTTTTTGCAGCATCAAATTTAATCTCTGTGTTTTGGATGGTTTGCTTTCATGCCTGCGTGCCTTCGTGTCTTTTCACTGTTTACAGATGGCCGTCCTCCACGTAACGCAAAACAAGACGTGTCGAAAACCGAACTCTCCCCCGGCTGGTTCACATTAAAAATCGCTCCTGTCGCCGGAGCAGCAGTGTGGGCTTTTATTGTGAAGCTGTAAGAAATGTGATTTATTTATCAGTAGAGGAAGAGGAGCCTTGTTAGCATCAATAATTGCTTACGGAGGGAGAGAGAGAGAGAGAGCTGCTGGACGAGCTGAGCTGAGCTGCACACACACACACACACACACACACACACACTGACTGTTCACCTCAGAGTCAGAATCAGATTTATTTATCTCTATACTTGAATTTCAGGATGTGTGGAAGCAGAATACTGCTCCCCACAGATTTATGGTGCACAACACTGTCAAGATGGACGACACATGCATGGATACTGGAAACACTAACAGCTCTGTATCTCCATCTCTGCCACTACACAACGTCACATTTCTTCACCTCCTTATGTCTTTATAGGAATATGTCCTCCTCTTCCTCTTTGTGCCTATCTCTGGCACTCATACCCACTAACTCTCTCCTTCTCTACCATCTCCTCTATCCCCGGTTGTATGGAAGATGAGGTAAAAGAAAAAGAGAGAAAGAAAAAAAAAAACCCCTCCAAACCCTCTAACCCGTCCCTCATCTTCTTTCTTTCTTTTTTTTTTTTTTTTTTTTTTTTGAAAGCCTGTCTTTGTGGAGCTGCCGGGAGCAGCTCCAGTGTCTCCAACCGCGGCCAGGGCTCCTTTCATCGGGAGAGGTTTGAAATCTAACTGACCCTATTCATGCACTGCCAGGCCTTTGCTTGTGCTCATGCTACATAATACGAGGCAATGCAGCGACTGGGGAATGCGAGTTATTTAGTGAAGGGGGGGGGGACAACAGTGGAAGAAGAAGAGCACAGAGGGGATTTGGATCAAATCAACAGGAGGCAATTTAAAATGTAGAATTTTACAAGTACTCCTCAAGACTCCTTTTCTCCGTCATTACCTGGGGGTCATTGTTCAGTAACTATACAGTGAAGCAGTCTGAAGTTTTTAGTGAGACTCCACTTCCTATCTGAAGTTTTTAAAATGGTCCTCCAGTGGTCTTTTTCTTGTTTTGTTTCCTCATCTTGGCGACATCTTGCTCAGCCGCCATGCTGGGGTCTTTTTTTTTGCCCAGAGATCCCCTGTCAGTCAAACGGTCTGTGCAGCACCGGGGGTGCCTTTCACTTCAGATCTCTTGACATATATATACATAAAAAAAGTGGATTTGCAGGCGATGACGCTCTTTTTCTGGAGATATGACAGTGATCAGTGCTCGTTCTCCCCAGTTGTTCCTCTGTTCAACTCCCTGTGCTTCAAAACAAATATTGCTCCTCTTGGAAATATACAAAAGAGCTGTGGGGATTGTGCTGTGCTCTGAGGCCTTTCTGCAGCCAGGCTTGTTTTTTCACTGATCTGAGGGAGAAACCCATCTTCCCTACATGCCTGAGTTTTCTGTGGTGTCTAGTTTCATGGCGGTATGAGCTATGTGCTGACGGCAGTATGTGCAAAGCCCGTGGTAACGACGCTGTGGAAATGTAGGATGTCTTAAAAAACAATGAGCTGCGTTAGTTGTTTCTCCTGTAGCCTACCAATCATCCTGGCAGCTGATTCAAATAAAACTTTATTGGTTTGATTTAAGTTCACCACCACCAAAGACTTCCCAGAGAAATCACTCGCTCTATATTTGAAGTCCCAGATGAACAAAAATAAACTTCAACAATTTGTCATTGATCATACCCATTATATTCAATAAGGAGTCTCTCCTGAAATAGCACCCCTATGGTGGCAGTCACAATGGACGTTGGTTGTCATGGTTACAATAATAAACATGTACCTACCTTCATCACCACAGCTGCTAAAATAACAGCCTCGGCTTGTTTGAGCCACTAAAACTACCAGGTGATGTTTAGTAGAAGATCGTCACATTGGTGAAAACAGCTACTTCCTTGATGTTATGCTATGTTGTCATGGTTGCAGTAACGATAACATAGCCAGCCTTGTCACTACTGCTACTTTCACGTGAAAATCGAACACAGGAGGGTTATATCCGTTTATACACTGTTCCCTCTGTCCCTGTCATAATAACTGCAGCCACCAGGTGTCGCCTAGTAACAAAATGTAACTGTGGTCATAATAACCTGCAGCACGAACGACCTGTGGGCTTTTTTTTTTTTTTTTTTTTTTTTTTTTCTCCCCCATTTGGGTCTTCTTTATCAACATCTGTCTCCAGGTTAGCATGCTACTAAAATTAGCATGCTAACCAGCTAGCTCCAGTCTGTGATGTCACCTCTGTAGCAACTCACTGTAGCCTCCGATCTGCCCTGAGAACACATCAATCAATCATCACTTTATATCTTAATATATATATTTTTATCATCACTATAACGGTTTAAAAACTTCCTCAGTGTTTCAGTTTGTATATTTATATCTTTTAACTTTTATCTCACGTTGTACTTTTTCATTTATCACAGAACATTCCTCTGTAACAACTAAAGAAACTGAGTTTATGATATTTTTCTCTTATAGCTGTTACAGTATCAGAATAATTTTGGGGGGGGGGCTGTGCACTTCCAGATAACAGAGAGAGAAAATATAATATTTACAACACACATACACACACACACACACACACACAAGGATCACAACCACAATCATCTATGCAAAGTCTGTATAGTTTATCCAGACTGTGTTTATAAGCCTTCCCGCAGAACACAAATAGATATTATCACCGTAAGGCAACAAGACTGAATCTTTCTCTAACAGGCGACTTCCAGCTGAACCAGCAAGAATCAGTGAGATTAGTAAGATTTGGTCATTTTGTTGATGCAATCTCTGCAGAACTTAAATGATTCAGTGACTCGAGGTCTGAGTGTTTTAGAGCAAAACATGTAAAAGCTTTTCTGAGTTTGTTGTGGACTTAATTACTGTTGTGTGGGTGCAGTCTGTCACGCAGAGGGAAAACAAACATTATACGTGGAAATGGAGAAGATTATTCCTCTAAAACATCAGAGCGAGGTCTTCATCTCAGTCATAATGATGATGAAAAAGTTCCTCTCAGGTGCTACTTGAACTCCTGATCACCAAAGTGTTGAGAGCGGTTATGTGATAATTAATTCCAATATTAAGTGGAAAATTACACTCAGAGATCATGTGACCTTTGTAAAGCAGCTGACATCTTCAAATCCCCTTTGTCTACTTCCCTTAACTCCACCACATCTCCACCTTGGTGAGTTGATGAAAAACTTCCTGAGCGAGCCAAACAGCGGTAAAGTCGTTAATGTTTGGTATCTGTTTGAGCTGGCTGAGCACAGATACTTTACGAGCATCCACAGATTCACAGCTTGGTGAAAGTAAATAATAGCTTTACTGGGGAAAGATACTGCAACTTTGTATTATCATACGCTCATATTCACACATTCCCAGGCGTTGAAGCAACAACAACAACAACAACAACAAATTACCGGCAGGACTCACATAACAAGAAGTGGGACCATAATAATGTGTGGAAAAAGAAAGACTATAGAAGCAGATATAGAGCTGTGTGAGTATTATAAAGGATTTTTAATTTTAATCTCCAATTTTGTCAAACATTTTATGAATTAATATGTTTTGCGACTTCATTTTTTTGTATTAAAGTCAGTCTCAAAAAGTCTGACACAGCTTCTAGAGGCCATTTGAGGAACTGCAGTTACAGCTACAGCTTCACCATTCAACACTGAGCCACACTGAGTTATTTGCATGAATGAGATCAGCAGCCTAAATGAACTTTGGTGCAGCTCGCTAATGTTGACGTCTATCTCTCAGAGAGCATCTGAGTCACCCCTGTTGGGATTGATTTCAGATTTCAGAGCCGCTCAGCAGTGATATGTCGTTGTCACACACGGTGGACATGAACATTTGTCAACCGCTCACTTGGCATACTGTGATATAAGCTTCAGCACACCTCGTTTGTCTTCCCCCTGAAGCAGCGGCGAGCAGGTTATGATAACATCACATGCAGCTTATTTTCAGCGACACAGGCGTCAAGTTGACAATGTGTCACTTTGTCAACTGTTAAAACAGCAATGATGAAAATCTTCAAATTACCATCGGTGTGTGAATAATCCAAGTGGATTTTTTCCATTTTCCTGCTGAGTCTTTGAGACTGAACACTGCTTGGATTGGCGCAGGGCGAGATCACGTCAGAGGAAAAAGTAAACAGTTTAAAAATCAGACTAAACAAAAAAGGTATTTAGTCTCCATGTGAATCAGTAAAAGATTAAACTGAGGTTATGTACAATGGACAAAGGGAAGGATTCAATCTCAGTATCAGCAGCTCACCTCCTGTGAACTTGAATTGGCTTCATGTTTTTATGGAGGATAAAGGTCTGAACAGTCATACTGTTGTCTCTGTCAGTGCTGTTCCTCAGAGCGCCTACAATTGGTCGATAAGGGACCATGAACTAAATTCTTGATTTCCAGTTTCTCCAACATGAGGATTGGCTGCACTTCTTTGTTTTATAACACTGTAAACTCGCTATATTTGGGTTTATGATGTGTTTGTTTGCCAAAGCAAGACACCTTCCTATTTGTGTTGAGCTATTTCATGATTGTTTTATGTGCCTATCATTATTAAACACCAAATTCAGACATAACTGGACTAGAATCAGGTCTACCATCTACCATCCGTCATATCCTGAGTATTGTTATCAATATAAACATATTTCGGCCGAAGTGTTGCAGAGATCAAACCTGCCATCGTTCTGTCTCTCTCTCACCACGAGGCCACGCTGAGCAAATGTGCAAAATGTGCTTGTGTCAATACAGACAAGCCTAATGGTCTGTGTGTTTAAACTCCTCAATGGGACGACACTGGGGCTTTGGTGGGTTATAATGGGAACACCAATGTGTGAAATATGTTATGCAAAGGAAGCAGGCGAGTGATGCAGCAATGGGCCACCGTTTGGCACTAAGTCGGGAGAGTCAGCAATAAAGAGAGGAGCAAAGTAAACAAGCCACTGACATTCACCACGAGCAAGAGACGCCTTCCAAACATTGGCAGGATGAGATTGGACAGAGCGTGGTCACTCCTCCATCACCAAGCAGGAGAAAGACTTTGACTGTAGTCGCAAATATAATGGATAAGTGAATAAATCAGTAAGTCTTTAGCGGCCAAAATAAATAAACTTTGGAGAAAAACTAACTCTGAAACAGTTCAACAGAATTCAGTGATTTCAGTCACTGAGGTTTAACTCAGTTCAAGAAACTTTATTCATACTTGTTTTTTGATATGAATGTAAAGGCATGAGAGGAAAACTTGTACATGTGCAGTATAATAGACTCTCTACTTATTTAGGGTTAGAGTCATTTGAATTGTATTGAGAAAAAAAGTGACATCATCTACATCTGTATGTGAATTTCACAGGTTTTCAAACTCGGCTACAGTTGATACATGGTCAAGTGATTTTCACCGTATTCACTAGAAATACAATGTTTTCATGCGTCTGAATGTTTGTTTTCTTTTCAAGAAAACACTTCATTCTGCTTTTCCACTTTAGCCACAAAGACAGGAGCAGCTACACATTGAAAGTGATGACACATTGATCTGTGGTGTTTTGTGGATGAAGATTCGGTGGGTAGAAGTACATGACACTTAAAATGTGAAAAAAGAGTAAAAACTGGAAACATTATTAGTTGAATATTCAGTGGAAGAAAAAAAAAGAAAACCTAAATTATGTCATGTCGAGTGGGAGTTCTGTGGTTGAGCTTTTATGTGAATTATTATTCTGGGAGCCCATTCATTTTCACTTCAGTCTCGCTGAGAAATGTCAAAAGAAGTCATTGCTTCTGACAGCAGAAATATTAACAGCAAGTGGTGTGGAAGTCGCAAACTATGAATAAAACATTACGTGTCGTGTTTGACAATTCCATCACTGCTAATAAAACCATGGGCGTGCTGGGCTTTTGCCAATCATCATACTGACAACATTAATTGAAATGGCGACATAATTAAAAATCCAATTAATCATTCGAGTTTATTGGACAGAAAATGTAAAAAAGAAAAAAAAACTGTAGGTTGACCTTCAAAATTGAATGTGCTCGCTGCCCATAGGAAAAAAAATCCATACATAAATATTTTTGGCCCTTTCAAATTAATTAGAGAGGTACGTTGTTTGTGCCCAGAGACAATTATGCAAACATTAATTTGGGGTTGAATGGTTTGTGACCGACCAGCCAATTTAATTATAAACAGTCATTTGCAGATAAGGCAATTACTGGCAGTTACTGTATGTAATTTGATGCAGGTGATTGCAAAAGAGCCGGAGGATAAATATCGAGCAAATTCTAAAAATAGCCTCGAAAAAACAAGCAAAAACAAAATTAGACAAATTGCTTTTTCATGTAATATCTACGGTGTCTTGGAAGGTCAAAATCTGTCAAATAAAAACATCAAAGTCAAGTTCAGAGTCACAGTAAACTGAATCCATCCCTCAAAGAACATGTGAACCTTTCATTTCGTTCCAACATTTGTTTTTTATCCCCAGCAGCAGGAGCCTGGGCATCGTGTCGATCCATGTGATCGATCGCTGGAGGTCTGGGTATAAGTCTAATCCCATCTCCACCACTCCCCCCTCCCCAACAACATCCACCTCTGGGCCCTGTCGCGATCCTGTTTCCAGGACGAGCCCCAGCTCCTGTGCCACTGACACATAAACCGTTTGAGCTCAGCACACATCCCAGGATAAACTCATCCGGACACATTCAGCCACAATAGTGTCACGCTCGGAGCGCTGTCATGGCCTGTTGAGCACGAAGAGGGGTCTTGGGTGGCAAGGGCTGTGAAATAACAGTGAGGGGGAAGGGCTGAAATACTCTGGAGTGTATTGACTGTCTTTTGCTGTTCCCTCATACGTTCAAACATTCGTGTCCAAAGAGTCAGATCTGGAGATTATCTGGATCAGATGTGTTTTCTTAGTTCACGCTGAGCAGCGCTTTGTTTACAGCACATCTAAGATGGCGGACAAAACTCATTGTCCTGTCCTTTATTTGCATTCTTGTAAATTTTTGTGATGTAAATCAAACAATTTAATGATTGTATATCTAGGTTTTTAATGTTACTATGTAGCCAACATTAGCATTAGTGGTTGTTGTCTTTTTTCTCTGGAAGTTAGCATGCTATGTTAGCATTTCTACCCTGAAGATGTAGCTTTGCTCAGAGAAAGCATTGTAACCTTTTGCATTATGTAGGTTTTGCTGTTGCTACATAGCCAACATTAGTGTTAGCGGTTGTTTTCTTAGCTCTTGTCTCTATTAAGTCTTTTTCTGTGTTAGCATGTGTTAGTTATGTTAGCATGCATTTTATGATAGCAGTCTGCCCTGAAGATATAGCGCTGCTCAGAGGATGTATTATGACCTTTTTTTGCATTATGAAGACAATGGCCCGAAGCTCTTGTCAAGTGCCAATCACCACCACCACCACCTGCTGAAAGAAACCACATTCAGCAGCAGAAAGAAGATCAGACAGACAAGTCCTGTAACATGCATAAACAACCTGACATTCACATCCTCACCGGAAAAAAAGGCAAATCAAGACATACAAGAGGTTTTCTTCTATTATGCTGAAAACTTCCATTTTCATTTCCCAGAGCTTTTAAGCAAGGAAAACAGGCCTGTATGTAGATGAGTTCTGGGCTGCAGAGCATGTGTGAAAGCATTCATGCACTCTAATATGACCCAGTATGCTGTGTGCGATAAGCAGCTGTGATCAACAATACTTCTAATCAAAACCACAATGAAAGGGGATGATATTTGTCGTCACTTTGCAGATCTCAACGCCGATTTTATGTATCACTTTGCTGGGTGATTGCTCCATTGTCTACGTCCCTGTGCAGACGTGAGATGAAGGCTGTAGTCGAGCGCTGAGGATGAATCACCGTGCACGTCTGCTGAACTCAAGAATCATCCCTTTTATGTCAAAAAAACGCTGACCGCCTCCTTATCCAGCAGACACTTCAGAAAAGCAAACAATCGGGTCTAGGAATAGCAGAGGTATTGTTGCGTCCCCACGTTTCTCATAAGGGCCCCCTCCCTCCTCCTTCTCTCCCTCCTGAGTTTCAATCCAAACCTGAATGAGGCCCAAACAAAGAGGAGCTGTCAGTGGTCTGCTAGACGTGGTGGATTAAGCAGAGAAATGAAGACCTGTCGTAGACTTTAGCCAAATTGACTCCCTGTATCTAAGAGGCAGTGGCAAGGAGCCACATTTCTTTCATGACAGACTTTTAATGAGCTCTAATTAAATATCCATGGGCTCAGCAATTGTCCAGGGGTAAGAGGTGGATGGCTGGCCACCTAAGACCAGAATAACAAGAAACAGGAGAGATAAACTCTGCTGCACCCTCGCTGCCTTTCATTCATGTCTTATCAACAGCGGTGTCGAGTCAAATGGAAATATTGTCAGTAAAACACCAGTGTTTTATGGTTTATATAAATCAAACAAGACTAAGAGTTGAGGCAATAACAGCTCTAACAGGCTGGGGCTGTAATGGTAATGGTGTAATAGTAAAGGGAAAAACAGTTGTAAAAGACTTTGACTCACCGTGAATGTCTTCACCTTTTTATGTCTTTTATAAAGCGCTTTGAATTGCTGCTTTGTTGAAAAGTCCTATACAAATAAACTTGCTTCTTGCTTCATCCAATTACTTGGCAATTTGTTCAAGCAACCATTAACCACAAGTATAACCCTGCCTGTGGCATCTGGAGATCTCTAAATGTCTTTACAGTGCATCATCTGGGAACCATGAATGTCTGGAACTGACCTGCTGACTAATGCTGCCATCCCAACATAAACAGAGGTGGAAATGTATTCAGAAAAGAATAAAATCTTATGTGACTGATCTTCTAGTATCTGTTGAAAACCCCCTCTGTTTGTTTTCAGCCTACATCCTCAGTTGTGTTAAACATTACCAGAAACTTCCTCACTTCCTCGAAGATCCTGTTTCACCTTTCTGGTAACCATGGTAATTAGGGCGAGGTAGCACCGAAGCCAAAAGCCACTGATGAACAGGTCCTGAGTCAACTTTCCGATCCAAACCTTTTATAGAAGAAGTGTGTTGCTCAAGTTTCGCTGCCTCACAAAATCTCAACGAAACCCTCGTAACTTTAAGGTAACCGTGCAGAAAAGTCATATTTTCCCCTTTTCCACTGCTTCAATAACTTTCATGGCTGCTCTTTTATTGTTTTTACACCGATAATCAAATGTCAACAGGTGGAACTTATTAACTTAGATTCCTATGGCAGACCCTGACAGTGCTTTGCCAGTATTGACCAATATTGTTGTTGGTGGGTTCAGGCCGCCCAGGGCCAAGATCCTGCAGTAAGACGAGCAAATAAAACCACATTTGGAGAGAACGACCTGGCTCTGCTGATCTTTTGCTTGTGGAGTTTTTCATACTGATGTGGCCGTTTTTTGTACTCTTCATCATGAAATGTTATAGATACAAAAATGCCTCATTGGGATGAGATTAGCAGTTTTGGTTGCTAAGTAACAGATGTTTAAGTTGATAACCAATGCCTGATCAGGTATTTGGGATTTCCTACAGAAAGAACAGACGGAAGGACATAAGTAGTAATTTAGTAGTTGGATAACGTCGTGCTGACCTCGTGTTGGCTTTGACAATTATGTTGACTTCAAACTGCAGCAGCTATACAACAGTCGGTTCATCCATCGCCTTCGGATTGATACTCACCTACCTGCTAGTTTAACAAATATGGTCTGAAAATAGACACACACACACACACACACACCCTGGGACACATATACTGGCACACAACAGCTGTCGAGTCGTACTCTGCTACTGTTGTCTGAATGTGCATACGCAAGTTCAGTTACACTTAAATCACACACACACACACACACACACACACACACACACACACCCTGTTGACTCAGCCCATCTGCTCATGATTCTGGCACCTGCAGTTATTTTAAGTTGAACATGCTGTTGCTAGTAGCAACCACTATAACTGACATGGTTACATCCTCCATTTTGTCAAATCTGTGATCAAGCATTGATGAGCATCTCTCTGTTAAGCCCCTTGGGTGTTTTAAAGGCCAGCTCCTGTTTAACTGGCTACATAGCTGTGTATCTGTTAGTAAGGTTGATGTAAACTGATGTAAAATGATATTTACAAGTTTCACATTTTAAAAAAACTTCCTGTGAATGAAAGCGTTTGATGAAGTAATCTAGCGATGTTCAGAAGCACTAGTTCGGAGCTGATCAGTTAGATTGTGAAGGTGTGAAACTGGAAACGTGGGTTTAAGTGTCTCGTTCTTCCCAAACTAACTTTGCACGTTGAACCCAGGGATGGATCAAGATGTCCATCATGCACTTACAGAACAACAGGAAAACAAAGACCACCTGTACTGTCTTCATCTCCTCTTTCTCAGTATTGTTGAAGGAAGAGTTTTTTGCATTACAGTGAAAGTGAAGGCCTTGAAAAAAGCCTCGATGTGGAGCTTCCGATTCATCACTTTGTGTCACATTCCTGTGCACGATCCGTGTGAACACCTTCCAGCAAGTGTAATTCCTTCCGCCTGACTGTGTTTTATTCATGGGTGCCTCTCTCTGCTCCATTAAGCAGCAGAGGTGCCTCCGCTCCGAGAGGACGCATAGCATGTGGTGCAATTAGAAAAGAGGTGATGCGGTACTATCTGTGGAATAATGATTAAAAAAAAAATTCAAACTGCTTGAACAGCTAAATTATGTAGCCTATTATTGCACTTATTTAAATCTCAGAGGAAGTTGATAGCACCATCATAGTTCCATACTAATGTCTGTTCCTGACAATATTAAGACCCATAGACAACTGAGCTATGATGCTAAAATTAAAGCTGCAGGATATTAACACCAGTTTGCTCAGTTCACATTAGGGGTTGCTACTCTGTTCAGGTAAGGGAAGCTTTGTAATCATAGGTAAAAGGATGTGAGAATGATGGTGTTCTTCAGTGTTTAAGTGCCAAAAAAACCCAAAGATAATACAAAAGTGCTAAAAAATTGCAGTTCCTTGAACGGCCACTGGGCGGTGGCTCGAAACGTGAGCTAATATCTATAGACTCCCATGTTAAAATGTGCAACTTCATAGCAGAAATTAAGATTACAGCAAGTTTACGCTCATTACACCAAAGTCTTGGCTCCACACACGCTCCTCCTCTTTGCCCCTTTTTTTTTTTGATTGGCTAAGGTTTAGCCAAAGTCAGGCGCCGCCAACATGGCGACGGCTGAGCAGCCCACTCTGAGCTCCAGTTCCTCCTTTTCAGAAACCTGTGGGTCACAGGAGTTTGTCGCCCCGCCCATCGAACCCCAATCTCCTCTCCTCTCTGAGATCTCCACCTCTAAAACACGACTTCTTCCTTTGCTCACCATATTTCAGATTTCTTCAAAAAGACAGTGTCATTTGAACATAAAAGTAAAAAGAAAAAAGAAAGGCTGGTGCTATCATTTTCCTGGGAAGTCTCTCCTTTCATTGTTTTATCTGTCTCACTCAGAAAAGGGAATCTGTCATCAAAAGCAGCTGGGAATATGTAAAAGCATAACTCCACCTACATGTCATAACACCGCTCTCTCCTTCTTTTACACCGTGCCTTTTCCACCGAGCTGCAATCTAAAACTACTTACCCTCACAAAAAGCTCTCTCAGTTCAGCCACTGAGGTAAATCAGCCAATGAGATTATTTCTGCCTCAGCAGCTGAGAAATGTTCCTAATTCTGAACTTCACCAAATATGCATTTGGCTAAGACGCCGTGGCCGCTAACCCGCTGCTTTTTCCCATGAATCCTCACCCCCACCCCCCTCTCTCTCTTAGTGCTTGTGTAAGTAAGAGTTATATTTCTGTTAATGGTTTGCCACGCTTTTAAATCAAATTGTTTATGGATTGTTTTGATTCCTGCAGTTGATATGAGAAGGAGAGAGAGGGGAGAGAAGAGAGAGAAAGAGAGGAGGCAAGGAAAGAATGTGTAGTGAGAAGAAATAGAGAGAAAAAATAGAAGAAGGACACAAGAGAGAGACACAAAGAGAAAAAGACGCCTGCACACTTGTCTGAACTGAAGATCTGTCTCATGACTTAAACATTCAGGGGGATAAAATATGCCCCCACTGCAGGGATTCTTTTCCCACTTAAACCTGCAGCTTCAGCAGTGTGAGCGGCATCAATGGAGTATTGTATCAGTGTGTTGTGATCATATTGTGCTGTCTCATGGCTGGTGGAGCTGCAGTGATCACACCGTGGAAGTATGGGGAGGGAGAGAAAGTGGTAAAATAATACTTCTATGCATCTGCAGACAGAGCATAGTAATGGGGTTATAATGAACCACCTCAAACCACAGTAATATGCCATGTGATGAAAAGCCTTTGCAGTCACTCCTTTTATAGAAAGAGACAGCTCTTAGAGAGAGAATGGCATCTTATAATATAAATCCAGTGACTTCCTCTAACAGGTGAAGACCTTATTGCATGTGCAATACTAACCTTATTTCCTGTCACTCTCTACATATTGCACACAGGAGACCATTGTTTACCCCTCAGGGAAAAGTATGCCAGATATGCCCGAACGACTTAAATGTCCTTGAAATACTCAAATACAGTCCTGGCTTTTAGATCTTATTGCCTCTATGCTATCTCCAGAAATCCAAATATCCTGCTCAGAGATCAAAATGACCAAAGATCAAAGTTGCACATACAGATGGGTGATAAATTAATACACCAGTAATAATGTCTTATTAAGGCGTTGTGCTCTTTCTGATAGATTCTCCAGACATCTGAGGGATGAGCGCCGATGAACTCCAAACATATTTCTTCATCGGGTGTTTTGATGCTGATGATGATGGAGAGCGCTGTCTGAAGGTAAAGTCACATCACACTTACATCCTGCCTATGTCTACCATCAGCTTCAGTCGTGGTCTAGTGTTGTGGTACTTGAGACCACGTTTTCAAAGTCTTGGTCTTGTCTCGGTTTTGGTCGAGCTTGACTCTGGTTGAGACTTTAGCAGGTTCTGTTCTGTGTGATCTTAACTTGGTCTCAACCCCCTTGAGTCTTGATCTTGACTTGGTCTTGGTATGCTCTGGTCTTGGTCTTCTTGACTTGGTCTTGGTATGCTCTGGTCTTGGTCTTGACTTGGTCTTGGTATGCTCTGGTCTTGATCTTGGTTTTGACTTGTTCTTGGTCTTGACTTGGTCTTGGTATGCTCTGGTCTTGGTTTGACTTGGTCTTGACTTGGTATGCTCTGGTCTTGATGCTCTGGTCTTGATCTTGGTCTTGACTTGGTCTCTTGGTCTTGGTCTTGACTTGGTCTTGGCTCTGGTCTCTGGTCTTGGTCTTGGTCTCTTGGTCTCGGGTTAGGTGGTCTTCACCACAATACTATTGTGGAGGATAGATCCAAGTAGACTGTTGTACATGTGTTGACCTACAGGTCAGAGTTCACCTTTGCTCACTGTTGACTGTGACCCTGTGCACGGTCTTGACTCGTGCATGTTTGCAGTTGTTTTGATCTGTATCTGTTCACTCATTTATTCAGGTTTTATTGTCCTTTATCAAATGTTTGTAGATTTCGTACTGCTGGCAAACTGCTTTGCTTCAGTTTTGCAGAATTTTTCCAATAATCTAAATTCAGCTGCAAGCTTTACTTTACATGTGCAGCCCCTGTGGGTAATAAACAGCACAGGAACATAATGAATTCTGGTGAGATGGCAAAACAATACGATTATAAATCCAATCAGCTCCTTTCAGTTGTAGAGCTGAGAACCTGCAACGTGGCCAACAGCGAGACACATACACACCAAACAGCAGGAGAGTTTCTGTTTGGGCTTGTGGGCATTACAAAATCATGTGTAGTTTCACATTTTGTCCAAATAGACAATATTAAAATCAACACTGCTTGGCTTCAGGAGAACTGGATGGACTAAAAACAGTGAAGCATGACCATGAACTCCATGAACTCTGTTTTGATGACTTCATGCTCAGTAAACAGTTGTGACCTCTCTTGCCAACCGTGAGAGTCTTGACAAGTTTAGATGTAGTTGAATGGTTTTTACTTTTCATTCACACATTTTCAGACATGATTTTGCCCCAAAAACAGACGTGGTGAGACTGTAATGAGTCAGAAAGAGAGGATCCATTGCTGCTGTTGCTAACACTCAACAAGATGTGGAATGCAGTGAAGGTCAGATTCCATTAGAGGCGTGTTATACAACCCAGGGTGGGTGGGAGGGCACAGAGGAGGGCTTTCACTCGCTTGCCTTGCTGACTTCAGAAGCACCACAAATTCCTCAGGGGTATTTATCTGTAGCCAGGTGATTTCCAGGCCTGACCATCCTCTGATACTCAAGGGAGCCACGAGGGAGGGAGTGAGGGAGGGGAAGGGCAAGGAAGGAGGAAAAAGAAGGGAAAGGCCTGGAGGAAAGACAAGGGTTTATCTGCACCCAGGTGACTCTCTGTTAAAAAAATGAGTTTAAGGAGGGTGAAAGTTCATGTTTATTGTACCTGCATCGCTTGTGGGACCCACAGGTGAGTTATATGTGAAGGGGAGGAAAGGGAAAGATAATGAACATTTTCAGTATATGCTGAATAAATGCTTTTTAACATTTTGACGCAGTTCTCAGACGACCACAGTTTTCGTCCAGACAAACACACCTGAAAGCGAATACCTCAGCAATCACAAAAAGTAAAACAGGAAGGAAGATCGTCCACTCTGCGTCTGTCTTTACTGTTCCTCGTTACTGATGGTTTTCACTACTAATGAAGTGCAGTGTTATGAAACATTGTACATACATGTCACAAGCCATGTTGCTTTGACCACTTGTTATCAAGGTAGATACACTAAGACGCAATCAGAGAGACTTTAGGCGTCTACGTCATTGTCTCCAAAGGTCTACGTCGTCTACTTCATCAGCCCAAAAAGTCCAGAGGAGGCGATATCGTAGTTAGAGATGCATTTCAAAATAAAAGTGTATTAGTGTCCTTCTCTCTCTCTCTCTCTCTCGCTCTCTTACTCACACACAGTATATCACACATCTCTGCTGCCCTTGTGACAGAGGCTACAGTGCTATCTCTGATGCCTAATCCACAGCAGCATGGGGATACTGGGAGGCTCATGACACAAATTGAACATTTCAACATGGCATGTAGGAGTGCAAGGACCAACCTTACCCTATCAGAAATCTAAATGACATGTCCTTTGTGCCAATTCCAGTGTACGCTCAGGAAATGGAACATGGGATTGTGGGAGACATCTGTTTTATGTCCTAAACCCCTCAATACGACTCTCACTTCTTTTAACCCCCCCTCTATCATCGCCCCCACCTCTGTGATAACAAAGGAGCTCCAGTGTTTGTCGAGTCGGCCGCGCCTTCAGTTTGATACACTGAGACATTAGCATTTAGATAACCCCACTGAACGCAGGACGTGAGGGAATTGAAAACAGGAACCGAATAAATACTGTGAATAATCAGAAGCTACATTTGGAATTAACATAAGTTTGTCTTTAATCTTTGAAAATAAGAAAAGACCAACAACTGGAACATCTGGTTGGTTTCGCTCTCACACGGCGCTCAGCTCTCGGTGAAAGTGAGTTCACCTTCATTGCAAAACATTTTTAGCCGAACACATCGACAGTAGCAGCCGGCGACAGTTTGTAGTCTAACAGCAGCACAAGACAATGATAAGAGTCATGAAGTTACTGAACTGATCAGTTTTATCAGTCAGTGTCTGATGTTTGTGGACTTGTTGTCGACTTTATTAAACTAAACGTTGATGCATTTAAATGATAATGAGGTTGGACTTTTATTTATAGGAGGAAGAAGGTACGTCCATCCATCCATTGAAAATGTGTTATCCCAACAAAACAAAGTCTCCTGCGCAGGAATACGGTAGTTTGGTGGTTTAGAAAAAAAGTAGTACCAAAGGAAAGTTCTGTTTTGCCGAGAAGATAACACACTGGTATAATGATATAATCTTCTACATGCAGTGAACATTTAAACAGATACTTGATTGTTTCTGTGGGCGTCTGATTCATATCCGACATCTGTGCATGCCCACCTGACACAGCCCCACATCAAACACCCTGAACTGTCCCTTTAACTTACTTAAGTCTAATAGTTTTGTCTTAACTGGATCATCAGCTGAACACCAAGTAATGTCAGATAAAGTAGATTATTCCAAACTTTGGTCTCCATTTCAAAGCTTAGATTGCACCTTTAGCCCAGTTCCTCTAAGTCTGTGTCAGCTCTGACCAATTCAAATTGCCCATTTAAAGCAATCACAGGTGAAATAAAAGATAATGGTCATCGAATCAGGCAGCAGCTCCATCTAGATAAGAAAAAAAAAAAGTTTCCCTCATTGGTGCCAAATGTGCGTCAAAACTGGATAATATGCGAATCAGTTGTGCGCGGGGATCTCGTGGGCTTATGAGATCTGCCCTGATTCATCACTCGTGATTCTTCCCCTGAGCTCGTACGTTATTTTCACATCGAGTCTCCTTTTTTATTTGATTTGAGTCACCAATCAGATTGTGATGAAAATGGCTGGAACCTCACTGAGATCGATCTAAGCTTCATGCTGAGAAAGACACAGCAAAAAAAAAAAAAAAAAAAAAAAATTCTCTTAAAGGCGCACGCCGCTCATGTCGACTCTGAGGATGTTACTCTATAGTCACATGTTCCCAAAGGGTCTGGTTTTCATTTTCACTACTAGAAGAAGACGGGAAAAAAAAGAGAGAGAGAGGCGAGGCCCCAGATTTATTCTTAATTAAAACTGAAACAAGTCAGAGTGAGATCTCTGTTTCTTTCTGATTTTACTTCTGCCAAAAAAAACAAAACAAAATTCACATTTCATCCGAGCTGCACAGGGAAACAGGGAAGTGTTTGGTGCTGCACACAGACCGTGAGGCAATCTGTATTCCAGTCACCTGCTGAACAACATTAGGAGCATGCTAGCAGTCTGTGGACAAAGACAACCCAACACACAGTCCAGACCAGTGCATATGGAGCCATGTGCACACACACACACACAACACAATAAAAACACACACATGCTTTCAAAAAAAAAAAACACCTCATTGAAATAAATTGCAGCCTCTCGAGCAAGCTGCACCTACAGCAGTTTCTTGGCTTCAGGAGGAGGAGGAGGAGGAGGAGGGAGGAAGAGGGAGAGGTTTGAGGGGGTGAGAGCCAGCAACAGATGATTAAAGCCTGACAAAAGGTTAGCAGACGTGACAACACGGCTGCAAGTCAATCAGCGGGGTGCAATATGAGCACCTTGACCAGCTTCCAAGTAATAGAGAGAGAGGAGAGTTGGATAGGAGGAAGAATGGTAGGAGGAGGAGGAAGAGGAGGAGGAGGAGGAGGGGAGGGATAATGGGGCTAACGTGGCACAACACGATCAACTTTCAACGACCCTTTGAAGTCCAGAGTCAAAATTTACTCTGCCAGGTAAAGAAAAGAAGAAGAAAGAGCATTTTCAGTGGACAACATTAGTGATTAACAGGTATTAGAGGGTTTCTCCCCCTCCAGGCGGCTCTTTGAATAACAGCAGGTCAGACCAAGCCTTCGCAACCAGGAAAACCTGTCTGCGTTAAAAAGTCCCCGAGGTTTGGACGGGCCTGTAGCGATGGCAGGTGGTAGTTAACATTTCAAAGTATAAGCCCACTGGATTCCTATGATAATTTTTTGTCTTCTTTTTAAAGGTGGGGGGGGAGGAGGGAGGAGGAGGAGGAGGAGGAGGCAGGAGCAGCAGAATGGGGAAAATAAACAAAAGAAGAGGGACCACAGGTAGACAAAGAAGACTCAACCTGAACTGAAGGTGGTGTCGTCGTGGTGATGGAGGGAGGAGGAGGAGGAGGAGGAGGAGCTTGGGAGGAGGAAGAATTTCTGAGCTGTCACATGCTATGTTAGGGTGCAAAAACAGCTCACTGTGTTATCACAAGGGCATATTGTCATTGACGCATCCGCTGCCACTAGATTTATGGCGGGTGAGTCGAGAGTGAGCTATTACCATTGGTAATTGATGGCCTGTAGGTGTGTGTGCAAATGGGATGGCGAATATGTGTGTGTGTGTGTGTATAAAGTGTGTGTGTGTGTGTGTGTGTCAGCATACGTGTGCTCTGCCTCCACCCAAAAACACCCTCCCTCAGTGCCAACAGCTACCACCACCACCACCATCACCACTGCTACCCCTCCACACACACACACACATACACACACACCCCCCTCCCCCCATCCCCACCCCCCTCGAGCCTGTCAATGGTATGGGCCTCTGATTGGGGGCCCTGGGCTCAGTCGCCACGGAAACTGCACCAAAGCAAACAAAGGGGTGGAACGGAGCCGAGGGAATACGGTGACACAAAGGGGGCTACCTAGCACAGTGGAAGATTTCAGGAAAGACTCGCACACAAAGACACACACACACACACACGAACACACACATGCACAGCGAGCCTGGGGTAGACGTCGTCGTGATCGTGGTCGTCGTGTTGTTGTTGTTGTGCCTCTCATTAACACAGCACCGTGCTGGAAATCTGCTGTTTGCTGCTGCTGCTGTTGCACAAGCCTCCACATTTCAAATTAATTCCCTCCCTCCCTCCCTCCATCTCTCTCTCTCTCTCTCTCTCTCTCTCATCCATCTCCCTCTATCCCTCCCCTTCCATCGGAGTTGCTTTATTAACATATGCAAATGACAACGTTGGAGTCGTGATTAGTTAAAATTGCACAAATTTTCCTGTGATTTGCCGTTGCCTGTGTTTGAATGGAGTCGACACTCCACATTCACCCTCTGCTTATCTCGGCGCCTTTTGTCAATCAAATTGCAGGGGCTGACTGTAAACCGATAAAGCTTTGATACCACTCTAAATCCCACTGAAGCCGCGGTATAAAGCAGCATTAACACCCGAAGATGGATTCACACCAGACATAACAATAACAACAAAACAATAAGGTTATTAAGATTAGCTATTGTCAATACACATTAACCCGATTAGAGCAAATTAAATTCCAGAGCCCTAAATTCATATAAAAGTGATTAATAAGCCTGAGATGTCAATCAAATTATTGAATATTTCCTCCTCCGGCACAGGCCGAGAATAGGAAATAGGAACGAATAGGACATAAAAGCAGACATGGGGACATACAGGAAGTCATTGTGCTGAAGCAGGGGATTACATTTTGTCAGGGGCCTGTGGTTGGTCCAGTCCACTGAGACTCATTAAGAATGGCCTTGACATTAAGGGCTCTCTCTCTTTCAACCTGTTTGCGGCCACGATGTTGAGATCAAACGGAGTGCTATAGGTGAGGGCACTCTCAATGGCCTAAAGCTGGTCATTCATCCTTTTTAAAGACAGGAAATCAGGCTAAATGGAGCCTCAGCTCCTCCCCCTCCTCACTAAAGAGGCTTCTGAAGCTGCAGAGTTTTTGCTAGTAAAGAATTTCAAGTGGTCATAGGCCTTTGAGGAGGGGGGGTGGTGCAGAACCAATAAAACCTAGGATTACTTGTGTCAAAGAAACACACCTGCATTTCATACATTGTCAGGGTGTTTTCCTAATCACTAACCCCAGGCGAGCTGAAATGAAATGCCGCTTTTTTTTTTTTTTTTTGTTCCAGGGGAAATTTAACCCAAAACAGCTCGGTTTTGGAATATTTTTCATGTGTTTTTACTTGTCTCGTATGCATTTTCTAGTGTTTATGCGTGTGCGGTTCAAATGCCACAAGGGAAATAAAGGCCTTTTGTTTGACTGAGCTGACACATCTTTGACTTTTCAGCCTAGAAGTCGGCGTGTTGTGGTTGTTCATCCCGTGCGGCTGCTCATGCTGGCACATGAAGGAAATATTATCTCAGTGCATTACAGCTCCGGTGCTTTGCTCCTATACGTCTTGATCAGTAACAGTAAGTTCTTGAGTTACATGAAAAGGTCAGCTGAATGTATAGAAACCAGTGGAGTCAGTGTCCAACATGAGAAGCTGATACCAGTGCAGATATTCACTGAATGTCCATCTTTATATTTGATTTTAAAGGTCCTATAATGTATCCATATTGATTATAAAGCAGCTGTAGGTTCAAGTATCAATACCCATGGGGTCCACAGAAAAATACACACAGCTTGTCTTCAGAAACTGAGCCTTAAAATGAGCTGTCAGCAATTCTGTAACTTTGTGATGTCACAACAGCTATGCCCCCCCCCCCCAAGCCCCGCCCACTCAGACCCACCATCCAACACTGCAGGATTTGGTTTCTCTGGGTGTTTATTTGGTAGATTTCTATTTAATCGCTCAGAAAACTGTCTCAGTGTCAGAGCCTTTGTTTTTTCAGAGATGGTCTTTGGTTCTTAAAACCACAAATAAATCTTATATATCTACAAATCAACATCAGAAAACCGTTAAATATGGCACCTTTAAGCCGTCTAGAGTCTAGACGGCTTAAAGGTGCCATATTTAACGGTCCTCTCTAGACTCTAGAGAAGAATATCATGCTGATCACAAATCTGTGTGACACCACTTACAATAATCTTTTACAGAGATAACCGAGTCACCGATACACATCTGTGTACAGATGTGTACAAGTCGGTGCGTGCTAATTAGCTAGCGAGTACTTTACATGACTGTGGTCAAATCTGTGTTCATAAAGTGAATTCTCCTTAACTCTAAGTCAGTGCTTTTTCAGCCATTAAAAGTGCAGAACATGTTGATTCTCTCAGCTGAGATCTCTGCAGTGGAAAGTTTCCAAAGATGGAAAACATGCTCCAGGGAAATGTGTTTTAAATGATGCAAAAGGCATCTAAAACATTTCCATGTGATTTAATTGTGCAGCCATAAAAAAAAAATCAAGCATTTATATTTATAAAAAAAAACATCATACAGCTTCATTTTAAAGAGCTGGAACAAATTGATCCAGAAGATGAATAAACCTTAAATGGGCTTAAGTAGAAACGGGGGAAATTGGCTCGTTAGATATGCTGTTACATGCCACGGTGGAAGTTTGATGAATTTTGGAGCAAAATGGATTCTGGTTAAAGACGAACATTAATCCGATCTGCACCAATCAGACCATTCGTCGTGTGGAGGTTCGGCCCCGTGTGTTGTGGTGAATTATCAACCTCCTGCATCTGGCCTCAGGACTCGACTCTCCAGCTCAGCCTCTCGCTCTCTCTCCTGACTCTGTTTCTACCTCGCTCTCTGTCCGTGACAGATGTGTGATTGATACCCGCGGTGCTGGGTGATGTGCTGTTTCTAATTTTAGCCCCACGCTCACTTGGGAACTCTCCGCAGCAACAGGTAAATTGGACTCGCGCCGAAGCCACAGTCCATTTGTACTGTAAATAGGCACTGACAAATTATTTTCCATGACAGCCACAGCACAGATATAAATGATGCTGCATGTGCCACGCACACTGGGGGCACAAACACAATCTAACAATGTGTACTTACGTAGCCCGAGTCAGCGCTTTCACTCGTGTGCACGCTAACGTTCAACATTCATTACCTGTGTTCTAGCAAATCCCATCCATGAATCAAGATTTGAATGAATGAAGGTCGTTCCCCTGTGACATAGATGTTCTCGTGTAACGAGAGGAACCAGGGGAAGATAATATTCCTAGCAGCAATTAGTGGAGAATGAAATATCAGCTCCTGGAAGTAGAAACGATCCTGAAAGAAGCTCGTGATGTCCAAATAACATTAGCCCTGATGCTCAGTGCAGCAGGAGGAGAGAGAGAGGAAAGCTGCGATGACCAGACCTGCGGCTCTTTCTGCCAACTCAGAAAATACAACATTGTCCGAATGATTATGTGTTTTCATCGGCAGCTGTGTCCCAATTCTGGGGACTGTGCCTCTGTTTACCAGGTGTGTTCAGCTCCTGTGGCCTTTGCAACCTTGACAACTTGCAACTGTTTTTTACTAAACCTTGAGGTTTTACGGCCCTGGGGCTTTGTTGTGCCGTGAGCTATTAAAGCACCACTAAAGCATTGGTGTTGTTTGCTGCCGTGTTATTTTCATCTTCAGCCTGCAGCGAATGCCATTTTTTAAAAAAGGCAGCTCATAAACACAGATGCTCTTACAGTACGTACTAAAGCTGAGCAATAAACAAAACAACAACATGGCAGCATGGGCTGAGAAATGTGAGGAGATCAGCATCCTCTCACTCCTGGAAGTGGCTCTGGAGCAAACCACTGTCCATTGTAACATTCGTCTGTGTTGACTCTGCAGAGGATGTCGGCTAAAACTCCTGCTGACTAACAGTTAGCATTAGCGGTCTCATTTTAGGCCATGTCTCTCCAGTAGGTGCAGTATAAGGTGAGTGGACAACCTCTCTGATGGATGTTTATGCACATCTATCCAGGTTTAATTCACAGATGTGTTCACATTGTGTTTCAGTATCTCACCTGTAACTCCAGCAGTGAGACTGTTTCCTCCTCCGCTGCTGCTCAGACATCAGCCGAGTGAACCATAAGCTACAATTCATAGTTTGTCCGTGTTTAATGAATGAAGAATGAGGTCACAGCCTCACCACTCGATGACACCGGCTCAATAGTGAATCACACTCATAACAACGGCCACAGCACCTGAACAGTCAATGCTGCCTTTGAGCTTTTAGTGCCTGCACTGATGTAATCAATTATTTTTGAGCAGTGTTTTATCGACTGTAGTTATGTTTTCTTAAAGAGCTTAGTATGAGGAAAACATGGTGGAAGAAACAGCTTTTGTAACGTGAAATATTGATATGTGTAAAACATCGCCTGCAGAGAGCGACAGCCTCGAAACAACTTCGCTCTCCTCCACATGTAATTTTCTGTTTGGAGAATAGACTTTCCTTTCCTTTTCTTTTCTGTTTATATATTTTTTTAAATCACACCGTCACAGAGCCAGGAGGAGGAAACTGGGTCATTTTAATCATTTGAATCTCATAAAGTAACCAGGCCAGCAATCCTAGCAGGTACATGTAGGTCAGAGTCCATCTTGGCTCCCGTGTGGTTTGTGACCGCAGCGTTCCCCTCGACTGTCACTCGTGATTAATCTGCTAATGTCTGCATGCAAATTCTCCAAATGGGCCTCCTCCGTGTGACTGTACAACTAATGGGTGTCAGCGGAGCCTGTTTAGCCATGCCATGCATATGTATGAGCTTGTATATTTAGCAGCCAAGTTGCTTTTGATCACCGTGGAGCAGAATGAGCGGGGCTCAGATGAATTGTGGTCCAAAGCTGAGGCACATTAGCAGCTGACCACCTGCCTTTCACTTTCACAAGCAAAAATAACAGATGCAGCAAAAACAGGCAGAAACACCATCACCGCCGCACTGTGAAAACTGCAACTTGTGTTCTTTTCCATAAATAACAATTAGAGGTTATTAAGCTTTTAGAAACTTAATTATCAGCAGTTAAAGTAAAATCAGTCTCAGTCTCAATCTGCGATTCAGAACAGAGACAAACAGCTCTGCTAACGTGTATTTAGTTGTTTTATCATCACTGTTTTTGCAAGCCATTGATCTAAGTTATTAGAAACATTATTATATTAGTCGCAGAGTTCTCAGCACGCACAGCATTGGAGTTACAACTCCCCTCCTGCTTCTTTCTCATGTGAGGCTCCTGAGACATGGGTGACACTGAATAACAATGTTCCCTGGGCTTATTAGGACCAGTTTTAGTTACTGGGACGACTGACGGTGCTGCAGAAACTCTCACGAGAGAATAAAGATTTGAGATTTACAGATGTGAGTCTCTTAGATACATAAAAAGAGTAAAAAAAAAAAAAAAAAATCTGAGTTGAGTAAAATCAAAACCCAAATTTTAGAAGTTAGGTTCAATTTCTAAACTTTTTTTTTTTTTTTACCCAGAGGTGCACAGTAATAAAGTTAGTGTTTCTTTAAGTGAAGGGTTTTCTCTAAAACAGACACTGCACAGCGTGACGTTCACTGTCTCAAATGTATTTGACAGTAAAATGAAGCGTCACTTTTTTCACTCATGTCAAACTGGGTCACATGCTACAGAGGCTTTGTCATTTGTGCCGCCTGTGATTTTCCTGCTATTACAAGTCAAAACGTCTGACCTGAAAATTGCCTTTTATAATACACTATCTACAGTATATTATTCTCCTTAAGTGTAAGTGGACATCATGATCTTCTGTTCTAACAGTGAATCGTTCATATTACTGGTGTATAATCTGGAGAAGGATACGATTCAACTTCCCAATAATCATTCTGGAT
Organism: Caranx ignobilis; assembly: GCA_021432705.1. Taxonomy (NCBI): domain Eukaryota; kingdom Metazoa; phylum Chordata; class Actinopteri; order Carangiformes; family Carangidae; genus Caranx; species Caranx ignobilis. The sequence continues at coordinate 22,679,984 of MU269981.1, forward strand.
ATGAGTTTTTATGAAATCAGAGAACCATGTTAAATCTGAATGCCTCATTCATTTAATATCAAACTTAAAAGCCACGCTTCCCTGCAAGTCTCCAAACACAAATAAGCTGCTGGAGTGTTTCTGGTGGGGGGGGGGGGGGGGACACATCTGCTGCTGCCCGCCGCTGCTGCTGCTGCGAGCCCCGGTCTGGTATTTAGTAGATATGAAGAAATCTTTCGATTAGAACTGGGAAATTGCTTCTGTCAAGACCACTCAACGGGGGCAGATAGCTCTTGCTTGAGTTGGGTCTCAATTTGGGCGGGGGGGGGGGAGTAATCTAACGTGGCATCTCTAACGTTTATCATGGAGAAAGATGGAAAGGCGCGGATATGTCTGGTGTCGGAAGACTCTGGGTTTTGTATTTCCTCATGCTTTATTATGAGCACAGACATGTCCCTGATGTGTTTAGGTGTGGTTAAAGCTGTCAGACTACCTTTTTATAGTTTCCCTCTTCTTGATCAAAGGACGTGAGATTGTCTCGACCGTAGCGGAGGACCATTCAGATTTACAAAATAAAACCAAAGCCTCCTCAGCAGTGATGCGGATGTGGCCTGCACATGCTCCAATTAGACTCTCTAAATGTTTAATAAGCACAATCAATGTGCAGAATGAAATCTGCCACACAGGGCTTCAAACTGAGTTGTAGGAACTGTAACTCACTCTGTGGGTTACCTTTACCTTATGGACGGAGGAGGGGTCGGGGGGGGGGTCCTTTGTAAAGTACTCAGGCATTCCTTTTGTAACCACTTTAATGGGCAATGCCTCCTGGTCAAGAGGTGGTCGCTGAATAGACTAATTCTGCGGGATTAGTCCTCTGTGGTGGTGATCTAGCCAGCCAAACAAATGTGACCTTACGGTGCAGAATCTGTGCATGCACAACTATACACTGACTCCATAGGAGGGGGCAGTTCAGTCAAGGGATTAGTGGGAATCAGCCACTGAGGCATACCCTGCCGTTTTCAGATCCTCTTTCTTGACTTTGAAAGACTTGTTTAACAAAAATCACATCACAGAAAGAGGGAGAGAAAAGGTGGAGGGGAGGGGGGGTGAGAAGGGAGGAGGAGGTGGAGGGGCTGGTGGCACTATAAGCGAAATACCAGCCAAATGAAAAAAAAAACTCAGGGTGTAAGGTAAACCTATAGACAGGAGAGCTGAGCAAACTCATAACATCCACAGCTTGTGCTCCGGGGATGTGTTTTTAGTCTCCAAGGGGCCTAAGAGGAGAGTGGTGGGGGGATAAAAGCACAGAGAGGTGGACATGCTAGAGCTGCAGTACACAAAACACAGGCTTCATGTGTGTCAGGTGACCTTTTGTTCCCGGCCCGGGCTCAGTTCTGCAGCGCTGCACAGCCAAATAAACAGTAAATGTTCCAGAGGGTAGTTTTTTTGCTCTACGAGCTTAAGTAGCATCTGACAGACGATACTGGAAAGGAAAGATAATGAAAACACAACTTCCCCGCTCTGTGTCACCAATGAATACAAGAGAACGATTCCCTCTGTGTGTCCGGTTTCTAAAAGCTTTTACATTAGCTTTTGTTAACGCTCAGAGACAAAAATCCTCTGGCAAACAGGAAGTGGAGCCTCTCGTGAGGCGTTTTCCATTTCTTGTTGCAGGAGCTAAAAATGCTTTTTCTAGGTGATGGAGTGGAAAAGATGGAGGTGGTAGGGGGTGAATGATTGGAGAGAATGAAACAACATTGATTTTGACATCTCTCACCCGGTGCTTGGGTGCACATTGAATTTTCCCTCCTCGTACAGCTGAACAGAGCGCGCCATGATTTCCCTCCGAGCAGCGTGCATGTGGGAGAAAAAAAGAAAGTGTTTAAACATAAACAAACCAATCAACCAATCAATAAACACAGCGAGCCCTGAGGTGCTGCTGAGAGACTAATAAACAGAACAAGAATGAGGGAGATGGCACGAACGGAAAAAGAGCTCCACAGACAGAAGCTCAAACATCATTAGCCGAAAATCCACAGGAAGACGTCACAGCGCTGTGATGGATAGCTTCACCCTGCCGCTGAGGGCGACACCTCACATCAGAGTTTACACAGGGACACACAGGAAGTTGCTGAACTGTTATAACCATAGGTATATATAAGAAGACTAGATGACTCACCTAACGCTGCTGCCCAAATGACTGGATCACCCACTTCACTGCTGCAAGAGTCAGAGTGCGAGTAGACTGACCGAGTAGACTGAAATATGGCCGCCTGTGAGCTACGTCTGTGCGTAGTCCCATCCACCCCCCTTGGTTATAACCATTTGAACTTACTAAGCTGCCGTGGCGCCACCTAAGAAGTGGACGACTCTCAATCTGTGAAATCTCAGTTGAAATTGTAAAACACATGGACACAAAAAAAAAAAAACAAGTTTTGCTTTTAGGAAAAATAAAACTGCGACTGGTCTGTGTCGACCTCTCTCTCTCTCTCTCCCTCCTCTCTCTCTCTCTCTCTCTCTCTGTCACGATATTATTATTCCAATTAAACATGACAAGGGATTTCCAGCCGTCTGCCTCTTCTCAGTCGGAGCTGGCTCCATGGGGCATGAGATGGCAGGCGCCATGACTTGAATGCGAAACAAGCACTTCTGTTTCAATTTTGCTAAAAATTTGGCTTTGGCTTGAATTTTTGGAAGAAAAAAAAAAAAAAAAAACCCTCCTCGTGCCAACAAATAAATTACATTGTGCAACTTCCAAGAGGAATTTCAGATTGCGCATTAAGCAGGTTCATGGAAATTCACCTTAGCAGCAAATTTCTAAGAACAATATGAAAGAAGCGTGTGTAAATTTGCAGCCAACGAAATCTATAAAAGATGATTTCTTTGCTCCTCAGTTCAGTGTCAGTGCTCCGTTAATCACTGAGGCCTGTCAGTGTTCAGATGGATGGAGTATATGCCGCCTTCCTATCTGCTTAACCTCTGTTATCCCCCTCACATCTCCTGAACCACAGGAGCCGTCAGCATCATCGGCTTTATGACATGACTGGTAAAGATCACTGGGATTCCTTTGAGCCCCCTCCCTCGCCGCCATTCCTCAGGTCTAATTCCTCTGACCATATTCTAATGCTCTATTAAAAACCATTTATGACTGAAATGTACTTAACAAGTCTGTCATCGCTGCAGCTTTGTTACCGGCCGTTGAGCCGATCGAATGTGAAATGGCTCACTGGGTGACGAGGGCCCCCCGACGGTGAACTTTGAGGCTGGGGGGTGGGGGTTTGGTTGGTGGTGGATGTTGGACAGGTGGCTCCACTCGGGGAGGCAGGAGCTCGGTACGGAGCCTTTGAAAACTCCTCGAGTGGAAAATGCGGCCGAGACGACGAGAGACCCGCAATACAAATGATGATGATGACGATGGTAAAGTCATTAAATGTGCTGCACGCTGCTGTTTTTGTAGAGCGAGTGGTGAAACATTGTGCAACATTAATGAAATCAATTCCCCTGATTCTAAATTAATCAGACAGTTTAATTAAATTAGCCTATACTCTTGTCTGTTTTAAGACAATGTCACCTTGGAGAAGGTTAAAATGCACTGAGGCGACCGAAGGAAGCAGCCGCACACGTCTTGCACAACACTATGTAAATTTGCTTACATCTCAGTCCCAGTCGACTCCCACAGCTCTGGTGCCAGCTTCGCTCATCTGTGTTGGGACGTTCATTGTAAAGCACATGAATAAAAGCAAATCCTCTAATGTAAGTTTACCTCTTTAAACAGCAGTAATATGATTCATGGAGGTTTTCACTTGATTTCACATGATGTGATCGCTCTGTTGTGATGCTCTGCTCCTCCTGGTGTGAAATACATCCAACAGTGGAGTTCAAGTCCAGTAAGAGCTGCCTGCGAGGCTGTGGGCATTTGCATCATTCAAAGTGTTTTTAACCAGTTTCCCTCCATGTTTTTGCATTTTTTTCTGCTCTGTTGGCTGCAGCATGAACTCTTGACCATTCGCTCACTGTTCTGGAGGTTTAACATCACGTCACATGACCTTCAGCAGCAGATAGAGATCCTCAGTAGTCATGGATTTACTTTAGTTCGGGTCCTTGATGTAAAATAGTTTGCAAACCACTGCTGGAATAATCTAAAATTTTGTGGATGCAGCTGGGATGTAGTTTTCCACGTGCTACTGCACACAGGATAAAGATGTACAGTCACAAACTCCTGTGGCATCGATCACGAACAAGCAGCAAATGTCAAAATCTGACTTTTGGCCTTGCGGCGAACCATCCAGACGATGTTGAATATTGGAAACGCAGCGGCTTCTCGAGGACGTGAGTCAAGAACGTGACACTTAAACATGATGCAGCTTCATCCGTGAACATCTGGAGGTGAGATCACAGTGTCAGGTAACCAACGATGATTTAAAGTGTACTGCACTAGATATCTTTTAAGCTTTTAATCTCACCTGCACTCTGTCCTCCACTTTATCAATACAGGATCAATACAGTGCAAAGGGAGGGAGTGGAGGTGCCTCTAGGAACCTGTCTCGCTCACTGTCCGGTTATCTGACATTATCTGCCTCACCAGAGTCGACAGGTGAGTGGAGAACACGCAGCACTGAGGAAATGCCAGGGAAACTCGACTGACCTCCACGTTTCATACGGATCAGTGAACATGGATATTATCTGCTCCACACACACACATATAACACGCTCACCTATCAATCACCTGGCTCGCAAGCGGCGTGCTAATGATGTTGTTGACATTAATGAGGGAGGGGACACGCTCGTGGAGACAGCTAACGATGCTAATCATGGAGATATCACACCAATGCCTCGGCGACAGGCCGTCAAGTCAGGGAGTGAGTCATTGATAAACTCAGGTCTCTGATTCACGTCGAGCGAGAATAAGACATAAAGAGACAACATCTGGAACATGTGGAGAAACTCAAGGATCATGTTAAAGTGCACTGAAAGACATGTTGCACAGATATAAGTATAGATACATATCATCCAAATACAAGTCCTCATGCCACACACATGTCATATCTTTCCTGAATGAATTTGATCAAATACAGTCCCATCCCTCCACTGGCTGTATCACTTATCTATGCAGGAGCTAATCCCAGCTGACATAGGGTGAGGAGGACAGGCTACATCCTGGACAGGTCTCCAGTCTATTACAGGGCTGATATGAAGAGACAAAGGACCTCACACACTCACATCCACAACTGCAGACAATTCATGACAGAGTCATCGAGGAAGGAGAACATGCTCCATACATTGCTCCATGCTGCAAACAGTGGGGAAACAGCTAACCACCCGGAAGCAAGTTTTCTTTGCAGATAAATGTAGCTTCTTGTTGTCGTTGTCTTCATCAGGGCAGATTGGATGATACCTTCAGTCTCTATAGGAAAGTGACAAGACTAGCTGGTGTAGCATGCTAACAAGAAACATCATAGACATGAGTCAGCATTGGTGTTGCTTTCCAAATCAGGTGATAGCTCTTAAATGAAGTTCAGTCTGAACCTAAAATGGCCTTTCCAAAATGATCAGTTAAAAAGTTCCTGCTAATGTTGACTGTGCAAAGCTTATCGTACATCGTCCTCCATCTGTAGAAGAGAAGAAATAGACCCGTCTCCATGACCTAAAGCACCAGCGCAGCTCAGCATGACACTAATATGTTGAAATGTTGAAAATCTTATTCCCAAACCATCGGCCAATAATCTGCTATTTCTCACGTCCTCCGCTCAGAGGCCTTTCTCCTCAGGATTTGCTCCCATTCAACCACGAGAGCATTAGAGAGATCCAGCGCTGATGATGTTGCTTGATAAGATCCGGCTCAGAGTCACCGTTCCAGTTCAGACGGGGTGGAGGTCAGGGCGCCATGCAAGCCAGACAATTTCTTCCACAACAAACTCGAGAGAGAGGCTATTTCTCCACGGGATTTCTTTTTTTCTCATATTGAGAAAGGAAAATGACCTTCTCCAAGCTGCTGCCGCCGCAATGCTGAAAGAACGCTATTGTATAAAATACATTGTCCAAAAGAGGCGCGGGTTTCACAGTATCAGATGTCAGATTGAACGATAACAGAGAGGCTAAATATACATTTCAGAAAGGAAAAAAAAACACAATATATGACAAACATAGTACGGGAAGAAAGAAAAATGTTAATTGGAGCAGAGTCAAACTTATTTGCATAGCAGCCCTTTGGCTTCCGGCTCGCTGGAACCCTTAAATATCATTTACCATCCTCCAGCTGATTGCAAATCTGGGATCTGGTTTCCTTTCTATATCTAAATATTAATAGTCTCCATTACACGAAAATTACTTTCATCTCCGACTCACATGGAGGGATTAGATTTTAATCAGCGCATTAAATATGACTTTCTGTTCCTGCAGATGGGAAAGGATGGCAGGCCGGCAGTCAATTAGTACTGTGCTCTGTTTGCGGTCTCACAGTGAAGCCTGATAAAGTCTTTGTTATGGCAGAGCGGCTGTGAAATAAGAGCCTAACAACAAAAACGACAACGTGACATGTTGGGGAATGAAGCGGTGTAATGATGAGCTTCTGTCAAGGATCAACGTGTCAATCTAACTTATAAAACTGAGATTTGGATGAATACACTCTGGATTCAGAGCCCAAAGTTACATCATGCTGTGTTTGTATTCTCCAGCTCACACTGGTAAATATTCAAACCGGCAACACGACTTCATGTCTATTCTCAATCAGCTGCTCCACAGTATCAATATCCTCGGTCTGTTGTAAGTTTGGCTGGTGTTCGGTGATTATATAAAAGGATTCTGTGAAGTATTTTGGCCAGGAAATTTAAAACTAAGCCTCCTTTTCTGAAAATACATCAGTGACTGTTCGAGTGTGTGTTTTTTTCAGAAATAGATTTATTGTTTTACAAAGGAAAAAAAGACAAGAAAAAGAACAATCACATATCGGACAGAACATAGCACATCATTTTCAGCAGTGAAAACAAAAGGAAAACATCTGAGAGGGGAAAAATAAATGAATAAAAAGATGTATATACAGACTCTTATGCACAGTGAGGCTTTATACAACAGCCAAAGTGTGTGAGCCTTCACCTTGAAGGTAACTCTTCAAGTACAGGGTCAAATACATCTCCTCTGTCTCTCTCTGAATGTAAAGTTTGAGACATTTCTCCAAACCACAGATTATATGTAGGCAAAGAGTCAATTTTCCACATGTGAAATCATCTCCTCTGTGATCACCATCCCAGCTGAGCAGTTTTCCTCTCCTTGTTGGTAGAGGAGAGGACACTTGTAGCTACAAGAGGGTTGGCCACCGAACTTTTGTCGTTTCCAATATGAACGGACTTGACTGCATGACCTAGTGTTGTGGTCAAGACCGCCTAAACCCAAGACCAGTACTGTATCAGGACCAGTACCTACTCGTAAAAATCATGTGGCTTGAAAAAGATCATTTGATATAAAATCTAAACCATATTTAATTGAAATAAAGTTTGGATTGAACAGAAGAACAAAAGTCTCCCACTGTTGACGCCAAGTTTTTCAGATGGTTACACAAGCAGAACAATTTTGATTATCTTATTGAATGTCATTACATAAACCAAAGTGAGCGAGTGACAGAGAGACATTCACTGAGGCGTGTCACTGCAGCTGCATGTGGTCTCGACTGGCCTTGAGGAAAAAATCCAGAGTCCAGGTCGACCGGGACTGAGACAAAACCAAGACCTTGAAAATGTTCGGTCTCGAGTACCACAACACTAGCATGACCAGAAGGAATGAGCTCGATTACCTGTGGTGGATTTACATTGATTACGTACAGGTGAGCCATGAGGATAAGTGGAGTGTGTTTGTACAGCTCCTCTCCAGTCTTAACAGCCACTCACAGTCACACTCACACAGAAAATCTCCATCACACACACTCAGGCAATTTTTGAGTTGAGAATTGAACGACCGATTTGAAAGAAGGCGACGTGCTAAACCTCTTGAGATAAAGCTGTGTTTTCCATTTAGTTTACGTCAAGTTAACTTATTTCATATCATATATTGTTTTACAACATTTCTCTCAAACTGAGCTTCAGTGACGTTAAAGTGGAGGAGTTACGTGTCAGATGAGAATTACAGTCACAGGTCAACGTGTTTTGCAGATAATCAGATCTGAACTGAATGTGTTTTGTCTCCTCTGACGTGCCTCAGTGTCTGTGGCTCACAGGTGAGATCAATGAAGCCAATCAGGACTTATTGAGCTCACCTGTCAGTATTTATAGTGAGCTCTTTACTCCAGACCTCAGTGGGTTTGTTGCTGTGTGGTGCATCATGGCTCTCCCAGTCATTTTCAGCTTCATGCTGATGGCTCTCTCTGTTTCGGGGAGACACTTTTTCGGCGAGAGGCCCAGTTGCTACCAGCCGACACCCAGGAAGCCAAACTTCGGGGTGAAGTGAGTTGACTGTCAGTTTGAGCTGAGCGCTTTGCTCTTGTGTTTATTCCAATTATGACGGGCTAGCTGCTCAAACTGAACCAATTTAGTGCATCAAGCTTGAGCGGAGTCTAATTGAATTTAACATTTTAAGCACCAGAGAGCCTTCTCTGTAACTCGAGGATATTTTTGCACATATCCGAAAGTAGGAGCTGCTCTGATGGGAATAATCCAACTTGCTGTAAATACTTATTCTTAAAATTAGATTTTCAAGTTCTTGGCCTCATTTAATTTTCAGGTGGTGTGTCTGTTGGGTCACTGATGGCGTTCAGCAAAGTCCTGTCATGTCCAACTTGCTCTAATGCCCTTCATGCAGTAGTTAGCTGGGATTAATTCTGGACTTGGCTGAAACGTGCATACTTGACCGAATACCTCAGCTGCTGCTTATTCTGTGACGAGGCCTCTCAGAGCTGCTCTGTGCTGTGACTTCTTCTCTGCTTCAGAACCACGGCCCGTCCTCATGAACTCCTGAACCTGGTTCAGCTGCCAAAGTCCTGGGACTGGAGGAACGTAAATGGCGTCAACTACGTCAGTACGACCCGTAACCAGCACATCCCTCAGTACTGCGGCTCCTGCTGGGCTCATGGGTCCACCAGTGCAATGGGAGGTCAGAGTTGTTTTGTTTTTGGTTTTTTTTTTTTTTTTTTTTCCCCATCTGTTAATTTTTTTTTTTTTTCTGCAAAACTTTATAGAGATCATCTCAGATCCCTGCCACAGTCTGAAGAAACTGAGCTGAATAGGATTTAATTTGTGCTGACATCATTAAAGCATTTGTTCCTCTGGGTAATCCTGAAGATGCTGTCTGCTGTTATGGCCTGACTTCTTCCAGCATTTTCAATTAAACCTGCTCATTGCAAAGTCTCTGCAGAATCCAGACTGTTCACTGTTCCTTTTCCTTCGAGGGGAAAAAGCACCGTTATTTGTTTATAATGTATATTAAAGTTGTCTGTTTTGAACTCGAGCTGTATCTTGTGTTGTAAGTGGGAGCAGAAATTTGATTCAATTGAGTCATGTGACAAAATAACAGATGCAATTCTCTGACATCAAACCACTCGCTGTGATGTTTCTCCAAAACAAACATTGTGTTCCTGTTGGCTTTGACTCATAGATCGTATCAACATCAAGCGGAAAGCAGTGTGGCCGTCTGCTTATCTGTCTGTGCAACATGTGGTCGACTGCGCCAAGGCTGGAACCTGTCACGGAGGCGACCACGCCGGGGTGTGGGAGTACGCTCACCGTCATGGCATCCCTGACGAGACCTGCAACAACTACCAGGCCATCGACCAGGGTACGAACTGAAACACTGGTAGCGAACTGGTCTCCTGATGAATCCATGTGTTAGATGAGCTGTTGGTTTTTAAATCGATGTTTCCTCTGCAGAGTGTAAACCGTTCAATGCATGTGGCACCTGCACAACTTTTGGGAAGTGCAACAGTCTGCAGAACTACACCTTGTGGAAAGTGGGCGACTTTGGTGCCATTAGTGGACGGGAAAATATGATGGCCGAAATCTTTGCTGAAGGACCAATCAGGTTTATACGTCTTGGGTTTCAATTTCCTTCCAGTCTGAACCTGGATAATCGTGTCACAAATCACAACTTTATTTACTTATTTTTGTCTCTGTTCACATCTGAACTGAATGCCTCAGCTGTGGGATCATGGCCACAGAGAAACTGGATGCGTACACCGGGGGTCTGTACTCTGAGTATGTCGAGACTCCTGATATCAACCACATTGTGTCGGTGGCGGGCTGGGGAGTAGAAAATGGCACCGAATACTGGATTGTGCGCAACTCCTGGGGAGAGCCATGGGTGAGTCATCTCAGGTCTTAACAGCCTGAGATTTTTTTTTTTTTTTTTTTTTTTTTTTTCCATCGTTTGGAAGGTTTTTAAACTTGGCATTTTAAAACTGGATGTGCGAGTGTAATGCAGCGGGTGCACTTGGTTTATAATCCATGCGACCTTGAGATTTTTATTTCCTTTCCTTTCTTCCCTGTAGGGTGAGAAGGGCTGGCTCAGGATTGTGACAAGCGCCTACAAAGGAGGAAGAGGAAGCCAGTACAATCTCGCTCTGGAGGAAGACTGCATGTATGGAGACGTGATCCTGCCTGCCACTTACCAATAAGAGGTCAAGGATGATGAACGATAATAAACCGTTTTCTGATTCCTGCTTTATGATCTGAGTTTCACAGAGTCCATGAACTAAGAGCAGCTTAAAACCCTCCTGTGTCTTACTGTAGACCTAATCTGATCCAGCTGGTTAAATTAACATACGTTTTCATGGTCGGATTTTGTCAAGTCGGAGAGAAACTTCACTTTTGACCTGTGAGATTGTGTCGTTTTTGTCTCTGAAGGCAGCAGCACAAGCTAAATTTCAAAAAAAAAAAAAAAAAAAAAAGTCTTCAAGTGGCTCATTGTTCTCTGGTGGAATAAAGCTGGGATACAAAAGACTCTGGCTTCTTGTGCAGTTGAGTGGTGTCTTGTAACTGAAGCTGCAACAAAATCATCTGTCACAGTGAGAGGAATTTAAAGAAGTAGCTGACTCACAATGGTCATCTGATTTGTCTTTATCTTTAAGTATAATGGGCCCCTTTTGATTATATCTTCACTTCCTCTGTATCGTGCAGCAAGTGATCCTTCACTGCCGTCACACGTGGTGTCAGTTTCCATATTGTGACTCAATATCATACCTGAACCTCCACATCTCCTCAAATGCCAACTTACCACGACTCCATGTTGGTGCTGTCTGTCCCATTCTTGGGAACATGATGTCTCTAACACCTTGACAGTAATTTCAGATTTGACACACTGGGACTCAAGGATATACAGACTTAGGATGGACATGGTACAGGGTTTCTGCATTGGCCTCAAAGACAAACTGGTTAGGAGCTGTTGGTCAAAGGTTTCAGTGATTCTGCAGAAATTTAATGCTACAGTACATTTTATATTCTGAGCCTCAAGGACCTAAACTGAGAAAACGGGTTATTTATTCAGACTCTAACAAAAAACACACAGCTGTCTCACAAGCCAAGTACTTGTTATAAGTGATCCTAATTTGGGTAAAGTCATCAAGATGCCCTGAGAACAATTTGGGGGGGCGGGCGGTGGGGAGGCTGAGACTGAACCAAATGAGGTTGCTCCCAGTGTTAATACCAAGTGGGAGGTCGGTTTGTGTGTGTGTGTGTGTGTGTTCAATCATTCCTGCTACAGTTTTGGGGTGCTTGAGGCTCGGTTACACCTGAGAACCATTGCCCCACAAAACTGCATTTTAAGTTCCTGCTCTCTGCTCATAAGGACAGACACTCAGCTTCTGTTTGCAAAAAAAAAAAAAAAAAAATGGTGAAATTAACTTCACATCTCTGGGGAAACCTGCACAGATTTGCTCTGAAGGTGCTTCACTGCTACACTGATTCAGAAGTATCTTGTTTCTCTCTCTCTCTCTCTGCAGCTCTTGGCAGGAAACCTCTTTACATGCAGCTTCATTTGCATGTGCCTAGATGTGCATGTGCACTGGTACAACAAGGCCGATTTGTAAGTGGGTGTAAATACAGTGTCAGGGCTTCAGAGCTCCACACTGACAGTTATTGTTTCTGCAAGTCGGGCATGAACGACAGGGATCAACCCCTCTTGTCTTTACCTTGAAATCTGAGGCAGGTCACATGATGACCGGGGCCTCGAGCAGAGTCTCTTTTTCAGCAGCTGACTGACATTTGTTTGTTCTACATCTGTGAGCTTGATAAACAGACCCACCTCCCTTATTGACTGACATGCTTTATTAGTTTCAGTTCTGTCATGCTTCTGGAGTAACGTTCAGTTTAATCACCAGTTATCTACAGTGGCACACACAACAGCACAATAGCATCCTCCGAGTTTATGTGCAATTATAAAAGAGGCTTTCTTTGCTGTTCAGCTGTGGCAACAAAAGAAAACTGAGCACTTAGATATTTGGTTCAGGGGATGCAACAATAATAAAAATGCATAAACACAAGCTGCAGCCGCTTCAGCCGCTGATATGGAAATGCTTCCCATTAACCGCAGTTTCCATTCAGCATCTCTAGGGAGAACAAAGGATAATCAAACCTTATGCAGCCACTGTTAACTTCAAGCCTCCGAAACCAAGGCAAACCTTAAGCCTATAAAGCAGTGGCGTGTCCAAGTGGAGACCCACTGTGAAAAACAAATATTAAACATAATTTGGTTGCTCAATATTATGCGATCAAGCCACCCCCCCCCCGCCCTTGAGCAATCTTTCACGTGAAATTAAATTTGCGCTTTGATTAAATTTCCTGCATGTTTTCTCATTTGCATAATCACAAACAGAGCTCTAATGGCTGCGAATGAAAACACATGGTAATCTGTGAGTCTGAGGCACAAAAAGAGAAGAAGAAGAAGAAACAGTCATAAAAAAAAAGTTAGATTTTTAAAAAAATGCAAGTTGCAAATGCACATGAGCCATTTTCATACTGAGTGATTCAGCATTCATCTTCATTACAGCAATTGATATGGCAAAATGGATTTTTCAGCAATTCCTGCAAACCCATTATGCATTGTTTCACTGATCAATATGTTGCTCTGAAAACATGGAGATGGGAGGGAGAGGTGTGTGTGTGCGTGTGTATTGTATGAAAAGAGTGTTTCTTCGGCCTGTTTGGTGCTGAGGTCTGGATTATCAGCTCTAAATACAGTTGGAGGGAGTATCCACTGCTAAAGTATCATTGAGCATTGTAATGATTTATCCATGGCAGCTGCCTCTAGCAGCAGTGTAATAATATGCAGAAAGCTTCCCTAACTGTGTGTGTGTGTGTGTGCTCCGTTTGTAATCCTTCCCCTTCGCATTCACTTTTCCAAGGCCACGGCTGGAGCTCACCACCTCCTCCTCCTCCTCCTCCTCCTCCTCCACTGAACAGGCAACAGAAAACGAAGGATAACCAGAAGAGTTCCCTGTTTGAGCCTGAAAGGGTTCAGACATGAAAAACAACACCAGCTCATTTCTTCTGTCAAATATAAGTCGAGCTGATTCCTTCACCCCCAGATGTGACCAATCTCACATCTGTTTGTGGCAGAGACACAACACACTGTGTGTTGATGGCTGTAATCATGACGTACGATGCACCAGTGCAACATGAGACTTTACAAATCAACATTACTCTGTGCATAACTTCATCTGATTCACATTGCATAATAACAGATCTGTAGCACAAACAGCAGAACACAGATGTAAGTCTTGTATTGCTAAAGTGTCCTGCTCTGTCAGCCACCACTTCTCATCATGACCCCCCCCCCCCCCCCCACCTCTGTCAAGCAAAAAAAAAAAAACACTTACACAACAATCACTTAGTCAGTGTGATTCCTAAATCGATTTCCAGCCATAGCCACCCCGCTGATGTTATGCATCATTCCACTGCTAATCTCACTTCCTTGTCCGATATGTACCCGTGCAACCTCGAGGCGGCTGCAGAATTAGCTTTAGTTAATGGACGAGTATTAATCCCTCTTAGTCACAACAAAATTAAGGAATAATGTGGCCATGAATATTTCAGCTACACTGCAGCTACACAGGAATCTGCTCACACAATCTGCCCAGGCTTGCAAAAAAAAAAAAAAAAAAAAAAAGAATTGGCGATTGCATACATTATTAATGCTTCATCATAAAATTCATATTTTGCACCAGCTTGAATGGGAGCTGCCGAGTGGAAATCCAATGAGCGAGTCAATACTGTTTTAAACTAACTTGCTGAACACACAGAAGAGAGAGAAATGGCCTCTGAAACAGCAGAGGTCACTGAGCCGTGCTTTTTGTTCTGCTTTTTATCACTCTGTCTGAGGGTAAGTGCATTCTTATTAGATCCCTTAAAAATAGATGCAAAGCTTCCAAGTCAGTGAGTTTGCTCAGCCTCCCCCTGGAAGTTTTAATTAGAGCACCAGTCACTCGTGTTATCGTTGTTTCAAGAGGGCCTGCTTCCACATTCCTGAGCTGCCTGCTTCATCACGGGATCAGAGGCTCCGCGCTGAAGTGGACCGTTTAGGACGGCTGCCTCATATTCCCCCTGGATTTTTACCTCAAGAAATCAAAACATGGATCGCTGCTGGAGCTCACAGAGAGCCACAGCGCTGTAATTTCACTGACAGGAGAGGTGTGTGTTGTAAATTTAAAGACACATAGAAGGGGCAGATGACGGGGGCGGGGGGGGGGGGGCATAATGAAAACAAATGGTGCAAAGACAGTCCAGGGATCAGCAGATTGTACCTATCAGTCGACATGTAAAGAGCTCTCCAGATATGATGTGCAACACAAAGGGAGACAGAGTCCCAGCTACGGTGGCCCAGAGAGCTCAGTGCAGGGCGTGTGTGCTGCACATTCAGAAAAAACAGCTTCATCCATCTGACAACACATGGAAACACTCTGTCAGTCAAGAACCTGCTGGGACACGTTTGGTCTTCAATGTTTTTCACTTTAAAAAGTCACAGTTGTCCACTGAACAACAAGTCAACAAGCAGGTTCGTCACTTTTCAGTGTCCCCCCTGAAACACTCCTGTTGTGTTACATGACTGAGTTTTGCAGATGGATGAAGATGTTTTGTGAATCTGCAGCACATGTGTGTCTTTGCATTGTTTTGAGCTCTCTGGGCCACCGTACCTAACACTCACCACACGGTCAGTGCACTGTTGATGTTTCAGATCCCTTTTAGACACAGTAAATTCTTTCACAGACACATATACAAGCTATTTGCATATATATATATATGTGTGTGTGTGTGTGTGTGTGTGTCAAAGTGTCCCTATGAAAACTGATGCCATTGTGTTTTGTAGTTTAAAGAGGAACTTTGCAAGTCCGGTCTTTTCCCTCTGTTATGCTAACCCTCCTCCTGGCCATGTGCATTTGTTTTCAACGAAGCCAGCGAGAAGGCAACCCATGGAGCGGTGGATAATGTTATATATCATTGATGTTTTGCAGTTTGTGTAGTTTTATCCGTCATAAACAAGAGACAACAGATTACCGGGTGTGTTTATGTGATGAGAGCTGGGACACCGGGTTGCAGGCTCTGATCTTGCAAGGTCTTGGAGGTCAGAGAGCCTCCATTCTCCCTGTGACACGTCATTTAACCATCACAGTTACTCTGAAGCTGTTTGATTAAGATAAAAATTTTGTGTAGCTCCTCTTTCACAACAATAATGAGGACCTCCGTCGTGTTTCCCTCACTTCCTGGTGTATTTTCGATTCTGCTGTCAGAGTAGATTGTGGCGCTCACTGAGGAGATGTATAGTTTTAATTTGTGTGAAATGGCCCTTTAACAGCAGTAACTTGTATTGATGATTCTTAATGGTCTTTGTCATGTGGCTTCACATCAGTTGCACAGACTGCTTCATTAGACGTGTGCTGTTCAGGTTCTCATCCCTGTAGTTTTGGTTTTGTGGTGCTGTCTCTGAATGGTTTCTGCAGCATCCTTCAGGATATTGTAATGCAACATCTGTCAACAAGGACGTCACGGCTCACTTTCATCTTCCAGTCAGTGACTGTCATCTCTGCTGTACGGGTTTCCTAAGGCCCTCTCCTTCAGCGAGAGAAACGAGGGGAAAGGAGGAAAAAAAGGAGGCAGGGGTCTGTGTTGAAATGAACTGACCTGTAATTGCACTATGCTGCCCCCTGTTGAAGAGCTGCTCTGCATCTCATGTTTACATCACCATTACGTGGATGCATGAGATGTTTTGTCTGGATTTTTATGAGGGTTTTTCCATGGATGACATAATCTAAACACACAATGCACACTGAGGTGAAATCACATGTTTGTTTATACCTGTGGAGGTAAACAAACATGTTCCTGTTACATAACGTCTTCATATAGCCATTGTTTCTGTGACAGTAAAGCAGCACAGTGGGACACTTCCAGTCTGTATTCGTGAAGAGAAAACACTTTATTTTGAAAAATCAGCCTTTGAACAATGGAAGCACGAGGAACCCTCAGGTTTTGTTGCTTCGTGTTGATGCAGTTGAAACATAACATGATGCATCAGTACAGATCATTTCTCCCGGGACAGTGAGAGGGTGACTGGCCGCCTGCTGCTGCTGCTGCTGCTGCTGGGAACAAAGGGCCTCTGCTCTTGGCACTCAAAGGGTTAAGGTGTGTGTGTGTGTGTGTGAGTGTGTGTTTTGGCGTTGATGTTGATGTCCACGCACAATGATGAATAGCGATATGAATTCACATAACACGCGGAACTGTAATGTTTTAGTGTCATGAGGATGAAGGAGGAGGAGGAGGAGGAGGAGGAGGGACAAAGATCCTCCTGGCTCCAGCGCTGAAACAATGTCATCAAGTAAAAAAAATATTTATCAATATTTGTGCGCACAGATGTGTAAGAAGTTTTGCGGAGCGCGTGAGCTGCGGGACGCTGCTGCTGCTGCCTGGTGTGGACCAGAAAGCTCGTGCCCACAGGAAAACAAACGTGTCTGAATGTGGCTTTGAAGAAAGGCAGGCTGCTTTCAACCTGATCACAAACTTGGTTTTGAAGGGAGAGCGCCCCGCCCTCCTGGTCCTTATAACCAGAAAGCCTGTTTGCAGGACGCTCAAACATAACAGGGACACAGGAGACCTGCATCGCTGTACATGAACCGCTCCTGGAGACGTACAAAGACTTTACGGATTACCCTGGTTGTTGCAGCTTTTCTCGGCGAGCCAACGACCAGCACAAGTGGCCATGGATTTTCTCAACCACAACTATTTGAACGCGCGCAGCCCATATGACTACACTTTCAATTTCTGGAACGACTATCTGGGACTGACGACGCTGGTCACGAAGAACAACAAGCTGAGCATGCCCCAGAACCCCAACTCTATCACCGAGTCCCTGAAGGCGACCCTGGGCTTGGACGATTCCCCGGCGTGTCCGTGCGTAATCGCGGGCGGCGTTGTTGGAGAGAGCGGGCACCTGGACTGCTGCTGCCCGTCCGGGAGCCCCCCGCCGGCCTCCATCCTGGACTTGAAGGAGCGTTTCTCGATACTGAGCCCCTTCCAGAACCAGCTCGGCGTGCAGCTGCCGACGGAGCGGGAGGTGGTGGGCTTTGGGGGGAGCTTCGCAGGGTTTGACCTGTTCGGCATGGAGAGGAAGATGCGCAACAAACCCGCGTCCAGGAGCAAGCAGGAGCCCAAAATCTGCGTCTTCTGCCGAAATAACGGAGCGCCAGAGGAGGTGTACGGCTCCCACGTCCTGAAGACCCCGGACGGCAGGGTGGTGTGCCCGATTCTGAGGGCTTATACCTGCCCCCTGTGCAGTGCCAACGGGGACAATGCCCACACGATAAAATACTGTCCACTGTCAAAAGACCAGCCATCCCAGCGACCATTGAAGGGGGGGAGGGCAGTGGGTGGTAAGAGGATGAAAATATTCTAACCAGACAAGACTATAAAGTAAATTGAATTGCACTGAACAATTTCCAGATGACTGTTTTGATTTGGGCTGCAGCCTTTATCCCAGTTTCATAAACATATTGATTTTTACCTTCTGTTTTGTTTTCCCTCTAAGATCTCTTATATTTTTATAGTTCCTTTATCCACATAGAATAATTTTATGCTTTATACATTGGATTTATTTTTCTTTCTAGTTGGTAGTCATGTTGAGCGTGTGCATATAAAATACACATATGTATCAATAATCACAAAGTGTGAATACATTAAAGGAGAGGAAGAAAAGTATTTTGGTGACGTAGGGAAACACACTGACGTTGGCAAAAGGGGATGAATGTCATATTTCTACCAAGTATTTTTGTACAGTGAGCTGTGAGCTCACTCCGACTCTTTTTTTTTCCTTTTCTTCGTCTTAGAAAACCAAAGTTATGTTTTGCCATTAAAAGAAGCTGAAGAATGTGTCATTAATGAGTAGTTGTGTGCATCTGACTGGAGGAGGAAGAGGAGGAGGAGGAGGAGGAGGAGGAAGAGGAGGAGGAGGAGGAGGAACTCTTTGATCCCATCTGCCTACCTAAAAAGCTCCACAGCTCCATATTTTTTCCCAACTTGCTTTAAAAAGTTGACATTCAATCTGTGAGGCAGGAAAAGAACGAGAGAAAAAAAAAGAAAAAGAAAAACGACAAGACAATGTGGCCTCTGTGTGCAGGGCTCCTGTTCTCTGGGGAACGTTATAATCAGTTGTTGCAAAGCCAAACCTCTTTTCCAGTGAGAATCTGACTCCACGCAGACAGAGAGGAGAGACACCAGACTTCTTCATTTTGTTTTTTTGTTGTTGTTTTTTTTTTTTTAATGTTTACATTCCCAAATAAGGGCGACACACTGGATTTACTTTGCTCTGGTCAGGTCTCTCTTTTTCTCTCCGTTCTGTTTTGTTTTGACTTGCCCTGACATTGTATTCACTCGAACGCCTCATGGGCAGTGTCTGCTGCAATATCAAGCAGACTGAGCTGGTGCTGGTGCTGGTGCTGGTGGTGCTGGTGCTGGTGGTGTTGTTGTGAATGTCAGCAAACCGAGACATGTTTTCATCCCATCATTTGTTTTCTGAAGAATCCAAACAAAAACAACAAACAACAACAACAACAACAACAACAACAACAACAAGGAGAGAAAAAAAGATGTTGTGAATGTATGATTGAAAGTGTCACTTGCAGGACTGCACATTTCTGACAGTTTTGTTTACCAAAGGAAAAAAAATAACAATTGCATTGAAGAGAAGAAGAAGAAGAAGAAGAGAGAGAGATTTGCTGTATTGTATATAAAGTGATGTTTATTCAGTATTTTAACATTACAAGTGACTTCAGAGGGCGCTACCTCAACAGGATTTTGTACTTAACATGTAAAAAAAACAAACAAACAAATGTCAACAGCAGTTTATTGATATAGTGCTGCCATTTATAATAAGGGGTTTTGATAGTATTTTTGATCTTTGTATAACATAATTGTATTTTCATTTTGTTGCATTTTAACATAATGGAAGTGAATTTCCATGAAGCTATAAGCATTGCTCACCAAAAGGTGATTGTCTGTAAATAATGATTATACCCATTATACTTTTTAAAGTTTAGTTGTTCAATGTTACATTTCTCGAAAGAGAGAGAGAGAGTGTGTTGTGAAAGCGAGTGGACGTGGATGGAGAGAGGCTGATGATGACAAAATGTTGCCACTTTTAACAGAGAGTTTGGTTTTTGTTTAGTTTTGTTTTGTTTCTGGGAGGAGATTAAATGAATAAGAGAAAAAGAAAACACTGTTGAACTTTGTTATTTATATTTTACCACGATTTCCTGTATGCTGCTGTGCAGAATAACAACATATGAATTCACTAGAGAAATAAAAACTTATCAAATATTTGGAGCTCATGTTGTGCTGGTCTGTTGTGTTCAGGGTCAGACTGGTGCAGCGATGAGCAGACGGGCCGATTCACTGGAGTGACTTCACTTCCGTCTGACTGTCCCGACTGCATGTGGATCAAGTGCTGAGGCCTCCTCACACACAAAACTGTGTCACTTCACTTTCAGTACCAAAAAAAAAAAAAAAAGAAAGTTTCTCTTTAACCTCTGCAGCCAGCGTGTGGACAAACTCTCGTATCTTTACAGATTTGTCTCTGAAGGACAAACTCACAGTGCCACGGTTGTTCCAGCCTGTTTAGGGAGGTCTGCCCACACACAAGAATGTCTTGGCTTATGCTTCGCCATTCAAACAGATCATGTTTGCACTGAAGTGGATTGAATAGCTGGCCCTCCCGGCCCTCTCTCTCTCTCTCTCTCTCTCTCTCTCTCTCTCTCTCTCTCTCTCTCTCTCTCTCTCTCTCTCTCTCTCTCTCTCTCTCTCTCTCTCTCTCGCCTGCCATCTGTGGAATGGCTGCTGCAGACTTATACACATTTTTAAAAAAAAAGTCAGGAAGCTTTTCTTGTTTTTTAGGAGGTGGTGGTGGTGGGGTGGTGGGGGGGGGGGGGGGGGGGGGTGCATGTTCATCATGCAGCTGGGAGGGCTTAGGACTTAGTGCAGCAGGGAAGGGGAAACAATAAATAGAGTGAAACCATGATGAGTTCATGAATGGCTTTACTGTCTGCAGCCTCAGACGTTCATGTTCATAATTGCTGCTGACGCTGCTGCGCATGCAGCACAAAAACACATCAAGACGACTGTACATACATTAGCCTGAAGCATCCGGCTGGTGTCATCCACACCTTTGCTGTTCCCCCTCTTCCCTTCTCCCCTCGGCACCCCGCCCTCCCTCCCTCCCTTCCTTCTTCAGTCTTCATGTATCTCTCCAGCTGAGGCTGTGGCATTAAAAATGGATGACTACTAAGTGCAACAGGGATTTGTCTCTGTGAGAGCAGTGGTGAAAAGGCTGGCGGGCTAGCATTTCAGGCAAACACAGTCAGCTAACAGGTCCTATTCCCTCTACACCACAGCCTCCATTAGCCGCGCTGCAGCCAGGGCCCGTATAATCTAGTTAGTTGCCCCATTTATATGATATGTATCTGCCATGATCATATAATATGTCTTAGCTGGGTGGGTTTTTTTTTTTTTTTTAAAGCTACACACAATTTGTGTGCACAGCTAAACTCTCTGCAGAGCACGAGCTGCATGAGGCAGCAGCAAAGTTGTGCAAAGAGCCGAACTGTGCTTCAGTTAGAAAGTAAAAACAAGACGAGAGTGAGTGAGTGAAATGTTTTAATTAAAGGGCAGTGTTATCGGTCAGGTGTTGGCTCGGAGTAGTTATCACCAGGAGTGAGGCAACTGGATCCCCTCTGGCAGGTGATTAAGATTTAGCTAATGCCCTGCAGCAGTAGTTAGTCTTTGCTGTTAATGTGATTTAGAGGATTCATTAATTCACACCACGGCGGCGGCGGCGGCGGGAGAGAATGTTTCCTGGTTAAATCGCTGTAGTTACTGTACAGTTAATTTGTGGTTCTCGAGCTCTGTCCACGTCCATCGTGCCGCCAGGGCATCGGCGCCGTCAGACAGCTCAGGCACTGCTATGTTAGGCCCTGTTCTGTCAGTGTCTCATCTGCAGGTTTAGATGCAGCTCTCAGCTCTGTAATATTTGAATTATCAGGCCACAGTTTCTGCTTTTGCACCTCAGCTGAGGCTGCACCATGATCTTGCCCCCCCCCCTCCCCATCCATCCCTCCCTCCTTCTCCCTCCCCCCTGGAGCTGTGACTACAGAGGCCTCCTGTGGAGAACACCAGCCTCTGGTTGGGGATCAATGCTGCAGGATTACAAGATGACTTTTTCAGTTTGTGATTTTCCTTCTCTCGACCTTTTTCTCGAGGTGTCAAATTTCAGATCTGAGAGTTAAAACGTTCACATTTCTCCCTCTCTCTCTGTCGGCCTGGTGAAATGTTGTTGCTGTCCAACAGTATGAACTACATCTGCTGTTTGAAAATGACTAGATGAAACGAGAGCGAGGCAGCTTCCCTCTTCTCCATCGACCCGTGCAATTAGTTGGAGAGCTGGAGAATCCATTTATTGGTGCTATCAGTTCCCACAATGCACTCGGAATAACGATGCGCAGCTCTGTTGACTGAAAAATGAGCTGCGTATCAGTATAAAACTGTGTTCATTGACGGAGGACACACTTCCTGTCTCTTCAGGACCTAAAGTAAATAATGACACGACTCTGCTCGATGACCTAATGGTCCATTTGCATAACATCCTTCTCTTTCATTGACTCATGTGACACCGAGTGTGTGAGGCTGATGATAAGTTACAGCTCTGCGGAGTTCATTTGTGGTCCCATCACTTCCCCAGAATACACTTGTAATAAGGAAGCTCCTGTTGCCTAGCAACTCCTGGAGCTAAAATTGGACAGCAAGCTGAGCATGAAAGTCATTCCATGGAGCAAGGTAAAGAGGATGCCGTCGTCGTCTTTAGCCCTCACGTTACTGGTGATTTGACCCTGGTGTGATTTCATTTTTTTTTTCTGAAATGGTTTTGGAGTTGTTGTTGGTGTCATTTGTTTTCAACACGTTACTGCCCCGTGTGGTGATGAACGGTATTACAAAAACACATCTACCTGCTCTGTGACACCTCTCCTCAGAGTCAATGTTATTCAAAGCTGCTGGTGTGGAAGCAATCGTGATGACGAGTATGGCGTTATTGAACTCTCTGTCAACATGGCCGCGCTGACCATCCGCCTGGGTTTCGCCCCAATAACAACTCTGTCCCTCCGAGGGCAGATTACAGCTTTGATGCCGTAATTGAAATTTCACAAAGGATTTATTTGAAACCAAAACTCGCCGGCGTTTAAGTGAGGCAGACAGGTTATTAAGTTTCTTTCACAGCATGATCAGCTTATTTCTCAGGGGCTGTTTCACCGGGGGCAGATGTACTGTCGGCTGAAATAATCCTCCAAGTCACCGGTGCATGTCCACCGGTGAGGATAAGCGACATTAAGCAATGTTAACATTTATTTAGTGAGGATCAGGAATATGTTAGAGAGTGACTTCGCTTAAATAGGGTTTCCTGCAGTCACAGCTGCTCTCAGCTCCTCCATCATCATCATCATCATCATCATCACTGGCATCTTTTTAGACTCTAAGTAAAAACAAAGCAGGACAGCAGGGGGCTTATTTTCTCCTCATATCTCTGCCTCTCTGTATTTATAAATAGTTTCTAGATTCAATTTCCTCCAGAGGCCGTCCTCCAAAAACAATGTGCTCTCTGCCGGCTCTGATGATGATGATGATGATGAGTCCAGCTGAAAGGACACAACAGGAAACATTATTATATTCACTAAGAGCATCTTTACTATAAAGATGCTCTTTGTCAACACTCACATCCTCAACAGCACGGCCACGTTTTAAAGTGCATCACCACCACCACCACCACCACCACCACAGCAGCAGCAGCAGTTACGATTGGCTACATCCCACTGAGCTGTCTATCAGCAGAGATAATCAAGGCTGCTTAACATAACAGGAGACAGCAGCCATGTTGCCTCACCTCGTCAATAAAGTAGCCGATCACAACAGCATCCACTGCAATCTCAGACCACTGGAGGAGGAACGGCACTTTACCACCTCAGCAGGTTTCACTGGTGAGTTTACAGAGCCACTTTACACATGAAAATGCACAGTGATCATTCACAGTGAGCCACATTATGCGTATACATAATATATTAGTTTAGTTTTCTTTATTTATTCTATTGATCCCTGAGCCCGGCCTCCGTCTAGACAAGTAATAAAGCAAAATGTATTAGCTCTTATTCTGTACAAACACGCCTTCTTTTCTCCGACGTCTGTAAACATTGTAAAGATTTACAGCACCACAGTCTTCAGAGCTCAAGGAGCAGAGTGAGCAGTGCCAGGTAAAACCCTGCCATCCATCACACCTCCAGTGTTTTCTTAATAGAAAGAAAAAGATGAGGGAGGAGGAGGAGGAGGAGGAAGAGGAGGAAAAAAAAGATGATTTAATTAAAGGGCAGCGTTATCAGTCAGGTGTTGACTCTGAGTAGTTATCTCCAAGAACGAGGTGACTGGATCCCCCCCCGCCCCCCCTGGCAGGTGATAAAGACGAAGCTGACGCTCTGCAGCAGCAACAGTTAATCTTTGCAGTTAATGTGACTTAGAGGATTCGTTCATTTTTGCGGCACCGTGTCGAGGCTGCGGTGTGAAACGCTCTGATTAAAGTGCTGCTGAAGTTTCTTCTCTTGACCTTTTTTATTTCCCCCCACTGACCCCAGGTGTCGATTTGAAAATAATCTAAAGAACTAAAATTGTCCCTTCTCTCTTCCCGTCCGCTCACTTTCCCTGCTCCTGCCTCCTTATATACACTAAAACAACCCATTTACATGGCACCCTGCTTTTTCCATTGACCTGTGTGATGACAATGCTGAAAGCAGATAATACGTTACAGAAACTGGAGATTTCATTTATTGGTGCCATCATTTCCCAGAATACAGTTGCAATGAGGATGAGGTCCTGTCGCCTAGCAACTCCTGGAGATAAAATTGGACAGCAGCCAAGCATGAAAGTCAGTCCATAGAGCGAGGTAAAGAGGATACCAATCTTGGCCTACAGTGGTGATTTGGTGCCACTTATCTGCACAAAGATTTGAAAGGGGGAAAAAGTCGATGTGCAGGTAAATGTTATTTAGAGACTGACGGTAAAGATGTGACTGTGATGATGGGAAAGTGTGAAGAGAAAGAAGCCAGGTATAAGAGATGAGTTGTTTCTCTGATACTAAACTGAACGGCCTGAGCACGAGGTTGAAGTTTAGGAGGAAAAACATGAGAGAAAGTCACATTATGTAGCAAAACATGTGCACTAAAGCCTCACTGTTAATCAGTGTTACTTCATATTTGTCATTTTTCACATAAAAGCACGGTTATATTGCATTTCCAGCAGTCTTATCGATCTGTTATGTGAGTGATGTTTCCTACATCAAAGTGCCGACGGTGTGTTTTTACCCACACATGTGTTTTCTGTTACTGCGGCTCTTCAGACCTCAGCACCGTGTGGCATAAACACACCACACACTTGACTAACATCACAACTTAATTGTTAGTTTTGCTTTGCAGAGCATCGTTACAGGCTACTACAAAACCAAGTGGAAACATGTTTCCATTATTTTTTGTATTGGGAAAGTCAATATACATCAATGCAGCTGAAAAAAACATGAACTCCAGTTTGATAAATGATAAATCATTGATGCACAGGTTACGTAATCTTGTTCAGTAACAGTACTTTAGGCTATGTCAGTGTACATACATGTTTGACATGTAGGTGTGCTGTTGAAACCCATGTTTTACAATATAATTTATGAAGGTGAAACTGAGAGTGAGGCAGGTACAGGAATAAAAAGAACAACGTAGATGTAAAAAGCATGTTTAGTTAAAGTAGGAGGAGAAAAAACATGGATGCCCGAAAAGAAGCCTGTCACATTGCAGCAGCATTTAATAGATGAAGGTGTGTAAAAACATTGACTAATAACTTTTGTTTTAAGTCCATTCTCACCATTAACAGAGAGGGCCGCCATGTTTGGTTGCTCTCACTGACGTCAAGGTGGAAAGGCGGAGCTCTGAGATGAGACTCGAATTTCTGACCTGTAACTTCTGATTTTGACGCCGTTCAATTCATGTTTCACAACTCTGAGCTTGTTGCAAGATGTCTTGTGTGCAGCATAGTATAGTGTGTGGTAACTGCAAAGTACCCACTGGACCTCAGAGACAGGCCGTAACCTCCCGGAGCAGATCCTCTCTCAGGGTCAGACATTTTGACTCGTCATCACAGCTGAAACCAATTTGGTTAACGAGGCCGCGGCTCCGTCCACCGTCCCAGAGCGCCGCCACAGAAGGACCCATGTCATCACTTACACCTGCGCTGGTCCTGTTATGAAACGTCCAACATGTCTGCTGTCAAGAAGAAGAAGAAGAAGTTACTTTCCTCCACCCAGTTTCAACCCGAGCACCAACACAGGATGTGCAAAAGTTTCAGCTCATTTTAAATCACAAGAAAGAAAAAAAACACTTTCGCCTTCTGTTGCTTTACTTTGCAGAAACACACTGTATGTAGATCTTTACATCCACTTCTTCACAAATACACCTCGCTCCTCTCTTTGTCTGATGGTGCTCGTCCTCGTTTGGGAAACAACAAACAACAGATTTATTTTATGCACCGTGATTTGTCTTCATTCATCCCGTCGTCATTCCAGTAGACAAAATGTTCATTAAAAATGGCCCACGGTTGTTTTTTGAGCTCATGTTGCTCACCGTCCAAGTGGCAAATTGATCTGTTTTCTATCTCCTCTTTATTTAATAATGCAGTAGATTAAAACTGCCAGAGGGAGGTCTTTCCCTCTCACTGGAGATTGTTTCTGGTGGAAATACTACTACAGGTTTATTTCTGTGTAGGTGGGGGCAACAGGAGCAGCAGCAGCAGCAGCAGCAGCAGCTCTCCTCACAAATCAGTGCAATGTGTAACTGGATCAGTTTCCATCTCTGAATTTGAGCTCAGACCATCAAGGACTTTTGAATGTTTAATGAGGAATCAGGCGAAGTCTGGTGGTTTGTTCAAACATCAGAGGCTGCAGGAAGAAGCCAGGACAGTCTGTGGAAATAAAAATAAAAATAAATACTCTGCACACATTCAGATATAATGTAAGGTAACAGTAGACAGACAGATTTCAACAAACACTGTACTTCATTTGTTCCTGCAAACGTCCGACAGGTGCTGCTAAAAAGAGGCTCATTCATGGAGGGGATCACAGCCACAGCTCGGCCCTGTGATCCCGTCCGTCAGTGTGTGTGTGTGTGTGTCTGTGCAGCTTTGCACAGTTAATGTGTTTTTGTCAGTGGGAAAATTCCAGCGCTGCACCGGGTCCCATGTGGTTGTGGTTTGGGTGAGACGCACAGTAATGCGTTTGTGACGCAAGAGGGAGGAAATTGCAGAAGCTTCCTGCACAACTGTGCTTTTGTACCACTTCCAGGTGGATACCGGGCCCAGTCTGCAGGCAAACAAGACCTCAACGCGTTGGGCAGGAGAGCTGGAAGGAGGTGCAACAGCGCAGTCTGGAGGCTGGTGGAGGTACTACAACTGGGAGACCCCAAAACCCTGTCGACCTTCAGTCAGCTTCCTAACAGGAGTTTGATGCAACAGAATCATCTGACGGATGTTTTGAGGTGAGAATAACACAAGTGCGGTGCGTACGGAAAGTATTCAGACCCCCTTCAATTTTTCACCATTTGTTATGTTGCAGCTTTATAGAATTGTTTGCAAATTGATCCACACAGGTCCATTAACCACGCTGAGGTCACCTGCTGATATTACATCATCATTACAAGTCATGATCTCTGGGTGTGTCCTCTGCTGACACTCATGCTCAGTGAGTCAAACTTAGAGGTTTCTGTAATGCAGGTGAGATCGATGCAGGTATTGATCGAGGTGCAGAGAACATGCAGCTCAAATCAAAACCTTCAACTTCAAATTCTTTTCACATTTTGTGATACAGATCATTTTGCTTCAGAGTGGATGAAGGTCACTCACATACACTGAATGAACTGCAAATGCAGCAGTGACCTGTGACAAAAACACGTCAGTAAAAGTGAGTCACAGTGACCAGGAAGAGATGATGAACGAAGCTTGACTTGACAGATCATTGGTGTTTGATCAGAGGATTATAAAAGGTTTTTGAATGAAAAACTGAAGTTTATATTGTACTGACTGGAGTTTATAATATGCATTAGTTTAGAGGGATAAAAGAAAGTGTGGCCTACATTTTCCTCCCCAACCTCATGTTTGTGAAGTTCAGGTCGTATAGTTATTATCCAAGACAAGTTGAATCAGGGACACCACAGGATGTGGTTGTCAGACAAAAGGCTTCCTCAGAACCAGGTCCAGTTGTTCATTATTTCATGTGTCCAAAGTAAAGTCAGTTTGGATTTGTCAACAAAGTTCAGCAGCGTGTAAAGCTGTTACCCCGGCCTCCAGTATCATGTCTGATGCTTGGGGGTTGGCGGGAAACACACGTCAAACCGCAGCAGCATTGTTGATTTGCCACTTTTTTTTCCCTCCAAATTATAGGAAACAGAAAACAAAAACAAAAAAAAAAAGCGTAGCCACATTTTCCTTTTCACTCCATTTCTCCGTAATCACAGGGGAGGTTTTTGGTTCGGGAATAATAGATCCTCACAGTCGACCATCTGCCCTCGTACTTTAATCTGTACTGTACTTTCTCTTCATAATTAACTCACATCTGGCACAATGATGACAAACGTTTTCCATCTGCTACACTATATTTTAATCATGTTTGTTCTTTTTTTCTAATATCCTCCTCTAAAAACCTCGTTGGCCTCTGTTCAGACACTTAACAATGTGCTAAAGCTGATTATTAGATACTCTGCTGCTTCATAACACGTCATTTCTCGATATTTACATAGACGATTAGCATTAGCAAAACACCTGTTGTGATCTGTGACTGCGACTGAGCCTGTTACACCTGTGTTTACTGACAATAAGTGTGTGTGAGTCGACACTGTCACTTCCATTCAACTGTGATTTCTCCACAGGAAGAAACACTTTATTTGATGCATTTAACAAAATACTCAGTCAACACTAACACTGTGAGTCATTTAGTTTGTGTATAAGTGTGTGTGTGTGTGTGTGTGTGTATTGTTAACCATGGATGCACTAAAACACTGCATGTTGTGTTACACTGTTTGGTTGAGTCACAGTACATTTTGAGCCTCTAGCACCACCTGCTGTTTATTTGATATATTTTACATGAGCCAGATCCAAAACTATTAACAACCACTGACTATTAACAGCTGTTTCCATAATAAAACATGTTTTACACTTGTTCAGGAGGAAGTGATGAGGTGAAGTTACAACCTTCAACTCTGGGTCTATAAATACTGGACTAGTTGTTATGTTATTGATGTTATTTTTGGGACGTTTACACCTTTAATGTGATAAAAACTATAACATCAGGTTGGAATCACATGTTGTTTGTTTTCACACTAACTTTCTGATCATCTTCACCCTTTTTTCCAGCCTCCAGCTCTTTTTGCATTTCCAGGCATCTTGAGAGACACTGTCAACATGATCTAATATAAAACTATGCATGCTGGGAAACCATCCTGATTCAGTTTCTCAGTCAGCGTTGGTGAGATGAGATGACACACTCTTATCTGGTTGTATGAGGAGCCTTTGTTATTTTGACTCGTGATGCTGGTGAGAGTCTGATTCAACAGAGAGTGCTTCCAGAAGCTGTAAGATTTGCTAATGCCTCATGGCCAATGTTAGTTTAGCCTATGTCACAGTACAAAAGATCATAATGCAGCCTCTGCATGGAGCTACAGGCCAGGCCGGCTAGCTGGTTAGCATGTTAACTTCAGTAGAAATAAGGAAGTTATACAAGTAGAGTAAAAAAACAGACTCTGCTCTGGTGTTTCTTCCTCCGTTGAGACAGCTCTTGACAGATGATGATAAACCTGCAGCTTTTCTTCTAGACTGGCAGTTAAACAGTTGTTAATGCTGATGTTAACTAGCTGGCCACGATAAAAACATACAGATGTGGCTCCTTTAAATAAAACCCAGGAGAATGAGATGGAAGCTAATGAAAACAGTGACAAACCTGAGCAAGTCGCTGAACGTTCATCTGCTCCTGGTGTCAATATGTTAAACTGAGAGGTGATGGGAAACAAAACGCCGTCTCAGCTGATTCCAGTCGAGTTTAAAACATGTCTGAAGTGAGTAACGTGCAGTTAGCCTCTGAAGGGCAGCTAATTAAAACCATCAGTGGTGATGGTCTGAAGTTTAACAGCTGTCTGAAACACACACACGGGGAGAAAATCAGACTTTCTGTGGTTTCCCAGCCAGATTCTGACTCCTGAAGGCAGCAGTGTGTGTGTGTGTGTGTGTGTGTGTTTCTGTTCGCTGTGACTGTTGAGCATCAGCAGGTTCTTGTTACTGTGACTTCACAGTGATGGTTAAACATGCCCCTTGACTCCGGTTTGTGTGTTTATTCCAGCTCCATCAGCTGTTGACCTGGACATGTTATTGAGTTACAGCCTCCAAACACCAATCTGACTATAGTCATAGCTCTGATTTCCACATCGCCATCACTGAGTAACTCATCACCTGCAGTGCTTTATCCACCTCTCTCTGAAGTCTCCACCCCAGTGACCTGTAATATCACTGGCTGCCACAAGGTGTCAGTGTCACACAGCCATCAGGAGTGAAGGGAAGTCTTTGTTCAGGACAAACATAACGATGGTGGAGGAAGTTGAGAGAAGGATCAGTGAGACGCTGACGGACTCTGTGAATACAAACCTCTGAAAACATTTACGGTCACCTGCCTCCCTGTAACCATGACAACAATCTGTTTCACTTGAATTGTCATTGGTGCATCATTATTAGGTTATTTTCTTCCTTTGATTTAAAAAAAAAAAAAAACCTTAAGTAAAAACACAGATGTTTATCTTAAAATTGGAAAATCATCAACAAACTGATCTCAAAGCTTAAATTAAAAAAAAAAAAGTTTTTATGATCAATTTATTTTATCTTTAAAATCATACATGTAGCCTGTATACTATGTTAACAGAGACACAGGACGATGAGCAGAGTTCAAAATGAACGACAGTTCACCTGTATGACACCAGTCTTCAGTGTATTTCTGTTGCCATGGCAACCAGATCATCTAGAGCATCAATTATCAGAAAAAAATATTATCAAAATATTAAACAGACACGTTACCACGATTTATTGATTTATTTATATTTTATTGATTGTTTGACTTTGGTTTTGAATTGAACTGGATATTTATTATTGAAACATGTGATTATTATTATTATTATTATTATTATTATTAGACTAATTTCTCTTTTTTTTAATATTCATTCTTATGAATCAGAGGTTGTTGTTTTTTTATGACACTGTTTATTTAAAGACGAACCGAGGGCATTAAATATTTTCTGTATAAACAAGTTAAAACTCAAACATCACAAACGAGTGTTTGTGAATGTGTCATTTAAAAATAATCAGTGATTATTCGTGAGATAAGATTCATAGAAATGATTAAAATCGCCCACTGTCTGTACTCTGTGCCTCGTCGAGGGATCTGTGGATTAGATTTATCATATATAAACACACTGCAGTGATCACTGGCACACTTCTGAGTAAATACACTCATTGCTTGGATTTTTTTTTTTTTTTTTTTTTCAGTTTTCTGTGGTGTGGGAATTTCCTCCTTTTTCTATGTTTTGAAATTAACCCAAATAATCACATGTTCTTTCTTTCTTTCTTCTTCTGCAGATGAATCCGTGTGAAATAACCCACACGTGTGAGTTCACTTCTGTGTCTAAGGCTCAGAAATGTTGTCAGAAAAAAAAAAAAAAAAAACACAGAAAAACCACTGGATAATCTTGAAGTAAAATGCGGCTGCTCTTCAGCGGCTGAATCCTCAGACCGAACCATCTGTTCCCTTCTGTTTTATTCCTCCCTTAACTTGCTTGACTTAACTCGCCACAGTTGAGAGGATCCATATCATTTCCAAAGGAATTTAACCATTCACAGCCTCTAAAAACTCCACCTACCTCTAAATAATAGCACAGCTTTTTATAGCCTCTCTCTCTCACACACACACACACACACAGACACACACACACACACACACACACACACACCCTTCAATGAATGTTAATGCAATATGGTCGCAGCCTGGCCAGGGGTGGGGATTGACTTGTTTCCAAACACTTAATTCAATTTGTCATCGCCATTCAGGGAGGCTCAAGTGGTCTAATTTGTGTTAATGAGGGGTAATAAAGTCATAGCCCCCTATATTACTGCCAGGGGGGTGTAAGTGAGTGTGAGTGTGTGTGTGTGTGTTAAGGGGTGTGTGTGTGTGTGTGTGTGTGTGCAGGGATGGGGGCTGTAGGTAGGTGCTGTTGACTTGCTTTGGTCTCTGGCGGCCTGCCTGGCTGTTCTTCTTCATGAGTGCCGTCTATCAGGAGACCCCCCACCCCCCACCCCACCTCACCCGCCCATCCTCCTCCTCCTCCCTCTCCTCCTCCTCCTCTCCCTTTCTCTCCATTGTGGCCCTAATTAGATCGCCTTTGTTGGGCTAATGCTGCTGCCATCTGGTTGGCCGTCCGAGGGTGTCAGCCCCAGGGTTGAGGTGGGAGACCCAGAAGGAAGGGTCCTCTGTGGCAGGGAGGCCCATCTCCTCCCATGTCCTCCCCTCATTCACTACCTCCATCCCGCACCATCTTCTCCTCTCCCCCACCCTCCCTCCCTCCCTCCTTTGGCTGACACCACGAGGACCCTTTCACACTTGAAGGAATTAGTGAAAGATTGATGTGTCCCTCTCCCTCTGTCAGTGTGAGAGGGCGTATAGCGACACAGCGGTGAGACTTTCCCCCAGCAGCCGTCGTATTGTGCCCCCCCCCCAGCCCAGAGTGCAGGAGTGCAGGTTTCAGCAGGCAGATAAAATATCAGTTTGAGAGGTTACAGCTCCACAGATTTCACTATGACGGTTGTAAAACAGCCCAAAGTGTAAGAGCGTGGTCATAATGTTGTATCAGCCAGGTGTGTTAGGTGACTGAATGTGTTGCAGGTGTGCTGCTGTTGTGAAAACGTGTGACGACTGAACGTCTTTATTGACCTGGAGATAAACGACTCAGACGCAGAGAGAGGATGAATTTCCTCATCGCGCATGGCCAGATGATGTCGAGGTCTGTGCTGCTGCAGGCTGAGTCTGGTCTGTGATGGACAGAGAGACACAGAAAACAGACACTGAACAAAAAAGTCTCTGCGTCATGTCTCTGTGGTTCAGGAGGAGCCGGTGACCCCTGCACAGGACGAGCAGCTCCGCAGTAGATAAAGGAAGGATGGATGGACTTCTCCACGCGTACCTCCGTCCTCCATCACTGTAAACGGCTGAAAAATGTGAAGGCGAAGTGTCTTTTGGAAAATGTAGACTCCAGAAGTTTAAAACGTCTTCCCTCTCCTCCTCCACTCGTATTGATCATGATACTTTTCTATTGATAGATATTATAGCAAGTGTTGCACAGTTTTCCCAGCGTCACTCGACTTGTCTTGTCAATCGGTGTGTTTGTTTTGTTAATAATGTTTGTGTTAGTGACTGTGCATGTGTGTGTGTGTGATGATGATGAGAAGGAGGGGTTGTTAGGATTGTTGTTGGTGTCTTTAAGTTGCCCCCCCCCCCCCCCGACAACCCTTACATGACCCTGAGCAGTTGGCTGACTGTGGCTCCTTCACGCCTCTTTCATCCCACCCAGAACAACATCGTCCATCTGCCCCCTCCTACCCCACCCCACCCCACCCGGGTCGGGACACAATCTCCCCCCTGTGACACATGCCACAGACAGAAAGCCTGAAGTTTAGTGTAGAGGCACATACTGGATGTTACAGTTACAGAAAACGTTTCACTGCCGCCTGCCGCTGATTGATCATCGATTATCGATCCTGTGACCAGTGGAATGTGAAATATCTCACATTATTGTGCAACTTCAGTGGGAAATCTGGAGGCATGAGGAATGTTAGAATTAATCAGAAGTAGTGAGTCACCATGGGGGGTGGGGTGGGGGGTGGGGGGGTGGGGGGTGAGAAAGGAAACAGCACCACCTACAGAAACTCAAACCGCACACTGATTGACAAGTCAAGGGAAAAGTGAGGGATTCAGAGGAAGGAGGGGTGAGGTGGGGGCGGGGGCGGGGGTCATTTATTTTAACAATTACCTTAAGGACCAAATGCAAATGAGCCATTAGTCTCTCCTATCACATTTATCCCCTCACACACACGTATCACACTTTCATTGACGACATCTCATTATTAGCTCATTATTTAGATTTTTGCAAAATTCATCCTCAGTGGACATTTTAGTATTTTATCACCAGTGAGAAAAAACTATGATAAACGGTTCACAGATTAATCTTCGTATCATAAAACAGCTCCTTGCACAATGTTAATGACCTTATTCTGACTGTATTTAGGCCCGTGCGTGGAAGAAAACAGAACATTCCTCACATGCTTCCAGCTTCATTCCAGCCATTTTTTTTTTCCTCCTCCTTCACACCAGCAACACGTCCTGTCGAAATTCACACAACACAGCAGAGCGAGCGTCCAACAGCGAGCAGCTTTGAAATGTATTATTTTAGCTGTGAAAGTTTTTCTTGGAATTATAAACTGTGCATAACTTCAGAGCAACTTGGGCCTAAATTCCCTAATCCTGAGAGTCAAACTTCATTACAGCGTTTGATTTATCTTACAAAGCTCGCTCAAGTCTGTGTGTGTGTGTGTGTGTGCTCAGCCACATGTTGAGCACACCCTTCGTGTAATGGTCTTATTAAGAGGGAGTTGGTTTCCAAGCAAACTGGCCCGTGTCTCCAATAGCAAAATTAGGCTTGAATGAAATCAGATACAATTAAGGAACTTATTAGTTCTTGTCATGTTCTTGTGGGTTATACAATAAACACGGCCCTCAAATAATCACAACCATCAGGGCTGCAATCATAATAACAACTGAACTTCCCTCAACCAGTGTGTCCACATTATCTTCACTTTGATTCAGTGCTGTTATTATAAGGCTGTATACAGTCTGCACTCATGGATCCAGAGGTGTTCATCAGCCACTCTGTGTAAACTGTAAAAACATTTTCATAGCCCCGGTGCTACGAGGCGCTTTAGTGTGTAAACACAACGTCACCAGTGAGCTGCAAGTGTTAACGCAGCTAAATGACCAACATCTTTTATCAAGGAGGAAGAGGCAAAACAAAACAACACATTACTGTAACATCTGGAACACATAATCTGATCTTCTGTGAAACTGAACTCACACTTTTCCATTTTGTATTTCAGATTTGATGCGTATTTATTCACGGATATTAAATAAATGGTTTCATACAACAGTTCAAAAATAAAGCAAAAAGCAGCAGATCCAAACGACAGCCACATGATAAACAACCAACACAAATGATTAGGCAACAGTTTGTCTTCATCATTAATCTTTAATGAAATGATTGTTTCAGTATTTTATATCTTACTCTAATTCTTTGATAATGATCAGTATTTATATTCCCAGTCTGCAAAGTAGCTCCTAACTATTCACAGTAGGTTTCACTGTAAACACAAAAATGTGGTGGTGAAGAGGCACTTAGCTCCTTTTCATGCAAGAATAAAAGTTTAACTCGAAAAAGAAAGAAAAAAAAAAAAAAACTCACACACTCATAAAAGATAAAATCATTCTGACGTTCAACATGTCCAGTGCCATTAAAGACCTGACAGCGATGAACACAGTCACTTTAAACAGCAGAGGTATTTGTGGCATCAGGCTGTGATTATATCACAAACGCCTCGGCCACCTATTACACCCCATGGTGGCGTGAACCACTACACCCTGAGATAAACGAGCAAGGACCTCAGAAAGAGTCTTCACCCTTGAGTGGACACACACACACACACACACACACACACCTCCACATACATACACTCTATCTCCAGGCCTTTACACTCCTGCGACGCTCGCAGGGTTAAAATAAACGTTACTGCTGAACCATATTGTGCCCTCCCTCCTCTCTCCATATCCTTTATTCACAGGCGCGTAATTGGTAGTCAATTTGAGCTCCCCCTTTGCCTATTGTGGGCACATTTTGCTCTGACAGAGTGCGGAAGATTAATGGCTACGAGCAGCCAAGGGAGGCTCGCCTCAGCAAGCATGAGTGCCCTAAATTCATTACACCAATTTCCCCCTGTCCTGCGCTCCCCTATACTCGCACCCACCAGACAGAAGAAAAGGGGGGGGGGACAAGAATGAAAAGGGATAAAAGCAAAATAGTCAGATGGTGCCGGTGAGAAAGAGGTGAAGAAACAAAGGATTAAAGAGGTGGCTGCATGTTAGTGGTGTTTCTGAGGCTGCACACACAGCTTGGCGCTGAAAGAAGGAGCTCTCCATTTCTATTATCAGTATAAATTATACGTGTGTGTTTTTTTGTTTGGGGCTGAATGTGGTCTGGTTAAATATCAGTTTGTAGTGACTGCTGAAGTAGTTACAGGGACTGGCAATACACACACACACACACACACACACACACACACACACACTCTCCATATATTTTGTCTCAAGCTGTAAAAACTGAACAAGCTTTAGCAGAAAGCCGATAAATCAATGACAGAAAACAGAAATTTAGGCGAGACTTTCACCACAAAGTATCATCTTCCAGTCATACAACATCGCTGCCATATCGATATCTAGTCAACATCACAATGCCTGCTGGGATGTGAAGAAGCAGCGCTCTCTGCTTGTTCCAAAACCTTTCACAAGGATCCAGGGCACATTTAGATCTCTGTCATTGGCTGTGGCTCTGTTGGCAACCGGGCCTGTCTGGCTCAGATGAGCAGGAAACACCTTGAACTTGGGAATGATAAGGGTGACCTGTCCCCATTTACTTGGGCCGGCCCATAATTGCAATGATTTATTTCTCCTGTCAAAGCCAAAGGGAATGCCCCCAACCACCCCGCTGCATTGAGCCTCTCTCTGTTTTTCCCCCTTTTACTCACTCTGACAGACGTTTCTCTCTTGGCTGAAATCTCCCGTCTCTGCTCGTACAAATACAAAATGTGGGAGTTTCTATGTGTGCATGCAAATCTGTGCTTAATGTGCACATGAAACTTTTGCCGTGCATGTGCTCGTAAATGCTCCCGTATGCCTGCGTGTGTGCAGCTCTCTGTTTTCAAAAGCGTGTCAGCACAGCTGTGTGTTTGACTCTTCAGATGCTCCGTGGCCCCCGGCGATGGCACCGGGCCCCGAGGACGTGCACAGGCCGATGGAAGAGGGGGCTGTCTCCTTCTGGGGCAGGGTCCATTGTCCTGCAGTGACAGTGCGCGTGGTGTGGACGGTGCCGTGAGGGACGCCACCGGGAGCCCAGCTTAGGCCCGGCTCCTACAGCTCCACAATGAACCTGTCTGTCACATGTCGTCTCCCCCCGGCGGTGCTGCCACACCACCGCCAAGAACCCCCCCAACCCCCTTATGTTTCTGACACTTCTTGTCTGGTGTTCAGGCAACAACAAAGATGGAAGTTCTGGCTTTCAAAGTACAACACATGGACCTTCCAGCAGCCATGTTGGATGTGCTTTCCCATAGGGAAGAACTGACTGCAGTTCTGTTGTGTTTTTATTAAGAAGCTAATGGTAATACACGTATTAGCTAACTACTGCTATCCCATCCTTACATAACAAGCTGAAACCTCAAGTCTCACTTTAATCTTAATAAACCAAACTTCATCAAATGCAATTCTTGTGGATTAGATTTATTTTTATATGACATCTCTGCACTGTAAATCTACCGCAGAATGAAGATGGCTGAGTCCTCCTCTGAATATTTATTATGTTGCATGTACTGTAACAACACAACAGCTGGTAAAGATCCAGTGATGATTTGCTGAGCGTGCATCCACCTCCACAGTGAGCATTAATGCTTTCAGTTCAGAGAGGTGTCCAGTATAACCAGTGCATTGTGCAACACTACTGTGGTTCTCCTGTGTTGATTCTGGTTTTAGTGCCTTGCTTAACGACATAAAGATTTACTGATTATGGCCCTTGGAAAAACATGACTGACTGACCAAAGTGACTCTTTGTTGATGATGTTTAGGAAAAAAAAAACCCCAGCATGGGTGACAGAAACCAGAGGTGTTTAAAATTCAGATTATACATGTAATGTCTGTATAAAACAGACTGAAGAGGCTGAGATCTATGATATGTGTTTCCTGAGTGGTGTCATTACGTTCTCCCAAATGTTTCCAGCAATTCAAACCAAGAAATCTTTTCACATCTGGTCATTTTTAATTATATATTTTTTCATGTGATGAAGGATTTTGGCTGTAGGAGGCCCTCAGCTCTCAAGTTATCAGATCGGCTCTGGGCAACATTTTCATACTATGAAACAGCTTTATTTATCAGTAAAGTTGGAGTTTTTTGTTTTTTTGGCGGAGGAAGATGAAACAGGTCCAGGTCATTCCAGTATAGTGCCAAAACAACTGACTGAAGGAATCCGAAGCAGAAAAAGGTTACGTCACTGGTGGTGAGGACTACTCCCATTATCCCGTGCTAGTTCATCAAAGTTGCCTTTTGTTGTTGTTTTGATTGAGAGACTCTTTACTTACATACTGTGTGTGAAATAATAGAATTTGATTATATCTTTGTTTTTGGTCAGTGGCTACAACATTTTCAGCATGATGTAGCTTCAAGTTGACTTTTATAGTTTGTTTTTTACGTTCACCTTTGTAGTTTCGTCGTGGTCTCTACGATGATCTCTGTAAGTCATGAAGAGCCTCAGCTTCGCGGCGCGGCCAGAGTCGTAACCTTTGCTGGTGGCTGCTCTGTATCTAAAAGGAAGAGTTGTTTTTTTTTTTTTTTTTTTTTTTCTTCCCGGGGTGACTTCACTCGTCCTGGCCTTCAAAGTTCTTGGCAGATTAACACAGCAACAGCGCTGTGTGATTTGGCCTGCCGTGTAATTTATGTACCTTCTGGCTCACGGTTTCCACTCTGCACCTGTTCAGAGGCTACAATAAGCACTGTTTCCATGCCAGGGCTGCTTTAGAGAGATGGTGGCAGTGGAGGTGGGCGTACAGGTCAGGGATTCGAGGAAAAAAAAAAAAAGAATGACACACCTTTCCCTTATTTTATCCCCCTTTGGGCTTGTACAAGAAAGGGAGAACTTTAGGGGGTTGGAGGCTTTGGGGGGCACTTCCAGGCCAACTAATAAATCAGTGTAGGCGAGATAGATTCATTGATAGGAGAGGAACATAAAAGGCCTCCATTGTAGTAATGTAGACAAGGTGTGCAGGTTCCTCCCTCTGCTGCTCACGTCTCTCTCAAGATGGATACCGAGCACGTCCTCAAGGTTCCACTTAGCAGCGCCTTCAGCCCAGATCTGGGGATCGGAAGACAGTCCAAGTGTTTCGCATTAAGGGTTGACCATCACTGGAGCTCCAGAGTCGGGATCCAGGGGTGAGCGGGGAGTGGACAGGAGGTGTGAGTTGTGGGTTTTACTGTGAGAGATACGGCTCCGAACGCCGGTGGGTGCTGTGATGGCTAACAGCAAGTGTTCATAAAGATGTCACAGGAAAACTTCAGGAGACACAAAGTCTCAATTTCAGACAAGGTGCTGCCAGCCAGATGTGGAGGCACCGGCGCAGCGGCAACTGGATCACAACCTGCCCGTCCTCCATGCCAAATCTGAAGCTAACAGGCAGAACTTCAGACCTCTTTTGAAGTGGGTGCCAGGAGGTGTCCAGACCCTTAACGACCTGTAATTTATTACAACACCGTCTAGCTGGGAGTGAGAGGTCGAAGTTTGTCCGGTGAAACGTCTCTTCATCCTATCCGCCCCCACCCCACCCCTTTTTTTCCCACAGCACCTCCCTTCGCTCACTTTCATTCCTCCCACTCTCTTCTTTTTCCTGCACCTGTTTAACACCTTGACTTCATTTATGACCTTTGTCAAGCTGCTGTTAAGTGTTTCATGTTACTTTTGCCTTCGCGGGGTTGCAGCTGGCCGAGCAAACAAGGGTTGCATGTGATCTTGAGGCCCACTGGACCTTTCTTCTCTCTCCCAGAACACTTCCCTCCTAATAAACAGTGTCAGGATCAGACATTCATAGTGCAGAGCGAGAGCCAAACAGCGTCTGAGAGCAGATAACAACACTGTGATATGGTAGTTAGCATAATCTGACAAGAATACAGCTGTGGCAGAGGGTTTGAATTATTTTACTTGGAGTAAAACCATATTGTGAGAGTGCATTAACTGCTGTTTTACAGAACTAATAAGTAATAGTTTAGTCCTTTAAAGACTGAAAACTGTTGTGCACTTGCATGTAGATTTATGGCTGGGACACATGTTATTGAAATGGAAGGTAAAAATGTGTTTCTGTATCATTAAAGGAGTGAAAAGACGGCTTATCCCAGTTGGAGACGTGATAACACATGGGATTATTAGCTTACGCATATCTGTTATCACACCGTTTTATATTTTGAAATGTTCCCTGCGCTCCACGCCTCGAGGAGAAGGAAGAAGAAGAAAAAAACTCCCACTCTGCTAATGTTAAGTGAAAGTACTGTTTGACCTGGGAGTGACTCAGGCCAAGACCAGATGGCCTGGTAAATTAATAAAAAAAAAAAAAAAAAAGCAAAGCCATGTGAAACAAAGCATATGGACTGGAAACAGCAAATTCCAAAGGGGATTCCCCCGCCTCTCACCGAGACAAGTGTGCGGCCGTCAACGTTTAACTGAAACAAAATGTGAGCAAATTTGTACCCGTAAACGTGAAATTACTTTTGCTCATTTTAACCCCCTGTCTCTTCGCCGCTGCCAAATAAGCCTTTGAGGCTTTACACAGTCGTGCGCAAAAGAAACAGTGATGAGAGAGGTGGACAAGGGGAGGGATGTGTGTGTGTGGGGGGGTGGGTGGGTGGGTGTGTGTGTGTGTGGGGGGGGGGGTTGTGGAGAACGAAATCAAAGAAAATATCTGGCAAGGAGATTTACAACTCTGGCGAAATGTTTCCAATGCTGCTCGAGCAGAAGCAGCGGCAGTAAGTGTTTTGAACCTGAGGTCTGACAGCACAGGAAGGGTGGCAGGGAGGGGGGGAGGAGGGGGAGAGGAGGAGGAGGAGGGGGGGGGGGGGGGCACCTGAAAATGGCTTTACGACTCTTGTTATCAGGTCTCAATAAATAAATAAATATGCCACTTGAGAAGAGTGTGTGTGTGGGGGGGGGGGGGGTGGGGGGCTAACGTATTTCATTCTTCAGCTGGTACTGATAACTGCAGGCCATTTGGCTCGCCTGCAGTTTTGTACTTTAAAAGTCACGATGCTTCAATTTGTATAGATATGCAGCTTGATGTGCTGCAGGTGTGGAGGTTTGATGTTTGAGGAGCATAAACCTGTGGTGTGAACCGCGTGGAAAACTCCACGACCCCCTGTGGTAGCAGCATTATTCATACAGCAGCATCATGTAATGTGTGTGTTTTGTTTTTATTTCTCCTCTTCTGTAGTTCACTTTTGATGGAGACAGTGGTGAGGTGAGGGGTCCGGACCAGAGCTGAAGGCTTGAACACACCTGACCAGGTGAGCTACCATGAGGATTTAATCTGTTTCACCAGCTTCAGCCACGGTGTTGCATGTGTGTTTCCAGTGTTACATAATACTGTTTTACAGAGACGTCACTGTGAAACACTGAGGCAGCAGCAGGACAGAAACTGATGCTTTACTTTGTTTTCACCTGTTGAGCTCCACACAGAGAAGTCATGTGATCAAAGCAAACTTAACACCAATCATGATGCTTTTTTTTTTTTTTTTTTTCTGCTGTGATTACACACGTGGACACAGGTTTTTATATCATGAAAATGCACTCGTGTGTCGTCTCTCCCCTCGTGATGATTAAATGAGCAGAAATGTTTGGACAGGCTGAAACTTTTTCTTTGGAACCGATGGAAATTTTTTCATCGAGTCATCGTTCATTTAGCCGCAATGGGAAGAAAAAGGGGAAAATAATTATTAAAAAATAAACTGAGACAGACACAAAAGACGACCTCTGCCAAGTTTGTGTCACGCAGCATCAGGGACGCAAGTGTAACAACGACGAAAAGCAAAGGACTTCTTGTACGTGATGAGATGTAGTCAAGTCATGGTTGTGTCTGTGTGTGTGTGTGTGTGTAAATGTGGATGCGTGCTTTGTGTGTGCATTTACATCTGTCTTCATTTTTTATTACAGTACATATTTACTGTAAATCAGCCAAACCTGTTTTTTTGTTGACAGAATGAGTAGGAAAAAAAATGAGTATTTAAAAACATGAAACACACAGCTAAGACCAGCTTTGATTAAAGTAAAGAAAATGTCACTGTCATGTTAATGAGACACGTTTAATAAAGAAATCTTTATTTAAAAAAACACAAAAACATAATAGTACAAGCCAGTGATCTGAGGCTGTATATATAGGACAGTGTTTACGCATGTGCGTACGTCTGGTGTGTGTGAGTGTGTTGACCATGTGTCTGTATGTGTGTAATGTGGTGGTGGTGGGGGGGGGGGTTAGGCCGTATTAGTATACAGTGAATTACAGCGTGTAGTTGTGTTAAGAAATACTGTGGAGATACTAGAGACAAGATGACTGTGATATGGGAGTTGGGGGGGAGGGGGGGGCAGCCATGCTTCCCACTCATGCCTCCCACAGCCCATGCCTGGCCCAGCAGGGGGTTCCTGGATGGCACTGTTGCCCATATGGCCAATCACTCAAGCAAGGCCGAGGTGTTTTCAAAGGGACCTGGCAGCAACTTGACGCGGGACTGTCTCCACGGGGGTCAGCGGCCGTCTGGGCAGGAGAGGCCAATCTCCTGCTGGCCTTTGAGAGACAGACATATCTACTCTTGAGTTGTAGTCCTCCCCACCCAACCCCTTCTCTTTACCACCCTTTCCATGCACACACACTCCACCGCTGCCACCGCCGCCGCCAAGCCTTTCCATGTATAGCACACAGGGCAGCCATGGTCTGCTAATAGGCCAGCAGGGACCATGACCTTGAGAGGTGGACAAACAAACGAGGAGGGAGTCACGACACAGGACTAACCAGCCTCTTATTTACGACTTTCATTTTACTGTTTGATTTTTTTCTGATTTATTATGAAAAACTACTGAATCAGACTGGATCTTTAAATATTCACCTGCAGCTCTGATCATTCAAGAATCGATTAAAGAACATGAATATTTTTTTTTCCTAATTATCGTTCTTACTCTCAACTTACTCAACTTACCTTTGAATCACTTTAAACCCTTTGCTTGCAGATACACTGGCTTGTTAAGCTAACTAGCTAATGCTAAAAGCTTCCATGGCTGATAAGAACTTGGAAATTCACACCTCTGTTAAAAACCAGCAGTAAGTGTATGTGATGATACATCTTCATACACTGTCTTACTTTGGTGCATTTAAGGCCACAGTAAGTGATGCTGTATAGTGTCTATGTGGTATTTTTAAAGACATTTCCACTCATTTGTATCCTATAGCCTAAATGTGGTCAGCTAAATATTGCAAAAAAAAAAAAAAAAAGTGGTGTTGGTTGGGAGCGTTTTTTAATTCTCTTTTTACATCTAATACGTTCTCAATGATTCGAACACATGTTCACAGCTGCAGTAACTGTGATGGAAACTTAAAATATGAAGATCAAATGTGTTTAAATGTGAATTTGAAAAGTCAGAGCGTTAATGTCACGTACATTTTTGAGCGACTTCTGTTCTCATGACGACATTGTTTTATTTTCAGCTCATCCTACAACAGTCTAATATTAATATCTGAAGTATTTCTTGGGGTTGGAAAGGTCAGGGGATGAGCCCCGCCGAGAATGCAAGGGAGCGACTATAGATTCAATTTCTCAGTCTCAAGATGGCGTTTACGAGTCTGTGACATTATCCACAGCGACAAAGTCTCACATCTGCACAGATTTTCAGCTGTTACAGTCATTCACACAGGGCCTCAGATGTGAATGGGGTGTCGGCCATCTGAATTGTCGGTCAACTGCAACAGGGCAACAGGAAAAACTGTGGCATGCTAAAAAAAAAAAACAAAAAAAAAAACCCCGGCAACATTCGATGACATCATGGCCGTTCATGAAACGGATTAACTTGGATAACTTGTTTGCTTTAAAAGCAGCGTGAGAAATAAACGAATTGCTCTTGCAGTTAAAACGTCAGGAAAAATGAACGAGCAGCGTTCGTAAATCTCGAGCTTATTCCGCTTATGAGATCTGATGGATTGATGGATCAGGATTTAGCAGATTTTTCCTTCCTCCTTGCACAATTCAGACCCTCTGACAGGAATCTAACAGTTTCCCAAGGCAGAAAACATAAACCCGGGGTTTTACAAGGATAACACGGTTCATGGCAAATATGTCCTTTACTCAGATGTCTGGCCCTATACCACACATGGAATAAAAACCTGGTCTGATTTGAATGAAAGCCAAGCCTGGCTGGGCCTTTTCCTTTCTTTTTCTTTCCTGTATTTTTATTTTTTTTTTCATAACAAAAAAAAGTTTCACTTCAATCAAACTAGAGTAGATTTAGATTTAGAGCTGCACAATTGGAAAAACTGGTTAAACGGCTGTTTAAATGAACAGTTTTATATCTGTATGACTTGGAATATGTTTAAACAGAGATAAAAATCAGATCTGTTTAAAAGCTGAATCTGTGGGTTTGTACATTTGAGCTGAGACAAAGTCACTGTGCACAGGAATGACTGCAGAGGCAGAGCTTTTAACGTGTACAGACGAAGCTAAATGAAACAACAGTTGGCGTGACATCTTCTAAAGGTAAAGAGTTGCACTGTCACTGCTGCAGAAATCAGACGTCTTGTTTTTAAAGTCTTCCCTTCTTATAGCCTTGAAGCTGTAGCACGCATGATTTCCACTTGGCGATGAATTTGCTATTTGCTCTTCTTGCTGCTCTGTCGATATCCGTCGAGTTGCATTTAATATAAACCGTCTGTGCGGTTACCTCAA
Organism: Caranx ignobilis; assembly: GCA_021432705.1. Lineage (NCBI taxonomy): Eukaryota > Metazoa > Chordata > Actinopteri > Carangiformes > Carangidae > Caranx > Caranx ignobilis. The sequence continues at coordinate 22,724,400 of MU269981.1, forward strand.
GTAACACAAAAACTGAAAAAGGTTCAGCTGGGTCTTTGCATTGTAATCTTCAAGAATCTGGATGTGAATCACTATTAGCTCCAGGGTGCTCCTCTGCACTGCTGCTGACCCCCAGCTCTGAGTTTTCTCTGGAGGCCGTTCAGCCAGAGGAGAATTTCCCCATAAAAGTGGCATGAGCTTCACAAGTTTTCTTATATATATTTTGGAGGCTCAAACAAACAGGACCAGCAGCAGCAGCAGAGCCAGAAGAGGTGAGTGACTCTACTGCTATACATGGCCGTGGACTCTGTTGTCAGCATTCCCCTTCTGCTCTCCTCTTTCAGCTGCCCGGTTGCTCAGCGCGCCCTCCTTTCAGGGGTGATCATGAATCATGGAAATTGATTATGCTGTCACATCTCAAATCCCCCTGCCCAGGGCTTGACCGCGGAGTGTGTGACTGCAGGTCGGTCAAGCCTGCTTAAGGGATGCACTGCTGGCTGCCCTGGAGAATGGCCAGTCAGCCGGACTGGCCCCCGTGGGGTCACGCAGCTTCCTGACCGTAACGAATGGAGGAGGATCACTCACGTCGGCAGGAAGGAATGAAGACGTCCCTTTTTAAAATACCAGTGCAGCCATCACACTGCTCCTGACTGTTTTCTACCCGTCCAGCTCCTCGTCACCACTCTCCTTGTGTCATCTGTCTTTATCAGCGCGCCACGCTAATGACTTCATCTCTGACTACAGAACGGTCCACGCCAACTTCCAGCCAGATTCCTGAAGAAGTCTTGAGTAACATCAAGAGGTGCCAGAGGACTTCTTGGGGTTTTGAATATCTTTGTCTCATCACATGAGAGAGACACACAGGAGTGATCCAGGGGAAGAAAATGAAGACACTAATCCCTCCAAGAGTGAAGAAGAAACTATAAATTGCTCTTCCTAGAACTTAAATTTGCAGAATCACCAACCAAATTAGTCTAATACAGCCAAAGTTTTAACAGAAGCACGTGCAAGTCCAGGAAAAGAGAAGTCTGCACAGATGAAAAATAAGCATGCATTTGAGAAAAAGAAAAAAAAATCGGTTTACCTCATTAATTTGGGCTAATGCAGGATATTCAGTCATTCATATACAAAAGCACTTTTCAAGAGACTCCTTCCTTAAATTCCAAGTGTTTGTAGTTTATCATATCAACATTATTTTTCAGCTGCTTCTGGCGCACCTTCGCCTCTAACCACAGACTTTTCCAACAGACTCCCCTTAATGATTTCTGCAGATTGTTGTTCTTTTTTATTGTGAAGATAAATCTGCTGTAACAAGCTGAAAACACCCATAAATCTGGGCCCGAGCTCAGGTTGCAATGAGACTTTAAGGGTCAATGTTGCTATGGCGACACATCAATCCTTCCAGGGGCCGAGGGCGCGTGCTATAAAAGAGGTGAGTGTCTGTGACAGTGTTACTGTTGTTATTGTGGGCTCGCCATTAAAGCCTTTTTAAACGACACAGACTGAAGGGCCACTTAACCTCTCGCAGGCACGTCTGCGCTTCAGCAGGCCTCCTCCAGATGACTGTTGAATCAGCAAATTTCCAGCTCCGCTTGTTACTGTACTCAAATCTTCCCACATAGACATTTATTTAACCTTTATTTATGCTCAGGCGAATCTGCCACAGGCGTACGTAGTGTCTGAGGAATGCCTTGATTCACTTTCACAATCTTCCCTTTGGAGGCTCCCTGGTTCTGTCCCAGTATATCCAGTTCTTCCCATGCAGACAGAGGTTAAGCGCCTTGCTCAAAGGCTTCTGAACAGAAGCAGACAAGAAAAAGGGAGGGTGTTATTCGCTCACTTACACCTGCCAAGATCACCCCAGCTGGAGTTTCCAACTTGCAGCCCTCCAGCAACACGATTTCAATCCAGCACTTTTTTGGACGTCTGAAAACTGGCAGTTCAGTCAGAACGTGTGTGTGTGTGTGTGTGTGTACAGAGCTCCACCTAACAAAGAAAAAAAATAAGAGTTCGATGTCATGGATTTGTCTACAGAAACATAATAGAGACCAAGGGGAGTGCACCTGTAGCCTACAAGTTACTGTGAGGTCAGTTTCAGCTGAACTGGGATAAAGTCTCCCAGTGGAAAAAATACATATCACAAACACAAGCGCATAAAAGGGTGGCGCTTGTTTTTACATTTTACATTACATTCATATTACTTGAAGACGAGGGCGTATTGCTCCACAAGAATGTATTTTTGTTGCTTTAGAGTTATCTATCCATGTAGTTTTACACCTCCTCTCTCAGGCTTCTTCCCTGGAGCTTTCTCTCTAAACTTCTTCTGATTAGCTGACTGTGTGAGTGACCAAATAAAAACGGCATATTCTAGATAAAACACTTAGTCATGAGACAGCAGAAGAGAGGAGACCAGATTTGACAGTGGCACCGTGAAGGCCACACCACCTTAGTTTGCTCTGATTGGTCAGCGGAGACGTCAATCAACAAGCTGGCGGCCGTCGGTAAGAAAAGCGGTGAAAAAGAAAATGGACTCTTTCGACGGAGAATGTGAAAAGAACGCGTCATTACGTCACTCGCCCGATGACGCTCGCTGTCGTCTGCCGCTGCTCCCGTTAAAGTTAACGCTGATTGGATCGTCACGGGGAGACCGCCATTTTGGAACTAGGAAGCTAACGAAGACAAGCACACCTGCTGAAGTTAACACAGGTGTAACAGCAGAGAGAGAACTGAATCGTGTGGGAGTCCGCTGTGGATTTACAGGACGAGCTTCGTAACTTGGAATACTTTTATAAAAATAGCCTTTTGTTTTTGTGACCAGTGTGGACCCATATGGACTAATGGAGAGAAAACAATGGAGTTCGACTTCTAGACACTAACAGGTAAATTTCAACACTACTGTGCTGTTTCTGCTGGTACCTGATGGGTCAAATACTTACTGCTATGCTACAGGTATAAAGATAGTTTTCTTGATTGACCTGACTCTCAGCTTAATTCGTGCTCATGCTGCTTAGTCCTCTTTTGACCTTGTGACCTTTTGGGCCTGGTGTTGACCAGTTGAACTTTGATAAGCTAAGCATCATTTCGCAACCGTACTATGAATTAGATCAGCACAAAAATGTTGGCGCTGAACACACACAAGACATCCTCACTGAACACAAACCAGGCTTTTTGCTTAATCAGTATCTACAGTGTATTTGTCCAGCAGTTTGAGCAAATTGCATTGGTTTTAAATTAAATTTGATTTGCCATCACGGACAAAAGACAGACCAAATTCACATTAGTAGATCAAAGACAAACGCTCAGTCATCATCTGGTCTGCTGCTCGTTGTTCCTGAGCTTCCAGCGGCAGCATCCATTGGCTGGAGAGCACTCCCAACAAGGTGTCCCAGCAAAGAGCCAGAGCCTGTGCTGAAAGACACATCTCACACTTGAACTCCACTTGGTCCAAGGCAAAGAGCTTTCTCGTTCACTTCACTCTGCTCTCCACCATATTAATGAATGCCAGTTGTCTCTAAGGTTCACAATCAGGACCTTTTCATATTTGGCCTCGGATCAATCACATACAAAAAAGGCTTTGCAGGAGCCAGCTGTGTGCGGAGGCTGATCGATCATTTCTTCTTCACTGTATTGTTTTGTATCAGCGAATGAAGGCATCCTACATACCTCTGTGTATGTAGTATGTTTAGGGTTTGTAGTATGTGTTAGTAATATTGTCACTAATATATTAAGAAGTTTGTCACTTTGTCCACCAGAAGGTTTCTGGGCGTGTACCTGAGAAGAGGCTCTCTTCTGATTGGCTCACTGACCTGTTGCTTGTAAAGGTAAACATTGAGATAGATATATCTGCTTGTGTACTTCAGATCAACACAAGATTGGTGTACAATATGCCACCTGTAGGGTTTGATACATGTCTTGGACTGTTTTTCTCTGAACACACACTGGTGTTGCTTGTTGTCTGATTGAGGATGTTCAGCGTTATGACTCATGCTTTGTGTGCCCTGCAGACGGAAACGCTTTTCCGTGCATTCATGTGGTATTCCAGGGTAGGAACTTCAGTGAGGATCTGCTTGAAACCAACCGCTGTCTTAAGAGTTTTTTGCACTTTTCCTACCATTGTTCAGCACCACAACGTACTCACATCTGTTTCATAAACATTATCATCTTCAGAGCCAAGGTAACTGTTTTCCCCTTCTCTCCCTCCCCATCACACTGTGTGCTCTTTTGCACTTTTTGATGCATTGCTCTCACTGATTAGAGGCTATTGGGTTCAGGCTCAAGACGTTTTCTGTCCACTCCCGGCAAAGAGGACCCATGAATTTCACCACAACTAAAACCCTTCATTTTGGACGTCAGTGTTTCAGATCCTAAGCAGCTAGCCACATCAAGATATGATTGCTTTTCAAATACTCTGACCCGATCGTGGGGTCGCGTTGAGTTGCCTTGAGACTGGGTAAACACACAGCTTAAATTCACTGCAAATCAGCAGCTCTACGCTCGATGACAGCTAAGTGCAACTCTCATTTCTGAGCATTTTGGAGGGGGGCGGGGGGGGGCTCAGGAGGAAATAAATAATGAATCCAAAATAGCTGTGGTTGTGTGCCTTCCTACCAGAGCATCTGTTAAGGATCTGTTTTTATTTCAGCTCGTTAGATCCTTCCTCACTTTAAGATCAGGATAGTCTTCTCTTAGAAGCTCGTCGCTGCTGCAGAATGCTACAGGATACACTGACTCTTTAAGATGGCTGCCAGCGCTAGTTATCACTCCAATCAGGCTTTCATCAATTACTTAGCTCTTCCTCGCCTCGCAGATCAAACACATCGGCGATTCCTCGGGTGACCGCTCTGTCTGTGACAGCAATAAGAGGCCAGAGAAAAGGAAAGAGGAGAGAGTGGATAGAACGGATTAATAGGAACCATTCAAAAATGCAGTCATAAATTGTAATCATATGTGAAATGTCTTCGTCATCATGTGTTGCTAAGAAGAAACATGCATACACAAACTTGCAGAAAGGCAAAAATATGCACGGAAGGGTTGGATTTTTGTGCATATGTTACATTTCAATTCTTTAAAATCAAATTGTAAAAGCCATTATTTTGTGATATCACCGAGCTGCTGAGCGCCGTCACACATACATACATACATACATACATATGGGACTGTTGTTGCAGCGTTGCATGTGTGACTAAATTTCCTTACACTAGACAGATAACTTTCTGTCTCATATTTGCTTTGTCGACTGAAATCTGCAAGTTTTTCTGGATGTTTTCAAGGCAGCAAAATGTCATCTTCATTATGCAAAAAAAAAAAAAAAACTGTCTTTGGACACAAATATTTTCTCTCAGGACTCTCTCCAAGACTCCTAGTTTCTTTTCTCTCTCTCTCTCTCTTTTTTTTTTTTTTTGGATACATCTGCCAAAGCTCATCAAACACTACATTGGATCTTTCAGGCAGAAAAAGTGTAATAATACCCTGTAATTTCTCCAATCCGCCTCTAATCTTAGCTAATGAAATTGTCATCTGACACTGTGTTGTTTGAGCAGCGTGTGGCGAAGAGACAATTTGTAATTGCCTGCATCGAAATGGTTTCCCAGGAGGCCTATCCATCACGTAATCTTGTTATTGCCTGGAAGATGAGAAATGCATTTAGCTATATTGTCATTTTCCTTCCAAAAAAAAAACCCTGTCTCTGCAAGCATGCAAATGGCCCCTGTCAGCTGCGGTTGAGGCTTTGTGCAGGAGGTAAATAAGCATAACGCTGCACTCATTTGTTGCTTAATAAAAGAGGGATTAAAAACAGATTTGGATCCGATTCCCAAGCGGGTGTTCTCTGTTGTCGATCTTATTATCGTGATTGTTCACAAACAAGAATTGAAGCACAATGGGTGTAATACATGGGTGTATGTGTCCCACCGTGAACTTTTCTTTCCTAGGAAAAACTCAACACACTGAGTATTTAGAGCAGCAAACAACAACAAAAAAAAGAAGAAACTTCAGCACTGTGTTAAATCAAAAGGCTGTTTCGCTTTTATGAAAATGGCTGATAATTTGTTATAGTTACTGTAACTAAAGTCAGCCTTTGCTCCTCAAGCCATTAGCAAAGCTGGAAAACTACTCTTTATTAGTAAAGTATGTCCTCTCCCACTTCAGGCCCGTCCCGCTGTGGAAGCCCAGAATTTATGCTCCGTGGGGAACAGGCGAGCGAACAGACGACTCACATGTGTCTTTGCGTTGCTTTCCCCCGCGGCCTCCTTTAAAGGCATTCTGAACTGATTTGGGGGGGATATCGTAAAGCAAATGATAAATTTGTACCCCTGTCAAGTGCGGCTGTGTGCTGACGATTTGCTCCAGGAATCATGTAGGAACGCCATATATCCCGGCTGATTGCTACTCCCCGCTAGCTGATGGCAAAATACATTACATCATTAAAGGTATTGGAGGAAATAACTTAGGCTTTGTTCCTGCTATTGTTCTGACATCGAACAGCCCGTTTGATGTAATAAAGATCTATGCTGACAGACAGACACTGAACATGTGTCTCCCTACTAAAAACAAATACATATTCATCCTCTCGCTGCTTTCCTCTAAAGCCTCAACATCTTGCAAATGGTTTCTGGCAAGTGCAGATACCATATCTGCCACTGTGCCTCGGCCTGCGATTGCATTTAGTAAAATATATCCTCTTTGTTTCATTTCCGCATTTGTAGCGTGTCTTTGATTGTATTTCTGCTTTATAGGAGACGCGTCGTGTCACCAGAAAGATGGATTTTGTAATCAGATTTTTTTTTTTTTCTTCCTGCGATGCAGCGTTTGATATATTTGATATAATTGGAGCAAATGTTGAACTGTTTCTCAATTCGTAGCCTTGTGGCACAATGAATCAATTAAGTATTTGAACAGGCCGCTGGAGGAGTAAATGGTATACCACCCTGGATCTCTTTGTGTTTGGAAGAGATTAGCAGGATTTGAGCCATGGTTTCAGATTAGATGGCGTGAGAAACGCGGCTCGACGGTTCAAGGGAGCGAAGGGGCCTGATGCTGCCGCCGCCTTGGCTGGCCCTATTGCTGCCTTTGGGGTGACTGGGTAATCCCCCTCCCCAACACCACCGCCACTACTACCACCCCTTCTCCCCTCCCTCAGGCAAAGGCAATAAAACTCCAATTTCTACTGTACCTGCCAGCTGAGAGTCTTAGTCGGTTCGAAACACAGAGAGCATGAAATTCCCGAGGAGCCATATCAAAGTGCCAGCCCCCTTCATTATGACATCAGAACCTTCTGAAGTCAACAAGCATGAAGGCACACTGGAGCGCTGTGTGGGTTCACAGCCTTGAAGGGGGATCTGTCGCTATTAAGGGCTGCGCGGGGGGATAGCAAACAGAGGGCAAGAGGGGGAGAGGAGGATTACATCTATCACCATGCATATGCGCTCCCACCTAAAAGGCCTGCCTGCCATTCTCTGCCCCCAGCGAGTCTCCCAACTGTTATGATAGCCGAGACAGTAATAAAGGCTTTGGCGGTATCATAAACACAGCATGATGTTGGGTATCAAATACTTAAGGGCCTGTGACAAAGATCTGAAGAGAAGCCCACAATGCTGGTAGAAATGTAAACACAGTAATGGCGATAATTACAGCTGGTTGTGGGCGAGATCCATTTGTCATCTAAACGCCTTTCAAAGCCATAAAGTAAAGCTGGAGCACAAGGAAACCTATAAAGTCATAACGACCACATTTTAACCCCGAGGTGAATGAAAATGCACGTATCGCATGCAATGTTTTTTAGGAGCATTTTGGCATGTTCTTGCTTTTTATTTGTCCGGGAAACACAGGGAGGGAGAGCAAAGAGTCTGACGTCCACCAGCCCGTGTGTTAGCGGGGCAGCTTTAACCATTAGTGCGCTGGCTGCTAAAAGACGCCACGCAGCAATTTGCAAATGCAGGTTAAAAAGCTGTGGAAGAAGTTGTGATCTTCAATGAAAAGTGATAACAGACAGATAAAACAAAATATAATGGAGGTCTGAAGTGTTCAGGAGTGATGTGATTATTCAGCTCTGTTCAGAGTGTGTGGTTACTCTGACCTGCAGATGTCTCACACACTCACACCGTCTCTGTAGAAGGTGTTGACAGAAGCAGTCTCCACGCGTAGCAGCCATTACGGCCAAGCTCACTGAGATGGCCCACTGGAAACGAACAGATCTGTTCTTCTCCTTTCTTTTTTTTTTTCTATATAAGTGATCACCAGTGACTGTAATTAATCATCTGGGGAAATATTAATCCAGGGGGTTTCTTGGAAATGACGTGAGGATAATCTCGGACGGGGGGGGGGGGGGGGGGGGGGGGGGGGTCCACTGACGGCTCCTTCACAACAAAAGTATGAAAATTTGCATGTGAATAAAGTTGAGCAATTGTCCGGTTGTCCAGGATCAAGGATAAAGTAAGCAAACTGTAATTTTATAAAGCTTTATAAAGCTTATAAAGACTTATCAGCACAAGTGAAATATTGAAAAGCTAAACCGAAACGAGCGAAATGTATAATTTTCATGTTTTTTCATATGAAGTCTGGACTGTGATGCCGATTTTTCTCTAGATTTCAAAGGAATGTGTTCTTTGACAAATATGATAATTTATTAGAGCACTCATCAAAGCTGAGCAATCCATTTCTTCTGTGGGCTGGAGTGAGTGGACACACATGTTAATAATCCAAACTGTTTCCACAATTGTTTAAAAGGAAATATTGGAGACATTTAAAACCAGAATGGAGTCTGGAGAGGAATGTGCATTAATTGCCGTCCTTGGCAAAGGAAGCAGGCTCGAGTATTTGATCTTGCCCAGTGTTGGCACCGCTCGGGGGAACACGCCTCCATTTCAAACATGGCCAGTCACTCTCTTCCTGCCAAATCAATGAAAGACAATAATAGTTGATGATAACAATGACTGAGCACGCTCGCTCACACGGTCCAATCTGGCCAAATTCTGATCATTTCTGCGGCTTCCAGAACAACACGTAGCCCACATTTAAGGAGCAAAATGAAATTCCTGGTGATGGATGACTCTGGGAGGCCTCTGGACAGGGATGGCCATCCAGCGCTGCCTGGGACGTGATCCCAAATCTCTGCATAATGGCTTCAGCTGCCTTGTCAGTCACCTGAGCCCACTCCTGTTTTTTTTTTTTTTTAATCGAGCCGCCAGTAATGAGTCAGTCAAACATGACCTGACAAATTGATTTGGATTCTCATCTGATGAGCCCCCTTCCATGAAAACAGTCCCTCTGAACGTCGGGCCAAAAGTTGTCACGGAAAGAAATGAAATGAAGAAATGCAATAAGCAGAGATGCAATAAAGATCCAGACAGGCCTTTGATCAATAGAGAATGTACAGAAAAATGAATGTGAACTGTCTGATTTAAAGGGACAGAAAATCCACTTTAGCTGCTGTCACGTATAAAAATAAAACTTTAGGACTGTTGATTTGGTTGAACTTTACACTGCAGCCGCCCTTGATTGCTTCAGACTAATATCCATACACATGTTTCTGTAATTGCAGCCTCATGTATATGCAAACGCTCATCCAGCGCACATGTCCTCCTGCAGAGCTATAATGCTTTTGAAGACATTATCTGTCTTGTATATTATTCTAGCTACAAATATGATCAGAGGCAAACAAAGATAAATGTGTGACAAAGACTTGCCGGAGTTAAACCTACAACTCCCAAGTTTATCTATTTACTTCACATAATTCCACTTTTGTGGAGTCGTCTGCTGTGTGACCATGTCAGGCCCAAGTCTTCCCTGTGATTTTCAGGCTCCCAAACTTTATCCCAGAGCAGAGCCGAGTTGCAGTGCGAGGATTCACTTGGGAGGCATTTTTGCTGTCACACAGGCGCACAGACTCTTTATCAAATTGTGTCCGACGAACACGCCGCACATTCTGCTTCTCCATGCTCTCCAGACTCCCCAGAGGAAACGTCTTGATGTCCTATCTGCCTGCCTGAATGATGATATCTAAATCTCAGAGCAGCTGCTCCGCCAAAAACAATGAGGAGAGTCAAGGGGAAGGGGATCAGGAGCAGTCAGAGACGGAGATGTTGGGACACTCCAGAGATTTTCGCGAGGCCCAGCGAACGAGCAGAGGAGGGGATCGGAGAGGAAAACTGGACTTAAACCCTAACGCATGCTGTACTTCAGCCTGAGTGGAATTCAGTCCGACCAGTGGGAAAAGAAAATATTTAGACTCGAAGTTGTGGATACACAATGTTTGAAACTAAACCAACAATATCAAGCTCCTCAAAATATGCTTACAGTAGGTTTTGTGAGTTATTCTCACCTTAAATGAAATCTCATTATAGGTGATGTTAACTAAATTTACTACTTTATTATCCTGATTAAACAATGTCATATATTCACTGATACTTTTGCTGGCGTTAAAACATGCACAGTGGAGTCCAAAGGTCTGAGATCACGTTGGAAATGCATCGTGATGAAACCAGAAGTGACAATAAAGTTTGAGGATTCAGATATTTAGAAAAGATTCTGCACTGTTCTTGGCTCAGAAATCAAACTCAATCAAATTAGGAGCGTTTTAAAATTAACATCCTTTGAATCTAAACCACAGGGACTCGTTCACGTTACGTACGTTACGTACACCAACTCGCAGTCCGAGTTCACCTGTCATCAATAAGTCTGTGTCTCAAGTCTCCAGCAGGTCGCTGCTCAAAAAGCAGCAGTGTACAACCCCCGGCAAACGGCGTCGTAACTAAATGAAAGTGGCAGAAAACAAATTGTTATTCTCAGCAAAATTTGCTTTCCCAATCAGACTAAAAGGTTTTTTAAGGGCGCAGTGGGTGGAGCTCTGCATTTCAGTCTTATCCAAAACACAATCATGCATCAAACTTCGTTCCCCGAGAAACAGAAAAGCAGCTTCATCAGATAGAGAATTTGTTAAATACTCCAATCAGCACGCTGTCAGATAAAAGCTGTGCTTGACGTGTGTGTACGTAATGAGACACTCGGTATGAAGCCACGGTGGAAAATATTGTCTTGTTTCACTTTATATCGAGTTGCACGGCCGCAACATGTAGGAATAACACAGGCCATCGAACTTGTGCAGTCCATGTCAGTTAACAAAGCAAAATGAGCACAAGATTCAGAGATTCATGTGCATGTTTTTTTTAAAGCAACTAGTTTTACATTCACACTTTTGGAGTTTATTTTAGGCCAGTGTTGTGTAAGACTTGGCGCGAGTCGGATCTGCAGTAACTTTTCTGGTTCAGTCCTGCAAAGTTGAAAGACACCTCCCCTCCTCCTCCTCCCCCTCCTCCTCCTCCTCCTCCTCCCTGCTGAGCGAGGTGAGGCGAAAACTTTCCGAGCACCATTGGGAAGCTAATTAACAAGGCGGGGGTGAAGAAACTCTTGCTCTTGGTTGTTTTTACCCCCCGACGGGAGACACCCACTCAGTCAGTCAGTCAATCGCTCTACCTCAGAGTGTGCCTTTTACTTACAGAGGAGGAAGTTGGATGTGTTTTCCTTTTACTGCCCCCCCCCCCCACCCCCCCCACCCACACCCCACACCATCACCATCTCCAACTCTTGTCCAACTCGCTCCAGTCTCATGCTGAGAAACACACACTTGCACATAAACACACACATTTCCATTTGCATACGGACTTTGCTGCAGCTCATAAGTCTCTCTCTCTCTCTCTCTCTCTCTCTCTCTCTCTCTCTCTCTCTCTCTCTCTCACACGTGTAAAAACACAGACAAGGAAAAGACGACCGCAAATCACATCAGTTCTGTTCGTCCTGTGCAAAATTTTCAACTGGAAGATGTTTGATATTGAAAAGCACCAGAGACAAACTAGAGAGTGAAATATGTTTTAATCTTTGACACGTCTAGAATAAAGAAAGAAGCATTGTTGTACTTTGCATTATTACTCATTTGATCATCTTAGACTGAAAAGTCCCGTCTTTCCTGACCTCCAGTGGTTTAACATCTTCTCGTGCTGCAGTGATGTGAGAGGATTTGTCCCTTTTTCTTTTTTTTTCTTTATTTATTTATCATATAAACATGTTTGCCTCGGTCCAACTTCCAGGTTGTAACACTGATTTGACGTGAAAGCGTCCCCTACCGTGTCTCAGCTCTCATCCGCCTCTAAGTATTTTCTTCATGTGCTGTCCTCCTGTTTCTCTTGGCACCTGATTAGCAGCACAACTGTTCTTGAGGAGCACATCTGGACACAGATTCTCAAAGCGAGTGGCCCACAACTTTCGCTAAGTGCTCTATTTTAACTGCCCTTGTGTTCTTATTATGTCTATTTATAACACACAGTAGGTTTGATCTATAAATTGTCTTCAGCGCGCTTGACCAGTCGCCGACTGTTTGAAACTGAAGTAGTCTGTGATTTTAGTCCTTCCTTCCTGCCAGATGGATGAAGTTGCCTCTGGACTTTATTTCTTTATTTATCTCAGAAATGGTGAACTTGCCCATGAAAGTATTTTGATTTTCTACGACTTTGACTTCTTGGCCCAGTTACTGCTTTTATAGACTCCTGTGTTTATAAAATCAGCGAGCGTTTGTTTCTCAGTGAAGTTAGAAATTATAGCTAATATGAATGAAAGGTTTTACCCGCTGACAGACGGCAGGAGGCAGCGAGGTGGTGCAGTGAGTCAGTGTTTCAGACAGACTGAGTTCAAGGCTCCATGACAGCAGGTGTCCTTGAGCAAGACAGTGGATCTGTACCAGCTCTGTTGTGTCTGAGTCCGAGCCCTGACTCCGTCGCAGACTGGCTATCCTCCCCTCACACGCCCCTCGTACTTGTTTTTCATTCAGTTTGCAGTGAAATGACTTGGTATGAGCAGACTGGCCACACATTTGTTGCTTGTAATTAAAAACTGGACAAAGCGAATGTTACATGTGTCCGACAGCACATGGGCAAAGTGTGACACACATTGTACGAAATGGAAAAAGCTAATCACCCCTCCCTCCCTCTCTCCCTCCCTCCTCCCCTCACTCACTCTTTCTGTTCATCTTTAATGGGAAATTTGAGATAGTACTGAGTACAGAGCTTAGTCTGTCACATCACATGATGCGCTGCAACTAATGCAGCCGACAAATGGGCATATCATGGATCCCAGTTTTGTGAACGATCCCTCCTCCAGAAACAGGTGGCAGCCGCTGTATGACCAGATGTCCCAGTGCAGCCATGGTAAAACGGGGTCTGTCGCAGTACAGCGGTGAACAATGCGTGACGAAGACCGAAGGTGGTCCGGCTTGTGTTCAAGCCCCAGGAGGGCCAACAATGGCGGTGAAGCCTGCCAAGAGGAGGGTGGTGGGTGGGGGTGGGGGAGGGGGTCGGACTCTCCCAGACTGCCCCACTTGTGCCCAGTCCTCGATTTTGAGGGGGTGGGGAGGGGGGTGGGGAGTGAGGGAATGAAGAACATGAACGACCCCACCTCTGAAAACCATCCTCATTCCCTCAGTGCGAGGAAGTGGATGCTTTTCAACAATGAGGAAGTCATCTCAAGCATCCCCCTTGGCCCCCCACACATAAGACCGCATATCCATCGGTTCCTTTGTTCAGACATCGCTGCTTGTTAATACCACCGCTACAAAACCTGCTACGGCCATTTGCTCGCACTGTATAAATAGACAGTGTGCATTACCGGTGCGCGATCGAAGCGAGGTTGGGCCAACCTCTGCTCAAAGCTGTCGCCAGATGGCACAGGATCAAACCATAACTGAGCAACACGGTTACAAAATTAGCCTTAACACTTTTGCCCCCGTATACTTCAGCAGCTTGAATGTGGTGTTTTGACATGTTGTTAGTATTTTCACACGGACGATGAAAAGATCTGTCCGGACAAATAAGAAACACAATGCACATGTGCGTGTGTGTGTGTGACTTTGGGAAAGGGAACCAACAGGTGGTCCTGAGAGCTGACACCTCATGTGCAATTATAAAAAAAGAAATAATCAAAAGTTAAATACGTTTATTGTGCGTTGATGAAATTGATGGGCATGTTGCGTCTTAACGGGCCTTTTCTGCTGAAAGACGAAAGTTGTCATGCTGCTAGAATAAATTCAATTCAACAACAGCGCTTTGAAGTAAATGATTCATTTGACATAGTTTGCAGTAAAAAACAAAATAGTATTGAAATATGCACATGATGACTGTGTAATTGGTTCCACTGTGCGCTACAACATAGCAGTGGTACATGGTGAAATGTGGTTGAGCTTTCTGCTAAGCTCATTGTGTGGTTCTAATGCACATGGTTGTAATTCATGTCATAGTTTGTGACAGATCAAAAGGACATGTATTTAATAGCGCATTTATTGGCATAGCTTGAAAGGACAAATCATTCTTCGACTACTGCTCATGTCTATTTGTAAAGACAAGTGGGACATGCTTTCATTCTTTCAGGTGCACAGGTGCAAAGCAGAAATATTATCCTCGCACTGGAACTAATGCAGATATTGACCTAAATCTACCTCATAAATAAACCCCATTTAAAATGCTCTTTGATTATTTTCGGTCAGCTTTCAGCACATTTATTTTTATGACTTTAATGGCAGTCGCACTGTCAGAGATGCTCCGTGTATTTACGGCCTTATACAGTATGTTTGCTCGGTTAAAGATGGTTGCAGTGCTCGCTGCTTGTTTGCGCGGGGGGGGTGTCCAAAAATTGATTGTTTTCTCTATGTTAAACAGCAGTTTTGATTTTAGCAGTTAATCAAATATCTCCTTATATCATGACAGGTTTGCATGTGCATGAGTTTACAGCCAGGTCGGCAGCTCTGAGCTAAATGCTAACCACACTAGCATGCTCACAATAACTAACATCAACACATTAACATGCTAATATGCTGATACAGAGCTGGCACAAGGCTTACTGTATGTGTAGGTTCACATGCTAGCATGCTAACACTTGCTAACGAACAATAAACACACGGCTGAGGCTCATTAAATTTGCTTTTGAAACAATATAGATAACAACTCATATCTAGTGCTCTCTGTCCAGAAACATAAACATCACGGTGGCACAACAGGAAATGGAGAAGAACATTAAGGTGCATTTTCTGGCACCACATGTCCTTAACTTCACAGAACGTCATTAAACACTTGCCCAATAATAATATTGTTAATCCTCTGTTGGTGTTGGTCAGAGATGGAGACTAGAGGGATCCCCTGAGTCAGCATCACCTGTCTGTTCACAAACATGAGCTCCCTGTTTGTTTTTTTATTTCAACTGAAGAAGAGTCGATATATTGTTGTACATGTGCAGAGGAAATGATGAGTATTGTACCATATACTTTATATATAGAGATACTTCACTTGAGCCCGTTGCAGCCTATTGAACTATTCTTGTTTGTGAATCATAATTGCAGTGAATGTTAGGAGCCTCATCTGGTATGACTAATAACAACACATGCTGTGTTTGGCAGAGACAAGAATAAAAAGCCGAATAATATTTAACAGTTGGCATGTTCATCGTGCAGGAAATCATTTGAGGCCTCCATGTAGAAGTGAAGCAAAAAAATGTGAGACATTTGGCTCACAATCAGCTCCTGTGGTCCTGTTTCATGTTTGCTGCATCAGACCTGCCTCCTGCTGGGCGGCGACATTGCCACCGTGTACCATGTACCATGTAATGTGAGACATCTTCCTGGATGAGAACCGACTTCTTCTTTTGTCTCTCTTTCTTTCTTTGCGTCCTCTCGTCGTCCTTTCTCTCTCTTGTTATGTCTCCTTTTGTGCCCCCCCTCCACCCCACCCTAGTCTCTGGTCAGGCTCGTCAGTCAGCAAAGACCTCTCTTGCTGTTTGACACCATGGCAACAGGCTATGAAAACAGCACACACATGACGACGCACGTGCTTAGACACAAACACATATAAACAACATTATTACTTGCACGCACCAGAAAGAACAATCTACACACACACACACACAGACATGAACATGAGCCTGGTGTGAACAACACACACTTGTTCACAGTTGCGGTGCAGCTCCAGCAGAACAATTTCCTGTTTTAAATCCCCGCACCTCCTGACAACATTTTTTAGAGCAATAACCAATTTAGCACTTCATACTGGATCAGGCAGACTGTATCTAACCGGCAGGAGTTAAATGCTACACCCCAGCAACAGGTTTTAAGTACAAACCTCATTTCTGTCAGCAGGGGTCAGACCTCAGCTTGGTGTCTGTCCCAGCTCGAGCCGCCAGCTCCAGGGAGCGCAGCAAAGGCGGCAGCAGCAGCAGCAGCAGCAGCAGCTAGTCGAGGCAGAAGATGCATGGAGAGCAGAGCAGCAGCTAGAATTGGGGTCACGACAAATGTACAGAGCAGAACTGTGACATCTTGCCAAGTGGAGACATTACAACCCAACTTTTTTCTTTTTTTTTTTTTTTCTCACATGTGTAAGCTTTACTGTTCCTCAGACTTTATTTTTTTTATCACACTTTATTCAAAGTGCCTACAGGAACAGCGAGGGCATCCTGTGCATTTTTAAAGTAAAGTAACAGCTGAGTGTGGCTGTGACATGAGCCGCAGACTTTATCAGACACAGTCACACCATGCAGTTTCTCTTACATGTGGAGTTGTTGGTTTAAAATCATGTAGTTGCTCGTAATATTATTTATTATTAATTACATTTTTTCTGCTTTTGTGTGAGAAAAGGTGTAAATGACACAAAACAAATACGTAAACGTACAATATATTGTTTTAAATGATAATAAAAATGACGTTATATCATTATTACAAACTTCAACCCTAGATTACATATTAAATGCACGGGAATCATGATGTAGTTTATTTGCACCGTCACATATTTGAAGTTTTATTGCACATAATATAATCCAGGAAAAAACATACTGTTTCATATAGATATTCTCATTTAAGTGTTAGACAGGCGAGATGTAACATATGTGGTACATAATGATTTCTGAGGCACATGTAACTTCAGGAGGTGGTGGTTTTCTCTCCGAGCTGCAGAACCGTCAGGGTGACATTTGCCTTTACTCCAGATTCCCACTGTGAGGACTCATAGAAAGCACGACCGGTGAGCGCTGGGACTTTCTTAAGCCTCCTGCATGTGAGGATATCTGGAGAAGCACGAAGCTTGAAGGGGGCAGTTCATTCATAGCCCCCTTGATGACAGGAAGCTAATCAATCAAGAGGTGGCAATTTCCACACTCAGCTAGCAAGAAGAGTAACGCAACACTTACTCATTGGGGTAAATAACATGATGCCTGGAACCTCAAAAGCCCTCCTCATCAAGGGAAGGCAATGAAAGAGAGTCAGTTCAGAGCGAGTGGCCACTGTCAAAACATCCCATTATGGTTTTATGGAGAGGAGTGATGAGGACGTTGACGGGGGCCTTGTTCATGTGATTAGGGAACATCGTAGTGAGGAAAACAAACATGAACATCTGCTGAGGATTTACAGTCATTTTTACATTTCAGTCCACAGGCTATATACTGCATGCACTGGGTTATCATTCGTTTACTATACTATTACTTTTTAACACGGCTTTCTACTAATAATGTCATATTTGTTCAGGTCAAAGCAGCAAACTGTTTCCTTCAGTTAAAAAAAAAAAACAACGCTAAAAATAATAAAAGTTTCCTCATAATCTGCTGTTTGAGGAATTATTTTGGGGAAAGTTTGATTAAAGAGGAAAACGTTTGCAGAAGCTGCAGCAAATTCACAAAAATGAACCCTGACCTTGCTCTGACCCCGCGTCCAATTCTAGCCCCCAATAAAGAAGCCCTATAATGTCAAGTTAACAGTGATTAATGGCTGTAGCCGGCACAAAGTCTTTTCTGTGTACAATACCCAGAGCCCACAGCACAGCTCACCGCATTTCAGCCATAGTCCCAAAGACGACAGAAGTATTTGAAGAGGTCTGCCCTGAGCCTGAGCCACATTACACCCATGTTCCCCAGTCACTTTTTGTTCAAGTGCAGCAGTTCCAGTCTATAAAACACAACATTAAATCAAAACTTGGACCGGGGGTTACTGTGTAAGTCTTGAAAAAGTACCGTCATTTATTTTAATTTGTGTTATTGATCACTCTGTGCGAGCTTGCTGTCACTTTTCAGAAGCGGCTGACGTCTTATTTTGGAGCCGAAACTCTTCGTTCCCCGTCCACCTTACACGTTTATTGGCTAACGCGAGAGCTAGCTGTTGGAGTGACACCCATGGCAAGGGAGAGTTTATCATTCTGCTGACAGGCTAAATAACTTGTGCCGAGGCAACAGATAACAAATGGGCTCAAGTTGTGGCTTGAGTGTCTGTGTGTTAAAGACAAGAACAACTGGGCTCCGGCAGAAATAAATGGTCTTTACGTTCTGGCATGTGGCCATTATTCCTGGAGCACCTGATGTACATGAAAACAAGAGGAATAAAAAGTGCTTCACTGTGCATCAGCACCCAACATGTATCGTCTTTTTAATGGAAGCTAGAGCATGCTAACATTAACGAGCGTCACTTCTCTTTGAACCATATGCTGTGTCATGCACCCCAGCTTGTGCGCACCATAAAAACAATATTAACCACTATTACAAGGTAAGAACTTGAAACCTAATTGGTTTTAAAGTGACAGTTGTATATTTAATAAAAGAAATAACATCCCCGCACGTACTTTTTATCATGATCACATACATACATAAAGTGTAGGAAATACCTGTAGTAAACTTTGTATTTTAGAAAATAGTTTGATGTCTTTTTGTTTTTTTTTTTTAATATAATATAACGTGTTGTAACAATGTGAATGTTGTATGATTAAAAAATTATACATGCAAGTTTATTATATATAACTTTAAACACATAAAAGTGATTTTTGATAATATTGTGGATGATTTTTAATTAATTTCTCAGTGGTCATCAGGCTTCAGGGCTGATATTTATGTAGTCTATAATAATAACCTTCATTCATTTGTCTTGTTAAGTCATACATGAGAAAATATAAAATTGAATTTTTTACATAAATGTTTTTATTTGCTGTATGTTAATATATTAGTTGATTAGTGCAACAATTTCATTTCTTCCTTGGTTTATCACATAATAAAATGCAAAGTATTTAATAATTAACCCCACTTGGTTTATGCAGCTTTTTGAGGTTAAACAGTTTGTTTAATCCTTGTCAGACAAAACTGAGGAGTAATTAACTGAAATCAAAGCTTCACATTGAGCACGAGTTGTTTATTGAACCTGGACTGTTACTGTATTACAGTATATTTATTCACCCTTCCACCGAAAGACTTCTCTAGTATTTATTTCACTCTCCTGCATGGAGAACATCATTTGCATTATAAGACATCACGCTGATTTGACAGAGTTTCATAAGACGGGGCTGGATTGATTTATTCAGGCTCACATTACTCATCCCTCATAATAAGCCTTCAAGATCTAGTGCCAAAGCAGCAGGCTAATAAGCTAAGGCTGTTGATAGCCCCACACTTGCTGTTCACCTTTGCCTTGTAGGTGTCAAACTGTCAGTAAGAATCCTGCCAGCCTTGGAGAGTTTACTGAAACTGTGGCACGACATAAACAAATCACCCGCCCCCCCGTAAAGAAATGGAGTGACGGTCTCAGAGGACCCTTGGAAGATGCACATTCCCTGTAGCTGTGATGTGTCAAAGCATAAACAAATACCCTGTTGCTCTCTGTTTCTCTCTCTCGCTCAGGTCTCTATTTACAGCTGTTTCTGCCCATACAGTAAGTGAGATGTACCCATGAGGCAGCTCCGGTGCTGTCTTAAGCCCGTGAAAATGTGCTGCAAGAGATAAATTCCAAGATGTCAGAGGAGCTGTCAGTGTGAAAGAATACACTGGTCATTACCACCTTCAGATCTAGGTTGCATGCAAACTCCCCTCCCCTCCAGAGCAAAGACCCCTGCTGGGGACGAGCCAGACTTTCCCACAGACTTGCATACAGTCGGTGGATCAAACTTTTACTGTATCCACCATCTGATACTGTTTTCTCATGCAGCTCTGACGCTGGTTTCATCTGACTTTTTATATGCAAAAGTAAATTTCCTAAAAGCTCCCATAATTCACACTTTTCTAATGTTTTATTTGAAGTGTTGCTGATCCATAAGAAGGTATATCTGATAAACCCCCCCCCCAAAAAAAGCTCTAGTAACATCAGATGAGTGCACTGACTGTTTTGCAGTTTGTGCACATTTCAGATAAACACTTAGTGAAACCAAATCCTGCAAGGTTGGATAGTGGATCAACATGGGCTGTGCTTAGGGCATGCCTGAGAACGATGACTGCTTTGTGGTGACATCACAAATTAGTGACGTGCTCAGGGCTCATTTTAAGGCTCAGTTTTCTAAATATGAGATGTGAATGTGTTTCTCTGTGGACTGAGCTCTTTGATACTTCTGCAGTATTAATTAGAAGCTAAACCTGCTTCATAACCAAACAACACATGGAAACTTTGCTGTATAAAGTTGGGGACTTTAAAATCCAAGGTTAAACGCTAATGCCAACCTTGTGGGCCAATGCCCAAAGCGATCAAACAAGAGACCTTTTATGACTGAAATAAAGATGTGCTGTGATTTGTTGTTTACCTGCTTACATTGAAAAATAAGTCATTTTACAAAACCTATTCTGGCAGCAGTGCTTCTACAGATGGAAACAATCTCAATAATGTCATCTATGATGTCAAAGCAGCCACCTCATCACTATGTTAAAACCTACATTGGTATGGTTCGAGGAGAACTTGCCTCAGCTGTCAGATGTCCTTATTAAGGCTGTCTAATAAGCCCAGGTTACAAGATGGTTCTGAGAAGTAAACGATATCCGCAGAGCGGCCCACACATACAATAAGGCAGCAAGCCTTAGTGTGGATTTCATACTCGGGGCTGAGCATACTCTAAGCCTATTTTTGTTGTCCGGATCTCAAGCAACCCTGGACTCACTCCAGGATGGTTAAAGTAACATCCAGCAGTAATGCTGCCCGGTCCTGTCGACTCCGCTGGGACTTGTTGAAGCTGAGGGGCAGACGTTCGACTCGATTTCTCTAAGATCTAAGTGTGAGGAGAAAGCACGGCATTTTTGTGATGCCCTTCACTTGCCTTTAAAGTCTTGCTCAACCAGAGGAGGAATGCGTTCTCCTTTTATAGACCCACCCCCCTAACACAAGATACAAAATACTCCACGATCCCAAAGTCCTCAGTTAAACTAGATACCCAAGTGAGACCAGTGACCGCTTCAACTCTGGAGTGAGGTTGCAGGCACAAACTGTCATGATACAGCATTCAGTACACAAAGGAGGCCGCACTTGGTCATTCTTACACTAGTATCTTGTGAATTTATGGCCACCGGGGCCCCTATGTTCCCCCTCTCCCGTGGAGATAAGGGGTCTTTTTCTTCTGAAAATCTACAGGGGGTTGGGTGTAGTTAAAGGACACACTCAGCTGCTAGATTAACTCATCAACGCTGCATTGCAGGGTGTCAACAGAAATGTTTCACACACAAGACCGACAAGGAATGAATACCATTTGGAGGTCACAAGTGGCAACCTCTCAGTCCTTCAGGCCTTTTAAATGTTAGTGTCTACCTTTCAAGAGCAAGGATGTAACCTCTAAACCTTTGAGAGGAAAAGAGATATGTGTAGGACATCGGTGCCTCATGTCAGTTTCTACTGTAGATTATGGCCGGTGGAGTTCAAGTAAATCATTGGGGAGGAATTGCTTGTTGTCATTTTGTACGTACAAATATAAAACCACTGATGTCATTCACATGACTGAATATTCAATGATAAATCAATGAGACAGTCATTGTGCATTTCAACCTGTAAGGACACAGCTACAAATAAACTTTCAATAATGCAATCACTGTAAAATCAGCATCTGGTGAACAGATCTGAGTTAACCTTTCCTAGAAGCATGATAAGATCAAATAAACAAGTGTGCCCTGTCTGTACCCTTCATCCTTCATGTTCATACTAAGAAAGATGTAAGACATATAGAGAGTGTGAAAGTGGATCACACTTTCCATGTCTCAAAATACACAACACTATGACAAGCTCAATAAACAATCCTGAAATACACCTGCAGCACTTCGTTTCTTGTTTCAGCACCACAAACATGATTCAGATATCTTTTGGTAGCTGTGTCCTCCTCCTTAACTTCTTCTGAGGAGCATATTTTTGGGGAACCAAAAGACAACTGACAACCGGAGACATGGGATCATCTTCAAAAGAAAGACGCATGTCTGCGGCATGCTGTCTCTTAGCTGCTTGAGCAATGCGATTCCTTGTAGCCTGAGTCATCCAAACTCTCTGCGTCACAGCTTTCCGATTTAGATTACGGCGCAGGTTTCAAACAAAGTTTCAGATTTGTCGAGAAGCTCGGTTAAAGGACAGACAAAGATTGCAGGATCATAAAATGTGTCCCTCACTTGATGACTCAGACAGCGACTGGGAGCTGGCCAGGTCCCTCCTCGCCCTCCCTCCACAGGCGCAGTGGATTGTGAGGCCTTTGCACTTGGCGGGTAGCAAAGCTCTGATAGCTGCTCAGGGAAAGTCACTGTTTTCCCTCTAAAGCTGCGGTGTGCGGGCATGGCATGGCTGCCATGTTGTGCCTGTTTGCTTTAGACTTGAGAGAGATGAAACCACGAGGCTTTCGTTAAGCTGTGACCCAGTGGGCGGCTGCTGCCCTCAAGAACGTGACAGATACGTCATGTACAACTGAGAGGTGTTTTCATATTGCCTTGACATTGCTACAAAGGCTCATGTAGTCAAGTGTCATGGTACAAGTCATCCCCAGAGAAAGAAGTCTAATTAATACACCAGAGCTCATAGTCAAGAGTCAAAAGTAGAGCAGTAAGAATCAATGTGGTGTTTTGGTGCATAACAGGACAGTAAATGATAGGAAGAAACCATATGCAAGTTCTGCAGGTCATGATAGGAACTTTCTTGTTGCTACCAACCAGACCACATGAGGTGAGTGGACTCAGACCTTGACCAAGGGGCAAAGATTAAACACAAATGGACCTTGGGTTTAACCTTCCCTGAGCTGAAGACTTATTTTGCTCCCTCTTATGTTTGGTTGGTCCTCTTCCTCCTGTTGTCCCTGAGGTTCTTGAATCACTGGGAAACCAGAGGAGCTTAGCGTGTGGCCTGGCATTTGATTCAGCAGTGGTGGCAATACTGTCACTCAGTCAGTCAGCGACATTCACAATTAAAAAGTTCCTGGCCACGCTGGTGCAGTCCAGCCAGAAATCTGACATGTTCCCCCTGCTTTCACTTAAGCCTTAAGTGTTGGATGCGCTCTTCCATATTGTAATGGGGTTGGATGTCGACCGCCAACATATTTGTACGTGAGCCATAACTTGTAAAAGGTTGGAAACCACTGACTTAAATCAACAACTAATAAAATGGCCACCATCAAAACCGGTCCAAGGTGTCTAAAATGTTCTTGGACCAAGTGTCAAGTGTCGTCCTCTACAGGAACTATTTCCACCTTGGCGACACATTGGCTTTTGACGTCTCTTTCTTTGCTCACTATAGGCCCAGGCCAGGAGAGGGGACCGGCACAAACCTCTGATATTTTTGTCATACCTTTCTGCCAAAGGGGGGCACAGTGTTATCAGTGTTGGGTTCCGGGTGCCGTTTGGCATCAGCAGGGCGTGTGAGGTTAAGGGGCGAATGGCAGCGTTGGCCCTGTCAGCCCCCCTAGCTCACCAGGTCCCAGGGGCTGGCGCCAGGCTAGCCCCCGCTAGCAGGCAGGGCAAAAAATAACCCCGCTGCAGTTGTTGGGCAGGGGAGAGTGACGGGGGAGAGCATGTCACACCGGGGGATCAGGTTTCAGCGGCTGTCATCAGAGAGCAGTCATTACTTCTGGGCTAATTATCTCAGGCCACGTGTAAACAAACAACCTGCCAGCGTCAAGACTACATTGTGTTCACAGCTCCAGGCTTTGGGTTTGTCCCTTCCACTTTGTTTGATGTTAGCAAAAGGGCTCGTGCATCAAAGCCCAGGTCCAAGCCAAGACTGTTACAGAAAGTTGTGAGTTGATTTTTGAGTCTTCCTTTCCTGTATTATTTACTTTTTCTGTGACCTGAATGTTGCAGATATAAACAATAAAAGCCATTTTAATCTAAGGTTGATACTTCCGTTACCAACCACATGAAGAATATTTAGCTTGGCACTGAAACAACAGTCTTTGTTGGGTATGTGTTTCAACCTAAAATACTGTAAGTCAGTGTATTGCTTAAGACAGAGCTGATATAATTTACTTTAAAATCTGCTTAGGTAAAGGGAAAGGTTTGTCATTAGATGAAGTGCTATAAATAATTTGGGCTAATTTGTTGGTTTCATTAACACTCTCCTAAATAATCTATCCAATGCAGATAATTATACGTAAGTTATATTCAGTGCTGGTCCTGTAAGTCGAGTCAAATGACCTCTGAGATCGAGGAGAACTGGCACTGGATGAAAACACACACAGATAACTGATGTTTAACTACCGTTTGTCATGACTTTATTTCATAATCTAGACTCTGACAGGATCCATGAAGGCGCCCTCTGACTGAAAAACTCAATCTCAGGCTCAGCCCAGCTCCCTGGACTCACATTCCCCAGCCTTCATGGCACATTTATGGTTCAGGCTCATGTTTCTATCACACGCCTGCCATACCATACCTGTGTACTGCGCCCACAGCCACAGACCAGTTGCATGTGACCAGTGGTAAAGTTGTCTTTAAGTCTTCAGGCCTGAGCTGTGGGCTTCAAAGATCTGCATAGTGATTTAAGTGGAGGAATTAGGACGCTGGCTATTTGGAGTGGAAATGGTGCTTCTCTGGTCTCACAGCAAATAATTAACTAAGAAATGAAAGTGACGACTGTGCAGTGTGACGTGGTTCGGCCTGAGCAGAAGAAGAAACCTCACTGTGACCTCAGTACAGTGCATTAATGAGTCGGTCACATTGTGCTCTCAACACTAAACTTTGACATGTCAGTCAGGAAAAATAGAAATATAAAATATTTTCCAAAACAAAAGCAACTTTTAAACCCACTTTCTGCAGACTAACATCATTACTGACATGACTTTACTTGTCTTTTTTCTTCGCTGTAGAACCTGCACACGATGCCCACAGGAACAGTCTCATCGGTGTCAGTGAATCATGCCAACAACAAGGTAAGAGGAAGTTGATTTAAAAAAAAGACTCAGTTTCATGTTATGGTGTAGTTAATAGATGGTTTATGTAGGATTTATTGGAAGTTATATATACTATCCATAATTATGTTTTCAATTGTGTATAATTGCCTGAATCTAAGAATTATTATGTTGTGTTAGTGTTGTGTGTAAATGACCTGAAGGCCACTGTAGATTCTCTGATACACCTGGAAAATGGAGGGGTATTTAGGTGGTTGCAATCTGCACCCTCATACAGTATCTAGTTGCCACATAATCCAACACACTGGTCCTGTGAGTTAAGCACAGCGTCGCACACACTCAGCTGTGATCATAAAGAAGTCAGCAATGATATACACTGATGTTGAAATGTTTCAGAAAGCTTTAGGAAAACACGTCCAACTCTTCTAATGGGTTTAAGCGGTCACTTAGCAACAACAGCTAGTAGCTCATTAGTTCATCTGTAGTATATTCAACCATTGTGAAAGCTCTTTTTATTATTTAAAATAAAAGCAGGTAAGTACAGAGTGGGTGAGGCACATGGATCAAGTCTTAGCCTTGTACATCAGATTGTCAGTGCTGCACAGGTTTGAGGTGTTATTTAATAAAGCATGGGCGTAATGGAGATGCAAAATGACATTAAGCCACCGCGTGCACGCTGTCACTTACAGTATGTCCTTCTGGGGGTTGTCAGGTCTAACTGTACGTATTAATTGCCCTCCTGTACCCAGCTTTGTTTGCGGGTGTTCTGCACGACCAAAGAGTTTGTGTTCAAATATTTATATATGCCCTCCAAACTAAATTACTCCATCCCCGAGACACAGCTAAAGACCTCATTTGCATGCTGGGGCCTTTTTGAAGGGCGCGAGTCAACAGCAAACATTACTGCACCACTCTGTCAAGCGAATGACTGACATTTCTAATGGAACATGAGCGCCTCGCTGAATATGGATTTAGCCGTGCCATTAGCCCCGGGGTACTTTGATGACCACTAGAAATGTGATAGGTAATTAATTTTTGGGAACAAGTTCGCTCATCCCCACCAATCTCTATTAAGAGGCTGTGTGATCCCCCATTTGCTAATTGAATTAGCTGCATCAGGCTGGATTCGAACTTGAGAAGTGTCACAAATCAGACTGTGTTTATCTACCATTATGTCGAAGCGAGAGGCTTAGTTTTACGATATAATTATACCTCGCAAGACAGTGACCTTAGCCAACCTCATTTTGTAATGCGGAGCACTTTGGCAGGGTCCTTGATGTTTACTGGGCAGATTTCGCTGAATTTTTTCCACTGCCGCCCCCCCCCTCCTCTATCTGCCTCAGCCCCTGTCTAATTGGAGCATGAAATCTGTGCACAACAAGAATACTGAGAGATGTTCGATTAAAATTCCTCATTTCCTCCAGATGGCATTGTCAGTGTGAAGGCACTGAATATCTAGAAGGTTATAGTTTTAGCCAGCCAGCCAGACTTGTCTTTGTTCTGCTATCTTTCTAAGAAAAAGAACGACTTGACATTTGACAACAATGGCCAAACAAGGAAACAAAAAGCAAAAGGTCAAATAGAAAAAAAAAGAAAGAAAGAAAGAAAGAAAGCAACGCCTGAGTGGAAATGCAATCCATTTTGTTGTGGCCCTGAATGCGATTTGATCGACACTATCCACTTGCAGCGCCGGCCTCCCCGTGCCCTCGCCAGAGACATTTGCAACTGGTGTCAAGGCCCTATAAATCATCCTGTATCAAAGAGGCCATGTAACGCTTTCTACATTTCAACATATGTGGAATCAGAACACGTCTGTCATCGATGTGGGCCACTCTCAGAGAAAAAGGTTTTTTGGAGGCCGTTCCCACTGTAATGTGGACCATATGTGCTATTGATTTGGGAGATTTTACCTGCCACAGTGGGATACTCCTGAAACGGGGTGAGGCGGACACTGTCATATCTTCTCAGTGGTAAAGGATTAAGTCTATAAACTAAGATAAACAAAGTGGATAACTACCAAGAGGCAGGACTTTATGCTTAACTTCAAACTAAACCTTAGATTAAATATTTTCCTTCCCTTTTTTTTCCTTAATGCAAAGTGCATCATCTTTTCTTAAAGCAGTGTTTTGCCTTTAAATAGCCTCTGAACACACACTGATCTGGTTCATTTGCATCAAATGAGACAAACTACCAACCACGCCAGCTGGTGCCAGGATGAGACTATTCATCTTAATATTATAAATGGCTCTCACTGTCATCCGAGGTTTTAAGTTCCCAAAGCAACTGATCCTGGTCTTGTACTTGCCATATATCTCCCTTTGAAAGCCAACTCTTCCATCTCCTGCTGCTTTGTGTTTAAGGTTGGCCCTCTATCTTGGGTTTAACCTGCTCTCTCAATGACTGTAATAACTTTAAGGGAGAGAGAGAGAGAGAGAGAGAGGAGAAGCTCTCTGTTTCTTGAATAATTTAGGAATCTCCATTTGTGGTCTCGGAGTTTGAGGATAAATGAGACTGTAAATCAAATGATAAATGTTAAGGGATTTGGTCGCTGCGTTGTGACCGAGCGTGTTTCTAAATATAGAGTTGCCTCCACAGTATTACCCCTCACTGGTGCTTGAACTAACAGCAGAAAGAGCCAAAAGAGCTTCACTGTTTTGATGCCCATTTTTCTGCCTCAGCCGACTTCAATTCATATCGGATAATAATAATAATAGCTACTGTTTTTATATCAGTTTCAGTGCAGATAACACCATGTTGTCAACAGAGAACTGGCCAAGACTGATTGCTTCTCCAGTGGTGATGGCCAATCTCGCACAATACTTTGTATAATGTACTCCTATAATAACACAGTATCATGTGTAACCTGGGCTGAGAGTGTGAGAGCAGCAAAGGGCAAGGTATGAGATGGCGCTTTAACATCAAGGGCGTTGTAGATGAACAAATACCAGTGGTGAGGGATCAAGGGGACTGAGTGGGGCAACAGCATGTCAATATATGACCACCTCATAGTCCGAATCAGAATCAGCTTCAAAAATCTTGATGTTTCTTTTCGAGGCAAATGTCAGTTTTCTACTTTTTCAGTGACTTGATTTGATTATTTTTGCATTTTTATTATGTAATTTAAAAATACTGCAACTTAAGTATCTGTAATGTAAGAATCCTGCAAGAACCCAGAGCCTGATGAGCCACTAATCAGAAAATTGTTGTTCAAATCATGTTAAAAATAGCTCATATGTCAAACAAGAAACTTATCGCAGCACTGAGTATGAAAAAAAGTCATTCTGGGTGGCATCTCTGTATCTTCAGCCTGTAATTTGACTCAAAAACACCAAAGCTTTACAGTGCAGTGGCCTCAACTCTCTCTGTCTCTTGCCGCTTTCCTCAAGAAGAACAGTTGTTACTATCACTGCTGCTGCTGCTACTTCTACTAATGCTAAAGATGCACACAAAGCTCGTACCATAATAACTACTGCGACACCTTGTGTTTATAGAAAGTCATTCTCCACTTTTATTTTCTACAAACTGGACTCTTTGGCAAATCAAATCCCTCTAACTTCTCCTCCATGAGTAAGGACGGTAACACCAGGGGCTGTTGTCTTCGCCGAAACAACATTAAAACACGTCTCCTCGAACACGTACCCGCGATTAACCAGTTGTTGTAACGGTACCTACTGAGAGGGAGGGATCATCCTCCGCCATTAGCAGATACTCACCACACTCTGCGTGCCGATTACAAAGCTCCACTATTCTGGGAAACCTTAACCTCCCGAGCGCCCTCTTCCCTTCTCAAACTGAGGCTGAATTAACATTCCCGCGTTGTGTCACAGAGAGGAACATGTAATCAGGTCATAAAACGGGTGTGTGCTCATGATACGGCATTAACGCGTTCAGATTAACTGTGGTGCCCCGTTTGAATGCCATTGTAAAAACAGGAACGATTCTGCTCCCCCACAATAACAAAGCTGCTCAGAGCTGCTTCAT
Organism: Caranx ignobilis; assembly: GCA_021432705.1. Lineage (NCBI taxonomy): Eukaryota > Metazoa > Chordata > Actinopteri > Carangiformes > Carangidae > Caranx > Caranx ignobilis. The sequence continues at coordinate 22,753,475 of MU269981.1, forward strand.
AAAAACATATATGTGGGTTTCTCCTTCTGCCGTAATTCACATCATACACCTCCAGGTTCAGTTTTGTGACTGTCACATGATCCATGTTACAAAGCTGATGTGTGCCAGACATTGAAGTCTGAAGCTGTGCAGTAACTCAGAGATAAATCCAACAAATGACTTCTGCTCCACTCAATATGGTTGTGATCAAACACACAGAGCTGTACAGGAGAAGCTGAAGCCGAAGCCGCCGCCCGCCGCCGCTCTCTTTGGTTTCCTGGTAAAGAAATCTCCGGCAGCCACAGCGGTCCGATATCAAGAAGTGGAAAAAGAGGTATTTTGAAACGATCTATGTCATCCTTACAGCTGCTGCGTTGTCTTGAATTACCTTGATGCAGCGTTTCCAAAGAACGGATTGGATTTCCTTCGCCATCGTTTTCATCCAGATTTTTCCACAAATGCAGGCAAAAGATTTATTTACAATTTGTCTTTCTGATAGCACATTTCTCTCACAACGAGTCCTATAGAGTTCAGGAGACAGATCACGGCACATGACACCAAAGTGGTGGTAGTTCGGAGGGGTACGTTTTGAAATAGGTATTAATTTCACATATGGGCACTGGTACAGGGCCTGGCATGGTTTATGGACAAGTGTTGGAGTTTTTCTTTTGGAAAGGATCACTTCAAAGGACTTGGCAAGAGACGAGGGTGAACTTTTAGCTGAAGGTGAGAGCTGCAGATCTTTATTGCTGAGGTCATAAGAAAAACTTTGACACTGAGAGGCTTTGTTGTTTGAATCGAGGCTGGATTTTGTAAATCACGACTAGAGCTTTCAACAGATTGATACTAGATTTTCAAGGACATTAAAAGTGGGATTTCAGTTTGGCCGATATGCGAGTCTCCATCTAATATTAATGATATAAAAAAAAACCAACTTAAGTCCAGCTCATATAATGCTCATTATAAGTACAAATTAAATCACACAGTGGCTGACGCTCAACATCTGCGTCCTCCGCTAATCTTATTACATTATTATTTACAACCAAGTGCATGATATGGTTGTGTGGCTGAAACCAGTCAAGTATCATCATAGCTGTTGCCCTATTTTGTGTCAGTTAAGTAAGTGGAGCCTGTGTCTTCATGGCATGGTGCAAATTCCTGAGATTAATGTAAATGATAAGGAATCTGCAACTCTCCGGATTCTGAGATCCTCGGGATTAAAGGTTCAAGTTCCAGTCGACGCTGGAGAAGGATGACTCACTGTCCGGCACTGGACGGCTATCGGGTGTCTCGTCTCCTCCCAGTTCAGAAAGTGAGGAAGAGTAAAACTCTCACAGCGCGAGCCAAAGCCTGACGGGAAATAGCAGCTTTCCACTCGGGCTCAAGGACTGTGACTGTGAGGAAATGTGCAGCAGAGAGAAAAGAGAGAACATGTGCGGGCGTTTTTGTCTTGGAGATGTTTTATGAATTGTTTGACATTTAAAAAATTGATTTTATATCAAATACTTCAAGGACAAAAAATGAAATCTGGTCAAAGCTTGAAAAACACACATCCCTTAAAAAAGTTTGATGAGAAGAAAAAGGAGGAACAACAGGAGGAAGGACGAAAAGCGTGAGGCTGGAGTCGGTGATACAGCCACGGTGATGACCTCCATCCTCTTCAAGGTTACTGTCCATTTCATTAAAAGACTCTTTCATTGATCCCTGTCCTTGGTCTGAGTCTCCCCTTCGGCCGTGTCTCCATTAACAAAGTTAACTCCCTTACACCGCAACCTCCTCCTACTCCTCGTGACCCCGGGCAGACAGCTGTGCTTACCTTAGCATAAAGTGCCACAGTAGGTCATCATTATCAAATTAATCAAAGCTGTCACAACACGGCGCAGCGCTGCGGTCAAGTCTGTGCTGCGCTATGAAAACCCACTTAGATCACGTAACACTTGAACGTGCAGCAAAGGAGGCGTGCAGACGGACCATACTCACACACACTTGCTCACATGAAAGCACGCAAGAAGGTGTGTTTAAGGAGCAGAAAGAATCCACACGCTCAGTGACCACAGTTTTCATCTCAAAGCAGCAGTTCTATGTATCGAATAGATGTATGACAAGTAAAAAGAAACATGATCGAAACAATGTTAACGCTCATTATTTTTGTTTTTATTGACAACAAAATACACATTAACGACACAGAATGTCATTATGCTTCAGCTATGAGTGTTTTTTTTGTTCACAGCTCATAAATTCGTCAGATTATAGAGAAGTGAAGAGAAACTGAGGGTGAAATGTAAAACAATGAACTAAAGCACAAGATGAAAAAAAAACTGGTTTATTTGTATGTTTAATGAGACATTAGTGGCAAAACCATTCACTGTAATATTTGGATTTGATGAAGTGTTGACATGACTTTAGCATTCGAGCATTTATTCTTCTTCTGTTTGGACGGAGTTACTCCTCTGATCAATCATCCAGCTGCTGTCAAGCTCCTCATGTTGCTCTTTGTGTCTTTGACGACCAGTGTTAATAAATGCAAAAATATGCTCATGAGCAGAACCTGGGTTTTAGTGTTGATGAACTAAACTTCCTGCTCCTTGTGTTTGTGTTAATCCCTCCAGTGAGCGGAGACACACACACACACACACACACGCGCTCACTCTCATCTCTCATGCAGATGTTCTCCGTGCTCAGTTCACTCGTTCGGTGAGAAAAGGCTGAGATAACAAGAAGATAATTTCCACCTGCTGTTTAACAACTGATGCTAAAGCGTCGCAATACAAACACAAGCACCTCAGCATGTGTGTGTTGTGTGTGGAGTGTAGAGGGGAGGGGAGGGGAGGGGAGGGGAGGGAGGGGGTGGGTGGGATGGGGGGGCAACAAGGGAGACGTGCAACACCAAATTGCCAGATTGATTAACTTGTCTGTCAGACTCTTCACTGTGACAATAAACTCTGTACCTCAGGGAGCTTATTGAGAGATGACATGTCTGAGACCCCCAGGCCTGCGCACACACACACACACACACGCACACACACACACTGACACACACACCAGTTCACCCTCCCTCTTTTCCAGCTCTCATCCACCCTCTCCCATTATAAAACACCTTTCCAAGTGAGTCCCTGCCTGTCCTGAAGGTTGGAGCTACACCTCTCCTCTCTCTCCATCTCTCTCTCTCTCTCTCATACACACACACACACACACACATACACACCATGAAATCCCCGGGGGTCTTGTGGTCTCTGCTCTCCACACCAGGCTCCGTTTTTATAAACTGATTCACTTCATAATTGAAAAGGAAACTCTGGGGCGTGTTTGGCCAGTTAATCCATTTAAGATCATTATGTGCATTGTCAATCGGCTTGACCCAGCTGCAGAGAGGAGGGCGAGACAATGAGGGGCTTGATCTAAACCCTCTCTCCCCCTCCTTTGTGAGGGTCAGGGGGGTTAATGAATGATTATTTCTCACTTTGTAACACAACAGGATGCTGATTTAAAGGGCACCCCCCCCCCTCCACACACGCACACACACACTCAGAGCCACCCCCACCCTTTACTCTAAGCATCATCACTGATACGAGACAGTGTGAGAGGTTCACACTCCAAATCAAACGGACGTCAGTGATGCTGTTATATTAAGATTTATGATGTGTGGCCTCCACCTGGGAATACACTGGGTGTCATGGAAACATTTTAATATAATAATTAAAGCAGAATCTTCAATATAATAATATAATTTACAAATACTTCTAATCTAATTATCTTGTTTTTGGGTTTTTATTCTTGGTGCATTATTGAATTATGCTCATAAAGCTCTGAAACACAGGGCCGTTAATTTTCATATCATAAAAATGTCAGTTTTTTGCGTGCAAGTGTCTAACTGTTTACACATGCTTCTGTTTCAGACAATGCAGTCAGTCATGAAACGGCATAAATTTACATCCATCACACATCTATAATACAAACTATTGACATTATGCAATATTATACAGTTGTGTTATAAAATCTCACAAATCAATACTTCTAACATGAGATTTATTCAAATGTAGGGATTTATTGGTGGATTAAATCGAAGTACTTTAAAATATCTTCTTTAGTTATTTCGCTGTTGCATGATTAAACTGTTGTATCTTCACTTCTACCATGTAACTACAACAAAGACCTCAGCAGTGTGTGTGTGTGTGTGTGTGTTTATCTATAGTCAGTGTATTAACTGTTGTAGATGAGGTTGTAGAACTAGATGCACTTATATATTGGAATACAGTGGTTCAGCAGTTCACAAGCTGCGGTACCACAGTAAAGGGTTGCGCTCTTTTATCTTATTATTAACTCATCCACACTTTGCATCGGTGTTCACACTCCTGGTTGCTTTTTCTAAACTGGAAGATCTGGGCTGATCTGAATCTACAGCAGGTAACACACCGACCATGTCAAATAACCCAAACTATCACTTTAACATGAAGTATTGCTCCCTCTGTGTATTAGTGGCAGAAATAATTCACTGTTACATGTTGGTGAAGGAAGTACAGTCAGTATGAAGTCATGATTAAATGGAGTTCACCTGCATCACTAGCGTGCAAACATCGTGTTTTGGTTTCACATCCACCCTGGTCTTTGTTCACACATACACACAGAGTGTTAAAAATGTCAAATGTCCTGAGACTTCACTTCTTAACTCAAATAATTCTTTGTAATTGAGCCATGACAACTTATAATAGGCAATGAAAGACATCATAGAAAACAGAAGTGGAGCCATTTGTGCCACTGGGCACAGTGACAGAAAATAATGACAGGAGAGAAACGGACCTCGGGGCTATTGTTTCTTTTTTTTCAGAGCTCCTGTTTGAAGTTGGAGGGCGCTTCCTGCCCCGAGTCCTGAATGAACCATTTGTTTATGTTCTCCTGCTCTGTAAATCACTTAGCGCATCAAAGAGCTCCATTCTGCCCCCATACAACAATAGGAGGTTATGCCAATGTGCAAACATGACAAGGATACAGAGCTAGAAAATGTTTTCCTTTCCTGAGGTGATGACAATTGTTCCAAGATTTATGCAACGCTGACATTAGTCAGAGGGAGTCTGGAAGTCATAAAAGGTAATTTGCAGCTCTTTTACAGTGAAACGAAAAGGGGGAAAATCTGTAATTAATATTGATTTTTTTAAATTAAGTAATGTTAGTAATGTCTGCGTCCATGTGTTGGTTTGAGAAAAGCCAATTCATCATCTTGTGACTTGAACTTTCCTCTCTCTGCTGATTCTTCTCATGCAAGTCTTTCTTCTTTATTTCATGTGCGTGATGTTGTTAAGATTTCATGTCAATAAAAATGAGAGCTGCAAATGCTACTAAGTGATTTACATTTCACTTCTGGGCCAGTAAAATGAAAAGTTATCAGTTTTATTATTGCCATGGCTGTTGCAAGATGGAGCGCAGGATTTATTTGGCCTTGTAGTCTTTCAGGAGGAAGCGAGTGGCTCGTAGTCTCCCTCTGTAAACAGACAGCGCTGAGTCATATGGAAAAGCAGCCAGTTCATTTTCGCCTCTTTCTCAGCTCTCAACACGTCACGCGAACCAAACACTTCGCTGACGTCAAGGAGGGATTTTCTCGCCTCCTGTGAATATTCCTACACAGTGGCCCTGTCCCTGGTGTCTTGTAGGTCTAAAAGCCATGCGAACAGGAAACCACAGGAGTTAGCCTACCAACTACCGCCCCCCTGCCCCCCCCCTCCGCTTTACTCCAAAAGCCCTGGAAGACTGTAGCGTGGTGAGACCCAAGGCCAACAATGTGCCCACGGCCCATGTTCACATCCTCTCTGGAAGCGTTGCCTTTCCCCAGTCCCCTGCAATATCTCTGGGCGGAAAAAGGCCTCAGTTATACGAGGGCCAGAAGACCATTGTGTGGCTGTGATTCATGTGAAGCTGTATGAACAGTTAAATAGTTATGGCTGCAGCCAGCGCCAAGTAATTCCCCGTAGGTTTGGCCGAATGAGCAGTAGTTGATATCTGGCTTCTTCCTGGCGATGGATACGAGTCAAGTATTGATTTTGAACAACACATTGCATGCATCAAACTGAATGCATAACAGAGTAACAGAAAGCACAACAATAACAATCATCACCACATCTTCTCCCCATTAGTATTACACTGAATTTAAGCACACACTCACCCTAATTACCTTTAATTACAGACATCAACCTCTTGTTCCACCACATGTTCCTCCGTAATTTCATGCACGAATGCAGAAATATTGGAAAGAGCAAAATGTACTGTATCATGCAAATGTACGAATGAAGCTCTAATGAGTCTTGAAACACTGCTATTGATTGGTAATTAATCTGAGATCAATGATTAGCTTCCAGTTACCCTAAAAGTAATCATTAGCTTGCAAAGGAGTCATTGAATCAAAGGCTAAATCTGTTTTTGTTTTTTTTTTTTTTTTTTTTTAACAATGCATGAACACAACAGGATTCTTTAGATGCGTTGTTTACTCCCAGCTACGCTTTGGTCATTAAACACAACCCAACAATCAGACGTTACTGCGTCGTGTTACAGCTCCTACGATGTGGAATTGAAAAACAGCTCCAGTCAATAGTCAGATGGAGAATTCCAGCACTGAAGCTAATTTCACATCCAGCACTTGACAGTTTAATCATCCTTTTAGTTACAACCTCCCGCTACATTTACATAGATCATAAAACGCATGAGGAGATTAGATAATTCCTCACACAGCCTCTTCCATATTAATAGCAGCATTCACAATGTTATGGCACTTGCATTAATTTGTGTGGGCAATGACATTAGCCTCGATTGCCTTGCATTTCAGGCCAATTCACTTGGGCAGTAGACCGGATCGGCAGCCACCCCTCCGAACACCCTCAACCCCCCCGCCCCCCCTCCCGTTTCACCGCCTCCCCTCGCCAACTAATGAAAAAGACATCAGCAGGCGTTGAGAAGGTCGCCTGTCCCGTTTGCCATGACCTCGCCGTGTCTCCGTTCCCTCTCCCTCTGACAGGTTTTGATGCGTCAGGGGTGGCTGGTTTCCCGGCCAGGCGGTGAGGATGGGCAGGACGGACCTTTCTTACAGCGCCGCTTCACTCGCAGCCCAAGGCGACAGCCATCCTTTCCCCCACCTACCCTTCCCCTCCCTACGTGCTCCTCGCAATCCCTTCCCTCTCTACTCGGTATTAGAAATGATAACCGTTTTCTGTGAGATACTGGATGAAGATACATGACTGATCTCAAAATGGACCTGTTCTTTCTGATATTTTTCCACACTGAAGCTGAAGTGAACTGTGAACTTCAGTGGCCATGTCTTGAGCCTTATTTGCATCACTTCACAGTTGCGTCCACTTCCTTGTTTGCTGTATTCCTGTCATGTCACATCTTGAATTTCCTTTGTCTTCATTCTTAGCTCACTGTAGCCGCTGTCTTTACCTGACCCTCAGATAGAGTAAAGCTATAGGACACTGTCGTTTGTCCATATGAGTTGGGTGAGGTGTAGAGTACAGGAATTTGATGCAAGAGAACTGAAAAAACTTCTTGAGTGTACCCACTCACTCCCTGGGCAGTGGTCTGTTGAGCTCAAACAGACGTTGCACAGACTCAGTGGAGCTGGCAGAGTGAAGTCTGTGCACTGTCTGGTTCACCAGAGTGGGACATTTGCCTCCTCACGTACAGCTCCTCCAAATGATGTCTAGAAAAGTTCAGTTTGGCAATGGATGTGCATAAAGCAGCTTGAGACATTCCTGGCCACAGAGCTCTGTAGACACAACCCAGCGTGTAAAGTATTCAAAGATTTGAGATGGAGCTCAGAGCTGGACTTGTCACTGTCACATCCAGCGTTGAAGGCCACCACCTTGCTTAGAGAGCAAGGTGACGAAGGCTCCCTGAGCCCCCTGCCACCCCCACCAGGTATTCCTGTGTCCCATTAATGAAACACAAAGGGCAGTCGGTTGAGACGGAAAGAGCCAAATTGAATCTGGGGCCTCTGCTTTTGTGTGCTGCATTAACAACTCAATTAAATGCCAGCAAGCATCTGCCGCTATGCCAGTCTGGCATGAATACCTCACCGACTCTATAGTTGTCTAAGAGGGGGTGAGACACAATAACAGAGAGAGAGAGAGAGAGAGAGAAGAAGAGAAAGAGGATAATGCGCAGCTCCTCTAATCCTCCCCACTGACATACTTATTAATCCTCAAGGTGAGATGTGCTCAGTCAGTGCAAGAATTTAGAGAGATACAGGTAATATCTGCATGTAGACAGACGCTGCACTTATACTCTTTGAATAGATATGACAGACAAGAGCAGTGCTTTATAACACAGGGCCTTGCAAATGAAAATAACTCAAGACAATTAAGTTAATTTATAGAACATGTTAGGAAAAAAGATTTAAAATGATTTTAAAGTAAATAAAATATGCAAATAGGCCTATAATGCTATGAATAATACAGTAACAGTAATATATGTACAGTATAGCAGAGGCTCACTATAAAGCATCAAGGTCAATTTCACACTAATTTAGCTCACTAAGCTCCTAATAAGAACAAAAAGCTGTTGTCATGAACCGTCTTTCACACCCTCCTGCAGCAACATTATGAAGGCATTAAAGCTCTGAGTGTAACATTGCTGGAGGTTGTGGTGAGACTGGGGGAGAGAGAGAGAGAGAGAGAGAGAGAGAGAGAGAGAGAGAGGGGAGAACACAGGGGAGAAAAGGGAGGAGAGAGAAGAGAGCGGGAGGAAGGAGAGACTGCTCATCCCAGACAGGGAGTTCATCCATCATTGGAATCAGTGTGTGCTGTAATTACTGTGTCAAATAGATGGGATGATGCCTGGGAGGAACGAGTGTGTGTGCGTGTGAGACTGTGCATGCATGCTGTGTGTTAGTGTGTGCATATATGGGTCTGACTGCAGTGGTGTGTGTGTGTGTGTGTGAGAGAGATTTGCACGAGCTGGTTGTGGTGGTGTGATGGTTATGGTGTGTGTGTGGAGGCATTGGGGGGTGCAGGGTGCATAGAGATCTTCCATGGACACCTTATCTTCATAATCACCCCTCCTCCTAACACACACACACACACACACACCAAACCGCTCCCTCCTCCACTGTCATCTGTCATCCATAGCCGGCGCTGTCAACTGGCGCTGTCATGCATTGCCAACATCGGGCCGTCAGGAGAGGAAGCCTTAACTCTTTCAGCGGCGGAGCCCTTTGAGGCTTCGGGAGGATGCAGCTATTTAAGGAATGTGCGGCTTAAAGGATGGATGAAGCAACTGAAATGTGGGAAGCGTTGATAATGTGAAGTATTGGCAGTGATCACGGTTTTTGCCATGGCTGTTGTTTTTTTTTTTTCCCCCCCCATCTTTTTGGAGGGGTGAATGTGCCCCACAGGCAAGACAGTGTGTCGCAAGACAGAGAATAATAGAGTGTGATTGATGTTGGGTTTAAGAAAGTGATATTGTGTTGAGAAAAAGATCTGATACAAGCTCCTGGGTATGCATCAAACTTGTCTCCAGGAAAGACGGTTTTTATGTTTGTTAGCCCTAAATTTACTGAGTGTCAGTGTGTTTTGATTGCCAACAGCAGATTAGCCAAAGGTAGAATAGAAAACAGTTAGAAGTCATGTTTTTAATGAAGGCGTCAGGACCACGTCAAACAAAAATTACCTTCAGGAGAAGATATCAGGAGCTACTGTATGTTGTTTTTTTCATCAGTCCTCAATTTCAATCCCAACCAGCTAATAACGACAGCTTCATCCATTCTCCAAACTGTGCACACTGGTAACAGGGCTGTAGGGTGGGTAGATGAGAGTGTGTGTGTGTGTGTGTGTGTGTGTGGGGGGGGGGGGGGGTGCATCTTCCTTGTGTTTGTGTCCTGTCCTCTCGCTTGAGAAGTTATCTGAAAAATGGGGAGCGTGTCCGCGAGCCATATGGCTCGGCAAGTGCGCCGACGAGAGGAGCAGCAGAGCACGTAAAGAGGTGGAAATGGTGTTAGTCGCTTGGCTGCTCATTGTTGGCAATCAAAGTCCTGGTGAACCGGTGAAGAGATGAAAGCGGCGGGGAGGTTCACGAGTCTGGTCACTCTGTTTGGAGATGTGACAGATCCTGCCCCCGATGGTGGAACCGCTTGATCTGCTGAGCGTGCACGACTTTCCAACAGCTTTCCAGCGAGGGGAATCAGTTGACCAGGAATATCCATCTTAACAAGTCATTTACATGCAGTGTCTCTCTTTTCTGTTGAAACTGTTTAAGATATATGAATACACACAATATCCTCAGGTCAAGCATCATTGTCCAGAAATATTCAAATATAGAAGGAAATTTGCCACGAAATGTATTTATATCTATTAGTTAAGTGAAATCAACACATCATATAGTAACAACAAGAGAAAACGCTCGACTTGACCGTGTGTGATTGGGTTTCTCACCTGAAATATGAAACACATGTTCATTAAATCATTAATCAGTGTAAAGTTGATAATTATATAATGGTGGAACCACAACAGCAGGTCAGTGCACCTCATCAACACAGTAAACTCTCCTGACAGGTCAACAAGTGAGCTCCTGCGCTCTTGGTGAGCCAACAGCAGATGCCACACACTGCTGCCACGTCCTTGAGCAAGGCAGCGCTCCACCACGGTGGAGCCTCCTCTTGTGCTGCCGGTGAGAAAGATTATAATTAATGATACCGAGCGGTGTGGCTCTCTAATTTGAGAAAACAGCTCTGAGCGCTTCAGAATCCATATACGAGCTCATGATGAAGTGACAGCTCTCAGCTCCACTGCGGAGTCTTCCTCATCACCATTGTCTTCATGCAACCTTCCCTCTGTCTTCCTTTCCGTGGCAGCGCCGCTACACTCAGGGGCTATTAGGGAAATGTAACATTTGGTGCCATATGCTTGCAGGTTGTTTGGGAATAGCGATGTGGCCATATCATGACATGCTGTAGCTTACATTTTGCCAGTTAATTACCATCATGACATCAAAACTGGAAGGAAACTGCAGATGCTGTGTTGGTAAAAAGCTCTCAGGGAGGGAGGAAGGGAGGGAGGGTGAGGAGAGGAGAGGAGGCTTCAGGGTAAGATCATTAAAGAGTACTCTCCATTATCAACAATGAGTTGACTCTGACTCACAGAAAGAGTTACAAATCTTCCTGTTTGTTTAAAATTGTTGAAAATGATATTCATTGTAGTCAGCTTGATGAATTACACTGAGAACAAACGGGTCATCAGTGGATATTATTGTTGTCACTAGTCAGATGAGTTAGAGTTACTCACTCAGTAACCCAATACAAACTTTCCAACAGGTCCTCCAACCTGATCAACCCACACTGTGCTGAGTGTTTCCGCACTTACAACCCTCCGTCATGTGTCGTACCTCGGTTGTCATGGTTATCAATACAATAACATGTGTCTTTACCGATAGCAGTCATAGTTGCTAAAATAACAGTCGTAGTTTAGGCACTAAAAGTGGTTTAGATTAGGATTAGAAAAACATAGTGATTTCAGTTTACACCTCTGCATAAACAAAGCTGCTGAAGCACTAGTTTAAAGTGGGAATCAAACCCCACCCTCCTGCATAAACGTCCTGTGTTTGATTGATTGAAATGATTGGCAGTTTCCTTCACTGCTCCTTGTTCATGCTCACAGATGGCCTCAGTTTTTAAAGAGGATGATGCATGGCCTTGTGGGTAATGGTGGTCAAATTACACAGTTTTTTCAGTATGATTTCAGTATCACCAGCCCAGAGTCAATGTGCTGACTTCCAGGGTCAGTGGCACATACAGTACATGTGTAACCAGGTGGAAAATAAGGCCGTGGATATACAATGCACCACCAAGCTTTGACTTAGATTCAGATACTGCAGTAAGATATATATATATATGAATATCAATAATAACTCTGTAGTCTGTAGAATAAGGTGAGGTTCATTATTGTCATTATTAGAAAACATCAGTGTGATTTTAAACCTGGTTTTCTTACGTCTGCCTTTGGTTTCACTTCACACTATAATAATATGTACTTTACTTCAGCTGCATGTCTAAATGATGGCGGTACTGTTCAATTAAGTAGAAGCTGTTATATACTACAATGCTCAGTTCATGTCTGCACACAGGGACTTATATGTCACGTGTGTGTGCGTGTGTGTGTGTGTATAGCTGCATTTAATATCCCCCTGCAATGAAGAAAGCCAAGCATGGTCCAGAAAGCCCAGGGGCTATTTATAGTGGGCAGCAGGCTGAGTGGCAGACTTCTCTTAATCAGCATGCTACTACGAGAGGTAATTTAAAGACGCCTCGCCGCTGACAAGAATTAAATTGTGTTTTGATTTTCTCATTAGCCTAATCTCTAGTGAGCCTCGTTATTGTGTAATTTTCCTGCCTTGACACGACATCTTGTTTTGGGCGATGACAGCCGTATGCCGCTGTTTTGGGGACAGGGGCAAGGGTGGCAGCGGCGGGGGTTATTCCATGGTGACAGCTCGAAGTTATTTGGTTGGCTGTTCCCTCTAGCACACCTCAACCCCCCCACCCCCACCCCCAACACTCGCACACATAAATACAAATATGCACAAACCGCCACCACTACCAGCCACAACTGATGGGAGGATAGTTGACGTTCAGTAGCTGCAGGGAGTGTTGAAGAAGTGTGTGTATGTGTGTGTGTGTGTGTGTGTGTTCAGTTAGCAGACAAGTGTGCAAATGAACTTCTCAATGTCACGCTGTGGTTGAGGGTTCATCACTTGAGCATCAGTCTGGAGTCTGATCCATGAGATTCATTAGAGCTAATTGTTATTCATGTTTATTATTCATGATGGTTAAAGGCAGTTTTCTTGGAGTTCTCTGTCTGTAAACTGGGGTTGACATTGCAACTAAGGACAAGACGTTAGCCTCTTGACCTCTTCATGTTTCACCACTTTCCATCTTATATTTTCACTTTTTTTTTAATATTATCACTTTATTGATAAACTGATTGGCAATAAAGCTAATCATTATTTTCCATTTACGTCCCTCAGGTTGTCAGATAAGTTCTGCAAGAGCTAATTTGCCTTTTTTTTTAATCTGTAATATCTGTCATGGAATTTCTATATTAAGTAAATAGCCAGACTGGATATTTATAGCCTTTGTTGGCATTTCTGAATTTGTGTGTAATGAAGTATGAAACGGCTCGGTACAGGCTGACACTCTGTGGACACACTGGGATTAAAATACTGACAACAGACTGTGTTTTCTAACCCCGCTGGCTGTTTTTCATAGAGTCTTGGCAGAAATCTGGCAGAGGGGATAAATCACATCCTTTAGTATCCTGGATTCTCTTTCTCGCCGCAGGTTTCTTGTCGCCAGTCTTTAGCAAGCCAAATGTGAAAGCTGTGACCCCGCCGCTGCTCCCCACACCTGTTGTGTTGAATCTTGCTGCGAGTCAAAGTATTAGGCAAAAGACAGGGCACAAAGACATCAGTGACTGGAAAGATAGCAGCTTTATTATGGGTCTGGAAGTGAAGCAGTGATGCTTGTGTTGCATCAGCTTCAGTTAGAAAGTGTCACTTGATATTTCTTTAACTTTTTTTTATTGTTTGTGTGTCGCAGAATTTAGATATAAATGGAAAGGGACTCATCAGGTGTGGATGCTGATGAGCCACAAGTCCCAGCTGCAAACTGAGGATCGATCCGTGAAAAGTTTACGTCATCATCCTATTTTTTGAATTCAATATTCAGCGTCTGACAAGGAAGCTGTCAGAAGAAACCAGTGAAATATCCCCAGGTTGTTTTTCACACTTTCATGCATCAAAGTCAGAGGAGGAAGCCCCAAGTCCGACAGGGTCACAACCATCCCAACGATTTATCAAAGTGAACAATGGTGTGACTTCATCGAACCATCCGACGCCACATTCGCTGTCATCACCGCAGCCTTGGTTCCCACACCTCCGAGAAGAGACGGACGAGAAAAATGAGTCCTTTGACACATTTTACAGAAAAGAGTGGACCAGGCTTTTACAGAAGTCCTCATCCTTCTTTAAGCATATCCTGTTTGGGTGAAGCGGGTCGAGCGCCCTTTGACCCTGTTTGAGCTCTCGGGGTTCCTGTCAAGGCTCCTGTCAGGAACCGGGCAGCAACAGGAGGCATTGCCGTCTCGTGCTTCATTTTTAAACTCATCTCTGCTTTGGATTACAGCATCGCTCGTCTTATTTTTAGTTTGTTTGGTGGAACAGACGCCTCTAAAGAGCTCCAATTAGTCCCTACAGCAGAGATAAACACATCCTTCTAACCCCATTTATCAAAGAGGCCTCTTCTTTAACATTTCCTCCTCTAATTACGACGCAATAATAATCAACTCTAGTTCACCAGATCTTAAATTAAAGACTTTTTTAATGTTTAAAAAACAAAATACAAGGCAAAACTGTTGCTACGATACTGTACATAACCTGCAAGCTTCTGTGGACATCGTCCATTTCACAGTTTCCAAGTATCCCTCTCTCTCTCTCTCTCTCTCTCTCTCTCTCACTCTCTCTCGTCTGCAATTTGCATAAAAATGAGCCTGCCTCGTGCAAGAGTGATACAACATCTGTGCTGATCAGAATTAATTGAAATCTGTAATGTTGTGCAGCCGTGCTAATTCGCCGTGTTACTCGCAGCATATAAAGAAGCATTATGCTATTTAGGGACGTCTATTCACTTCCCCTGATTGAGACACGAGCTAAACGCTTAACCGTGCTGCAGCAGTGAAGGCTGCATGGTTTGTAGGCTTCCTAGTGTCACATACCACTAATTAATATCAATATATTCAAGGTGTTTAGACAAACAGTTTCAGCACCATCATCTGACTCTGCAAAGTAATCTGATTACTTCCACTAACAGTTTGAAGTAGCTGTAATCTGATTATTGTTTCCTCTTCTTAGGTAATAATACAGTAGATCAAACATGAGATCCTGCTTCAATCACTGTCACTCTCCACTGACATGATATGTACATAATATACAACGTGCATGTTACCTGATGCCTCCTACTGTGCAGATTAACATCGGTGTTAATAATAGTTTAGTAGCACAGAACAGGCAGACAGGCACTCATGGATTCTGTATAATGAAAATAAACCTGTCTGTCTTTGTCCCTGGATCATGTGAGTGTGTGTGTGTGTCATGTGAGTGTGTCTGTCTGTTACAGGTTTATGAAATGCTTATTATATTTTACATAGATACAGCCTAACATGATGTTTCTCTTGAATCCAAAACCACCTTTACCTTTGCGTGTAACGAGCTGCGTTGCAGACAGTGTCTGTTTAAAACTCCTGCTTTACAGAGTGTCATCTAAATAAACTGCTGATTTATGTCAGAAGATGCACCATTAAACACAGCATCAACTATTTTCAGATGCTCAGGTCTTGTCTTACCACACAGCCAGCAGTAAAGGACACGTTCAGCAGCCAGGAGCCAGCAGCCAGGGCAAGAGCTTCTTTTCCAACATGGTAAAACACAATTCAGTGTTAAAAGTCAAACGATGTGTCAGACTGCTCCAAAAAAACTAACAAAACTACCTTGATCCGCAAACTGTTCCTTGCAAATAGAAATAAGAAAGAGTTGTAAAATAATCTGTGTGCTTCTCTGACATGGAGTAAAGTCCAACATGGACGTGTCCCTCAGAGTGAAGTCAGACTTGACACTTTTCCTGCACTGACAAGAGAAATCTTCACAGTCAACATTTCACTCCTTTGATATGAAGCACAACAAATCAATCTCATCATCCATCAAACCCTAGTTCATATGATCTGAATGAAGACAAGCTGCTGGTGCACGGACGGCTGCACACGCACTGCAGCAGTCATACCTGTGACACTGCAACACTGCGGGGGTCAATGGGACAATCGCAGCCATTTATTCCGGCTTAATCGGGAAGAAAAGCTCGTGAGAGACGACGGGAGAGGCGGGGGCCGGGGAAGGGGTTTGCCCGCCCGCCCTCCCTCCCATACAACTAACGGGGTTTGACTCTTAACCCGCCGTGTGCATTAGGTGGGCGATGATCTGTAAAGCTGTGCTCCACTGGGGTACGCTAGCGAGTCTCTTTTACACCGTGATCTATTGCCCCGCTTTAGCTCCGACGATCTATCACACGGAACTGGCAGTAACGGATGAGAATGATCTGCTGGAAAAACTCTCTCATTTGTCTCTGTCGCAGCCAGTGAACTAGAGGAGACGCTAATACAGGGAGACGGCCCGGGGAGGGGATATAATTATGTCTCGGCACTCTTCTGCTCGCTGGCTGAGTATGGGAGGCATATTAGGATATAATAAAGCCAGGCCTCGCTTCCCTTCTCTCAGATCCCCCCCCCCCCCCCCTTCTCCCTTTGATTTCTTTTTTCTTCCACTATATTTTCCTCCTGCACCCGCTATCTCTCAACCTCTGCCTCCTTATGTGTCTCTTGTCATCCACCTCTCTTTCTGCCCTTCCACCAGAATGAATAGTTTCACCAGTTTTGCTTTTTTTTTTTTATAACATATATATATATATATATGTTTCTTCCTGTTGACAGAAAACCTTCATTATACCCACAGGTAATGTTATACAGTAAAAAAAAATGTATGCTTCAGTCACCCTTTATGTAAAACTGAAATTTCTTACTTTTTCTTTTGAAATTTCATTTTTTTTGTTGTTGTTTTAAATCCATCCAAACCATGTGATGGATTATTGGTCTTTTCCACTGAGGCCTTCTGTCTCTGTTGTAACCACCAGTCAGGAATCTGCAAAAAAAAAAAAAAAAAACATAATAGAGGAGCAGTTTAGGAGCAAAGACGTTGGCAAAACAAAACAAAAATAATAATTAATGGAATAGTAAATCACAAAATAGAAATACAAGGACCAAACCAACTGAATAACAAGTAAAACCAGAAGGTTGGAGCTGATTTGACATGATACAAATGATCCATGTCCAGTTTTGTCCTCTTGTCCTGTTTGTCTTCAATCCCATCATGCATTGCTGGTATTTCTGGTTCTAACCTCTTTCTATTCATTGTCTTGAGGCAAATGAGTTGTCTGCTCCGAGACCTTTTTGCAACCTCCCAACAGAAATGATTCATCCACATCATATGATAACGATTTGCCTTTTAGAGCCCACACTGTCTTCAGCAGTTGTATTATTTGCTGCAGTGACTGTTATGAGCCGTAGTAATGAAGGATCTGAAGAGATTAAGGAGAGAGACTTCTTCAGTTGTCCGCTTTTGTTTCCAAGGTTTTAACTTTTCAAAACAAACGTCTCTTTGCCTTCGTTTCATCATGAGAAATAGTCCTTTATTAAAACAGATGTTCGGCAGACAGAATTATCTTTGAGCTTTTACAGATAAATTCAAGATTCTGAAGCCTGAATCAAACGCAGCGGTGAGACGTGAAGCTTCACTTCAAACACGAATTTCAGTAAATTCTTGGCTTAAAACTGAAAACCTGGAGCACTAAGGCGGCTTAGAGGAGATAACCTACGACCTCGGCAACATAAAATTATCTTAACTATGTGTTGTCATTGGATCTTATGGCAGGAATACCATGAAACCTCACAAATGACTGAGCAGCGTTATCTTTTCAATGATACAGTGATGCATTGCACAACATTGGCTTATGCAACTTCGACAGCATTATGCACGAATGAAAACCAGCACTTGTGCATGATTTATACATTCAGGACCTTTGTTATTTACTACAACTGTATCATATTCTTTTATTTCAACAGACGAGTGGATGAAGAGGAAGAAGAATTAAGTTATAAAAGGAAAGTGCAGCTGAGAGTTGGAGCTGCGTTCGGATCAGGATCATGACTGAAGGTCTGTTATCACTTAAACACAGGATGTAATCGACAATGGAATTTTTATTTTACAAATTCCAGACATGACAGATTCACAGATGTAATAAATAGATGACAATCATGAAGGCAGTTATGTGCAAATAGCAGAACATCTCCAGGTGATCCCCGCTGCAGCAGCGAGCTGCATTCAAGTCAACAGGAGGCTTTTTTTTTTTTTTTTTTTTTTTTTATTGGAGAGGGGAACAAACACAGAGGACTTGCAGCCAGCTCTCCTCTGCGTCTGGCCATCCGGCATGAATTGCATTTCTCTCTGGGTTCCAGTTTGGATTTGGTGATAACTGCTGAGGCCAGGCAGCACTTGGACTCCGACTGCAGGCCGAGGACCGAGCCAGAGCTGTTGCCTCCCATCTGGGTCGGGGTAGACAAGGTTACAGGCGTCACTTCAAACCCAAACACCAGGTGGACGCCAAACAGAGGCTTTTTTTTTTTTAAAGCATCTTAAGCTGAAATAACATGTAAATTATTTTTAAATGAACCCTTTTCTTGGTAACTGACAGCGATTTCCAGGAAGGTTTTTGATGTTCGACCGCTCTAGACGGATTTTTTATTTTTTTTTGGAGCTGCTCTTCCTCAGGTCCAGGAAGTGATGGTTTTCAAAGACAAACGAACGAGGAGGTTTGTGTGAGATCAGAGAGCTCCTGTGTCCGCGCAGACAAAGACAGGACAGGACATAAAACTCCCAATGAAATGATGCCACAGCTCTGCACATCCCCAGGTGACCAGCAGGTGATCAGTAAGAAGTACAGAAAGAGTTTCAAACACACCGCCACAATAAAAGTTTACCGGTGTGGGTGAAAAAACACTGGCTGGACTTTTTTCTTGCAATTAATACAAACGTATACAGGCATAAAAATACATAGATTCCTTTTTTAACACTGTCCAGTCAGTGTTGGAGCTACCGGTTAACCTTCAAACAGATTAAGTGCCTATTGTAAGTGTCTTGTTGGAGGGAAGACATCCGCAGCCTGCCTGGTGAGTCAGCTGCCCCGTCGCCTATTAAAGCTCCTGCAGGCAGGAAACAACCACTGTGTTATGGGTATAGCTCCTTCCTAAAGCATGGCACAGAGGCACACAGGAGATCTGCAGGAAGTGTGTGTGTGTGACAGCGAGAGAATATGAAAGTGTATGCATTTGTACATGTACCGTTCGCACTTATATTTATGTGTGTGTGTGTTTTTCTTTCCATGAGTATGTGTGTTTGTGTTAATGAGCACTTCTTCAGAGTCACGCACTACTTGAAAATGACTCTATTGGGATCGCGTGTGCGTTTGTTTACTGTCTTTTGACTGTGTGGGTGTTTTTCTGCAGCTTGTTTACAAGCTGTCTGTTTCTACTTCCTTTTACGTCTGTCATGTTTCAGTGAAATGTTCACTTTCTTCATGTTTCCTGCAAACAAGCAGTGACACATCGTTTTGATTCAGTAGCCTGGTTTTTTTAGAGCTTTGCACAAAAAAAAGTGACGAAAATCCAACTTCTCTTGCGGTAACAGGAATGATTTCCAGTAATCACTGGATTGTAGTGGTTGGAACTGGAACTCCCTCACAGAAGTGACTTATTATGAAATTCACATTTCCTACTACTTGAGTTCACAATTTCAAATTGGACATCAAGCAGGTTAATGGAGACACACCCGGTGCTGGATGACCTCTGACCTCTAGCAGCTGCAGCAGTTATGATGTGAGCAAAGGAATAGATCCTGTGACGTAGCACAAAAGTCTAGGTTTGGAGGACGGACGCTCTGAGCGAACGCAGACCTTTCAGGCAAGACTCTGCTGTTTGTTTCCTGCGCGAGGCGATACAGTCAGTTTAGTCTGTTCGAACAAAACTAAATCATCTCAGTTTTGTGATTTTTTTTCTTCCTTCTTACGCACATAAACCAAAACATGTCAGCAGAATAGCAGAAATGAGACGAGACAGAAAATCAGATCTTCTGCCTGTTGCCGACCGGATTATTTGAACCCACAGTCCCTGATTGATTCTGTAAGGACGCCGGACAGTAAATTCATTACTGGTCAATTATTAACTTAATTTCCTGTAAAATAATTCCCACGTGCAGCAGCTAAATAAGAACTTAGAGAAAGGACACAAAGATCAGTCAGTGTTGGAGTTGATGCAGCACCACCGGCCTGCGTGGACACACGTTACCTCGGTGCGGCCACTCACTTTAACCGCGTCATTGTTATGTTATGTTTCATTATTCATTGGCATGTGACCCCCCTCACTCCACACCTCCTCCGTCACCCCATTCAGTTCTTCTTTACAAGGTCTTCAAGATGTTTTTCGATGTTTCACAATTGTTCCTGGGAACCTTGCACACCAAGAATGTCCTAGGAAGTATCTAATCAAACTATTTGCATGTGTTTGGCTGAATGTGAATGGAGTGGAAGATTAAAGCCGGTGCAATCGGTGATAGAAGAACACAGTGGTCCAGCAAAGGTATTATAACAAAAAACAGATTGTTGTGAAGTGTTAAGTACAGAGGTCTGAGGCAGCGGATGACTGAACATTAGAGAGCTACACTGACCTGAAGGTTCCTCATCAGGTCCGTCAGAGAAGAAGGTGATTGAAGAGAATTTGGGAAAATTATAGAAATGATGATGTCCCTCAGACTCACTATCATTTTTACCTCCAAACAAAGTGGTAACTGACTGTCAGCTTGTTTACACACTGTGTGATCATCTGACTTCTTGTATTTCCTGCAATGCTGAACCTATTTATAGCAACGTTCCTGTGTTTCCAGAGCTTGGCAATTACTTTGGGGTGTTCAGTGTTATCATACCTGACAGAGGCAACGGCCAGAGCTGCAAAACTAACGACAAACAATGAGTTTTGTTATGAGCCAGTCAAAAGCACAATGTGTTATTTATATGAAATTATTGTTTGTTTTGATAGGAATTGGTCCTTAGAGAAGCAGCACAGTTGTCAGTGAATTCTGCATTTTAACAAACAGTCAGCAGAGGTGTAGGTGAAGTGAAGCTTCACATTAGTGTGAAGTAAAGTCTAAATGCTGCTCTCTTTTCACAGCATGCGTTAGCCCTGGGAGTGACTGGGGAACCCTGTGTGTATCCTGCCTTTCGTCTGCACTGGGTCGAAGCTGCAGCCGCCTGCAGCTCTGCATGAGATAAGCAGGGAGAGATAAAAGAGGGATTGATGTGAGAAAATTGCACATGAACTGCAGTCAGTACAAGAGCAGAAGAAAATAAATGACATCATGTGTTTCTACACAGACACACGGGCCACACAGAAACTTATATCACACTAAACACTTTAGATCAGAAATGAGCTGAGTTTTAATAACATCTATATTTGTGTTTATTGGCTGCAGGTTACGGGGGAGTTTTCATTTGAGCAGATCAGTTTCCTCTGGTTCTGCGTTTCCAGCCCAGTTTCAGTTCAACGTTGCTCCTGCTGAAGTGGCATCGGCTCGGAGGTAACACTGATCCTCAAACCCCATCTCCACGCCTTGCACTTGACCCGAATGTGTCCTCGGAGATCAACAGTCAATTAAAGTGCCCCTTCAAATTTTTTTTTTTTGTGTGTGTGTTTCACCCTGAGAGTAGAGAGGAGCTCAGTTTAGCCTTGTGCACCGCTACTCCGCTAATTGGAACCAGGATCTGTAAAAATGGGAACTTAAGTAAAACATGCCATAAAATTCTGAAGGCTAACCATAAACTAACCAATTTCTTTCATTCTTTTAAAGGGAACTCTAACTGAAACCTCCACGTAAACTTTTACGAGGATCCCTGGGGTCACCCGTAAACCCGTTAATAGAGATGAGATATGAGCGGGGCGCTTGGGCCTCCCATTTCGTTTGCATTTCTTTCTCTCTTTTTTTTTTCTTGTCCTCCTGTTCCATTGCATTCTTGGAAGAGGTCAAATGCTGTTCGGAGGCAAACACTGCCAAGACTCTACTGCTGTCGTTTTTTTTTTTTTTTTTTATCAAAGAGCAGTACCGTATGAACATCGGAGCGGATGGGATGAGCGGCGGCATGTTCGAGGCCCATTATGTGCCGCTTGTGCTCTTTGCGTCCGGCTCGTTTTAAACCGAGGTGCAGAGGTGTGAAAAGGTGAAGCTCACACTGTTTTAATGGCCGTCGTGCAGCGAGGTTTCTCTTTCATGTTCAGCTTCAGACACTTCATTAGCTTCACTCACCACATGATTGAACATGTTCAGATCCTTTTTTTTCCTCTTATTTCCAAAGAAATAAAACAATTTTCTCTCAGCTAATAGAAGACAAATCTGCACTAAATTAAAGCACGTAACAGACACACATAAACCCCACAATCGCTGTTTCTCTAATGCACATTGGCTCAAATGATGGTTCAAATCTTCGCCGGCACTCGTCCAGCAAAAAGAGTGTTAATATCTTTACAGTGTAAAAAGACTGAGGAGGCCTCTGGACAATAATAAAAAAAAACTGGAGAGACAAAAATCTCAGTGTGAGGCTTATGGCCGGCCTTTAATCCTGCTAAACCACTATGAGGAGACTCTGTCTGGTAGTGTTAGGTTTATTCTGCATCATCAAACACATGCTAATACTGTGGTTTTACACGGTATTGTTATTTAACGCTGCAACTGTTATGCTAATGACTTTGACATTTAATTTCCTGATTAGTGCTTTATTAAAGATAATAAAGTCATTACGTTGTGGTCTCTGACCTTACAGAGGCTCCGTCCAAGGAAAACACATAAGAGGAAAAAAAAAAGAGAAGGAAAATAAGAAGAGGTCTGAGCTGTGGTGGGAGTCATCATCTGCTTAAACGCCGCAGCCTCGGCCTCTTTGTTGCTTTACTCAGTGTTGAGCTGTGTTTCATATCCCGTTGAGACTAATGAGAACAGTCCTGGGATCTGTTGCGGTTATTTTGACAAATTGAGCCTGTAGTTGTTTTTCCTCTTACGCCCCCATATATCGCAATCTAAATCACTACTCTTACCGTAACAGAGATGATTTGGATCTTTAGTTTTCTGCTTTCTGGGACTGCATTGTAAGACGGAGCGTTGTAACCACATATCCTGGGAGTGAAGTAAGTGGTCGCTTACTCACAGCAAATCTATTAGCACAGGAATGATGGCGCTGCTGAAAAATCTGACAAAACAATTGGTTAATTTTACAAATGATAATGATTTTTTTTAAGGCAGTTGGACCCCTCCGGGCAACCAAAATATAGACCACGGTAAAACGTCATGTCACAAGAGTTCATAAGTCTGTGATGCCTTTGGTCGACAGGACAGCCGGCCACATTTTTTAGTGCGACGCTCATGTCTCAGGTTACGCTGTAGCCCGAGCCAAGCAGCGGCCTGAGACCACCCTTCAATTAATCTTACCCTTGTAGCGGCTTATAATTTGCCATTACAAAAGCCATTAAACCTGGGGGCCTGATTCTGAGCTCCGGGGACTGCTTTGGGAGGAGGGGGACGGGGATCGGACAGACCTCCAGTTGGCCCCTTGGACCCTGGACGAGCCCCCTTCTCGAAAAGAGACAGGTACTTAAAAACAGGGTGAAAAGATCACCTTAAAGAAAACAAGGATGATTAATGGGGAAAAATGAGGGCCCTTTAGGTTGCTTTCATCTGGGTCTGATTCAGACCTTCAGTGAGCCATTAACCCAAAGGACAACTGTCCACCAGCGGCCTGAGAAATGAATCCACCGACGCCCCGTCCAGACTAATGATGCACCGGCGCAAAAGTTGAGTCACTGATGAACATTTGGAGTCGAGGAGGTTTTTTTTTTTGGTGAGGGTGGGGTGGGGGTTGTGTGTGTTTCCTCTGAAATCCACTGATCATCTGTGATTCAGTAAACAGATGCTGATAACGCTCCTGATGTTGAAGTTCACATCCTGCATGAGAACACATCCGGCGATTTTTCCATAAATCTGATCACTAATACAGAGATATTTCATATACAGCAAATAATGTAACTCACTTTTATGGGGCCAAGTAGGACGGGCGGTGTCAGGACAGATCTCCGTCATGTGGATCACAGAGTCAAGTCATGTAAAATGTCTGATTTAAACAAAGAAGGACGTTCAGGTGACGACTGAACTCTCCACAAACATGTGTTGTAAATACTAGTTTCCTGGGAACCTTTTTGGTGCTGCAGCTCAGGAGGCCATCCAGGGTTTGGAGGGTCGGTGGTTTGATTCCTCCAGGGCTTGTTTCAAATTGTCCTGGATGAATCATCAGTGTGTGAAAGTGTGTGTGTACAGTGGAGAAACGCTATATACGTGGGATGTGGGATAAATGTGAATGTGGCTAAGTGCAGCTTCCTCATCTACATCCCGTCTCTGCCTCATGCAGTTATTGCAAATACACCCATTGCAGCGTTCAGAAACCAATTAGTTAATCAATTGATAATTTACTCTATCTGACAAACATGAGTAAGCAGCATTTAAAGGAGGTTGAACAGAGACATGAAATGTAATCACTAATCAACCACACAGTAACATTGTTTTCAAACTAAAGATCAATAGTTTTTCCAAAGTTCAAAGAGCAGTAATGAACTTAATTTGCTTCTCACCTTCTCCAGAGCTGCCTGCAGTGGAAGCATCATCATCATCATCATCCACATCCTGAAGCATCAACCTGTTAGACGCGCGTACCATGATGGGCTGCTACCTCTGTGCACGGTGACGCTGTAAGTCCACTGACTTCATTGAGGAATAAATGTAGTTAGCATGTGTCGCTCATGTTCTGAATCTGCCAAGACAGCTGGACGAACTGATGGAAAAAACAGATTTCAAGATGAGTGAATCCAAAACCAGTCCTGAAGTGTGTTTTTATACTTACAAAAACTGAGACAGTACTCTCAGCACTTGACACACAGAATGTTTTTTTGTGCTAGCTCATTAATTTTATTGTTAAAATGTGCAACATACATAAAAGAAGTGGTCGACACCCTGAATTTTCTACCTGTAAATCTGTAAACACCTAGCTACTGTTGCTCACATTTTGCAGAAAGTGGTATGGCGGATGGTCTCCCTCTGATTTAGGCGTTAGCAGTTACCTCGTCACGCGGCCTTTCTAAAGGTGGGCATAAATAATCCGGAGTTGGGATGGGAAGGCCGCTGCGGCTCCACGGTTCGTGGCAAGTACAAAGCCCACACCTGGCCCCCAGAATGAAATCAAATCTATCCTGAACTCTGTCTCTCCTCTCATTTCGCTTCGCCAGGTTTCCGTGAGTGCGGTTCTGGGTCAGGAGTCAGGAGGAGTGATTTGAGTTCAGGTCACACACAAAGACAGTTTCACACAATAATGTGTTTCAAAGCTGTTGCATCACCGGGATGAAAGGGAGCCACGTTAAAATGCTTTATACGTTCCCCCCCGAAATATATATATATATATATTTATTAGCATCATCGCTAAGATACCTGTATCAAACAGATGAATACTCACCCTGCATCTTGTGAATCATTCATAGCTTACACAGGCCAGACCTTCACTGATAATGCGCAGTAATCACAGGCCATTAAACCACTTTCTATGGATTAACACCCACTGGATCCTCTAAAAGTCCCTGTGTTTTTTTTTAAGGGGATCAATAAACCAATTCCTCTCGGTTATGTTTTCCTTGTCCGCAGCAATCAGTTCAGCGTTGATTAAATCACAGCAAATTATCTCCTTGGGATTTATCTCGCCTAAATTGAGTTTCTTTCACCCTCCTGGCCACGGGAGAGCGGGCAAAGCCTGCTGGGAGAGAGAAATAATCATTCATTAACCTCTGACCTGGAAGGAGTGTCAACTGAGTCACCCAACTGTGCTTTTTTCCCCCCCACCCCCTCCTCCTCCTCCTCCTCCTCCTCCTCCTGCCTGAGTTCCCAGCCAAGGCAAATTGACAATTTTACACGCTCCAGCCTCAAACTTTATTAACCTGCGCCGCGGTTTGATGCAGTCACTTGATCAGCTGGTAGAGCGAGGCCCAGATATCATCGGCGATCTGAAATTCAAAGAGGGAGCTGTTGTTGCATGTTGCTCAGGGTGATCTGGGAGCAGACCAAAGGGGAAACAGTGGGTGAGAGGAGGGATCGCATGTGAAAACATAATTTGATCTTAATTTATAGAGTGCGACGATCTCAAAGGGGACGGTGTGCGTCGTCCCATCTGTCATTGTGGTTTCTCGCTGTCTCTCTGTCTTCTTGAACATCTCGTAGCTGCTGACCCAGTGAGCAGTGTGATGTCTTCACATGGCCACAGTAGGAGTGATGAATTGCCCAAGACCTTTTTTATTTTCTCTGCTGAACACATGGACGTCGTCATGCGTCTGATTCTTTAACATGTTCCCCACTTCAAAAGTGTCCAAACACAAATCACTCTGAATCAGTTTTATCACAGCAAGTGGCAAAATACTGTAACAAGCGAACGTTGTGCAGAATCAGCTCAGCACCTCCCGTCTCGACTCTGCACTAAAGCAAAGCAAAGAAAAGCAGACCACCAAAAAACTGGAAAGCCTCATACATATGTTTCTGCATAAAACTAACAAGTCTGGAAGCCTTAATGCCAATTTATATGCACCGAGCCTCACAGCAACACCACATATTTCATCGGCCGTGCAGCGGTGAGACAGAAAAAAGCAGAAATCTGAACCAGGAAAGGTATTTTCTCTGACTTTAAAGGCATTGCCCCGGCTATCGATTGTGCTGTCGATGTGTAGTCGTGTGATATGAGTCATAACGCTGTTTCTGTCCCCCGCACGGTAGCAATAAACACAACCAAGCTGCCCCGAGATCTTTCCCTCTGACATTATTAGGAGCTACAACTGTGTGAGACTCAACACGGTGTAAAAACAAACCAAATGTCAGCACCGCTGCCCAAGTGCCTCTGCTATAGCCAACAGCAAATGTAATGAAAGCTTGGAAGGGTCTGTTAGTACGCCGCTGACCTTTTATATATTTATTGTTCTCCTGACATTTCTCCAAGATGGAGGAGGTGAAAAACAGAATGAGGTGCTAAAGCAGAAATCAGGATTTTCAACTTCCACCCACCCTCCGCTCCCCCCTCTCCCCCTCCCTCCCTCCCCGTTAGGGAATGACTTTCATCGATCCAAACTCTTGGACTTTACGAAGGGTCGATGCTCTGTGATTGCCAACACTAACTAACTTGCGGCTGCTCCCTCTATAGACACGATACACTTTTATTAGCTTTTGTGTCACTGTGGTGTTACTTGAGAGTGAAAAGGAGAAGAAAACGCTCCTGCCCACTGCTCTCCTCTACTTTCTCCTCCAGAACAAAACAGCGAACATGAAATTGGTTGGTGGTTTTCTGGAGTTTACACACAGTGACTCTGACAACTCTGTAGAGCAGGTTTAGAAAAGAAAAACATGCTAATGAAATGAAACGACTATTTAAACCCAATAAAGAAACAGAGTTTGAGTTCTCAACTTCCCTCTGACAGCCAGTTTCTGCATTTCTGGGGTTTACAGCGTTTACACATTTAAACACATTTTCAAGGCAGGGCTGTTTTAGAGACAGACATCACACATGCCATCTGAGATAACTTTGGGAGATTAGGTGTACTGACCTGCCTCAGATCGGCTGTAAAACATCTTCGTTTGCAGAACATCCAGTTCTGAAATTTTTATTTTGCATCTTGTTCCAGAGCTGCATCTCCATAAAATCAACTGACATGGATTCGCCACTGCTACAGTGTCCGGCCTGGAGGAAGCAACAACTGAAGTCAGCAACTAACGCAAGGTAATGTAGGCTGTTTGTAATGTTTCCAAAATAAAATTATTATAGGAAATATCAGCTGAAAGGAAAATCCAAGGAAACAGTTACAGTAGAATCCGAATCTGAATCCTCTCTGAATTTCTACCATGTATAAGTAACCAGATTTACAGTACGTCAGTAAACGCCTCATGTCCGTCTGCCTGTGGGTGCTCGGCATTCAGGCTCTGAGAGGAAGTGATCTAGCGTGAAAGGGGGAAACAGCTGCTTAATAATTCAGGATGCTGAGATTAAAAAGTGAATTTGCCGGGCGCGTTATTAAAAGGCGGCGTAATTACTTCAGAACTCCATGTCACCGCTTCAATAAGAGGAGCCTAATCTGGTTACTGCCAGCTCAGCTGTAATTGCTGAAGATGAACAACGCCTTGCACACAAAGAGAGGGTCCGAGCACACAAAGCCCCCCCCCCCAACACACACCAGATTCAATAAGAAAAAAAAACCTTGGATGATGATAACTGGGACTCTTTGATACTACATGTAGAAATCACAGTGTGTTTGTGTGTTTATCTATATGCGGGGGTGGGGGGGTGCACGTCTGGTGATCTCATTCTCTTGATGTATAAGTCTTTTACAGGAAAACGGAGCTCCGGCCAAAAGCACAAAATGTATAAAGTTCACAGAACAAGTTATATTTCCAGGACACTGTAGGATTAATTTAATTTTCAGTGCTAGTAAGGCTTTTGTTTGTTTTGAGAGGATGCTGGCGTGTAATATTTTGGAAGTGAGCTCATCAGAAGTGCATCGCTCAGGTTGAAAGCTTTCCTTTGGCCTGACCCCGTCAAATCAACAGCGTACGTGTGTTAGTGTGCATCCATATTGGGACTGGACTCCTTCCCTCCACAGGCACTCCATCACAAAACAGAGGGAGTTGCTACCAGATGGTTAAACAAACACATCGCCCAACTGCCCATAACTCAAATCCACTTAGCACCTTCTTGTCAACATGTCTCTCACTCGTTCAGTACCTCTCCCCGTCCACCTCTGCGTATGCAGAAGAGAGGGGAGGTGAGAGGAAGGAAGGAAGGAAGGAAGGAGGGAAGACAGGAGGGGGAGAGAGAAAGAAAATAATGCGGAAATAATGAGAATCGGCAAGAAATTCCTGGGGGGTGTGTTTAATTTTAATCACCAAGACTATCCATCCTCAGTAGCTCTCATCTCTCCTCCCCTCCCCTCTCCCCTGTAAGTGTATTGAAATGAGGAGGAACAGCGAGAACCTGGAGTGACAGCACGTGTAAAGGTCACGGAGACAAAGTCCAAATGTGATGTTTGACTTGAGCTTTTTTGAGAGCTCTCGGGGAGGCGCCCAGGACTTAGGCCAGGGGTTAAGAGTTTGTAGGTCGTCGGGTCACACGATTTTCCCTTTTCCCTTGGCCTCATCGCTGTGCTTAAAACCTCAACGGTGTACTTGAGAGGGTAATTTATTATCCACGTCGCTGTCCAGCTTGGACAAGGAGTTTGAGGCGCTGAGAATTAGGTTTTCCCACTTCTGAGGACAAAACATCTTCTCTCTGCTTTTTCACAAGACTTAGCTGGTTGACTAAAGCGTCCAGCCTTGGCTGCGTGCAATGTGGCCTGACTTAGAGTAAAAATGCTCATAAATTGATTTGGTTGTTTTCTCTAATCAAACACTGGACTGTAAATGCATTACCTTATGTTGTTCCTATTGGTCATCCTGTGAGCGTTTATCTTCTCCTGATTAATTCAGGATTTTTGTTATGATTTGCATGACGTGTTTATCATGAAGGCGCTCAGCCAAAGTGCATTAACAGTGTATTTTTAGAGTGAGCATCAGCCAAGAGAGATTAACTAAATTCTTACTTCTATTCGCCTTTTTCTTTCTTGTTTTTTCTTTCTTTTTTTATGACAGCACACTTTTGTTTTTGTTAATGATTTATCTCCTGAGCGTCGTGACGGAGGCGTCCTGCTCCGGTATCTCTGCTGTGTCGATTGCACAGCCTCGCAAGCGTCTCAGCGCAGGTGAAAAGGTGAAGAGATAAGCATTATCTCCGACACATAATTGTCAAAGGCATGGATAATTGACATGCATGCCACCGATGTCCAAAAGTTAGGCCGGGCTGATGACAGCCAAACTGCATTTGGCCCCTGGAATGCACAGAGGCTGTTCTCAGACATCTGAACATCAAACGGCGCTCAGCTCTGTCAATCTAATAGCCCTGGATATGGGATTTATTGGCTCTCACAGGCCAAAAGAGAGACGAGGGGCGAAAGCAAAACCAGATTTTCTCTCCCATATCAGTTTCTCCTCTGTCAGTCATGCTCTTGTAAGAGTGCTCAGGAGAAGAGGCGTGTTATGTGTTGCTTCAGATTAGCAGGATTAGATTGTGTTTGTGTGCATGTTCCTGTGAACGGCTGCAGAGTCTGGAGAGAGAGCGACATGAAATAACAAAAAAGAAATAGCATACAATAACAACGCACTTTACTAATAACCACAGCGACTGTGTATGTTTACTGCAAGCTGCGTTCGCTGAAAACCAAGCAGCTGATCACAAATGTTTTCACTTTTACGTCGACATCTTTCCAGCTGGCCAACGTCTACATTTCTCTACACTCTACACACTCGCGATCCTTATTCCCTTCCTCAATAAATCAAGGAGCTTCTTACGTGAACTGCAATGTTGAGCATTCGAGAGTAGTGTGCGATGATGATGGGTAAAATTTGCAAACTATTTCGCACAGGGGATTTATTGATCATCTTGGTGGGTCTGGTGGGGTTGGGGTGGGGGCGAGCTCGTGTTGCACATAGCAGAAATGGGCCGCACTCTCGAGTCATTAAACTTTATTCTCTGAGACACAAACATGAGCCGCAGGGCAGGCGGGGCAACAAAGTTTGTTGCTGATGAAAACGAATGACAGGCGGCCGAAACTCGGGGGAAGAAAAGTGGAGAGCGGGGCCAAAAGCCGAGGACACGAGTTGGGCTCGCCGTCCTCCGGCTTTGATAAAGACGAGGTTCTCATGGAGAAGGATGAAACCAAGAGGAGTTCTATTTATCTCTGTTAGCCCTCTGAAAAACTCCCTGTCCCTGCTTAGATAGCCCTGCCAATGCGCCATGATGTCATCCCCCTGGCGTGCAGTGATTGATGCATCCTGGCTGCCAGCTCCACGCTCGCAGGAGGCGGGGGAGACAGGGGGTGGGGGGGGGTAGGAGGTCGAGGCGGGGAAGGGGTGAATTTTCCACAGATAGAGACATCCAAATGTGAACGGAGCACAGCGTGGGGTCAGTTCAGAGCTCGGGCCAGAACGCCTGCATACCTGCAGCACTGTGCTGGTTTTAGTGTCCTGGCTCCCCACGGTCGGTCAGTTTTGATGTTTCAAAAGCGTTCACGAGCGAGGAATGATGGCACTGGTTTTGCTAGCAATGGTTTGATGGAGACGCAATGGGGGGGGGAAAGGCCCGGCTCTGATTATGTACGTCAACTCCATCTTCCCCTCCGAGTTCTGTTACATATCAAGGGCCCACGGAAGAAGGGAGGGAGCGGAGAGATGGAAGGGGTTATTGTGAGTGGAAGAGTGAGTGTTTCACAGATAGTCGTGGAGACGTGCTGAGATGAACTCAACAGGGAGCACCCTTCCTCTTGTCAGTTTGCCAGGTTAGTTCTGGGGCTTTAACGGCTCTATCATACGCTCTTTCATAATATTTCACAGTTACTGGTGCCCAAAGGGAGACGCAGCCTCCTCCGGCCCTGAAATAGCTCATTTCCATCTGTGTCTAGTTTTTTTTTTTTTTTTTTTCAGAAATCAAGGAATAAAAATTCTCAATTCTTTATAGCTTGTAACTCAGATTTTTTTTTCCAGTCAAGCATGTAAATACAGGAGAGGAGGGGAGGGTCGCTGGAAGTGCCACATATAAACATAAACCAACCGCTCAATGGAAGAAGCAGCTGCTCAGACTGCTGCAGCCCCAGAGCTGGATCCTGCATCGAGCTGCAGCTTTTGTCTGAAATCACCCCAAAAAAGCAAACATACAGCTTCATTTGAAGTGTTTTCCCTGATTATATTTGTATTTATTGTCATTATTTAGCAGAAGAAACACGAAAACAACTCAGCTCCTCATCAATGTGACTTTTTAATGGCACGTTTCCCAGAGGTGGTCATTATTACCTCTGGATCAATATCATTTAAAAATAAACATCCGCGCTGACGTAAAGTCAATGATCCTTCACTGAATGTGTAAATGAGTAAACACAACCTCACGCTTTCCTGCTCACTATTGACAGATTCACAATTAATTAGGGCCTGTTCTCTGTCCTCTCCATTACAGGATTACAGAGAGGGTTTTTTTTTCTTTTCAGACTTAAATGTGCTTCTAGTTTACTTACAACTGATTATCACATTTGGTTTAGTTTATCACTTGAACACATTTTCTGTTCTCCACCCTCTTTCAAACAGCCCAATGTTGCAGAGTTAGAAATAAGATCCTTATAGTTTGTCTGTTGATGCAACATCTGCTCATTTAGTCTTATTTTGAAAGCACTGATAAATTGTCGATAATCACCTTTATTAATACCAGTATCAGCTGAGATTGTGAGGAAAGATGACATTAAGAAAGTTCAAAATTACACTCAAAAGGAAGAATAGATATTTTAAACATGACTTCACATCATCCATGTAACTACGGTGGCCCTGAGAGCTCAATACACTGCAGCCTAAAATACATGCAAACACATACACATACTGCAAATCAGTTCAACAACGCATGATCTTCTCTCTCCCTGACTTCCCTGGCTTTTCACTTGAAAAGTCACAATTGTGCACTGAACTGAACTAGTCTGAGCCAGGTGCATCACTTTTTAGTGTCCCCTGGAAACACTTAGGTTGTTGCAGCGTTTTGAGCCAAATAAGCTTCATGTGGTGGATTTCATATGCTGCTCTGCTGCGTCTCCAGTCATATCAGACGTGTCCTTTCAACGCTCTCTTTCTGGTTGTCGTAGGATGTGTTGTTTACTTGTTTGAATGAAAATTTCTCCTTGTAGATTATTGTATCTCTGCGCACATGACTCACAGACTTTTTATGACAGAGCTCTCAAACTATGACACAGAGCATCTTTATTTGTCCACTATGTAGTTCAGTGTCTCCAACTCGTCCGTCTCTGTCACATAATTCAGTTGATGATGTTTAATACGAAGATTTTCTCTGTTATAAACCTGTCACATTACTGCAGTAGGTTGAGTGAACGCACTCAAACCAGTAAATTGATTGCACATCCAAATGAATGACATGTGTGCAGATGCAGATGCAGATGTTTGTGCTGGCACCTCCCTCAGTGTTACTCATCCGCTGTCTTGACATCATAGTGATAATACTGTTGTTTACTTGAGCAGTAGCATTGTGTATTTTATCACGAGTTGTGTGACTTCAGATAATGTTTTAATTACACACTGCTGCAGAGTGTGTCTGTGTCTGTGTCTGTGTCTGTGCCTCTGCAGGTATTTAATATGTTTTAAGTGTGCTTGTTTGTGTGCTTGTCCGTGTGTTGACGATGCAAGAGCTGCTTGCACGCGTGTCAGAGGGAAAGGTGTCCACCGCTGCACAATCAGTACCGGCCCCTGCTCCTTTTCACTGTGGTCCGGCAGCTGAGACTGAACATGAGGCGCAGGGAATTGAGGTGCATTGATCTGTCCTCTGCAGCGTCTCCCTGGACTGGTGAAATCATTAACCTCGCTGGCACAGACACAGGAAGCAACAACAGAGTATCTTTGAGAGGTTAATTAAAAATAAAAGCGCAAAAGGGGAGGGGTGGAGGTAAGGTGTGGGGTGTGGGAGGTGGGGTGTGGGGAGTTAGGGGGGCTATGGATGTATTCACCAGGGAAAAGTGTACTCACTTCCAAATGAGCTCACTCCGGTAGCCGAGTGGAAACGTTTGCATAAGGAGTTCCTGCTCTGTCTTTGCTGGTGTAACAGACCAATCAGGTGAGCTCAGGTAGAAGCTGCTAAACCTAAGTGACTGTGTCTTTTAGGAGGCAACTCGTTAAACTACAGCAGGTTTTAAAACCATAAATTAACCAAGAACTAATTGGGACAAGCTAATTTCTTGAGCACTTTCAGATCAACCAATCAGGTGAGCTCTCATTGGCTAAACCTGATCATCTGATGTTGTTTTACATGTAACAGCATTTATTTTTATCAGTTTAAATGATGGCCTTAATGCCGTGGCGTTAAATGAGCTGTGTAGATTTTCAACTACTCTGCATCCAAGTGGGAGCTGTTAAATAGCTGAGGAGAGTAAACACGTCAAAGAAGCAAGTTTATCATGTGAAACTATTCTTGTGGTTCACTGAAGATCATGTGTGTCCAGTATCTGGCCAAAAAAACATAAACCTTATGTTCCACCACAGAGCAGATGAAAAACAAGATTATCTTAATGTCTACACATACAATAACTTTCAAAACAGGAGCAATAACAGTCGGGGGTCCAGACGTTATCCAATCAAGTGTCATTCAGCTGAGAGACCTTCAGCATCTTGTCTCGCTCCCAGCGGCGGTGACAGGCTCCAGACAAACAGCAGCTGATGTTCAAACGTCAATAAGACGTCAGATCAGCCCTGCATGATGAGGTTTGCGAGTCGCCATCGATAAGAGCAGCGCTGAGAGATTTTGGACCGGGACAGTGACACAAAGTGAACCCAACATTTTTGGCAGAGCTGGTCGACGGCGGCGGCTCGAGCTCTGCCTGAATTCATACATTGTTTATGAGCGCGTTATTGAAAAAGTCTCATTATGTTCATCAGAGAACTACTGGGACCAGTGTTTCTTTGCCCAATATTGTGTACAGTACGAGAGGCATTATTTAAGAAGGCACTTCATTGGATTACATCCACACACAGCAATGAGTTGTTTTATTAGCTCGCTGCTATTGTTTACAGCATAAACAGGTTAGGCGTTTGCAATTGTGTGAAAATGTGATGTGGATCAAGTTGATGGGCCTGTTGAGCAGCGTTATTGCGGTCTGCCGTCCCCGCGAACACTCGGGAAATGATGCTCTCCCCCCTGTCAGCACTGTGAAGCCCCTCTGCCTCTGGATCTATGGGTAATTACTGAGACTCTGCTGACTCAGGACACACACACACACACACACACACTCCCATAACACAAACGGCTGCTGCACACAACAAAGAACTAAGATCAGACACACACATGCTACAGACTGTCAGTGACAGCAGGATGGATTACACTGCACAGGCACAGGCTGCAGAGGAGACTCGGAGAAGTCGTCTTCAGTGGACAGGGCATTAATGATGAGACATGTAAACATCAACAATAAGTAGCAATGAACCAGTCAACGTTGTATTTGTTTATTCGTTACCATGATTTCCCTGATCCTGGATCAGCTCAGCAGGCGAACTAATGAACTTATCTGGCTGCATATGTGCATGGATTGAAGAGGGTGAGATCATGACTCCTTCTGGTGCATGTCGCCCTAATTTAACATTGTTTTTTTCTTTTTACACAGATACAAGTATAGGAACAGAGAGGAGTCAGGAGTCTGTGGTTCTTCTGCAGATATTTAATCTCTGTGTGTCACGTTTAACTCAAAAATCCACAAATTGAGTTGAAGACATTGTATAAAACAGTGACGTTTTCTCTGGGGATAAAAGTTCATTGTCTACATACAATTACAAGCAGCTAATGCAACATCACATTTCATCATATCGACTCATCTAAACTATGAAAACACTAAAGCTCAGTATGTCCCATAATTATAGTTATTATGTCACTTTCCTATTCACGGTACATGTTAGCATTTACTTCACACAGGCTGCTTTACTCAGCACTCAGTGTAACACTTTAAGTGACATTTTGGATTTCCCTTCAATAAATAATTGATCACAAAAAAAGTATTTTTAACATAAACTCTTTCATATTCAAATATTTTCTGAATTGTTTGGAAATAACCGACTTAAAGACAAATATACACATATTTACATAAACATACAAATACAGTTCAAAATGTGTTAAACTCATGAGAACATTTAAAATATCACTCACTTATTAAGTGATGCGATTTCAGTATAGTCAGTGGTTAATCTGGACGTTTGCCAATTTATTAGTCATTTTTATGTTTAATTTTTTACCCAGGATGCAACACACATGTCCCCTCTGATTTACCCCGGGCCACACAGTTGTGACATTCAGGATAAAATACAATCAGAATCAAAAGCCTGTGCACGCCACTGAAAATAAAAGGTCAACTTGACAAACTGCGCAGCTTAGAGACTCCATAATTGGCTTCATAGTTCTTTGGTTTGAGGTCGACACTGTGACCTCCAGCTGTGACCCCCCACCCATTCAGATGTAGCTCAGGTGATATCCCGAGTTCCTTTCCTGCTCTGATAATCGTCTCTGATGTGAAATAACAGATTCAACCACCCACGGGACCTGATGCTGCCTTCAGAGCGACGAAGCCCATCCTGTCTCCGAGATGAAACGATTCCCAGGTTTATTAGCTTCTGGAAATTGGCTTCATTGGAAGGCAGCAAAAAAAAAAAAACAACAGATCATTTGAATACATACCCGGGGTGTCCTAATGTTCATTTCAATGCTGTCACTTAGAAGAGGCGAAGGGAGGGGGGACGGATAGAGCGTATTGTGCCGCTGACAGGATTGGCTTTGTGTGTGATGAATGGGGCTGTCACAGACGGTGACAGGTTTGTGTTCAATACATGTGGATGTACAATACGCTCTGCATCCCGTGACAAGCTGGGAGGCTTTTTGTCCTGATAATCTCCATATCGTTTCATCTCTGGCTGCTTATGGCGGATGTGGTCACTGAGGGGGTGTGCCACGGCCGCCGCACACCGACTGCTGATCCAGTGGAGGCAAAAAAAAACAAAAAAAAAAAAAAAAATGGGACACAAAGTTAACTGATTTGCCCAAGTGTTGCAGTTTTTTTTTCTTGTTGTTTCCAAAGTCACAGAGAGTCTGAGGAAAATGCAAATTGAAGTTTCTTGTTCATACTTGACACTAAAATATATCTGAGGTGACCGGGATCACCTGAATAATACAGGTTTGATTGCACCTGGAGCACTAAATCCACCTTTTAAGGCTGCACACAATGGTATTCAATGGATCATAAATCTTTAAATACACATTAAATATCTCAAATATAAATCCACATCTAAAAAAAATCATGCATACTTTGCATGCAAAAGTAGCTGTAAAGTAAGAGTGTTTACCAGCAAATACCCAGGGCCCTGTATATTTCCATTGTGTTGTATTTCTCTTGTATTCAGTGCGTTGTGACTCCAGGGTTGTTGTTAATGTGGACTCAGGGTCGGTTTCGTAACCTCGTCTGTCATCCCTAAATTTTCTGCAGTTGCGTGTTTGTAATGCACATTAAAGTGTTCACTTGAGACACATGTGTCCACATCTGGATCTGGACACATGTTGGTATAAGACATAAAACTGCACTGCAGGTAGAAATGGCTTCAACATTTCAGAGTTGTGTTGTACTTCTTGTTGTTGAACACTAAACTGACACATAAAAACTCATCTGGCAATCGAGTCAAGAGTAAATAAGAGACAGAAATAAAGCATAGATTATTTTATTTTTTTATTTTTTTTATTTTGTTGTGAGAGAAGGTCAACAACCATCTCCAGGTCTGGTGTGGTGAGTTTGAACCTGCAAACAAGTCAGAGTCAGATTTAAACATATGAGACTCTTAATCTCTTAATCTTGCCGGAGCTTCCTGTTCCTCTTCCACTGGGCTTCAAGTCCAACATCTAAACAATTTATGTTTCTTTTTCTGTCTGCGTGATCTCGATTGTGTGACAGTTGTTTCTAAGAAAAAATCAAGAAATGAAGCCGAACTCGTATTTTGTGGTGTTTTGAGCCGCAACACATTTAAATAAATGGGACAAACTTCAGCTTTATTTTAGATTAAACCAGTTCAGTTTGCATTTGTTTGCTTAGTTTCATATTGATGTCACCTGAAAGAGAGAAATAACAGTAAATTCAAATTCAAACTTTATTTATAAAGCACATGTCATGCACAAGGCAGACTCAATGTGCTTCACAACAGATGATTACAATACAATTAGAACGGATAATCAGTCGTAAAGTGCAAGTGGTAAGATGGTAAATGTACAAATAAACAATGTCAATCACATCGCACACTGTAGAGCTAATAAGACAAAGCTTTCTAAAAATAACCATTTTATTATTAGATGATTTACAATAATTAAAAATTAAAAAAAAACACAAAGATGAAACTTATATATACAGTAAATATATATATATATATATATATATATATATATAATATGTAAAGTTAAACAGGGGAAATGTGGAAATTTATTAAAGTGTTTCTGCTGCAGGAAATCAACTCATGGAG
Organism: Caranx ignobilis; assembly: GCA_021432705.1. Classification (NCBI taxonomy): domain Eukaryota; kingdom Metazoa; phylum Chordata; class Actinopteri; order Carangiformes; family Carangidae; genus Caranx; species Caranx ignobilis. Next base: position 22,791,353 of record MU269981.1, read on the forward strand.
GAAGTGACTGTCTCCCTGCAGTTTGTATTTATGCAGCCTTTAAAAGGGAGCAGGGAGGAGCAGGGGAAACGTTACAGTGGAAAAAAGTTCAAAGCAGATCAGTTCGTCATAAATCCATTTCAAAATGTTTATATTGTTTGGAAATTGACAGCCGACTGTTAAAAGTCAAATACAGATCGGTGTAACGTTGCAGGAAAGAGATAAACGGACTGGATGAAGTTTCCTTCGGCTGCTAAACACAAAGGAAAACAGTTTGTCTGTTGGTTTTAAGAGTCAAAATCAGTGTGACGCTGGTTTGGAAAAGAAAAATAAATAAAACAAAGCTTTGACAGTCAAAAAAGGACGCAGGAGTTTTCCTCCACGGATTCATTGCTCACGGTTTGCGATGGAGTGTGAGCCTATTCTTAATATTTATGAACTACAGTGACAGACTAAGTTATGGACACAGATCAGGGCCAAGACCTTGCTTAGTGTTTTCACTCCCTTAATATTTATGCTTCCTGACAATTTTTTTTTTTCCTATTTCTATTTTTCCTGTTTTCCTCTCCATTAAAATACCTCGAGCTGAGAAATGAAGGAGGACAGGACAGGAGAGCTTCAGCTGAGAGAGGTGCCTTCTGGGAAAAGTTGTGAAAGTTTTAAGGCAAAAAAAAAAAAAAAAAAAAAAAAAAAGTGACTGACTCATTAAATATCATTGTTTTTTATTCTGTCACATCTTTTTTGCTTTTGTGGGGGGTTTGCACCAGGCCGGCCTCTGACATCTGTAACGCTTGAGCCTAATGGTTTGAACTTCCTGCACATTATCATGATTTGAATACCTCAGGACAAAAGAGAAAAAGCGAAAGAAAAACGAGAGCAGCGTCCTCCAAGAGAAGCAACTTCAATTTAAATCTTGTGTGAAAAATAGAAGGCAATAATAATGATTTAACAGCTGGCTGCAAACATGCACCCAGGCTCCAGTAACTGCTGCGCTGCACCTCGGCTGAATCTGCACTCGACGCTTTAACGGCTTATATTTCACCTGTGTTTGAACGCACCTCCATCACTCCACCGGCACAATTAAAGGCCAAACAGCATCAATAACCTGTTTGCCAATATAACTCGGAGTGTTTGTTTTACCCTGCTGAGGTGTGAAGAAGTTCCTGCATCCATCCAGACGATTCACACCTTCACATTAGAAGATGTGTCATAAATACATTGACTCTTATTTCATCAGCCTGGAATGAGGAATAAATCTCACCGAGCTGTTTCAACTTTTACCTCAGCCTCTATTTATAGCATCACACATACACTGCACTGAACGTTGTGTTCAAAAGCGTCAGAAAAAAGTGCTTTCTCTGAACCCAGATATGCTCAAATGCACTGAAGTGACAGTTCGTGTGTAACGAAGCAGGAGACACATGATAGTTAATTTTAAACCTCCCTAGTATTTACAAGTAATAAACACTTAACAAACTATTTATAACAGACAGTTACAGTGTGGTTGTAAGGAGATATAAAGATATGTAAATGTTGCGTTATTTGACAAAAAGTGACACATGAGCAACTCCTCCTGTGAGGAATTAATCCAATGATTAATCCAATATTCACAATAATATGAAATATTAATTACTTGTTTATTATGTTTAAACCTATTTTATCACATGCGCTGGGCAATAAGATGTGGTTCATGGAAGAAATCTAGTAGATGAAATTAAAGTTAAATAATGATATTCAGGGGCGTCATGTAGCTCACTGGATTGGGCAGGCGCCCCATATACAGAGGATGTAGTCCTCACTGCAGCGGCCCTGGTTCGAGTCCCTCAGTGGCCCTTTGCTGCCTGCATTTCATTCACCCTCTTTGTCTCCCCATTTCCTGTCTCTCCCTGACTGTCCTGTCAAATAAAGATGAAAAAAAAAAACAAAACGAAAAATGCTTTAAAAAATGTATATGTATGTATTAATATCTAGTTTTTGAATTTGCAAGTTCAACAGATTCAAACATCACCGTCACCAGTGCTTTAAAACCGACGTAAGTGTGTATTGTGTTTTTTCCACACATTTATTATTACATGTGATTGTCTGAAAATTTGAGACATTGAAAACAAATCGGTTACGTCACCTTGAGAAAAGCAGCAGGTTCATCAGAGGAAATTATTGGTATCAGCCGCTACAAACCAAACCCAGCTAAATAACTGGTGTTGATCCGTCTTCTGATTCGCTCTTCACTGACACAAAGTTAAAGGTCCATTCAACCAGGAGACCAACATGTCCAGACAGAGACCAAGAGATAAACTCTCATCATCTTCTAAATCTTTTAAATTCTGGACGTTTCCCACCGCGGTCGTCGTCTAAATTATACACCGAGCTTTCACCCTTAGCCTCGACTTTAGTAGAAGATAATAGACTACAAACTCAATCAGTTCATGTCCTCATGGGGATTAACTCAACTTTCATCACAATCACATCTATAATGTTCCCTGGACATGAGCTCATATCCTGATTAAAAGGCCAAATAAGATCATGTGCATCTTTATATCAGCTCACAGAGACACCACAGGGAGGGTTACTGGGCCCATGCAGGAAGTAATGGGTTTGTGTTTAAAGCTGCTCTTATCCAGAGTTTGATGCTTTTGATTATTTAGTGTTTCTAAATTAGACAAAGATAAGATATTGATACGCATCAATAACGGAGGGTTTTCACCGAGCACCTCCCGAGTCTCCTCTGACACAGTGTTGTGGTTGGAACAGTCGACAAACAGAAACCTCTGCTCCCAATGACATCACATTATTGATGGGACTTTAAGTAAAAGCACTCCTTGTGTTCTTCGTTTGACCCAATTAAGCATCATAAGTCTTCGCTGTGTATGTGTTGTTGCCTGTATGTGTGTGTGTGTGTGCTTCACCTTTTGGAGGATTTGCTGAACTTGCCAAAGCGTGACGTTCAGGAACACGAGACCCCGAAAAAGGAAAAAAAGCGTACGCCTCTGCAAAGTTCTGCCTCTCAGCCCTGGATATGTACTTATCCTAAATATTGTTTGACCTTCCCAGTGCCCGGCTATTACTCTCATGTGAGCCCCCCTCCCCCCCATGTCACCCCTCCTCACCCCCCCTCCCTCCCTCCTCTCCTTCTTTTTCCACAGATGGATTTTTTGTTGCATTAATCCCACAGATCAGGTGGGTTTTGTCAACGTGTTAAACTTTAATACTTTGGGTCATTTATCTTTACGGGCCGAACCCGGGGTCTGTCAGCGACCAGACGAGCTATTTCCTCATTTGGTTTGGGAGCAAAGTGGCGCAGGAGAGAGCAAAGGAGTTGGAGGAGGAGGAGGAGGGAGGGAGGGTGGTGGTGGTGGTGGTGGTGGTGGTGGCGGTGGTGGTGATGGAGTGGAGTGAATTGGAGTGGTGGTTGTGGAGAGGAGGAGAAGGGAGGGGAGGGGGTGTTTCTGCTGCTCACCACTTAATGAAATCCTGATGTGAGGAGGGAGAGGAAGACTTGGTGGAGAGGAGGGGGTGGGGGGTGGGGGGTGGGTGATCCTGGAGGTCAAGGCGCCACACCATCCCCAGGAAAAGGATGGTCCTCCAGAGAGGTGGCTTCACTCATTCGCTCACTCACTCGTTTCTTTTCTTTCACTTTTCCTTTTTTTTCTCCTCTCTGCTCGTTTGAAGGAGCAGCTCAGGCTTGGACGTCGTCGACGTCGTTCTTGTTGCCCCTGCCGCCGTCACCGTGTTGTGGCCCTCCCTCATTACCTCTCGGACGCTGCATCAGGGACTCACCGGGCGCCCAAGTGGACAAGGATAGAATTGCAAGTGATTAATTTGGCGAGAGCTCCCCGGGAAACGTGCTGCGCTCACACAGGCATTTGTCTTCATTTGCCAAGATATGTACAGTCAGTGACATGAGAAGATAGGCCCCTAGAAGCCCACAGTGGAGTCCATGTTTTATTTTTTCACTCTAATCTTGGAGAACAGTTCATGCTCCAAAAAAAAAAAAAAAAAAGAAAATCTGAGTTGCTCTTGTTCACACGTTACTGAAACACAACTGTTCTGGGTTCATTTAACAGCTGAATCTGTGGAACAAATGGACAAATGATGAGAGTCATGATCCTGCTGCATTCGCTTGTGTTGCCTGTGCAGGGACGAGTGGAAACTCAGTGGTGTAACTGCACCATATAAATACAAGTGTAGACAATTAAAGAGTGTATTAATTAATGTTGTGTACGTGCAGGTATCATCAGGAACAACATGCAGCAGCACTGAAGCCGGATGAGAACAAACTGAGATTTATCTGCCTGTTGTGAGCAAGTTACATGTGAGTTTACTACACGTCATGACAGCTGGGATGTGTGAGGTCTGTAGCAGATCTGAGGCTAAATGAAAATGAAAATGTCTGATATCGACTTGAAACTGCTGATATATAATATATATGATATAGATTCATGTTCAGGTCTAATGAGGTGAAGTCAGGATGTGACAGAACAGAGGTGAAGTTTTCTTCACTGAATCATCGACAGCAACTTGAAGGTTTTAATGAAAACACTATGGAAGTAGATCAACCAATCAGAGCTGATTATTTTTCATTATTTCACCTTCTTGATTATGATCAGCTGTGAACTGCACTCACTCTCTGCTCTCCGCTCTGTCCCGTCCAGTCGTCGTGTTGTGGTCGTTCCTGATCACAGAGCAGCTCAGCAGCAGACTCCCATCATCACCTATAAATAGATCAAGGCCACGAGCACAGTGTGTGTGTGTGTGTGTGTGTGTGTTTTGACAAAATGCTGAATAAGGAAAAAAGCTGCTCTGTGACTTAGTATGTCTCACTTTGAATTTCTAATCCTCCTAAAAATAGATGGTAAACAACAACAACAACAACCAGAGTCTCCATCACTCTATCATTGAATATTTATTCATATTTACAAAAAACTGAACCTCTTTACTAATGTTTGTAATGTTGTAAAACTCAGCCCTGCATTTACCTTTTAATACACACACACACACAAAACACACACACACATGAAAACAGGATGTTAAAGTAAACCCACAGATTTAATCATTTCCAGTATTAATGTAATGTTCTGTATCTGTTACAGCCAATAATAATATAATTAGCATCATGTCATTGGTCATTTTAATTGCTTTTTGTGGAGGGGGTGGGAGTTTTTGGCTTTGGGCTACAACCACACACACACACACACACAGAGTATAGCTCCACTGTCTGGTATCAGATTCCACTCAGTGGACTAATTACATAATAATGAGGCTAATCAAGAGTCAAGCAGCAGAAACATTGAGCCTCTGTGCTGTAATCCTGCTTTAAGCCTCCACCTCTCCTTCTTTATGGACTTAAATAGGCCCCAGTGGGCCATTACAGAGGATCGAGGACGACCACAGTCCACTCTCAGGAGAGAGAGAGGGGAGGGTGTGTGTGTGTGTGAGATCTCCGGCCATAGAACTAAAATGAGGCTGCAGAGGTCTGCAGGAGTTCTGGAAAGGACTCTGAAACACTTTGCCGTTATTTATCTGGGAGTCTCTGCAGACCTGCTGCTGTGAGCCCGTACGGTTCAGTGTGTGTTAAACAGAGGAGACACGTTCAGTGGGTGGTGGTGGATCAACACTGTGGAGCCGCTGCACTGCAGACACTCATCCACTTGGTGCATACATACATGAGGGAAACAGTTGGGGCGCGCTTATGTATTTATCAAACGTCGTCTGTGGTGCTGTTGTTTAGACGCCGGCGGAGACAAGAGGTGACAGTTGTATAGTAGCAGGACACATGTCAGTCAAACTGTAGGAGACTGGACGGACTTTAAAATCAGACATTAGTCTTATTTCTGTCTTTGCAGCAGATGAGCGTCTGTCCATTTCCTCTTTGGTTTTACAGCTGTGAGTGTGGACAGTGTCTCTGTTGTCTCAAGTGTCCATAAAAAAAAAAAAAACAAGTGTTTCCAGTGTCAGTCCGATGTGGCCTGTTCAGAATGAGAGTCTGTTCTCACTAGTGCATGTTGAGGTTTGAAGCAGATCATCATTATTATGATTATTACTCACAGCCTTCCTTCATATTGGAATAATCGTTTTGGGTCCAAGGTGAATTTGTTGCCCGTCTCTTCAGTGAAAATCTGCTGCTTTAAAAGTGACACTTTCACTATTTGCTGATATTTTATTGACCTGGTGATTTGTATGGAGAATAAAGGCAGTAATGGAAATGATAGCTGCAGCTCTGGAGTCAGGTTTGAGCTTAAACACACACACACACACACACACACACACACACACACACGCACACACATAATTTTTAAATATAAAACATAAATGTAAAAGCAGAAGGAGCCGCAGCCGCAGCAGCTTCAGCCTCAGTCTGATGGATTTAATGTCTCATACTAATCACAGAAAAACACATCTTCATCTCCTCAGGAATCCGGTCCCCACCAGCTGATGATGATGATGATGATGATGATGACTGTGGTGGTGGTGATGTCATGGGAAGCCTCAGCCAATGAGAGCGCACTGCGTGGTGGTGGAAGAACCGCATCACCTCCACACAGAGTGAGTAAAGCGGCTGGGTGGATGAACACCTGTGCGTCTGCGGTCGAAGCGGCGGCGGTGCGTTCGAGGACAACTCGGGAAGAACAGATCCCCGAGTGTCAACACCGACCCTCCAGTGATTTGATATCCGGCCGGTAACGCGCAAAGACGGACACACACACACACACACGGGGCAGGATGAAGGATGTTGCGCCAAGGCCTCACCATTACGCACGAAAATAAACACAAATATAAAATATCGATAATCAGTTATTATTTAATTTCATCTTATTGGCGTTACACACACATTTTATTTGATTTGTATATTGTCGCTCATCGGCTTCTGTCATTAGAAATAATATTTATTATCTGCTCCGATGACACCAGGCCTGCACACTGACCGAGAGGAGGCCCGTGCAGGTATCAGTCGTGCTCGTGCTGATGTGCCTCATCAACACACACGCACACATACACACACACAAAACACACACGCGCACACACACCCTCATCAGTCGCAGAGTGTGTGTTTTACAGTGGAAACAGGCCGGTTCAGAGTGGAAACAAACACACCCAGGGCGCCCTGCAGCAGCAGCAGCAGCAGCCGCCTCCTCCTCCTCCTCCTCCTCCTCCTGTATCATGTTCTGCTGAGAGGCGTTTACAGCTGTTTTCTTTCATAAGACAGGACGACACGCTGCGCACTGAGAGCTGCCACTTCACAAAACACAGCACGCACGCGCCCAAATGATATTCAGTAAAATATTTATTTTTGAAAGAACTAAAAAAAAAAAAAAAACATCATCATATTATGAGTGAAATCTGCCCAAACGAACCAGAGGCTCACTGAACATCCTCCGTGTTTTTATCCTGCTGTTACATTTATGTAGTTTTTTACATCTCAGATAAAATCTGTTATTTCTGCTCTGAGACCGTCCCTCTGTCTGTGGTGACGTCATGGTGACCTTATCGCCTCATCATTTAATCGTGTATATTTGTGCTGAATATTTGGATTTAAATTAAATTGAACGATGTTTTTATTTGTTGGATTATTGTTGTAGACGTGGACGTGGAGCTTCGGCTCCTTTAACTGTTTGTTTTCTGCAGCAGCAGCAGTAACGCGTTACATCTCTGTAACTAATTACAGCCTCGGGATGATCATGGCAGTGGTTGCACTGTTGACGCTCTGACCGACGCTCTGTGGATTCATTGATTATTGACACGGGGTGTGACCTTCAGCACGTGGACGGCCTGTCTGCTGTTTTTATTTCAAGGTTTCCATGGATTCCGGCCTCCTCTCCTGACTCCTGATGGAGCAGCAGTGGGGTTTAAATGTGAGAGTGTGTGTGATCCTCAGAAAGAAGAATCAAACAGATCTCTTCCTGTGTGCGCGTGCAGCCCGGCAGTGGCTCCAGCAGCTCGGACCTCGGTGCTGATTGGAGGTAAAAGCGAAGCGAATCCTCCAATTAAAACCCTCACGAGCTGATGATTGATGATGTCAGCTGCTCGGCTTCTCATTAACGTTTCAATAAAGAAGAAAGAAAATAATAAAAGGAAAAAAAATAAAATAAAAGCCTGAGTTCAGACCCTGCAGCCCACTGGGCCGCTGCTGACCCGCGGGCTTCACACACATTTTGAGGGTTAATAATCTACAGCAGCGCGCGCCGTGGAGGAGGAGGAGGAGGAGGAGGTGGTGGAGGTCTGCAGGAGTCAATGCAGCTGATCAAATCTATAAAATCTATAAAACTCCCAGTGACATTAAAAGCAGCACAAGTGTTTCCTGTTTCAGAAAAACGTGTTTTTTCATCAAACGTTTCTGTGATTTTTTTTTTTCAAAATAAAAATAAAAACGTGCAAAAATAAGACGTTAATAATAAAAATAAAATCACATCATGCTCCAGTGCGCACGTGCCCTTTGAATGTAAAAGCCTCGAACCGTCAGAGTGAATCAGGATCAGCTCAGCTCGGCTCGGCTCGGCTCGGCTCGGCTCAGACCTGGCTGGCTCCTCGGGTGTATACCTGCTCCGTGTCTCTGTCCCAAACCCAATTCACTCCCACAAACTGCTGCTCGTTATGGAGCAACACACACTCACAGCAGCCACAGAGGTTGGACCTCCAAGGCAGCTAATAGAATTTCCTGCTGTTTTATAACTCTGTCCCTAAACCGGTGTCACCATATGCTGCTGCTGGCGCGAGAGGCGGCTCCGCTGCGGCTTCCTGGGCGGCAGCACGCGGCAGGCGGCAGGCGGCAGGCGGCAGCCACCTCTCCATCCAAATGGCTCACAATAATCTCATTGTTTGGTTTTGTTTATTTTATTTATTTTAAAGAAAATTCTGGTTTTTTTGTTGTTGTTGTTGTTGTTTTTTGTTTTGTTTTTTTTCTCCACCACTGTTTGTTTTATCCAACCTCTGGCAGCAGCTGGTGGCGCGTGGATTGTAGTCCAGATGCTGCAATATTTCAGACAGCACGAGGACTTTGTTTTTACGCACAGAAATGTCTGGTGATTTTTTTTTTTTTTTTTTAATCCCCATATTTAACACTAATTTTTTTTTTGTTTGTTTCCATTCAAACAAACATATTTCACACCTCCCTGTTTTTTATTCCAGCAGATCCAGACTGCACCTTTCGTTCCTGCCTCGTCTCTGACTGTGAGCTGCTGCAACGAAATAAAGCGCCAAACCTGTCAAATCTCACACGCCTCAAATAAAAACAAGTTGTTTCCTCTAAACAAAAACGTACCTGCTGCTCCGCTCCGCGTCCAGCCCGTCTCTCTCTCTCTCCCTCCTTCTCTCTCTCTCTCTCTCTCTCTCTCTCTCTCTCTCTCTCAGTAAAATTCACACTCAGACTCCTGAGCTGAGCCGCAGCTCGGCGTCACCTTTGTTTCACGCTCCCGCATTAAATTACACCGTAACTCGTGGGCTTCACCTGCAGGGACCGGGGGGTCGTGTTGACGCACGCGGCAGGGGGAGAAAAACTCAGCAAATACATTCACATCCTGCAAATTTACACATTTAAAATCTGGAAGGAAAAAAATGTTGCTTTAGTTTCATAAAGCATCTTTCCGGTCTTTCCTCTGTAGAGTGCAGTTCTGTAGGTTTGGCCTGGGTGTAGGCCTACGTCATCACTCTCCACCTGTCGTGTGTTTGATTATAAGACAGTAAGTTTAATAATCTTCAGACTCAGATCCGTAAAATGTCCAAATGTGTCTAAACTGTGTCTGGTGTGCACGACGTTACGCACAACGCTCGATGCGTAATTACGCACCAAAAATCGGGGCTGGAGAGAGACCGTGGTGTTGGGCCGCGGGCGCGCGCCCTCACAACTTTCCCATAATGCAAAGATGCTGGTGGCAGTTTATTTTAATGGCCATCAACTCTCCCTTTCTACAAGTAGAGGAGACCAGCAGAGGGAAACAGATGCATAAACAGTTCAGGAGGCATCCCCCCCCCTCTCTCTCTCTCTTCCTCTCTCTCTCTCTCTCTCTCTCTCTTCCTCCTCTCTCTCTCCTCGGGCAGCAACAGACTCCTCCTATTCCCCACGTCCAATTAGTTATTATGGTCCGGCCCTTTAAGACGCAGCAGCGGGTCAGCAAGTAGTGTAGTGTTTCTCTAATTGAACTTCGCCCAATCAACAATAACTCGTTAGCAGTCGCTTTCTGTTTCTTGCTGCTTTTTCCCCCCTTGCAGGGATTCACCCCCCTCCAGTCTGTTACTTCCTAAAGATCTACATGGAGCTTGGCAGGGGAACTGCGAGTCTCTGAGGGGAATACAGTCCGGCTGCCTTTTGCAACAACGCCCGAAGCATGGTTATTTTGGAGGAAAGCTCTGAGGCGAACTAAAGTTGCGACATTCGGCTTTAAAGTGTCCAAATCCAAGAGGAGGACTCCGAGAGACGCCGAGCACCAGAGGAGACAGCGAGGACGCTTTACACCAGCATTTGAATGAAATAATCAACTTTCTTTCTGTTTTTTTTTTCTTTTTTTTTTCTTTTTTTTTTTTTTTTTTAACTTGTGGGAAGCAGCGATCGATTCTTCGGGACTGCGATGACCTCCAGTAAAGACATGAAGGCAGGTTCTGTGTTGCAGTCCGGCGGCGGCGGCGAGGAGAGGAGACGGGCTCCCCTGGACCAGCTGCCGCCGCCGGCCAACTCCAACAAGCCTTTAACGCCGTTCAGCATTGAGGATATCCTTAACAAACCGTCCGTGAAGAAGACGGTGGCCAGTATCTGTCCGCCGAGGGTGCTGGAGAAAGTCACGGGCTCTAACTCGGCGAGGAACGGGATCACCACTCCCTCCTCGCCGCTGTGCGCGCTGGAGGAGTTGGCCAGCAAAACGTTTAAGGGTCTGGAAGTCAGCGTTATCCAGGCAGCGGAAGGTAAACACTGCTTTTAGCTTCATCAGACACACAGAGTGACTTTAGAAACAGGGGTGAGAGTGGGCAGAGGCAGCTGGGCTTGTTGTGACTTTCAGAGAGTGGACATGGAGGGACAGCTCTGTAGCAAAGTGGAACAGACACTAAACTCAATGCAAATATCACATTGACGCGTTGAAACGTTCATGCAAATGATGTGTAAAGCTCCACATGTGGCTGATACACCGGCCACTACACGCTGTCCAAAGTCAACCAGCCATTATGGCCAAGTGCCTGCAGTCAGTGCCATGCTCAATATAAACACACACGTGGAGTCTGATCTGCTGCAAAAATAATCAGCCTGACTCTCATAATATTTGAGTTTAATTCAGCTCTGGTTGATAATAAAGCAGGAGTGTGTCAGTGAGGTGGGTTATGAGCTCAGCAGGGTCCAACAGGAGCTGGTGCCGCTGCTCCGGCCGAGCTCCTGCAGGCTCCTGTGGAGGAGCAGTGAGCCGAGGACAGGCCCGCTGCGTTCTGCACCGCCCTCTGTTGCTGCTCTGCTCAGAGGGAAGAAGTGGCCCTTTTGCCTCGCGCTTGTTTCATGTGTGTGTGTGTGTTTTTTCTCCCCCTCTTCCAAGGTCGCGAGCATCTAAACGCCTTCGGCCAGAGGCAGACGTCCAAGAAGAGGAGAAAGTCGCGGACGGCCTTCACGAACCACCAGATCTACGAGCTGGAGAAGAGGTTCCTGTACCAGAAGTACCTCTCCCCGGCCGACCGAGACCAGATCGCGCAGCAGCTGGGTCTCTCCAACGCGCAGGTCATCACCTGGTTCCAGAACCGCAGGGCCAAGCTCAAGCGGGACCTGGAGGAGATGAAAGCGGACGTGGAGTCGCTGAAGAAAATCACGCCGCAGACCCTGCAGAAGCTCGTCAGCATGGAGAACATTGACGACCCCCAGGGGGGCGGGGGGCCCGAGGCCAGGTCGCCCAGTATCTCCCCGACCTCGCACGAAGGAGGACACCGGGCCTTCCCACAGTCCCCGTCCTCATCCAGAGACCAAACCACGGATGAGTTCTCGGAGGACGACGAGGAGATCGAGGTGGACGATTGACAGTCAGTCAGGGAGGGGGGGCTGTGATTTTCATAAGAATAACACGAGAATATAAACAAACAAAAAAACAAGGGGGCATTTTTTTCTTCCCAAACTTTTTGCACGGATACTGACAAGGAGAACACACACACATAGAAACATTCAGGAACGTTTTTCTTCTTCTTCTTCTCTCCTTCATTTTAATTTATTAATCGGACTGGTGAAGCTTCCAGCTCTGCCCCCCGCCCCCCCCACATAGACTGTTGTGGTGCAGGAAGACTTGAACATCAGTGTAAACATGTTTAATATCTCACCTTCTTTTCTTTTGGAGGGTGTGTGTGTGTGTGTGTGTGTGTGTGTGTGTGGAAAGTTGTGCAATGATGATTATTATTATTAATATTAATATTTCTGTTTGCAATTTATTCGCATTCTTCTGCCAAATATTTAAATTACCCCCCCTCCACCTCCACCTCCACCACCACCACCACCACCCCACACCTCCTCCTCCTCCTCCTTTGTTTTTGTTTGTCTTCCATGCACACTCCATCCCACCTCGAGATGTAATCCTTTTTTTTTTTTTTTTTTTTTTCTGGTCCTGAGTGAGACGTGTTTGTCTCTGCACGCGGACACATCACAGGACCTGCATCAGACTGTGCGCAGCGCGAGCGCCGCCGCGTCACTCGCAAACTTCTCCACGCGCTCAGTTTCTGTACATAGAACAAACAAACAAACAAACAAACAAACATCCTGTGGGATAATTTTATTGTAACATTCTATTTAATCAGCATCTATGTAAATAAAGGTTATATGATATTTGAAGATTTGTGATTTATGTCCTTAAATTAGATTAGAAATAATAATAATAATAAAAAAAAATGGCGCCTCGTGCGCGGGGACATTGTGATGAGGGTTGTTTATAGGAACTGTGCAGGAATGCAGGGCCACATCAGGTTTATTATAAGGAGATAATAACTTATAGATTTGTCCTTGGAGATTCAGGAGACGCTGAAAGTCTGCGCTCGTCCTGCTCTGCCTGGTTAACAACAAAACAAAGCTCTGAATAACTGACCTCAGCTTTCAGGCGTCAAGTGCCACGACTTCAATTAGCAGCCGTCCACCGCCTTTATTCCCATTCAGCTCTGCGGCCTTTCAATAGAGGAGCTCGAACATCTTGTCACAAGAAGGTCCCGGTCTGGCTGCGGTGTTAAGAGAAGCCCCCCCCCCCCGTCCTCCCGCCCCCTGCGCCCTGTGCCGCCATATGTTTCCCTGCTTCTTTTCTATGCATCGTCTTTTTTAACACAACTAGTCGACATGATTGATTAGGTTAACCCGCCTTTGCCTTAACATAAAACAGCTTCCACCGAGCACCGTGGGCAATAATGGCACGCATCTGCCACTCCTGACTCCACGGGTTTGTTTGGAAAGAGAGAGAGGGAGAGAGAGAGAGAGAGAGAGATCTGTCATGAATAGCAAATGGGTTCGTGTGAGGAGTCTAATGAATAAACCTCAATGGGAGCCAGTGGAAATGTGACGAGCTGCTGCTGCTGCTGCTGCTGCTGGTGTTGGCCATTTGCAACAGTTTGGTAACGGGATCAAGAGCTTGGTGTGTGTGTCTGTGTGTGTGTGTGTGTGTGTGTGTGTGTGTTATAATTGTTTAGGGATAAAATGTTATTTATCTCTAAACCACCAAATCTCACCTCCGTAGTTTTTGTAGTTTACATTTTTTTCTTTGTAGTTTTTTTTTTACCTGAGCTCATTTCCTTCTGTTCACTGACCTGGACACACAGAAGCTCATCCTCTTTATTCTACAGGATATTGATCATGTTCAATAACCGGCTCATAGACTGAAGCTGCTGTGAGACCTCATGTCATTTTTACATCGTGCTGCATTTACACCTTCTACACATCAAACTGGATTTTTAAAAACACAACCATTAATAGACTATAATAACAATAATGTTATCGATAAGTTTAATAACACGCAGCTGTCTGATGGAGCCTGACACGTGTTGCTTTAAGAAATAAAACGGATGAAATTATAATTGGAAACAACAACAATAATAATAATAATAATAATAATAATAATAATAAATATAAATATAAATATAAATCAGAGACTATAAGGTGCGCGAGCCCCGGGTCTCCTCAGGCCTGCTCCGGCTCGGGCTCTGGTTCTGGCTCTGGTTCTGGCTCTGGTTCTGGTTCTGGTTCTGGCTCTGGTCTTTGCTCCTGGGCCACAGAGTCGCAGCAGACTGAAGCTCACAATAGAAGTAATCGGCCGGAATCACGAGGGTTGAAAAGTCAAACAGCCTTTAAATACGGAGCCTCCGTGAAGTGGCCGTAACAACAACAACGCCACAAAGGGAGGGGGGGGGGGGGGGGCGTAAATAAAAGTCAGAGGACCGACAGACGGCTCCAGGAAAAAAAAAAAAAAAAAAAAAAAACTTGTGATTAAACTGTGAGCAAGTCTTCAGAACGGATCGATCACTTTATGACTAATGAATAATCAGATACAGATGTTTTTCTAACAATACTTCACTTCTTTTCAGCTGCTGTTATTTTCTTTTATTTTGAAATTTTTAAATATAACTTTACTTTGAAAATTCGATGCTTTCCTGGAGTTTTTTTTTTTTTTTTTTCAGATTTTCCATATGAAATTACTTGATCAATAACTGATCGTTTTTCAGGTTAAAACAGAATAAATAAAAGCTCAGATAAATCTCAGCTGCTTCTGTCTGAAGCCACGTCTTTTATTATCATTATTATTATTTATTATTATTGTTATTATTTATTATAGTGAAATAAATCAAGTCAGAGACAAAACATAATGTGACCGAACAACTGGACAACCTTCACCTGGGCCCAGAGGTCACAGCTTCAGGTGGGTTTTATTTTATCATTTTCAAAATAAAAGTGCCCTGGAGGGACATGCTCAGGCTTTTATAAAGGTGACTGGGGAATATGCATATGTGTGTGTGTGTGTGTGTGTGTGTGTGTGTGTGTGTGTGTGTGTGTGTGGCTGCCTCTGCCGGTGAAGGTTATTTTATTCTTCATTTTAAAAGCAGTGGCCACAGGAGCCTGATTTAAAACGGACAACGGTTCAAATTCACTTCTGAAATATTACTGAGGTTATTATAGAACAGGCTTTTAATTTGTAAACAAACACCTTTTTTTATTTTGTTTATAACATCTCAGCCTCACTGGTTTTACTGCACTGAAAATGTAAAAGTGCTGCAAAGGTGAGGACTCTGACGTCTTAACCTTTGACCTTTAAAAATCCATAAACACTCAGCATGGAGGTTTGTTTTCATTTAGCATCGATTAGATGATTTAATCACATTGATGAAGCAGATTTACTGTGTTATTATCATCATCATTATTATTATTATTATCATTGTGTGTTACTATGACAACAGGCAGCTGAGTGAAGCGCTGTGGCCTCTGCAGCTCAGTCCACTTAGAGAGAGTCGAGACAGAAGGAGATACAGCGCTTGTGTACATTATCAGCCCCTGTCAGGTTATCAGAGTCTTTCCTTACACTCTGGACAAGATCACACACATCAAAAGCTTCAGTCTGCTGTGTCCCTGAAGTGTCTGCGGAGCAGCAAGTCTGCCACCTAGTGTCCACGAGGAGGGGAGGGAAGGAAGGGTTGTGCTATAAAAAACAAGAGCCTGGTGGTGCAGTCAGATGGTGGCCGGTGAGATCCTGCAGAGATAAAGAGGTGGACGTTAGACATTAGTTTTGAAAAAGAAGAAGTCATCTCAAGTCAGGTTTTCTCTGCAAGCCTTTAAAACGTGCAATAAACTATCAGCTCAGTGAGTGTGTCACATAAACATGTAGGAGACGAGGTGCAGTGCCAGTTGGCTTAAGCTGCTTTTTTCATTTTGCAATGGCAACTATGCTGCTTACAGGGCCGCCACTACTCAAGTGATTTTACACACGGAGCTCTGTTTACACATCACAGGGCAGCAGCAGCACTTACACACACACACACACACTGAGCAGTTGTATGTTGTCTTTCTTGCCTTGGCTCTGGAGGAGGGAGCGAGCTTTTGAAAGTCGAGAGAAAACTCTTCTTCTTGACCAGGGTTGATCTCCAACTGGGCTCACAGGTCATAAATCTGTGACAGAAACAACTGGGAGCACTGGGAGTTTGAAAGATGTGAGCATTTAATCCGGCAGCTAACGGGTCTGAGGAGAGATGCTGGTGAGGTTTTTTTTTTTTTTGCATTTTTTGGAGCTCAGGCTCAAACAGAGGCGTTAGGCCTGAGTTTCTGTTTTTGTTTTTTTTTTAATCCATCTCTTGTCAGATTCTGAACTTTACAGAAACTCACCAGCAACAAAAGTCCTGACATTCGACCTCCTGCTAGTGTTTTGATTAATCTAAAAATAACCACAAAAGGCCTTTGAGCAGGAGTTTTTACTACCTACTGTCCATAGACTATGTAGGTCAAGACGGATCAAATGATACACAAGTGCCTATAAAAAGTGGAGACAGCTATTGATAGACCGTGTGGTCAAATTGTTTCGTCACCTATGGAAAGTATTCAACCACCATGTTACTTTACTACACTGAGTAACAGTGGATTAAGGCCTCTTAATATCAGAGTCAATGATAAAACACGACAAACCTCCCTGAGGAAGGTGACCACTGTATCTTTGCAGGCTCAGTCATTGCACAGAAGTAGCCTCACACCAGGTCTGTGATGTATGCACTGGAAACTAGAGTTAAAGAGAGTGAAGGTCACTCAGATGAGTGAAAATGAAGAAGGACGTGACACAGCTGCAGGTCCAGGGTCTGTCACTGAGAGAGGTCACCAACAGATCTACCATGGAGACACACAGACCTGCTGTTGCTAGGAAACACCTGTGATCTGATGCTGAGGCCATGTGGGTGACGCTATGTTTTTTTTTCTTCTTTTTTTTAACTGGTTACATTAAAAATCCACCACCAGAGAGACACAGAGTAAAGGAGCCTGGAGGTGGCAGCATCCCAAACTGACCTGAGGACAGTGGAGATGAAATCAGTGCAGAAACATCCAACAGCAGCAGCAGCAGCAGCAGCACGGCAGCATGGGAGAAGATTTATTTCAACAAGACAACAACAACACGAAGCCAGGACAGATATGGCTTCAGAACGACAGCGAGCGGCCAAGTTAAGAGTCCAGACTTCAAAATGACTCCTCACTTAGTCCCAGAGCAGCCTGAAGCCTGACGGAGGCTCAGCAGCAGCTCTGCGCAGAAGAAGCTTCCAGATGTGTGAAGCTGAAACAGACAAACCAGACAGATGCACAGCCAGAGGTGGATCTACCAAAGGTCACTGTAAATAAATGATGCTATAATACCTCTTTAGTAATCCATCTCTGTACTTCAGTCACATCAATATTTAGATTTTTTCCCTTAAAAATCTCTAAATATGAAGTTTTTTTCTCCAACTTTTAACTTTTTACGTCTCAATAAAAGTTTAAATAGTTGAATAATAACTTAATAAACTAAAAAGTGTCACTGTGCATAAGTGTTACTGCACATTTTACTGAAGAGTGACTCTCTGCTTGAGTGTAAACTTTTAAAAAACAGCTCATAACTTTAATTTTCTTTACTGCGTATGTGACACTGAAGCAACTGCAAGCACGTTTCCAATCAAGGCAACTAACAAGGTAAAACTACACGACATTAAAACAGGTCTAACTGCTCCATTTAAAGCTGCAGTAAACCACTATTAGTTTTGTTCATGTTAAAGGGTCAAACACACACACACACACACACACACACACACACACACATTCCTCTGTAGAGTAGTTTTTGCAAACAATACACAGATACACACTGTTATTTTTCCCATTTAAAATTTATTTTCAAAAATACAAAAACAAGGAAAATAAGTATATGTACACAAACACTATTAAAATAGAATATGTATTGTACAAAATATGTACAGCTGTGGTCAGACGGAGAGCAAATCCTATCTGGTCCTTTTGTCCTTGATGGTGTAGTGAAGGACTAACGGTTGAGCCTGGGAGAGAGAGAGAGAGAGAGAAAGTGCACATCAATACATCAATAAATAAATATCACTTCTGCATGTGGCACATAAACAAAGGTTTAATATTTCACTTCAAGAGCTGTGAGGTTCAGCGACGGAGAATGTGCCGTCACACAGCAGCAGCAGCACAAAGAGGGAACTCTGTCCTGATTTTTCAAAAATGAACTAGTAAAAAGAAAATGTGTTCAAGTGTGAAGGAATGTATGACATCTGCTGGCACCGGCCGACACTGGCTCTACTGTACCTTGCCAAACCAGTGTGAGAGCCATAGTCGTTTCATGGTCATGTGATCGGGCAGAGACTCGTTATTGAACAACATCTGGACCTATAGGGAGGACCACACAAACAGATGTGAGGGGGGAATCTGAAAGGAACAGCTGGGGTTATTTTTTCTTTTTTTGTATGTGTGAAACATTTGTAAAAAAAAAAAAGATGTGACAAAGACGCAGGAAGTCGTTTTTTTTCTTTAAATGATCCACCTACTTAATCGATGACAGACACTGGTGCCATCTTGAACTTGAGATTATTATTTTTTTATCACAATAATGGAGTCGCTCGTGTCCTTTAATTAAAGGCTGAACTCAAAACCAACTCAGGAAATCCACTGATTCCCTTTAAAGCCGAGGGAGACGCGGCTCAGACCAGTGAGTCTGTTAGAGAAGAGGACGAGGACGAGCTTTCAGATTTCTCTCCGGGTCGTAACTTTGGTTTAATTAAAAGACACATTAAATTAAAACCTCATTAACAGCAGGTTTTACTTATTCTTTACTGCCTCTGAGTGGGCACTCAGAGTATATGTAATGTTGCTATGGTTACTCACAGGTTAATATACAGCATCTCTGCATATGAGGCCGTGTCCTAATACATGACTTTACAAAGTTACCTGTTTCACATGAATCTCTATTAATTAGTAAAAATCTGAACTGACAATGTTGAATCAATGTCAAAGGATGTTTCTTATTTGGAAGCTGCAGAAAGCGTAGGGTTAACGATGAAAGGTGAAAGGTCAACAACAACGCACGGGATTTATCAAAGCTACGATAAGACGCTGATGATCAATTATGAAAAATGTAATGTTTTTCCTTCCATAACATAACAACGACACAAAAGATGGAGTTCGTCTTGCAAACGCAGATCTCAACTCTTTAATATAATATAAACGTGCGCTGGCACCAACTGACCTGGTGTTTTTCCACGTTTAGCCGGTGACAGAGAACTTTCCGTAGGTGTCTCACTTCAGCTCGGACCGAACAGCGAACAAACTTCTGCTGCAGAGACAAGGTCAAACAAACGCACATTAATCTGCAGGCAGAGCTGAAGGTATATCACCATTAAAAAACAAACACACACACACACACACACACAATAATTCAATCAAGTCTTTACGGCTCCAACACTCGGTGGTCACCGGGGAGCTCATTAGGCAGATGTCTTGTTTCCTTGTTCACACTGCAGGTTCAGACGTCTGTTTACTGAACCGTGGAAAAACATCATCAACACCATTTTCCTACAGAGTCGACCGGTGCAGATTTTTCTTTATGCCCAGTGTTGACCTACATTTCTGCTCTCGCTGCTCAGTTACAGTTCGAAGCCTGACAGTCATAAATGTCTCTTTACATTTGCTGGTAACACTTGACGCTCTGGCTGCTGTCTCTGAGCTGCTGTTTTACATTCTCAGCATTTTTAAAAATATGTTTTGTCCAACGGCTAAACACGTTTCCAAGCGTTTCAGAGAAGCGAACTAATGATGAGGTACGAGGGCGTGGGGTGCGCTCCTGTTACAATTTAGATTTACTGCTGATAAAATCCCAGGTTACCGCTGGACGCCTTCCACTCTCAGCTGACTTATTACACGCTCTCAAGCCAAAGAGCTGAGTTTCCTCCCCCTCTCGCTCCCTCCACTCTACACGCGGTCAAGGACAGTATTTCTTTAAAAAGCAGAGGCAGAAATTTCATTTACCAAATTTCCACCTCCATAAAAACAGATGAGGATGAATGGACGCGCTGCACGTCCAATCAGCGTCAAGGTTACGACGAGTAACGACAAAAGCTCGCCTCTGGAAAACCGATCCAACTTTAGACTCCAGAGCACATTAATGCTTTTGTTTTCTTTTGTATATACTTATTAATAAAAAGAAATCTATGTCCACACAGAGGTGAGTGTGTTTAACATGAGCCTGCAGTGGAACAAATGAAGCTGCATGTTCCTATTACTATTATTATAATGTAACATTATAGTGTTTAAATGATAAAACCATCTCCCAGGTAAACTGACAATCTTTTAAAATACTTTTGAAGAGTGGAAATGTTTTTAAACCAAAGGAGAAATTCAGATTAGAGCCTAAAACTGGACTTCAGTCCATCAGCGGCAGCATCAAGGGGTTTGTTAGACGAGGTCGCCCTCTGCTGGTTGAACAACGTCTCTGCGCTCGGCCTGAACTGAAGGTTCAGCAGACTGGAAGAAGAAATAAACACGATGGGTTTTGTGTTTTAGTTAAACTGCTCCCTCTCTGATCATTAATCCAGAGTCTCGGGTCAAAGCCCAGTCCGGGCGTCACAGCTGCTCCAGAGAGACTGTAGTGGGTTTGGATCTGAGCAGTAAGGCAGTGAGTTTAACACCTTCACATTTAAAAGGCCAGGATGTAGAGACATGAGGAAACTGAATGAACATAACGCTCGATGCTCCAACAGGCAAACAGCAGCTGCTCTCTATCTGCTGTTTCTCATCTATAAACACACACACACGTGCACATAAAACACAGAGCCTGAGTCTGCAGCAGGTTCACTGGACTGTCAGATCCCAACTTTGTGTTTCCTCATTTATCTTGTGAATCTGGACGACAGAGCTCAGGCTGTGAGGCTCATGACAGTGACACATACCAGTAAAGACAGGAACATTGTGACAGTGGTAGTGACACGTCCTGACTGATTATCAACAAGTCTACATCCCATGTTTCTAGATCTACTTTAGAAACATAAATGTTTATTTAAAATACCATTACTCAGCGAACTGACTTCAAGATGCAGGTTGAAAACTCTACAACACTAACTCAAATAATTTATGAACAATAACAGTCTTTTCCTGCTGCTTTTGATGGTTATAAATAAACCTTGTGAACAGTGAACGCATCGCCACCAGCAGCTCTACAGGTTCTCCTGGTGCACAGGCTTTAACTGAAACACATCAGATACACAGATCCAGGTTAGTGTACGACACATGACTCACCTGAAGAGTAAGTTTTGTCTTATCTTTTCCAGCCAGTGATGAACTGTCAAGACAAAACAAAAGAGACCGCAGTGAAAAATATTGATTTAAAAAAAAAAAACTAATCTTCAAAATCGCCGTCGCATCAAGATTACATGCAGATAAACTCATCAGATCTCACCTTAGCCTTTCTAAACACAGTGACACCTGCTCGTCGTATCTGTAGAAATGAGCTTTTGAATGGTCAAAACTTGTATAAGGTAAACCTGTGGCGTCAGGTACTGCATCTGTACAAACCAGACAACACAGCATCACATCAGTAACATCACTCAGGGCAGCTGCTGATCACTGACAGACACTTTTTGTTGATCACTCGTTACAGCAGCAGTGAACAACTCGCAAATGTAGAAAATAAAACATAAAAAAAGACACAAAATACATATAGAAAATATAAATAAATATAAAAAATAACATAAATAAAGGAGTAAAGAGTAGCACTGTCATAAATGTACCTGATCTTTTCAACTTTCTCTTTGTTCATATGTTCAAAATGTGTCAGTGTTTTTTTAACTCATTAAGTGCCAAAAACGTAATTTTATGTTTTTTGTTTTTTTTTTCTAATTACGAAAATAGACACTCTAAACACACCTTATGTGTGAATTTGGGAACTCTATGATGAAGCAAACTGAAATAGATGACAATGGAAACTCATGAAAACTCATGATCTGAGCGTTTTATCATAACTCGGCTTTTGATGGTTGCTGCATTGAGTCGAATCAGTGGCGCATGCATTACACGGCAACATTAGCCGTGCACATTTCGGGACAACCGTAATAAACGGTTTGTCCCCACTGAAAGCATAAAGTTTCACCTTTCAAATGAGCCATAGTATGTGTCCATAGCTATAATATAGAATACGCTGTGGCTCTAAGTAAAATCATCAATAATGGTCTAGATCGCTGGCACTCAGGGGCTAAAGCTTCGGAAAACAGCACGGCACTCAATGAGTTAATGAGACACAGGGTCAGGGGTCATCACCAACAACAAGAAACTCAGCTTCGACAGAAGCTCCTCTGCTCCTCGGTCACATAACCAACAGGTAGTGAAGGACACTGACGGCTTTTACGCCACAGATGTTACAGAAACTCTGATCTAAAATGTAATCACGGTGAGGACTTACCATCTCCAGCAGGTTGGATGACTCTCTCTAACCCACGGGACTGATAAAACTCCTTTATTCGTTTGTCTTCACCTGTTACAACAGGAACACATGATGAACCTCATCGTAACAACATGACAGACAGTAAAAAAAACACATATTTAAATACATACTTTCTTGAAGTCCAGGCACCAGTTTGTAGACAATGTCTTGCATCACTCGATCCAGTTTGAGGTTGAGTAAAGGCTGCGTCTCGTGGATTTTGATGTTGCACATTGGACAATACTTGCTCGTTTGAAGGTATTTCACAATACAACTTTTACAGACTGTGGAGCAGCAGGAGATAAAAGAGACATTTCATTCTCATCAGCCTGAAAACATCCCGCTATTCTGGTGAAATATCAAGAGTTAACAAAAAAAAAAAAGGTGTGTTAAAACTCACAGGTGTGCAAACACTCTGTAATAGTTGTGGCGTCTATGAAGTAACCCGCGCAAAGGTAGCACACGATGTGTTCGTTCAGGTCCTTGATCTTCAACTTGACCTCTTCCTGTTGAGACAAACATCAAGGTGGAACAGATTTAATACATTTAATACACACTGAGGAGCTTTAAACTCA
This sequence comes from Caranx ignobilis, assembly GCA_021432705.1. Taxonomy (NCBI): domain Eukaryota; kingdom Metazoa; phylum Chordata; class Actinopteri; order Carangiformes; family Carangidae; genus Caranx; species Caranx ignobilis. The sequence continues at coordinate 22,814,313 of MU269981.1, forward strand.
AGATCTGGGAGTAAAAGATTCACTTCCTGTTCTGAGGCATCCAATCAAAAGTGTTTAAAAAGATGCGAGTTCACTTTAAAACAACAGGCAGGTTCTTCAACCAGTTCGATTAGCCATAGTCACTGTTTCCATCCATACCAACCCTTTGAGAGGTTCCCTATTGGCATGTTTCAATGCCAAACTCATCCTTTATAAAAACAACTGAACCTGAATCAGTGACTCGGCACAAACTCTCATTTGTATGTTACGTTTTCAACACAAAGTGACTGAGCAGCACCTCTGTTGTCGTATAAACACTTTTGTATGATACTAAAATAAAAACCTAAAGTTTGACGTTGTGACAAAGCGTCAAACTCTGCTGAAACTGTGACTGTAATATTAAGGCTTTTATTATTATTGGCCATTTTATTAGGTACCGAAAACAAACAAACAAACAAACAAACAAAACAAAAGCGTGGATTACTTAGAGTTTGATGTCTGTCTGTGAGTGAAGAGTTAGTATCACACACTTTCATTTATACTGGTTTTGTTCCAAGACCTGAAGTTGAGGTAATAACAGGGTCAGCCTCAGTCCAGCCCAGATGTTGGCTGCTGTGCACGGGCACGAAGTTGCTGTTTAAAACCAGACTTCACTCTGACCGCTGTCCTCTGGACACAAACGAAGACCGTTAAACCAAACGGACAGTTTCATTGTGAACAAGGCCAAACGTGAACGTGCAGGCGCGCGGTTCTTAAAAACTGGGTCAGAGGTCAAATCTGGGTTTTCAGCCCGCCGGAGTCAGCGGAGAGGAGAAACACAACCGCACCGAGTTAACTAATGCAGCTGCAGTCCGTTAACGTGCAGCCGTTGTTCCCGTTAAACACATCACCGTTAATCACCGTTAGTTCGTTACACAACCAGCGGGGAGAGAAGCCACCGAGTCCGCGGCCGTCACCGTACCTGTCCGCTCATGTAGCGCGGGGAAAAACAACAATAACCCGGGTTAACTGGTGAACACAGCGGAGTTCTCCCGAGCTACAAAGATTAGTTAGTTAACGTGAATTCAGCACGTTGAGGTAGAACAACACGGAGGGTGAACTCACCCCCCCACACCACCACCACCAACACCACCACACTACCCCGCCTCCCGTCCACGCATGCTCACACTCGGCTCTCTTCAGCATCGCTCTCCCTCTCTCTCCATCAGCGCCGCGGAGAGGACAACGATCTCCCGCAAATGCGCGCGTTTATCTCGGCTCTGCCCGAGTCTGACTCCCCGCACGTTTCTGCCCCGGTGCGAATGAGCTCTAACAACACGGCCACTCACCTCGTTCCTCAGCGGGTCCAGTTTGTAGACGGACTGTAGCTGATTTCGTAGCCGCATCGCTATGGCCATCGGACCTTGCTCCGCCATCTTTGGGAATTATGCTTACTTCCGGGTAAACCGGATGTGGTATTTTCAGCGAACCGGAGAAGGCGGGTAACTGTGAAATATAAACAAATAATAATCCTAATAATATACATATTTATTAATGGACAAAAAAAATGACAAAACACACTTTATCACTCTACACTAAACTAAAACTTTTAAATAAAAAAATAAATAAAAATAAAATAGATTTTTCAACGTCGTCATTGTAAACAGGCCTACACGTTTTCTGAACTTTATTTTGCAAAATAAATCAATAACGATACAAAATAATAGTTTTAATAACGATGCTGCACTTCCTACACGTGGTTAGACCTGACCTACAAACTTAAATATAATAACGTAGATGTTTATAAATAAAATGTTTTCCTTCAGAAAAGATTCATTTCACCACTGCTGGATTATCAGGCAAAAGTAAGTATATTGCTGTAATTACTAGGTACCAGTTTAGGCACATTAACACATTTTTGCCCTGCAACCTACATCATTTATCCAGATATGGTGACATATTCTATTTTTAATATGTTATATATAACACTGGATGTATTCTGTATACTGTGCATATTTTCTTTAACTTATTTCTTCTATATTCAGATTGCATGTCCTTGCTGCTACTGGATGCTTACATTTCCCTAGTCTAAGTCTACATACAGTGACAGGATCTACCTCTCCAGGCACATAGTCAAAAATAATAATGAATTAAAAATAAAATAAAATAAATAAACCCCACAAATGTATCTTATTCTCTGTTATTTACCTCTGCCTGTCTCAATTAATTAATTTTCACGCAGCTCAGTGTGTTTACATAAAAAAAAAAAGACTGCAGGGAAATGATGTGCCTATATCTGTAATCATATCAAATTACGTTAAATAGTTTAAACTACTAAATGAGGGCTGTCTCTAAAGAGACATAATGTGAGTGGAAGTGTTATGGGAAAGCTATTCCATACTCTTAGTGCGTAAGTGGTCTACTACATGCAGTCTCATCAGTTTTAAGGCTTGTTTTTATGCTTTAAGAGGCCTGCTGGGTTGTAAATTGAAACCCCAGTATTGATATGTACTGTAGAGCCTGGCCATTAAAAGCTTTATATACCAGGAATAAGATGAATTGTTTCTTTTTAAAAGCAACACAGTGCAGTGTTCACCCACCTGTTAGTCTCCATTCTGGGCAATAGAGGGCAGTGTAGGCATATGGTTCAGTCATTGGTCTGCTGCCTTTGGCATCTGCTGAAACCTATTCAAGATCACATAGAGAAATGTCACTCAGTCATTTATGTACTCTGAGGTTTAATATAGCTGTTGAGAAGAAGAGGACATTAAAACCTATGGATCCACTCTGGTCAGGCCTTTGTGTTTCCTTTAGACATCTACACACGAGGTCTTAAAGTCTTATATCAGTTAGAATTATATTTCTATTTAATCATTTGATTACACACAGTTAAACAGAACATACCTGCATGTTAGAAATGTGCTGATAAGGTCCAGAAATGGACTTGGCACTGGCCCAGATTAACATGGGGAGAGTGTGTTAAGATAGCGCCATACTCATAGGTGTTCCAGGATAAAGGCTAAAGTGTGGGAAAAACACTTAACCACAGTCCTCAGCAACACAGAGTATGTGGTGGGTCTTGTAACCTGAGTCCTATGACATCCTGAGACTTACAGTATTCAGGCAGGCAGGCAGGCAGGCAGGCTGTCTGCAATCCCATTAGATCTGCTAAATTATGTTAGACACGTTGTTATTAATCCCATTAATATATAATCAGCGGCACAGAATCAAAAGGCCGGATTACAAGGTGATGAAACAGTAACTGTATCACACAAAACAGCTGCAAATCCAAATGAATGGAAACGTGATGTGATGTTTACAGTGTACAAAAAGTAAAATGTACTTGTGCAAATGCAAGTACGTCATGTTTATATATGTTTTATTTAATTTAACAATGTACACTGAAGAATAATAAAAGTTAAATGAGGTTTAAAAACAGAGTTTAAGTGGCGTTACAGGTCTAATCTTTGCCGCGGTAACCCTTTTCAATTCGAGGACAGGACCCGAGACTGTTGTGTTTGAACCCCCAGACTGTTTGAGAGGTGGTGGTGCTGGGCGGCGGGGGGGGGTTGAATGAGTACTTCTCTCCCCACCCTCAACAACAACCATCAAGGGGCTCTTGAGAAAAGCCCTGAACCACTGGCTCGGTGGCCAGCAGCAGAGGACTGTGGTCGTCCTGGGCAGCTCCCAGACCTAAATATGTTTAAATATGTGTGAATATGAAGCAGCGTGTTGAAATAAAGAGTGTGGACTCAGCAAACATTTCTTTTAGATAATCATGTGGCTTGTGTATTTGGGGACACGATTATTTAAATCAACAGTTTGCATTGTGTTGTGCTGTATTTTTGGTATTTATTTAAGCTTTTTCACATGTGAAACGTCTTGTGTTTTCTCTACATATAATACACGTGGGTTTGTGTGTGTGTGTGTGTGTGTGTTTTTTTTTCACTCAGACGTGGGCGAGAACCAGTTTGTTTTTCCAAAAACGTACTTGTAATTATTTAATTATGGGAAGAATGAAAAGTAATAGCTTTGCGGAAAAATTAATGGCGGAATAATAAAACATATGCTCGGCTGTGGATGAGCTGTGCATCTGAATTAACGTCGTCTGCCCTGTTTCAACAGGTCGTCGTATTGGTATTATATGTGGAGGTCCTCCTTGATCCCTCCCAGAGGGCTTCCAACCTGCGGACCACCCAAAAGCTGCCATCCAAAACAAAGACTCGCCCCTTCATTCATCCTTTTGTAATTCCCCAGTGTAACGGAATGACTGGCAAGTTTGTCTTATTCCTACCACCTCAGTGAGTCTGCAGCGAGCAGCATGTGCAAGCCATTTATTGAGACTGTTAAATCTGGCATGAATGCTTTGTTTTTGGGTGTCTATCAGTGATAATTAAAAACTCATAATTGATGCAGTTTTGCTAAAACTTTAACTACAACTACATTGGCTTTCCAAGAAGATGCACAATACTGACTTCTATAAAGCATCATTCACTCTTGTTTCATTTTCCTTTCATACCTATGAGAGAAAACTTGTAACACCTTGCACACTGGGATTTTCTCTCTTTTTCTTGTCTTCTTCAGATGAAAAGACAAGCCCTTGTCAGCGACGTCTAAATCGGACTCTTGTCAATAGAAATTTGGAGATAGATAGAGAAAGCGCAAGCAATATATTTTCGTTCTTGGCAGCGCTTTTTCAGTTTGAAGAGCCGTTGTGATCAGTCTCGCTTCACCGAACCTTCATAGTCGGGCCTTGTGTCCCCCCGCTGTCTGCCGTTTCCTCTTGCCATGTAACGTCTTATCTGCTGGGTCTGCGAGGTCACTGCTTATCTGATTGACAGGGCTTTGACTTCACGCAATATCCAAATAACCTGAGGGCCTGGAGGCGCAGGAGGTCCACGGCATGGTAAACTCCACCTGGTTGTGAGAGAGAGAGAGAGAGAGAAAGAGAAGAGGCAAAGGAGCCAGCGAAGAGAAAGAGAGAGAGGATGAAGACAGATCCAAGCCTTTCATTTATTGTCATTACTTCACGTCAAAATCATGGACAATAGATCTCCTATTTTCTTGGAGTGTGTGCAGATCTGCCAGTTCATTCTCTCTGCCGTCCTTCACTTTGATTGGAAATGATTCGTTTATCTGATGGGATCAAACACCTGCCAGCACTACAAAGACACTTCTATTATGAAGAATCTGAAGACTATTTTTCATTCGCTAAAAGTGACAGAAATTTAAATGGATTACATACACAAACACACACACACACAGAGTCTCTGTGTCCGTCCCTAGGTTGGATGTTAACTATTACTCCACCTAATCAAATCATGCATGAGGAAACTCCTTCAAACTCTCAGTGCTGTGAATCATCTGGAAATTCACAAGAACTGATAGAGAGACCCCATTTACCTCTGTCCTGCATGTCCTGTGCCAAAACAACCAAACAACCACCCTGCTACTAGAATCTATGTACCGCCATGCCAAAAAGGAGGCCCCCATCCTCTCTCTCTCTCACTCACTCTCTCTCCCTCTCCCTCTCAGAGCAATCAGAGCATGCAGGGGTGGACTGCAGCTTTTGTCTCCTTTGCTCCAGCAATTGGCCGCCAAGTGGCAAGCTAATGACGAGAGCCCTCTTGGAATGACTCCAGAGCAGTACAGCTTGTGCTATTTGATGGGCAAGGGCATAATGAATGATGTAGGGCAAGCCCTTAGGCCTCCCCCTGGCACAAAACCCAAACTCCCAATATTGCAATCTGAATCACTTCAAATGCTGCAATGAGAAAAAGAAAAAACACACACATCCATAGGAATTTGCCTTTGAGGAAAGACATGCTGACAGTCAAGAGAGTCGCACAGCAGACAAACATACAGTGTAAAAATGGAGTTTTTTTCATATGGCTGTTGCACTAGCACAAAGATGATTATCCATTTATTTAGTAATTAATCTGTTCATTGAACAGGGACAATGTCCACAGATCAACACCATCCTCATCTGTCCCTGATTAGATGTTACTAGAGCTGTTATTCAGATTTAACCTTTATAAAGCAGCAGAGTCAAACAGTAGTAGATTATGTCTCTGGAAAGATGCCTTTGAATAATAATGATAGTAATACTAAAAAAATTGAAAATACAACCGAGTGCACATCATGTAACAGAGACTCAATAAAGGAAATGAGCAGAAACAGACAACAGATACAGCTACAGGTCTTTAGTGTTTGTATAACACAATAAACAGGGCTTTTCATTTGGTGTTAGTGTGTTAACTATCCTGTTTGTTAGTGCCATCTGAGAAACCTCAGGTATCAGCTGTAATTGTACTACACATTGTTATTGCCCTGGCGTGAATAAGAAAGTAATGAAAACAGCTCATGCATGTAAAGCGCTCACTTTCCCCATCACTCTGGTTGTACTAAAATCATTTACAAACTAAATGCATTTCATTTTACTCTTACAATATAACAGTAACTTTCACACTTTCCTACCTTTGGGAGCCGGGATGCCTTACAACACTGAAGTCCTCAGTTTAGATAAGCTAGAGGCCAAATAATGAATGACACTGTTGGAAGATGCTGAGATAAGACGAGTTTGCCAATAAGAACAAGTTGGCCTGCCACAGTGTCAGAGCAGAAAGAAATCTCCGTATTAAATCTTATTAATGCCGCACAATAGAGCTTTGTCTGTCATCTATTGAATTTTCATCACTCACGTGTGTGTGCGTGTGTGTAGGTGTGTGTGCAGCTTTGTGCAGAGTCTATCTGTGTGCTCAGACCTGCATGGCATGTGTGTCGAGTTGAGTGCACGCGAAAAGCACACACACACACACACACAAAACGCAGTGAGCCGTGATGACTCTCAAGCTTCTCAGTTATTTCGGGATTATTAAAAGACTTTTTTTTTTTTTTCCCCTCCACAAGCGACGTAAAACAAAAACACAAACCTTTACATTGTAGAATAAAGGAAACAGAGTGTAAAGAAAAAACAGTGTCTCTGTCTCAGTTTGTTTATTTCCACACTGACTCAAGCTGTTTTTAAGGCAACACGCAGTGAGCTCAAAGTACCCAGAAGCTGCAGTTAAGATTGTAAAAAACAAAAAACAAAAACAGTGCTAAACAATGGGAACTGTTGACCTTTGGTGGTCGCCATCTTGGCTCCGTAGCAGAAGAGGAGGGGATCACCAATGCACTGTTGAACTTGTGAAAATGGCGAGCAATGGAAGTGCATACAACATTTAAAGGTAGAGGAGGAGATCCTGGAAAAACGGTCTGAGCAGGCTACATTTTGAAAATACACACTTCAAAAGTCCAAGCTCCTTTCTTCAGCCTTCTTTCCGAAGCCACGCCTCCAGAGCGCAGGAACGCACAATGCTTGTTCATGAAGAGTGCTGCTGTTGGCACCTTTTCTGCCATAAGGTTGCTGCAACTGTCTTGTTGGGTTAAGCAAGCTAGCATAAGCTCTGGCTCTGGTGTCGTCTTTTCCGTATCGTAAATCGTTGAAGAAAGGGGCAGATGGCAGTTTGACTGACGCATCACAATCCAATGAATTCATTCGTGGCGTTCAAAATGATTGGATGGTGTTTTTACAGGAGTGTCCGTTCCAACAGGAGACTGACATTTTTCATTTTTGTGAAAAAAGCATTTCATTAATTGGTTGCAATCGAAGTGTAAAGAGGATTTGAAGCAATACAGTGAAAATGCTCCAGAAAAAAAAAGATCTCCTCCCCTACCTTCAAGTGCACTGACGGAAGTATCTAAAATGAGTCATACTGGTAATTCCCAACCATAAGAGCTACTATTCAGACACTTACTGCCTTAAGTGCCCTTAAGCAAAGCACAAAACCCTCAATTGTTCTACTACATCCTGGTACTGAGTAATTCCCTCAGCCTCCCTAGGAATTTGATGATTTTAGATTTGCATGCTCCCTCAGTCTCTCTCTCTCTCTCTCACACACACACACACACACACTGTCATGCTAAGATAAGGTCAATTGTTGCATGTACTCAAAATCTACCCACTCACATCCCAGAGCAATTCATTCATGGAGATACAGATTTCAATAAACCGTCTCCTTCTGATTCTCATGATTGTTCATCTCTTACGTGATGCGACTGAAATGTCACAGGGATCGCTGAGTCCATTCATGGAAGATCACCGACTCGTCCGGCCCACACTGATCCCTCTTTGAAATTCAAGACCCACAAAGAGCGGAGGCACACTTTGCTCCTCTTGCTGTATCTTCTCTGTGCAGGGAGGTGCACGTTCACTTATCACACAGCCATCTTATCTTCATGGGCATTTAAGAGAATAAGGGTAAAGGGATAACAAACTCAGCAGAGAGGAAGCGACGCCTAAATCTCAGAGGAGCATGCAGGCAAGGGGAGTGCTTGTGTTACAGGCTGTCTACACCGTGGTTAGGCAAATATATATTGCTTTTTTGTCAGTTTGCAACACTAAATAAATCTGACAAATCTGCTGGTGGTGGTGGGAATCGTGATACACCTGTAGTGTAGGTGAGAAAAAACAGACAGCAATTCTCTGTTGACATACTGTTTGCACAAAAATCAGTATCGATCTTATTTAACTTGGTGTAACTCGTGCGACGGTCCAAAACATGGTGGCCCAGTAATTCCAGCTCGCAACTTCCAGATAAATGCACATCAAAGCATTACGTTTCTCCAACAAGCCTCTGAGGATGCTGTGAGTTTGTGTGGATGTGTGTGAGATAATGGAAATCCTTTGATGCCCAAGAGTGATTTGGTTCAAGCTTTGTTGCGCATTATTTCCCTTTTGGCCTCCTGGAAAGAACTTTGATGAGGACCCAGAAGAGAAGACCCTTATTGCCTGCACTTACTGTGTCAATAATGGAATTGTTTTGGAGACTCCCCCCACATCTCATCTTCTTCTCTTCCAGCCTCACATGCAGGCAGCCTTTCATCTATCTTTGCTATCTTCTTCCATAGCATGCAACTGCTGAGAGCGCCAAGCCACTGCGCCGCCGCCACTACCTCTCGCTGCTGGAGGAAGTTGTCTATCTGCTCGAGTCGTCTCAATGACGCTCAGTGTTCACTCTCACTGATACTCACGGGATGAGATGATGAGTGTTGTGTTTACACAACACATTCATAACACGCACACGATATGATTCAAAGGAACTCATGAGTGAACAGACAGAAGTTCCTCTCTTTGTTACTCATCCGGATGACATTTAGCAACACGCTACAGGTTTTGAAACTAAAATCCTGTTGCCTGTCTGATGTACATTTAACATCCGATGCCCTTATGTGTTAACACAAGATTTCATTCAAATTATTCTGCTAACATTACCTTTGTGTAGTTGAAACAGGCTTGATCTGGGTCATGTAGGAGAATACCAATGTTATTTACTGTGTCACTTTCTCATATTAGCAGTTGCTACTCCACAGCATTACAAACGTTGGTTTTAACAGCTGTTTAGTTTCTAGAATTTCTACTTTGTTTTACGTCGAGAGTTGAGAAGAAACGTTAAACTCACTGAGAGCTGTCTTCAGCGCTGGAAACCAAACCTCTAGTTTTGCTTCTATTTCTATCTCTTCTTTTGTTCTAGGTACTGACATTAGCATGCTCACTGTCTAACAGCCCAGGTGGACTGACCTGTCACTGTCCGATACCGAGTCACTCTGAAGTTCAGGCAGTAACATTGTTCAGAGGATGTACTATAACTATAACCACACTGTAAAGGCAACAGTGATCAAAGCTTTTGGCAAGACTGATAAGTAGACAGCTGCTAATGCTAATGTTGCCTATATTGTAATGGCAAAACTTACAATTAGCTCCTTGATCTCTTATCTACAGTTTATAAGTGCTTTGGAAATGTAGAATCTAAAGTTTATTTGCCTGAGGACATTATATTGTTATGTGTTACTTCAGGGGTTGCAGTACTTTTCATAACTAAACCAAAAAATGCAGTAAAAAATCATTAACCAGTTGTATTTTTCTTATCTTTGCCTTTTCTAACCTCAGTGAAGCCAAAAAAAGCTGCACATTAAGGTGAAAAGTCTTTGTCGGTTCGTCACTATGACCTGACATTGACGTTTGATACACCACACACTAAGAAATCAAAATCCAATCCTGTCTTTTGCATGACATGTTACCTCAGTTCTTAGTCACACAAACCAGAGCTCAGTTTCCCGATTCCTCACAAAATTAAGAAATTGTTAAAGGCCATACATCATTTTTAAAGGCTGCGCTGAAGAAAGCGGCTGTTTCTAGTAATTACAGGGAATCAAAGACTAAGTGGTGCAAGATCAAAGGAAGGCATTCTTCTGTAATCCTGGGGTGTTGCAAATCTTTTGTAATCTGGTCGCTGCGTTCCACCACTGTTTGACATCTATTTACTGTATAAAAGGGAACGGTGCCATCAATTATGGGCCTGCCTAGTGCTATTGTTTACTTATGCCAAACCCTGAGTGCCGAGGCCCACTTTGTGAAATATAGATCTCCCCTCTCCCCTGTTTGCTCTGCGTGGTCGAAGGTGTGCTCTCTTGCTTGCCCTTGGCTTTGGGTTGGGGGTTGTCTGACTGCTTCCTTGTCTGTGATGTAGGCTCAGAGATTAAAGGGGATCAGAGTTTTGGCGGCTCTCAGGTTTGTATGTTTGTTCAGCACTCAGATGTGAAAACTGACATGTCCCTGTCTATCAACCAGATGCAGTGTTGCAGTCAGTCAGGTAAGCTCATCTTTCTTTCTTTTTTATGATTCCATATTTTAGTAAGCATTGACGACCAAAACACATTCAGTATGACTTTGCAGGAAAGAATCTGTGGTATATTCTCTGATTTAATAGAAAAGTGGTATCTATACTTTCCATTTTAAACAATGACACCTAAACCACAGTATTAAAGTCATAGCGTTGCCCACACTGATACAGGCGGCCTGAGGAAAGAACAGCATCCTAATGAAAGACCAGCAAAATCAAAACCCTGTCTTTACCTTTGTAAATTGGTAAGTTATACAACTTTATATGGAGTTTATTTTGAAGTATATCTTACTATATTTTACATCATTGGTTCAACCTGGTTTCTGGCTTGTGATGTGTCAAGTAATATCCTTGAATCTGATTTCTACTATTCAGCATCAGCATTAACCTCTGTTAACAGTCTGGTGTTGCAAATTCAGCATCAAATTGTGGTGGTTTCTCCTGAAGCTAGCATGCTAACCATCTAGCCACCTGCTCACCATATCCTCCAATTCAGGCCTGAGGACATAGCACTGCCAAGAGGGCGAATTATAACCTTATTTTGTTTGTTACGTGACAAAGAGACGCTATAAACAGATACTTTAAATATATATTTTCTTCTCTGTTAATTGTCTCAACTACACTTTTAAGATATTGCAATGTAGGTCAATTGGATAAAATCCAAGTCCTTCTCCAAAAGCTGGTGTGGTACATTTACTTTACTGTGAATAAGTGACTCACAGTGTAACTGAGATGAGCATGCAGGTGGAAAGCCGGACTGGTGATTAGATTGCTGTGTCACGGAAGTCACAATCAGCAGTTTTGTGTCTTTCTGGAAGTGTCTTTGAGCCCCGGGGGGATATGGATCTTTGTCATGTATCATCTCCATCTCTTATCTGTCTCTATGGGCAGAGGTTCCATAAAAATGATCTTAAAAAGAATGTATTTGGCTCTGTTGGCTTAAATGCAATCATATAATCACAACATCCTGTGTTCGGATCTGGCCTCTGATCCTCGTTGCATATCATCTGTGTCTCTTTAAATGATCAAATAAAGTCTTTCCTTTATTTGATATAAAACTGTGTTTGTTAAAAAGGAAGATACAGAGATCAAAAGATGCCAGATTTCGAAGCCAGCCTCTGACCTGGAGTCAGACTGGGTGTACCTATTGTCTGGTCGTATTCCTCTGCTGCGAGGCTTGGCCACAGCTGGTAAATGTGGAAGTTTGGCGAGGACAACCAGTCCAGTGCACACATTTCCCAACTAATGGAGAAGCTGTGAGGGAAAGCCTTTAATTTTCCGATAGGTGGGTGGATCAAAGATTTGATATGATTAAAGGAGAACTAAAGCACGCTGTTCCATGTGAAGTGAGTGGACAAGGGATTCTTTCAGGAGCTTACATTACATGTTTTGTTGTATTTAGTCACCCCCTTTGAGGACAGAGTCAAATTGAAACAAGTGGTTTTATAGCTAAATGTGCGTTTTCTCTCTGAATGCAGTCATGAACTTGGTCCTCTGCTGTTGCTAATAGAGCTAAAAATACACCACTAGTTAAGGGACTCCTTTGTATGGACTTCTGTGAGGATTGACAGGATCATTACTTAACCCTGTGTTCAAACCACTGGCAACCATAATAATGCTGTTTAATGGCTAGTAATTACTTCCTCTGGTGTCAGTTGTGTTATGCAAATCCACCGTTCTCTACCGCGAGCCAAAATGGAAATGAGGCAAGACTGAATACCTACATGGCATTTAAAGAAAATGCAATTTTTAAAGGAAGAATTTGAAAATGAGAATGTTTTTCGTAAATGTGAAGCAATCCACTTAAATCAGTGGACACGATCCAGACTAAGTGAAAAAGAAGTAGAAGCAGACCACAGACGAACATTCCTCGTTGATTTTTTCTGCCTAGTTTTAATCCACTTTTTTTTCAGGTAATGGTCTAATAATATCATCACGATCACATATTACTAAAGCTATCAGGACCCAGAGGTCTCCAGCCTCTTTATAGTGTGATAAAACTCAACCCTAATCCTTAAAATGTCTAATTGTGACTGCATATGGTCCTAGTTTGAAGGAGTGGTTGTGCAGTTCAACCAAGGAATGACTGTAATTTCTCAGAATGTGTAATGTGAATAATACTCAGGATTCCCCAGCCTCGGTCACTTTCGGACACCACAGATGGTAACCGTTTTAGTTTATGCTGCGTTTGGAGGCTACGTGTCATTTACATATGTATTTTACGCATGTGTGTACGGTAGATACCTCTATGTTTCTGCAACACACTCATTCTTCTTTCCCCCAATGGCCGGGAAATTTCCCTCCAACAGACTTTGAGATGAATTCTGCAGGTGGTGGACCCGCATTCAAACTCAGTGTCTGTGATTTCTTTTTCACACAGTGGCCGTGTGTGAATCGGTGACTACAGTGCATTGCATGCTTGTCAATATGGAAATTGTAACCTCAGTATACAGAAAACTATCTTGTTACACAGATTTATCCTGGGACCCCCCCTTGAGCATGAGGCGACTGCCTCAAGAGCTAACGTCTCTATTTCATCACAACTTGTGCATTGTTCCCAATATATCAGTGACCACTGGGGTGTCTCACTATCACATCTGGATGTGCTTGTTAGAGGATCCAGCAGAGCATCTTGTTAAGCCTCATCTTGTAGATTTTCCTCATTTACATTTTTCCTGACATCACATCTACAAGTTGTATTTTCCACTCCTCTCTGATTTCCACTTTGGTGTAGGAGCTGGTCGTATTTCAAACTGCTGGTCGTTACAGACAATAAAAATGACATGTGCATTAACTCATACTTAATTAACTAAACTTAAATCAAGCAACATTCCTGTTTTCCAAAGATCCCTAATCAGCGCTGCTGCTGTGAGAACTTTGATAAGATGGAGGAGCCGACCTCCCGAAACCTGAGTAAATCTTCTTGACTGGGCGCTGAATCATCTGTAGGTGGTCTAATCATCTCGGCTCCTCACCCGGACTCATCTTCACAAGCATTTTTTTCTTCCTCATAGTGACTTCACTTGAGTCTGTGACACACACACACTTGAAGACACACACACACACATAAACACACATCTCACATATGTGGTGCTGCTGACCCAAGAAGACAAATCAGAAAAGCCTCGGGCCTCGGCCTGCCCGACCAAAGAGATGAGGTCATCCGACAGAACCTCATTTTCCCTCAAATTGCACCTCTGATCAGCGCGGTGTTTCCTGCAACAATTACACTGACCCCAAGTCCTCATTAGCAAATAGTGTGGAGGAGGAGGAAAAAAAAAAAAAAACGGACAAAGACCACTTGGTTTGTGAAGAGCAGGATGTTTAGTTCAGGGAGGGTTGAAGTGTTTTTCTATCCCTTCTCTTTATCTCCCATCATGTCTTGAGGCTTCTTCTCAACATCACCTTTTGATTAGTGAAACCTGGGCTCTGCATCACATGCTGGAAATCTGAAGATGAGAGCGCTCGCAGTAATGCAGAGGTCAAGGTACCACGTCCCTCACAAGAAGCCAGTTTTAAATTTTGACAAATAGACTCATTCCTAAAGGAGATTTCTGCTGTTTACAAGAACTCCCACCACTACGAACTGATTTGCAGGGTTTTAAGTAGTAAATTTAGGTTATTGACTATTTCTGGTCACCTTTAATTACAACTGCTGATTCATCTGCAGCGTATTTCTTTCTTGCTTTATGAACTGTGAACTCATGTTGCAGTGAAGCTTCGACTCACTGAAAACTTTCTACAAATGCTTTGTATCCAACTAGGACGCTCATATTTCTTCTAAAAACGTTAAACACACACACACACACAAAGACAAAGACACACAAGCAGATTTTTATCAAAGACAATGTGCACCTGGCATGTTTGAGGTCAGATACAGGACGACTACACTACTTTTTGTTGTGTAGCTATGCTAGAAGCATGGCTCCATGTATGTTCAATGGCTTTACACAGATTTTCATGTTACTAGCTTACTGATCCCTGACTCTTTGTGTCACCGTGAGGTAGACATTTTATGTCTCAACATCTGCTGGGCTGATTGCTATGACATTTGGTGCAGATATTCATGGTGCCCAGTGGATAAATGGTAACGACTCTGGTCTGATCTAACATATGCTATAGACCTGAACTGACTGCCATGAAATTCGGTACAAACTTCATGTGTCCCAAAAGCCAAAAAATATATTTCACTGGGGAATGTTTACTCTTATCTCAGGCAGAATATCTGTAAGTACTGTTACTTTAAAATAATGCCAATCACTCTGTTGTTCTTATATTCCAAGTGTCATCTCATCCACTTATTGTTTTGCAGTAATATATGATTTTAGGGCTGCACAGCACAAGGTGATTTGTTAAGATGGACAGTTTGGCGACGCAGGAACTTGATTCATCCCCAAAACATGGGGGCCCTCCAAATAAGAGCTGGAAAGTGTTATAATTCATTCATGTTGCTCCAGGCCAAACAGCTCCCACCTGAGTCAGTATGATCTACGAGTGTCCATGAGCCCCCGACACATGTAAATGTACACCAAACTAATTGGTGCAGCAACAGTCAGGGGTTTTAAATCAGCGGTTATATCACCTGTTCTTTCAAAGCAGAGGGAGGGAGAGAAGAGAAACACCTTTAGAGATAATTTTATGATTTGTTTCATTTTCTCAGTTTCATATCTATTTGACCGTGTGCCCAGTTTGATCTCTGTACAGTTGCTCTCTGTATCACCACAGTTGTAGATGCATTTTAGGTCAATAAAATGGCTTTCATCAAGATGCAGGAAGGAAAGACAATCATGAACTGAACCCAAAATAGAGTCCAAACATATGTTTACGCAATTTTTACTCCAACTCTACAGCAGTCAGGATGTGTACAGTTTTACAGTATGAAAGGGAAACAAAGCCTGAAATAGCAACATGTTAAAACTTACAAAAGCAATAGCTGGAAAGATTTCGTTGGTCACAAAAAAGCAGACTTCCTATGACAAACTCCAACCCAGTCAATCTTAAGATATAACAAGAAGGTGTTAGCATGAAAGCAGGAAACCATCTCTAATGAAATCAACACAAGACAACATAACTTGTTAGGTGACACTTTGGACAAACCAGATGCAGATAGAAACATGTTAAGAATTAAATCAGCTGTTTTTTTTTCCTCTGGAGAGGTGTCTTTGGGGGCACATGGGCAGCACAAGGCAAAACATATCTTGCCAGGGACTGTAGTTCTTTTGAGGTAAAGGCCGAAAATTGAAATTGCAAGTCACGCAATCATAAGAGAAGTAAAATGAAAATATCATTTTTCAGATTTCAGGTCGTTGCAAGGGGAGAGAAAGATGGGGAAGGACATGAAATGGTCACGGTTTTCAAAACTGGGACTCATGATTTGTACCTTAAAGAAACTAAGAGCTAAGCTTTGCCATCACTAGCGTTAGCAACTACAACAACAACTTAATTCCTTTATTGACCAACAGCTGTCTCCAGCTGTACAAAGTACCCATCAGTTTGCATGTATTTCTATTTTCTTCTCTTCTACTGAAGTAAGCGAACTCCCTAGCCCCAGTCCAGTTTGCCCTTTCTGTCACTTTCCGATACCGAGTCACTGCAGCGTCCTGTAGCAAAAGAACAATTTTTAACCCCAGGCTAACAAGGCCTCTCTAATGGCACCTTGTGTTATCTAAATATTTGCCATTAT
The DNA here is from genome assembly GCA_021432705.1 of Caranx ignobilis. Classification (NCBI taxonomy): domain Eukaryota; kingdom Metazoa; phylum Chordata; class Actinopteri; order Carangiformes; family Carangidae; genus Caranx; species Caranx ignobilis. The sequence goes on from MU269981.1 coordinate 22,830,678, forward strand.
GTCCAATGAAAGTGAAAAACTCGTACCACTCTTTCATTTTTGTGGCACTCATTCCAGCTGACAGTAAATCCCCATGCTCACTTCAAACGTCTGAATCATTCATTAGCGCAGCCCGCCATCCAGCACTGATAAAACAGCTCTGACATTCAAAATATTTTGCCCTTCTCATTACTGCCTCATTGTTCGTCCCATACAGCGTCACTGCATCAAGACTGTCCTCTGACAGAATCTGACCCAGAAAGTAAAAGACTTGTCAAACATAGCATGCTTTCATTTATCTTTACGGCGCAAACCTGACACCATACCTCAACTGTCATATAAAAAGCGGGTGGGGATAGATTAAATATTTGACCTTTGCTAAACAAAATATTAACATATTTCTGTAGTGATCTTGCGCTGGCTGCCACGCTTGTGATTGAAAAATAGAAACTCTCACAGTTTGTTTGGATGACACTAAATCTAATGTCCTCGCTGCTCTCTTTGATGTCCACAGTTTGTGTTAGCTTGCAGAAACAGCTAATGCAGCCCATACTTAAACTCTACCTGAATCACAAAACATGTTGGAGGAGCTGCCCAGACTGAAATGATCATAAAGCACATTATAGAAGACAGACACGGGGCTGTGCCGAAGATTTTGACACTCCCTCGTTCTGCTGAGCTGTTGGATCAAAGGCCTGTGGACTGTGTGAGCGCTGTACACTGTTCAACTCAGCAGATCATAGATTATATATACCCAGTAAACCTCCAATAGTCCATGATACTGTGGTTTAGACAAGCCTGGAAATCAGACCAATCAGTGAGCTCATCGTTATTTACTTTGTTTATTTGCAGATGGTTCAGATACACCACCAAGAACCGGTCGGGCCAATCACCCCCTTTTATCTAGACTGGCGCTTTTTTGGTACGATGATGGCTGCTGAAATATTTTCAGAGATAACCAAGATGGCTGCTGCTGGATGTTGAATCTACTTTAGAGATTAAATATCATAGTTCCCTGAAGGGGAACACAAGATCTTCCTTTAAAGTGAAGCAGATTGTCTGCTCTGCAAAACATGACCAATGGGGAGCAGCAAAGGCAGTTATAGCATCAAAATATCTGATTTAACTGCACAACATCACAATTTACTCTTCTGTCTTTGAGATTTGTCCCTCTGTGCATTTGCATTAATTTCCATAGAAAAAAAAATCAAAGAAAATGGAAAATAAAAAGTCTTGAATGCAGTTTTGCAAGAGAACCAACCCCTCCCTCCATGTGTAGTTTAAACTGTTGACACTCCTCTGAAAATGCCTCAGACATACAGCCTCATGTCCACCCTGAAGACATGTCCCTCACCATCTTTGTCCTCTATCTTGTAGCGATCATGGAGAAGGTGTGTTTCCCTCCCTGGAGTTATGTCAGTGACCTTTCATCAGACCTCTAAACACATGTTTCGTCAGTGTCTCTAAAAGTTCCTTCTCAGTTACGCCGACAGACTGAATTTCATGCAGAAGCACATCGAACGAAGGATTAAAAGATAGACAAAGTGTTTATAGTTTATTATGTCTGAGGCCCTGAACTCGTCTGTTCCGCGCTCTGTTTTTGTAAGCACTTCTCCTCGGTGAGACATACCTGGCTCCTACCAAACACACGCTGGCAAATGTTTGACAACTCTCGGCAAGTCTCCTCTCCCTGCATTGCTTTTTGACAGGACAAATGGTCTCGGAGATGAACAATACAAATGTCCAAATGAGTTGTCACAGTCAAATGTATATGCCATGTTTCAGTCAGTCATCTTGTCTAACGTGTAACCTTAGTCCTACGTGGCAAGCTGACACCGCTTTTTTGTTTTCTCTTTAAATTGTTTTTATCCTTTTCTGTACAACTGACACATCAGTTGACTGGTACGCTGATCAGGTGCCTTGCACATGCTCCTGCTTGCTCCCTGACACACGCTGGAGCCGAGTTTCCAGCAAAGACAGCGGCGCTGTCACTGCAGACACCTGAATAAAAAATGTTGCAAATAGTTTGCAAGCAGATATGTGCTGGCTCGTTTGGCAGAGTCGAGGGGCTTTTGTGGTTCAACAAGAGGGAACTGAATCCAGAGAGAGAGAGAGAGAGAGTGGAGACAGAGGGAGAGTGAAATGCTCCCATACAAAGATAAACAGAGAAATGCATGCATGCACATACATAGAGCACTGCATGTATGTGTGTGTGTGTGTGTCTGAGACATCTCTGGGATTCTCAACAGAGGAAATATTTTGTGAATTTTATAACCTGGTTTGATTGTGCAATCAAGTTATCGTCTTGTTGGGTATAAATCTTCCTTAGATTTTCTGTGCATATACATTTAGTTCTTGTGTGTTGTGGTGTTTCTTACAGCTCATGTTATCTCCACACCTACACACTAAGTCCTCACATTTAACACTTGTAGAAAACAGAAAACAAGACTTGGCCAACTTAACCTCCATGACTGTGCAGCTCCTCAAAGCTTAGCTCATACACCCTCCATCCTGAATTATACCAGTGGTTAGCAAGAAGTTTTGGAAGCCCTGTGTAGGTGGAGGTTGGAGGTTCGCCTTCACCAGCTCCAGGTCTGATCATGTCAAACTGGTTTAAACACCTACTGAAAGAAGAATGAAGGAAAAATACAATGTTCAGAACAGCACAAGAGTAATATTCAACTTTATTCATGCAGACAACTTGATTTTATCTAATAGACTGAAAACATGAATGAATCCACTCATTAATTTAGATTTTTTAATTGATTCATTTGTGGAAGTTAACTTATCTATGTTCAGCTTGTTTACAAATTAAAGAGCCGTCCCTACTGTAAGATGAGATGATGAGATTACAGCTGTCTTGTAATTAAATGCTACATGACAATGAAGAGCTGTTTCCCAGCTCTGTTGTGACTACGGCGGCCCTGTTGTTCTCCACTCAGATGGGAAAAGAACCAAGCTGTCTGTTTCAGGGGAATCACACTGCTGCAACCTGGCAAGAGCCAAACACAGGGTAACGCTCGAACATCGACGTCCACGTTCCAGAGAACAAACATTCACAGGACGTTGGGGAAGATGATATCCAATGCCACCCAAGGACCGTAACAAATGACTCAATATTTCTGAGCATCAAAGCCACAGTGTGCAATGTGGCGTCTGACCTGCGAGGTCGCTGGACTCCATGACATCAGACCCAGTATCACGTCATGGTCAACCTCAGCCCCTGAGTTGCTAATTAACACCAGACAGAGGGATCATGGACAAAGCTCAGGGCATTCCCATTCATCACTGAGCAGCTTAGTTTGTTAATTTGCAGATGTAGAAGAGAGAATAATAACAGATTGTGCAAATTAGAGGAAAGAAAAACCCAGGGGATGTATGAATTAACAAATAAAAAGGTGGGTGAACTTAGCGTAGGAGGTTTCACCGTCTGCTTCATCCCAGCATCTCTGCAGTCACACTGCTGATTACAGCGCAGCGCCGCACTCCAGGCCCTTCTCTCTTGTGACCCAGCAGCCCGTGAAGTGTCATCAACCTTTATGAGATGGAAAGGCCCAGAACAGAGGCCTAAAAGCCTGGTACATGAAAGAGACAATGTTTGCTTTGCTGCCTTTTAAATAGACCCAGCAAAGAGCAGCAGCAGCATGCGGGGGGGTGGGGGGTTGCGCTCGAAGAGAGAGAGAAAGGCTGAAAATACATACAACTGATTCTCTGAAGCTCTTTCTCTAAACAGTGAGCAACAAGTCCTCCCAGAGCTTTTAAACATGAATTAATGTAGATTCCAGGCGTATTTCAAGTCCGTCTGTGACGCCTCGACTCACAGGTGTGGTGGAATTTCGCAGGGGGGGCGAAGATCTTTTGCTGTAATGGGCATTCCAGCGTGGCAACATTACCACCGTTTCCCAGCAATCAATCACGGTCATGGCGTGCTTCAAGGAGGAACGATAAAAAAGAAGCTGCAGGAGTTTGTCTGTTTTTGTGCAAGAGTGTGTGCAAGTGTGCAATGTCCTCCAGGTACTAGGTCGGCCTGCGAGGTGTATGCATGGATGTATACAGAGCTTTACGGCAGATACCCAGCCTCACAGGATGAAAGCAGATCTTCTTACCTTGAGAAATTAGGACTGATCTGGGGATTCTGGATCTGTGTTGATCTGGGGACGCCCATATTAAAACAATTCATGCAATAATGGTAAATCAGTGTGTTCTGGATCAAAGCAAACTCAATGATTAACAGTACGCTACTACATCTTGTGTGTCTAAACCTGGTGTCTTCACTACTGCAGAGTTTCCCAGCCCCTAAATATGAGTCTTTTGGAAAAGCTGGTGACCCTGGTTTGAGCTGGAAAACTCTGGGGTTGCGTTCGCCTGGCTACACACCAGACGATTTTTGGGCCTGTAAATATCAAACATGTTTGATATTTACGATTCCAGATTGGGCGGCCTCCAATGGAAACACAGAGGACGTTGCTCGTCCTCCATGTTTGTTTTTCCTCTGAAGTCAAGTTTGATTATGTGAGTTTCTGTGACATCTCATGTCTCTAGCTGTTGTGTGGAGTTAAATTCTGCATTTTAGTGCCACGACCGCCTTTGCTGTTTCTCACACAAAGTACTTCAGCTGCAGAGTACACAGTTTACTTTACACTGGCACCTGCATGCTCATGTGCGTGGTCTTGTGATTAATGTAGTCAGGCTTACGGTTGGTATGGATGGGGATCATTTCTGATATGGATCATTTTCGTTTTTAAGCTGTTGTGTGGACGTTGCCTAAGTAGGAGTGTGCTGGTTCCTTTCAAAACAAAGCCTGCTCTGTGCTAAACTGATGACCCCACAACTAAAAGATGAAATATACTGGAAGCCGTTTTAGCAAAGAGACAAACAAAAAAAACATGAAAGGTCACGACAATCATCACACGATGCAACTGTACCGATTGAAAAGCCTTAAAAGGAAACCACGGAGCAGCTGAATCATCCCTGCGTTATTATGCATGGTAATACACGACCTTTCTGCTCTCGCTGACTCATCGCTTTTGATGTCAAGGTGACTTCACCGTTTGTGTCATGCAGAAAACATCCTGCACCGTCTGACCTGTTGATGTTTCTCTAATTTCTACAGGACACCGACAAAGGACAATAAAAGTTTATTTGTGCCCCTTCGATGGCCGCCACCCATTTAATTAGACAAACGCACAATGTGTGCACACCCTCCCTGTTGTATATCAGAAAAATTATTTCATGTAACACAATGTTTTTTTCCCATGCTCAGTTAAGTATGTAGCAACTGAGTGGTGTCATCTGTTTATGTTATCTCTCCTGCTCATCATCAGGGCTGTTTTACAGCATAGAGAGGAAAGAAGCCAGACAACGACTAATGCGCAAGTTCTTTTCTTTTGCTGTAAATTAAATACACATTACATGATACAACTGGAGCGTAGTGTATATTCAAAATCTGTAGAGCATTCATATGCAAATCGGAAAACCGTGAATATTTCCAGGTTTTCAGCTCATGTTGTCTTGACAGCTACAACAGACATGACTGTAGCTTCATCGCCAACTAGTCCCCTTGGGTGCAATGACCAGATTTCATCATTAATAATCATCTTATCTGTGATTACTTCATCTTAATGATCTTACTTCATCGAAATCATGCGTTTCTCTCTTTCATTTTCAAACATTTTTTGTTTTTATCTACTTTCCTGCACTCACTCTAGAGGTCGTTTGTTATGTAAGAAGCATCAGTGAGGCGCATGAACCTCTGGTCACCGAGGCTACGTCGTGATCCCAACAACGACTTTGCCTTAAAGAGGTGGCTTCTCTCTTTTATGTTTGCTTATAGCAGCTGCTCACATGTGACCTGTATTGTGTTCTCCAGTCAGGCACAGTGTAACATCACTCTCTGGCAGACTCCCTCTGTTAAAACAGGTAATTGCATGAAGATTTTGGGAACGACTTCCACGGTATGACTGCGTTTCGAGGGGCGGCTGCAGACTTGAAGCATCAACACACTGGGCAGCGTCCGCCTTGCTTGACAGTGACACTGCACATACGCACTTTCTGACACTGCTGACGGCCGGCACATGTGTTCAGCTCGCCGTCAGATCACGTTCACCCCAAAGCCAGGAGGGAGGCGAGACTGTGTTGTGAGGCAAAACAAGAGGGCGTTCACCGCCGCCGTGTTCCACACATTCTCAGCTAATCAGGAACTGCCCTGCTTGGAGACACACAGTCCACTGAATAACAGCATGCACTGATAAGGTCACCAAATTAACTAAAGCTGGAATCAAGAATCCGAAGCTCTTTCTAATCCGTGACCGACAAGATTAGAGGGTTTCCACTCAACATATGAGTCACTGAAGGAATCACTCATGGACCTGAGCAGAGCAGGACACAGAGAGGTGCCTGAACTCTGAAAGCTCGCCTCCAAAATCAAGCATCTTCCTTAAAATGGAAGCAATTTACTATTTAAATGTAGTAATCACAGGGTTTGTGCATGTTGCATATGAACTGTGGACATCATCCGTGCCCTTTCACATACAGCACACTGTCTCGATCTTCTTTGGTGTCTTTGTGTAAATGTCCCTTCATTTTCCTCACCCTTTGATTTTTTTATTCCTCTGTTTTCGCGCCAGTCGTTTATTAGAAACATCATCAACACACCATCACCGTGACTCTTCTACTCAGTCGGACACTACACAGACTTTGAACAAAGGAGCTGTGAGGTTAAAGTCTGTTTAATGTTCAATACAACTGATTTGAACATTTGCATTTTCACACACGGTTGCGGTGAAAGCAGCTGAAAGCTGTGTCTGTTATATGCATCACATTATACCTGTTGTAAGAGCTGTTAGATGGACAGATAATCAGCATCAGCTGCTTTTTTTCCCCCAGTATGCAATAAAAATCAATGTATTTTAAAACGCGCTCCTTTGGCTCTATTGCTTGTGTGTGCAATCATCTTCATGTTTCCTCTCAGTTCTCTTCTGTTTGTTCTGTCATTTGTATCCAAACACCACGAGTACAAATGTTGTGATTCTTTGGATTTCACAAAGGACGGACGAAACAAGAAAAACACAAGGCTGACTTAAAGTTGCACTGATATCAAAGTTAGATCTAGAGATTTAAACGTCGAGTGTCCCATGTGCAGCGGGACACAAAGAAGACAGCGAGAGGAATTCGTGTCTGGCAGAAGTCGGACAATATGCAAAACAAGTGTCTGTGTCTTTTTCCCCAAAGCGAAGGCAGCCTCGTCTCTGAAAAGGTTCCATACATGAGGTAGCGAGGAGAATGCCACACAGGCTAAAAAAGACGAACTGGGGAGAGGAGAGAATACACTTTCTCCCTCCCTCTCCTTGCTCAGTGATCCAGCACAGTGAACACAAAAGCTACTGTTTGCCACTGGGCCGAGGAATCCGACCAGTTACCTCGATGAGAGAAAAAGCCCCAGAAGTGCTTCTCATAGCAAACACAATGCAAAGGATCAGAAATCAGAAAGGCACGTCTCAGTGGAAAGTGAGATGTATTATTTGAAGTGGGGAAAAAATGGCTGGTATTTACTCACAAAAATAAGAATCAATGTAGCTCATGTAATGTATCTAGCTCTTTACTAATATAAATCTCATGTAATGTATATGAGCCTATATGAGAGCAGAGAGATGAATGAAGATGCTACGGGTCTATTTTACATATTTTAACAAGTCAATTACATGAAGCTGCTTAAAAAGTCAATGTCACATAAATTTAAGATAGATATATATCTGTTGGATCACTATTGAGACTCTGCCACCACCACAAGTCCACAAATACTGATGTCCCAGTTACTCTGGATCATCCTCACTGAAAACAGGTTTCATTCACAAAACGTTGTAAAAACTATTCTCAATAACTTCTGGCACTTGTGAATTTGACTCATGAAGGCTACATGTGCTCAGACACCTGAAGCATCACATTGTTGTTCAATGAGTCATATGCAAGTCTCAGCCATTGGTATGAAGCTACCATTAGTATTACCAGCTGTTTACTGTGTCCCAAACTTAACTCCCACACTCACCAACTGTTATTTCTAGTTCTCATGCTAACCACTACTTTTCTATCGCTTCTTTTCTTCTACTGAAGTTGGCATGATAACTACTATCCACAGCGACGCCTGGTCAACCTGATCTCCACTGTAGCTTTGTGCCTTGAAGAAGTAACACTCCACAAATACAAGGTCTCTCTCTCTGTGCATGTTAGTACCTGGATGTTGCATCTCTGCAGGAGTTGCACACCAGATTGTGGTGTATTTAACATATGCAACGACAATAAAAACATTCTGATCTGTTCTATTTTGGTCAGACTAACTTTTTTAAGCATCAGAGTTACACAATAGTGATAAAAATGTTGAAATATGTAGCTGTGAACAGTCATGTTCTGTCCTCCTGATATGCAATAAACAAAACAAAACTGTCAAACTAAACGAAGAGGCTCCAGGACGGTCGAAAAACGATTATATTACACCTTGTTGCAAAAAAAAAAAAAAAAAAAAAAATTCGACATGTGTTTAAATTTCTTCACTCTTCTGAAATAAAAAATCTGAAGGCTCTGCTCAGTAAACAGTGTTTCATTGGATGAATAATTGCCGTCAGTCTGGTCCAGATTTCTTCCAGAAGATTTCTTCATCTTTGTGCCTGTGGAGAACCGAGCGCATCCGTGATAAATCCTCGGTGCTTTATGCTGCTTTTAGAGGAGCATAATTCTTGCGGGCTGGTGTTTTTATCACCCAGTGTTTATCCTGGGAAACACATGCTCAGCAGACAGATTTCACATAGTGACTAGAGGAGGACATCCATCTCCGTCGGAGGGAGATCTCTCTGCAGATTTGGCGCCTTTTAACAGTACTATGTACTTACCTGAACGTTTCAAACCTGAGGAGAATAAGAAGCACTCAGAAGAGACGAGCATCAAATTATCAGCCAGATAAGACCTGATGATGTGGTCTACAAGTGCCGCCACATTCATAACGTGCTTTTCCATCAACACAGTTTCGTGTTGCAGTGAACCCCCCCACCCCCACCCCAACCCCACCCCACCCTACCTCCCTGTCAAGGCGTGATGGGTGAGATTACAGGGTTTTACTGTGGGATTTGGTTCGCTGTGTTACAAAGCGCATAGGAAAAATTAGGATATGAACGCGTCAGTCCTCGATTCTCAAAACAACGTCCACGGATTTGGCATAATTCAGAGATTATGAATGATGAAATTCGGGTAATGATATTTCACTTTACAAAAATAGATGCGTGGCATTTCGGCGAAGCGCTTTGGTTTATTTTATTTTTCACCTGTAGCAACTGTCTCTCCTGTGTTTTATTTAGAGCAGCATTCCAACTGGACCACATTTAGAGGAAGGTTTATCATACCTGTCATACTTTCAGAGCCATTTCCCTCCCTTATGAAGCCTAATATGCTCAGTCGCATTCTCAGGATGAGACCACACAGCTTCTTATACAACAACACATAGCTGAAGCCAAGACACCTGACTGGTGGAGGACGTGTTCCAGCCGTGCCGTAATCCCACAACGCATCGGCTGGAGGTTATGAGAAATGGAAATGGTTTTTGATACGAACGCTAGGTAACCAGGGAGCTCGGAGACAAATCTGTCTTGTTTTCCCCACTGTATCCATCTCATATTTATAATTCATTCATATCGGCTGTGTGTGTGTGTGTGTGTGTGTTTTGTTTTTTTTAAGAAACGGTGCGAAGCCTCGTCACTGCTGTTCAGAAAACCATGTTAGAGAATCCTCTCTTGGATTTTATGGTTGTAATAAAGCATATGTGCCTAGATTTCATTGGAGACCACCTGCAAACTTCAGGTGTTTAGTTATCATGTCCATGAACAACGTATTTTACCTTTTTCTAATTCATTTGTTTTTACTGTTCTTTCAGTGAAATTTTGATATAAATCATAAAATAAAAGATCTGGACTCGGTTTCAGAGGAGCAAGGACTATAACATCGCTATTAGCTCTTCAAAGCTCTACATCCATGAGTCCAAAGTCCATTTTCCTAAATCAGGAGTTTGAGATTTGGCAAAAAAAAATACTTGTACCATCTTGTTGAAATCTCTGACAGACATCATGTCATCCTGATGATAGTGGAGTCTGAAACCAGAAAACAGACAGATTAACACACTAAGCTAAAGGGAATTATATTATTTTATGTCTCAGGTTGTCAGGAAATGATGCATAAACCAGCATGACCTTTGACCTTTGACCACCAAAGTCCAATCAGGTCATCCTTGAGTCCAGGTGAACATTTGTGCCAAATTTGAAGAAGCTGAGATATTACGTTCACAAGGACAAAACTGACTTTTGTGAGGTCGCCACACTGTTGACCTTTGACCCCAAACCTCGTATCAGTCCACCCCTTGAGCCCAGAAGTTCCATCAATGCTGTTACTGAGACATTATATCCACAAGAACGGGACGAACGTGCAGACAGATGTGCGGAAACCCTGAAAACAACATGCAACTCTGGCTGTTGTCAACACAGAGGCCTGAAAACATTATGAACACACACTACCTCAGACAGCTTTGTAAAATTATGAGATGACATGATGCTGAGTTGCAGGGGGAAAAGGATAAAAGGGAATTTATGAGGAGCACAAGCACAAATGTTCATGTTGATTTAACAATAAGGAAAAACTTTTTATTTTACAGGATCACTGCTCTGAGACCAGTGAAAAACTGACAACACACCAAAAACTTCCCAACACACGCTGCTGATGTTTACAGTAGCTGCTTGTGCTATTGCCATGACAACGTGTGGATGCTCTCAGGGCACCGAATTATAAAAATTGAACCATAAAAACAAAGGTTGATCGGTGCCACTCAGTGCCAAACCATATTCACACTCAACACTAATAGAGAAAACCTGGCCTGCAGTTTTATAATTACGACCCAATCAACACACACACACACACACACACGCTCTGAGTCGTCACTGTCAGTTAAATCCACACATCCGCACATGGATGTAATGTAATGATTATGTCATTCAAACAGGCCGCAGAGTGAAAACCGTTCACATACCGATCCAGCAACAGAAGGCTGAAGACCCAGCCCAACAATATGGCGTTAATTTTGGATCACAGCATTCGGCTTATCAAAATATTTTTGCCCCACCTTTCGTCAAAATACCTCAGTAACCTTGGAATCTGTCAAAACAGCTCGGGTGCACCGGGTTTACCTGCAGCGTCCGATTCCATCAGAATAGACGTCTGAGATACTCCCGACGACGTCACAGATTAGCGGGTGTTTTGTTAAACAAAGGTGGGTTTGATTGTGAGCAGAGCTCAGCACTCCACCTCCCAGGCGTTACATAAAGCGTGAGCCTCGACTTGGCATCGTCCGCCGGCAAAACAGCGCTCCATGAGAACATGACTGAGCAATGCTAAACCCATGACCCCACTTATGCTCGTACCCCACATCACCCTGCCTGCCACCCCTCAACAGCTCATTCTCTCCATTTCAGTCTCCCCCCTCCCTTCCTCTCTCGCTCTGTCCTCTCACAGGAGATGAACATGTTTGAAACATTATTATGGAAATATGCAATAACCTATTCATTATTGGTACAAGTAGAAAACAGTTGTAGCCTATCGGATGTTTCCTTTGATTGTGGTTTCCTTTAACACTGAGTAGTTTTAGAGATCAGTGCTTCTGAGTTTGTCTTTATTGGTTTGTTTTCTTTGTCTCGCTGAATGATTCAGGTTTCATTTCAGCACCGTGAAGATTTGGCAACCTGCACCCGTGCACCACATCACCTGTGACTTCCTGATCAGCTCCAAACAGCGCTTTTCGCAGCCACAGGTCAGCTGAGTGAATCAGAGAGGACTAAACTTCACTTTGCTCTGGTGAAAAGATAAAATCTAACAAATCTGGCAACTCACGGCGTCTTGCTGCATGTCATCCCTGTCTCTCTCTCTCTCTCCCCTGACTTCCTGTCTCTCACACTGTCTTCTCATAACACACACATTTTCAGTGTCTTTTTTCCTGCCGATCCTGCTGTATATAAAAATATTTTATATACAGCAGTAGAAAAGGTTCAGAAACTAAAATGAAATGGTATTAAAGTGTATTAAAGTAGAGGGGTACCTTGTTGAAGAGTTCAGATCCAGTGTATAGGGTTTCCCTCAGATTCATAAGAGGAGCAGGATGGAGCCAGGTTTCCACACGGCCATGGTCTCTCTGCAGCCTGAACCCAGGGGAGGAGCGGGGGGCGGGGAGGTGGGGGACAGCTTCGACCTCCAGCATGGTCCAGAAAACACTGAGCAATGTCTTTATGGTGTCGCAACAGTGAGCCTCTGGCGTTAGCTGCTTATGGCTAAGTGTCCATTCACTTCGCTTATGAATGCTAATGAGACGTGCTAATGGGCCGACATAAAACATGACCAACTCGGCAACACACTTTGAATGAAAGTTGCTCAGAGATTAAGAGTCGCGCAAATTTTCTCGTGCAGACTGAGGAGAAGTGAGTCTAAATACAAACTACTAACTTTTCATACATGTTTAATCCGCTGTCGCGAGTCTAAACGTCCCGTCAAGCTAACTCACATTAGCTCGGGTGACCACTTCCTGTTTTCACGCGCCTGCCTCGTCCAACGAATGGCTCGTACGGACGGGTACCACTTCCTTTTCACAACCATGAACTCTTTCAAAATAAAACGATTTCTATAACACTACCTCTGTATTTTTACGTTTTTACTTTTATTTATTTATTTTTTTTACACTCTAATATGAAATTACATTTGAATCTTTTAACCTTTTTTTTTTTTTTTTTTTAAATATCTGTCTCGTTTTTAACCAAGTTACAACCACATTTTATGTAGGCATACATCATTAATATAATTTTGAGCACTTATTAGGGTTATTTTATTTGTTTTGGTTACAAAACAGAAATGAAGGCAGCAGCTCACAGTACGAGAGTGGCAGGAGTAATAGTGACAGCAGTGATGGTAGCAGTAGGTCTATAACAATTTTTTTTAATCATGATTGTTGTTGTTTCTGTGTCTGGCTTCATCTGCGTGCTGCCTGCTAAGACTTGCAGTACTGCAGGTCCAGCCAGTACACTTTGTACCATAACACAATCTGCGATACCGCCGCTTCAAATCTTTCTCATCCTATTTGTTTTGTGTCTGACGCTGCCTCGCTCGTCCTCACATCTTTTCTGTCATTTATTTAATCACACATCAAAGGCCACTCCGTTTGATCACAGCCAATCAAATCATATCAAAATATCATCGCTGTCACCCGCTCTGTTGTTATAAAGACAAATGACGCGCTTGTCCACACACTTTGCATATTTTTTAGCGGTGCGTAGCCAAGCAAAGTAGCTGCAGTGACATCAGCTAATACTGATTTCAGTCATCCGGACACTAACTGTCACTCTAGATATGTAAAATAGGAAGCCCAGAGCAGAGATGCAGTTTTAAAGATGGAGAAAGACAATGGACAGATAAATTCTTTCACATTTAAACTAATCAAACACACACAGTTACCCAGAATTCACCTGTCTTTACACATAAGTACCCATTAAGCCTACAGGGGCTTTGGTGACCCTCTTCTCAGATATATATGATTCATATGTGATGGTCACTCTCTATGAATCAGTAAATCAAAGAAAGAAATACAGATACTTGCAGTACAGGTCGTGAATGCCTGGCTCAACGGCTGTGTCCTTTACAACAATTTGCATTTTGTCACAATTACAGCTTCTCATACTATGAATGACGCACATTAAGCCCAGTTACTTTGAATATATAGTAGTTGATGCGTCCATGTAGTGCTGCAGTGGTGCTGCAAAAACCAGCAGGTAAAATACCTCAGCAGAGAAACATAAATCAGGTTTTATACTGTTGGCCCCAGAAAGCTGCACCAGAGGGCCAAGATGGAGGATATTCAAGGACGTCTAACAAGGAGCTGTGTGCATGTGTGTGTGTGTGTGTAGAATAAATGGACTGCACATACAGTATATAGCACTTTACTAGTCATATCCAAGCTCATAGTTTCCACAAGAAGCTCATAGTTCATACTAACTCACTCACACACTCAGACAGTGCATAACACACACACACACACACACACACATTGATAATATATTAAGGGCAATTTGGGGTTCAGTACCTTGCCCAAGGACGTTTAAACTGTTGACCTTCTTAGCTCTACCTCTTGAGCCTGTGTGTGTGTGTGTGTGTGTGTGCAAGCTACAGTACTCAAAAAGTATTGAGTAAAGTGCTCTGCTTCTGCAAACAGGCCTGTGTTCAGCTCAGCTTGGTAGAGCTTGGTTTGGTTAAGTCAGGCTAACACGCCCCATTAGCCAAACACTCAGGTGGAGGCCTCGGCCCCCCTGACAGACCCCTCCACCCCCTCCAGCCCACCTCCCTCCCTGCTCAGTGACAGACCGATCATTGTCTCTGCACCTCGGCTGCAGCCGAGGATTCTTTGGGGATTGAATAAATGCAGGTGAGTTGCTGCTTTGACAGGGAAGAGAAATGGTCCTATAGTGTATAAACATTACATCACCCGCCCTGTAAGCTGCAACTTGGCAATTGTCCACAACTTATTAGATGGAGGAACACAACACTTGAGTGTCTCTGGGGTCTCAGTGTCGCCAGGCTCTATAGCAGACAGATAGACAGATAGATAGACAGATAGACAGATAGACAGATAGACAGATAGATAGACAGATAGATAGATAGATAGATAGATAGATAGATAGATAGATAGATAGATAGATAACGTGTTGATAATGTTACTTATCACCTTGGATTCTGAGTGTTTACATCAATGACTGTCTGGAGCCTCCCTTCACCTCTGAACTCCCCCCTCCTCCTCCTCCTCCCCTCCACCTTCTCCAGTCAGTGACCTGAGCGAAGCTTCATTGCCAATAGACACTTACTGTAGCACCGCTGCTGGGGCTGATGACAGACAAATATTATTATCATTTACAGGATAAGCTCTGTTTAAGACCTACACGTTTTCTTTTATTACCTCTTGGCGCCTTTAAAACATTCCTCTTATTTTGTCCCTCTTCCACTTGACTATAAAAATCTGATAAAATAACCAGACTCAAACACTTTGGAAGTGACTGAATATCTTTCTTCTTTTTTCACTGCAAGTCAAACAGTATATTCCTAATGTGGGAGGGGGGGGTGCGTTTCAGTGTAAACCAGACTGTGGGAAAAGACAACACACAGCAGAAGTCCACCTTCAAAACTGCAAGGGCCTTTCTGTATTTCCCTCCCCAGGCGAAGGAGGGAGATGACACAGGCACACATCTGCACTGCTTTTCTGACACTGTCAAGGGATGCTGTTGAAACACTGTTGTCGTTGTGCTTATATTTATGCTCAAGAATCTGTGAGAAAGAATTTCAGCATGCGTTCACATGATAGGAAGAAGACACACAGGACGCCGTCAGAATCTGAAACGGTGAATATCTCGTATATACAGTGGGGTCCTCAAGTCTGAGTCCACTGTTGAGGTCCCCAGCACCAGTACATTACATTGTGTATCTCTTAGAGGTGGTCTGCTGGTTTGAATGGTTGTCTGTAAATCTGGTTATTAACAGCGGTTTACTCACCAGTCTAGAGGAAATGTTGAGAGTTCAGCATCAAACTCTCTTTCTCCAGCAGTGGAAAGCAACACCAGTGTGCTCAAGTTAGAGCGCCCACTAGAGGGCCACCAAGTTAATCTGCCCTGAAGACGTAGCTCACTACATTCCCCCCGACAGGTGACAAGAGAAAACGTACAAAAAGCTCCTTTAAGTTCTCCGTCATGTGAACTTAGATGATCCTTCAATCCAAAAACATATCATGAGAGCTTGCTGCTGCTCATTCACTCCAGGTTAAGACTCTCACCCAGCTCACATGAGCTTGGTTGGTTGTCTTTCATTCTGCTACCCAGTTCTTCATACACACATACCTCCTCAATGTTTCTCTTGAATTGTCCATCATGGTATTTTCTTTGTCTTCTCCTTGACCTTGTGAGTGTGTCGGCAACTTCGTCAGTTCAGATCAACATGCAGTCACCATGACAGTCTGAACTCTGCTGTAGTCACAGGTACCACAGCTGGGGTCCTTTCATTTTGACTCCGGGTCCAAAAACCTGAATGACAAAGCACCGTAAGCAGAATTTTAAACATGTGTATGTGAGTTATGCACATTTTAGACAATATCAACCTTTGGATTTTACCTTCATACACTGAGATATTGGACCAAGTAACAACTTCCAGAAGATCTTTGTCATACCTACTTTCCTGTCTAGTAGTCGTTAATCATATCTCAGTCATTTATCAGATCTGCGCTTTCTCCTTTATAAGAGATGATGGATCTGCAGGAGCTGCTGTAATCTGATCGTAGATAATCTGAGGATAATCTGTGAGACTAATACATCATAGCTGCATGACAGGCGTCTCAGCTTTGACCTACGCCTGCTCCTCGGATGACAGTGAACTCTGTACAAACAAAAATCCTCTGACGGGCAATCCGTCACTATCTGTGCAACCTGAACATGACAAAGCAACAAATTGCCTTTGAATCGCTTGTTGCGGGTGAAATCCCACCTTCAGGGTAGTTTTTGTCTCCTCCTCCTCCCTCAAAGCAATGAATCATAAAAATATGACAAATATGGTTTGACGTTGCTTTTTGGGGCTGATTAATGAGTGTAGCTCTAGTCACAGTGGAAAGTCCCACACAGACAGGTTTGAAGATTTCTGTTTAGCGCTGGAGCAGTGAAGAAAAGCCTCTTCATGTGTGTCCTGGCATTGAACACAGGTTGGCTGGGTGACATGCAATCAGCCTGTTCTCCTCATGTGAACCTTGAAATTTACTTTAAATCTTGCTGCTGTCATTTTAACTGTGCCTACAGTTACAACAAAATGCTCAATTTGTCATGTCTGTATTAACACTTTGGAGAAGTTATAGCCGTTTCATAACAGCAGTGGGGATATTAATGTAGTGTTTATGGGGGGGGGGGTTACATTTGTCTAGAGTATGCAAGATTACCCAGCACAGATAAGAACAGTGTCATGGGTCTGGTGCACTTAAAATAATAAAGAAATGCTAAACATGGAGAAAATGAGCAAAGACAGGGACAATGCTGCAGCATGTGAGGAGACATTTTACAAAAATAATAAAAGATGGATTAAAATTTCACTGTTTGTTGAAAGTGAGGCTGATGAAACCAGCAGTGAAACACACTGAAGCTTGTTTTACACCAAAAATGATCCATCCAAAGAAGATTTATACAACTCCTGGTGTGTGATGGTTCAGTTTTGATTGTGCCGTGATATGATTCATGAGCCACCTTTAGTAAGACAGAGCAGTTCTGCCTCTATTTGACATGTCCTGCAGCTCCAACGTGCACATTCATGGGTCAAAATAGTGACATAAATTGAAAAAATGTCATTAAAAATAATGAAAGTTGAACAAAAGTTTGATCCACTGAAGTTGGACGGAGCTCATGCTGAAATCAGAAACACATAATCAATGTGCCCTTTAATCCTCCACATCATCATCATCATCAGCAGCAGCAGCAGCAGCAGCAGCAGCAGCTATATTTAACCCAGGTATAAATAGAAAACAAGATGTTGCATTTCAACAAGAAGCATTTACTGACCAAGTAGTAGCAGTGGAGAAATCGCAACCTTCTGCTTCACGGTTCACAAAACAAAACTACAGTTCACGGTCGCTGCGGCCTGCCCTGCAGAAGCAGACCGTCCCTCTGAGTGTACGTGTCCGCATACACATTCACTGTATGTGTGTGTCACTGTACACATGCACAAACAACAGCAGCAGCAGCAGCAGAATGAAGGGAAGTCACAGGCACCTTCTCCTCCTCTCATTTGCACCACTTCCTGTCATGTGCGCCTGATAATTTTGTCCTTTTTCAACTCATTTTGCGGCTGCACTTCAAAGGCAAACCTAGACAACGGTCTTGGATAGTGCATAACCTTGTGGTTATATTCATCACATCAGATAGCAGACCGTTCATGAGGTGCTGCATGTCTATTTTTGTCATTAAAAGTCTGTTTCTGATCATAAAGTGATTGGTGCAATAATGAATAATAAAAAAAATATATTAGGTCTAATGGCATATTCCACTGCAACAGGAAAGAAAAGTGACATTCTTCTTCTCTTGCGGCGCCTCCTCTGGCACTCTGCACCCTGGGCAACCAACTGTGTCACTGATGCCATGGGCCCAGATGTCGGCGTGTTACTGGGATTGTGTGAATACTGCATTTTAAATTGCTGTCAACTGGTGATAAAAGAATATCAATAAACTGTAATGCAATAGTCAGGATTACAGTAGCAGTAGTGATATAGCATACCATCTGTGTGGTATTACCGGTAGTGGAGTTAAAGTGGTTTACCGTCCCCTCTGAGAACAGGTAAACTAAAGATCCCAGTGTTGTTTCAGAGCTGCGCCACCACCTTCAGTGCTCAGTGGATATTTTACAGTTGAAGAGTTATAGCTGTTAAACATGAAATCATCATCTTCAACTATAAAAAGTAACTGGTATTTCTGGTGTCGGCGCCTGTGATAGTAACCATGACTTCATACAGAGCTGTTTGGAAACAACCTCTTCATATTCGCTAAACTCTCACCGGTTTATTTTATTTGTCACCTGTAGCAACACGTTCGTCTGTGTTTTATTTAGACGAGCATTCCAACTGGACTACATTTAGAGAAAGGTTTATCATACCTGTCATACTTTCAGAGCCGTTTTCCTCCCTTATGAAGCCTAATATGCTCAGTCAGACCACACAGACCATACCGCGTATTATACAACATCCAACAGAGGTGATTGGTCAACGATGCATTCCAGTCGTGCTGGTAATTCTCACAATAGCTGTGCTTTATCAGAAATCTAACAAGTTGCTGTGGTAACAGACGGCAACATGGTTTAAAAAAAGATGATGATGAAGATGTACTGCTTTATTTTTGAATCCATACTCATAACATTCATGGAAACTGCAGTGAAGTCACCTAAAGAGCTGGTGTTTCCCATTTCTTTGAATTAGAAAAAGAAACATGCTTGAACAATGCCATTGTTCAGTGTTTGTGAGGAATGTTGTTTCTGTGGGGACGGAAAAATCTATTATTATAACCACAAATACACCACCACCCTGTGAAAGCAGTGTATTTTTGGGAACCATTTCAGAAATGTTTGACATAGTTTGTTACTTTTACTGATTAGTCCTGTATAGTTCATCATTTGCTTTTGTTGTTCTTTCTTCTTTTGTTCGGGACTTTGACAAGAAAAGTGCTGCATAAATAAAGTTTCTTTTTATTATTGAATTATTTTTATAACCCCCAAGAACAAGCAAAATGTTCATATAAGATGTCTGGAAGATATTCAGTGTCTGTGTTTTCAGGGTAGTTGTACTACAAACATCAGACCATGACATTAAAAGTGCATTTCAGATTACAGTCAATGGTTTCCACCAAATTAAGACATCTATAGATACTTGCACTCACTATTGAGGACTAGCACTGGTGACATGGATTAATCTAGTTGAACTAAGTGCTGTAATCCCTCACCAATCCAGATTTAAGATGAGGAGGCCTACAGGAAGGTCCTCCTGTTTTGCTATTGCTGCAAAGCTAATATTAGCATGTATAGCTGTTTACTTACTAGTCTTGCTGAAAGCCTTGTTCATCATTGTAATTGTTGACATGACAAGATTTTATAAATTTTATGAGCAGTGTTATGACTTCACAGTAGACCAGGAAATACAGTAACTCATATTTTAAAGTGACGAGATATGCTAGTCCAACTGGGCTGGGGCTATCTGAAATAGAAAAAGCGACTAAACAAACGTTTGAAGATTGGATGCAAAACGATACAGTCTATGTGCAAAACTTGCAGCGTTTCTTCTAGACAGGTAAGCAAACAGCTGTTAATGCTAATGCTAACATAATGTATGATTAACTGCTGCAGATGAAAGCTAGCTCTGTTAAAAGGTCATTTCATGTGTTCACAGCAGAAGAGCAACAGGTGTAAATAATAAAAATGAATGATGGTTGGATTTGATTTGACTATAATTCATTTTCACTTCAGGGTGTCCTGCGTCTTAGCTCACTTGAATTACACAGAATCGTTGCTAATGTTATTAGTAATGCGTGGGGATTTCCTACAGTGACGGGTCTGTAGATGTCTGTTGCGTAAACGACCTGTCCGTAGCCTACTCTTTTCAGGAAGTACCAGTGTAATACTGTGGAGAAAAACTCACTACTTCCAGTAAAAAAAAAAAAAAAAAAAGCAGTACTGAAACAACCACACCAAAGGGCCCATGACAAAAGTGCCACCATGTACGTGGTCAAAACAAGGGTGTTTCTTTCCTTCCTCAAAACTGGCATGTTTGACCGATTTCATTATTCACTGGAGTGCAGTCAAAGTGGAATAACAGCTCTGAAAGGCAGCTCCACCTTTAAATGACAAGTAGAAGTAATAATATTCAATATTAAAGGGATATTCCGGCATAAATGTATCCCATGGTCTAACACACCGTGACACCGAATAGGACACCCCCCTCGAGAGATGAAGTTTGCCGACTGCAAACTTCAGTAGTTGTAGCGACTTCATCAAAGCCCACACGATAGCAAAATACTACCGCGGTCAAAAAAAGCCACTCGTAGCCACAAATAATGCCCAGAACAGCACCAAACTTCATCAACAGTACAAACAGTGTCCCAGCACATAATACGAGGTATCAAACATCTGCTAGCTTTGCCTGGTTTCTATTGAAAAGAGACGAAAACAGAACTCACCCACTCGCCTCCAGCCGCTTGCCAGTTGTAGGAAAGCCCATTCCTCCACTGCCAGAGGCGGCCATGTTTGAGCCCATAACCTGGGTGGTCTGTATTGATAGCATTTTTGATTTCAGGCCTATGGAAAAAAACAAAAGCAGTCATATTTTACAAAGAGAAAAGAAAGGGGGAAAAAGCTACTGCATTTTTCATTTTGCTTTTGTTGGTTCCATCTACTGAGTGAATTTTGTGATCCTCACGGCTCCCCGAACACCATTAAAATACTATTTATTTCAAAACTCCTTGATGTCAATAATAAGAAAACAACTGGGATTCTTATCATTCTTGTCTTTGTGGTTTTTGGTCCCACAGCTGCAAAATAGCTGTAATAACTCATGTCCCGTTACAACAGACTGTGTGATTTCAGCATTGTTGGGGAATTTCCCTCAAGGAGCTTAATATTGCAGAATATTATTATGCGACGAGACGGCATGAAGACTTTGGCTTTGGAATAGGTAGAGACAATTTTTCAGATGATTCAGCTGCTACAATAATAAACATTGACATTCCTTTCTTTATCTTGCAATCTAGAGTTACACATACGCTGCCAAAATGAGCAAGGTGTTTTTTTCCCCCCCTCCAGTGTGCGATGCATATATACGTTATGCACAAGAACATTTGGTAGATATCTTGTCAGGACGGTCTTTGCCTCCTTTTTTTTGTTGTAAACATAAAGCACCAAATCTTTTGAAGTTTTTGCTGTAATGTTAATGATTTTGTCAGACTAAATGAATAAAATGTGAACAAATCTGCAAATAAACTGTCAATCCCCAGCCATTCTGATAAATTTAGTCCTCATATTGTAATAACAGGCTTTAAGTGATTTGTCCTGGCGTTGATGAGCTCTGCTGTGATTCAGATTAATCTTGTTTGACTTAGTCCAGGACAGCATTGCTAAGACATCGGTACTCAAAACTTAAAATAGGTTTCACAGGAAGGATTACGTGTTGTGTAGAGTATAAAGCCTCAACCTGGTTTCATTTATAGCCTTTCCAGGAAACAGGCTCTCTGCTGGAGTCTAGCTAGCTTTACAGAGCATCATAGCTTCTTTCAGCCAATTGTTTTGGTTTTGTTTAACTCTGTTTTGTATAGTTTTAGACCACTATCATCACCTACCTGACTGAATGCGACCTGCTCATTACCAAACAGTAGACAGACAATGTTATAAACCTGCTGATGAAAGTATTTGACACTTGAGTGTGAGATTATTCCCACACGAGTCGATGGAGACCAAAACAACATGAATATTGGACTTAAATTCATCAGATAATCCATAAGCATAAAGCAACCACATGCTGATCTTGCTCTGTGTCATGCAAGGACTCTGGTTGCACTTCCTCATAATGAATCCATACTGTGGTTTCTGCTTGTTTCCACTGCTCCAAGTGGCAAAAAATAAATGAATGCTCCTTTGAGATAAGACAATTTAAACAACTTGCTTAACTCTTTTCCATAAAATTACAGGCTTTTAGTGCAATAGTCCGGCTTTGATGAGCAGCCTCGGGTCGTACGCTCACTAATGAGGACTAACACAGGTGATTGAAATTACTCTCGTTTAACTTAGTCCAGGCCTCTGTAGTTAAGACATCACTTGATCTAAACTTAAGGGGAGTTACAGGAAGGCACCTTTTAAACAGGATTAACTGTTGTAAAGCCTACACCTGGTTTCATTTATACCCTCCCTGGGAAGTCGGCCCAACTGGTAAGTACAAGAACTAATTCTGCAGCGCAACACAACTTGCTCTGGAAAATGAAACACAGCAGAAACAAAAGTGTAGTGTGTTAATATGTGTTAATGTGCATAAATTATTCTTTAACAGTGCTCAACTTGAAGTTTATTGTATGTAAATTGTCTTGCCATTCAGCTTTTGGACTCTCGGTGGCAGCAGAACAAGCAACGTGTTTGCAAAAAAGCTGCAAATTTTACACATCCAGCAGTTTGCGGAGCAGCATCAGCTGTGGGGAAATACTTGGCTCTTTAGCTGCTAAATGCATTGGGAGCCCATTGTTCACTGTGTCAGCCTGTTGAAGTGGACCCGAGAGCACTGAGAGTGAAGTACAACCGTAACGTTGTGAGCTGCAAGGCCAGAACAGAGAGCTGAAGAAATGCTAATTCGTCAAAACTGAGTACGTTTGATCAATTGTTAGATAACTGAAAATAAGGAAAACTTCTAATTGCTAATTCAGCCCATTAAAAACCAATATGGAGCCTCATCCATTGATTTGCAGTTCAAAGATACATTTTATTCTGAAACACTTATCCACTCCGAACCAATCACTGTCAGATGAATAAGTGCTCTGTTGTGTTGCCGACTCCCTTCACACGGGTTCGTCCAGTCGTGGCGGAGTGCTGTTGGCAGTGTGTGCGCTGCTGTGGCTGCTGGTGTTGATACGTTTCATTAAGAGGTAACTCGAGCTGCCCATATCGCTGTTTCATCCTCACTGAGTCTCCTGGGAGTGCGCTGCAAAACAAAAGGCTACAAGGTCCTTTGTGGGGTACACTCGGGTCCAGGTCCGTTTACTGTAAACACACTGGGCAGGGGCATCGCAGAGGTCACGTATGAGTGTTTGTGTTTGTGTGTGAGTGTGTGTGTGTGTGTGTGGGTGTGGGTGTGGGTGTGGAGGAGGCTTTTGTCACAGTGCTTTTATAGAGTTAGGTTGCAGCAAGTGATGGAGAAAGGAAAAGAAGGAGAGAAAACACTGGGGAGGAGGAGAGGAGGCAGAGTTTAGATTTTGGACTATTTGTGATCACAAAGTGAGTTCACGAGTTCATAAATCTGATAGTGGTCATTGTTCATTTTAACTTCTCACAAACGAGCTCTTATCACGCAGACAAAATGTTCAATTCTTAAAAGTTTAAACTGCAGTCAGACACGACAACCACTCTGCTCCAACCCAGACTGATCTCTGTGGAAGTTCTCCAGCATTTTACAGCATGATCCCAGGAGCATCCTCAGAAAGCCGTCTTTCACGTTGGGTGATGTCACGCTGTTTAAAGAGCAGGAGGTCGTCTTTACTTAAACAGGAAACCTGTCAGTAATGATTATTCCCATCGTGATGAATGTCTTATCTTGTTGTAAGGTTATCTTGAAATTAGAAACAAAGAAATCTCTATTCTATTATATAAATTCTCTATTCTCTAGTCTATTTCTTTGGACATGATGATATCTTTGCTAGTGTGACCCAACTTTTGCTTCGTCTCAAGGGCTTCATCCTTTCAGAGGCAGCATGAGAGGCTCACACTATCCCAAGACTCACTGTGCACCATTTATCAAAATACTATGGCTACAAACGACACCGACAGGAAAGGCCTGAGGATCAGGCTTTTAAATGTAAAGTATTGGGCTTCAGCTCAGTTCAACAACTACAAAGGTGCAACTGTTAATAACAACGGGCCTGAAAACCTCAAGCTGCATTTTACAGTGCATCAATAAGAGCAGGCAGAGGTGGTGATGCAAAGTGATCATTTCGACAGCTACGAATGTCAACTACAGCTTAGTAAACTACACCCTCCGAGGGATACAGCCTCTATAATGTGACACATCTTATGATATGTTGAATAAACACATTCGTTTTGAGACGAATGGTTGCGGTAGAAAGGACAAAACCCTGTTGTCAGCTCGAGCAGTGACCCAACACATATGCAGAAGAGGAAGGTTAATTGCTGGTCGGATAGTTAGCAGAGGAACGCCTTAGAAAAGATTTATTTGGTGTTTGCCGTTTGTCACCTTGACCCTCGGCTGTTCTACAAACACTATGAGGAACAGACTCTGATGAGGCTGTGTGTGTGTGTGTGTGTGTGTGTGTGTGTGTGTGTGTGCATTGTGCTTGTACGTTTTCTGACACAAAGGTCAACCAGTCAACTAGGTGCTGAGGGAACAATTTTTCACAGGCTTTGATTTGCCTGTGAGTAAGTTGGCAAGTATGCTTTCAAAGTCCAGTAGTCTGCGGTCCCAGCAGACCACCACAAAGGAGCTAATCCCCTCTATCACAGCCAGCGCAAACACATTAGCCACACAACATCAACACTGCACTCAAGAGCCCCATTGACAAATCCTCCCTGCTTTCTCAATGAAATTCAGACAGGGAGCCACGATGTTCCTTTCCCAGCAAATCAACAGGCTCAGATGTTGAAATTCAAGATGCTGTGAAGAATAATTAAAGCTGCAGCGTGCACAGATTTTATCTTAGAATAACAATAACTGGAAAAGACTCATAGATATCACCAGTCACTGTGTTTTCGATGCATTTACTGACATTTGGAAAAAAAACACAAAATTTCCTGCAGACCAGCTCCACATGTAAACCGTCCTCACTGTTTGTTGTGTTGTGTTTTTGTTGCGTTTGCTGCCTCCTGCCTGCCTGCCGCCGCCTCCTCCTCCTCCAGGCTTCACGGTTGCACGTTAGCTTGGCCTCGGGCTACATGTTGTTTCAAAGACACAGACAGGTCATCAAGTTGAGTGACAGGTGCTGGGGCATGAACTTGACTGAGGCGGAGTTAACAATCAACTTCCTGCCCCGAGGCCAAAAAAAAGCCACGTATTGTTGCTTTAATGGTGCTGCTTACAGTTCGACTGTAGAAATAATGGAGGATTCAGCCACGGACAGATTAGGAGACAATGGGCCCCTGTGCACAGACACTTACGGGCCCCTCTTCAACATTTCCTCATGTCGCACATGGTTGGATGCATGGCTTTTTTTTTCTCACAGGATTTGGTTCATAAAGTAAAACATTAAACATTTTTATTCTGCAAATATATTTAAAATGACACATGCATTTTAATGTAGACATGTTACTTTGGTCGTGGGTTTGAAGCACATTATGTAATAAAATGTCCAAAATCAAAACTCCAGTGGTGTAGTTTTGGTCAGTTTAGGGTCTTTGATCAGCTTTACATGATATAAAAATGACATAATAAAGGAGAGGGGGCAGATAAAAACATGAGGAGTGTTTGCAGTGTCGACCTCTGGCCCTGTATCGTGTCGGTGTGCTCTCTGATCCTGAGAGGAATCTGTCACAAACTGTTTCCTGTTTCTTGCCAGGAGAAATCCATCCAATTGCCGCACACTTCATTCCTTCTTCTTGTCTGACAGTAAACGTCTGGTAGATGTTCTCCTCCATCAGCCAATCACATACAAGCACCTCATGACGCTCTGCCCCCCCCCCCTCCCCTGTCGCTCCGCTGGCACCACACCTTGCAATCAGGCCACTGAAAAGTGGAACGCCAATGTGGTTGCTAGCGGTGTGAACACAGAATTAGTGTCGAGCTCCTGAGAGGACGTCATCAGAGGCACAATGGGGAGCGGGCAGCGGGCCCTTGGGCCCCCCGTTGGGGGTTGTGGGCTCTCGAGTGAGAGCCCCGTGGACTCCCAGCTGTTCTATGCAACATGCTGAACAGTAGGGGGTCACCCTGTGTTTGTTTAAAACTAACAGGAGTCCCATTAAAGCCCTGACTCCCCTCATTTAGGACTGCCATGGGGACACAAAAGACAACCCTGGGAAGCGGCACGTTGCAAGGGACACCAATTATTGAGGCGAGGACACAGGCCAGCTTGTTCCTGCTCAGGGACATGTCAACTCGTTGGACGACCCCCTCCGTCAAACCCATTGACCAGAGCGCACGGAGAGGCATCTTAATTGGTGTTGGGCAAACAGATTTTGTCACAAAGTTGCAAAGGAAGCTAAGTAGCTGAATGTTCACATTGTCCAACCCCTGACCTGAGCTTCAGGGGCTGTTCCGACACATCATTATGCTCCATTACTTTGAGTAATCGTCTCAGACTCGTCCTATACCGCAGCGGGGAATCCAGGACAGCAATTAAAAGCAATATTCTGGCAATAACGATGGTGTAAATAAAAAGTGAGCCCTTTTCTCTGTGTACAATGATATGATAGTGGCAAAGGGTAAGATTTGGCACAGCAAGCAGCCGAAGGGTCTTTGAGCTTCACTTGGTGGAGATTTTTTGGGACGAGGTGACAGGTTGTCTCTCCGTCTTCTTCCTCTTCTTCGCTCCAACCTGTCTTCCTGTTCCTCCTCTTCAACTCCATGCCCCTGGCCGGACCTAGTGAGCCGCTGCACTTCCCTCCCTCTCTGCCTCTTTCATTCTGCTTTAAAAGGGGATTCTGTTGGAGGGAATCACTTGACATCATTAGTTTTGGAGAGCGGCCACCATGGCAGGGTTGCTTGTCTTGACTCATGAAAACATATGTCCGATTAGCAGCAGAGGACCTGTGCTTCGACCTCAGGTGAAAGGTCCTTATGAGTGTTTTTTTTTCTTTCTCTCACTGCTGCCACTGGATCCTGGTCAGAGAAGTGATGCTTTACGTTTCATCAAAAGCTGAATGGTTTATAGAGTTTGGCCTGTGGCTTGTGTCTCCTCTTTGTCCTCTCACTGTAAACACACCAGACTCATGTGAACTGGTTTCTTTTGAAGCTTTATGAGGCCATATGAACCCGCCGGGGGGTCCTGGGGCAAAAATCAACTGATAGGTCCCCACTGGCCTCCACACTGTGAACATACTCTGTCCTATCACAGTACAGTAGGTGCCCCGGCATATACTGTGACTTAAAAACAACTGTAACAGAAAACAAGTGATAACATTTGATCACATATAAGCAATTTGTTTGTTACACTACTATTATGTAAACAACCACCCTGGTTGTCATGGTGAGTAGACAGTGTCGTAAACTGCACTAATCCCATTCATAAAATATGAAAGGTGATGTTTTTCCACCGTGACAGGGAACACGACTCGGAGCAGGAAGCAGTTTGATACTCAAATGAATGAACGTACAGTGAGTGTAATGTGATTATCTGCTGCTGGTGTTTACATAAATCCAACTTCCTGGTACGTACGCATCACAACACACAGGTCATGCTCACAGCTCAGACCTGCAGCTGCAGCTGCTGCTTCGTATTTAAAGTTAGATTTGATTGACGCTGATTGATTATGTTTTGTTTATATTGAATTAAAGTATGTCACCTACTATTTATGTACAAATAAATATGGTAAATAATCCATATATTAAAGCCGACACTTACCAGTTTTACTGTGACTCATTATAACTTAACACTTGTTATTGTGAAACTTTCTAAACAGCAAACAGAGAGTTGACTCTTTTTCAGTCTGTATCTCATTAAATCATTTTGTCTTTTGTTATTTTTATTCATGTCATTTTTAATCAAGTCAGTTCTGGAATCACTTATCAAACTAAATTAGTTGTTAAATAAATTGACCAACTGTAGAACAAATGATTTCAATATTTCTCTGCCACGTCAATACATGTAATCCTTGTCTGTCTTTCAGATTTTCTAATTATTACACACACACGGCCACACACATTGTTGCGTTGTCAGCGTTCATCTGCTTTGTGCTATTTTGGGAAAAATAAAACAACCCATACTCAATAAAAGTTGTATTTTGAAGGATTTATGTCTAACTGTGCAGCTCTGATAAAAACCAGCCAGAGGTCACAGACTGACACAGACTGAGACAAAACAAGAAAACAAGCTGAGGATGAATGAGAATGATACGTAATGACATGAAGAAGAAGAAGAAGAAGAAGAAGATAATGAGAGAGCAGAGAGCGTAAAACTGTTCATCATCTAATCAGACACGTCTGAGCCAAACAACTGTGTTGCATTGTTTCAACCAGCATGGAGCTGTGGACAGGTGGAGCAGCAGCAGAAAAGCAGAGCGCAGGTGCCAGGTGAGGGGTCACATCCTGACCTGATGTGATTCTGTGGTGACAGAACAAACTTTCTGCTTTTATTTTACACAACAAACCACAAATCTGACCAACCATTCAAAACAACAACCTTCAAATAACACGTTTGTCATCCTGCATCTGCTCTCATATAGATCATTGTTGTGTCCTGATACGTCCATTACTGGAAAATGGAAAAAAAAAAAAAAAAAAAAAAAAGGCGTCACAACTTAAAAATTTGGCCTTGATAGAATCAAGCGGCTTCTGCCCATTGGTGGGAAAGTGCTGATTAATTGTGTCGTAGGCCTGTGAGAAAGTACGCCCAGCGCAAAGCACTAATTACGGGCCCTGCCTGGCCGAGAGAAAAGGGGGCAAAACTCTCAACAAAGGATCATCTCATATCTCAAGACAATGAGGAGCCAAAAGAATAGGAGAAAGGAGAAGTTAATGAGCTGTGTCACCTGGCATCTGTTGACTGGGACCATGGGCCTGACTGGTGTGTGTGTGTGTGTGTATGCGTGTTAATGTGAGTGTGTGTGTGTGTTTGTTTGTGTACATGTATGTGGGAGATAAACTTCTCTAACAAGTGGTTTCATCACTGCCGGGTGTCGGCCATTTTTTTTCCCTTCTTCCTCTTGTCAATGCAGATGATGATGCTGCAGGTGAAAGTCATCAGCCAGTGACGCTGTGACTTCATGGTGCGTTCAAGGTGTACTCGGAAGTCCCAGATTTCCTGAAGTTGGGTGAATCCCACAAACCCTAAGAATCCAAGATGGCTGCCACTCTGCAGTTTTACTGTTTATTTTTATTTCTCTCATACTTGTTTCACATTGAAGTCAGCCATGTACATAGTACTGTTCAATTTTTATCCCTAAACATTTTCCCCACGCCGTGTGTGCGCAAAATATCAAAATTGCTATTGTTAACAACTGCTAACAGTTCTAAACATTAGAAACAGCCACTGATGCTTTTTAACAGTGAGAGAAAACGATGCATGAAGGTTTTTAAGAGTAAATTTCTACTCACTCAGTGAACAGTAGATCTCTCAGCCGGCTGCCCACCACGACTCTGGTGCTTCCGGAGGTTTCTGTCACGGCTCTTGAGAGGACTGCACCCAAATGCAGACTCAGGGCAAAAAAGCAGGTGTAGTGGCACAAAAATATTTTAATTCAACTCCACAGATCCACAGAAACACACAGAGGAAAACTGTGGCACACAGGGCAAGGACAGGGCAAACGGGGCAGACGATCCGACAAAGACAAAAGGAGACACTGAGGTGAAACACATGAGGGAAGACACAGGTGGTGCAATCAGGGCAGGTGAAACACACTGGGGTAATCACAAGCAGGAAGGCAGGACACTGAACTTCAAAATAAAACAGGAAACAGGAACACAACAGGGAACAAAAGACACCATGACAGTTTCTGCCTCTTGAAACTAAGTTTTTCCTCAATGCTGTGTCCAAGTGCTCGGTCGTGAGGGGAGCTGAGAGCTGTCGGCTCTGTGTAATCAGTGTTACAAAGAGCACAGTCTAGACCTGCCCTGAGATCACCTCTGTTGTGACTTGGTCCCATTGAATTCAATTTGTTTGTTTGTTTGTTTTTATCTCTGCATGCGATGTCTTTGTTGGGATCATGGTTTTCACCGTGTGTTTCAGCACTACAGCTACAGCTGCTCCTGCTGCCACCACTCATACCACTGCTCTTACTTCATCATCCGCTGTCACGCTCGTGTGTAGTGATGATAAATAGATCAGAAACCTCAGTGTAGTTGACAAATCCAAGAACGTATCAGTGCAGACACTGTTCCCACATCCTCATGACGCCATGTTGGTTCCCAGCAAAGCTGCACTGTTTCGTTTCAGCTCCTGGTGTCATGATATGAGGTATTACTGCATTTATTAAAAGAGTCAGTGGGTTATTTTTACGCTTAGATGAAGCTCGGGTGATTTTTTTGGTGTTTTTGTTTTTTGTTGGAGCAGCAGAAGTTTATTTTTTAGGCTTTTAAAACTTTACTCACTTGGTTTATGAAGTGAAATTGTGAAATGTTTTTGATATAATGAGGTTTATTTTCTCGGACTTCTATAATCTCCCTAAAGGAAGGTGTTGTTTTTACAGACTGTGCACGTCTTCACCTCAAAAATAAACTGATCGTCATGCATGAAATTGGTGTCAATGTTCCTTTGAATCCTTATTTTATGGTATTTTGCTTTTTTTTTTTAGCCAAATCAAATAATGTGAGTGAAAAAAGACAATATTTCATTTAATTTAATCAAACAAATTATGGATTAGAGGTGACCTAAAGAGTTGAAATGAGCTAATAATAATATTTCATACTGACCTGACTGAGATGGAAAAGGACTGACCTTTACTCTGACCCTTATTCATAACACACTGGCCACATGTTGTTATGAGGAGAACACGGAAGAGGTCTGGCTTTCCAGAAACTGTATGTACAGTAAGCACATTTGTAATCCTGTAAAAACACAACTCAGCCGTGTGTTTCAAAAATACTTTGAGAATCACAGTGTTTCCCCTGTGGATTTCACAGTCATGAAGGGCGACCAGTCGACTGTGGTTTTTCAGCCTGAACAAGGAGTGAGACAGGAGACGGGGCGGCAGCAGCAGCAGCAGCAGCGGCAGCAGCGGCAGTAAATGACATGACGTGAAACTACATTTAATGGGACAAAGGTATATTCCAGCTCGGACTGTTTTGTTTGGCAGCGGTGTTTTTTTTCCCCCCTGAGTTTGATTTGAGTAATATTCACAGAGACAAAACTTGTTTCATGTCTCAAACAGAGCAGATTTCTGTTGACAGGGCTAATTGTTAAGTGTGTGGTTGCTGATCCCGAGGCCAGAGAACCACTTTTGGTTCTTCCACTAAAAATGTGTGTAACTTATTCACAACCACAGAGGCTTTCTCTCTCTCTCTCTCTCTCTCTCTACATTGACACTGCTCTCTGGTCATACTGTACCCCATTGTGCACGTTTTCAATGTGCTCACATTTTCTAATAATAGAATATAAACTACTTGGCAAGCAGGACTGCATTTAAAGATTCCTCCTCCTTTGAAAAAAGGGGCTGGGCTTTGCAAAAGGGAATTCTATGTTTCATTTTGAAGTTATTGGTCCAGTTCCAAGACCATCTAGCCTCCAATGATCAAAGGTCGAGTCAGAGAAAAGCCTGGCGGGAGGCTTATGCAAAAATGTCGTCTCCTTATTGCGAATCGGCCCGACGCGTTGGAAACCATCGGCGCTCGTTTAAATGTCAATATATCCAGATGCAGTTTGGCTCTGCTTGGTCAAGTTTGAAGTATGTGGATGGAGAAGAAGAAGAAGAAGAAGAAGAAGAAGAAGAAGAAAAAAGGAAAAGCTTCTCGTTGGCATAAATAGATTTTGAAGGGTTTCGAAAGTTGCATTGATTAAATTCCTTGACCATGTACAAGGCTGGGTTTTAACTTCCAGACCCTCTGCAGACCAAACACCTGCCAAAAGTGATGCACATGTCAAAACTTTGGCAGCTTTCGCTTTGGACTCTTTGAAACTTTAAAAGCTTTTATAATTGAACGAATTTAATTCATATCATTGTGTGCAGGACTTTTTCTGTCATCGTTCTTGCACAGAGGAGAGATAGTAAGCAGCAGCCCACAGAGATGAAGGCAAGATGGAGGAACATAAAACATCCCACAGTCATCTTAGCTTCTCCTCTCACTTCACCCGCCCCCCCCCTCCAAACCAGCCTCCACTGTCTCCCCAGACAAGTGGGATCTTCAGCACTGATCTATTATGTTAATGGTGAATCTCTGGGTCACACATCAAGCACTTTGTTTCCACCTTTTAAAAGCAGGCCAGACGTCCACAATCCCCATGACGGAGCAGGGGGAACTTCTGGATCTGTTGGAGGTAACTATACCGGAGCAGGGTGAAGGGATGGTTCTGGGGGGGGGGGGTAAGGAGGAAGGAGGACAAGGAGGAGGAGGGGGGGGCTGATAGCATTGCAAGGAATTTAAACAAAAGTATTTTTTTCTCTCTCAAAGCTGCCATCTTTCAGTCTGACGGTTACTGTAAACATCATTCCAGCACACAGCATTATAAAGACATGCTACTCCACATTCCTTCGGCGCTTTTAAAAGATGGAAAAAATTGTCTAAAATATTCTGTGTTTACTGTGTCTGGAAAACGGAGCATTTACATCAAAGTGTGTCGTGTTTTAAGTGCTCAAAGGTTGGAAAAAAAAAAGGTTACAACTCCAGAGATCCAGAGTCCTTGTGAAGTTTCTGCACTTGTGCGCGTTGTCACTTCTGCGCCACCGACGACAGCTGGAATTAATGTGCCTTTAGTTTTTGACACGTACAAAGATAAATGATCACTTTTTCTTTCTTTTTTTCCCGCCTTTGCCAGAAATGCTTATGTATAATTATGCAACAATATCAAGTGTTTAAAAAAGAAAAAAAAAAAAAAGCACCAACTGTGAAATCTCACTTGCCCTTCACTGAGATATAAAAAGCCTTCAGGGATGTTGCAACAGACCTTTCTCAATTTAAAAACCACTGACCTTAAAAGCAGTCTTCACGCTTTGGGTTTGTATATAAAAATGCATACCTTGGCAGTATGCAGAGAAGGGAATGTACTCTATGTCCAACCAAACGCTGCTACCTGCAGCATTTCTCTTTTAAGGCAGTGTGATGCTCAGCGTCATCAGACTCCAGCCTGAACCAGGACATTAAAAGTTATTTGACCTTTTCTTTTGAACCACACAGAGCAATAATAAAGACATGTATATATATATTCTTTAAAATAAAGTCCTCATTTTATTAACAGAGGCCAAATAAAACTCATCACATTTTATTTACAAAGGGAGGCAATAAATATCTTAATAATAGTCATAAAATTATTTTTGCTT
This sequence comes from Caranx ignobilis, assembly GCA_021432705.1. Taxonomy (NCBI): domain Eukaryota; kingdom Metazoa; phylum Chordata; class Actinopteri; order Carangiformes; family Carangidae; genus Caranx; species Caranx ignobilis. The sequence goes on from MU269981.1 coordinate 22,864,104, forward strand.
ACATTTGTTTTAAAAAACAAACAAAAAAAAATCATAAATGTGTCATGTTGTTAGTAGCGACTCATACAAAAACCTGCCTGCAGACAGGTGAATACATACTACTGGTGAGGAGAAGAAGAAGAGGCCGGAGTTGGTCGTCAGTGAGAGGAGGAGGAGGAGGAGGAGGGAGAGGAGGAGGAGGAGGAGGAGGAGGAGGAGGAGGAGGAGGAGGAGGAGGAGGAGGAGGAATGGTAGAAGCACAGACTTTTTCCCTTTAGGATTCAGACACAAACTCTACCAACACGTTGCTGAAACCAAAAAAAAAAAAAAAGAAAGAAGGAAAGAGAAGAAATGCTCCCTGAATCCTGGACAAGTTGGGTCATCTGGGTGTTTTAAAAGAGGGGGGGGGGGTCTTAATTGTCATGTGGAGTTATGAAGTGATCAGCGGCAGCATTGGATCTGTGAGCTGACAAAACAAACACAGGGCGAAAAGCATCTTTGAGACTTAAAGATAAAGAAAAAACAAAGAAGAAGACAAAGAAACAAAAAGAAGAAGAAAAAGAAGAAGAAGAAGAAGAAGAAGAAGAAGAAGAAGAAGAAGAAGAAGAAGGGGTTGAAGCTCAGTGTCGACTGAAAGGTTCTTGAGATGAACTGAACCCAGACAGTCAGGAGACTACAGGTAAAGACAGACATGAGGAACAAGGAGGTAGAGGAAGTCTTCATCACCCATCACCCCACCCCACCCCACCCCACCCACCCCCTTCCACCCCCCCAACAAAAAAAAAAAAACTCAAAGAAGAACCAAGAGGCGCCGCTCTCTGGAAGAATAACTGTGATGAAGAGCTGCTGGAAAAGTGAGCCGATGAAAAAACAAAAACAAAAAAACGGGGATTAACATTAACATCCATCTCTCACAATGAAGTGATGAAGAAGAAGAAGAAGAAGAAGGAGCTGGAAGACTCTGTGGAATTATGAATCACATCATCAGCTGTTATTTTTTGTTTATATTGGATTTTTTTTTCTTTTTTCTTTTCTTTTTTTTTTTGACTGTTTAAACAAGACTCTAAAGCCACGGCTGGTGCCTGACTAGTCAAAGCATGTCGTGTTTTAGCTGAATCACAAGCTGCATGGAAATGTCAAGGAAATCACACACACACACACACACACACACACAGTACTCGGAGGGTTCAGCGCATTCCTGGAGCCACGAGTGAAGCTGAGGTTGAGAGACATATGGAAAAAAAGAGAAAGAAAGAAAGAGAGAGAGAGAGAGAGAAAGAGAGAAAGAGAGAGACCTGTAAAATATTGCACTCAAAGCTACACAGTTATCCCGGCAGCACAGTGTCACCTGCGACTGCCACCTCTCTCCGCTCCGTCTCCATGGTGTCTGATTCCAGTGGAAAGTATGGGATCCGCGTTGTCAGGGGCAACACAAACAAAAACCGACAGGTATTCCAATAAATCTCTAGTTGGCTGATTTTTATAACATTGCGTCCGCTCCTTTTGCTCCAGCCCCCACACTGTCAAAAAAGAAAAAGTATGCCTTCAGCCTCGCAGTTCAGAGCGCAGCAGCAGCCGAGGACGAGGATGATGATGATGATGATGATGATGATGATGATGATGATGACGATGGCGGCGGTGGTGGTGGCGGTGGCGGCGGCGGCGACAGGAGTTCTCTCAGAAGTCCTTTAGTTTATCCAGTATAAATAACATGACAGACACGTTAGCACAATGACATCAACCCAGAAGAATCCAAGAGTTAGGAAATATTCAGTCATCCTGAAATACAAAAATAAAACATCTTTGACTTTTTTTTTTTGTTCTTTTTGTCTGTCTTTCTTTTACAGAAGTGAAGTCTTTAAGGTGATTCTTTTAAGACAAGAAGCTTGAGATTTTCAGATACAGTTTGTTTGTTGTTGTTGTCGTTTTCTTTTTTCTTTCTTTCTTTTCCTCCCCGTTTTTGAGGAAAGTTTTTTTTTTTAGTGCTGTCCCACTGGTCCCATCAGTTCCTCTTGGGGTTGGGTTTTAACCGCCGAGCCCTTCGTGTCCGCTTAGTTACTGGGGTGAAACGAAACTCCTCCAGCAGGTCCACCCTGCCCTTTGGCTGCCGTTTCATGAAGTGGACTTCCTGTTGCCGCTGCGTGGTCCGCGAGCCTTTCTTGGGCCGCCCCCTCCTGTTGAAGCCCAGGTACCATCCTTTGTACTTGGCCGACACCAGAGCTGTGTAGTTGTTCTCCAGGAATTCCTCGACAAAGACGCACTCCTGCTTCCTTCCATCGGGCTGAGAGACAGAGAGAGAGAGGGGTGGGGGGGTGGGGGGTTAAAACAGGTTGTTAATTAATTATTAACCAAGCAGCATGGTCTCCTGTTTAACTAACAGCCTGGCTTATTTACATTACATCAGCGCATTTGCTTTGTTGGCGACTTTAGCATATTAGCCACATGATGTCACATATGTTTGTAACTTTGGAAAAGTTAAACTTCAGTGAAGGATTAGATTAGCTCGGCTTGATCAATCCTAAATTTTCAGTGAAACTGATTGAAACTTTACCTGCAAAGACCAGGTTGACATTTTGGGGTAACCCTCTTTATCATATACAAGACTACTTCTGATGGTTGCCTGGCAACACTGTAGGAAGTCAGGAGGGTCATGCTAGCGGTTTCCTGCTGCTTCCGGCCCTTATGCTAAGCTAAGTCGGCTACTTCCTGACTGTGCAGCTACATTAATTAGCAGATTAAGAAATGGTATCAATATTATCATCTAACTCTTAATAACAGAGAGAGAGGGATATTCTGCACGATGCTAAGCGGCTGCTTGAAGTTGTATAAACATTATCTAACTGATTTCAAATACTCTTGTGCAAAGTTAATCAACTGTTCGGGAAATAAAATGATTTAATGTCAAATAGAGACGAAGCAGCAGCTGTGCTCTGATATAATAAAAGTCTGAAACTAAATCTCTGAAAATATTGTTTATTATTTCATTGCTTCATGACGATAACTCTTCACTGTCAGCTACTTTCATAGGGATGTGTCAGTCTTTGCAGTTTTGTGAACGATCCAGAGTAACAGGATGCTGTTTCTATAGAAACAATAACTAATAAGTCCAAATCATTTTGTTGAAAACACACTTTAAACATCATGTTGCCAACAGCAGAGATTTAAATTACTTCTGTGATTTACAGTGCAACTCATTTTTCAAAAAAATCATGATTCAAGCTGAAAACTATCAATAATTTCAAAGTCATTTTATCTTGTTTTTCTTACTAAATAATCCTGCAGTGTTTTAAAGGAGGAAGTCGAAGAACATTTTTTAAAACAAATGAGGCCCCTGCAACTAAAACTCAAAATGCATGCTCCTAACAGATGACCATGATGAGAGAGTGAAAACTTGTGTGAATTGCTGCAGCCCCACCAACGCTGACAGCATGAGTTATTAACGCGAGAAAATCACACGTGTGCCTCTGCAGAACAGTGTGCGTTTTCAAATATTAACTTCTTTTCCATATCGACGCCGAACGTCCACAGAGTCACATGCAGTCACATCCTGCGCTTGTGGCCACCTGGTGTGACTAAGTGATATAATTGCAATGGCATTCCTCCTAAGTGACCATTAGTCTCTCAATGCATTGTGGTGATTGCAGTCCGTAATTGACTGATCGAGTGTCAAAGGAGTAGGCCGATTACGTAATGGAAGAATGGCTGTGAGTTATCAAAGGGGTTTTGTTAGGGTGTACAAAAACAGCAGGAGAAAGCAGATCTGAGGCTGCGTTCAATTCAGCTTGGAATTAAGAGCTCCCTTAAAATACTTATTTGATATTAAGAAAAAGATCCCTGGTCTCTTTTAAGTCTCGAACTTCTACCATAAACCTCCGTCATTTTTTTTTCTATAACAACAAAAAAAAAACAGCGCTCACCCTTCCAACTATTTTGCCTTTCTCCGTCATGCAGATGTAATGCTCGCTCTCTTTTCCTTTTATTCGGATGTGGCTCCCGAAGGTTTCTGTCTCGACCACGAGAAGAGCTGGAAAAAAAAAAAGAAAAGAAAAAGTAGACTGTTAAGGACACGTAGTATAAATCTTGTCTCACACATAAATCTGGCTTAAGGATGTCCATACATTTAAACAAAACTCAACAGAAATTCCCAACATGGTCAAGATCTAAAAAAAAAAACAAAAAACAGATGTGACTGAATTTCCAGTCCTGGGAATGATACTTGTAAACTGAACTAACCCGGACCTTTAACATAAGTACATCGTGCTAAATGAAACTGTGAATACATTGTCAACTTTCATCATTCACCAGCACAACGCTGTCATCCCCCAGTATCAGTAGCAACAGCTTCCCACCAAATTCCCTCAGACTGCATGAAGGATTGTGTGAAATAACTGATTTTATTCATCAAAAATCAACAAATGGACGTGTGAATGTAGGAAAATATGATGTTTTTGTTGGTTTTCTTAACAATAAAATCCAAAACAAACAGTTGAAGTCTGGGTCTCCAGAGCAAGTAAAGAAATCTAAGATCACTTCACCTCAAGATATCACATTAAATATGCACCAAAACAACATCAACCACCACCACTTCGTCCTGACACAGCAGTAATCCACTCTAAAGACATCTCCCGGCGGCTCTTCTTATTTTTCGCCGCCTGAACCCCCCCCTCCCCTCCCGACCTGAACGTTAACCCTTGCGAGGTCACCTTTGTCTCTGCTCGCCCCTAGACCAGCAAAGAGATCTGCCAAACATTTGTGGAGCGGTTATGTGCCCCTCAGGATTAGGTTTCAAGTTCCCTTTAGTCTGTGCTCACTCAATCAAAAAGTTAAGATGATCCATTTGTTTAACACACAGGGCCATTCAGTAGCGCTCAAGGGAGCAGGGGAAGAATAGACGGAGGGGATGGGACGGGCTCGGGGGCAAGAAGTAACTCCCCTCCTCCTCCTCCTCCTCCTCCTCCTGCTCCCCCACAGACAAGCCTAAAACCAAACCATGGGAGGAAAGTGAGGAGGAAACCTGTGTTAAAGGTGAAGCCGAGGGAAGAGAGGAGTTATTCCTTCTCTTTCACATTTATTGCTGGAAAGATCCGTCCAAACTTTTTTTTTCTGTGGACCTCAAGACAGAAACTCGTCCAACAGGCTCATGCAGTGACTGATGCTGTAAAAAGATAATTGTCCTCTCCAAGACAAATCAGGAGTCATCTGACAACACTTTGGCCTTTTTCACTCTGAGTGGGTTTTTTTCACATAAAAGACCCTGAAAACTTCAACCTCAGGTATGAAGCTTCCACGCAGAGCATCTGATAAAACCATGACCCTGCCCAGACCAGACTTCAGACTCAAAACCGCTGATGGTTTGATCTTTGACAACCAATCAACCAGTCTGGCAGCTGCAGGCTTCAGCAAAAAAAACTTAATTAAATCCTTGAGTCACCGCTCCATTCAAACTCAAACACTAAGAAGAATCACACTGTCATCAATACGGCTAACAAGTGGCATTTAGTTTACAAAGGAGGGAATGTGGTGGCTTTTTATTTACAGTGTGAAGCACTTGAAAACCATAATCCACATAATCCATGACCTTAAAAAATACATAAATGGATGAAGACTAGTCTTTGATAATCTCTTGAGTGCAGGGATCTTAAAGGGATGGTCTGTGAATCCTGAAGCTAAAATATCTGAGTCACTTCTTTTAAACTGACCACAGACATAAGACGTTTACTTTTTTTTTTTTTTAATGCACGCTGCAGCTTAACTTTACTTATGAAACTCCATGTCTCAGTGTTTTCCTTCATGTGCATCGGTGCAACATGAACAGTGTGGGGCCATGTGGGGGTACTTATCGACCCCACTGTGGGGTCACCTGTCAGAAACACTGAAAACAACTTGTATGTGTTTAAAAGCCTCTGCGGTGACCCACCGTCAGCTCTAAGTGGACATCAGGCATCAGACACGACGGATTGTTCTGGAAAAGGATTGTCCTAGTCTCTTAAAAATAATGAATATCCGATGCTAATACTCTAAGAAGAATTGCAATGCTCCACCCTCCCCCCACTTTAGCTGCACAGATATGGACTTGAGGAGATAAATTTTCCTCTGCGCTCGGTTTTTTAAGGGACTTCCTCCTGGAGCTGGAGTGAATGAGTGGATTAGAGTGAGGAGAGCGTTATTAGTGAGTGCAAAGGAGTTCACAGGTGCCAGGTACTGCAGCTGGATGGGGAGGAGGAGGAGGAGGAGGAGGAGGAGGAGGAGGAGGAGGAGGAGGAGGAGGAGGAGGAAGAGGAGACGGGAGGAGGGGCGGAGGGTGGAATTGGCAAGGCCTCATGGGAAAAATTGGATCTGCTTCCACTCAAGCTCTAACAAGCAGTGAGGAAACTTCGCCTCGGCGCATCTGTGACTGAACACACTCACTCAGAGGCATTCAAGAGCAGCAATTTTAGAGCTGTGAGTCAGCTGTTATAAGCAAAATATCTGCAGGAGATCACAACACAAAGTGGGTTTTTTTGTTTTTCCCTCCTTGTGTTTGTGCCACTGCATCAAAGACGGCGTCAGTGACCATCAGTTTACTCATCTGAATTCAACAACTACTTTGTGTTATCTTCATGCTTAACGCTTGTTATTTACAAGATGACTCCAATTAGGTTCACACTGGTGGATTGTACCAAATCATAATCACTACAGTGGCAGATCTGTGACATTAAAGGACTATAATCAATGTGAGATTGATCCAGATGTGTCTGGACAGTCACAGTCCTGTTTGTCATGATCAATAAAGTTGAGTCATACCACGATCTTTCAAGCTCATAACCTCAAACTCAAAAACCCACAAGTGAAGTTTTGGGTCCATATTCGTTATTCTGACATAAAAATTCACATGCACAGGGCCTATAAATCTATCAGGATGAAAAGTAGCCTTGCTCTGGATACCCAAACACTGCAGTAAACATCCACTGCACGCTCAGCAATTTCAACACATCTGCATCTTGCCAACCAGTAGTTGGTGGCTTCCAAAAGTCACCATCCACTCCTGCCCAAGCCAAACACACAGAGCATGGAAAACCACCTCCAGACAAAGGGGGTAGTAAACAGCCCCAATGTGGCTGGAGGAGCTAAGAGTAAAACCTCGAGGAAGCTTCAGAAGCTCGGCTGGTGGAGACTTCTCATCCAGTTTTTTTTTGACAAGACTAGCTAAAGTGTCAGGTGAGATGCACAGGAGTTCTCCCATACCATACTTGCCCCCATCATCTCCGTTGGCGTTGATTTTCTTCCCCAAGATCTGGACGTGCTTCCCCGTGGTCCTGCTGTACAGCTGGTAGATCCGGACCTGCTTCCGGCTCAGGTCGTCCGGGTTTCTTGTGTGGTTCTCGATGTAAAACCTGAAATCAGCAGAGGTCTGCTGGGATTCCTGCAAGGAGGCGTGAGACAGGAGGAAGCAGAGACAGAGAGAGACAGACAGAGAGGGGAAGGAAGGACAGACAGAGTGAGAGATTGTCAGGATACAGGTGTTGATAGTAATGTGTGCTGTTGCTTTTATGGGGTTGTGTCAAAAAATTGCGCTTCAGGGGCTAAAAACTCAAGACAACAACCTGGAAATTACGACTGTGGCCCTCTTTTTTTTTTATGTGTGTTGCGTTTACAAGCTCCCAGATCTCCAACTCCGAGAAGTGTTAATGAAGTATAAATCCCCAACAGTGAACAAGTGTAAAGTCCGCGGCTGCAGCCTTCTGTTGCCTTCTACAGAGAGGCAGCAGCAGTATAGTATATATACTATGTGCCCCGGGCCATATTGAGAAACCTGTGCTCCATTTCCTCAAGCAAGCAAGCCACTAGCAATTATACACCTGAAGCATCCAGACCTGTTGCACTATCATCAAACAAATATCTGCCTGCAGGCGAAGCAGGGTCCATAAATTAGGAAACGCAGCAGGCGGAAGACAGGACCAGAGATGGCAGGAGGCACCTTGAGCCACAAAAAAACACACTTGTGCTGAATAAATTCTGGGATCAAACTTCACCAACCTGCCTTTCTGAAACGAGTCAAAACGTCAAAACCGGTGCAAATCGTCAGCATGTCAGAAAAGCAATCATATGAGACCCCCGACATGTGGAAGAGTGGGGGGGTACGTACACTTTCAGAAGCCCTGGAATCTCAGTTCACGCCGCCAAGATCCCATTTCCCCAGCTGTATGGTGTGGTAATTGCACAGTAATGGCTTTTTATGTGGCTGCTCTCAGGTGGCTAATTATATACACATTACATACCCCGAGTCCTTGTTATTCTAACTTCACCAAATTAATGACATGTAGCGAACATGATGGGAAATTGTGGCCACAGTAGAAGAAAACTTCATCTCAAAGCAGAGGGGAAAAATAAACTTTTTAAACTGACGGCAAATCCTGAATCCTGAGCCTCCTCTGAACCAGGTGTCAAACAAGCTGTGACCCAGTCCAGGTACCACACGCTGTCCTGTGCATCCAAGCTCCTGCATCGACTCGTCAAAACGTCCCAATGGATTGTCAGAAACAGCGTTAGGCAGCAATTTTGCTGGATTAGGAAAGACTTGTTGCCCTGTTAGATGACGTATTCGGTCTAGAAATGCGGACCTCGGAGGATCCAGCCCCTGAACTGGGACACACAGCTTCTGTATCTTGACATTTAGGAAACACACCCCGTAATGTTACTTTTGGCAGCGGGGCAGTGTAGAAAATGAGGGGCTGGATATCAAAATGCATTACCTACTGATGCAACAAGTTAACAGTGGTAACATCAAGGCATCACGACCTGCTGGGAGCTTTACTATTGGATTTTATTAGTTGGGAAAATCAATATCTCATGAGTGTAGAAGAATATGAGCTTCTCTTTTTCTTTTTAAAGGTGTCAAAACCAACTCGGGCCCGTTGCCTGAAGTTTCCTCCTGTGGCTCCTACAGGACCTCCTCTCTGCATCAGACAACCACACAGCCATAACAAGCGTGTTTTTCCACTACAGCACATTTGACAACAAAATGCATCAAGCCTAGACCTCTCTGCAGGGACTATTGTCACTCCCTCAACAATTTAGTCAATCCCAAACTCAACCAGGACCAGGATTCAACCGAGAGATAGACCGTTTACTGCACGACGAGGCACGTTCAAGTCAAGATCAGAGGGCTGATAACTCACTGCAAATTTTGTAACTCTAGACGAGCGTTTGTCGTGTCCAACAGACGTCTGGTGACATATTTGTTTGCCTGTTTGCTGCACAGTCTGTGTTTGGTGTTGGAACAGAAACTGAGATGTTGCTCCAGCAGAAAGAAGCTGGATCGCCTCTTAAAAGTCATGCTGCTTCCCTGTTAAACATGTGTGCAACAGCAGTGTGTGTTCACCCCAAACAGAAATTATGCGTCCACTTAAAAAAGTCAAACATTGGCATCATCATGTTGTCAGCTCGCTCAAAACGAACCTCAAAGCTGACGAGCAAACACACACACACACACAACAAAACAAAACAAGGCCTAACTGGGCTGCTGAGGGATTTATCCCAAATCTCCCCCATCTCTAAACAAACATAAAAGTGTGTTTGGTAGACAGTTGCATTTTGTGTCGAGGAGGGGGGGGAGGGGGCAAGCCTAAGCACATGGTTGAGGTGAGCGCACAAGCGACAAAAAGTTTTTTATCACGCCGTCTCCTCTCTTCAAAGACATAGCATGAAAACGGATACGGCTGCAACTTCAAAAACGTCTGGTGCTCGTCTTCGCCGAGGAAGCTTAGTCGTCGCATCCATCTGAGATACACCTTTTTATCTGCTCGACACGACACACACACACACACACAAGCAAGACGCAGGGGCAGACGAACACACAAATTGGGGAAAGACGCACAACTGCGGTTACTTGTTTTTGTCCTTGTAGAAATCACAACCACAGAACCAGATACACAGAGAGGGAAGCTGACAGGCAGATAAAGGGCTGCTCCTGCACTTATATTCAGCTTGATTACTAGGCTGCAAAAAGCCTTGATCTATAACAATAAAACCACTCTGAACAAAAACAAATCACATGTGATGATGAGCAACAACAGGAAACACCACCTCTGTGCATGAGCTCCGTCCTGTCTTACATGTGAGGAGTGGTCAGTCGACACTATAGCTCTGCTGGTGCCAGTTAATCCGAGCATGTACACTTATATAACTTATATTATTGTGCAACTTGATCAAATGTTTGTTTCTTTTTTGTTTTTGTTTCTTTTTACAGGGTTTTATTTAAAGGTCAAACTCCCCATCTTGGTGTGATTCAGTGTTGTCTGTCATAAAATACATGAAAATAAAACAATCTCATCTTGTGACTGTTAAAGACATAAAAACTCCTGCGTTTAAAATGTGTGAGAGACAAACAACATGTCAGGTCATAACGCAGGGAAGTTCATGTAAAAACAACAACAAGCACGTGCAGCTATAATATTATGATCCCACCACGTCATCATCATCATCATCATCATCATAAGCCGGTCAGGTACACGGAGCTTTATGGGAGAAGGCGCGTGCATGCTCTCCCTGCATCTTCTCGCTCACTCAATTAGGTGAGTGGATGCCTGCAAATCATTACTGTTCAAAGTGAGACGCGACTAATAAAAAAACACACACGCACACACACGCACACACACACACACACAAACTGAGGCAACAAGCGCCAAACGAGCCCATCTGTTCAAAGCCCAAAGTGCTCACCCCGGGGATCAGAGTATCTGTTACACAACCGGTGAAGCTGCTACTTCAACCCTGCACACAACACTTTAATGTATCTGTTGATATGTGAAGATGAACCCGGATACCAAACTTTGTCCTGATTATTATTATTATTATTATCATTAAGCTTCTTCTTGATCTTAATCACAACGTGGTGTTGATTAGTAATTTTATTGGAAGCTCATTGCGATAATTAGACTCTATTTTTATTTCCTGTATCATGTCTCAGCAACGCTGCTGTGTGATTAATGCTGGGAGCTGTGCTCTCTAACCAACAGGCTGATTACACACACACACACACACACACACACACACACACACACACACTACTTTTTTTTTTATATAATGATCTATCATGTTATTTTATTGTAGTTTTCTGACTCTTCACTTTCATTCAGTTTTTGGTCTTTATTTAAAAAAAAAAAAAAAAGCAAGGAGCGACTTGTTTCTCTCCTCAGGAAGCGAATGAAAGTGGATTTAATGAAACCAAACAAGCAGCTTTAAGGAGACCTCCCTGAAAACAACCTGTAGCTTCAACACTGTCACACACTGACATGCAAAACACACACACACACACACACACACACACACTTACACACAAACAACAACACAAGCTGAAGTTGAATGAATAAGACGTGAACATACCTGTAGCTGGAAATAGAGCACCAGAAAATGTAAACACCTAAGTGGAGAGAGAGAGAGAGAGAGAGAGAGAGAGAGAGAGAGGGAGAGAGAGAGAGAGAGAGAGAGGACGAGAAGAAGGGAGGAGGGGAGTGAATCACACAGGCAATTACATGAAGTATAAACGCAGCCTGTTACCTGAATGACAGCAATGCGCAAATATGAAGCTTTTAGCGACTTCTATTGGTAAGAATGCACGAGGGCTTAATGTGCAAAGCAAAAAAGAAGAAGAAGAAGAAGAAGAAGAGACGGAGATGTGGGACACTTACAGGTATATGAACCTCGAAGGCAGCAGAGACATCTTGACTTGCAGAAGTACACCTGAAATACACCTGCTTCCACAGATTTAGGGCCCCGGGAAAGGTTGGCGAGATCGCCCCCCCCTCTCTCTCGCTCTCTCTCTCTCCCTCTCTCTGTGTCACACACTCTCTCGCTTTCGCTCCCCTCCTCGCGCGCGTCCTTTACGCACACACCTCCGGGGGTAAGCAGGAGACTGAATCCCAGTATGAGGATAGATCACCGGAGAGCAGTGGCAGAGTCACGGAGTGCAACATTTAGGTGCTTCCTTGTTGGGGGGGTGCGCGCGCGCGCGCGTCTATGTAAATGTGTGTGTGTGTTTGTGTGTATTATCCAGAAGATTATTTCTTTCTCTCTCTCTCTCTCTCTCGGCTCAGTCTCCTCCGATCCGCGAAATCCCGCAACGTCTCCGTAAATCGGTGCCAAGCGTGCAAAGGCTTCAGTGTCCGACCTCTCCAAAAACAAACAAAACAAACAAACAACCAAAAAAAAAAAACAAAACAATTCCTCGTTTCCAAAACAACAACAAAAATATCCTCCTCCGGGTTGCACACCTTCAGCCTGAGCCGAGCTGATGTCCCACAATCCCCAAAGTCCTGCTGCCGCTGCTGCCGCCGCTGCTGCCGCTGCTCCAGAGATCACAACAAGCTCCCCGGCTCCGTCCGTACCTGCGGGGGGCTCACACACCTTGCATGGCTCATTTTATTCTACCAAGTGCTGCGGTGGAGGTAAAACAGAAAAGTATATATATATGTGTCTATCAGCCGTGGATGACAAACCGTCCCTCCACCTGAAAACAAAATGAGAAAAGTCGCTAAAAGAAAAGAAAAAAAAAAGTTGTGTGGGAATCAAACTCATCCAAAGACGCACAAAGTTGTGCGTTTTTTCTGTGGAAATCGCAGCAGCGGGTCCCTGGAGAGGCTTTTCCGAGGGGCTGGTGATGGCGCAGCAGTGCCTGTCAGTGGTGTTTGTGCGTCTGTGGCTTGAGATTTGGGCACAGAGAGGCTTTTTTGTTGTTGGTGGGTGGAAACATGTCAGCGGTTTGCACCTGATAGGGTAATCTTGGAGAGACCCATCAGCTTGGAGAGGGTTTTTTCCTCTCGGTGGGCAAAGCGCGCGGCGCAGAGTAGAGCTCAAGTAGAACAAGGAGATGAAGAAGGAGGAGAAGAAGAGGAGGAGGAGGAGGAGGAGGAGGAGGAGGAAGAAGAGCGGGTTTCATTTGTCTTTTTTTTTGTTGTTGTTGTTTGTTTTTGTCACTTTTGGCGCACTGGCAGAGGATTTAATGGTTTTGCAGATCCGGACATGGAGACCTGCATCTGACTGCAGACAAGGGATGATCTGACTTAGATGCTGCTTTTTCATTCACGTCACTATCACAGACATATGACTTAGTATCATTATCTCTTCTCATGATTATCATGACTGCTCCGCTGTCGTCAGTGATACATAAAGCGAGCTGCTGCTGCTGCTGCTGCTGCTGCAGAAACTGCTTCCCTCTCTCAGCCTGTTTAACTGCTGCTGGTTTGTGGATTGGCCCCGGCTCCTCCAGACACCATTCAAATGCAGGTTGTTGTCGACCTCGGTTTCTTTTTTTTTTTTTTTTCAATAATGTGCTATAACTTATCCCGCATTTAAATGAAAGAGAGGTGTGAATGTGTTTACGAGCGCTTCAGAGCTGGCAGCAGTAAAGTGAGCCCACATCCCTGCTGCCATTATAAAAAAAAAAGAAGAAGAAGAAGAAGAGGAAGAAAGAGAAAAGAAAACCTTTGTGGTTCGTCTTTATTGTCCCATTAAAACTGGATCCTCGGGATTCCTGCCCCATTGATATTGAAAATGATCCTAAATGATTACATACATAACTTCCCCATGTTGAGGATTTCAAAGGGCCTCCTGCGGAGAGGCTTAAAGGAGGAGCTGCAGCTCCCTGATCAGCAAACACACACAAAATAAACAGAAATCAATGCTATTAAAAGGAAAGAAACATTCATTTACGGCTTTTATTTAGTGTTTTCTGGTTTTGTGGGGGGGGGGCAACCCTACACATCACAGAGCCCTTTATCTCCTCCGTGTGTGTACAACATGTGGATAGAGTGGGTTGATGTGGGTTTTTACCCAGTGATTCATGGCTGTCTGCCGAACAAGAAGGCTTGATCCCGTCAACCACAGTGCACTTTAATAATCCCTGTAACACAACTGATGTATAATGTCATTTAAAGCATGACTAATTTCGCCTCGTCTGCCCCTAAGGGAGGGAAATCACAGCAAAACGTATATGCAGCAAATGGTAATTACACACACAATCTCCACACAGCAGCAGCAGCAGCAGCAGCAGCAGCAGCACAGGGTCGAGGGGGTGTTTGATCAGACGGGGGCTCATGTTGTAGCTGCTGCTCAGATTTCTATGGTAGTCAAAAAATACTAATAAATAAAGGCGCCTGACAAAGCCGATTTAAAAAAGAAAGAAAGCGGGGTGATAAACAGCAATTACCACGGCCGACTGCGACACAGCCAGAACTGCAGAGTCACTCATCGCCTCTTAAGCACATGTTTGTCACAAAGCTCTCGGAGCATGGCCGTAAATCCACAACTGAGAGAGGAGAGAGCAGCAGCAGCAGCAGCAGCCGGGCCGGGATGTGGCCACCTATGAGTCACCAGGAGGAGGAAACACATCGCTGCTCGAGGGCAAAGAGGACGGGCCCTGCTTTTCTTTTCTTTTCTTTTAAGGGGCCTTTTATCATTTTATAGCAATATACGAAGCAACGAGACAATATGTCTGAGGAGTCTGCAGAAACACAACTGTCTGAACGACACGTCGAGCCGCAGCCAAACACTCAGCAGTCAGAGCGGAAACTTGCAACAGAATATGTGATGCCAAACAAGGCAGAGGTGTCATAATACACATGATTCAATCAACACCAATATAACCTGCCCCCGACTGTGTGTCTGCATCTGCACCAACCCACACAACCTGAGCACAGGTGGAGTAAAAATAAAGTGTCAGGTAGATCAACACAACACAACCACTGCAGGACACGCTGCATTTTCAAAGGCCTCTCTCTCACACATTTATAAAAATCTGTATTATCCTTCATCATCGTCATCATCATCATCATCTCCTGGCTTCGCTTTGTTTGTCCTTGAGATTTTCTTCTTCCCACTTCCCGAAAACAAACCAGAGTAGTTCCAATGAAAACTGTTGACAGTGTGTTCTGCAGATCGTCCAGAGTCGCTGTTTTTTATTGTTGAATTTATTAAATGTCATTTTGCAAATGCTTTTAAAGCTCCACAAAAGGAAGCTCCAAGTCTGTGTTTTGTTCTGGTTGTTTGGCAGACACTCAAAACCTGAGCAGCTAAAATCAAAACAACCTGCATGGTGAAGAAGTAAAGTTAGAGGTGGGGTTTTTTTTTTGTTCTTGTGATTTAGGTGAACTGATCCTTTAGAAGGAAGCCTAGGTGGCAAAAATGCATTTTCACACCATCAGTCAAACGAGCTGTTGCGGCTTACAAGTTGCCTGCTGATGCTGTTTTGTCAAAAAAAAAAAAAAAAAAGTTCAAAAATTGCCTGATAAAACAGCGAGAATTAATGAAATGCAGGCTGCCGCTGGTCGAGCAGAACAAGAGCGAGCTTTATGAATGGGGAGAGCTGTTTCAGTCCAGTTTCTGAGGCTGGGAGGAGGAGGAGGAGGAGGTGGAGGAGGGTGGGGTGGGGTGCAGAGGGGTGGAGGAGGGAGGAGGGAGGACGTGGTGGTGGGGCACTCAAGAGTTGGGATAAGGTTACCCACAGAGATTAGCTGACAAGAGTGAGGGAGTGAGAAAAACAAGCAAGCAAGTTAAAGGTCTTAGTTTACCTGGCTGGCTTTTGCTTGGCAGCCAATGAAAGTGCTTTAAGAAGAAAAAAACAAAACAACAACCACAGATTCAAACGGCGACTTCTCTACAGACACATTCACTTATTCTGTTCCAGCCAGATTTAACTTTAAGGTGCCAAACGATGTTATTCAGACGACTTCCCGTTCGATTCTTCTTCTTTTTATTTTTTTGCCAAGCCTTTGAATTTGAACCTCGGCGGCTCTGTACCCTGTGTCTCGTCCATGGCCGCCGCCACCGCCGCCGACAACAGGGACTGTGGGAATGTCAGCGAGGATATCTCATTGAAGCTAAAGGAGGAGGCATCTGAAGGCGGGCAAAAGCAGCTCAAGCGGTTCAAAGGACCCTAGCAGGCATTTAAAGGCCCGACAAAAGAACTTGGCAGATCAGTAAGTGAAGCCCAGTGTACTACATTAGTGTCAGGACCCCCTCCGCGTCCCTCCCACTTTGCACTTTCATCTCTGACACGGACATATTGACTTAAAGGAAAGGAGGGGTGCCAGGGCAGCGAGGGAGGGGTGGGTGGGTAGCTGTGTTGTGTGTTGGTGGTGGTGCGGGTGTGTGTGTGTGTGTGTGTGTGCATGCATGTGTCCCATTCAGTTCCCAAGGTGAGGCGACTGATGCAGAGGGTGACCACCGACTCAAATCAACCACCCAGAAGCCCAGGAGTCACAGGCCGACAAGCGTGTGAGACCTAAACAGGACGTCCCTCTTCCTCTCATCTCCCTGAAATCACCCTCACTCCATTAGTATACGCCGACCCCACCCCCACCCTCCCCACACACACTCACATCCCCTTTTTCACACATCCCCTCCCTCCCACTTCTCCCCTCTGAAGGCTACCGAAGTCCAACAGCTAAAAAACGTGGGGTCGGGTCGCAACGGGGTCGCGACACCTTGACATTGTGGAAGGTGACAGAGAGAGGAGCCAGAGGAGGGAGAGAGAGAGAGAGGGCCAGTTACCACGGAGACCTTTCAAGTATCACCTGAAGAAGAAGGAGGAGGAGGAAAGAAAGAGGAGGGGAAGGAAAAAAAGCGGGAAGTGTTTTAGTAATTTGTCCCCCGTCACACGTTGTTTGCATGGAGTCATTAAGGGCCATTTAGGTTTTTGCCTTCAAGGGAAGAGGCCAGAGAGTTTGGGTGCGGGTAGCCTACTCTTTTTTTCGGGGGGGGGGGGTGAAGGGTGAAAATTAAAGTGTCGCTCTTCAACAAATCATCTCTGAGCACCGCGGTCCACACAAGAACATATTAATGTTTCCATTAACTTCAGTCGCCTGTTTGACATTAATGATGATTTGCTCCATCTCCGTCCAGCAGGGAGTCTGAGGTTGTCCAAAAACATAAACAAAAAAAGTAGGGGCTGTCTTGCTGCTAGTTGCTCTTTCTCACACACACACACACACACATGCAATAACTTTATGTGACTACATGCATTTTGAAGACATCCACTAAACTGGATGAATTCTTTGGCCGTTGCTCAGTGGAGAGAAACTGCCAAAATGTGTCACAGAGCTACAATTGAATAACAATCGGCCCGACAGACCCCATGTGTTCGAGGTTCTTGGCCCATGTTTGACAGATAAATGTCAACTCCCTTGGACGAGCAGAGGTAATCAGAAAGTCTTGTTTCACCTCTCAGGCTTCTGCTGAACAATATGAGAGTCGTAATGACATAATAAGCCTTCAGAGCTGGGCGGACTGGTGGCGAAAGTTTGGAAATGATGTAAGTGTTTTTTTGTCAGCTCTTTAAGTTTTTTTTCTTTCCTCCCTGAATTGATCGGCATCATAATTGTTTTGTTGTTTGTTTTGTTTTTTTTTGGGGGGGGGGCATAATTACCAAATGAAGGGGGTTGGTTGTTTGTAAATGTGACATAAAATTGCAGTGAGAGTCACAACACTGTCCAAAAACTTTGACCCATTCACACGCTATTGTGATTATCTCCTGTGATTATTTGGCAGTTATTGAAACACACCTAAATGCCCCGCTGCACTTAAACACATCTTCACCTCCTTGATGGACAGGGCAGTTTAGAGATCTCATTAGCCACACAAAGAGCCCAAAGTAAATTAAAAAAAAAAATCAGCTTGGAAACAGGTTTGAAAAGGCGCCGCTGCAGAATCAAAAGGAAGCCCACCAAGTGTGTGACCCGCGCTCACCCAGCATTATTTGATGAGGACTTTGATTTTGAGCCATTACCTTCATGTTAGGGGTGCGAAGTACTAAGTGAGTGTTCAAAGCCCTGAAACCTGTCAGGCCAATGTTTATCTGATTACCGCGCCGTCTGAGAGCCACTTCCTCAGGTGCAAGTGGTCAGTTGTGTACTTGAGGTTGGTCTCGTCATGTGGGATTTAGGAATTAGTCAGAAATGCACAAATGGTTTGTTACGAATAATGAATTCAAGATCCAGTCATTCTCGCTTTCTAGTTATAACAAAAATATGTTTCATATTTAAAAAAGATTTGTCTGATGCTGGTGTTTACTTTAAAAAAAAAAATGTTGTGTATTTAAGGTTACTTCCAGCCAAAAGCAACATCATGAGGCAACAGAGCAGGAAAGTCCACTTTTCACTGTCCAGCTCGACCACCTACCTACGGCTGCACATGCAGGATAATGAAGCACTTTCTACAGCAGGAAAAACATCATCCAGAACAGAACCAGGCTTCCTTACTGCACGTAATTAGGAAAACAAATGGGTAAGGTATAACGGCAAAAGTGAAGAATGTGCCTTTTTCATTTACAGGACAAAATACACGGCACCATGTTCAGGCAGGGCGATGCTGATACTTCACGTCCCTGCTCTTTTTATTGTGCAGGCTCAAAGTAATAATCAGGGCTTAACGTTGACCCTAACCCAGGTTTTTAGCTTTGCACCTCAGGGACAGAGCGACGACGACGGCCGGAGATCCAGAGCTATGTTAGTCATCAGTCAGCTATAAAAACTCCTGATCCTCTCCTTCCCAATTTAAGTTCAAGAGTAAGCTGTGCTGGAGCGCAGCTGCTGCCGACCAGTCCCTCTTTTCCCAGTCACGAAAGGTCCCCTCGGTTTGGAGTGGAGTCCCTCCTTGATCTGTCTCTGCTCTGCTAAGCTAGCCTGAACCTGCACTTCCACTCATCCTAATCGCTGAGCCCAATCCATTCCCCTGTCTAGCACCTCTTCAGAGGCCGCTCGCCCCCTTTGTTCTGACAATACACAAACGACCATTCAAATGGAGGGACTCTGTAATCAGTGAAATACTAGCCTCTGGGCTTTGTAGAATAGAAAAAAAGGGAGGGAGAGAGGGAGCGACATAGAAAGAGAAGAGAGAGAGAAAATCCATCCATGACCAATCAACTCTAACTACCTGTCTGGCTTTTTAGCTGCAGATGTTATTTGGAAAGGAGGGGAAAAAATGTGCCCATTCCAGATGTAAGATGTACAAAGGGAAGGCAAGGCTGGTACCTCCACCCACCGAGAAGAAGGCCGGACCCTTCCACACCCATCCAAATTTTGATATGGCTGATTTTTTTTTTTTTTTTGGTCTTGCCTACGCTGTTGCCTTCAAACAAGTATGTGATGCATTGCACCAGCTTTCACTAAATTTAGACAGTATGAAAGATAAAATGAACTATGATTGATGCCGTCTGACTGTCGAGTGTGCTGAGATCTCACAGGATCGTTTGGCGCTGACCTTCACACGGGAGTGTTTCTGGATTATTTATGCAGGTAAAAGAGTATATAAAGATTCATGGAGAGAGTAGATTTATAGTCAGTACAATCCATCTCTAGAAAATACATAGAAAATTCACAGTGATGCCTTTGAATGTACAAATTACTTCCTATTTGGGTCAAAGGTCTGAAGAAGACAAATGGAAACACATGCAAGAAGTTTTTTTTTTCATTTCCTGCTGCTGCTGTTTTCTAAAGCAGAAAATGACGTAGATATTACCTGGAAGAGTCTTTATGCAGCTTGAGTGCATGCATTTGTAAAATCTAAGCAGACTGTTGGAATAGTTCACTCAGCTGTGTTTGTGTATTTGGCTCATTTAGTTTCATGGTGCACAACAAAACACGAGCTACGGCTTGTAAACAAACCCAATGGTTGTTTATTGTTCAGAGCTCGGTCACCTGTCAGGTTGAACAGCGGGTGTGACCTAACAAGTAGCTCAGTCCTGTGTTTTACCCTGTGAGTTGACTGCTACACTCTGTGATGATTGTCCACTATAACCTGAACGTAGTTGATATTGTGTGAGTGTCAATTAAACACTCACACTGGCAGTACTAACACATTAAACAATTCTCCTGCTTTTTCCTCACAGCTAATAAGAGAGTTCACATAAAAGTGAATTTCAGAATAAAAGCCTCCAGCTCAGAGATTATGTTGGGGAAACAGGAAACGGTGTCAAGCGAGACAAGGTGCAAGGTGCATAAAGGCCTCTGAGAGCTCGGGGGGCTGAAGTCATCACAGATACCAGCGTTTTGACAAATTACCTTGTTGAAGTGCACTGATTTGAGTGAGACATGTCTGTCAGACGTCTGGTGGAAGTGCTGCTTGAGGCCGTTGTTGGACAGATAAGTGTGAAACAGATAAATGTGCATTCAGCAGAGTGAAGCTGTGATGTGGTGATAAAGTTAAAACTCCTGCTCTGTGGTCATTAACATACTACTCACCACTTCCTCGTGGACATCTGGAGATCCAGTGGCATCTGTTAAGATGGAGTCTCTCATGGTCGACTGTGACACAGATCGTAGACAAGACCCTGCACATGAATGATATGTGTTACACATCTGGAATCAATGGTTTATTTGAATTATGGATCAGCATTTCTCACCTTGAGTGGATGTATGAAACAAAAACTGAACAGTGTTCTTCCTGGTCTGAGTCACGGTGGTGGCAGGTTTAAGCACAGTAACCCAGTCTTCTCCTCCCATCACAGTCTGAAACAAGCCAACAAAACTACAGATTTAACAGTATTCAATAATCAATCGTTGTTTATTTTCATACTATATAGGCATTAAACTGGAACATTTGGGCGGATAATCAATTCAGTCCAGCCTTGGATTGGAAATATGTCATGTGATACTTGGTATAGAGCCCAATCAGACACCAATCTAACCAAATACCCACGGGGCCAATCTAAGCTGTAGAGGCTGGATTTACCAGGCAGTATTTACCGAAGACTTGTAAGAAGCTCTTATACCATTAAATTCTTAAATAAATACACTTGTCTTTGATTTGTGAGCTTGGTGTTAAATATAGTCTTCGTTTGGATGTGCTTTAGCTGCATGGCTCATTACACTTCTTAGATGGGAAACACACTGTCCTTCATGGCTGATCCAAGTCACTTTCACCCATTCATGCAGGACTTTCCTTCTTTAAGGTTCAGGACCTTACCCATCAACACTTCGCCATGTGGACTGGAGGAGTGGGGGACTGAATCACTGAGGTGACGACCAGCTCTATCTCCTGAGTCGCCTGCAATGTTTCTATGAACAAAGATGAAATCTCAGGTGGTTGCAACTCGGTCCTAACTTCTATCCAATCTACACGCAAGGACGCAGGACTTATGGTCCTCCTCTGATCCTGACGAGCTTTGTGATGGGGAGCTATGTTCAAGTTGGAAAAGCAAACATAGCATTGTGTAATATAGAAGTTGGCAACCCACTGGAATTTATCTGGGATACCAGCTCATCTTCTGAAAAGAGCTGGGCTGCACAGTGACTCTTACTGTTATCTAGTTCAACCACTCCTGAAAAGCAGAATATTAGTACACCTCCAGACAGCTGTTGTCAGTGCTCAGTGAAATGACAGCAAGAGGAAAATGAAAGGAACTTTTACAAAACGATCTTGGTGCTATAATCTTTAGAGAGACGACTATGTGGAGGTAATCCTACAGAACAAAGTCTTGGTTAGTTCCCTTTCACAAAAGTCTGAGCCCTCGAACTCCCCCAAATCTGAGCCGAGTTACTCGCTCTCTCTCTCTCTCTGTGTGTCGGGGGAAAGAAGCTCTGAGTTTGTGGGCAGAGGAATGCAGCTCACATCTTTGCCATAGCAGCCGTAGAGGTAATGCGCTCGCGTGTTGGCGCTTGTCGAGGTGAGCGCACCTCCCTCTTCTGTATTAATAATCGCATGTCCTATTGCTGTACCAACTGGGCTGTGTTTTACTGGGCCTGGGTTTGCTTACGGGAAAGACAGATGATGAACTCCCCCACCTCCTTCCTCTAATTTTACACAATTACCCCCCCAATGTCTGTTTCACTGAGGTGTTAGTCCAATACCTGAGCAAACAACCTTTACCACAGATTCCCCATGCCAAGAGACTGCAGCAAGAAACAGAAATGGGAATATGACAAAGAAAGAAAGAAGGAAAGAAAGAAAGAAAGAAAGAAAGAAAGACAGAAAGAAAGAAGGAAAGAAAGCATTGACAACTTGGAATGTGACTAGAACAGTTAAAAATAGCTTTGTTTAGTATTCACGCATTTCATAACAATGCCACAGAGTTCACAAACCCTGACAGGAAAAAAGCTTTAAATGCATTTTTCCTCCTTTTTTTTTTTTTTTTTTTGTCAAGAAAATGTTTACATAAGTGCATCGTCCATGACAATTGACTTATACATAGAAGGAATTGTTATTAAGATAAAGTCAACTGTCAAAATCGTGCCGTGAAAGAGAAAATCACCGGCGATGACAATGATGGCTTCCTTTCCGTCTAATATAAACATACCAGCATGATCACTTTTTTCCCCCAGGGCAAAGTCATTGTTCCATTTTGAAAGCTCTCTGTGAATGCTTGAAATGTTCCCTTGATATTTTTTCCCTCTGCTCGTTTATTTGCTTGTATCCAGGTGATGTGCCAACCTGTCACATCAAGCACAGACGGCCTTATTTCCTTAGAGCAAAGGTCAAAACAATCGTCATGGGAGGGATGGGCGTATGTGTTTGTGCGTATGTGTCTGGATGGGTTGATATATCACACTCAGTAGTTTTAGTTTGACATGTCGAGTACAAACTATTGTTCACTCAAACATGTCTGTGACAAAGACTTTGACATTTTGGCAGAAATCTTCACGACTCCCTGATTATTCTAAGAAAACTGTGACATTCTTCACATCGCATTAAATCACACTTTAATGCAGACAATGTTTTGGCACATTTGTGTATTGCATTAAATTCATCTGGTTTGTTTTTTGCGAACACAAAGTGACTAACCAAAGAAACGCATCTGTACAACCCGACTGCATCACATTATACGGCTAACAAAGGGCGATAAGAAAGAATAAAAAAAGCTGAATTAAGTCATCGTTCGCTGTTGAAATTTAAGTTTCTATAGAGTCCGCAAAAGATTTGATGACATCATTCATATGTTCAATGTTTGAGTTTTTATCTGTGGACACTTATATACCTGAGGAACGGACAACAGCCAGACTTGGCTATCAAGGTATGGACTTCCATTGCTGCTTTACGCGACATCGGAGTTAACTATACTTGATTGAAAAGCAGTTACACTGCAGATAATTTATCTGCGCTAACGAGCCAGTGTAGTGTATCAACGTTTAAACATTCAGGTCTTTGCTTTACTTCTTACAAATGTGATGGGGTTGCCGGCAGCACAGCCAAACCTCACAGAGCCACAATAACAACACAAACAGACCAGCTGTAAACCCAAGTCTCCTGTTCAGCCACATTAGGTGTGAACTACAGAAATAACCAAACTGTGCCACGTCTCTGAAGCAAGTCCTCCTCATAGCGCTCGTCTCACGTTATAATGTATGGAACAATTGAAAGAACTGCGGAAAGTAGATTTCTGTAGGCAACTAAGAACACATAGCCTTTTCCACAAGCTACAAAACCACAGAAAAAGTATTTTTATGGTGTGCCAAACTTGCAGGGGGGAGGGCTGGGGGGGGGTGTCCAGGTTGCAGATGGGCAGCAGTAAGGTATGTATTGAAGCCATTATGTCTAGTAAATATGGTCAGGAACCGTAATGAGGCAAAAATTGGGTATTGCTCTAACAGAGTCGCTCCCTTTGGTATAAAAATTTGAGCTTGGGACCCCCCCCCCCCCAAAAAAAAAAGCTGAATAACACATGATAAGAGGTAAAGTTCAAGGAAGTATAAAAAAGAATGCATTTTTGCAACACATCTGCATTGAAGGGACAGAGAGTTGCTTTCCAACCACACTCATCACCAGTTACAGAACTGACCACATGTCCTAACCACAGAATTATTATATAGTATTAGCACATGTTAATGACACCTGTTGTTGTGTACTGACTTTTTTTTTTTTTTTTCCCAAACTAGATACACAGATGTGTTTAAGATCGCACATCCCTTTGGGTCGTGAGAAAAAAGAGGGCGGAAATGTACATGCCTGCAGAGACATGACCTTACATTTCTTTCCACCAGTGATTGAGTCTGAAAATATCTTCAATTTGAAGCAAGTAAACTCCAGAAAGGCGCTCTGACCCATAATGCACGGTATCTGTGAACCTTAGGGTCGTAAATCAACACTTGTAAAAAGAAAACTTAAAAAAAAAAAAAAAAAGACCAAAATATGGCATTAAAAACAAAATAGTAAGTCAATAATTGGAGAGGTTGAACTTGCCATCTCTGCTTTTCGCAATCAAAACTGGGGCAGTAAAAATACAGGCTGAGCTGTTGTGAATAGAGCGATACAGTCAGTCTGTTTGACAGTCGTGTTAGAATTCCCTGAAGGCACTTTAAAGAACAGTGTAGGATGAGGTTGCATAATCTGCGCCTCAAAATTCATGGAAAAGAATGCCTGGTCTTTGAGAAAGATATACTGACACTTCCAAGACGTCTGGAGAGAAGCATGTGAGTAAAAACTCTTGGCAGCTCCACAGGTGACTGTATCAAATGGAAATTTGTAGCTTAATTGATACTAGTTGCTACAAGCCGTACTAACAAAGACGTGATGAGGTGGTGACAACACACGTCTGATTTTTAATGGAGATTTGAGAGTTTGATGCCATGAGCATACCTGAGGAGATTTTCAAGATTTTTTTCAGGGTTTTTTTGGGGGGGGGGCAATAAATAAACCACAATGGGCAACAATCCTGAATCTTTACTCAAATGAGCTTAAAGGGGTCCTAACACTGCTACAAGGCTAACGTTAGCATCGATAGCAGTTTAGTCACCTAGAAGAAGTGTTGCAGGTTCTGCATCAAACGTAGAGCCATCTCCATCAGCAGAAGTCAACATCAACGTTAGCTCATCGCTATCACATCTGCGTTAGCATGCGAACTGGCCAGTCGAAGTGTCAGTCGCCAATTTCTGGCAAGAAAACTAGTTTGGCATCAGAAAAACTTTGTGCAATTGGAAGCCAAGAAATGTCGCAATGTGTCGTCAAAATCAGCGCAGACTTTTGAGATAGCAAAACACAGACCAGCAATGCACAGTTAAAAGTATTATTTTAAAGAGAAACCTGTTTTGCAAATGTTTTATGAGGAAGGAAATGCATTCAGCATGTTTGTTACATCTCAAGGAGACAGTGCACTTTGGGAAACTCTATGTAAACATCAGTTTTACAAGAAAACTCCACAGGGCACCTTCAATTTAAGATGGAATTACAGCAGTGCCAATAAAACAAAGAGCTTGAACATCACTGGAGTTCAACCTGAACTGGTTGAACATTAGTAAGGATCTATCATACGGAGCCTGAGGAATGTCCAGATATCTGCCAAAAGCTAATGGTTTTTGAAGTATTTTCATATTTTCATAAATAGGTTTTCAATGTTTCGCAAAGAACCCTGTCATGGCTCATTGACCGGGTAAATCCAAGTGAACGCTATTGATTTTATTTAATAAATCCACTGCAATATGACTGGAAAAAGAGGAAACATCCAAGTCCAGAGAAATGTGTACTGTGTAAAACAAGGTGGAAGAACATAGGAGGAAGTTTAATCTGTGGTGAATACACTTTAATTTGTGGAGTGGCCATCATTTCTGAATGTTTTCTTAATGTTTCAACTGCAACCTCCGACATGTGTTCAGGTTTTGTATTTTTAGTTTTTGTCTAACATGATCTACTGGTTTGTATTACAAGTATTAAATCCTTAAAAAAAGGTCTAGGAAGTGTTTTAACAACAGTAAAAAAGGATCTACAGATGGTCTTTTGCTGCTTTTAAACAGACTGTTTGAAAAGTACAAGAACAGCCTGAGCCTATTAGATGTTATCTACTGTACCTCCGCTCCCCCACTTACAATAAGTGCTGTAAAAACAATTAAATTTAGTCTGTGATCATGCACGGTGTGCAGCGCTGTGTGTCTGCAACAAACACAACACAACACAACACAACACAACATCATGAATCAGCGACTTTTAAAAAATTTAATCTACAAACATCGCCCTTAAATCCTGTTCTGCTTGTGCTGCGAGGACTCTGAACAGTACAAATGATTCACCATAGATAAAAGATCATTTAATCCAGCCCCCCAAACACACACACACACACGCACACACACACACAGATAAACACACACAGGCTTCAGGCTCTTAATAAGGCAGGTGGTTTTACAAACTGCCCGTCTTGTGCTTCACTCACACACTCTTCTTCACAGAGGGCACAAACATGCTCACAAACAAAACACACCTGTTCTGCTAAAAGGGCACACACGCACATGCACATGCACATACATAAACACACACACACACAGACACAGCATGGAGGCATCTGTGACTGAGAACACATTGTCATGAATGTCCTATCCCATATCGTGTGACAGCTGGATTAGAGAAAAGGGCGATATTTCCCTAATGGCCTAATGTTGTGTTTGGCTGCCACATGAAGGGCACAGATACCTGCGGTCTCACATGGACACGGCACCTGCCTCGTTCCTGTGTGGTTTAACTGTTACTGCAGGGCACTCACAGAATAAGGACTAACATTAAAGGCCTAGTTTACCCACAGATCCATTGGTTACGCAGCCTTCAGCTTTTTAAGCTTTTATTAATCCCAGTTACTGTTGACAGTGTGTCGTGTGGATCCTCCAGACCAGTGGGGGATCGAGAGGCAAGTTGAATTGAGCTAAAAAAAGAAATAATAATCTGTGCATCACATACGAACTTCCATTGGACAGGGGTCAAAGCAGGACACTGCAAGGCAGGAGTGAGTCTAGGTTTCTGTAATATGGACGAACTAAGCCTCATCAAGTTGGTATATAATGAGAAATAAGCATAAACGACCATAACAGTATTGTGTTGTGGATTAAACTGTCATTGTCATCAATCCACACTCAATAAGTCATAATAACAAAACCAAGAAAAGTCATTAAAAAACCTAAAACTTGAAATCTGTCATCTACAAAAGGGTCATGATCTTTGTCTCATGTGAATATTTGTCCTCGTGATCTTTAGATGTTAAACAAAGTGACATGTCACGTGTCTTTAACTCAGAGTGGCTTCCATCATGAAGAACTGATGGAGTGATGCTTTCCGTCATGTTCTTCCATCTCTACAGACAAGATCCGAACCGCAGTTACTGACTTTCTATTTCCTACAGGTGAACCACAGACAGGTCCTAAACACACCTCGAGGTGAACTGGATGCACCTGAGCAGTTTGGAGCCGAACAAAACATCCGACACCTTCGATAAATGACACTTTGGATTCTGATCTTTAGTAATTTCGCAAAAATATTCAAAGGCAGCAAAGTTTTCATTGGATTATTAAAGGTTTGATTGTGGACTGAAGTTCAAAACTTCTTTTGTATCTCTATATATATCTATATATACAAACACATATCAAACTGCTATTGCATATCAGTTGCTCAAGCAGAATTAAACCAACAAACCAAACCCTGCAGGTGTCGGCACCATTTTTTTCTCCTCCACTACGGTACAAATAATAACTTGTAGTAACTTCTTTATATGTATATGTGTGTGCACTGTGGGTTTTCGGTGTGTGCGTGCGTGTCAATACCTCGAGGCGGGTTCAGTCAAACCCTGGACTGGAATTCAAGTCAACCACAAAGGGGGGGATTTCCACGTGCCTCTCACTCATCTTGTGTGGAACATAAAATTGTGCGTCATCCCGTGGCTGCATCCGCTAGTGCGCCTCACTTCCTCATGGCTACGGGGCAAAAAACTGTTCAGCTGGCAGTGAAGTAATGTTTGACTCACACTTCAGGTAAAGGCTTAATCAATTTATATCATTATGAAGGCTGAAAGGCTTTGAAGTGAAGGCTGGACTTCAGTGCCATCCAGTGGTGGCAGCAAAAATGGGTGTTGATTACAATTAAGGAGGGAAAAGGTTATTAAATGACTTTGATACTGAGGGAAATAAACCCTGAATCTGGCTCCTTTAGCTCTGTCACCTGTTCAAATGTTGCTGGGCATCACGAAAAACATCCATCACAGGTGAGCAGGGAGTCGCCACTAAACAGCAAATCCCTGTAAAGAAAGCGGCAGTCAAATACAAACACAGACTGACAACATAATAGGAAACTGGCAAATGTATCTGCACAGTCCATATAGTGAGGAGTAAAGACGTAAAGAAGTCAATGGCAGGTTCCCAGTAAGTGCGTTTTGCAAGGACTGTTTCATTGGTTCAATACATGACATTAAAAATGATCAACAACAGTCACCTCATTGGATGACTTTCACCTTTTACAAACCAAATGCAGTGATTTTCACATTAACAGCAGGAATCAAATGCACATATGTAAATAAAAAGAAAAATACAATAGAAAAAATGTCTGAAAAAAAAAGACTGAAATCAAAGATCTTAAACATTGTTAATGCTAAGTGACGTCTTCAGGGGGAGTGGGAGAGAGAGCAGAGCGTCCGTTGAGAGGATTAAAAGTTTTACACTGGTCTGTGGCTTAAAAAACTTCAGAGTTGTGACTCGAAGCCGCCTGGATTCACTTTATTCAGGTAAATGATACAGATAGAAGGTAAAAAAATAAATGAATGGTTATGTTTGTCTCAACAAATCAAATGAATGAAATGAATGTCCACCACCACCACCACCACCAGCGGGTCATGCATGAGCTCGTTAATAAAGTTTCACTAAAGGGTCAAAATTCATTTTCTTCTCACAGCGAGACGTTTTCTCAGATTCAACTTCAGTTTCATTTGCATCAACAACATGCAGCAAATGTGCACAAGCCTTGTTTCTTATCAGTTCAAACCTATGACACCTCTACAGCAGGTAAACAAATACAGGGGGAGTCTAGAGGGGCCAATAAAGACGTCATGATCAATCAATAATTCTTGGTAGATACAGCTACTTAAAAGCCAGAAAACCTTATGATAAGTTTATATTACTGTTCTACATGTGACATTTTACCACTTTAAACAGATTTTTGAAATCAACAACTTTTCAACCCAAAAAAAAAAAAAAAAAAAGTAAATGAAAATGATGAACTTCCATAAAATCACATCAGTTCAACAAAGATCACAATGTCTCTGTTTACATTTCTAGACTTATTTAGGTACTGACTGCATCATTACTTAGTACAGAATCAAAAGGTGACGGACTACACTGTAATGCTAAACTCAAACTGAAAAGTTGACAAAAACAGACTGTGTATTATTTTAAAAAGGGGGTTTATACTAAACTTAGAAACACTTTTATATTACGTGGAACATGTTTTAAAATAAAGATCATAACAACAGGTCAAAGCTGCAAAACCAGCTATTAGCAAGGTCAGATTAAGCACACACACACACACATATATAATATAATTGTTCAGCTGCCATATTTGCAAAGAAGCAAAAAAAAAAAAAAAAAAAAAAAAAAAATTACATGTGATACAATTGAAATGTTAAAAATCATTAAAAGAGGACTCACTATGTAAAACAAAAACGTATATCCTAACCTCACTACAGAGAGAGAGAGACAGAGACACTACACACATCCATAATCTAACATTTAGATTGTGGGACTCTATCAGGGAGGCTTTAACGACCCAAATCTGCTCAAGTTGTAAAGTTTACACCTAAGAAACGTCAAAATCTCTCTTTACAGACTACGGGACGGCTGGACCGAGTGCTTTGCCTGCTTAAGGATGGTATCTACCAACTGCCAGCATATGGCTCATTAAAGGCGAAATACAGGATCATAAACACATTATAAGCGGCGGAGCGGGCGCCTACTTATTGTCATCATCAGAGCGCTGATGTACTGGAGTAGTGCAAATAGTTACGGGGGTCGAGCTCTTCGCAGGGTTTCTGTAAAAACAAAAACACAAAAAGTGATGTCGTGGCTCTGATGTAATTTTCCGACACATACTTTATGATTATGTTGTAATAAATAAGATAACCTGTGTTCATCGCGGTCCTGTCATCTGTTTTGAGTGCAGTAAATACAACGATAACTGTGCCAACTCGTAAATAGACTCCTGGAGCTAGTTAACAGTCTATTTGTTTTGTTTTTAACTTTTTCTTTTTTACGTGTAATGTATATTACTTTAAAGAACAACAATTCAGTCAGCGCATCTGTGTTGGTTTTATAGAGGTCATAATACTTTTGATAATGTTTTGTGTACCGAGTGTTGTAGCTACAGATGATTTTTTTTTGGCTGTAATCTCTGTAATGTATTCCCTCACAGGTCAGGACAGTTAATGGGCTTGATATGAACTCATCCTCCTTAAAAAAAAAAAAAAAAAAAGAACCTCTGAAATCAATCCAGTCAACAGGTTTGTAATATTTGCAAGTAGTGAACCTAATGTAATATAAGCTTAAAAACATCTGTATTGAAAATATTAAAAAAAAAAAAAAAAAAAGCCCCATTAAGAACAACGCTGGTCTCGTCCAGAAACATCAGGTGTGTGTGTGTGTGTTACTGGAAAAAGCATTTTGTTTGATCAACTGGTGAAGATGTGTAACAGTACTAAGGGTGAGACGGCTGTTTTCGAACTTGCATTTCTAAATTAAATGTGTCAAGATGAGCAGCTGTACGTTTCAGCTTGTTTTCTATATCATGGAAGGAAACAGAAAAAAGTTTCTTTTGGTGTTGTGGTGGTGTTTGTCTTAAAAAAAAAATCACATGGTACAGTTTGATGCTGGAGCTGCAACAATATATATGAAGCAGTAACCTGTCATGATGATGCAATCTAAAGATGCTTTGTAAAATGGAAAATAACAAAACAGAAAAACAAACAAAAAATCTTCATCACCAGCTGATGACAGAACATTGTCCCCCAAATAACAGCTGTCTCGACTCTCATTGTATACACTGCTTAAATTCACACAAAGTGGGACTCTGATATATCAGTTTACAGTAAAGATATTTAAAGGCACATTCAGCAATATCTCCTATTGCTTTATTGTATTTAAGGACACACAGTGTCTTGGATGCGAAGCACCTGAAACCAGGCGCAGCCTTCGACTCGGGCTGCAGCTCCAACACAACACACAACAGACACCACCGACAGGTAAAGACAGCGAGGGGTAAGAGCTCATCATCTACAGGCAAGGTAGGGAACTACTAAAAATGAGGTTTTTAACTGCTGTTGCCTTCATTTTTATGCTTTTATTTGCTATATCAGATGGAGAATTTGACTTTTTCTGTCTCTTAAAGTATAGAAATTATAGTAACACTGCTGCAGACAGCTGGCTTCTCTGTGAGAAAGCAAAGTCTGATCTGCTTGGTTTAGTCTTGAGCTTTGAAAACTTTGATTTCAGGCGCTGTTGTTACCAAATAATTTACATATCTCTCATTTATTGCAGCAATAAAAAACTGCAGGTGCAACATTTATTGTCTGCAGGAGGAGACAAGTGTTAAAATTGCAGCAGCTATTTCTGTGAGAAACCATCAGACATCTGCAGGTCTTAATTGGCGCTGTGCTGCCATTATGTTCCTTTCCTGTAGGTGGTGCAGATCGGCGTGTGATGAA
This sequence comes from Caranx ignobilis, assembly GCA_021432705.1. Lineage (NCBI taxonomy): Eukaryota > Metazoa > Chordata > Actinopteri > Carangiformes > Carangidae > Caranx > Caranx ignobilis. The sequence continues at coordinate 22,895,485 of MU269981.1, forward strand.
GCCGACGGCCTGTGGATAATCTACAGTCTGCTAAACACGACTCAGTGATTTTGATTTTTGTGAGTGACCACAAACGAGCTCCAGAAGGTGCTTCGCATCAAAAGAAGAAGAAGAAGAATTGACACCTGAATCTTTTAATGGCTTCACCCCCTTGTTCTTTCAGCACTTCAGTCCTTCTTGATGGCTCCGATTCATAGTTTGGTGATGACACAATAAGGCTGAGTAGGAAATCTCGCTGACTGTGCCTTTAAACGTCCTGCTGGATGCAAAACACTACAAATGCTCCAGAGCACAAGGTTTTGTTACTTCTTCTCAATCTTCAGTGTTTGTACAAAACTCCAGAGGTCCTTGACCACCTGAGAAAGGTGTGGAGGAGAGGAGAGAGAGGGAGAGGGAGAGGGAGAAAGAGAGGGGTAACAATAGAATAAGAGAGAGAGAGAGAGAGACAGAAATTATAAATCATCTAAATGAAGTGCTACACGGCTTGAGACACATGACTCACTTTTACTACAACATGCTTTTGTGCGTCTCAGCAGTGGGAACGCTGAGTTTAGATGGGGCTGTTGGGGAACGACAAGGGGTTGGGTGGGGGCAGCAGTACATACCAGAGTATATGACTAGGTGCTCCAGGTCTGACAGATCTCAGCCTTGGCTGATGAAACCAAAGCACTTCCACAGATGTTTCTACACACTGGGATCAACAAGCTCGCCCCGACCCAACTCCACCCCCACTCTTTTCCCTTGTCCGCCCAGCCCGCTCACTCCGCTCTAAAGAGCTTTCACCTGCTCTCATAACTGTACAGTTAACATTTTTAACACTGCAATGAAATCACAAATGAACGTTCAAACGGACCTTTTTTTCGTGTGATCACCAAACAGATGTTGCAGCGCCAGAAAACACGCAGCAGCGCTACCTGACACGCTGCCGAGAACCAAGCCATAATCTAAAAAAAAGGGGGCTCTGCGGTGGTGATTAATTTGCCCTCTGCAAAAACAATGTGCAGGGGCTGTTGTTTATCTTCTGAAATGACAAGCAGTATTAGAAAAGATTTAAGTCCTGCATTTAGAAAAAGAAAAAAAAAAAAAAACCTGTTGTGGGTTTGGTCAAAGGCCTTGAATGTGAAAGAGACTGGTACCATCCACATACCACAGGTCCCTTCATTAAGGCTACAAAAGACACACACTCCAGTAAATCACCAAGAAAGAGTTTGCCTTGGCAGGTGTACTCCCATTCCATCTCGAAAGAGCCCGCTGACACAAAATGAATATAATTCAAAGAGAACACACTGTGCTGGAGGAGAGAGCAAACTGGACGGCGTAAGTTACGAGGACAGCGCAAAGAACAATAACGCATTCCTGGGTATCTATCGTGGAAAACAGCTCTTAACATGCAGAATCTTTGTGAAACTGAAAGCACAGATTGCAAAAGCAAAGATGTGGTCAAAGGATCTCGAATGATGTGCATGATTACTTTTTTTGTCTGAGATTTTGAAGGAACTCCTCACAAAGTTCTCAAACTTCTGCTCCGTCTTGGGCAGAGGTTTACCCTGACAAATGAGGACATTAAATTGTCAGCGTTTACAGACACCTTCAATTAAGAGTTAAAGGTAATTTGCAAAAAAGAAAAAGAAAAACAAGGGCGACAGCCTCACCTCTTTGGCTGCTGTCGACAACTTGCTCTTAACCTCAGTCAGAGAGGGAGATTTCGACGGGCCGGCCTGGAGTTTGTCTTTTCCCACGGCAGGTGTCTGGAAAATAAAATATATCAAGCCAGATAAGAAACACAGGTTGATTTTGTCACATAGAGAGAGATTTATACAGCTGCAGACGGAGAGATAACTTCATATTACACTGCAATATTTCTTCTTTTACTCGCCTTCAGCTCTTAAAGCTATAACCTTCTCAGTTTTCTGTGTTCCCGTCTGACCTCAACACACAAAATTACTAATTCGGAGTTATTGGAGATGAATTCATCCGCTGACCAGTCTGGCCTGCAACCCTATTGTGACCCATTTAGTCAGGTCTGTGTTTACAGGCTTGGCGTGGGCAGCCAGCTGGATGAAGATGAAAGCAAAAGGAAGGACAACAAATTCTATCCTAATTACACCATCTTTTTTTTTTTTTTTTTTTTTTTTTTTTTTATAAATACATCAGGTACAAATTATGTTTTTTATTGTTTGCAAGCAGGAGAGGGCAAGCCCCGTCTCTCCAATGAGCAACAGGGTGTTTGTCAAATGGGTTTTTCCACTGGAGGCAAATCCTTACAGCTGAGAAAAAGGTCAGAGTGCAACTTGTGTTGTTGTGCTTGTTTTTACGATTTAAGTTCAACTCAGATTAATTGAACAACTGCCACGAGAACACGTGACACTCGGTGTGTTTAGAAGCGGTCACGTCTAAACAGAAATACTGTCAAAGGGGGGTTTTTTGGGGGGGGGGCATTGAGTTCAATGTTCAGAGCAGCAGGCGACTGTGAAGCCAGTCGGCCCCACAGGTGTGTCCAGACCTGGGCAGTGGAGGCAATACCCCCACCACCCTCTCTTTCAGAGGTCCTCAATTAGGAAGTGTCTGAATGTGACACAACAACACACACACACGCACGCACACACACACACACGCCATACGCCATGGCTGCATGTTACACAAGCCGCGGAGCTTGTCTCTACACGTAAAAAGTCAGTGTGGAATCCAGTGAAATTGCAGGGTTTCATTGATAGTCTCACACAGACACATGTGAAAGAGGAGAGGAGTGATTCAAACACAAACGTTTTACCAAGCAGCACAAAAAAACAGCAGGTTGGCTGGGCTCTGTTTGGTTGATCGAGCCAACAGCATTCACAGGCCAGGTAACGGCATCGCAAGAGCGTTGGTGACCATTTTTTGATTTGAGCTATTTTGATTTTTATTCTGCTTCTCTGCTCCAGATGTGACGATATCCAGGCTCTAACCTTTAACACACTATCTGGATAAGAAAATAAACCAGAATAGGTTGGTTTAGCAAAAACGTATCTCACATTGAGCAGATTTAAACTCCAGATATGACCTTGTATTTTGTCATTTGTTTTATTCAAAATACAAATAAACAGAATAAATATGAAACACCCTGTCATGCACAAGTTGGATGTGCAGTCTAAAAACCACATCTGGAAACAGCAGCTCCACATGCTTGTCACACTGTAACTGGGCAGCTGAGATGTAGTAGTGCAGACACATTCGTCCTTGATAAACTCTCTGCTCCCAACACTTGAGCAACTGGTTTCAAATCCAGAGCTTCTAGTTCTCCGACAAAACAGAGCTGGACCTGAAATGGTTAAAAAAAAAAAACAAGTGGAATGATCTTTCAAAGTAAATTATCTCTCTAATTTAAAAAAAATGCCGTAATCTGTCCCTGTCCCTCAGAGATCTGCATTTTATAGCACACATCAAAAGGTTTAAAGTGGAGAAAAAAAACTCTGACACACATGCCACACTACAAAAAAAAAAAAAAAAAAAAAAGCACATATGCCGCTGGCTCCTGGCCAGACAAATGCACTACGTATTTATTATTTACGGGCAAGCTCTCTACTTCCAAAGGACAGCTGTGGACCTGAAACAGCTGATAAACACACAAAGCCAGCAAGCTTTTTCATCTGGGCCAGACACTGATTACAGATGCCACAAGACATGGAACTTAATCACAAGCGCACCATTATTTGATGCAATCTCTTGTCTTCAATCCAGTGCAAACACATGGTTGTCACACCTTTGCTCATCAGGTCGGTCTGGCATGGTAATTATCATTTTGTTGGAACGAGGGCTTCGAGGGCACATGTTTCTGGAAAACATCAGGTCATTTGGATTTTTGTGACTCTGATCCGATGACTTGTACAGATACATGGAAGTATGATTTCATTTATTTGGAGTCATAGTTAAGATGCAAACATCACTTAAACTCACATGAAAAGTAAATAAGCACTAACAAGATAGGCACCTGCTGCAACACATGTCAATCAGTCGTTAAAACAATGACTCACACCCTTTTGGGATAAGCCTGAGTGAAGTGGTTAACAACTTTACGACTGTGACGTGTGCTCGAAGGCATCGACTTCTCCAAACCCATCAATCACAAGACACCAGCTGCGAGATAAAGTTACTTAAGATCAGCGCAAATCAAGTTAGCTGGTTCTCATGTCGAGCTCGTTACGCAAGAAGGTTGCAGCTACATGCTGGGCCGCGAGAAGGTGTAAACTGCGGTACTGGCAACAGATCTGACGAGCCAATCTAATGACCAGTCACCTGCGTTTAAGGAGAGAAAAAAAACAGACATCCACGCCCGCTTCCTCGCTCCTCAGGGGCATCTGGAAGCGCAAGCTGCACCAGACATCAAACACTGGTAATGAGAGCAATTGGGAGAAGGTGTGTCCAGGAAGTGAGGGGTGTGAAGAGGTTGTAGAGAGGGAACAGTTGTTGTGCAGAAGAAGTGGGAGAGGGGATGGGGATGGGATGGGGTGGGGTGGGGGGGGGGGGGGGGGGCACAGTCCGAGCTCTACGGGGGCCCAGAAAGTTTAAAACAGGCAGAGGGGGGAGGGGGGCGTTTTCGGCAAATTCAGCCGCGCCATCGGCTAATCCCCCCGAGCATTTCAAGAGCCACTGTGTTATGTCTGGACAACGGCCACTGCAGAATTAGCCGCACTCTCTCCCACGCAGCAAGGAAAAAAAAACCTGAGGGGAATCGCCCTCTTGTTTCCCTGGGAGTTTAGCAATTCAGTGGCTTTAAAGAAAAAAAAATAAATCATCAAGCTTTCCATCAAGACGTCACAGGAGAAACAACAATTTTCTTATGAGTGTACAATTGGCAGAAGCTGCATTTTATCACCGGAGCAGCCGGCGTCGGCGTGCCAACACTGAACACCTTATCTAAACTGAGCTCATTTTTAATCACAGTCACTTTGCTTTGTGAAAATTTCTGTAAACTTGGAGAGAAGCTTTGGCAATTTGTATCCCGTGAGGGGTGGGGGGTGGAGGGGGTTGATAGTGGTGGTGGTGGTGGAGGTGGGGGCATCAAAGGTGGCTGCAACACAAGACGGCGGCGGGGTCAGGCCAAGGGGTCGCAGGTTTAAACCTTGCCCCAGGAAACCCGTTTAGGGGTCAGGTGTGTTTGCTTAAAGAGATGCAGAGATCAAGCTTTGGGGTTTGGAGGCGGCGGCCGTCCAAGACATTCCTGCACAAGAAATTACCTATCAGGTTGAGCTAATTGCAAAGTGCATTTATCACATTCCTTGGCGTTGGAATGGCAAAGCTCTCCAAGTTTTTCCTTCTCCTTTTTTTTTTTTTGGGCCTATTTCAATTATAAATGTCAATAAATGTAAACACTGACACTTATTTTTACGTCACAGATGCTTTGAGTCTTTTCAGGCTTGTGAAATCGTTTGACACAAAAAGGATCAAGTTGTTCGTTAAGAGTTTTTTTTTGATGTGTGCTAATTGTGCACCAAGTTTTGCTTGCAGGCCTCATTACGCTGTCACTTCAGACGTAAATAGCAGGAGGTTCACACCTGTTTGCAGAGAATGATGTGTTGAATTTAGTCCAGTGGGATTTCATTTCTTCACTTCATACAGTGTAACATGATGAACATCTATCAAAGTGAGGCAGTAGGTGAGTTCATACTTCAGCAGGACCCTTTGGCCTATGTGATGTTTTTTCACTGGGAACAGAGTTGCTAACCTTGAATGTGCTGCAAACATAATCAATCAGTTATAATTAAAGAGATAATATCAGATGCTTTTAAGTCTAAACTCACCTGCAACAAATCTAACTGTGCAAATTCTGAAATAATGTGGACCCAGAAGAGAAAATCCAACTTCAGGGGAATTTTAACGGAATTGGTGCAATTTATATCGCCTCATTATTGTTTTCTTGATTGATCCAAACCCATTACACTGTTTAAATCAGAATAAAAAAAAAAAAAAAAAAAAAAAAAGCAAACACAGGTCGGCCTTTATTACATCTATAAACCTGCAGTGCCCTTCCAATAAACACAGCACAAAAAAAAACTGGCTCTGAGTTGAACCTAACACCCGATCCCCAGTCTGCAGTGTGTTGGCTGTCAACCATTTAATTCAATAACAACAAAGTCGACCACAAAGTTAGCCGAGCCGAGCCGAGCAGGTGAAACGGCCTTTTCCATACCTTCATTTGTGGTTTGGCCGCGGATCCCGCTGGTTTCCCTGCAGGGCCATTTTGTTTAACCGGAGTCTTGTTGGGCTTCTTTGCCGCAGACTCTGACCTCTGAGAAAACAAAAGAAACAAACACGAAATTCATCAGCGAGACATCACCACGGTGACACCGCTGTGTTTTTAAGCAAATAAACCGGTTTAATTTACCAGTCTGTTTCACTGAAATGCTCATAAAACATGTAAAAAAAAAAAAAAAAAAAAGATGAAACAAGACGCAGAACATTGTCTTTGTCTTTAAAGGCTCAGATAATGAACTAATTTGATTATAGATCACAGTAAAAAACTAAAGTGAGATGAGCAACAAGCACCTGTGAGTGTTTCATGCAAAACGTGCTTCGTCTTAAACTCTCCTGCAAAAGGTCAAATAGTTTATACTGGTGACTCATTCCTATATCCAGCAACACATTGTTCACATCTCTGTTGGTTATTCTCAAAATATAACTTAAGGTCTGTTTGTCTATACCATGTTAATTATCTAAAAAATACTTCCCTGGTGTTATCACATCGTTTCTAAATCTCCAGTATCAACGCACTAGTTGCCCCGGCCTCGTTTATAGCTGACAAATTATAATTGGCATTTAACGTAATGTGAAGCACATTTGTTTGCAATTGTGGTGAATTTTCTTCAAAGTACTTTGCCATGAGGTGTTCATATTATTTTCTCTCACCCCTGCAATGTCATAATAATAATAATAATAATGATAGTATCCATGCTGCATGTGGAGACTCCTTTTTTGAGGTAATTTAATCCTGGATGAGAAAAAAAGGGAAAACAGCAATAAGTCATTCAAAAGGAGGCGAGGATGAATTACTTATTCTAACCTCAATTAACAGATTATTCCATCAGCACTAAAAAATAACATCAGGATTGATGTGTAACCAGAGCTGAAACCAGCTCCAAGTAACCATGGTGATATACGAAATTACACAGGACATGCTGGGTGATTTCTCACTGATCAGATACTTAATACCCCGATGACCTGTCATTGTTCCCCTCCACACTGGGGGCCTTCCCGTCAGGTCTCCATTGCTCTCAGGCACCTGTGTAATTACCTTGTAATAGCCGAGGCAAGTACCTGCATTTCCTGAGCACCAACCCTTTCCTTGCAATCACTGGTATTCACCTTGGAATGGGCTAGAAGTGTAATTGCCTGTGTTGACATAACTGCTACAAGGCAATTACAATTTCCTAGAGCAATGCCTGGTAATACAAGATGCTGGGAGGCATGAGAGTTTTTTTGGTCTTCCTTTTTTTTTTAAATCAAGAAGATCGACATGGAAAGGACACTGATGTGGAGGCACCTGAAAGATTGTGTTTGGTACTTAGACAGACATAAGGTGACGTGATGTTATCTGGGTGGCTGTATCTTTTCACAGAGTGTGACAGTTTATCTATGTGACAGGTTTAACATCAGTGTTTGTGTGATGTTTGGATAAAAACTGGACAGGAGAAGTCGAGCGCTTTGGTTCAGACGCCAGTGCAAAGCTTCGCCACCAAGTTCAGACTTCTGTCTTTAATGTGTCCAACATCTGCTGAGTGTTTACTGCTTACATGTCTTTGTTAGCCTGTAGTCACATTATCCACTCTTCAGACTGGTCGCAATGCAAAAAGTCACATTTTACAAATAAATTTGTATCGTAGTCGTGTGTAACCAAGCGCCTTGGATCCGACCCACGTTGCATGTTTGGTAATAAACTGATAAACAGGACACAGAGACAATCAACAGCTGTTATTAGACACTCAATATGGCTTCTCACTCTTAATGTTCTCCTTGCTGGTTAATGTGACACATTCAGATTCATTACTCCCTTTTCCCAAGTCATTATCAGGCAGCTGGAGTCCTAAAAGTCGTTACTATGGTTTTAGCAATATTATTATATAAAACATGTTTAAATCAAAACAACTAACGACCACTGGTCAACCAGTCGGCTGCAGCTCTGCAAACCTGAACTCCAGATTCATATATATTATTATAAGAAGTTCAATTATGTGATCAGAAATGTGCTGCAGACGTGAACTATAGAGAACCCAGAAGTAAAAACCTGTGATTAAAACAGGTGAAGTTAATGAGTTCCTAGAGAGATTCCTTGGGAACGATCCTGTTGCATAAAAGGGACTGTCTCTGTTTTTGACTGAAAACAGTCTCCTTAGGTTATTGAAGTAAAGTATTATCACTCCTTTTTTTTTTTATGTTGACATGCATTGTTCACATGCTAACACTGGCACGGCGCAGCTGTTCTGCTGCCAAATTATGATCGTTGTCTGAAGTAATGATGCAAGGTTTACTTGTCAAGGCAGCACTTTGAAATTGCTATTCCATCATCTAAATACGAGTCACATGTAGGCCATATGCCTCAGGATCTTATTTTGAAACTCCAATCTGGTCCAAATAAGAACCGAAAATTATGCAACTCTATAAAACATGTTTTCTCTCCACACTGGGCAAGAAAACATCAAACCTGTGTCACATGTGACCCCAGAAAAGAAAAGGAAAGGAAAAAAAAAAAAACGAGCCGAACTTTCAGCTGGGTGTAATTGAGCCTGAAATTGAGCTCAGAGAAAGTGCTTGAAAATTTGTTAATACACGAGTCAGAAGAGTGTTATTCAGCACCAATATTAGCAAAGATATTTTTAGGGCTGTACTGGAACTTGATCTTGATCTACTTGATCTGAACTGATCAAATACATTTGATCAAGTAACCAGTAAAACAGATTAAGAATCTGAGCCAGGAATTTCATGGCAACTTTCAAAAGTCAATATCTGTGACAGATTTTGTTGAGTAAGTAAGATATGACCAAGAAAAAAAAAAAAAAAAGAAAACTATTGAAATCTGGCTGAATTAGCAGTTTAGAAAAACATAACTGCTCCCAGCCGTGCTGCTCTGTCTAGAACTTGTTGCCTTCATTACTAAAGAATGAGACAGGACAACTACAGCGCTAAAGAGAAGAAGGGTGAAGAAAAGGATTAAGGTCATTGGGGGGGAGGAATGAGAGAGGGGGAGGGGGGCACAGAAGGTGGAGGTGGAGAAATTGGGAGAGAAGACAACAGAGTAAATCAACAGGTGACAGAAATGCTCAGCTGTCATCTGACCCTGAGGCAAGGATTCGGCGCTCACGTCGCAGGTATGCGCATCTGCCCTGCTTTGATCTTTGCCTGGCACAGTTTGCACTTGGATGGCGTGTTTCTCCAAAAAAAAAAAAAAAAAAAAAAAAAACAGACCTAAGAAATTGAGGCAAATACACACATGCACCCACACACACACACACACACACACACTTGCAAGTGATTGTGGTAACACGCAAAACAAGTGTTCAAAGGCAAAGTCCAGGTGCAAAGCTGAAATGGCATGAGAGACGATAAAAAGGAGCAATCATATTAACAGTGGGATGACAGAGGGACAAAGATATGCAGCGTTTCAGAAAAATGGGGGAAGATTTTTCCCATAACTGATGCGTGTGTGCACGTGTGTGTGTGTGTGTGTGTGTGTGTGTGTGCGCGCGCGCATGTGTGTTTATGAAACTGTTTGCAGGAAATGTCTCTGCACAAGCACTGCAGATATGCATTGATAGATAATGGATCCAAGTCTGGATGCATGTCTGCAAATGTGTGCATAAACTTTTAAGTGTACATGTCCACTGTATATCTGACTATGTGTGTGCGTGTGGTGCGTGCATGTGTGTGCAGGATAACACAGTGCTGTCGTGTTGGTGAGACGGTGAGAATTCAAGCAGATTACAGAGGAGAAATCCGATCATTACGCCACACAGACCCTGTGTTTTACTCGGGGAAAAACAGGTGGGTACATGAGCGAACAGGATGAAAAAGTTCCACGCTTTGTCTCATACAAAAAAAAAAAAAAAAACTGGACGGTCAGTGAGTGCAGGAATGGGAAGGGCCTGCTGAAATGAAATGCTACTATAGGGTACAGTCTGTGGGAGCTTAAATGATGTGGTAGAAACTCAAGGGGGAGTGGGCAGACGGCAAGCAACACAGAGAGAAATTCCTTTAGCACAAAAGAACATCGAAGGGCAAAGGCCTTGGCTGCCCTGACACCTTGTGGACAGCGGAGGATTGGACATGCTCCAAACAAACACACACTGCTGGTGAAATTCATGTTTGGTCACTTAGAAGGACGTTTAATCAAAGAAACAAAAAATCACAGAGTTAGAAATAAGAAAAACTGAGACCTTCTTTTTACTTTTAGTAAACGAATGAAGGGGCCGGACTGACCTTTTCATGCTCTTTCCCAACTGTTTTCTGAGGCTTCACTGCGTTGTCATCGCTTTCGTCATCGTCATCGTCACTACAAAAAAAGCAGAACGAAAAGAACTGATGTGAAGTTACACAAAAAGCAACATCGATCCCGTCCCTGCCCAGACGCATGAAAGAAAACAGGTCAATAAAATGGTTTGTTATACTGTTTGTAAATTGATAAATATGAGAAGTTCAAAATAATACGACAAACGTACTCATCATCATCTTCGTCACTGTCGTCTTCATCATCCTCGTCAGAATCCATCCTTAGTTTTTTCTACAATAAAACAAGTCATCAGCTCCTTTTAGGGGAAAACAAGTAACCACCAGCCTCAGAAACATTAAGACACAACAGCTCTGTCGCCAAATGAAGTCAAAGAACTGACTGAGGAAACTACCAGAGCAGGCTTCTTCCCCGACATCAGGCTCGCAGGTCGCTTCACTGGCGACGTGTTGTTCTCCTCCTCTTCATCATCTGATTCCTTCACACCTACAAAGCAAATACTAGTAACCGGTTCATGCTTTACAGATGATAAACAAGACTCCAGTGCTACCAACTCACTAATTTTGGTTGGTGGTGGGTAAATACTTGATTTTTATAATATGGTGAACTGTTACCTGAGACTTAGTTTCTAAGTGTATGTCTGCACTAGTACGAGAAGGAGAGGGAACCACAGCAGCAATAACAGCTGCTGCTCAATAACAGCTGATACTCACTGACAAAGTGCTGCCCGCTGATGTGAACTGGTCCAGAGCCCGACTGGAGACGGAAGGTAACTGGAGGAGTGATCTCAAAGCCACCTAAACTCATCTGGACAACATAAGTATATGACAATTATAAAACAAGAAAGACTACCATATCAAAATATAATCTGTATGATTATCAGTGATAAATGGATTACAAAGTGCTCAGTGTCAATGTGCTCAGTCAGTGACTCACAGATGGCAGGACGGACGGCTTCAGGGCGACCAGTGGCACTTTGGTTGTTTTTCCATCATAAGTGAGGCCCTCGATTTCCACCGTGTGGAACTTATCCTCAGCCTCAGCTCCCAGACAAACCTACAAGACCAGCACAGCTGTTTCTTTACACCACCACCTCCATGTCAGTCTTTGAAACAAACAAACACATACCGGTATGTAAAAGTAAAATATAAAACATGCTCAGTCATACAACAGTCAGCCTGGAGGAATATCCAAGGATGCTAAAACACAAACACAACATTTATAGGCACAATTTAACAAGTTACAAAATATATTTTGCTGATTTTTCAAGTGAGAAGTCACAAGCAAGCCTCTTTTTTTATGACTGCAGTTCTTTTACATACAGAATATGCAGATATTTACTGGACCCCATGCATAAATCTACCTGTGCATTGATTCCTGTGCCACCATCTGCCACACAACACCAAAGTAAACACCTTCCACACCATCCAACCTTATGATGATCAGATATGGCTGTCTTTTGCACATGCTGCATTACTTTTTATTTCAGTAAATGTAATGAGGGTTGTGCAATGAAAAAAGGTTAATTTTATTGTCTCTTTGTTGCAGGGCAGGAAAGCTCACAGTATGTATATGAATCTGACAACACAACACAGATGTCTTCACCTTTCCTGCCAGCACGGCAAAAAAAAAAACGAGCTGACAAGAACAGAGGCATCACACAGCAAGACCCAGAGCTAACTAAGGTCATATATGCACCTATCAAACCATTATGATATTGACATTTCAGCCCACTACGCGCAGAGGAAACTGTCGGCCTTACTGCTTTGAGTGACAGCTGTTGCTCCGTATCATCGTCGTCTACGTCAACTTTGAACTCCCGTTTGTCCGATTTAAGGGTGCAACCTTGGGGGTAAATAAAAAAAATCATACATGCAACGTGTTATTAACTATATGCCTACACTTATCGTAAACAACATACATTAAAACATAAAGGCACTGGAGATGCGGTGGTTTACTCTGTGCTATGTGTATGCACCCCCACGCGCTGCTGAGCTAGCTAACAATAGAGCTGAATTGGCGCCGAGAGGAGGGCAGGAAGGTTCGCCGTCTACTCCGCTAACTTCCTCTCGTCTTAAAATGTTAAATGGCTATTTTTGCGTGGTAACGATGCGGTACATCTGATTGTGCAACCGAATAATTTCGGGGTTTTATCGGAGTAAGCGAGCTCACCAAACAAGTACATTTGTGGTCGGCTCAAATCTGAGATATCGTCCTCCATCTTTGAAGTGGGCGGCGACACTTCCGTAAACTGGTCTGACGGACACGTCAAAGGGCCAATGAGGATGGAATACGTCACCGGCCGTTGACAACATTGCAGCGTATGGAATTACAGAGTGGGCGGGAGGAAAGACACGGAATGTGCTGCTGGACGAGCACTAGATAGCGCTGTCGTTTTATAGATTGAGGTAGAAACGGTAGTTTGGACGAGAGTAGTGGGCTGAACAAAAATATATAATATCGTAAATAAAATATTAAAAAAAAAGATATTGATGTGTTATTTTTCAATAGAGACAATAAAGGAGGAAAAACTATCTTTATTATTATTATTAGTTTTAGAGACTATGCTTACAGATTCATCTTTCCTTGGACAGCTCATGAAAAATCATATACACACAATAATAAATATACACGCTATAGTATAATACTTATCCACCCATGAGTGATATAACATTATAATAGTAACACATAAACAACAATCCATACTTCAAATGAAAATTGTGGACTGATGAGGACAGACAACAAGATGGCAGCAGAGATGACAAATAATATTTTCACTGCTTCAGTATCTGTTGCATGGTGTCTCATTTGAATTGCACAGATGAGTATTAAAAATACCATCACAATGAATCTAGCATACACAGGTATGTTTAATATAGCGGCACATAAGTGGATGTAAGTTCATAGAGATGACAGCTTGATCACTTTAGTGACCCGCTGAACGGTTTTTATATGGGCCTATTTGTTTGTTTCTTCTTACTTCATGCACTGTAACTGGTTCCCCAAATAAGCCTCATACAGCTTTTATATTAACACAGGGACACACTCCCTTATGTCCATCACTTAACGTGCTGTTTGGACTAAATAAAAGAGGCCTTTGGCCAGTGATATTAAAAGTCCAGCCCTGGGGGCAGTTGCAGACTTTGAGGAGTCTTCTGTGGTTGTTAAAAATATTGATAATAAAATGAAGAGCCATTGCAGGCTCGAATATTGCAGGAGAAATTAATCTAGGAAACTTAGCAGTGTTTGTTTTCAGGAAAACATCAGGGACAGTTTTATGTGTGCAAACATGTTCTTCTTTTTAGCGTGGTAATTTAAGATATGAGTGAATATTCTCTCTTATAGTATAATATAAATCAGATGATTAATTGTATAAGTTGCTGAGAGACCAAGGATGCTGAGACAACCTTATGTATTTATTCTGACTGTTTTTTCTCATTCCTGGAAGAGAGATGTCCTGCTCAAAGGCACTGCAGCAGGTCGGGTTACACAGCAAGAACTTGCATTGAGTCTGTCTTGTAGCTGGACACTCTGCTTTCCCCAACTTGTTGTTGTTGTTGTCGTTGTTGTGGTGGTGACCTTTGCAGAAGTTCAACACTGACATCATTTGTCTTGAGCAGAAAAGCCGCCTCTCACCTCAGATCCTCCAACGTGACATTAATGAATTTGTCTTGCAAGAGAAAAAGATCTCAGGCACCTTCAGCAAAATGTATGAAATCTAATTGTGAAACAGCCGCCGAGTTGCTAAATGTGTTTCAAAGTGCCTCGTGGTGTGTCAGTATCTAGTCCATACTGAGCAGGTGTTGAGTCACTGAGCCACAGTACCAGTATTATCCAAATGGAATGAGACGTCTTCATGCATGACTGACAGCTTGAGAAAGGTTTAACATGTCACGCACTGCCAGGACATGTCCACAGATCCTTCCTTATGGCCGATACGACGCTGATGCACATGAGTTTACTCAATACATTTGCTTTACATTTGATAACTGAAGGTGTTGGGTTGTATGTTGTCCAAAGTGAGCACATGGTTTATTTTGTATAACTGAAAAATTTGTCTCAGAGTTACATTAGATTTTATGTCATTATGGCCAGATCCTTTACATAGAGGTCACTTTCAGCATCATTTAGCTTTTTTCACAGCATTTGTTAATGGGAAGACATTCATATCTGTGTGTGCATGTTGTCTCTATGCCTGTTTGTAAGTATGCGCATGCTTGCTTTTTGTCCTCATGTACTCTCAAATGCAGACATAAAACTGTTTGCACATGCATGTGTGAGCAAGTATGCGCCTACATGAGTGCGTGCGCGTATGTGTGTAACTGAAGGAAAGACGAGAGGTAGAAAGTCATGAGACCGTGTCACGTCAGCAGGTCGGGTTAATTCTTTAGACTCTGCGGCTGTTGAAAGATCCTCGCTCTTTACTTGACTCAGCTGGAAATGACTCGATGCTCCGGGATTTTTTCTGCAACAACAGCCGACAAGTTGTACGTTACTGCAAATTTATTCCACCCTTTATGAATATTTTGTCAGATATTCTCCACATTTATTACTTTATTTGACATGTTTATAGATTTTATAATACAGACGTTGCACTTCTGAGTGGTTTAATTTAGATTTATAACAATAAAATCTAAGTCTGGTGTCGTAAGTCAAAAACAAAATCAGACCAGTTACCATTATTTGAAACAGACCACCTTGCCTCAGGAGGTTTACATCATATGAATTAAAAGATTCCAAATAACATCATGAAGCACAATATTTTGAATTTTGTTGCGTGCTCCATTACACATTTGAAGACCAATAACAAAGTGGGATTATTGCATCTATCAGCAGAGCTTTGTGCTTCTTCTGAGTCATTACTAATGTTGATTACTGAATGGGTTCAAAAACACTATGAGGTCAAATGTTTTCATTTCACTGAATGAATGTGAAGCTGATGTGAGTTTGAACTAGTTTGGACGTTGTTGAGTCTCATTGTGTGTCACGCAAAAACCTTGTTGATGTGTAAATTTTTATTTATATATGGAGATTTTGACATCTCCGGTTTCACCCACATGCATGAACCTGTTTATGAATACTTCACACCTGACCAAGTACTAGTGCAGGAAAGGTTACAGGTCATTAATCATCATGACAGTCAGGTCAGTAACATTCACTGTCCGTCCACAGCAGACACACACACATACATTCATATATTCTCCCAAGTAACTCCAACTATTGGACTGCCGGAGCTTCGTTTTAAAGTCAGGAAGTGTAAAAGCCTTTTGTCAACAAAGCCTCTCATGTCAACACATTAGCAGCGATCTAATAGAGTTTGGCAGTGTGAGGTGGAGGGTCCTTTCCTCAAAAAATCTGGTGGTTATAGCAGCTGTCAAAGCCTCAGAGCGGTTGTTAGGACGGATCTTATTCCATCTGCCATCAAAAAAAAAAAAAAAAGTGCTGTACAATTACGGATGCTCTGCAGACATGAGTTTAAAAACACACACATACAGAATCAACCAGACTCTTCAGTAAACTGCAGCTAATCTTTACTCAAACACTCAGTACAACAAATGTGGCTCCAGACTAAACAGACGAATCCAATGAATCCTGAATAAACTCATTATCAGGATCAGCTCAAGTGACTGAAATCACTTTGGTGCCAAATGTTTATCCTGCCTATTATATAGAGTACAAAGACCCCATTGCACTAATCCAACACTGAATCCTCATTTATAAACTCAAAGGTTGATCATGTTGATCATCACTTTATTGTTATCTGACAGCTGAAAATCAGACACATGTTCCTCAGTGTGTGTTTAGGAATCAAACCTCCTGTGTCAACGGTGAAGCTCTGACAGCTGCTTCGTAATAACTGTGTGTTACTCAAGAAGGGAAACGACTCATTGGACCTGGTGGAGCGTGACACACAACACTATACAGTGCATGGACTGAATGGATTGTTTTTGTTGTTGTCTTTTTGGTGCCCCTGTTCAAAACAAAGTGTCTGATAGGAAGTCTGATATACCCTGAGACTCCTGCTCTTGTTCATCTTGTGTGGTGACATTTTATTGGATAAGGACAGGGCTCTTTGGTGGCGACAGAGAGCGGGTGAGAAAAGAAAGAAAAAAGAAAACACACTACAGAGAGGAGAAAAAAAAATCTTTAAGCACCTGTAGTAAAACACAATGCGTCGTTTTGAAAACAGAAAAGGGAGGAATTTTTCTAAAATGGGCCAAGTCACGTCTTCAAGGCGTCCCGAGACAGAGAGATGAAAGAAGCAGCAGGGAGCGGAGGAAATGGGGGTTGAGGAGGTGTCACCTGGAGAACTGTCTGCTACTGACAGGATCCCAACCAGGCACGACGCCCGAAAAACTGGCTTTACATAGATGACTGTGTTTTAGGGAAGGCGGAGGGGTTGTTGAGGTTGGATGCAGTTGCAGACAGCTGTTTCGAACCACATCATCAACTTGCACCAAGCGAAGGAGGCTTTTGGAGGCTCCAGAAGACAGATGCCAGTGAAATCCAAACAAAAGACACAAGAGGTTTAACCCTGCCGTTCGTGAAACAAACTGACAGGCGGGCATTTGTCAATAGCAGGCACGGCCAAGATTAACAAACACAAACAGGCCAAAGTTATGCTCAAAGAAATGGAGTGATTCAACATGGATGAGAGGGGGTGTGGTGGGGGGTGGCGCACAGCGAGGGCCATTTCCTGTGACATTCATGGTGTTGAAGGCTCATTTTAAGGAACCTGAATGATGTGTTTGCTGTGCTTCTGGATGGGCTGTCTTTGTTATGACTTAGATGATAAGCATTTGCATGATAGGGTGGATGTTGGTGATAAGAAATCTTTATGACTGTCTGGTGTCTAGGTGGCCATGATTCACTGAGAAAATAATGTAAGCCAATGGTGAAAAAAAACGGTGTGGGAGCAAACATCGACAATAGGATTTAAAAAACTCGTTCAACGGAAAAACAAATGCCAGAGTGAACAAAAGGAACACCAACCTCAATAATAATAAGAAATCTATATGTGGTGTCCAAAAGTATGAAGAGGTCTCAGACTTTTGAACGTGCCACATGTTAGGTGATAGGCATTCAAGGAATTTTCCTTTCAGACAGAGAACATCCTCCTGTAGGTGTCAGCTGATTGACAGGAAGCAGACTGTGACATGATGTAGCGCTGATACAAAAAACAGAGCGACTTTCATCAAGTGAAGCTACCTCTTGTTTACTATAACTGATCATCTCCACGTAAAGTGAAAGAATGAAGGTAAGGAAGCAATTCAGCTATAGGTACACTACATCCACAGCTGCAATCCTGGAACTGTTTTAGTTTGGTGAGTCCAGGGCGATGTTTTAACACTCTCAGAGACAACACCCACGTACACCTCCTGATTGATTCTTATCATTTGACCTATTTCAAATAGTTGCAACACAGATGACCTTTAACGCCAAATGTCCCTTGAAAGGTGACATTTTCCAGTATCTGAAAATGTGCTTGTTTTGTGTGGGACTAAAATACAACCTGATCAGCTCAACATGTTTTTTTTTTTTTGTAAGTCTACTGTAAGAATGTCATATTTAATAATAATAATAATAAAAAACCCTCCTCTGTGAAGCTTCACAGCCAAATACAGTAGTTTATTTTAATTACCCATCATAGTTTATTTTTTCACTGGTGCTCATAAACCTCCCTAAAACTAAAACCAGGAGACTCTTTAATCTGAAATAAAAATAAAACACACTGAAATCCATTCAAAACAGAACTGACCCCAGTTTGACCCATAAAAGGCTCCTTCCAGGCCAGAGAAGAACCTGTCCCCTTACTTTGCTCTGATTGGTCAGCGGAGACGTCTATCTACGTCCCTAGAATCATTAAGAAAAGCTCGTGACAGAACGCGTAATTGCGTCACACGCTGCCGTCTCCCGTGTTTCATTGAGTAAAATCTGAGCGAGTTTTTTTTTTTTTTTTTTTTTTTTTTTACAATGAGGCCGCCATTTTGTTGCCGGAAAGGTAATTAAAAAAAACAACCGTTGACGCAGCGGCAGGTGCAACAGGAAGGAAGACGTTTGAATGAAAAGCGAGGAAGTCTGTTGTGGATATGAATGACGAATTTCGTAACTTGGAATATTATTTTTTTTTTAAACTTTTTTTGTGATCAGTGTGGAGTCTGTGGACCTGTATGGATTAAAGGAGTGTAAACAATGGAGGACTGGACGCAGAATCCGACTTCCAGAAACAGGTAGGTCAGCTGGTCTGCTCAGAAATATTGATAAATGTTATTATGTACTTACGGTTAGCATTAACCTAGCTGGGTTTTTGAATTCTAGAGACCTTTAGTAATCTAACAAGGCACAGCTTGTCTATATTGGACAAAATGTTTACAAAGGCTTGTGTGTTTGGGCCGGTGAGTGTTCATCAGTCATGGATGACAACTCGGATGGTGAATTACACCTGTCAGTGAGCTAGCTTGTTGTCTTTGGTAGCAGTTAGCCTGCTTTGCTTTCAAGGAGGTTAACTGGAGGTTGACATTGTGTTTTTTCCGGTGTGATTGTACGGCGGGAGATTATTTCTGATAGAAGCGCTTGTCTGGATAGACATGGTCTTAAAAGCAGCATTATCCCAACCTTAACCCTCCTCCACCAGCATTTGACAAAAAAAAAAACACAACATAAACAAAACCTAGAGTGGTGCGCTTTCAAAACTGGCAGCTGCACAACTTGCACTTTCTCACACACCAATCCCTTTCTAATTGGAGCTGGCATCACTTTTCAAACCTTTGTTTTTCTTCATCCATGGAGAGTTTTGCTGAACACACGTGCTGTTTTTCAGCAACGCCCTGATTCACATTCACACCTGGGAGCTGTAGTCATCAATTTTTATGTATTAAAAAAAAAAAAGAGAAGGTATTGCTCTGTCCTTCTGATACAATTTGATGGTATCTTACCTTTGGGTGGTTTGAAACTTTAATGTGTAATCATAGCTAAATCCCACAAGGCTAACTACCACCGCTACTGAAATCATAAAGTATTATTGCATGGTTTTCATAATGGTGACAAACAGCCCAAAAGGTGGCATGTAAAAAAAAAAAACAAAGGAGGCAAAGAAAACCAGAGAGGTTTGTCATCTTTTTCAAAAAGTCACAATATCATTTAATATAAAACACCTTTTAAATTGAACATAATGAGGAATCCGTGATCAGGACTTCCACCAATCCACTACCACTTGAACACTGCTGTCGTGGAGGAGCTCCACCTCGACGGCAGCTTGACTTCAATGGTACTTCCGAGTGCACACAGAAAAGGGTTGAAACATGCATTTTACTACATTGTACAAAGTCAAAAGCGAAAAACAGGAGGTCTTTTTTTTTTGTTTGTTTTTGTTTTTTTGTTTTTGCCATTTGTGGCAGAAAGTCTCTGCCGCCTCGTGAGGGATCCAGAGGCAAAAGAGGGGACAGTCTTGATAGTTGGGCATGTACAGAGGTGTCCATTTGTTTCCTGGCACTTAGGGGATAAAGTGCCCTCCTCTCTTTTAGACCGTCAGCTGAAGGGAAAGCGAAAACTTGGTGTAAGGCAGGAAAATGATTCAACATTCGTAAGATTACAGTAGAGATAACAGTTGAAGACTTGCTTATAGCAACACGTCAGTGCGGCTCCTCTGCATACGAGTGTTTTGTAGGTCTTGGCAGTAACACATAGCTGTGTCTCTCCCTTTTCTACACATGCTCCCCCCATCATATTGCTGGTAACGATCAGTGAGTGAAGAGGCACAATGTCCATTCACATATATATATATATATATATTTGTTTTTTCCCAAAGCAAAAGCAAGCATCATTTTCCTGCATCTATAACAATCCCACAATGGTGCTGCGTTTTAGACTCCTCCCTCTTGTCCATTCACACTGACGACAACTTGATACACACATTTTCATCCCCAGCTTCATCCCTCCCTCTCTCTCTCTCCTACACACACACACCACACATAGAGACACACACACACACACACACACATATGCACGCTCACACTACAGATGCCACGGAGGTGACGGAGGTCACCTTATTGTCTTCTGCCCAGGGCTGCAGGTTCTGCAGGGCGTAGAGGGAGGAGTTGTGCAGGCAGAGTGGGTCCGGCTGCAGAGGCTGGCTCAACGTCTTCTGGAAAGCTTCCTGCTGAAGCTGCAGCATCAGCCGGTTGGCCTGCTGCCTCTCTGCCTCTCTCTCCTCCGCAGTCTGTCTCCTGGGCGGATGGAAAGACAAAAAAAAAAGGGAGCAGAGGGAGATTTAAGATCTATATCATGTTTACTGTTATCGACGTGCACACAAACATTGATGCCACATACAGCAGCAGCATTATGTTTATCCTCTCTTTCACTTTCAAACAACAGGATCTAGTTTATATTTATGCAGGTCGTTACAGCACCCAGGATGAATCTCAGGGGTTTATAAGGTGATTAACATTTTAGGAAAATGGAGGAGAATCGTTTAATCTTGTAATTACTTCTCCCTGAATAGTTTCACTTCTATATATTTATAGGCTGCAGAAGTAATTTAACTAACAAAACACAGGGAGGACGACGTGTATGTTGTTCAGTTCAGTTGTCCAGAGCGTCTGTGAAAGAACGAGTCCTTACATCGCCTGTGCCAGCAGCTCTTTACGACTCATAGCTGCGTTTTATTGTGCGACCTCTAGTGGCTGAAGTAATAATGACACTAGCATCTGTGTTTGATGTTTGATTTCTGTTCGGTGACGAAGATCAGCCTTTTCCTAAATGTAACCTATGGTTTTTTGTGCCTAAACCAAACCAAACTCTGATCGTGACATAAGCCCGCCATATATTCAGAGCTGCTGAACAGGGAAGTAAAAGCAAAAAAAGAGAAATCACTTGTAAATCAGTTGTAAGCATTGTAAACATTATTCCTGCTCATTTGCAAACCGGCTGCCTTCACTGTATGTTCATCAAACATTGGCTCCCGCTGCTTCAGCTGCAGGCTACGTGACAGCTGATCAGGATGAGTGACAGGTGCTGGTGGTGTGTGTGTGTGTGTGTGTGTGTGACTAACGCAGGAGGAGGAGGAACAGTACACGTCCTGCCTCAAGGTGAAAAGTTCCTTTTCAGCACAGCATATGTTCACAGTAACTTACACCCTGCATGCTGTGTCAGTATAGGTGCTGATATCAGTGTGTGCTTTGATGAAAAGTGGCCCAGATGTGTGTGTGTGTGTGTGTGTGTGTGCAATGAAATGTGCTCTTTTTGGTTGTTTGCATTGGAAAGCCTCCAGAGAGAAGCACTCACTCCAGGTGAGGCTGCAGAATAGACAAAGGCTGGATGCAAAAGAATGAGGACGTAACAAGCTTTGAACCGACCCAGAGCAGATTTGGCTCATAATCTTGAATGTTGAACTTTCTCAATATTCAGATCAATTCTCCCGACAGACTTTTACGCGGTAATTAGGACATCGTGTCAGGAAATGGCTCGCATAAACGTCAGCAGAATCAGGCCGAATGGAGGATTTATTAGGCTCCTTTTGAAATTATAGTGTCGCTAATAACACAAAACAATCGCTGGCCAAACTGAAAAATGGCAGGAAGGGATCGCATGCAGGCAGAAACACACCTCTAAAACACTCTTTCATGCGCACCGACCTCCATCCATTAGCCACACATTATTGTTAACAGCATTATCATAATCTTATTCGCTGCCTGTTGATTCGATCATCCTCTTGTTACTAGCGTAGTCGTCACGCAAAGGACATCCCTCATGCTCATCCTATCGGGTGGTGCACACGCTACGCAGGGGGAGAGGGGAGAGGCATAAATCTCTGCAAAACTAGGAAATCAGAAAAACGAGTTAGGCCAATTCCCTTGTTACTCCTGGCGTGCTGCTCAGTCTTGCAGTAGGTTCACCTCGGTTGTGTTTATTTTAGGCAAATTTATTGTTATTAAATCTCATAGAGGATCATTTGTCTTGTTTTTTCGGCGTCTGATGGGATTAAATTCTGCTTTTTTTTTAATGATTTGTTGTTTTTAAACGGGATAATCCAACCAAATCAAACATCCAGCTCACTTTTAAGTTTTCAATCTGTCATAAATGTGAAACCGACTCTAAAAAGCGCAAACATTAAAGCTCTTTAATGCAGCTGTTGCAGTAATGTGCCTTTTAAAAAATGCATCCTACCCCTTTAACTAAGGGCAGGGCATCATAATGTGATTTCCTACTCATTTACTTCCAAATGGCTATAAACAACAGTTAGAATGAAGTGAAGGAGTGTGTGTGTGTGTGTGTGTGTGTGTGTGTGTTTTCTTCTGTCTATGGACTTGGCAGTCAATTCCTCCTGTGAGTGTTTCAGTATTGCGTTGGACAGCAATTTTCTAAAAGGCCCTTTCAGGAGGCTCAGAAGTGATTGTGCTTGGTCAAGTGAACTGGCCTCGACTGGCAGCTAAGCTAAGCAAAATAGGTGTTGTGTTGTACAAACCTTCGGCTTCGGCTGCGGACCGTTTTTACTCGTGTTTAAAGTAAAACACAAGTGAGCATTTTGTGGACGGTAAGAGCAAAACAGAGACACATTCACTGCCGTCGATTTATGGGCGCAAGACAAAAATTTGGAAGGAGTGGCTGCCGCCGCATCCTGCGCTCATAAAGACAAATAGCTCCTGAACAATCCACCAGGACCTCTTTGTTTTGCCTAAGTAGATCATGTGGGAGAGGAAAATGAGCAAAAATATGGCGGCTGGAGGAGAGAGTTATGACACTTTGGATCTGCTATCCCCATCCGCCTTTAAAAGATGCCAAAGTGAAACCAGTCTTACCGCCATTTTGTCCGTCTGTTCTGAAACCAGGTCTTGACTTGTGCGTCTGTCATCTTCAGGGCCTTGGCCAAGGTGGCGCGCTCTGCCGACGCCAAGTACTTCTGCCGGTGAAACCGTTTCTCCAGCTCGCAGATCTGCACCCGGCTGAAAGAGGTGCGAGGCTTTTTCCTCTTGGGCGGCGTTCGGTTTTGGTACGGGTGGCCGATACGACGGGTCACGGAGAAGGGCGAGAGGGCAGCTGGAAAGAAGGGAGAAAGAGAAGGTATTTGACATTAGTTGGCGCCTTAATGTGAGTTGTGGATTAGAGCTTAAACACTACACACTTCAGTGTTAGCATTAGCATTAAGCTAAACGGCACAGATCTGTGTTTCTGAAGAATGAACTTATTTCCCTTGAGGTTTTGTTTGTACACATTCACATTATACATGCAATTTTCTTGTCCAAAGCCACGGTTGTATAATATTAATCCCTAGTTTGTCTCTCAGCTCTAAGAAGAATAAAAAAAAAAACAAAAAACAAAAAGCCAGTGTGTTTTGTCAGGGAGTCGGAGAAAAAAAGGCCCAGAAGCTGCCAAGTGAAGAAGATAAATGTAATTACGACTTCAATTCCCCTGCCAGATCTTTGAAAACCAAACAGCACGATGGATTATACTGACAGGAAGTCAAAGGGAAAAAGTCATACGGGGACATTTAGAGAGCTCAGATATGCAATATATTTTCCAAAACCAATTCAGAGTGAGGTATTGCTTGCAGCTGGTGATAAATTGACCTCTTGGAAATAAAATAAAAGTACAAATCTAAACAAATGAAAACTTACTCTTGAACAGACATTTTGAAATTACTGAGGTTGAGCTGTGTTAATAAAAACAAAACAAACCACACACTTAAACATTAGATGGGTGAGGTAGGGGGAGGGGGTGACTCACCTGGACAACCCCCCTTTGGGAAAGGATAGTCTGCTAGGAGGCCATTGCCGTCTCGCAGGTGAGCGAGCTCGGGGTAATAGCATTTGGCTAATGTCTCCACAGTGCTCCAGACAGGGACCCTGCCGATGTCTCCCTTGGGGAGAGGACAGAGGGACCCGGCGGCCCCCGGGCCCCCTGTGGCCTCTCCAGCTCGGCTCTCCTCTGCCTGCTCCCCTAAAGGAAAGGGAGACACAGTAAGGTCCCACATCTGGAGCACAGCAGCAGCAGCAGCAGCAGCAGCAGCAGCAGCTGCAGCAGCTGCCGCCGCCGGGCAGGCACCGACGCATAGCAGCTAATCACATGAAGGAGGCCTGAATGATGAGCAGAGTCTACTTTAATGTTATTTACTGCTAGTCTCTTAAGTTAGCATTTGAAAAGGTTTGCATAAAGACAAAAAACAAAAACAAATCAAAAGATAAATACCTTTCACTTGAAAAAAAATGAATGACATGTAGCAGGGTCACTAAAGTAAATCAGGCACATACTAGTCAGCAAATCAGAAACAGGCAATCAGGGTCGACCAATGATAATGTGATGAAGGTCAAAATATGATTCAATAACCACTCTAACAATGTTAAGCTACTTTAAACAACGACACTAATAATCTCAGAAGTATTCAGACATTCAGCCTAACAAAGTAAAGTTACCTTGACTTATCAATCCTGTCAAATTAAAAGGCTCAGTGTTTGCAGCAGCAGTCAACAGGACGACGTGTATCGACTATATGCTTTGCAGCTGCTTTGTCACTGTGTCTGATTCACAGATGTATAAAGTGCACACAGTCATTATAATTATAGTCTATACTGTGTCTTTTTCCTTCTGCCTGTGCCTCCCTGCCCGGTGGTGGTGGTGCTGGTGCTGCTGGTGGTGGTGGCTCGCTTTCATACGTATATCTGGGTATTAATAACAACTTATCTTCGGCATCATAAAATATCTATGAATCCTGTCTATTTTGTCAGCCATGGGTAAACAGAAGATCAATAAATGTAATGAGATCGTTTTTGGCCATAGATCCCCTCCCCGGCCGCATTTCGCATTTTTCAAGGCAGAATGGAAATCAACTACTCCACTGCTCTCTCTCTCTCTCTCTGCATCTGTGTGTCGTTCCTCCCCAGCAAGCTGTTTCTCCTGCTGTCTTACAGAGTGTTTATTTGTTTTTGTTTTGTCAGAAAAGCTCACCAGGAGCCAAAATGAATATGAAAACATCTGCATAGGTGTCCCCTTGGGAGGCAGGAGTGTTGTGGGGGGGGGGGCAGGGCCATGTGCTGCTGCTGAAGCTGTAGCTGCTGCTGTAGCTGTTGTTGTATCTGCTCTCAGAGCTCTCAGCAACCTGAAAATTCATTTGCCACACAGACGATGACAATTTGGATGGAAAATGGAACATGAAGCTGTTATTATGCGCTCGGCAGTCGTTTCCAGGGAGCGTGCGTGCGTGCTGCCGACATCCCCTGGTGGTGCTGAACACACGAGTGGCAAATTGAGGCGTTTGTACGCGAGCAAATGATTCGTAAAGTAAAGATAAATGAGTGCAGCGTGCAGTTTACAGTAGGTCACACAAAGTTAACGTCGTACCTGGGCATGAATTAGCGACGCAGATTTAGAGCCTGGAATGAAAACTCACGACTTTTATAGTTACCTTTTTCTTTTTTTTTTTTTACCTCCTCCTCCTCCTCTTCCTCTTCTTCTTCTTCTTCTCATTATTATTTTTAATCTCCTACAGTAATATAACATTATTATCATGTTTCACATTATGTGTTGCTCTGATGCTCGATAATAATAAAAATGGTAATTGTATCCTTTTAATACTGCTTTTGGGACCCAGACAGGCGTCTATGGTATTTAATCATGAGTTTATAGTGAATTTATTTGTATTGCGTTTCTATAATATCGCTATAGGTGCTCACAACAGACTGCAGCACCTTTGTGGCCCTTAATGGTGGATTTATAGGGGACCTTGTTGCACTGCACCGTGTGTTTTCAGACCTCCTGTGCTTGCTCCTCTCTCTCTCTCTCTCTATATATATAGATTTAAATATAGCCAATAGTTGGTTCATTTCAATCGGGCCAAGTCATTGCGCAAAACTATGTGCAGCCCTGAGTGCGAGCAGGCCTGCTGTTGCTCCCAGTGGCGGGTCTGGCTGAATAATATACTGCATTAAGATGGCTATTTCAGGCCATCTGTATATGGGGCTAACTAATGGACCAGACACATTGAAGCACGTTCAGAGGCAACGCAACATGCAGCATTGCAGCAGGAGCCCTACTGGACCTGGCTTCACTTCTACAACGTACAAAACAAAATATATGAATATGAATATAATGCTGCATCCGTCATGTTTAATATTTGGACTGAGGGACGAAGCCCAGGAATCAGATCCTCAGATTTATTTCCTTACGCTGCTGTACAACAATGATGTAATGTTTGAGCTCATGTCGTCCAGCACCACTGACTCACTTGGCATCTAAATTGAAAGACTGTCCCTGCTCAGCCGCATCAGTCCTAATGAAATAACCATGAATCAAAAATACACCCTATTCAGAATATCTCTGTGGTCTCACAGCAGCTACGTCAGATCACACGTCTGTTCGTAGAAACCCCCTCTGCCGTTATTAAACAGCCAAAAAACAGGATAAAGGACGATAAAAAATAAAGTCAATTTGTCCAAATTATTCACTAAAAGCCGTGTGATGTTGTTGTTGTTGTTGTTGTTGGATGCTCTACATTATCCCTGGTATCTAAGCATTTTTCTCGGTGAGTGTGAAATCAATTATTGAAAAATGGCTTTAATAGTTAATTATTTTTCCTGAGCATTAATAGTTTTCCTGAACAGCCTGGAAAACAGTTAAACAGTTAATGAAGACGATGTGGAAAATCCCACTCACACCGTGGTGTAGAGCCCACGTGTGTGTGTGTGTGTATGTATCTATATAGGCCTATTGAACGATCTGAACCACATCATCATCAGCATTTAGGCTAAAAAAATAAAAAAAACACTGAAAAAAATAATAATAATAAAGAAAAATAAAAACTAAAGCAGGTGACTGGTTGTTCGTGTAAAAAGGAAAAAAAAAAACAGGTCCTGAATAGTAAATCTGCTGCCTGGGTTAATACAATTTAGCATAAGCATATCAAAAAATAACATGCTGCCGTGGAGAATATGTTTCCCATAATAAAACCACTTATACTTAATAATACTTCTCTGTGACAGCGCCTCGCTTCCCCACTGCGGATATTACCTTTGTAGCAATCTAATAAATACACCCGTGAAGGATTCTTCTAAAGGGGATATTGAAATATAACATGAACATATATTGCTATTTATTACACTTTATACGGGACAAAAAAAAAAAAAAAAAGGAGAGAGAGAGAGAGAGAGAGAGAGAGGGGGGGGGAGAGAGAGAGACTGTCTGATGTCACGAGCCAGAGTCAGGGCTGGAAAACACTCACGAGGACACGAAAATAAAGTCTTTTTTTTTTTTTTTTTTTAACCATTAAAACTCAGACAGAGAGAAAAAAAAAGTGTAATTATGTTTTTTATTGACGCTACTTGGACTGTAGAGCTGCACGTGCTGTGTTATGGCGGTTTATCGCAAAGATCCACATGGTTATTATTATTATTATTATTATTATTATTATTATTGTTGTTGTTGTATGTACATTTGCCCAGATTTAGATTTAATAAATTACATTTCTTACATTTGTTTCACTGTGTTAAAATCGACTGAAATTAATCACCTTTTTTATTCTTATTTGATTTCTTGCCTGTTTTTGTTGCTGCACGTGCACGTGCTCTTTATTTGTGTTTTTATTTAATCAAAACTTTAAATGGATTTGATTGAAAATGAAGTCAATTGAAGTGACACTTATTTTTCTTTCTGGACGCACAGAGAAATAAATAACACTGCAGTTAATCCACATTAGTCACTAATAATGATAATGATAATGATAATAATGATAATAATGCCAGTAATAATATTAATATTAATAGTTATAGTAATAATAATAGGATCAAATTAGTGGTGAAATGCTGGTGAAATAATAGAAGATGAATGAAGTGAATCAGTTTAAGGCTGTAAGCCCTGCAGCACGAGCGCTGCAGCACGAGCGCTGCATGGTGATCAGCGCGAGCTCTTTGCGATATAATAAACAAGTGTGTATTTTCAGAGCTGGATTAAATGATGCCTTTAACACCGCGGATCCCTGGCGTCACTCTGACACAAACTACAGCGATGTCTGTCTTTTTCAGGCTGAAACACGAACTCCTTCGGGGGGGGGGGGGGGGGGCTGAAAAGTGAGAAAAATCTATTGTGCATTTTGTTTTTTTTTTTGTTTGTTTTAAACACCCCCCTCCAGCTTTAAAGAGAGATCACCTCTCCATGTGCTGCTGCTACCATGCAGGGAGCTTGGCAGCAGCACGTTGGGGCTGTTTAATGCTGCGCGAGGCCGTTTTTTGTTTTTTTTAAATTCTCTGGTTTCAAGTTGGAAAGCGACGAGAAAAACAAGAAGCAGAGAGAAACATTTAAAATGGGTCTCTGCCCATCAGGATAGATGATAGTCTATTGGATTTACGGCCTTTTATAGAAAACAGAGCAGGCTAAATCTGGAGTGTGTGTAGGCTACGTGTGTGTGTGTGTGTGTGTGTGTGTGTGTTGATCTTTGGCTGATCAATACAGTGGAAAGATATAAGCTGCGAAATAATTACAGCGACACAAAGCTGAGAGAGAAATTAAACGAGAGGCCCTCGGTGACTATGAGTAAAATTGATAAGCCTATTTACACTGGATCTTTTTGCAGCTGACATATCGTCCCCCGGTTTTCAATAATTAATCAGCTCCACAGAACCAATGGTTGAATATTTAATGCGTGGAGAGGTGGGAGAGGGAGGTGAGCGCGCGCGCGCCCGCGCCCGCGCGGATGGATAATCCATGCTGTTGTTCATTTTCATTTTCATAACGATGAGGTCATGGCGAAAAAAAAAACAACACAGAGGAAGCAGCCCCCTCCCTCCCCCTTCTCCTCCTCCTCCTCTCTCTAAAATAGTCTGGCTACAGAAATGACATTTTAAACTAAACTCTAAACAATAACAACTGTCCTCAGGCCAGATTCACCTCCATGTAAAGTCAGGCTGCTGTAACATGTGGAGTGACTCACTGTCGTTCAGTAAGGGGACCAGTGTGCTCCTCCCTCCCTGTATAACTGTGAATCCACACGTTAAAATGACCCTCGAGTGAAAAACCAATGAGATTTAAAAAAAAAAACAAAAAAAAACAAAAACACGTGAGTATTTTCAGAGAAGATATAAATACGTGAAGAACGAGCACGTCCTGTCATGTGACCTGAGACCTGAGGGTGTGTGACGCACATGATCAGCTCTAGAAAGCAGTAGAGATGGTGTGTAATTATTATATACTGTAACTGTGCATCTAGTTGTTTGTATCTGTTCATTTATTATTATTATTATTATTTTATATATGTAGTTATTTAATTCATTCATGTTTTTGGTCCATTGTTTTCTACAGAGAGAGGACAGAGTGTAAGTCTCATTTAAAATGAACTACAATCAGCTGATTATTATTATTATTATTGTCACATTTTATTCACTAATCAGATAATGTGGGAGTTTATGTGACTATTTTTTTTTAATTCACAAACTCACTGTGAAAATAAATGAATTATTTTAGACGAGAGAGAGAAAAAAAACAAACCTTCAGTTTAAAGAGTGAAACCAGTGCAGCTTTTAAATGGTGATAATCAAATGTGGATTATATCGATTCATGGCGTTCAGTTATTTTAATATAATGTGTTGGCTGTAAATAAAAAGAATAAAACCTGCCATTAGCCTTTTTATATTTCAGCTGCTCTGGATAATAATAATAATATAATAGTAGTAATAATAATAATAATGATAATAAATATAATAAATATAATAATAATAATATAGGGTATAGGTTTTAAAATGCCATGTTGTTACTGTATCTTCCTGTTCTCTGGATTGACTCTCAGAAAAAAAAAAAATCATTCATCCTCATGAACAAAAAAAAAAAAAAAAAGAGAGAGAGAGAGACAGAGACCGGGGGACGTCGTTATCCGTCATCCGCTGTAAATGGAGAGTGATGGTCCAATACTGATTCATCAGCATGTCCATGTCAATTTCTGCACTCGTTTGTCAGGCTGCCCTTCCACCATAATAAAACCGACTGCGTGTGTGTGTGTGTGTGTGTGTGTGTGCAGTGCATATAGCCTGTACGATTCGTGATAGATTACAACCTAAAGATGAAATCATCATCATCATCATCATCATCATCAGCTGCTGCTGCTGCTGCTTCACTTTGTGGAGCTGTTAGCCTCAGACACAGTGGAGCCTCGTGCAGCTCATCGTTCAGGCCCTGATTTAAACACTAGTGTCAGAAAATAATCTCAATGCAACCCTGCACGAGGGAAATACACCTTCATACTGCTGCTACTACTGCTGCTGCTGCTGCTGTGTGAGTGGCGTGAAATGCACGTGAAGCTACATGAAGGTGTAGGTACATGACAGTAAACACAACTCAGTTTACAGGTGTTGCAGGAGCACGAGGACACTCTGTTTACCTGTTAGTCTGTCTTTGGCAAACCTCCTACTGCTCTCCATCCACGGGAAGGTGAAGTTTGCCGCATTCCCCATCCCCATCCCGGGCACCGAGGGGATGCCCGGCGCGATGCCCGGCGGATGCGTCGAAGGGGCGGATGCGGCGCGGCGGCGGCGGCGGGCGGCGGCGGCGGAGGCGGCATGGGTCTGTGCGCCGGCACCCGGATCACGCCACCGGCGGCGCCACCCGAGTTCACGTTAACGTTCATGTTCATGTTCATACTGACGTTCATGTTCATGTTGACGTTGTAGGAGCCGGCCAGACCCGCCGCTGCCGCCATGGAGCAGGCCGGGTTGTAGACGCTGTTGTAGCCGTTGCTGTAGACATTGGAGGCCAGCGCGTAATCCGGGTCGCCGGTCCGGTTGGGCAGCATGCAGCCGCTGGACTGGTCCGAGCTGTTCAGGATTTGATCGATCCCGAAGCTGATGGGTTCATGCTGCTGCTGGTGCGTCTGGTTCACCTCCTCGATCCCGGTGTGCTCCATAGTTAGTTAGTTTGTTTTTTTGTTAATCGCTTCTGTGTGTGTGTGTTTCAGCAGCACTGGTGTGTGTTCTTGTCATCTGGTAACTCACGCCTTTCTGGAGAAAGAAATGTTTGTGTGTGATTTTTACTGCAGGACTTTACTGCTCTTTTCTGACACAGGCCTCTTCTACTCCCAGGAAACCAATAACGTGTCCGGCGCTATCCAAAATCTTGCCATTATTTCTGTCCAGCAGCGGAGGAGGAGAAGGAGGAGGTGGAGGAGGAGGAGGAGGAGGTGGAGGGGGGTCGGTGTTCCCTAAATTAAATGCCTGTCCGCCGGGCAAAGAAGGAGCGTATCCATGTTTAACAGCGGCGTTTTGTCCCCCCGTGAAGTGGACACAAGGAAGCCTGACAACAAGAAAGAAAACCAAAACAACAACAAAAGCACAAGACGCTGAGAGGTTATCCCGAGTACTCACACACACTCACACACACATGCACCAAAAAAAAAAACAACAACAAAAAACCAAAAAAAAAAAAAAAAAAATCCGTGGAGGAAGAGGCTCGATGCGCTTTGTTCGCCTACACTCGGGCAGAGACGATCCATACGCGAGTGAGCGGTGGTGGCAGGAGACCCAAAAGCTGGTCGCATCAAAACACAAGAGCGGCAGCAGCGGCGGCAGCGCGGCAGCAGCAGCAGCAGCAGACAAAACCAAACCAGACCAGACCAAACGGAACCAAACCCGGAGAGCGGAAAACGAAGCGCTGACCTCGCAGGCTGGATATTAATTGGAGGTGAGAGCGAAAGATGGCTCTGTTGTGCTGAACGGTGGAGTGCGTTTCAGCAGGTGAGACAACCCTCTGCGTAAAAGCTGCCATTCGGTCATCCAGCCAAACCTCCCTCCCTCCCTCCTCCTCCCTCCTCCTCCTCCTCCTCCTCCTCCTCCTCCCAGGCAGGACAGTTGTTTTGCTCGGATGTCTTAAAGAAACCGCAGCTTTTTTTCTCTCCTCTCCTCTTTTATTATTATTACTATTATTATTATTATCATTTTAGATGTTTTCAGCCTTTAAACAGGAGAGCTCGCGCCTCTTATTGAGCTCGGGCTGCTCTGCATTAATATCAACTGGTTTCCATGGGAGATCACACAGAGACGATCAGGCCTCATTTTGGTTTTATAGACTGGTTTTAAATTAAAATAGCACCCAGGGCCATTTATTTAAATGAGATGTCACCACCACATTAAAATCATTAAAACCTTCCTATGGTGTCTGTGGTGATTGGACACGTTGCATTTTATTTTTTACTTATTTATAGCCGCTCACTGTGTTTGTTTTATTTATTTGTCTTAGAATAAGTTAATTATTGGAGAAAACTAATAATAATAGACCTATAATCAGTTTGATGTGTATGTGCGCACCTTCCCTGTGAGGGTTGGTTTTTGGGCTCAAGGTAGGGCTTTGAGGTTAGAGGATTTAGTCTGACAACTTCTCTGCCCCCCCCCCCCACCCCCCCCCCCCCCACCCACCCACCCACCTCTGTCTCTGTCTCTCTCCCTGTTGGACCTGATTTGGTACAGAACTTGACAGAGCACATCGATGTCATAGTTGTCTTTTCGCGCGCGCTCTCTTCCTCGCACAATCAAAAACCAAACGTGCCATGGATCCAAACAGCAGCACCCCCCCCCCCCCCAAAAAAAAAAATAGGCTAACCCAATGGAGCTTCCTGGCACCCACCAATACTCTGGTCAATCAATGAACAGGAGAAGACGCGAACACCCTGAGAGTTGTTGTTGTTGGAGAATGGGTCTGAATGCCCCCCCCCCACTTTATTTATTCATTATTATTTATTTATTTATTTTTACGTCAGCTCGCGGGTCTCCTATCTATACAGCAACAAACACTGGAGCAGATTTATATGTGTGCGCGCGCGAGGCCGAGCTGAAGCAATAAGCTGTTGCACCGTTACGCGCAATGAAGCAATAAATCCACTGACATTGACGTGAAGTGCGCGAGAGAGTGAAGGCCTGATCTGATACCAACCTACCTGATCACACAGTCATGACATGCAAACCCACAGATAGATAGATAGATAGATAGATAGATAATTAAGCAAATAAATAGTAGCTGGAGTCACGTCACGAGGCCAGATGTGAAGCTCGCGCGCGTTGCTGATTTGCACAAATTATTTAACCTTTCTCCGCCCGGAGCGACGACGCGGATCGCCGGGGTCTCAATTCAATAAAGATGAAAAATGGCTCATAATAAAAGCGCGACACGGGGAAAAACGAATTTAATATATCACCGTTTTATTACGCACTTATTTCACTTTCTGTGCGAATAAAGATATCTCTCAACTGCACAAGGTGGCTAGAGGGAAGCATAAAAATCAATTGTGTGAATTCAAGGCCATATCAATAACGGTACCGGGGACGAGACCAGTGCGAGTGTAAGCTGCTATTAGGCCTGTTTATATTTGCGCGTTACGGTAAAATGAATAGGGGACGAGAGGATGCGCCGAGCCTCAGATCAGCTTACTGACAAGGTAATTGGCCGTTTATGCAAAAGCAGGAAGATCTATGGGCACGAGGGCGGAAAATAATGTTTGAGAGCCTCTTTTGGGGGGGGGGGGGGGGGGGGCAGTATCCAGCATGCAGCATGCAGCAGTACACACCTCAGCTCTGCCTGTCCGTGATGTCAGCAGCGCAGAACGCCATGTGTGTGCGCGTGTGTGCATCACCATCCAAACCGGGCTGTGTTTACATCAGGACAAGGAGGGAGGGAGGGGGGGGGGGGGGGGGGGGGTCCACTCTTCATTATCACCTCAGTGGACCAGCACAGACAAAAACTATCTGTCTATAAGAAATATAAATAAACTTTTCAATTATTACTTTTTATTCTTTTAATTACTGCCCTATGCAAATGTGCATTAAGATGAGGCTGACATCTAAACTGCCTGTAATCAAAGTCCTGCTGCGAAGTTTCCTGTTGTTGTTGTTGTTGTTGTTGTTGTGGAGGTGGAAGCTGTCAGACTTATTCCCATCACTGGACCAACTCTTCAGTCAGAAACAGAAATTAACTTGCACATAGTGCTGCTGCTGCAGCTGCTGCAGCTTCATGGTGACCACTGACAGAAGATCCTGTTGGTTTATGGAGGTAATTTGTGAAGGTGAGAGTATTATACTGTCTGCATCCCTGTGGAAGAGCTCGATGCTAACTTACTTTTTAAAATTATTAATTATTAAAGACGAATTTGCTGCTTTTGCTCTTTGTTATTTATTATATATGAGATTTTAAACCCTATGAATCCACATCCAAAGTGTATTTAAGGTTCATACTCAGGAGCTGCATCTGGTTTTTACTTTAAAACATGCATATATAGCTACATATATATATATATATATATATATATATATATATGTATATATAAATAAAAAACAATCCTCCTATAACCCACAGCAGCAGCAGCAAATTCCTAACCCTTTGCACGATGAGTCCTGTTCACACGACGCTCCCTCTGCATGCACGTGCAGCCCCTGAATGAGGCTCTTTGCCAACATGTTTGAGCACAATGGTAAAACTGTAAACCTCTAATGATCAGCAGCAACATCAGTTCTCTCTTTATTGAGAGTGACAAGTCGAGATTACCCAACGAGACACCGAGTGTCTTGTTTCATTCTCCTCAAACAGTTTCCTGCTGCTTCCTGCTGCAGTGATTAGCTCCCACGAGTTTAATGAAGCATCGATGGAATTTAAATTATTTCTTGTTATCTGATTTCTAATGTTTCACTTTGGTTACACACGACTCATCAGCTCGTTGTTTTGTGTCTGAATGAGGTACCATGGTTCCTGTTTTTTAAAAAATAAAAGCCTTTTTTCTCTCTCTCTCTCTCTCACACCACCATATAGAGCTCGGAGAGTTAATTTAGTGACATAATAATCAAGACAAAATGTTATATTAATACATTTTACACCAAATATGTTACTCTGCTGCACAAAGAGACATGTGAGACTGATCCGCTTCCTGGTGCTCAAACTGCTTGTTGAAGTGTCTTCATCATCTTTTTGCTCCAGTCTGATGCTGCAACGACCCATGAAGTCCTCCCAGCATCCCATCAGGATCATGAACGTTTGATCTGATGAGATACAGCTGCAGATCACAAGGAGGTTGGAATCAGTATTATTATTATTTATTATTGTTGTTGTTATTATTATTATTATTGTTAATAAATACAGACCTCTGACCTCCTATAGGCTGCATGAACAGGCCAATAACAGATCCATCTATAGGTTCTTTAATGCAAACTTGACGTGATGCTGTGCGGGATTGTAATCAGCAATTTTACTAATGCAATAAAACCCCATTGCCAATTAAAGCACCCCCCCCCCCCCCATACACACTCATACACACACACACACACACACCCTCTCTCAATATGAAAGCCCCTTGCTGACTTTGCCCAAAGGCGTTGTCTATGGTTGCCGGCTGTGCGTGATGAATCGTTATCTCCAGGCCATGCTGCTCGTGTGGGTAATAAAGTACCAGCAAAGCGGAGACAAAAGGAATTTGTCACAGTTGCCTCCCCGATATATTAGTGACCTGCCGGTCGGGTTAGCTTTCATTTGGTGGTGGTGGTGGTGGTGGTGGTGGTGGGGCGGCCAGTGGGCCCAGGGAGGGGGGGCTGCACACCAAATTAAAATGAAAAGAAAAAATGAGAGTGGAAAGCTGCAACACGTATGTTAAGTTGGGTCGCGAGTCGCCAGCAGAGGTTTGGTTCAGCAGGATGATCCAGACCTCCAACTGGGACTACACAAACATGCCACAGGGCTACTACACCACCACCACCACCACCACTCAGCTCGTGCAGCCACCCTGTCATTCCCTAACACAGGGAATCATTTAATACTATCATTATTGATACTATTGGCCATAAAAAGAAAGTGTTTCCGTCCAGGCTGGTTTTAACACTGAGCCTGGTGGAGGACGTGCTGGTCAATATACAACATGGCTGCTTCATTTTCTGAGTGTGAATATGAACCTAAAATGATGCTCAACATGCAAAAATGTCCACAACTAAGAAATGATCCTGTCCTTCATATCACTGATACTTGTCTGCAGTATAATCAGTAGCCATGTTGTAAATACAAGAGGATAAAACTGTATTAAGTTTGGTGTTTAGTTAAAAAAAACAACGTAAAGAAGCTTCAGATGTTGAAACTCAGCTAAAATACACCAGTGTGTTTATCATTATTTCTATTGATCGCACCACATTTCGTCAGTGGAAGCGTTTCCATCGTGGTTTAAGTCTGGCTCCATTCATTTGTCTTTACAGTTCAAATCTCTCATTCGTAGTTGAACAACAAGACAGAACTCAGGAGCAGCAGTCTAGTGGTCTAGCCAGGCGTGATTCAGATGCTGTCAGCTCGTTGAGGAGTTTAGTGCTTTTTTTTTTTTTTTTTTTTTTTTTGGGGTAAATTGGGCCAAAGCCTACACCAGACAGCGAGGGCGTCCGATAATGGACGTCTGGCCCGCTAAGTTGTCTGATAACGGACGCATTTAAATTGACAGCTGAAATGATCCCAGACCTGGGGAGAAAGAAGAAACTGCCTCTGCAATCAAGGATGTCGAGGATTAGTGTGACGAAGCCTGTCATCCCTCCCCGGCCCCGCGCGCCTCTCTCTGCTGCTGCTGCTGCTGCTGCTGAGCTTCAGTTTCACAAAATACACCCAGAAAAAACTGGGTCCAGTGGAGGAGTGGAGGAGTGGGACGGGGTCAACCTGCACAGTGAGAGGATATTCATTCTTGGACACATGTTCTCATTCATATTCTGTTTATTAATAGTTATTTTATATTTTCTGTGCATTTTGTTCCCTTTATGAACATCTTAATGTTTTTTTGACCTAGAAATGAGGATTTATAGTGTATAAGTTTTAACCCAGTAATGTTGCTGAGATTTCCCATGATCCCCAGAGAAGTGGTCTCAGTGTCTCCAATATGGCTGCCTCTGTTCATAACCCAGAGATGAGCAGTGAAGATGGTAGAGGCCATTCTGTTCAACTCAGATCATCCACTTCATAACACCTTGATGGACCAAGCTGCCAGACCAGTGAATAAAAGTCGTCATCCAGGTTGAACTGAGCGCCGCAGCTCCAAGAGTCACATCATGGTCTCCTCCCTGTGTGGTTGTCTCTGTTTTACTACTTTAATGTCTAAAACCATTTCCTGAGAAAAATAACTAAAAATGTTGCACAACTGTTTTCCCCTATTCACTAATGTTTATTCACTGAGAGCATCACGGCCCTGATGAGGGAACAAAAACGGAGGAAACACGCATGAGAGGAGTTGAACATGGCGTCTGCCTCGACAAGTTTGTAGAAGCTGTTTGGACTCGCTGCACTCAGAAAGTCACAGATCCTGAATCAGATCCTGCCGAGGTATAAAAACAACGACGACAACATATAAGAACATTTGTACATCGACTCCAAACTCGGTTAACTGATCATACGAGTCTCTGCCTTTTCCTCCACTGTCGTTGCTGCAGCCTGTGGGACCTCGTTTCTTCAGAGTGTACATATATATACAGCTCCGACCATCAGGCTCCATGTGTTGGTGCTGAGAAGCATCCTCTGTCGGCTGGTGCAACCTTTATTTCTCAGAGTGTAGAGGAGCCACCATTGTAGCTATGGGCTACAGCAGCTGCAGCCCCCGTTTAAAGAACCATCCTGCGCCGCGAAGCCCCTTTTTACTCAGAGTGTGGAATTACATTATTCTGCATTTGGAGGGTTCAGTCCTTGACTCTTCGCCTGCCTCAGGGGAAAACCTGGCGCCTCCTGCCCGGATCAGACGACTCGAAACTGGACGGAGTGGAGAGGAGGAGGAGGAGGTGGGGGGAGGAGGGGGAGGAGGAGGAGGAGGGGAGGGGAGGCGGTGGGGGGGGGGGGGTCAAAAAAACAGCGGAAAACGAGAGGAGAAATCGGTGAAATGCTGGTGACTGGGATGATGGAGGGATGTGATGTTACTGAGCGTCAAAGGCCTCGAGGCGGAAGAAGAGCAGGTGAGAAAATATCATTATTATTATTAATAATATTATTATTATTATTATTATGGTTTGATTTGTGTTTGTTTTCATAAAATATGTTTCATCCATTACTTTTCCTCGAGTTTTTTTTTGTGTTTGTGTAGAAGAAAAAAAAAAAATCGACACAGGAAGTAAAACTTAAACCCATTCATTTCATTTACGTCCACGCACGTGCGATTACTCGACTTTATCTTTTCCTCTTTTCCTCCGTTTTAAATGCATGAAACCGATTCATTTTCGCTCTTGCCAGCTGTTGGCCTCAGATAAACCTATCGATTAGACATCAGTTAGATTCCTTAGCCAGGGCTTTATTGAGTAAGTTGGTGAACCTTAAAGTGAATTACAGGAACTG
This sequence comes from Caranx ignobilis, assembly GCA_021432705.1. Taxonomy (NCBI): domain Eukaryota; kingdom Metazoa; phylum Chordata; class Actinopteri; order Carangiformes; family Carangidae; genus Caranx; species Caranx ignobilis. Next base: position 22,934,240 of record MU269981.1, read on the forward strand.
CTCTGCTCCTCCGGTGAACTATTTAAGGTGAATCTAATTTCCTTTGATAAAGACCATCTATTTTATTTACTCTGATCGCCATTTTCATCGCGTGGGCGGGTGGGTGTTTACTGGGAGACTGTGAGGGGGCAGTTTGTGGAGGGTGACGACTGTAAATAAATAAAACACAGGAAATGCACATTATTTCTTTTTTCTTTATGTTTTTCATTCCCACTTTGTTTCCGATAGAATTTCGCAACAGATACGCGCGATGATATTTTCTCGATCAATACTCTTTAGCGGACATCAATAACATCTGCAAACGAGCCTTGATAGGTTTTTTTTAATATGCATTCTTCTTCTTCTTTTGTCTGCAGGAGACACAGACAGCAGCAGTTTGGTCCAGAGCTGAGCACCTGCTGCACGAGGCACCGTTATTTTATTTTTCATTGATCGTTATTGTTATTATTGGGTCAATAAGTGGAGCTGCTTCCTGCTCTGTGAACACACTTTATGTGCCTGTAATTATGTTTTTTTTTTTCAGTCTCACTAAGCTGAACAATATTTAAAGATTAACATGTCACATAATTTATTTTATTATAATGAATTTTCTTGTATGTTTTTAAAAGTTGGATTTTTTTTTTTTTTTTTTTTTTTTTTCTGGTGCAGCAACTGAAAGGTGAAAATGAACGAACGAACACTGGATCAAAGTCAATGACTTTTTAATATTCGTTTTTTAACATTTGGGAAAAAAAAAAAAACTTAAAATGCACAAAAAATCTGCTAAAAAAAAAAAAACAAAAACCTAAATCTGAGACAAATTTGAGAGGTGATAATAATGAATGGAAATGCTGGTGCTTTGCAGTCTGTTCACCCTGCTCTCCATCCATCCATCCATCCATCCATCCATCCATCCATCCATCCCTGGTTCCAGCCTGAAAACCGGGGCTGCTCTCAGAGAGCCTGTTGTACACATGCGTCGTATTCAAGTGTAATTGGCCGTATCATTGGCTTTTGTCTTGTTTACAAAGCGGGCAACAGGAGCGGTAATTTAATTTCCTCTGCCGCATTGAAGAGCCACCAGCCGCCTGTCAGGGCCGAGCTCAGCCTCCACCAACCCCGGGCAGCGGGGCAGGAGAGTGGCTCGGGGCGATTCTGGAGAGGGAGAGGGAGAGGGAGGAGGAGGTGGAGGAGGAGGAGGAGAGCAAGGGAGGGAGGAGGGAGACATCTGCCTCCAGATAAAAGTGTATATGAATGATATAGTGGGATGTAGAGGAGGGAAGACCCACTCCTCTCCCTGTGGCTCAGCTGACATGTATATTGATAATTCAGGAGTATTTATTACAGTAATAGTGGAATAATCATTCATTCACTCATCCATCCATCCATTCATCCGTTCTAATCGAAGGAAGACGTCATCTTTTCAATAGATCTTCAATATTTTTCATTGATGTTTGTTCAGTTAACATGTGTTTAAACCATCAGCAGCATCATTCATTCATTCATATAAATTCTCAGCTTGTTCCTTATTTTTTGTAAACGGATCTTTTCTGATTTTTATGTTGGTTGTTATTTAGACTGTGCTGATCATCTGCAGGTCGCATATAGGATACTAACAAAACCTCTTTCAGGTGTTAGAATAAAACATATTTATACAGCTACAAAACTGAAACAGTGGAAAACTGCATGTTTCTGTTTTTTTAATGATAATCAGTTAAATTTTTTTTATAATAATAATAATGATAATGATGATAATGGTGGATCATAGTCGACCACGTACTAGATTCAGTCTAAAGTCGCTGGGACACTTCCCTCTGAATCCAGAGGGAAACATGAAGAGGGTGAGCAGCAGGGCAGTGACGTCACCGTGGCAGTGTGACCTACATATCACAGGACGCGTCGTTCAATTTTATTTATTTATTTTTTTTACATTTCAAAGAATTATTTTTGAAATCCTGTCGTCCACCACGACCACCAGGCTTCAGCTGTGGACGTGACACAAATTAGAAGTGAGCTCAACATCACAGGAAGATAAACATCTGGATTTCACTTCTTAAACCTGTGTGTGTGTGTGTGTGTGTGTGTGTGTGTGTGTGTGTGTGTGTGTGTAGACTGGATCCTTGTTTATGTGCCACAATTTATGATTGAAGTATAAAAAGTGGAAGAAAACAGGCTTTTGTTAATGAACTCTTTATTGGCATCATACACATCAGAGGCAGGATGAAACGTGCTGTGTGTGTGTGTGTGTGTGTGTGTGTGTGTTGACTAGACCAGCAGAGAGAAAAAGAGAGAGAGAGAGAGGGAGGGAGATGGCACATTAGGCCTGAGGGTGCATCATTATTAGAGAGCCTGGCTTCCCTCCCTCTCTCTCTTTCTCTCCCTCTCTCTCTCTCTCTCTCTCTCTCCCCACCAGGCTCTCTCCATCCAATCACAGAGGCGGTCGAAGGACAAACACAGCGCCGGCTGTCGAGCAGGAGCAGCAGCAGCCCTCCATGCAGTTCCTGCTCGCTCATTACGCCATGATACAATGCAATATTCCTCTGAAAAATATTCCCACATAAATTCATTTCACAATCCATTAAAGATACAGCGGGTGTGAGATCATTTACATCACCGTGTCCCAGAACAATACAGCGCGAACCCGGCTCTTACAACGCCGCCAAATGTGCCAAGTCCCCCCGGTTGAACGGCAACCTGGTAGGCATTAACTCAACATAATGTCTCACAAATTAAAGTATTGCTGGGGCTACCACCGCGGCGTCAGATAAATGTGCTCTATTAGGAGGCCCCAAGCTGTGCACAAAACAATTGATTGCTTGTTTGTGTTTTCATATGGCGTCCGTGAAACATGCAGAGTGATGGATGAGAGCCCGCCATCTCAAGTTGCTGCTAGTCGATTGTTGTTGTGTGTTTTTCCTCTCCTTCTTTTAAGAGGAGGAGTTGGTCAGTCCTCACACACACATACACACGTATATAAACACACACACACACACGCCTTATATTTTCTTTATTGAAGCCAGAGTGAGGCTGAGAGGGGGAGACAGTGCAGAGGGGGCTGGTGGGAGGGCTGAGCCCGGGCCAATAAGGGGTGGATGTGATTGCAGAGCCGGTAAGGTGTTAACTGCAGTTATGTTCACACTGCAGGACTTCATGTTCACTTTCTTATTGCTGCATGTGTCAGATTTTATTTTAATTTTGTTGTGTGTTCACAGCTTGCGTCTATTCTTGGGCACGTTCCATTTCCCAAATCCAGCGTGAGCCGACGACAATGGCAAAACAAACACGAGCAGACTTAATACAACTGTCGCATTCGATCACATTTCAGTTGCACCGACAGCTTGATCCTGTGTAACTAAACACCAGTCACTGTAAATCTAAGGCTATTTGGCTTTTTCACTGTCCTTACTGCAAAAGTTCACAGTGAAAGATTAGATTACATGAGAATGATATTATCCCATGACATTATAGGAACTTACTTGCAACTTTATTGACCAATATCTAACATAAGATTGATGCTATTTAGCTTTTTACTGGGCTGTTACAGAACATCTAATCTGTATCTGATGGAGAGAATAAGACACTTCAGATGGAGAATCCACAACATATTTGAGCATTAACTTGGTACAATTGAATCTTTTATACTAAAGATAATCGCTAGTTGCACAGGAACGTGAGGGAATTGAGACAGTGAAATGGGTATGTGGCATGTTAGCATGTTAGCACGCTAGCCTTACAGGAACTAGACTCTGCCTCCTTTATGTTTTAATTGCTGAATCCTACCTCATCTGTGATGTGTATATACCACGTGATCTTTCCCAGAGCATAATAAATTCATGTCATAGAAAATCCACCCTTGTGCTAAAAATATTAGCCTTTTGCTTTGGTCTTAAGGGGCTAAATCCTTCGCAGGACGCACTTGAAGGGCGATTACATGACAGCGTCACGACAATTTGAGGGCTCTTCTCTCACCTGTTCCTGGAGGGCACGCCTCACCTATCCTTCATGGCCTCCCGTATCCCAAGATTCTTTGCATCCTGTTAATTATTAGCCACCTAGCATGCTAGCTATCGGATTGTTGAGGTGACTCTGCACTGTAGCCATGGTAACCCCGCTCTGTGGCCAGTCCCTGAATTGCGACACAGCTTTCAGTTCTGTTTTGTTGCTAGGCGACATCTAGTGTCCACAGTGATTTTGACCGGGACGAAGGGAAAAGAGAGGTGATGTAGTGAAGTCCGTATTAAGAGGAGTTTGTGGCAGTGGAACAAAACACAAGAGAGTGATGTGTGATTTTCATATGAAACTAATTTTGTTTGTTTTTTTGTCTAGGAACTAACCACGTCATTATTATAGTTACCATGACAACAATGATTGCGAAATGACGACAAAGTCTAACCATAATCATGATCTTTTCCTAAACTTAAGTACTTTGAAGCCATGGCATGATACACTGGTTACAGTGGTGTGTTTATTATGGTAACCTAACTGGTAATTCTGCCGTTGCAGTAAACTCTCCTGAGGGTTGAGCAGGTTGCAGGACTTGTTGTGTACTAGAAATCATCCAACGTCGTGTACCTGGAGATTAAGCAGCTTCCAAAACAACCCGTATGAGGTTTTTCTGATCTGGCGCCACCGCTGGCAGGATGACATTCCCAACAAGTCCATACCTAGATGACAAGTCCAATATGAGGGACTATTCATTTTGTGACGCGGTGCTGTTGCGGCTGTGGTTTGGTTAACTTTAGGAAAGTGGAAGTTGCTTTTTGCAAAAGGCTTTATGGTTAAAATTAAACAATGACTGGATGGAGGTGTGGTGTGGACAGGAGCAGTCTTTGTTGGACATCCACCCTGACCTCCTTCCTCCAGAGGATTTGCTTAGATGGAGCATTGGTACACTCATTATTTGCATGATGGAAACATAATCATCGGCATATTTCAGCATTTACATGAAGCTCTAATACCGAGGAAACCAACCTGTGGCCTTTAGGTTACAGGACTATCTCTTCTCTTACAGCCCGAGCTGATGAGAGGGCTCCATGTCGTTACTGTCAGTATATGATGTAGTAATGAATACCTGCTTGAAACTGTAATCATCCACTTAAACCATTTGGATTCACAGCTCAAACATGTAATCTGATTATACTCGTTTTTCCATTGGACTGCTGCATCTTCAGCGCCGGTTAAGAGTTGAGATGATTTAGTAAAGTACATTAAGTAATTTGACCAGTGTTATCAGAGACTGTGATTCATTGCAAAAATATGTAGTTTAGAAATTACAAAATCACAACCCTAATGGTCTTTAATTTCCCACAATGCACCTGAAAACATGAGGTTTAACAATGAAGGACTCAAACTTTGACAGAAATGTTAATTTTGATCTAAATGTTGCCTGTGATGTTATGACTGTTTTTCCAATGGTATAGATTCCTTTATTGTGCGTGTGATTTTAGGTGCCTTCAAAATAAATAAACGATACATAAACATAAGTATACCCGGGGGGTCTTGTTTGCTTGCAATTACATGATACACCAGCAACAGAAAGGAGAGGTCTCTCATTTCATTAGTCGGAGGATCCAAAGTAAACAAAGCTTTAAACGCAGGGAGACTAAAGCCCAGCTCTGAAACCCTGTTTTCCATCAGCGTCTCTTGGTCCATTGCGGTCGTTGCTGTAATCAGAAAGCTGCTGCTGCTGCTGCGAATCCAGGTGAAAGTGAGTTGGGTCTCCGTGAGGATATTTCTGCATTAATTGATGTTTAGCACGATCAGTCTCGTAGGTGCTGATCACAGGTGCTGCAGCAAAATTGATGAGAATGCCCTCCCTGCGCTCTTCACCATCACTTCCACCAACACCACCATCCTCTCTAACTCTCCGCCCACCCCTCTGCCCAGACGTGGGGATGCTGTGACCTCCAGTATGTGATCATCATTAGAGACTCAATTGCCATTAGGTTTTCAGAAAAGTTTTTTTTTCACGCTTTTTACTCCCTTGAAATCCATTTTTAGTGTTAAAACACTCACGGACGCTCTGAAATCTCAAAAACAAGCCTAATAATCCATGGCACAGGTTTTATCCTTTGAGAAATAAAAAGATATACAACAGAGGTAATCAGATTACATTTTGTTGAGAAAACAGAGGAAAAAAAAAAAAAAAAGGGATGCGTATGCTGCAGGATTGCACACACTGGATGCTGAATCTCCTGTTGTAAACCGGGTGTTTTATCTTGGGGAAGTGAGCAGCCAAGAGGAGGCCTGGCTGCAACGCCAGCCAAGACGGCTAATTACATTTTCCATCTCAACAAGAATGGAGGATCCCTTCCTATGTTATTAATCATAATGAGGGGAATATAATAAGCTACCATACATCATGCTGTTGACAGTCGTAGTTTGCCATTTGCAAGCCCAAGCATTCTTCTTCTTTTAATGGCCGTAAACTGAATTAATGTACACTGAGTTCGATGCCCATAATCAATTGTGGATGAGATTTAAGGCCTTTTAGCCTCACTCTCCAAGATTTTGGATGGATATCAAGAACGATGCCATCCAGGAAATCACTGTAAGTGTTTATATGCACATTGCACGCGTTGGTGTGGGTATCTGAAGCAGCTTAAAGAGTGAGCTGATATATTGTTTTGCATTGGTTGAACAGATTTTGGAGTGAAACTTGCCGAGGTGTATTTTTATAAATACCATACCCGTATCGAAAATATCTGGACAGCGCTAACACTGACGCTACTGTGTACTGTATACGAAATGTTTACTGTTGGTGCTCACAGTATGTTTATCTCAGTATTTACTCACAGGAACTGAGATTCAGGTATTTGTGGATAAAGTGGGATTAATCAGATTTATTCCTGAAACACAGAGTCAGGTAACATGCTTCTTGATGTGGAGAGGGGGGGTTACTTACAGCTTTTCCACCTCAGCTAGATCACGTTTCAGTTTTACAGCACATTTACTGCAGGTTCATTCTCAGTGTCTCCATTAAACATTGTTTTCAGGCACAGCAGGCAGCCATATTCACCAAACAAGCTCTGACAAACAAAAGCTGCCTAAATAAACAGAGTCTGTAGCAGGAGAGAGAGAGAGAGAGAGAGAGAGAGAGAGAGAGAGAGAGAGAGAAAATCTGGCTTGTTTTGTAGATGTTGCTATCGCTGTATAGCTAACATTAGCACAAACAATTGTTAACTCAGCAAGAGCTGCAGCCAGGAGGTGTTTGCAAGACGACAGGAATGAATACATCTCTAAGGAGGGCTGCCTATTCATATAGCAGACTTAGCAGCTAGCTAGCTAGCATGCTAACTTCAGTAGAAGAAAGATAGACATAGAAGCTAGTAGCTAGTTAGCTAACCTGACAAATGTTTGCAAATATGTTGAACATGAACAACTTTGCTTCTAAAAACATCAAACTAGTCCTTTAGCTTAACATAAATGTATATTATTCATTTAGCCAAATGCACATTTGATGTTGTAGAGGACTTTCAAGCTTTGAAACCTATTTTAACTTTAATTTTAAGGTCCATGTTGTTAAATGCTACTATAAGCAAGATGGTGACTGTTGCTGCAGAAAGTCAGTGGGTCTCCACAGTCTCCCTTTTGGCTGTATGATCTTCTTTTGGGTTTGATTTCTGCATGTTATTGTTGTTGACCAGCGCTTGTGTTTTCTTCTTAGAGTCTGTGTTGAAGCGACTGTAAAAGGTGCAGACAGCAAACCATATTTCTTCTTCTGTTGTCAGCCCTGACATTTCTGAATCAACTTGGGGAAGCCAATTCTATCACTGTGTTTAATAACAGCACGAAAAATGAAAAGATCCTGAAGGTAGCTATACTTCCTGAACGGCTATCTGGAGAGAGAAAAAGCACTGCAATGTAATTTATCGTGACTGAGCTCCCAGCCCCGAGGCTTCTCCTGCGAAAGAGAAAAAAAAAACCTCAAAAACAAACAAATAGGAAATAAAGGCATTTCTCCTCTTAATCCTCCTCACCTCAAGGGGTGAAAGACACAGGTTAAAGACTTCACAGCCGTATACAAGCAAGATAAGGTCCAAGTCAGTCTGGTCAGTATTTCGATAACTTCATCAATCCTGGAAAATGCAATCAGATATAGTGCAACTCTAAGCTGCTGTTGCCCTCTGGGAGGCTGAGAGAGACATTCATTTTAGTGAGGAGGGCACACAATCTCCCTTTTGTAATTAAGAGTACCCAAATAAACTGTGTGTGTTACCCCTGAAGTGGAACAGTTAGAAACAAATAAAAGGCTAATGAAGAAATGATTGCTCTTTTACAGGGAGAGGAGAAGAGAAGGAATCTTAAGGCGGCGAGCTGCTCGTATGCAACAGTCCAAACGAGGTTGGTCCAAATAAGATGAAAACAAATGAGGACGGACGTGTGTGTGTGTGTGCACGTATATGCGCACGTGATTGTGGCTTAGTCAAGGGCCTGTTGTTGAAATCATGATCAGATGAGGTGCAGGCGTCTGTGTGTCTGTGGAAGTGGAGAGGCTGGGCAGAGTGAGCTACAGTATGTGATTGCATTTAACTACCTGGCAATTTTTTAAAGTGCTTTAATGATCACAACCAGATTCATTAAAAAAAAAACTGTTTACATTCAAATATAACAGTAATGATAATCAATGATTATTCATAACCTGTGATAAAAACAAACAAACAAACAGCGGTTCAGGAGGAAGAGCGGGTTGTCAATTAATTGGAAGGTCGATGGTTTGATTCCTGCATTTCCTAGTGTCCTGAAGCAAGATACCAACCTCCGACTACCACCAACGTATCATCGGCGTGTGAATACAACAGTGTGATGTGTGAATGATGGAGAAGCACATTGGTTTTGAGCATTGACTGGTCCATAAGTCTAGAAAAACAATATCGTGGTGCAGTCCATTTGCTGTACTGCCAGGCTGAACGAGCCACACACCTGTGGGATAACTGATATATAATCATCATGATAGATCCGCTTTCAGTGTAATCGTCATTATCTGATGATGTTGTATTGCGTTCTTATTTTACAAAAACATCATGATTATGAGGAACCTTCTTTTCCATTGTCTGAGTTTTGCTCCCGGACCACGGCTGAGAAACTCCTGAACACGTCCCAAAGCGTCTCGGAGCTTCCCAATAATTAAAATGTTTCTCAGCGTCTCCGTTACCCCATATTTCTTTAAGTGTGGGGGCCTTTTGCGTGGTGTTGACTTTTCGTGGCAGATAACTGACGGCAGATCAAGACGCTGAGCCACTTGCGATGAAAGGTTTTGACTGCCGAGATGAAAGTTTGTGAATTCCAAAGTACAACTACGTCTCCGGTTACAAAGCGAGGTCAATCCACTTGCGGTGACTAGATTTTAGTGGCGAGGGCGCCATAGGTGGATGAAAACACGCAGCCACGGCAGCTATTTCGAGATTTCAGCTGTCTTGCTGTGTCTACACTTTTTTTTTTTTCCTCAGGTTTGTTCCTGAGAAGAGAGGAAGATGAAATTTTTTATGTGTCATCAAAAACTCGATCGGCCGTGGAAAGTGTGGCACATACCTCGGAGCAGAGCTGTTGCAGAGGCTTGTTGGGGCTACTGGTGCATTAGCACTCATCTGAAATGTGATCTTCCACATCTGCGTCATTCAACCGGGGCCAAATTCCTTGCTACTGTAACTAAGGGGATTGTTTTGTTCCATGGCAGTGCAACTTCTCTCCTTTTGACTGTCCACCCATAAACGTGTCAAGATTGAAATATCTGGATTGAGAGTGAGTCGAGTGAAGCGGCTGCCATTTTCAGCAGCTCGTGTGAAACTCTGTCGTCTGCGGCACGGCCCTCCAGCAGGAGGAAAACGCATTAGTCCCAACAGGTCGTCGTGCTCCAGAAACCAGATATGGTGCTTTTATTAAGAAGGACGCAAGTTAATTTATGTCAGAGCTTAAAATAAGCCTGTTGCCGCTTCTTATGTTAATGACGAAGCAGGTGTTGTGGGGTTTTTAAGCTCCGAACAACAACTGACTCTCAAGGCTGAATGGAAATGGTTTAATTTCCAAAGATTATAAAGCTAATATCCGTCAAAGCAATTATGTTTTATTGGAACAAACCCCGGGGATTCTTTAAGGAAAACAAATACAGGAACATGTAGGCACAAGTTTTCCACAAGAGCTACTTAAAAAGCCGTGCACACAAACATGACACAGCAGCAGAGTCAGAGACAGACAGTGTGACACTGGTGAACTTTGCACGTCGTGTCCGAGCACGCACCAGGGCCTCAGCTAGTATCGATGCATTCCCGCCTGTTCCTGTGCTGAAGAATGGAGATCACAGTTTGGAAGAGAAACGCTGACCCAGTCTCTTCCTCCCTCCCTCCCTCCCCTCGGAGCCAGTGATCGACACACTAAACTCATGACGTGAACACTTCAGCTCAGGCAGGACAGAGGCGTCTGGACAGCATCTCTCTCTGCCTGGATCCTCTGAACCATCCAACCTCTTGAAACATTTTGTCGCCATGCTGTCCGGGGCTCTGCCATTTTCATTCCAGTGCAGCCGCTCTGCTCTTCCACCTGTCATCTGCACTCTGAGCTCCCTGCGGCCAACGCGCTGACAGCTCTCCTGAACGTGAGGGGAGTCACAACAGCAGCGCCGGGGGACAGGCGTATTGATATAGCCTACATATTGTATTTAGCTGTCATTATGTTCCTCCGCTGATGGAGTGCTCATTATTTTTATACAATTAAGAGCAACCTTTGTGGGAACTAATCTGTCTGCAGGTTACAGCGGGGCACAGAGTTTTAGTAGAATATCAATGATTGTCGAAGCTCGGGCCCCAGATGTCAAGAAATTAAACGCTTAATCACCAGAAATGATAAAGTGGGAAATAGTGCAACAGCTCTATCCTGCCTTGTGCTTTTTATTGGAATTACAGAAATAAAACTTAAAAAAAAAATGCAAATTACACTCAAGTAAACACTCCTCTGCAGAGTTTTGTGGTTCTCTCTTTTTACTCTGACTTTTGTTTTTCTAGTTCATTGTTTTTCTGTATTAATATACTGTGATTTCAACTTTTCAAAGGGAGACGCTAATGCTAATTTATAAAAGTTATGGTTACAGTTTCCAAATCATAACTCTTCTTAGAGGTGTGAAGGAGCTGTTAGGATCAGCTCCCGCAGTATGAAGCATTAATAGCCCAGTGGTATAATAAACAAAGCAGAGGGGACGTCAACATAAGTAAATTTCATTGCGTCGTGTAGTAACACACAAATTGTCGTTGTTCTTGGACTTAGGAGGAAGAAAACCTACGATAGAACGAGGTGCGGTTGAGCCGAGGACACCCACAATGCAATGCTTCTCCTTTGTTAGACGTGTAAATTATCATAATGTGGCAGCACATTTCTCTGCCTTTATGAGAAACAACAGGAGGGATCAAAAAGACATTCAAAATAATAATAATAATAATAAACGTCACATGAAAATATTTATTCCGGTCCTCGTCTTATAAACACATCCCACGTTTGTTTTTTGTTTTTTTTTCTTTTTATTTATTTTTCCAAACAAACACCAGGTTTTCCAGGCCAGGTCTTGGGGGCACCATGAGCACTCTTGCACTGCTGGAGACAGTTTGTATTTCACTCTTAAATTTCAATTTGTTTCTTGCTGTTTTCTCAAGTGCCCTTCCTTGATGCTATAATTACATTTGGGCAATAGGGTCTACAGTATTTCAATTAGTAAGAAAAGGGGAGCGTTTCTCTGCTTGTAGCCCCACTTTGTGATCCGGGGCTGACTCGAATGCAGTGCTGTCATGTGATGAGGCCTACCAAGCAGGACACCCAGCTGGGTGTAATTTTACGGAAAAATATTGCCTAGTTAAAGTACAACAACAGCGAAATTTACCTTGGTGCAAAACTTTAGTAATGAAGAAACTGCATTACATGGCAGTCTTATTCCAAATGTTCCATGTAGGAATAATTAGAAATAGAATAAGCAAAAATTTAATGTCTGTCTCTCTGCAGGTGACAGTAAATTGTCTTTGCCATGGTTCCTCGGTGAAAACACAACGTATAATAGAAGAACAATTACAACTACTAAAAACATCTGTTTAAGCTCTCGCCAGATCATCACACAGCATGTAAACCAACAGGGGTCAAACATAAACCCGAGAATCTCATAAGTACATTCGACACATCATGACCAGGACAAGATTTGCAGCCGTTAACGTTCGCCTGGTTCAACAGGGAAATAAGTTTGACCCGTTGCTGCGTTGTTACTTTTATAGAGCCTTGATACGGATCTCCTGGCTTTTTTCTCAGGATGTCTCCTTCACAGCATGTGAGAACGCCCTCAGCCACCATCGCTGAACAGGTGATGTATGGAGTTCAAGCCATTGATGTCAGCCCATAATAATCCTTGAGACAAAGCTGAGAGTGTTTGGATACTACCACCATGGCTCTGCTTTCAGTACAGCCGCTCCACATCCATTCATTCATTCATTCGTTCGTTCGTTCATTCGTCAGCCTATCTCTGATCTTCTGCTTGAGTTGCTTTACCCTCACCTTGACAGATGCTGAGGGGAGATCAGGTTAATGGCCATTAACAGTAAAGATGGTTATAGTGGTGAAACCTTTGATCTGTCGTGATAAGGCCGAGGGGCGACTGCTGCAGCCTCTCTGCTCACTGATAATCCACCAGCTGCGCAGCATAATGAAGGAAGTTGTTAATTTTGTTGTTTTCACAGTTTCACAAAATGGTGATGGATTTGAAACGGCCGCACAAACAGTGACTAACATGTTCGCTGTGGTGGAAAGATTAGCTAACGCTTTAGCATGGCTTAAGTTTATCTAAACGGCTTCAACACTGATCAAGTTCAGAGCTTAACTTTGACACCTTTTCTTTTCTTTTGATTCATTTTCATTTTAGGTGTCGACAGATGTGAAGACCGTCTTGCTGTTTCTTCATTGATACTGGGGACTGGCTAACTTTGCTAATGCTATATCAGTCATGCTATTCGTGTGTTCACAGAAGGTCTGACTGTCTGGTTCTCGGGCCTGGGCCCTCTCTGGGTGGAGTTGGCATGTTTTCTGTGTAAGTTCAAACACACGTAGGTACACCTGGTTAACTGGCAACTCTAAACTGCACTGTGTGTGTGTGTGCACTGTTTGTCCTCTGTGTCAGGCCTGCAACGGACTAGGGTAGGGATTGGCTCGAGCCCACTGTAACCCTGACAGATAAGCAGTGTAGACGATGGATGGAATTTAAATGTCGCTGTGACGTGCCTCAGCTTTCTTTGCAGCAGGAGTGCATGAGCCTCTAAACAGGATGGACACACCCTGAGACATCAAACCGTCTCTGTTGCATCATCAGTGTCGGGCAGCAGCACTGCCAAGAGGAGACATTACCGGAAAGTACTTTTCTCACCTGCCTTGTGGTAACATCACTGTTTTCAAATTGCACTTATAATTCATACAGGATATATACACTTCAGTGTATATGTTTAGGTGAAGGCACACAAGCTGCTTTGTTGGAGTAGGAAATCTGTGGTTTGGCTCAGAATAAGTATTTCTTTACATCTGGAGGTGCACTGATGTTGTGGTTAAAAGAAAAAATGTTTCGTGCAGGAAACAGACTCACTGTTTTGCCTGCTTATCATATTCACTGCAACCTCCTTCTCACGTCACCAAACTTCCTCTGTTTGAAGTCACCTACCTTTTTTTTTTAATGATATTTAATATTGAGCTCTAAACTTGGTGGTAGTTACAGTAAATTTACATCAATCAGTTGAGCCTGCTGTGATTAATGGTCTTCCCTCTTAACAGTTGTTTATTCTCCAGTTTGGCTAATCTGAAGAATCTAGATAAGGGGTTGGAAAAGCAATACTTAGGAAGGAAGTACCCTTATGGGACGACGAAGCCAAGCAGCCAGCATCCTCCCGTTCTCACATCTCCAGCCGCCGCACATCTAAGAGCTGAGGGGGAGATAGGGGCCCGAGAAAGGCATGTTGAGTTTCACATTTGACTTATGACTGGTCCTAATCCGGCACATCTACTGCATGAATGATGGTGGTTAATGGTGTGTGGACGGTAGTTTCTCACTAAGTGCCATCATTCATACGTTTCAGGCCTCAGCGGCTTTGCTTCGGCTGTCAGAAATGAAATGCTTAATTGATAAATGCTCCACAGTCCAGAGCGACATGAGGACGGATTCACCGGGTCCTTCGAGTAAATGAGGGTTCGATTTTTGTCTGTGAAAACTTTATTGGCAACTTTAAAGCAACCATTTAATACAAGAACTGACTTTCAACGCCCTGCAGAGTCACACGGCGTAGTTTCTGATCAGAAAAAAAATGCTTCCTGCCAGAAAATGATCTTGTTCTTCAGCGTCCTGTTGCACTACCAGCAACAGGAAGTGTTTAGCACACAGCAACCTGGTCTCACATCAGTGTGTGTCCAGCTCCAGGTCAAATCTATAGTAGGTTGAGTATTGATAGACATTAAGATTTTAGGTTCAGATTTTGTGGATAAAGTGACAAGTTTGCAATATAGTAGAGACTTTTTTTTTTTTTTACCTTAATTAAACAGCTTCAGAGTAACTGCGATGGTTAAATGACTTCCACCTGGCGTCTCTTGGCCAAAACCCAACCTTGCAAGATCAGAGCCTCCGACCTGGCGTCCCAGATCTCATCTGGGCGGCACCACGACACAAACACACCCCGTGATCCATAATCTCTGGTTTATGACAGATAAACCTGTCAGAAATCCATTGTAACATGTATGTGATTTATAACGTTGTCCACCGAATGAAAACAAATACACATGGCCAGGGGGTGGGGCGTGGTTGGGTGGGTGTTATGAAGCTTCTTGTCCAGGTGCATAAAATCAGCAGAGTGAATCTGTGTTCCTGAACATGAGCGGACGTGAGACTTTGCAGATGTTGCAGTAATGATATCTGACTTAATTGAGTCTTTGAAGGCACAGACTGGATTCTTCTATAATCCACTGGAGGCTTTAAACAAGAAGCAACAACAAAAGCTCTAAGAAAACATGCAGGAGGCGGCAGCAGCACGCTGACGTTCATGAAGATGTAAAGTCATGTTAAAAAACAAAAAGCAAAAAATAAAGACTTGACTTTCTCTGGGAAAAAGCAGCTGTATTCTTCACCCATTATTTTCCCGGCAGCAACAGTATGTGAGGTTCGCTCAGACCCGTATGATACATGATTATCTCCAATACAAACAAATTCTCATAACAAGATAAGTAAAAGCCGCCGTCTCCCTCCCTCGGCTGACTCTCTGCTCCCATCGCTCAGCACCCAACCTCCACTAATTGAAACAGCAGCCAACTAACTTTTTTGTCAATGTCAGCAACATGAGCGGCAAAAACAATAGCATCCAATTTATCTCGCACCGGGCTGCGGTGGTGGTGGCGGCGGCGGTGGACTCATGACTCCTGATCGTGGCCTCTCCTCTCTCTCTGCCCATCCTCCCTCATGCTGCTCCACTCACCACCTTAAACTCAAGAGCTCAAGTGGTGCAAGAAATGACTCTAAACAAGTCATACCATCTTATTTTTCTTTATGGCAAAGAAAAAAACTGTAATGATGTCATTAAATGAGACGCTCGCATCTCTTTGGACTGTGTCTTCACAGAAATCTAAAATGAATCTTCAGGTATTTTTCTCTACAAAAGAAAAGGTGCACACTCCTCCTCACTCTCTGCAGCGTGTTCAGTGCCATACAGTTGCTGCCTAAGCAGGCAGATCCTCTAATGAACCAGCGGGTATCAGCAGATGTGGGTCTATAACTTAATTTCGCCCCTCAGCTATAGAGCAGATCCTATGGCGTGTAAGTGGTCTTGATGGATGAGCGCTGCAGCTCATCATACCCCCACCACCTTCAGCACCAACCCCCAGCATCCAGCACCCTTCAACTGCGTCTCCTCTTTCCCCTCTTTCACTCTCATTTTTAAAAGGCCGTCACACATGATCTCGGTGAGCGCATGAGATATTGTGAAACCTCAGCAGCTTAGATGCCACGGTTGCCACGGAAACACACGGTTGATGTTGACTAACAGCTTTTTTTTTGTGTCCAATATTGGACATTGTTTACATGTATTACACTTGTAGAAGACAGGGCAGGTGGTGTGAACGGCAGCATTATACATCAATCAGCCGCTTCATTTCAACAGCTGACTGGTTGTGTTGTTGTGGCTGATTGATTGATTGATTGATTGATTGTTTATCTACGGCCCATTTCAACAATTAATTCTGAATCAACTCGATTTGAAACGTAATGTGTAGTTTCAGTTCATTTCTCCGTGGCTTCACACTGTTTCAGAGTCGGAGCTGATTGGTGTAATAGCGACCTATATTTGAATTTGAGGAGGATCTGTATCGTGGAAACGTACAAGCTTTGCAGACAAGTGGTCGAACTCTGTCTGAAAGCTGAGTAAGAGGACCTTGAGTTGGACTTGCTGAAGATCAAGACTTAATTTTGACAAATTTTCCTTAAAATAATAATAATAAAACATAAAAACCACATGACAAAATAAAAAAAAACACACGTCACATAAACAACAAAAAATGATCAATCATCAATAATAATTGACCTTCAATTAACCTTTTCATCATTTCAACGTTTCTATATTAACATTCAAGCCTATAGTGAACCAACCAAACAAACCAGCCCCAGTCACACAAATACAAACCCACATACATATACACACCACAACAACACACACACTCACAGCATCTCCTCAACATATCCTCTGTCCCTCTCAAGGGCAGGGAGCTGTGGTTGCCGCTGCAGGGCCGAGGGGACCATGTGGCGAGGCGTCCATATGGAGTAACCCGAGTAAACGCGGGGTAAGGCCACCGTGTGTCGGTGCACTCTGTTGACTGTTTCAACAGACATGTTTTCCCAAAGCAGAAAAAAGGTACACTAAGAGGGGTGCCTTAAGTCACGGCTCAGTTCACCGAGCTATCTCGCTGCAGGAAACCCGATCCCTCTCGCGTAAAGACTGCGGCTTCCCTCAGCTGCACTGTTTCGCTCCAGCTCTGCTGCTCCAGATTTTAACCTTAACTCTCAAGGAGTGACGAGATTTTACTGAAGTTTAGAAATCTGCATAAAATGTCTTTCTTTGTAAAGAATAGCTCCTGATGCTGCTGCAAACCTCAGCAACACGTCTGGATGTAGTTCAGACTGTCTGTTCTTCTATCTCTCCCTCCCTTCAGTTCACCTGCGAATGCAAATCGCAATCAAAGATGCTAATTACCCCAGTGACTCGATCAGCATTAGAATAATTATGCCATTATAAAACGAGCATGCTGCGATGAATGCGGGATGCTAAACCTGGTGTAAAACATGTGCCATTTATTTGATTAACACCAAGGTACAAAGATGGCTCCCCCACCAACAAACCAGGTGATTGATTGATGAAACACCGTGTTAAACAGAGCAGAGCCGAGGCTGGATTCCTGCAGTGTAAACAAACACAGTGTAAGTTTAATAGATGTGCTGTGCTCCTCCTGTCTGCTCATGATCCTCTCTGTGCTGAACCAGCCAGAGACGTCGCTCCAGAGTCGAGTTTCCAGTGTAGTTCTTCAGAAAATAGAGGAATTTCAACACAACTGTAAACGGTCTGTGGAAAAACCTGAGTGTTTTCTTCTCACAGTATCATTACAGTTCAACATGACGGTGGATTTCCAGCTCTCTGCCTCCTTTAGGGCCTCAGGCATAGAAATCTGATGCGGTATCTGACAGTTTTTCAAAGTGTATATGTTTCCTTCACACATTTTTAGTTGTTAAATTTGCAGCAGTTTCAAGTTGTGCATTAAGCAGGTTAGTGGAAACTCACCTTACAGTCTGTGCTGAAGCTCGCTGCTTTCTATCGTGTGTCTGCTGGAGAACACAAAAGGCAAACTCAGTCAGGAGCAGGAACTGTAGACTTGGCATCAAACAGCTAAAACTTTCTGCAACTAGTGAAGAAGAAACTTAAAAAACTCTCTTGTTAATTCTTGCTAACAAACGGTAGCATCATCTAATAGTGTTTTGTACCTAACATAAGCCAGTCAGTAACTGCCAAGCATGGCAGCGGATGCAACAGTCAATTTCAAAGTAAATTTAGTACAAAAGCACTCAGGCCTCAATTTTTTCAGCTTTTAGCTCAGAGAGCACACGGAGCACAGTTTGATCTCGGCCCGCAGTCCGTACGTCTGACACCCCTGATTTAGCTTAAATAGGTAAAGTGTTGGGGTTACCTTTGTTATGTGGTTGGTGTGTTACTGAGCTGCTGCAGCTGGCGTGTGTGTGTGTGTGTGTGTGTGTGTGTGTGTGTGAGTTTCCTTGGATCATGCATTTTATGTCTGTGATCTGGATTCACTAAAGATAGGCTGCTGAAAGTGAAGATGTCAGTTTTATGAACGCTGAGTGTGATCAACAGGTCTATTAGCTCTCTATTTTTTGCGAGGACCTGTTATAAACAGGCTAAATGGTGAATCCCTTGATTACACAATGCAGCTGTTGCTGCTGCTCCGGGCTCGTCAGTACCTTTTACTCGTAAAGTGCCACAGCAGAGGGAGGGAGGCAGAACTTGATTGGCTCCTTCAAAGTTTTCACATTTTTGATGCTGCAGCACATGGCATTTTAAATATCATGTCCAAAACACAGTGTACAATTTTGACAAAAACTCGGACCGAACCTTCAGGTCACGTTATGTGTGTCAGTTAAAACTGAAAATGACCTTTCACTGATAAATTAACGAGCAGCTTCGACGCCTCAGTTGTTTGCTAAAGAAGGTAAAAGAATTGATTTCCAGTTGAATGAGACCTGAACTGCTCAGATTATCATCAATATTTAAGTGAGCGGTGAATAAGTGGTATTTAAGGACTGTTTTGCTGACGTTTTGACCTTAAGTGTCTCGTTTTGGAGATGAAGGGGTGGGGGTGTGTGTGGTGGGGGGGGGGGGGGGGGGCAGGTCAATATTGAGACACACACACAAGTCAATTAATGCCATAAAGTGTCTTTTCTCCTCTTTCTCTGTTCTTCCTGAGTGACAGACTGAACTCTAAACACCATCTGCTAAAAAGTCTCCCTAAACTTGACCCCGCCGCCCCGAGGGGGTCGGCCCGACCTCTGCCACCGCCAGATCCTGCTCGCCGGACCATCCCGAAAACACACACACACACACACACACACAGGCCTGAACGTGAGTCAGCCTGGTAGAAAACCCGTAACCTGCATTCAACTCCGTCAAAACAAAAAGCGGCGAGAATACAGCGGGTGAAGGGGGGAAGACATTAACAGCCCATAAATCTGCCAGAGAGCTCCACAAGTGCTCTGTCTTTTGCCGCTATTTAAGATGACGGACATGAGGGCTAGACAGCACGTTACCCAGAATGCATTCCACACAGGCGTCTGAGTAAGGTGCACTTTTACTGACTCACAGAAGGCACTGTTGATTATGCAGGATCTGTTTTTCATCTTTTCTCACAGTTTGAGCCGATGTCTGAGACGCCCAGAGGCTGCAGACCAGCTTTTAATTATACGGGGGGAAATGTTTTCTTTTTCTTCATTTAAAACAGGAAAATAATTCATTGCGTCTCTTCAATATTGTTTTAGAAAAGGCGCAGATGACAGGATACTCATTAAATGTAGAGGTATTTGCATTTTTCCCCCCTCTGAGGGATCTGTGGGGCAGTAGCTGCATCTAAACATTAATATACAATTCCTTTTATTACTTATGTTGATGAAACAACGAGGGTTAAATCTTTGTTTATTGTGTTTGCCCTCGTGAAGTTTGGGTAAAGTTTCCAAAGAGAGTGTTTTCTCAGAAATAATACATACTGACATCTGGGGGTCTTTTTCGTGCTTCCTGTCTGTGTGCACAGAAATATCAAAGAAATTAACACTAACTCTTTTTTTTGTTTCGCTCTTTAAGATTGTTGATGCAGCCTACATATACCACTATCCACTCTCACAGCTCAGGTGGTGGATTCAAGTGCATCAGGCAGCTTATGGACTGGAGGGGTCAGAGGTCACCTAGTTTTCAACGGCATCGCTTTGAATGGGCTGGTTCCCAGAAGATGAACCATGATCACTGTGAGTCCTTAAATCCATTTACTCTCCGATATCCATTTTAGGTTTTCACAAGGATCTGGAACTTATTTGCACTTTTTTTTTTGTTTTTTTTAAGATATTACATCTTGTGATCATGTCCAACGTGTCCCGTCCAGATTGTATTATTATATATGAGGTCATAGTTTGAAATATTGTGCAAACATCTCTGGATTCTTCGTTGTTTCTCTGCAGCCAATGTCAATGATTTTATTTATTTTATTTTATTTTTTATTTTTTTCCCATGACACAAAAAGAAACTATGTGCTCAGACTGAACATGAAGCACATTTTTCAACAGCTGTTCACACCTGAACTGTTTTTCTACTCCGTATTTATTTGTCTTAACGCGTCACATGAGTTCTTGAATCTGACAGTGTCCATCAGGCTGCTGTCTGTTAGAGATGCACTGTGCAGATCTGCTGCAGATGAGTTGGGTATCTATCTATCTATCTATCTATCTGGGACAATAGATAACATGCTGCAGCTATTGATCTCTGCTGGTATTTTAAGGTTTTTTTGGGGTGGGGGGGTGGGGTTGCTCTATCAGGTTTCCAGGCACAACTGCTCAGTCTGCCCCATCTTTAGAGCCCTCTGTTGTTCCCAGAGCTGCTCATCGGAGAGGGAGGACTCCCTGGGCAGCAGGTTAACTCTAATCCTTCAGAGAGTAGAGGCCCTGAAGTTGATTCAGAAATAGCCCCATGCATGCTGCATCATGGGGTGGTGGGGTGGGGGGGGGGGGGGGGTTGGATGCTTCTGCTCGCATTTGTTTTTGATTCATTTGTTGGCAAGTCTTAAGAAACTTCCCTCCTCGTTGAGACGAACTGAATTTTTAAATGAATGAAGATGAATGGAGTTTTATTCTTGGTGAGCGGTTTGAAGGCTGCAGCTTTGTGACATCCTGTTTCAACCACAGCTAACAATCAAGACAATGGGAAGAATGGATGCTATGGCTAATTTGAAACCACCGTATCATCTACCATTATCACAGTAAGAGACACAGACCCTGGCAGCGGGGCTGATTACAAATACTCTGGTGCTATTTGAGAAATTGCTCATTTGGCAAATGCTTATGTTGTCTGTAACCTAAATCCTCATTTTCATCGATGCGTTTCAGGGGATTTGTTTTTTAATTTAAAGAGACAAAAGAAAACAAAAAAATATAGTGGGACACATAATCGTTGACACATAACCAGTAACTGTACAGTTGAGCCTCACATCCAACCTTGATAGACACATCCCTCAAAACAAAAACACATGAGTCACAAGGGAAATAAGCAAAAGCGAGCCTAATGATGAAACAACTTAATGTGGCAGCTACATCGCCCAGACTCCTCCCCGACAGCGCAGTTTGGCGTTGTGTGCATGCGTAATGTCCATTTGGGACAGGGTGAGCTAATTTAGCGTGCCCGAGAACAACACCGTACGGCCCTAATGATCGCCAAGCCGCCAAAGTCGGCCCTCATCACAATCAAGCTGCCGTCCGGTCGCAAAGCGCAGGCACGGCTGCAAAAAAGCGAGGATTAATCTGAAACCGTAGCTGGAAAATGACCTTTCTCTGTGGTTTCCCTGCATCCCCCCCCCCCCCCCCCCCCAACAGGCAGGAAATGTGTATGGACGGCAGAGTGTCCTGATGTTAATAAGACGCCTTGCAGCTGTGGAGCGGCGTCGAATCCAAACCTCTGGGTTCTGCTTTGTTTTTCTGTCTCAGTCTCTTTGTCTGGTTTTCACTCTCAGTCGTTCACATGTGGTGCACAATCACATCCTGTGTTTGCACAATCCTCATGACGAGCACCATCAAAACAAAGATGGACGTCTGTGGGATAAATCACTGCCACATCAATTAAACCATGTGACGGGAAACCGGGACTCCTCCAAAATGAGCACTCTGCTAAGGTGCTGTAATGTAATTGATCGTGTGAATGATGAACCCCTGATCTGGAGTTTCGGCCGCCGCTGCCGCCGGCGGTGGCGGCAGTGGTGGCGGTGATGATGGTGGTGTGTCTCCAAAAGTCTTCCCCGGGGAAACATCTTCCCCACCTCGGGCCACTGGCCTTCTCAGTAACGCTATATCCACATCAGAGAGGCCGGCCCCATTGATTTAGCACTTAGCTCCATCGTCCCATATGAACAGTTATCATTTTTGGCCGGGGGCCAGAGTCTAGGCGTCAAAGTTACCGATCAATGATCCGAACTTTGGAAATGGGGGTGGCGGTGTTTAGGTTTAGGTGTAGATTACAGGAAATATGGTGTCATAGGGATCAGGGTAGATCTAATACAGGCACAGATAAGGAGGTACAGTACGGATGACTGGTCACTTAGTCACTTTCCTGTTGCCATGGAGACAAAAGAAGACAAAAAAATACACCTCGCTCCCAGTATCAGCAGACTTGACTTTATCATGTCTTCTTGTAGGGATCAGGCTGCGATATCACCAAGGTTGGAGGTGGAAGGAGCACAGAGTTGCACAAAATGAATATGCATCGACAGAGATCTTCTCAGATGTGTTAATATTTCTGCAAACACCCAGATTACCGTCAAGAAACATTTACTTCTGATTCAAACTTTGATATGTTTAGGTTGTGAAAAGTAAAAGTTTGAAATCTCGATCCATGCAGACTTTCCCTTTTATGATGTTGGGTAAGTGAAAATACTTCTTTAATACTGTGAAACCAGAAGTACACATCCACCCACCACCCAGTCTCCACACTCTTAACTCCTCACTGGAGCTCAGTGTTGACATTGGGCAAGGTTGATGTCCAATCATCCAATATGGACGTAATCAATAGAAAGACTGGAGCATTTGGACTCTAAAATGGTATTAGTTCCCAAACATGCTCAAATGGTTAATATTTCCCATGATGCAACATTTACTGGAGCAGCTCTGTCAACTTTCTCCTCTCCATTCGGTGAGTTCTGGTTGCACTCCTAATTTCAGGACAGTCTGTTTAAGCACTCTCTTGGGAGCGTGGGGCAGCAGGGGCAGATGGGAAGTTTTGCTTCAAGAATCATCTGCATGGGATTTGAGATCCGACCCCTTTCACAGGGGCCGCAGTTTTGTCCCCGTGTTTTCATGTCTGATTTACTGACTCAGCCCGTGTGAGTTCTGAGATTTCACCGACCTGACACCAATCGTGCGCGGCCCCACGTCGGTTATTTGTTTTTTAACCTGCAACCAAAAAAAACCTGCTGGTTTAATGAAATGAATAAAGCTGCTTCGCTATAAATCACTTCACAGTCCAGCCCAGCGGTAGGATTTACATTCATAATAGATGATTCTGCAGCGCGCGATTTACATCCAATGCCAACGTTCATCACCAGTGCAGAGAGGAGGGCTCTTTATTTAGGGAGCTTGTTCATCCATCCAAACCTCTGTCTTTCCCTCACCTTATAACAGGGTCCAGGTTAGGCTGCTATATATGGAGTCAGTACATAACTAAGTCGGTCGTCAAATCTATATTTGTTATAGGCTACTACTACTACATGGATCTGTCTGTCTTGCTCACACTCTGATTCTCTGTCAAAAAGACTTGTGTTAATAAAGTCTCATCAGACCAGATCAGTTCCACCGAAACTGTTCGTTATCTGTTGCAGATCCAGTCCGGATAAAACCAGACGAGCCACAGCGCTGGATTAAAGAAAGAAAGACAAAACTAATCTATGCACACACAGAAAGAGTAGAAGCACATAAGTATTAATGTCCGGCTCCAAAGACTGCACTTAAATGTTTCACATTGTTTGAAACACACTAGATACAGTTACACGGGTTATTTTTAAACTCTACTTTATGGCACATTCATAATTCAAATGGTTGGCATTTAAAGCATCACATTTTAGTCCAGGCGATGTACTACTACATACTTTCACTGTATTAATGCTTGTATTCACAAGCAGTGGCATGGTACTCAGGAGGAAGGCTGTGTTTTTTTTCTCGGGGCCTTCCAGCCTGGATAAATATCCCTCGTTATTCAGTTTAAGAATAAACACATTTCTCAACCTAATATTTTTCTCCCTGAAGGAAGCGTGTCCTGGTTAATCAAACGTTATTACCCTTTATTGGAAATACTATTAACAGATGAGTGGTTTCTGAGTGGAGTAATTTAGCATCTTCTTCCCACGTTGTCTAAAATTGGGAAGGGTAAATGATGTTATCATCGCCTTGTTAATTCACCTAATAATTTCTCATTTATTTAGATGATGAGATCTATAACTCAGCTCACTCAGCTAATTGTCTACCTGTGGATTTAGACAAATAACGCTGCACTTCTCCTCAAGCCTTTTGTTTTTTTTAGCTCCTGTGAAGCAGCCGGTAATATTTTACGTCTTCTAAACAACATGGAGATAATAAATAAATCCATAACGGAAAAGTTTAAATATTAATTATGGGCTTTTTTTTTTCTCCCTCTGGCTGTTTTTCAGTGAACCCCTCGCCCTCCCACCCTCCAACACCGGGTGTCCGAATATTTATGTGTTTGCAGCTTCTCCATGGGAAGGTGAGGCTGACTCACTCCCCCCCCTCCAGCTGTCACAGTCTGGTGTCTGCAGAACTTATTGTGCAAAAGCCAAGATTACAGATACACAAATTCATAGACAGCAAACAAGAGAGGTGTCATAACAGCAGGGAGACGCCTGAGTGTGTAGCTAAACTATGCTCAAATATTTATTCTGCTTTCGAGATCATTTTAAGCGTGGAGGATCGTTCCTGCTCCTTGGTGACAGATTTAGTGTTTAACGCTACATTTTTAGTGTCCGTACTTAAACTTGAGCTGGGTTTATGCTTGTGAGTGAGGGTACAATATGATACAGAGATACTGCATGAACACCGACGTATATAGAAATATTATTCATATATTAAATGAGGTCCATGTGTAAACACAGCCTCACGTATTCAACACCGGTTTGTTTACGTTAGCCAAACCTGCTGCGTCTTGTTACCTCCAACAAAGCCACTCACTGTCCGATCACTATCCTGACAGCGGAGTTGTTTGGCCCACTTGTTGTCATGGTGTTGTGTAGGGTTGTGATGTACCTCCTTTCCACACAACATGATTGGTTGATGCGTTTAGTTGCCAGGTGAAAGCTCATAAAATTCGAGCTCACTCTGAATTTTCGCTGTGTAACATTCCCAGTCTGTGTGAAAGGACTCATGATGAAAACCAGAGTCCATGGTGTGTACGGGCCTTAAGAAGGCTTTGTACCTTAATCATAGTGAATGAAAGCCCAACATGAGCATGGTAGCTAGCTAGCTACACCGTTTCAAAACTGCAGCTTGGTTCCTGCCACAAATAACAAAACACATGCTGATCAGCAGTGCTGTGATCGATCGGTAGATCAATATCATTTTTGAAGAAGTCAGTGGTTATTTATTGAAGTTGGGTCACAAGTTCACTCCACATCACTTGAATAAACACAGCAACAGTAGCTGCAGCTACTTGTATTTTCTTGCGCAACATGATCAACAGCCAGAGCACACACACACACACACACACACACTGAGTGTCCCGGGTTCCTCCTCAGCACGACTGCAGTACTTCAGCTTGAGGAATAACTATGATTGATAATACTCTTAAAGATCTGTTTGACATTGTTTGGATAACCTCACAGCCTGCAGCTAATTTAGACGGTGAACGTGAATCACTATGTCGCCATTTTCAAATTTTTCAAAAATCTGGTAGCAAGTCCTCGCAGCTTTGTTTGTTTTTTCATATATAACTGTCATTTTAGTTGATTTATGTCTTTTTAAATGTTATTTTGTGTGATTATTAATCAGTACTATCATGACTAATGATCTGATATATTAATCTATAACCTGTCACTGCTGTGGTGCAGGGTGTACACAGATCAGTCATCGTTACCTATACCGACTTCTGACTGACACTGCTGTTGTTGGGGCTGGTTAGCTTGGTAAGAGGGCTAAAAAGTATGAGAGGTGGATGTAGGAAGGTCATAGCCAATCAGAGGCCGCGTACCACGGGTAGTGCCCTTGGCCATGCTTCACTTTCCTGTGAAGTATAACCTGCGGTCGACTTGCCCTGTGTGACTCATAGTGGTGAGCTACAAACCAGTTTGACTTTTGATATTTTAATTTTGAGAACATTTGCTTCTCTAGTTGTTGTTTGCGTACGAGTTTTCAAAACTGTCAGATCCAGTTTTTAATTATTTTATTTTGAAAGTCAAATGTGTCACTCAGCCTCTGACTGGAACACCATGTGTGCCTCTTATTTTCATGCGATATCTTTGCAAACAGCCACCATTTAATAATGAAATGATCTGAAGACTTATGTGCCAAAGTATTTCTTTGTGTGAAGAACCATTTTCACCTCACATGGACATTTTCTGTCTTGGTCTAAACACCTAGACAATCCAGAGTTGTTAGCATCCAGTCATACTTTCCATTGGCCTCGTAAATTTCAGTCTTGCAATTTCATGTTTAATTTGAAGACACATTATGACCTTCACAATAAAATATCATGTTTAATAAAAGACCCACTATTTTCCAGTAAGAATACTCTCCTCAGTATCAGATTTACTGCGTCAGAGACAATCTGGCTCTCAAAGTTTATATCAACACGAGCTATAAATTCGTCTTTGCTTTTGTCCCACTGTATCTGTATCCTGCAGTTGCAGAATAAAACACACTCAATTTAATATGAAACAAGTATTATTAACAGTAAGATGCCACCAGGAGGAAAATACCATCATACAGCACTTCTTAAACTCAGGCTGTACATCTCAGTTTAAGAGGCCGTGTAAAGCCTCACAGAGTTTTGTGCTCCAAGCCAGGAGAAAATTGGGTGCCATTGCAACAAATGAATACCACCGTGTCTTGGAGGCAAATGAAAACCCTTCACTCTGAGTGGATCTGAGCAGCCAGGAGTCATCGGCGGCTCTCCCTGGTGTCACCTCTAGCCTATTAGTCTCTATAAAGGATGATGAATTAGAGACAGAGGGGGAGGAAAGCCTCAGTACCAAAGCCGAAGATGGGGGTCATAAGAATGATAAAGTGAACAGCATGAGTGCTTTAATGGGCGACGCCAGCAGAGAGGGTGGAAAGAAGGAGGAACATGAAATCTTAAAGAGGGGATTTCCATGTTGTTGCCTCTGTTCTGCAGGCCAGTGCCAACGTGAGAATTTTCACATGAATCTCAATCAGGCTGCTCAGGTAGGATGATGAGTCCCTTTGTTTTTGGCCGGTGTTGAAATCGATGTTATTTTTTCCTCTCAGTTAAAGCTCCACTGACAGGTTGAAAAATAAACACGATTTATGACCAAGACGAAGAATAACAGAGGCCATCCATCTCAAACAAGGTCAGACAGACTCGTCTGTAAAACACTGATAACAGACATTTAAAGGAAGATGTTTTCCTGCTAACTGTCATTTAAACACTGCTACACATGGGGGGGTTTACAGATGTGTGAACGTAATCCAGTGTCACTGTAAAGTCATCTACATTCGTCTAACAACCATTGATTCTCTCCTACAAATATTAATATTACTCCCCTACAGCCTGTCATGCAACCATTGACATCACTCCTACAAACATTGATACCACTCTCATGCAACCATTGACATCACTCCTACAAACATTGATACCACTCTCATGCAACCATTGACATCACTCCTACAAACATTGATATCACTCTCATGCAACCATTGATATTACTTTCATCCCTCTGTTGATTCATTATATAGCCATTAATATTACTATCCCACAACCATTGATTTCACTCCTATGTAACTAATGATATTAAGGCACTACAACCATTGATATCACTCTCTCCTACAACCAGTGACATCACTGCAACCATTGAATCAGCATACGGCCATTAAGATCACTATCTTACAACTATTGACATCACTGTTATTCATACAACTGCTACAACCACTGATATCACTCTCATATGGTAATTAACGTCGCTCTCATTAAACCAATGATATTTCTCCCCTACAACCATTGATATCTTACTCAAGTGTTGATATTACTGTGATACAAGCACACCAGTTTCCTGCCACCGTTGACATCGCCGTCATCTGCATTTGCAAGTCAACATGATCATTCATCAAAATCGCAACCATAGAACAACAGACTGATGATTGTGAGCTCACCTCCCACTCCTTGGCGAGGAAACCAGTTGCTTTTACAGTGAGTGACATAAAATCAGATGATGGAAACGGGTAAATAGAAATCAGGATCTATATTGAGGCACATCTGGGTGTGTTTGGCTGCGCTACTGTATAAACACACATTTACATCCAGATATCCAGAAACCATAGATGCCACCAATTCAGACTTTAAAAACCTAATAGAAACAAAAGCCGGATTTGCACCACGTGTTACCGGCTCTGCTCGACTCGACTCGGACACCAGGTACTATTCCTGGAGGCCATTATAGGATAGTACTGTATCGTCATAGCAACACTGCGCGTAAGTTCTGTGACGTTGTCTTCAATGCGACACAGCTGACGTTAAAAACAAAGAAGAAGAAGAAGAACAACGGCCGCCAAGGACAGAAAATGTCTGAACCTCCTCGACCGACCACGGTGTCTTTTTGCGGGCTGTCATCATGGATGTATTAAGCCGACCGCTAACTGTGTCAACTTCCGAATCTGTTTTTTTAAAATGGTGGGCTGCGCATTGATGGCGCAATGATGCACTGACAACCCTCTGACCAATCAGTGGTCTGTAGTGTTTACACGTCAACTTGTTTGTAGCTTCATCCGAGTGTGTTACAATGAAAGTGGGATTTTAAACAAGTTTCATTGCTTAAATCTAAAATAATTCCTTCACTGTGTTGTGATCCCTGAGATGATCTTAAAAGGT
Organism: Caranx ignobilis; assembly: GCA_021432705.1. Taxonomy (NCBI): domain Eukaryota; kingdom Metazoa; phylum Chordata; class Actinopteri; order Carangiformes; family Carangidae; genus Caranx; species Caranx ignobilis. The sequence continues at coordinate 22,963,114 of MU269981.1, forward strand.
TTTGTAGACTTTTTACTGTAGCAAATTAAACGTCGTGGGGAAACATTTGGAAAACAATAACTTTTTCTGAATGAAAAACCTTTTAATTACACCAGTATGTTGTGTGTTCGGGGTCTTGATGAAGCGATTGGCTTGCCTTCATGGGTCATTACATTTACAACTGGTGCTGGTAGCTCAGTTCAGGCTCGGAAATAAACCTTTTACCTCCAGAGATAAGAGTCAATCATGTCTTTACTACATGAGACAGTGAAAACAAATGGCTATCATATAATATTCCGAAAGAAGAAACACTTAGTCTGAGCTCTTAATGGGTCTTTGTCTTGCAAAACCTTTCATCTGACATTGACAAACGAGGCACAGACCTACCTGGAATAACAGCTTATGCATTTCTTCAATGATAATGGCCGGGCTGAATGAGGTCATGTTTTTTTTTTTTTTTTCCACTATTATTTTCCTGTAGCATTTAGTTTTTCCACAGGCATGCAGAGCAATTAAGAGGCAACCACAGATTTTGGTGCTAATGTTTCATCTGACCGCAGCTGAAATCCACAGTATTCAAATTGAATTTCAACATGAGTTGGTCAAAAGATTTTACCGTCATAAATCTGCAGCTGTGTGTAGTCAGTGCATTTAAATATTCAAACCATGATGGATGCCTGAAGAGGAGGTGTCATATTTCATCCGACAGCTGACATTTGTGTTGCTTTTCAAAATAAAATTCATGAATAACAATTATATATTTGCTGTTATGATATATAGTTTATCATTTCAAGTAATCTGCAACTCCGTGAGTTGTGCATTTGCATATTTTAGGGGGCGTAACATTTGTTGTTATTGACGCCCTGCACAAGACAGAAAGAGAGACAGAGTAACTCACATGGACATCATGTCTTAGAAACAGATGTGCGGTGAAAGTGACACGTCTTCTCTGTGAGTGTATTAACCTCTGCCTCTGCTCCTCTGCCATGTGAACCTGCAGTATCCTCTTCCCCTGCATGGATCACTGACAGCCGAGAAGCTAAGTATTGTGTAATTGCAGGAGCTGCGGCAGCATGCCGTGCAATAATACGCTAAGTGACTATTAATCATTTTGGTGACAAATAACAAAATAAAGGCCCGACGTGGGAAGAGACTTGGATTTGATTGATGTTCTGCAGAAAAGGTTCTCTGTTGTCTAATTGCTGATGAGGCACTTTTAAAGTGTGTACGTGCATGTGTGGATTGTCTTGCCTCCAATTTGCAGATCTACTATTTGAAAAATGTGACGTGAGCTTTGACAGAGTAATTGCCTTAATACAATTTAGGCTCATTTCTAAAATTTAACGAATGAAAGCTTTATTGTTTCATGTGGAACATGTGCTCCTTCACTCTCTCCTTTAGAAACTGTCTGCAGCGTCTTCTCCTGACACGTTAAACTGTTATTTTGACAGCGATGAGGCGTTCGGAGGTTTACAGAAGCTCTGTTGACTCTTCATGTCAGTGAGCTGAATCAGCTGCAGAACATTTCCAATGAACTGATCATTTGTTTCTCTTAACCTCTGATAAGAAGGTGAGATTGCCTTAGATTTATGAGCGCTTTCACGCAATTAGAGGATTGTGTGGGATCAGAATCATCTCAGCCACATGGAAGATAAGCCAGGTGAGACCCTGTCTGATGATAAGGGAAGCAACATCATGTGAATGAGCAGGTTCTGCACTTGTTTCTCGGGTTCATATTATCTCATAATATCACATTACAGCATATATGACACAGTATGAGCTTCACTGCACATCTAGTGGTGCATTTTTCTTCCCGTAGGTTTCCGTGGAGCGGGTTTGAAGCTCAGAGTGGGCTGCTGCACCGTTGACTTGACTGCTCTGTGCCTCAACAGTGAGGAAAACCTGTACATCACACAGTTCATTAGTCACATGAGTCATGGTGTAATTACACTTGTAAACGTGTGGTTATGTTGCATTCACGTGCAAATTATGACACAGTGAGCTGTTATTGGCTGGTGTTATCAATCAATGCTAACAACATCAATGGCTAAAAAAGAGTGTTGCTTTTACAACTTGTTACCAACTGGAACGTGCTCAACTCGAAGTGACGTCATTCCCGGTCTGAACGCTAACGCAACATAACATTACCTAAATCCCAATTAATCCAAAAGTAGGATAAAGAAATGGGGCGTGTGTTGAGCCAAATCTTCGGTGAACGCCACCGGTCGGTCGGAGCTACATGGTCATAAATAAATTTTAACCTTGATAAAAGTTGAACGAAACGAAAAATGTGGTACTTGTTTTTGAATCCAGCCTCAAGTGGCCATTTGAGGAACTGCAGGTTTTTGGTCCATTTTCCAGCCCTGGAGTTGCCGCTTGGTTTCCAGCCTCGCATCCCTCACCTCAAATCCAAAAAACTGCAAACTCTTAAACGTTTGCTCTGCTCATTCTTTACCTGAAGACAGACAAGACAAGAGGAAATCACTGATAATCTCTACAACTACTACAAATCAGGCCACATCCTGGGATGATGTTATTCCTGTGAGATGGGGGCTTAACTGATGCTGAGACGGATCATCTGTGCTCCACAAACCTCCCCCTGGTTAAATAAAGCTTGAGGAGGAATTGGCTTGAAGTGGACACAATTGCTTTTGTTGCGCTGCACACACACGTCTATCATCCAGCACTCTCTCCTCCTCCTCCTCCTCCATCCTGTACGTTCTCCATCACTGGGTGATTAGGCCTCAGGAATGATGGATGGGAGCGGAGAGGAACTCCTTCTGTGGTTCTTCTCAGGCCGGCATGTCACGGACAAGCTCCCCGGCGGCCATCAATCTGGTGTGGCGGCCTCTCAAAAACCTGCATCCAATAACGCGACAGCACTTCAGACTAAAAAAGAGAAATAAGAAGCATGAGAGGGAGAGCGAGTGAAGAGAGGGGGATCTGAGGGAGAAGAGGAAAACAAGCTGTTCACGCTGACATCAAATGTACCTCAGAGGGTCGTCAAGAGGAAGCGCTGAGCGAGTGGCGTCCCGGCATGAGCGCCTACAGACGGGGGACGTGAGCATCTGCGAGGATGGAGGATGAGCTAATGCACGGGGGAGGAAGGGAGAATCACCTCTTCCTCCCTGTGATTCGACTTGATTTATGTGACAACTTCAAAAACAGCATTAGGCGCAAATAAAATCACAGAGGATCATTTTGGTAGTAAATCGACCGCTGATTACTGAGATCCACGTGATGTCAGCGTGGCCAGGAAGCGTCTCTGTGATGATGTGGGGATGTATGGAGAGATGAAGATGGAGTAAATTCATTATCAGAAACACACAAGTGCATCAGCATTTACCAGTGGCACCAATGAGCATGTTGAATGAAGAGGCGTTCAGGTGACTTAGAGACGGTGTAGCTGCCTTTTACTTCTCATTTGTACCTCAGCTTCATCACTTAGCATGAAAGTGTGTTAATGTTTTTACCAACCAAGCACCAGCTATCTTCATTTAGGAGCTCATCATCACTCATTCACTCATTCATTCATTTATTTTTTTGTAACCTGTTACTGATGATACAGTGCATTTTAGATCTGTTATGCAACGAATGGAAAGTTGTGCAGAAACCCCAATCGCTGTTTTGCATCTTTTTTATTTTTCATTTCTGGCATTTCATGGTGTTTGTCCTAAGGCCGTTCCTCCCTCGCTGCACTGAACCACCCTTAAACAACTTTAAATCAACATTTGAGTTTCCATTTTTCTGACTTTTCCTCCCCGTTCAATGAGCCATTGAGAAACAAACGGACGCCCACTTGTTTGTCTACAGAGAGCACATCAGTAGACTCTTTAAAGTTGCTTGAGTTTTCTAATCAATCATGGTGAACATGAAGTCTGCATTCATTGTGTCAGTGTTACATTATCATTGCGTGGTAATCAAGTTTAAGAGCAGATTGATTTGATTTGAAACATCTGCACTGCATCACCTCGCACTGATAATGTAACTTTGACAAAAATCGAGGCTGACTTGATGCTCACTGTGATGGATCGTACGACTCCTCCGAGCTTTAATGGCCTCTTAAAAGACTTTCATGCCAAACAGGAGTGAATGGAAACCAATAGATTGATTGGAACAAGTGCAAAAATACATTCAGCTTCTTACTGGTAGGGATGCCACTGTTGCCGTGTCGTGTGAGCATCTTTTTATGATTCGTTTTTATATGTTTAGTTGTTTAAAGGCTCGGAAAATATTTTGATCTGGTTTAAGAGATGAAAATAGTTCACATGGACATGTTTTGTCTTTTCCAACCGGAGTCATGTTTGTGTATTTACCACACTGTCGCTCCTCCTGGGAACTATACACTGCCTTTAATAAAGTAACATGAAAACATAGACTCTCAACATAATCCATCAAACAAATATGTTCCCTACAAAATATATCTGCTGCTGCAGTGTAGCTGTATATAATACTGAGAAATAAAGATTTATCTTGTTTCTCAAAAATCAGAGTTGTAGCAGGTGTATTGATTGATTGACTGATTGATTCTCCGTCAAAGGTTTTTTTCTCAAACTTAATTCCATGACAACAAAAAGCAACAGAGGAGAGACCAGCGTCAGTTTGACTGGCAGCGATGTCATTAATGTCCTCGTGGCAACCATCATGGACGTGCCTGTCACATCCTCTCAGCCCGAAGACACCGTATTTAATTTAACTGTCATCTTTAGGTCAAAGTAATACCGCTCCAAATGGCAGGACACTGACTAAGATCACCTCTGACAGCAATTACAAATGAATCCAGCTCCACATCAGTTACACCGCTCGTGTCTCCTGCATCAGATTGATCGGCTTTTATCAATCAAACTGACATTTGTTTTTAAAAAAAAAAAGAAAGAAAGAAAGAAAGAAATGAATGTGATGAATGGTGAGACAGCGAGGCAATAATTCACAAAGATATTTTGTTTTTTGTTCTGGAAACTCTGAGTAGAAGAAGAAGATGATAGGTAGCCGTAGCAACAATAGCATCAGTGGTTAAAAAGTCTGTGGAGCAACCTGTGCTTTTCATATCAGACACCCAGCGTTGACTAATAGAGAATTAACTGAGTCGATTGATTTAACACGTCTCCAGTGATGGCCGATCATCGAGCCGGGCGGCGGTGACAATAGCTAATACCCAGAGTGTTGGTGGAGTTGGACGGGGCTTCAGTAATTGATGGTCGGATGTGTTTTCCCACCGATAATGTGTCTTTGCTGTCATGGGGTTGCTGCTTTCCTTCCTCTCTCTCCGTCAGAGCCCTTACTGTCAAAACAGCACATGTGTCTCCCCAATGAAGATGGATGACTCTCTGTCGGGTGGATACTGAGGGATGCAGAGGAGGAGAGGGAGAGGAGTGGAGTGGTGAGGGAGAGAGGGAGGGAGGGAGACAGAGAACAACCAGAGGTGGAGAAAGGGATGTAGCAACAAAAAGAGGAAAAGATCTGGACAGAAACATGAGGAGAGAGGAAAGACTGATGGGAGAACGAGGTAGACAGACACAAGGAGAGAGAGACAGCCGATAAAAAAGATGGAGGAGGTTGGGGCACATATTGAGGCGTTTCCTATGTGAGACTGAGCCTTTAATATGTTGTGTTTCCTGTGTGGGCGCGTTGGCCTCGGCCCAAAACCAAAGAATGGGAACTCTTATTTTGATAGTCTCCCTATACACAGGGCACCAAACCACATCAACTGTCAGCAGCTTTTTTACCTTAATGATAATGTATCTATTCCTACATCCCATAATTAATCAACTTTATTTCAACCATAGTGTATTTTACGTATATTACCACATATACAGTCGGATATACTATGACTGTGGTTTATTATAGGAGCAATATGTCACATATGGTGAAGTATCACAGAGGTATATGTTGTTTTTTTGGACATTTCACATATGAAACCTCAACTTTTACATGTGGAAATATCAGTTTTACTTTTATAGCAGTGGAAACAAAAGTATTTTGTGACAATAGAAAACTTAATTTTCATATCCTCATTTTGTTATTATTGTTTTTTTTCCAACACAGGGAAGAGCTACTACGAAATTATTATGACTAACATGTCAAAATGTAGTTGTTGGAAAGGTTTTCAATTATTGAAACTTATTAATAAACTACGACAGATAATTTAACATCACAAAATGCAACGTTAGCTGTCGTCAGTGTAGTTTCATGCATGATGCTGTAGATCAAACAAACGGACACACAACAGGAAACTCCCTGAGTCTTTGTGTGAATTTCAAACTGCAGCACAAACACAAACATATATATATATATATATATATGCACAGACACACACCCTGACATAAAGCTGCTTCCTTTTCTACACCATCCATTAGCGTTGAACTCTGAACCGTTCAGTTGTGATCATGTGATTGTGCGACACAGAGGTCACGCCGACTTGTCAAAACACCAGCGCTGATGTGTGACGACGCGGTAACCTGCGTGTCAATCTGTTTGAGGTGATGCCTCTGACTCTTCCTCACTCCTTCCATGACTTGGTCTGTGTTTATCAGAGTGAGACCCACGGTAGAAGTGACTGAGTGCCAGTGCACTCCTCTCCCCATAACATCAGCCAGGGTGTTGGCCTCTGTGGTAATGGCAAACACGGTAATGCATAATGCAACGAGCAAACATTTTGGAAGAGACTGAAACATTTATAATGCAGAATTTTGTCGTGTGATTTATGAGACCGTCAGCCAGTATTGTGTGTTTGTTGTTTTCTGTGTTTGCACATTTTTAAGCAGCGTTTGACAGTGTAGAAAAAAACATGACTGATTCTGTAAGGAACTATAATCAATGATGAGTTATTGATATATTATCACAGAGAAAGAGCTTTGAGCACGACTGTTTGTTTCATAGTTTACCACATTAATGCAAATTCCCTTTAAAGCCCATTTTCTGACACACAATTAAGGCAACTTCTGTTATTTTGACCTTTGACCCCGACCCAGCTGCAGTTGCAAGCCAAACTGTCTCTGCTTATAGTCGCCCTAAATCGTGATGTTTTCCTGAACCTAACCAAGTAGTCCCCCTGCCCTAAACCTAGCTAAGCTATGACTGTGATTATAGTTACCTTGGCAACAGTTGATATGTTTACGTTGTTAACCATGACAATGAGGCAGAGATGCTCCTGTTGGAGACTGGTTGGATTGGATTGTATGGAAACACACTTGATCAACTTCTGTAAGGTGGAGGTTGGACAGTAGTGATTAGTTTGTGGAAGATGTTTATCACCATGGAAACACACACGGAGTTCACCGACACCAAGTGAAACAACAAATGCTTCACAGCTTTGTTTCAGTGTGGTAGAAACAGTGCACTGTGACCTGTGTTGACTCCTATTGGTGACCAGTAGGAACTGCATCCATCCATCCGTCCGTCCATCCATCCATCCATCCATCCATCCATCCATCCTGCAAGCAGGCCTCTGAATCTGAACATCCACTGAAGAGGTAGCTATTACATCATAGTGGGAGAGATGCTTTCACATTTTATGTTGTTTGGTCCGAGAAGCTTTTAAAACTTCAGATGCTGAAATGCAGCCCCATCCTCCAGCATAAAGCCTGCTGGAATCACAGCTTTTGTTCCATAACAGAGTAAAGTCCTTCAGACGTGTAATGGACATCAACAAGTATTCACTGTGTTCATGATCGATAACCATATCAATCCCCTGAAGATACGACGATGATAGTTTGTCATTAGAAACCTGACCACGTCACTTCAGATCAAAACACGCAGAAGTCGACCACCAGAGATCTGTCGTCTACCTGCAGCGTGTGTTGTTTACCTTGTCAGCCCGGTGAAGGACAACAGGATTTGCTTTGTGTACCAGCCGCTGCGATCCAGGTAGCGTATTAGTTTGCGGAGATTGGAAGCAGGGAATATTCCCTGACACTAATGAATATCAGTTTTATTAGGATATGATTGCGGCCATCAAAAAGGTTATTGCTTTCATAACATTGTATATTAAAAACAATTTAATCTCATCCTTGTAAACAGTAATTCAATCTCTTTCAAGCTGCATCGCGTGTGATTGATGCAAAAAGCAGAAGTATATCATCCATACCACGTCACCAGGAGACAACTGTCTTATTTCAAGACACTGGAACCTGCTGCTGGAGGATTATATCTGACAGATCAAACATCATCGGAAAGACGAATGTTTTCTCTCCACTTTGCCCACGAGAGAAGTACAGGACGATGATTTTTAAGGATGGCAACACGATACGAAATGATAAATGATGAATAACATGTTCTTCTGTAGGGGGCCAGAGTACGTCATGTGAGGTCACATACCATCAACATGTGATATGATGGAGCATGATGATCCCTGAGATGAGAAGAAAACGGATGTTGACCTCAGTTGTTCTCATTTCGGTGGCCGCCATTGATAATGGCTGCTCCTGCCACTGCGGCCGTGACGGGAGGTTTTTATTTTTTATTTCTTTTTTTTAAAATTTTTTTTATTGTGGCGACTGTGTCCCAATTTGACCAGAAACAAGAAAGGAGAAAAGAGACAGAGAGGCAGAAAGAAAGAAAGAAAGAAAGAAAGAAAGAGAGAGAGGAGTGAGAGAGGGATAAAGAGAGAGACAGAGAGGGAGAGAAGCTTTTAAAAGGATTTTGTCGGTTATTGACTGGTTGCACTCTTCAGCTAATAGCCATTTAAAGATTATGGGCCTGCTGGTGGAAATCAAGGCCTCCATTGTTTGCCTTATTGCATTCTGGCAGATGGGGGCTGACACAACAACACGCAGCATCCCTCCGGGCACGCTAGGCGAGCACCGACCCTCCATCAGCAGATCTCCTATTGAACTGGCCCTAATAACTGGCCATGAATTATTAATACACGTACCATATTGAAGACAGAGAGAGAGGAGGAGGAGGAAAAAAAACAAGGGGAGGATTGTGGGCTGGTTGCAGCGAGTGTGATTGGCGTACAGGTGCCAGTCGAAAGGAAAAAAGGTCCGTTCGAAAGAGTCCCAGGGCGGCCATTTCTCGGAACAGGGAGGACATTCCGATAACTGGCATGGGAAGATAAAATATATATTCATTAGATGTCAGATTGCTGATGAAATGGGTCCGATCCATTAGTGGGTAGCGGAGCGGCCGGTTAATGTTTCCCGGTTGTTCTTGGGTTGGGTGGCTTTTAGTGTTGCTCTGGGGTTGCTGCTGGAAACAGGGTCACTCGATCTGGAGGAAGAAGAAAAGAAAAAAAAAAAAAGTTTGCTGAAGTAAGAAAGAGCAGGTGTTGGTCAAAAAACTATATGTATGTATGTAAGAGGAAACACTTTTGGAAATCGGAGTCAAATGCACCTGTTGGCTGAAACCCGATCAGGCTGGTGTGGTTCAAGTGGAGCGAACCTGATCGCTGATTTGCAGTTCTTCCGTCTTCAGGTGATTTATTTGCAGGGGTTGATCGCTAATGTTGGCTAGACGCACTTGACTTTACTTAAGCTGCCCCATAAACTGTTGGACAGATTTATTTGGTGTGTTTTGACCCTGAAAAGGAAAGTTTGGCTCAGTTGTGATGAAACGCCTATGAGTTTGTCTGCCTAGTTATTTATGGCGAACTTCATCTGTACGCCGAGTAAAGTTTTATCAAACCTTATCACAACAACTGACTGATTTAAGACACTGTCACTTGATCGGAAAGGATGTTTGGCAATCAAATCATCATTGGATCAATATTCCCACCACACATTTCTTGGAAAGTGTCACAGGGTTCTTCAAACAAGTTCGTGATATGAAGGGATGATGGCGTAGTCAGGAAGTTAACGTTCGTAGTGCTTTATTTTAATCACCAAAGTGATGTGGACAGGCAAAAAAAAAACACCAGGCAAAACCACAGCTGAGGAGCTCGACCCTAGCTCCCTGCAGCCACACACTCCACCAGACAAAGGAAAAGGGAGCCAACAGAGGAACACAAACCAGCCTCTTTTAAACTGTCAAACTCCTCCCACTGATCAATCAACCAATAAAGAAAAAAATAAAATCAAACCGATGCTTTGTGCTTGTATAAACAATATGATATTACAAGGATAATTTTTGTACAGTGTACCCACTGAAACATTGACCCCACAACGGCCGCATTTCCACAAGAATTAATTAAACAAACAATCATCCACACAATACCGGTCATATGACCAAAACCCGCCAAAACCCTCATATAATGTCCAGAAATCCTTTGTCCCGGTTTGACTGGTAACGATGTGGTGCGTCGTACGCAAGTGAAGGTAGGTGTATGTATGTATGCATGGGGATTACCACAGGGACCAAGTGTGCACCCAAGGTCTCGCTGCAGAACTATGGAGGTAGGAAAAAGTTGCGTGTTAGCATGATTATTTACCGGGATAACATAAGCAGGGGAAAGTGTGGCGTGTGTGTGTGTGTGTGTGTGAGAGTGTTCGGGTGTGTGCGTCCCAGCGCGATGCACTGTCTCCCGTGCGCCATGCTAGGCACGGGATGTGACGGCGCCCCGTCACATCATCCCTCTCCTCCCGGAGGCGGGAAATGTGCCAGCCTGGACAGGTAATCAGCAACCACATTGGTCCGGCCTGACCGATGCCGGATCGTGAATCGGAAGGTTTGGAGGGATAGGTACCACCGGTCAGGCGACTATTGTGATCTTTCATGGAGTTAATCCAGGTGAGTGCTCGATGATCAGTCTCCAAATCGAACTCTCGTCCCAATAAATAATACCGTAGGCTCTCCAGCGCCCACTTAATGGCTAAACCTTCTTTCTCCACAGTTGAATATCGGGTTTCGCGAGGTTGCAGTTTCCGGCTCAGGTACAGGATGGGACGTTCCTCTCCAGGGTCCCCTTGTGCCAACACTGCCCCAAGGCCGACTGCTGATGCATCCACCTGAACCAAAAATCTTTGGCTGAAGTCTGGAGATCTGAGGACAGGAGAGGCACACAGCTGGGCTTTCAGCTTGTTGAAAGCTTCCTCACACTCATCAGTCCAGGTGACCGGATTTCGCTGGTCCTTGCAGGTCAGGGCAGTGAGAGGAGCTGCAATAGTGGCAAACTGGGGAACAAACCGCCGATACCAGCCGACCAACCCCAGGAAGGACCGGACCTCCTTCTTGGTTCTGGGCCGAGGGCAGTTCTGGATGGCTTCCACCTTATCCACTTGTGGACGGACCTCTCCTCGTCCCAGTTGGTATCCCAGGTACCTTGTTTCCTGCCGTGCCCACTCACACTTACCAGGGTTCAGGGTCAGCCCAGCCTGCTGGATCTTCCCAAGGACCAGGGACAGATGCTGGAGATGCTCCTCCCAGGTGTTGCTGAAGATCACCACATCGTCCAGATAAGCTGCGCTGCAGCTTTCACAGCCTTGGAGGACTCGATCCATCAGCCTCTGAAAGGTGGCTGGGGCTCCATGAAGGCCAAAGGGCATCACTGTAAACTGGAACAGCCCAGCAGGTGTCCGGAACGCGGTGTACGGGCGAGACGACCTTTCTAGTGGCACCTGCCAGTATCCCTTACACAGGTCCAGAGTGCTGATGTACTTGGCATTCCCAATCTTCTCCAGCAGGTCGTCAATTCTTGGCATGGGATAGGCGTCAAACTCTGAGATGGAATTGAGCTTTCTGAAATCAATGCATATCCGCAAGGAGTTGTCCTTTTTGAAGACAATAACCACTGGACTGCACCATTCTGAGCTGGAGGGCTCGATGACCCCCAGCCTCAACATCTCCTCTACCTCCTGCTGCAGCTTTCCCACCAGCTGTTGAGGGACCCGATATGGCCGCTGGCGGATGGGCTGTCCATCTTTGAGTCGGATGACATGTTCAACGAGGTTGGTTCTCCCTGGAGCCGCCCCAAATAAGGAAGGAGTCTCCTGGAAGACAGTCATTACCTGTCTGGCCTGCTCTGGTGGCAGATGGACCAGCACCGGCGCAGCAGCTTTTCTCAGCTCCTCCAGTCCAGCCTCCATTTCTTCCTCCAGGGTCACTTGCCGCACCAACAGAACCTTGGATGTACAGCCCTCTGGACCTTCAGCTGCACGCTCCTTCCACGCCTTCAGCAGGTTCACATGGTAAGTTTGTTTCGGTTTTTTCTTTTCAGGATGATGAACCTCATATGTAACAGGCCCCATCTTGCGAAGAACCAAGTATGGGCCTTGCCATTTTGCTAGGAGTTTGTTGGTGGAAGAAGGGAGTAACAATAATACTTTTTGGCCAGGGAGAAACTCACGATGGCGTGCCTGCTGATCATACCATGTTTTCTGTCTCCTCTGAGCCTCCCGCAGGTTGACCTTTGCTTCCTCCTGATATGCCTCCAGTCGGTCCCTCATCTCCAGCACATACTGCACCACGCTCCGGTCGCTCTGGGAGGTGGAAGGCGCCTCCCAGTCCTTCCTCAGCAGGTCCAAGGGACCCTGGACGTCCCACCCATAGAGCAACTCGAAGGGGGAAAAACCTGTGGAGGCCTGTGGGACTTCCCGGTAGGCGAAGAGCAGAAATGGTAACCAGCGGTCCCAGTCCTTACCTGTGTCATCCACAAACTTTTGCAGCATCCTCTTTAGCGTCTGGTTGAATCTCTCCACCAGGCCATCAGTCTGTGGATGGTAGGGCGTGGTCTTGATTGCCGAGATTCCCAGTTGTTTGTGGAAGAGCTGCATCAACCTGGCAGTGAAATTAGTTCCCTGATCCGTCAGGATTTCATCCGGTATTCCAACACGGGAAAACAACTGCACCAGGGCACGCAGAACAGCAGGAGCCGTAATGGTCCGAAGGGGAAAAGCCTCGGGGAAACGGGTGGCGTAGTCGCACACCACCAGAATATACTGGTAGCCTCCACTGCTTTTCACCAGCGGCCCCACAATGTCCATGGCAATCCTGCGGAAAGGGGTGGCGACAACAGGAAGGGGCTGCAGCAAAGCTCGATCCGACCTTTTAGCAGTGCAGGTTTTCTGACAGGTTGGACATGTGCTACAATATTTTTGTATGTCTGTGTACATGGAGGGCCAATAAAAACGTGCACTAACTCGAATATATGTTTTGTGACGACCCAGGTGCCCGGCCCAAGGGAATGTATGTGCTAGGTGCATCACGAGAGACCTACAACCTGCCGGTACCACAAGACGTTTGTGTTCCTCATTAACAGCATATAATACACCGTTATCAACAACAAATCTTTCTTTTCCCAAACATTTCCCTTCTGGCCCCTCTAACACCTTAGCAAACAGTGGTTTCAACGTTTCATCCCCCCTTTGTAACACAGAAATATTTTCAGGAACTTCCCACATGTTGTCACACAATGCATTTCCCTTTTCAGGTGCTGGCAGCTTGAGCTGTTTCTCAAAACGCCGCTGGCGTTTGGATTTTCTTGGCCCCTTTGTGCCACCCTCACACAGACTACTGTCAAGGTCTGGGAGTGGTTGGACACCGGCTCGTGCCTGCGCTCTGGTAATCACTGGGCAAGCAACATCCACAGCCACACTGACATTCTCATTTTCCCCCGAGTCAATTCCCTCAGTCTGCTCTGCTTCGAGCATCAAATCCAAGAGGATGGGCAAGTCCCAACCGAGCACTGCATCCACTGGTAGGTTCTCCACCACCCCCACAGTTAGCAAGTAAGGCTGTTCATTGATAACAACAGTTAAATCAGCTTTTGGGTAGCATTGTTCATCCCCATGCACACACAATATGCTCTCTTGTCGTTTATAATCCACAGCTCCCACTGGTGCCAGATTACGCCTGACCAGAGACAGGAAGCTACCACTGTCCAACAGGGCAGTAACCTGCTGTCCATTAATTGTCACAGTTTTGTAGCGTGGCAACTTGGCACCCCCAGTGGAGCTGACTTCTCGTCGGGGAGCATAGCAGGCGCCACTGACCTTAGCTTTGCGTATGGGACACACAGAAGCTTTATGGCCTGGCTGCTGACAGTAAAAGCAAACAATGTCCTTACCCACTGCTCGCTGGTTTGGGCCCATGCTGCTACCTGGGAGCTCGTGGCTACTCTCCCTCCTCGCCGATCTGGGGTGCGGTACTGATGGTGCCGATCTATGGGTCATACTGGAAGAACGTGCAGCAGCCGGCGGTCCCCCTCTCCGGGCATTGATGTACTGCAGAGCCAGCTTGGCGGCTGCCAGTCCTCCCGTTGGCTCATGCTCCTTCACCCAGGTCCTCACCTCAAGCGGAAGCACCCGGAGAAGCTGCTCCAAGATGATGACCTCCCCGATGTCCTCCTTGGAATGCTGCTCTGGCCGGATCCAGCGTCGGTAGAGGCCCCGGAGTCTGTGGTAGGTCTCAGTAGGATTCTCACCCAGTGGCACGGTGGTGGATCTGAACTGCTGCCGATAAGTTTCCGGGGAGATGTCAAATTTTGTAAGCAGCGCAGCTTTCAGATCCATATAGCAGTGGGCTCTCTCCTCATCCATTGCTGAGTAGGCCTCCAGCGCCTTCCCAGATAGCAGTGGAACGAGACGACATGCCCACTCTGACTCAGGCCACCTCCATGTTTTGGCAATGCGCTCAAAGCGCAACAAATAGTTCTCAATATCCTCATCTGCTTGATACAGCGGGATTTTCGGCTCACTTACAGGTCTCCATCCTGTGCTGGACTGGCCAAACCCGGCCCCTGAGGCTTGAAGTTGGGGAGAAGCTGTCTCCGACGGTGCGTCCCGGGCACACGCTGGGTTGGTGCTGGCGTTGGCAAATCGAACCTGGGACTAGTTGCAGTCACTGTGCTGGGTGTTGCCAGGGGACTTGGTGGACCCAGCCCACGCAGACCTGGAGCTAAGGTAACATTTGGCTGTACTGGTGACTGCCCCCGTTCCGTCCTTGGAAGAGAAGTTTTCAACTCCTGTATCTCTGCCAACAGGTTCTCCTCTCTCCTTTGCTGCGCTGCAAGGAACTCCCTCATAATGGTGAGCAGCTCACTCCCTGGCTCACCTGCAGCTGCCGCGCCTGCCATGGCTGCTGGAACGGGCGCGGTCCCTTCTTCAGGATCATCCTCCTCCGATGATGATACGACGGATTCCCAGGCTGGATCTGCCTCCACAACTGCCTTCACTGTTTGTACCTGCTGCTGCTGCGACCGCAGCCCAGTGCGTCTTGGAGGCCAATACGTTTTCTTCCGACTAGCCATCCCACTTCTGACACCATATGTCACGGGGTTCTTCAAACAAGTTCGTGATATGAAGGGATGATGGCGTAGTCAGGAAGTTAACTTTCTTAGCGCTTTATTTTAATCACCAAAGTGACAAGGGAAAAAAAAACACCAGGCAAACCTACAGCTGAGGAGCTCGACCCTGGCTCCCTTTTCCTTTGTCTGGTGGAGTGTGTGGCTGCAGGGAGCTAGGGTCGAGCTCCTCAGCTGTAGGTTTGCCTGGTGTTTTTTTTTCCCTTGTCACTTTGGTGATTAAAATAAAGCGCTAAGAAAGTTAACTTCCTGACTACGCCATCATCCCTTCATATCACGAACTTGTTTGAAGAACCCCGTGACAGAAAGATGAACTTGAAGGTAACAAAATGAGTCGTAGCCGTCAGGAGAAGTCAACTTAAAGGTTGAAAACAACAGCAGCACATTAAAACCTCTCGTCATCAAGAGATTTACTGTTGCAACTGTTTGATAATTTGATCGTTTCTTGCGACTGAAAGTCAAACAAGACAAACATTGTGTCAATAAACACGTGGTACAGTTGGTTGCGTGGCCTGAGGTGTGATGGGAACGCTCAGTGAAGAGGTGTCAGGAGGACACACGTCAAATCAACGGTACAATAATACACAGTATGTACTGCATGTGTGTATATACATATACATATACATATATACATATATGGGCTGTAAATTAAAAGCTTGTTTCATGCATTCGTCTTTAGATGTGCGTTTCTCGGCTTTGTGTTTGTCTTCAGAGAGACATCAAAGAGCAAAAGCATTTTTACTTCTCTGCGTCTGAACAATAAAGACTGTAATTGCTTTCATTTAGGCCACTGGCTCGGTTAGTCCCATACAACACGGTTAGCTTTCTGAATTTCTCCAATTGTGTTTTTCTTTTTTCTTTTTCTGTTTTTTTTTTTTTTTTTTTTCTTCTTCTTCTTCTCCCCAAGTGTGTCAGCTCCCAGTGAATTAAAAGCCTTTGGCAGGGCTGTTCTCACTTCCCGTTGATTCAAAATGAAGTCTACCCAGCGCCTGATGAATTGAATTTCCTGTGTCAAAAGCCTGCGATTTCAAAGAAAATAATGAACAACGCCCAAAGAATCCCCTTTCAGATTTCATTATGAGGGAGAGGTTCTAATTGCGAGGAAATTAAATTTCCATCGCTTTCTCTCTCTCTCTCTCTCTATGAGTTAGCTCCTTGGCTGCCGCCGATGATGTGGTGAGCTTTGTTACACTTTGTGTTGTTTTAAAAAGCCAAATCGTCTCATGTTCACCAGAAACCACAACAACCAATAACACAATCAGGAGACAAGATTAATGTGTCACTCTTTAGCTGGTGGTGACCCGGATGATGATGATGAAAGCTGCTGCAGGTTTGAGATGAGTCCTCCTTCATCCTCCCACCACCACCACCCCACCCCCAGTTTCATCAGATGCACAACATGAAGAGCATGAAGGGGAGCAGCGATGAGCACCTGAATGAGAGCTGATGTCCAGATGTTTGATGCAGTAGCAGCATCAAACATCTGGACAACCAACGACAACAAAGCGAACAGCAAACCAAACAAAGGTCACTCGTGTTATCAGTCAGCAGCAGAGCTGAGCTCAGTAAATGCTGCTGCAGTCCAAGTCCCTGAGTGAATGTCAACTAACTGCAGAGTGATGCAAGAAATTTCCTATGAGTAAGACTGACTGTTTCTTTCTGTGAACTAGCAACAAACGCGGAGGAGGAGGAGGAGGAGCGGAGGAAGCCACAGAGGAAGTTAAACACTGTTCAGTGTCAGTGTTAACCTGCAGGGATTTTTTATTTTTATTTATATGTCAGAACAATTCAGATGACGTCATGTCGGCCATCAGGAAAAAAAAACATCAGTGTTAGAACAGAAGTTATTGAAGCAGAAGCAAAACTTAACATAACGTTGACGTTGGTGTTTGTGACGCTGTCGACGGCTTTGGCGAATAAAAAACAAAGTTTTATTCTGAAGGTTGAAGCTAAAGCTGTCGATAGCAGATTTGAAGTTTGTATTGTTGTTTAATTAAGTTTCAGAACCCAGAGGAATATGAATATCTGTTCTTTAAAGATATAATTTGTGCTTTGTTGTGACAGGACAGTGCATGAGAGAACCAGAACGACGGGGAGCAAAGGGCCACGAGTCGGATTCGAACCCGGAGCCGCTGCGGTAAGGACCGTCCCTACGCTCCACCGGAGTTCCCCAGATTATTCATGGTCTTCACTTCCTGCTTGACGTCCTGCTCATCAAACGTGTTGTAAACAAGCAGCAACATCTGAGGTTTGGAAATGACACTGTTACCATGGAAACCTGCCAAAAACCGCTGTGCTCGTCCAACAGCTGAGTCAGACCTCACGGACTCATGGAGTGTTTCAGGCTTTAGAGCAGAAAAAAAAAAAACCACACAAAAACAGTTTTGTCCCTGCAGCGAGACTCTGTCAGTGTTAGTGACAGGTGTGTGTGTGTGTGTGTGTGTGTGTGTGTGTGTGGGGCCGGCAAACATCAAAGCCTCAGCTTCACACACTCCACCCTCCCCTTTGTCCATTTTTGGAGTGACTCACCTCGAGCTTCACAACTGCTCTTCAGAAACTTGCAGAGGTTCACATCCATCTGTGTTTGCTGTCTGTTATTATAAAGTGTGTGTGCGAAATAGAAAAGCAAACAAAACAGGGTTTTATTACACCTTCATCCTCTGTGTTGTCATGTGACTGACCGTGCCGCCGCCGTATGTCACTGGTGCAGACTCTTCCTCTAATACGTCATTTATCAGATCTAAAATGAGTAGAAGTTGTCGTCTTTTGACTTCAGTGTGGATTTAAAATGAGGCCAAGAAGAGTCAATAAGGTGATTGACTTGATTAGTTCCCCTGCCTGGTTCAACAGTAGTTTAAATGTTTGGTTTGTGTCCTATATATGAGACTATAGGAGGACTGAGCAACTGTTGAATACACGACAACACACACGCTGAACGACAACCAGCGCAAGATCATGCAAAGTTGTGTGTTTGACATTTAGAGAAGATGATAATCGTTGTGCAAATAAGTCGCCTGCACACAAAAGTGAAAGACCTGAAATGAGCTTAATTGTGTGCCACGACACAATTACATGGGTGAACATGGAGGGTGTGTGTGTGTGTGTGTGTGTGTGTGTGAGAGAGAGAGAGAAAGAGAGAGGGAAATCGCCTGCAGGCACAGAATGAATGGGATGTGGAAATGGGGAGGAGTGTGGAGGTGGGGGGGGGGGGGGCAAACACAGAGCAGGTCAAAATGAACACCATCTGGGTACATGAAAGAGAGGCGGGTGGGAGGGAGGGAGGGGTGGGTTAGGTTGGGTTGAGGATGAGGGGCGGCGGCGGCGGGGGGGGGGGGGCGGTGAAACAAAACAAAAGCACCAGTGCTGCCAGCATGTAGCCAGCGACGCCACAACACTGCCACCATCCATGTTATAACACCCCCCTCCCACCCCCCTTCTCCTCCTGTTCTCCCACCTCCCACACAATCAGGTGGAAGAGGAAGAGAAGGGGCTCGCCATCACTCATGCAACACCTCCCTCCCCCGTTCTTCTTCTCTTATCCCCCTGTGGGTTCAGATCATTGCCAAAGGAGCCACAGGCCACTTGCAGGCTGACAGTCAGCTCCTCTAATGGGCCTGGCTGTTTATTTTGTACCGCTTGGAAGTGGATTAGCTGGAGGTAATTATGGTTAATGATCTGCCCGCCTCACCCCGCTGATCTGTAGTCACCCGTTCGCTTGGCTAGTTGCAGCGTGCAGCCGCCGGCACCATTAATATGGGATAATGTTACCTATTAGAGCAACAAAAGGGAAAGGGGAGATGGAGATTTGTCAGACGGATCAGAGTGTGAAGGGGTTTTTTTCATGGAGGAGAGGAGCGGCGACGTGGATCCAAAAAACGCCGCTGCTCTGTGAGGTTCAAGGAGCTTTTCAAACTACAATCTGATTACATCCTCTGACATGTTGTTGTGTAGCGAGCAGAGGCTGTTACCTTATTCCACCGTGGGTTCAGTCTGTAAACCAGAGCTGGGTTTGTCAGAGCTGTGATCATTCAAAAGACAAAACATTGGCTGTTTCTGACTTTTAGTGGCCTCGTTTTATTCTCCTGAGACACTCACGTCTGTGCTTCCATTCACAGATCCTTAAAAGTGAAACTAACTCAAACACAGGAAGTCTTCTTTACTTGACTTTATACTCGTGCCGACATGATGCAGCTATCTGGAGCTGTCAGAGACCAGATCACAGCGACTCAACACAAACATAAAAACAAAAAAAGTCTTTCACAGACTCCACTGCAAACAGAAAACTGATATAAACGTCACCTTTATTCACCTGGAGCTGATGAGATTATAATTCACTTTTAATCTGACTCCTGTTTCAGTGAAGATGACACTGAGCGATGAGACAAAAACACAACAATCTTTCAGCGTTTTCAGCTTTAAGATTAATTTAGTCGAAGAATCTGAAATCTGAAGTTGGAAAAAAAATCCAGAAGCACAGCGACTTCATCGGTTCAGATGTTTAATAGTTTATGAAGTTTAAGTAACTCAGTGGCTAAATGTTTCATCTGACACCTGAATATGACGTTACAGATGTGCATTTCATTATTCTGATCTTCATGTAAAGAAAGAAAGAAAGAAAAAAGAAGAAAAGCTTTTTCCAGCTGCCGTGGTGGAGATCACCGATTGATCACACACATGAAAAGACATCACACTGTTTCCTGAGATGTAACGATCTCCAGAAAATGAGCTGAAAATCCAGCTCACCCTGATCCGCTCAGGCCTCCGTCAGGTGACAGGAAGACGCTGAGCTGCTCCATGTTCAACTCAGATTTCACACTTAAAATGGCGGCGGGTCGACGTCCTCTGCTTTTTATGTTGGCACGTTCGCACTCTTGGCATCGGTTTGTTATGTTTGGCATCAGGCTCCGTGTTTCCTCTGTTATTTATGGTATTTTATAAAACATGCAGTTGGTGCAGAAATGAACTGAAGGTTGATCTTTTCTTTTAAATGCATTGTTTTTAAAAATCCTAAAAGAATATTTTAAATGTTTTATTTTTTATTAATCATTCAAAAAAACAACAGTTTTTTTTGTTGTTATGATAATAATAATGGTGTAAATGCAGGTTTTTTCAGCCCTGGTTTTAAAACTCGTTTGCTGTTCAGTGTTGCATTTAAGAGTAAAAATGAAATCAGGAAATGATCCTCACTTGTGGTTGTGCAGCGTAATTCATGGTTATCCTAAACACTTTTATCTCATTCTGCAGCATTTATGTGTTATGGGAATGTGAGACTCCTTCAAAATGAGACACACACACACACACACACATACAGTACAGACCGTCAGTCAAGTAAGAGTGACATCAAGAAAATGACGTCTTGTGCAGCTGCTGTTTTTTTTTTTTCCTCTCCTCCTCCACATTCATCCATCTTGAAAATGCACCAGTAATAGCAACAAAGTGGTTTTTCTCCCCAAAATGAAGTTTTACTTAATCAAATCAGGGGTCAGAGAAACATATCTTCGTGTGAAAAGGACAGGACACATCAGGGTTAAACCGATTACGTGCTGTTAAACAGGCATTTCAGCGTCTCCATCTCAGACACATTTTCCTGCCTTTTCCAGTAATTTTTGAAAGCCTTCAAGCTGTAATAAAATATCACTTTTTGTGCATTTGTGCATTAAACACTCTTGGTCTCATTGCATTTTTCTGATGATAATCACATTTGGCCCCCCCCCCCTCCGTTCTCTCCCCGCTGAACCCTCCCCCTGGTCTATTCCCATCTCCCCTTTTAAAGCACTTTGCTCCTGTTTCAGTGAAGATGACACTGACTGTGGGTGAGGGAGGGGAGGGGAGGGGACGGGGAGGTGATGGTGGTGATGGTGGTTAGGGTGAGGGGCGGGGGGGGGGGGGGGGGTGAGGAAGAGGAGGCTTTAGCTGTGGGCCCCACAGTCTGCAGGTTACGTGGCGTCACGTCTCGTTTTGACTTATCTGGAGAACAGCCCCCCCCCCCCCCCCCCCCGACCTCCACCTCCACCCTCTCAGGGACCCTCATAAAGTGCTCTCATGCTTCATAATGCAGATCATTACCCAGAATGCTGCGGAAGACCCCAAGTCCCCACTTAGATGCGGAGCCTCCCAGAGCCCCCGCCGTGTTATGTATCCCTGCAGATCCCCTGCAGACGCTCTGATTGTCCATTCCTGCCCGCCGTCGCCTTGCCAGCAGCAGGGTTTATTGACACTAAGTTGCCCCCACAAGGCGGTGTTAATACACACGACAAAGACGTTTCTTTTCCTCTGTGTCAACCTGAAGGTGCTTACAAGCCGGAGGTTATTGAAACACGGAGCCATAAAGCTAACAGAGATATGACTTAAGATGTGATTGCACCAGGTGACCGATGCATGAGCGCAATCAAGTCACAGGCAATGATTTCAAAACGAGAACAAGGGGCTGAGGAGCGAAGGAGGGAGGCGAAGGCCTTATGAGGCTCCCGACTGCTGCAGACGGTAGGGGTGAGCTGATTGAAGCGTTGGCGCTCGGAGCAGCAGCAGCAGCAGCAGCAGCAGCAGCAGCAGCAGGACAGACTCGTTTTTGACTTTTCTCACTCCTGCACTTTTTTTTCCCACGTTTTGGGATTTCTGCTTTCCTCCAGCTTCTGGTTTTGCAAGAGGCTGCGTGACTCATCGATGGGGTCAAGTCTGCAGACGTTTAAAAGTTCCTTGTTGTTGAATTTGTTTTTCCTGGTCGTCATTAAAATGCTAAACTCGTGCATCATTTTTGCAACAAGGACATTTTTGGGGAAAACCCAGCAAAAACACTGAAACCAAAACCACCTGAGGTATTGAACATGATGAGTCTCCATGTTTAATTTGAAGGTGGCGTCATTTTAACCAGAACATTTTCACATTGATTAAGTAAATAAATCACTTTGAGAGACCAGTGCAAACTTCTACAGCCGTGTCTCATCCACCTCAGATCTGCGAGTCCACGACATCAAGCGAGCGTTGTTGGGATATTTAAAAGTGATATTGAACCAAACCCAGAAGTGAGTCTCCATCTGCGGAGCTGTCGAGGCGTCTGAGGCCCCCGACTCTCTCTCTCTCTCTCTCTCTCTCTCTCTCTGTGAGGTATTATCTATCTTGCAAGATATCAGATATTTTTGAGGATACAATTATCTGGGCCTCCATCACATGAGTATTCAACGCTGTCCTCCAGCAATCATTTATTCTTCCACACAATTAGAAACAACACAGCCGTCCCGCTTTTATTAACTCCTTCCTTACCTGGCCACTGTCGAGTGAGCACAAAGAGGGCTTCAGGTGTGGAGAGAGAGAGAGAGAGAGAGAGAGAAAGTGAGGGGAGGAGTGGATTTAATGAAAGCTCTGTATCCGATTCATCTTGTCAACGCTGCACCGCCTTCTCTGCCCCAAACCAAAAACCCCAGCATGCTTTGCCAGCCACTTTAATTACTTTTTTTTTTCCCTCCTCCTTTTGAATGGGATGGCGACCCGCAGAATTGACAGACAGGTGCAGCAATCCTGATTAGTTAAAATAATAATAAAGACCAGGAGAGGACGAGGACGGGTGGTGAGGGGGGGCATCAATGTGTGGACAACTTCTCTCTTGATGGGCAAGCGGTGAGGGGGACGTCAGGCTGGGGCGGGGACATTGATTTACTTTGTGACAACAGGGTGGCCTTCAGGCTTGACAGGGGCTATAAGGAAGACGGAGTGTGAGGGGGGAGGAGGAGGAGGAGCAGGAGGAGGACTGTGTGTCCCATTCACGTCCTTTAAGGCCTCTGGGTGTAGCTCCCAGTGTGGGAACACATTAAAAAAAAAGAAACCCTGGTGTCCTGCTCTGAAAACGCTGGTGCCATCACACCTATCAAGATGAGATGGAGTTAATAAAAGCCTCCTCCTGGGATTCATCAGCTCTGATCGGCCCGTATTATTTCACCAGACAAAGGGAACATCTTTGTGAATGATAAGCCCTGAGAGAGTGCGTCTATACTTATTGTCCCATCACTAATGATATCACATAAAGTCAGAGTTAGAGCACTCAAGGTGAGGTCAGGCCTGAAATATGTGCAGAAATGGACACAAATAGGGTTTAAAATTATATTTATATCACGTACCAAAGTGGCATTTACACCTAAATACCTCCAATCAACGTGTTAACGCTTCCCTGGCCAGTTTCCTGTGTCTAAATTCGGAGCTAAATCACACACCGTAATCACTTTATTTTCCCAACGGCACCACCACGTCTTCAAGAAACATCGAGTGCATGAACGTATAATAATCCAGGACCGGGGCGAGGGGACACTCGCGAGTAACATCCACCCATATTGTGGGCTGCAACCTGAGAAGTGTAAGTTTGTGTGTGTGAAAGCTGACCTGCAGTGCCCACATCCTCAAGCTGACACTTTAGAGCTGCTCTGTCTCAGCTGAGCGTGTCAGAACAACAGAGATGTGGAAAAGACCGGCATGTTTACCACCTCTCTGTGAAATCAAATACAAGCTGCTCGCTCGCAGCGCTGGGGCCTTGTGAAAAGCAACAGATTGAGTCACTCGCAGCTTCAAAGTCGCAGGACGCAGCGGAAACGTGCATGTAAAAGCCTCAAAAAAAAAAAAAAAAAAAAAAAGAAAAGAAAAGGCCTCTTTGATTCGTTTTCACCATGAGGCTCAGACAGGTTGCACAGGTGCATCTGTGTGTGTGTGTGTGTGTGTGTGTGTGTGAGGAATCAAGTTTGGATTCAACTACAACAAAATACACATATAGATTAAAAAAAAACAACAACCTCCGTATCACTGGCATCACCTCAGACGGTGTTTGTCTCAGGGTTGCAGTGGTACAGCTTGGTACTGACAGATTCTCCTGCATGCTAACAAAACATGTCTGGAATTCATGCTGCTGCAAAGACGCTGTGCAGCACTGGTGTGTGTGTGTGTGGGGTGTGTGTGTGGGGTGTGGGGGGGTGGGTCACTTTAACTCAGGTCTCACACATTTTAATTCAGTTTTATTTCACTTTCTTCCCTTTTAAATCCTCCATCAACGACATATGGGAGTTTTTACTGCAGTGTGTGCAGCGACATGTGACGTGATCTGAAGAGGAGATGCTTTTTTATTTTTTATTTTTTTTATTAATAAAGTAAAATACCTTTTTTTTACATGTTACGTGATGATATAAGAGCTGTGCTTTTCCAGTAATAATATGACACGTTCACTGAAACTGATGATTTTCCAAAGGGCTTGTTTTTCATTTGTTGATGTTGCGACAGAAAATACAGCTATTTATTTGTCTTTTAATGTTTTTTATAATTGAATTTGATTTAATCTTTTAATATTTTTATTAATTTTGGTTCATTATTTGCAGGAAATTCATGCAACAATCATTTTGTTTCCTTTAACTGCATGTGATCAGGCAAAATTATTAGAGCATGTGGCACGTTCAAGAGGTTTCAGTTGTTTGTGTTGAATCGGCCATTAATCATCGTTTTCTTCTACAAACCATAGAACAGAGCCACCGTGAGAAGATTGAGGACATGTTTCACCGTCAGTGTCAAACCGTCACGTTCGTTCACAGAAGTCAAAGTCTGGAGCTCGAGCCCATCGAGCAGATCTGGGGTGAGTTGGACAGATCTATTCTACAGACAGACATGGGCATGATGGGGTCACATGAGTGTTGAAGTTCTCCATGCCAGAGAGAGGTGCTGCTGTAATGGCTGCAAAAGGTGAACAGGCCAGAACAGAAGGACTCACTTCATCTGACTGTGCTCAAAGCATCTGTAAAACTAAGATTATGCAGGTTATACTACATGTAACTGTGACTCCACTTCACCCAGGCTGCTGTTCACACTTCTGCACCTTCTCTTTAGGTAAAAAACTCGTCCACCAACAGACACCATACGCAGCACATGTCATTCAGGCTGACCTGCGTCCTCACTGCTCAAATCTCTGTTAGTAAGAATAATGTCAGCGTGGCTCTGCAAACTGAGAGGGTCATGCGCCACCTTATGGACAAATGATGCCGTGCATGTTCAGCGGTGCCACTCACAGTCACTCGGTTCACTGAGAGCAGCTGTACAGGCTCATGATGACTGATGGTAACCAGTGACTGCTTCAGGATGAATGGAGCTGCTTTTTTTTTTTTCCTATCACAGCACGTGGCTTTTTGCAGCTTGAGACATGTTTTCCTCTTTCATTTCAGCCATGTTCACTCAGTGGATACTTTAATACGAATGCTTACACCACATACCATGTCTTAATAACTGTCATGTATGACATGCACAGATACATGCCTCACGAGCGAATATCTTGGCTGTAGCCACAGTGTGTGTGTTTTTGTCTTCTGCAGAGCCTTTTTCTTTTTTCCAGAGAAGGTCCAAATGAAAGACATGACCAGAGGTATCCGAAAATTAGGTTTTAATAATTCACATCCTGATTTTTCACTCTTTAACAAAGGAGATCTTTCTATACTTTAAGAGAACAAATTGATTTTCAGCGCGCTTATTAATGCAGCAAAGCCAAAATGCAGCTCTCAATGCAGCTGGCTATTTGATATATATTCATAATCAACTGGACTGATGTAGTGTGTAAGTCTTAAATGGCCATGGATCTACCAGGAAATGAAAGAAATTCGATTGGCTCTCTGCTTCGTGTCTGAAGATCGGCTGCTTTGTTTCCTTTTGATTGGTCAATTAAAAGTGCTCTTCCACTTTTCGAAGCCTGGGCCCATTACAGCAAATAATAATTTCAAGAGCCAAGCTGTTTGCCCTGCGCCGTGCGCTATGAGGAATTCCCTCCCCACTTTGGCCAAGTCGGGCTGAGGGAGAAGGAGAGTTGGTAATATTAGCTCCCATTTTATTGAGAGATCCATTAATCGCAGGCCTTCTGCCGCTGACCCTTTGACCCCTGCTGACCCCTCTGGACATCATGTTACCGACCAGGAAAACTGGACTTAAAGTCAGCAGGGCAGATTCTGCTCCCTGAAAAAAACAAGCGTTTGGTTTTGATTTGTCCAGATATTTTTTTTTTCTTGAAACTTGGCCAAATGTTAAAATGGCTATTAATGCCATCAATTGTTTTTCTCAATGCACAATGAAACACAACGAACATATGATTTTTTTTTTTTTTTTTTTTTTAACATCCAAAATGTCAGGAAAACATCAAAATGTTGCGTTTTTGCTTCATTATTTTCTCAGCAGCAGCTTTGTGTAGCGTCCGTGTCTGTTTTAATTAACATTCAGCAGGTATCAGCCGTCTGCAGGACGATGAAGAGCTGCTCCAGAGCAACAGCAACAACAACAACAACAACAACAACAACAAAAACAAAAACATTAAGGCAGCATGTGAGCACATGCATTAGGAAATGGAAAAAACATCCAGCCATCCAGGTGGGGGATGTGGTGGGGTAGGATGGGACAGGGTGGGGTTATGTACAGTAATATACCCCCATTAACTACTACTTATCTAATGCTGCCATTAAGTATGCTGTGTCTTCAGCAGCAGCAGCAGCGTAGAGTTTCATTGAAATAATCCTGACATGATTGCAGAGCGCTGCGTGCAAATTATGTTAATAATGTGTGTTGACAATGTGAAGCTCTTCTCCACTATTTCATTTCCAGTTCCTCGACAAGCTATTTTTGAAGATGACGGCTGAATACATTTATTGCGGCTTTATGATGAGTCATTTAGGAAGTATCATCCCTCCAGTACTTTACAGAATCTCTTTATCAGCTGTCGAGCGCCCCACAATAGAAGACTTGTGTAACTTTATATACGCCTTTGTGTGATGGCTACATAAACTGCACTCTACCTGTTTTTCGACAGCCAAGGCCCCGGCCCGGGACGGGGCGTTGAAAGCAAATACCTGATTGTATTAGTGTCTCCCCTTTAAGCTGTTGTCACCTAGCTGACCGATTATGGGCAATTACCTGCTCTGTCGGAATCCTAGCCGAATAGATTGAATTCAGATTGATTTTTGTCCAGGAAAGAGGAGGGAATTTAAAGCCTTTTTTAATTGGGTATTTGGTGTGTGCTGATCCGAACACCGTGGCCTTCCCGAGGGATCCTTTATGGGCCAATAATGGCATTGGAGTGGGGGGGTGCTGCAGTCTCGTCTGCCGACTCCCTCCCAAGGCCATAACCCTGCATTTGCTCTGAGTGCTTTTCTATTATGCATTGATAGTTGAGCATCAATCAATAAGAGGGGAAACAGAAAACCCAGCGAAACCAACTTCTTAAGTGTAAAATGCCTCTTAATACCCGGGGCCTTTCAAACAACTTAACCTGGACGCTTTTTACCCTCGCCCTTCCTCCCTCTGCTCTTTGAGGGACACTTACCGGCGCCTGACGACACAATGTTTTATTTAGGAGGGCTGGAAATGTGCAGCTCTCAGGTGAAAGTCTACCACAACCCCCTGGTTATATACTTAAGCAATACAGTCTTGTGTGTGTGTGTGTGTGTGTATGTGTGTGCAGGGACAGAAGCAGACACACAACATCATTGCATTTCCATTATATTTACCTGTTTTCTGTTTCTCTTGTGTCAAAATACCTTACTGACAAAAGACTCTGTAAACAGGCGGTGGCCTCTCCTTGACCGGCCTTGTTTCATTTTGCAGCAAATTATAAACATCCTCAAGGTTGATAAGGTCAGCAGAAACCCCACTTGATCATATTATAAATGTACCATGTCTTGAAATCAAATCCCACCAACGATTTAAAGATGATACCAAAAAGATGGCTTCTTTTACATCAACTTTGCCGTTGGTTGAAATGGAAAAAAAATAAAAATAAAGAAGGTCTACCGAGTCACCTTTCACATCGCCAATGCCACAGTCGTTCACAACACTGGGACGATTCCGGGAAGGAAAAACGAGGGGGAGAAATCAAGTCTCGGCCGCAGATAAGAGGAGCGCTGGGGATCGGACCCCCCCCCCCCCCTCGCTAGGTGGAAAAGATAAGAGGGAGACAGTCACAGCAATGGCCAGCCACATAATACACAAGCCCACCTCCAGCCGTCTAAATCTCCCATCAGCACCGGTCCCCACCGGCCCTCCTGTCACCACTAATGCACCTTTTCCTATAGGACGAAGCCCCAGATGCAGTAAGGTTATCTGGGGCTTTGCGGGACTTCTCGGAATTGGCAAGTTCACCTTTCCTTTAGTCCAGATGACAGGAGATGATACAGTTCAGGATGGGGGGTGGGGTGGGGTGGGGGGGGGGGGTTGGTTGGGGGTGGGGGGATCAATTGCTGGTCGCACTGTGCATCCTCATTCGACATGTTTGATCTGCATCAACCGTTGATAAACGTTTTTACAATCCAACAGGTTTGGATGTAAAAAAAGAAAAGATGGAGTTAGGGATCGGAAACATTAACAACATCAATGTTCTTGTGACTATTAGCGAACAACAAGACGCCACGGAGCAGTGATTTCCCAGAAAGCATTAGGCCTATACCCTTCACTGGTCCTCGGTGACATCATAGCCCTAAGTAGACCATTAAGACATTTCAGTGATTAATTATCCAAATAAAAAGTACCAAATACCAATATGGCCAAATCAGTTTGTAATCAGGGCCTCGGCATATTAAAAGCCATTAGTGCCTCCCCGTGAAAATGTCGCCATCGCCACTTGAAAAGACAAAAATATTAATCTGGTTAGGTGTTGGCGATAGAAAGGGGAAGGGAAGGGGGTGGAGGGGGGGTGGTTTGGGGATATAGAGAGGATGCCCCCAAACTACTTTGGTTACACAAACTTTGTTTTCAGCCTCAATGCATCAGAGCCCTCTGCCTCCGTCTGCCATCTGCTGCTGAAGAATCTGTTTCACTCGATGAGCCAAGCCCAGCCTTTATTGGTCCTAATGGCACTATCAGCTGAGCCGCCAAACCCAATTACCTTTTAAAAAGGGAGGCCACCCCAGCTAATCATGGCTGCCTAACCTGATTTGCCTGTGATGAAGAGACGGGATAAAGAGCAGTTAATGGAGGGAGAATGATC
This sequence comes from Caranx ignobilis, assembly GCA_021432705.1. Taxonomy (NCBI): domain Eukaryota; kingdom Metazoa; phylum Chordata; class Actinopteri; order Carangiformes; family Carangidae; genus Caranx; species Caranx ignobilis. Next base: position 22,992,246 of record MU269981.1, read on the forward strand.
TCACAAATACAAAAAACTCAATTCATTTCTCCCGGAGAGCAATCTGTCCGATTCAGCAGTAATGGAGTGGAGATTCATTAGTCCTCGGGCCTTAGTAGTAGCACCGTCCCCTTATCAACTGAATGACAAAAGAACATTCAGTACACTGCTCTTCGTGTTGTTGGGAAGGCGCCATCGAAAGGTGGCGGACCGATGGATATTGAGATTGGGTGGCGTCGCTGATCCTTTTCGACGCCGCGACGCATCGAAAACCACAAAAGCACCGAAAATGGGACGACAGTGGCCCCATTTGTCAGCACTTAAACGCTAAAAGACTTGAGCACGTAGTATTTAACATCGTGTGCAAGTGCCGCTACATTTTACATTTCTCATTTTTCAGTGAAGCAATAACCCGGGCTGGTGTAATTCATAAATCAGTTCATATACAGTGTGTGCTTCTAACTAAGAACGCTGCAAATGGTTGGGAGCATACATATTTAATAGACTGTTTCCCAAACATTTAGTAACATTATATTACCGGTAATGTGACGTAAGCCGGCTTTTTATTATGCTGGAGCAGAGTTGAGGCAAAGTAGTCACTATCATTGATGTGGACTGTGTTTCCAGCCACAGGAGATCACAACATGTGCTGCTGGGACTTGGATGTCTGTTTGCCAAGTTTGATTTATGTCCAGACTGTGTCTCAAAACTCGGGGCTCTCAGAGGCCTTATCATTCACTATCCAGGCCCGAGCTGGAGCTACATGTCAACCGAAGACGTTTTACATCTGCTCTGCTCTCCACCAGACTCCGCTCTCATTCACACGCATGTTCCCCTGATGATGTAAGTGACACGCATGAATGACCAATTGATGCCAAGAATGTCACGCACAGGATGAGTCACCGAGAGCACGGAGGAGGACGATGGAGAGCGATGACCCCGACCCCATAACCCTGCCGGATCCACACACACCAGTGCAGCTTCAGCTCGGCCTGGCCCAGATATGATCCAGAGGACGTCGGCTAGATGGGGCATAGGGCCATAGCCAGGGTTTGCAGACGGACATTAGGCCAAAGCCAGAGTTAAAATCCTATTAGTTTGAGTTGGGAATCGGATTATCGTCGTCGAGAATCACTCGTCTGGCAACTAGGGTCTAATTTACGCCAATCAACGGCAATTATTGAGGGGAAGAGAGCCCCTATTAGAGAGCCTCATCCACTTAGTCTAATGAATGGGGAAGATTCAATCTTGGCTGTGGAGACGCATTGGAGAGCTGCAGCTGAAAGCGACTGCACCAGCAGGCTTAAGAAGAGCTGCTGTTATTTATCAATGGTGCAGGCTGTCAGAGCAAACATGCGTTAGCCATGGGGCACTGGGCTCTGGTTTCTGATGGTCTGGGGGCACTCTGCACAGTAAAGAGTTTAGTGGAGCTCTCTACAGCCCATTACGTTTATATCACACTTGCAAAAAAAAAAAAAAAAAAAAAAAAAAAAAGAAGAGAGAGAGCTGCATATTTCATCTCTCATCAGGAGTCTGTAATGTTCACTTAGAGCTGGGTATTGATAAAACACTGTGAACGGCACTAAAAATCTTCAACTCGTTTCAACTTCTAATGGATTTAAGCATGTATTTGAAGAGAATTAGCATTCCCACATCTTTCTTTTTGTCACACCGAGCCGACTTTGTTTTTAGTTTTTGCAGATTTTAAACAATGACAAGAACAAAACAGAAAACGCAAGGGATTTGCTTTAACCTAAGCAGGAGTGTGGCAGATCTCCTCAACCGTGGTGACGTGTTATCGAGGCCTCAGTACCATCCCACACATTGTTTTGCACTGAAAACCTCCTTTTCTGAAGTATGTCTCTTTCACACTGAGCCTCAGACTTTAGTTTTATCTCCATTCTTACACTGCCCTCTGCTGGCGCAAAAGAAAAAACACCCATGTGTGCATATCAGTGGCAGTTAAACTGCATGCAAATCACCTTTGACCACATCTGTTTGCAGAATCTCAACCCATGCATCAGTATTGTGTCATGATGTCTTTGAATAATATTCACATGTAAATGGATTTGGTAGATATAAAATGTTAAATGTCACTTCACAAAGGCTTTTATTGGTCTGTTGATCATCATTATTGTCGTGGGCGGAAGCAAAAATAAAACTCCAACCATGGAAGATTCATTTCCATACTCATCATGCATGTGCAAGTGCAGGTTTGTACAAATGACATCATATCCTGTGTCTCGTGACCTCTTGGTCACCGGTGCTTTGCTCTCTCCCAGAGCCTGTGTATCCTGAATGAAAGGAAATAAACTCAGTTTCTAAATTTGTCTGAGAGTGATAGTGGTGTCCTGAAAAAAAAAACAAAACATCTCACTTGGTGTGGGAAATTCCACTGTCTTTAATGGCTTTCTGCTGGGGTTTAGCTTTTCCTAACCTGTGAGAGGGTGCAGACGTGCTCGGGGCCATTAACAGAAAATATTTTCCATGGTTGAGGTTTTCATTTCCGATTAGTGCTGTTGTGATTTTTCCGTTCAGATCAGACGTCCCCAGAATAGATAGATATAGAGATAATTGCAGCCTTTTGTCTTGAGCAAATCCGCCCTCATTGCTTCATCACAATCGTGGGCCGATGCACAAGGATCATGCAGCGGAAACATTCTTTTTTCTCATGTGTCTGTTTCCCTGAGCCTTGTTGTCACTGTATCGTCCTGTTTATGAAGCGTTTCATTTCATTAATCGGCAATGCTTCATGAACAAATGAAGCATTTCATAAACATACACACTGCCCATACCTACATACCTAAATCAATTATGAAACAAGTTGTTTCTGCAAAACATGAGAACCATAAGCCAATGGAAGAAATTTCCACCAGAAAACAAGCTTGTTCTCTCCCAGCTTCATTAATGGGAAAACTGGTCTGTGGTTGCGGTTGTGCGGTGACACGCTCGCAGTTGGGTGACTCATCTTTTTTCCTTCATCTCAGCTGCTTATGGGAAGATTAACATGGAGGAGGGAGTGTGCAACTCATTTCAGACCACGTCCTTTCCCTTTTTCAAGTGTGACTGATTAGAGAAGTAAATTCAAACTTTGTCCCTATACGGTCTCTTGTGGGGGTGTTAAAACCATATTTGTTCCTGTGGTGACCTTCACTGCTCACTGCTGTGGGCTGCTTGTTCCACTTAACTTTTTAGCTCTCGTAATTGCTAATCATTATCTCCAGTGAGGGTTACTTTGTGGTTCGGGGGGGGTTTAAAACACTGAGGCAAGTACCCTTTCACATAACAACCTTTTATTAACATTGAGTTTCAATTGGGGGCAGTTGACTCTACGCAAACAGTATCAAGCCCCTAACCACAGGCATCTGCCCCCTCACATCCACTGCCTCCTCTGCTACACTAATAGTTGAAGACAGCAAACAAGATGGAAAATATGTTCACTAAAAATACACTTTAATTATGAACGTGCAGCCGCACATATCCTAATGGAGCATTTAGGGACAGTTTTTGGAAACATAGTCATTTGCTTTTTTGTTCACACACCTCTGTCTTATCAGTTATGATCAACACAGAGCTGCAGCTGTGGAGCTTCGACTGGAAACTGGTGTAAACACCTACCTTGATTCTGTCCAGAGGTAACAAAACAAAACAAAACCCACTTACCAACAGCTCTGAAAGTCAGTAAACAACACATTATGAGTCTCATTTCTTAATCTGTACAAAAGTTGCAACAAGGATTTTACAGTGGCTTCTACTTCTTGCAAGGTTTACAAGTAAGTCTATTTTTAGAATAGATGGTTGGAATTTCTTGGTACGTGGATTTCATGTGCCAGAAGTTAAGCTGATTGGCTTTAGACACCAACGTCACACAGACGTGTGGAATTGATCTCATGACCCAACCCTGAGGAAGAAAGCAAAAAAGAAAGAAAAAAAGAAAGTCACACATTGAGAAACAGACTAATTGTCTGTGTGAAAAGATATAAAAAACTTTCCTCTAATCTCAGGAAGTTGTCCTTCGGCATGAACTCTGAATGCATGCACACAATATTTATAAAAAGAAACCTGTGCATGTTGGGTCAGGTTTCATTAGCCAACACTTTCCCCAGTGCCTGCAGGCAAAAACAAGACAGACAACTCTGTCCCACCCACGCCCGTTCTCTCACTAGAGTGATGCCGAATAAAATGAAAGAGAAATGGGGAGAGTTTGACTGACAGCCAGTGAGAACACCAACATTATGTCTTCTTTTCTTGTTTGTTTGCAAGTGCACAAATTCATTATGAGTCGTTCAACACGGCGGTCGAGCTCAAGACGTAATGATGTCATTCTTTCACATTTCACACCCTCGCTCTCAGGCTCCTGTTCACTGGCATTAATAGTTGTGTTTAAGCACATGTTGCACAGTGGTTAGCACTGTTGTGGTCCAAAACTTATAGGTGTGAATGTGAACGTGATACGTGTTGTTATATGTATGTGTCGGCCTCGTAACAGACCGACACTCATGTGAAATTTACACTCAAAATATGTATCTAATTTATGGATAGATGGATAGAGAATCTCCTGTTGCCAAGGTGACAGTACTAGGCCAGATATCCATCCCGTGACCTGCTTTGATATTTGTCATCATTTGTTACGGATGACGTTTTTTCTATATATAGTTGAGGAGGTGGCAGCGTGTAAAACCCCCTGAATACTATCAGTATGAGTTCACCAAATGAGCTAGTGCATACTTTTTTTTTTTTTTTTTTAAAGTGTTCTGGATGGGGGGAAATTCCTATTTTACAAAACCAGGACGGGTCAGTGAGTTCTTATTTGGGGAGGGATGCTAAAGACGGCGAGAGTAGGACGGCAATGCTGATACATCACAACTGACATCATGTCGCCAGCGGGGTGGGTGGTGAGAGAGGAAGCCCACCTCCCACTTACAGTTTTCACAATTTGCAGTGAGTTTCACTGGAACAAGATTATAGAGCAAACGCGTGCATGGACCTGAAAAATGAACAGATGTAGGTCAAAGGCACCAACTGGCTGATACCCTGTCATAACCCAAGCAATAGGTTTTGTTTCCTTTAAATTACAGTGATGAGAAGACACACTACCTTCCAGAAAAAGCACAGGAAATGCACTTTTGCTTTGTTTGTTTTGCACCAAGCTGTTCCTTTCTCTTCAAAAACAGTAGCATGATATGCAACCACACTTTGTTGTAAAGATACCATTTTGGTTTCTTGGTTGCTGTGGCTCCTGTTCTGCCTTATATGCAAGATAAGAAGTCTTTTTTTTTTTTTTTTTTTTTTACATTTGAGCTGCTCTACTTTCCTCCTGTGTGTACAAGTAAATTTGAAATTAGCAAAATGCTCCCCTTGTGTGTAACAAGTGAGTTTGTGCATGAGTTATGATTCAGTTCTGAGTTGATTAGCCTCCAGACTTCTGTGATTTGTTCAGTGATAAGACTACTGAATGAGGTGAAACAAAATGGCAACTTAGCCCAAGTTAATTTGCATGTAAATACCAAAGGCAGCCCAAGGAGCTCACGATGACAGCAGGAGAATGATGGTGTTTAGCATGTGTAATTTGTGCGCCATGTGTACCATCATTTGTAAATGAGCACTAAACACAAGGTACACAAACTGGCTGACGGGGTGTTTTCAGTTGTGCTAACATTAATGCTGTATTCACACAAAGCTGTGAAGAACAGAAACCCTGTGTCACTCACACTTGCAAGTGTTCATGCTTGCATTATTCTCAGGTGGTTAGCTGTCATACCAAAAAGTCACAACAGATAAACCGTCTAACTGCCTTGGTTGTCCTAGGTATACATGAAGTGATACCATATTGTTGTTGTTTTTTGCATTTGCAGGCATATCCTGCAAAGCTGACATTGCTCTAGCTTTTTTTCACCAGGCTGTGTCAAAGAAATTTCATAATCTGACCCTAAATTGCAAGAGACTGGCAGGAATATTTTGTTTTTTTCACCCACACAGTTTCACTGACATCAGCGCAGTCCGTCACAAACCATCTGAGGAAAATTTGACCTATGCATTGAGAAAAAGCCAGCCGTCACTTCCCCACAGAAAAATTAGCCTTCGCATGATGAATAGGAACAGGAATAGATACTGTAAGCACCGACCAACTCTCTTGTTCTCTCGATAAAACTTCTAATTTGGCATAATAATCACTTGAACTTAAGGATGAACTGAGAACAGGTTTTAGAGGTCAAAGGCCAAGGTTGAGCCCTGTGCACTTTTCATAAACAAGTAAATTAGCTGTACCAGGCTGCTAACATGTTTATTTGGAGGAAGCCTCAAACAGCCATTTGAAGAAGTGCTGTTTGTTGGCCATTAAGTGTTGGCTTTAGTTTTAATCCACTAATTAAGACTAGACAATATTGTTAATATTTGAGGTAAATCAATAAGCTGATTTTTTTTTTTTTCTTTTAGAACAGTTTTTGTTCACACCACATCATTTTGGAAGAACAGTGGGGGACGTCCAACACTTTTTTAAACAACTAAAAATTACCCACTAATGGCGATGCTCCGAACACCGTCCACTGCTTTACAAACAGAGTGGCTCATCCTATTTTAAAAACATCTCTGTTAGCCGTTAATCAAACTACAGCCGCCCAAGCACGTGCGCTGGACCCGCCCACATTCTAGAATCTCCACCTCAACGGCGAGTGCAGCGGGTGAGTAACGGTTACCTTGTTGCTGACACCGATTAAACTACGATTGTTGCCTTTTTGATGAAAAACGAAACGACGACGGTAAATTTTAGCCTCAGATTCACTGAACGAGTGTAGAAATTATCTTTCATGTGACGCTTTTTGAGGGAGAAGGTACGGAGCCCCTCTGGTGACATTGGATGAAAAAAAAAAAAATAACGCGTGGCGAGGGCGTTACTGTTTCGTGGCCACGCATGATTTTTTCTTTTTTTTTTCATCCAATGTCATCGAAGGAGCTCCCCCATTTTTTTTTTTTTTTTGCCTTCAAATTAGCTTCCTCCAAAGGTGAGGCGGAAGTAGCACAAACGTCAGAGGCGTAGCAACCACTGCTGAACTGAACTAGCTATCAAAACTGAAGCTAAGCGAACCTTTATAGTGTTGGGTTTCTTGTTCGGAAGACCTAGCTAAACATGATACAGTCTAATACAACGTTTCCCGCTATACAGTGTTGCTATGTGGACAGGCGTTTGAATTATCTGGTCAAACTTATTTAGATCAATGAGGGAAGGTTTCCTGATGCGGCACATTGCAGCTACAGCAATACGTATGATGTGTCTTATCATCTTTATTGTCATTGAGACTGGCAACAAATCTTATGCTCTATTTTCAGCAAGGTTTCGGGATGTTTTCTGCCGATGGATCATTTCGAGGTTCCAGAGGAGCCTGTTTTACCCAGATACTCATGAAAAATTTGCCTGTGACGTCAGACTTGACTGAACCATGCAAACCTCCACCTGGTCAGTCAACTATGGATTATTCCAGCGGGGATGTTTTCACACAACAGGAAAGGAGCGCAGTTAAAACTGGTGAGTTTCCCAATGTGATTTGCTTAAATTCAAAACAGATGTTGAATTTACAGTAGTAGTTTATTCGATGTCTGGTCGTGGTGATTATTTTCATGGAGAATTCTTCCCCTACAGCTTTGAAGGCTGTTCAAAAATTAGCATTTTACTGTGGCTACATAGGCAAATCCATATGGGTGAAGAAAATCTTGTCTCTTTTCCTGTTTTTCTTTTTCTCCCCATCCAAGCAGCCAGTGGCAAGACAAAAGTGTCTATCAAAACATTGGTTGACAAATACATGAAGGGTGAGACGCACGCTGTGAGTTTGCTCCATCAGCTAGCTCAGGTCATGCAGTTTCGCCTGGAATTAAAGGAAACGGTGGCCACAGGTAAAGCTCCTCAACAACACTACTTGTATTATCACAGTGATCCCATTTGTTTTGGGGATTATTTTTTTGTCCCAATGCTTACGTAATCAGTTGTCCAGTCATTTTGTGTAGAACATGTCATACAATGGTGAAAAGCTCCTCACAAGTCCCTAAAACCCAATAGGACCAATTCAGATACTTGTTTTGTCCTTGTATCAACAAAATAATCAGTTCGCTATCATAAGAGCCAACAACAAGTGGCAAATTCTGCAAAGTGAAACACATTTTCACACATTGTCTATGGGGTTGATGGTAAATGTGCATCCGTGAGTAAGATGATTTGGATTTGAATTGATTGAATTAAATCAGTTTCTCCACTCTTGTTTTCACAGGGATCATACAAGGGTTTATTTTTGCCTTTTGTGTGATTATTGATGGGGTCGAATACAAGACTGGCATGGGAATAACAAAGAAGGACGCTCGGCTCAAAGCGGCTGAGCTTGCTCTGCAGGAATTGTTGCCCACCCTGGATGGTAACACGTCTGTCATCCCTGACACATCAGGTAATTTTATAGCAAATCCATGATAAAATTCAAGACAAGTCATAAAACAGTGAGGGTACAACTGTAGACATAACAGAATAATACAAAATAAACAACACAGGGTGGAGGAGTATATTTATATGTATATTTCTTGTCACAAAATATCATGCCTGTCTTTTCTTAAGGTGTCCCACCACCCCTACCAGTAAAGGAGGAACCCTCAGTCTTGGACACCTATACTTCCAGAGCCATTCATGGTAACTCTGGTTTTCTATATGATCCACTCATCTTGTCTTCATGCAAGATGACAATACAGTATCGGTGATGATTCACCGATACAGAAGCATGTTGCGTTTCACTGTGTTTTCATTCAGGGTATCTGTAACGAGATCAAGTTTGAACTCTCTTCTCTTTTTTTTAATCATCGTTCAGAAAGGAAGACTTCCGTCAACCTCCAGATTCCCCACGCTGTCAGGGATCAGCTCACTAAACTGATGAGCAGCCACCTCGAGTTCTCTGCCTGCACAGGCACCACAGCAGCATTCATCATTCAGACATGTAAGTGAGCCCACTGAAGATAGCGCTGGTTGGGGAAAAGTTGTCCATTAGGTAATTTCATCTGACGTTATCTTCATCAGTCTAGTAGCTGAATCACTGTATTGCATAAAGTGACATTTATTACAGCATATGATCATTGTCAGTGGGTTAACATTTACACTTTCCTCATAACTTGAATGTTGTGAGTAGGCGTGTTTTAGTATTTCATACTTAGAAAGCCAATGACAATGAAGAAGAAATGATAAAAGATTATGTAAAAATGGGTAGAGATAAACCAAAATCATTGAAGTGGTTATGTGTTGTGAGAAATTAGGCAGTGCAGCCAATACAATAACAGCATAGATATCCTTGTGGTGATGCAGTCTTTTTAACAGGTGCATCGCTACACACTAAGGGGTGGATTGACTAAAGGTTTGCGTGTGTTAAAATGTGATAAATGTGGTAAAACACATGCTGAGGCTGATCTACTAACCGGGCAAACTGAGGATTGCGTCTCTCAAATGGGCAAAATAGCACGCACAGTCTATTTAGAGTGTTTTCCTTGATGAATATGCAAATATGGGGGTTTCTGCCAGAATGCGCAAAATAGTGGGGGAGTACATGCAAATAGATTTATGTAGCACACGCAATGTGATTTACTAAACCTGAAACAGATTGCGGTGGCAATTTCTGCATCTTTATTTAGCATGTTTGCCGGAACTGGCACAGCTTTGTGCACAAATGGCTGCAGTCATTGATTTAATACCTGCCGCTCCAGTACCTCGCTGCTCAGCTCTGGGACCGGCGACCAGAGACCTCGCCGCCTTGCCTTCACCCCATCTTTGATCCCATCCCACCCTGCGTTTAGATCCGAGTGTGGCCTGAGTGTCCCACCTGAGCTCTCTATCAATCCATCAGATCAAAATTCATTCTGTCTTTGTGGCCATCCAGCTCTCTGTCCACACTCTCCATGGTGGGAATGATTACCACGCGCAAAACCCTCATTTAAATACTGTTGTTTGCACGCGCCGTCATTTAGTGGGTTACTCTTAGTAGATCACCCGTTTTGCGCGCGCTAACCAAACGCACAAAATTTTAGTGGGAGCACACAATTTAGCGCCCCTTATCTTGGATCGTAGTAAATCAGGCCATAAGTGTACCTCATTCAACACTGTCCCTCTCTCTCCATAGCCAGTGGATGTGAGGTGGTTGCTCTTGGCACTGGGAACTTCAACACCAAAGAGAGTGCCTCACCGTGTGGACGGATTGTGCACGATTCACATGCTGTAGTGACTGCAAGGAGATCTCTGATGAGGTTAGCCGCATTTCATGTCACACCTCGAGACAAGTGCTCACTGAACAGTTCAGGTGATATGATAACTGCATATAAAGTGATGGTACTTTATCATTTAAATCAAGTCAAAGACAAAATCAGTTCTTAAAATCCAGACATTCATACATGTACAGGTCATATGTTCTAAAAGCTTTTTCACTTTCTGTATATGATCTGAAGTAATGGAAAGTTGATGTGTTAACCAAGTTCACGCAGGGCCCCACACAATATGATTAAACACCACTTCTAACACCTACAAACTGAGAAGTTTGTGAACTGTGGTCACACAGATGACACAAAGTTGTACGCCTGCCTCATGCCAGTTGGCTAAGTATGTGCACCTAAGCCTTTGTAGACCACAGTAGCCTGCATATTTTCTGTGAGAACAACTTGGGTGCATTTCCTGTTTTGTTGAGCAGTGGTGCTCTGAGATCACACATTTTAGTTTCCTTGTCAAACTGTCGTCATTTTCAAGTTTGAAATTAGCAGTCAAGCCTGGGTATTGTTATTAACTTGTCAACAGAGACCTGCACATGTTATATTCAAGTCAAATCACAAAAAATGAATAGAGAAAACCTGTAAAACCACACCTTACAGAAATCTCATAATATTTATGTATAAAACATTGAATAATTTTAGGATTTTAGGTTCTTCATTTAGCACTGGTGTCACAACCCAACAACATGTTTAAAGGAGAAAATAATAGTTTAAAAGTGAAAGTAGCTTACACTCAAATGACACCTCTTCGGCCAAGCTATTACAGAACCAGATCCTGGACTGTTCACGGACAATATAATGTCCCCTGTGCACTATTTCAGAGGTCCCCTCATGATGATCCATTCTCATACTGTGTTGGTAGGTTCCTGTACCGGCACCTGCTGATGTTCTTCAGCAAAACAACCAATCTGACGGAGAAGTCGATCTTCCAGCAGAACAGCAGCAGCGGCCTCCTCACCCTGAAGAGCGGCATTACACTTCACCTTTATGTCAGTCAACTGCCAAAGGGTGCTGCTCAGGTTCCTCCCAAGATGTAAGTGTTATCAGTGTCATCCTTTGGAGATTGTCATTGCTTCTCAATCACCATGAGACACTTGCGATCACAGTTTTAGGTCATGGCAACCAAGTGTTTTGCAGCTGATATTAACAATAACATAAGTCACATAGGCTGGGAGAAAAATCCCTCCTCAAACTTGCTCTGTGGTTGTTTTGCACTCAGCGTTATGCAGCCGCTGCTGTGAGCAGTAAACCTCTCATAACAGTCATATAAGTGCTGAGTCTGTGTAAAGTTGCATGAGAAATATTTGTAGAACGAAAAGATGACATAACCCGTGCTGCGGATTTTATTCTCAGGCGCCTGAACCCAAAGTCTATTTTGTCATGGCAAGTCAACAACGAGATCAGCCTTCACCTGTCAGTGGAGGGCAAGGTAATGTACTGTTACTTTCTCCCATCAGTTGGATTTTTAACCTGCAATATGCAAATTTTAACATATCTATCGGTGCATGATTACAAATTGATTTTGTCCTTTTTTATGCTGTAGGTGTTCTCAGTTTTCTCCTCAGGCTTCAATCACTCTGCCTGCAAGATGATCAGCGTATCGGCCACCGACAAGATCACTCAGTGGCAGGTGCTAGGATACCAGGGAGCCCTGCTCAGCCACTTCATTGAGCCTATTTATGTTCAAAGCATCCTCATAGGCAAGTGAACCAGGGAAACCTTTGTTTTTTTTTCTCCACAGTGTAGCAGAGACATCCCCCTGTAGATTGTGTCCAAGTATATGGTCTGAAATGCTTGAGCTCAGTAACCTTTAAAGGCTGGATTACAGTAATCTGTCAGTGCTGTATATTCAAGGGGTTTTGTCTGGGAATGGTTGCTATATTTTGGCACTTTGCTGTAGCATTAAAATTTGGCTCTAAGTGCAGAAAATAGGCAGGCATGGCCTCTTTCAGCTGTGAAGGACCTGTCACATGTCAAAAAAGTACTAACCCTAACCCTCCTTTTTATAAAAGAGGAAGCAAGGAAGGAGATGCAGACTGTAACATGATGCACAACACAAGTTGTTTTTATAACATTGTGAAAGTAGAAGCAAAGGTAACAGTCAGCCTCACTCATCGAATATAGTACACCTGAATGATAAAACAAGACCCGACAAGGTAAGTTTCATCACCGCATAGTGCGTCAGCCATTGCAAGTGGTGCCTCAGAAATTATGCAACTAATGACTTAACGGTTTTCAGCGCAGTAAAATAGACAATTGGGCAACGCAAGTCAGTTGCAGCTAGTTATTCATAAAGAAAAGTGTGCATCTAGCCAAAAAATCCCCAACATTAAAAAGAAAGGAAAACAAGTTTGAAAATATCCTACTCAAGTTTCCAAGTCAGGTTTTTACAAAAGACAATGGCGTTGTGTTTAATTTTCCATCTGATGCTGTCCTCTTCTCGTAATCATAATGAGTATATGACCCACATTTGCCCATCTACGAGGGAAACTCCAAAATTAGTCGTATTGGATGCTCGTGCAAATGTACACTTTGTTGTTTAAACAAGCGTATAATGATATAAATAATAATCACATGAATTGTTGTTAAAGAGCATGATGCACCTTGGACCGAAATTAATCGTTAGTGTGGATGATAAAGTATTTGATATTTATTGACGATGACAAGTTCAAGACAAGAAAATCCTTTATTATTATTATTTTTTTCCTCAAAATGTTTAAATGATTAAATCCCTGCAGGTGATTCTTGCGGCAGCGACATCCGCAGCATGGAATTTTCTGTGAGCCAGCGTGTGGAGGGGATCACAGCTGAGCTGCCCATGTTCTACTGCATGGTCAGACCCCAGATTGGATTGGTTCCTTCAGTGGCTTCATACAGCACCAACAGTGGCCTGGTGACCCATGGTATCAACTGGAGCGAAGGAGACAGCTCCATAGAGGTTGTGGACGGCCTGGAGGGCAAGACCATAGAGGAGTAAGGATCTCTTTATTAGAAGCTGGCAGTAGAGTACCACCACATTTTTGTCTTCAGATGTGAAAGGCACCACAAACCAGACAAAACGGCGCAAACTGATAATTGAGAGATTGATACGGCAGCAGTTGTTTTGCAAATATTCAAAATTCAGAAATCACTAATCTCATTTGACAGTTTCCTGTTGATCACATCATGATTATAAGAAGCAAATGATAGATAGAGAAACAAGGTCGCCTGGAAGTTTACTGTCTTTGACGGGTTTACGGAACTAAAATGGAGAAATGAACTTAATCTGCTCTTCCTTCTAGCGTTTCTTAACACGTTCTTGATCCAATCAGGCTTTGTCACATCTTTGTCATGGTTTTCATGTCCACTGAGAGTGTTTCAGAAGTAGAGACCTCAAGTCAATTCATGGTGTTTGTGGTATTTCCTTGTGATTGTTATTGTCAAGCATGAGTAATTACCCTCTTGTCGTACATGTTTGTACGTAAATGTAAACCACACCAGATCCCCAGTTCCTTAATCTATCAGCTCTGTGTGGACTTTTCTGTTGTCTAGCTAGTTTCATCTGTGTTTACATTTTTACTTGCTTTAGATCTCCCTTCAAGAGTGGCCCTGCTCTGGCAAGCCGCCTATGCAAAGCGGCAATGTTGCACCGCTTCAAGCTGGTGGCCAAAGAAGCCCAGAGGCAGGATCTGCTGAGCACAAGCTCCTACAGAGAGGCCAAGGTAACCTCAGCAGCCCCTCCACACCTTTACCAAAGTAACTCCTACATCGCAGGATGAACCTACTACAGGGTTTCCGACCGATCCACTGACATTAAATTTATCCGTTCTTCAAAAGGGGAGATTTGAGGTTTAGAAATGGAGCAACTCAAATGTTCACAGTTTTTAATTGCCTACTTGTACAGTTTAATTGTTCCAGTTGTTAGACATTAGTCGACATTAGATGAGGCAGCACATCGTACTTTAAGTGAGTATCAGTAAATTCTTGCATTGCCTCTTTTTTCCTAACTTTACCACATCATTTCACAGTTATATGTTTGGTTTAGAAAAGACTGAAGTTAACCACATTATCTGGTTATCATCTTGTCCCTGCAGAAGATGGCAAAGCCGTACCAGGAGGCGAAGAGTGTGCTGAGAGCGTACCTGTTGCAGCGCGGCTTTGGTACCTGGCCGGTCAAGCTTTCGGTTAGTGATAACTTCAGTATGTGAATCCAATCACATTACCACTGGGAAGAAATACATTCAGGACAGACGATGGGTTTGCAAGAAGCACTTGGTGCTATCGGACATCACCATGGCAATTAGAAGAAGTTTTCTTGTTTGCTTTCTAAAGTACTTTAAGGCGATCTCTGGTCATGTTTAAAGAGAGCAGTTACACATTTGTAAAAAAAAAAACAGAGAGATTGAAGCACCGACTTGTGTTCAAGGTATTGCTCAATATTTCAGCTTAATTTAGTTGATGTGTTTTAGGTTAAGTGCATATACTAGACTACTATAGTCGGTAGTAGTGTGTGTGTATATAATCAACATGCGTTATTTACATAGCTTTACTGTTTAAGAATAGTATTTTGGGCTGCTGTGTTATGAAAATGGCCATGACCACCCGCCTGTTGAGTTTCATCCTCATCGGCATCGAGAGGTTCTGAACGTTATGTTGATTGTTACATAAAAGATCTGAGTTTTGTCTCAACAAAGTTAACGTGTGTGTTTATCTCGTGGGGACGATTATGTTTTTGTATGCATTCACCAGTTTGACGGACCATTCGATAAGAATGAGTGGTATAAAAGAGTATAAAAATTATTATATATATCTCTAACCGTTATTTTAATACTCAAATAATCGGTTGATTATTTTTACGACAAATCGGATTTTTTTAAAAAGCATTTTAATTTGTGTCTCTTCAACATCACAGGTTTCATCTGGGCTTTAAACTGATTTTTCCACTGGTTACTCTGCTGCACCAGCACATGATTTACTCATACTTTTTATAAACAGACTCTGAGGCTTCCTCCTCTTTACCTACTGTAGTGAGTGACATATTAATCTTTGTTTTATATATA
This sequence comes from Caranx ignobilis, assembly GCA_021432705.1. Taxonomy (NCBI): domain Eukaryota; kingdom Metazoa; phylum Chordata; class Actinopteri; order Carangiformes; family Carangidae; genus Caranx; species Caranx ignobilis. The sequence continues at coordinate 23,007,539 of MU269981.1, forward strand.
TGTGTGTGTGTGTGTGTGTATGTATATATATATAGATGTCATATAGAGACTTATAGGAATAACGATTCTTATCAGTTCTAACCCTTAAACATATATCATGTCATATTATAAACCATTTTATGCAGAGTTCAATCTACAACCTGCTTTGTTTAGCTACATGATGACAGTGCAGTGAATCAGTCGCTCGGCGCTTTCAGAGTAGTAAACATGGATACTTCTTGGCTGTGACCATAGGGTCTTAGAAATACCTTAAATGCTATCTGTGTTTCCACATGTTGAAAAGATCAACTACATGTGCAGAATTGACATTGAAAAACAGTGAAGCACAACACCAAGTGGACCAAGCTATTAAGGGGAGTCAGTCTGGGGTTGGTCGGTTTGTTCACTGGCGTTTTGTTCTTCTGTGGTGCTGGCAGTTAGCTTAGCTGTTATTTTGGAAGCTGGCATTGGGGCATTTCCGCTGTTGCTTATGCAGATTTATAGGGTAAAAACACTGGTTTATGTGAAGATCTGGCTGCTTGTGACTGTATTAAAACATGTCGATGACCCCTTGTCGATGCATGTTGATCTGTTGTCTGTTATTACATATACACATACAGGAAATGCTTTGGTTTCCTGTGTATGCAACGCAGCATTATCATTTTTACTCTAAGTGTAGAGCCGTCTTGTGAATGGAGTGGCCTGTCTACTTCCTACTGGTTTGCACAATAGGAGGAATTTCCAGTGCATTCAGGAAACTTGTGGCCAAGGATCAAGACTTTTGGTTGTACGTACAGCTCCAGGTTTTATACTTTGTATGTTATGACTTTTGCACAACATGCAATGCAGATTGTGACTTCAGAGTGTAATGCGGTGCATAAAAACCTGATAGCATCTCACTGTGTTTAATTTTTATGTCAGTATAGCGATGCACAGACAGGATTAAATGCAGATTTGTTTGGTTAAAAGGAGTATTAACTTTGACGGGTTATGTTTCAGCCCAGAGTTGATGTCTGATTCTGATGTCTTTGTTTTTGACTCTGTTGAGGAAACATGTTAATCTCCCAGCTTTCTGTAAATGATTGTGCACTGGGGAAATGTTGGAGAGCACATTATGTTGTCTTGATGCATTTTTAAAATTCCCTCTCAGCAAGGCGCTGTTTATGAATTGCCCTCCTTCCTGCTGCAGTCGGTACCTATTATTATGAATTTTTGGTGGTTAATTCCCTGTGGTTTTTTCAGTTAGCAGAAAATATGTAGATTAGCAAGACTAGTTACTATCATCTGCCCTGGAAAGAGATCCGACAGTCAATTTTTTAAAACACCATTAATGTTACATGGTGTGTGTGTGTGTGTGTACTTTTTTTTTTTATCTTGGCTAAGTCTGAATGTTGCATGGGTAATAAAATGCTGGTTTTGCATGACCTTAATTCTATACTCTATATCTTGTTATTGGTGTTAATGCTGGTGTCTTTTAGTTTTCCCGTAGGCTGTACGTAGCTGAGGCTGGACGTCAGTTCTCCCAAACCAAAGCAGATTCATATAGCGTAAAACATATGAGCCCAAGGCTTTTCTTTCTTTCTTTTTTAGCCTCACTCAGTGAGGTGATACTAGTAGGTATAGAGATAAACAGGATATGCAACTACCTTGATGTGGTTAAGCAGTGAAAACATATGAGCCAAAAGCTCTGAGAGTCTGTAGGACATGTGCTGTGGTGCTCTGCAGGAGGATGTGAAGTATATACTGCATTCTTGTAAATCATGGCCAGATAAAACAAACAAACAAACAAACAAACACAGTTTATACTGTGATATAGTTCAATGAAGGGTGGACCAAGCTGCATCACAGTAGTCATGACAACAGTGAAGTGTGACGTAGGCACACCAAATGGCTTATTCCGTGATATTGGTGATGGGCAAACCAACCTTACATGTGGAATATGAAAATATCCTATTTGAAAGCAAAAAAAGCATACTTGGAAAGCAGCATGCAAATCAACATGATGCAACAAACCTAAGTGTTTATGTCAGGGTCACTGTTTTCACTTATTTCATATACTCTTATCATTCATTATTATTAATATCGAAATAATACAACTAGCTGTAACTGCTCACCTTCACTAAATAGACTTAGATGACTGAAGCTAAACAAAATCTACCCTCAGAGGTGGAAGATAGGACCAAAAAAAAACAAATGCTTGGATGCTAATAGCTTTATATTATACTCAGTACGAGTACTGAGCCAGTAAACAATGATAACTATGTGGTATGTTCTCCAGATTAGATAAAGCTCATGAATGTAACATCATAGTTAAACTGACAGTCAGGTCATGTGCTTGGTTGAGACACGACGAATTTGTTGCACGTCCGACTTGAACATCCGTGTGAACTTTGCAGTTACGTTGTCCACACATCTTGCTTCACGACCATAGAATTTAATTAGTGTCAAAAGTCTCACAGAACATTAAAGTCCGTATGCCCATTATTACAGTCCCTCCTCTACTATTAGCAAATGCATGGGCCTGACAACTGTAAATTGAGCTAAAATCCTCGGTGAACTTCGTACCATGGTATGCCACCAAAAGAAATGAACCTTGTGTCACAGGCGAACAGTACGGGGAACCCTGCTTTTGGCACAAATGGCGAAGCACCGTGGGACTGCAAAAACCTGTATTTGTTCCAAAAATAACTCAAGAGCGATTTCACTATGACACAATTTTCCACTGTCAAACCTCTTGTGGACAGCTGGGCCACCTTATTTGCCATTAGCATTCAGGAAAGTCAGCCTCCCACAGAGGTATCGTAACTATTCCTGTCCCACATTAATTTCACTACTGCTGATGTAAAGAGGGAAAATGTGGCTGTAATTCAAATTTGGTCTTGCCTTGAGTATTTTTAGCGTGGTTTCACCTAAAACCTCATCCAGATGTGCATTCTTGCATTCTCATGAGACGAAACACATGAGGTAAACTAACAGGACATACATACTTGATCATTTTTTTCATGTTCTCAACAGCAATACACAATATCTCCAAGATAAAAAATTTATTAGGTTATTAGGTTAATGACGCCAGCATACAGCATGTTAAATAAAGAATAAATACATAAATATTAATTCAGAGCTAAACAAGTGCTTACATATAATATATATCCACTGTTCGAACCTGAGAACATTTAAATAGACTTCACAGTAGTTTCTTGCACACAATGGAAACACACAACAAGGATAACTTAATAATATAGGATAATGTAAATATGTAGTAGAATAAAATACAAAAAAAACACTAAATACGAGTAGTTGTCTTTATGACCATATCGCAGCGACATGGTTAAAAAAACGCTAATCTTGAAGGGCAGTGTTCACAATCGTTGCATCACTTAAAACAGAGATACCAAAGATCGCCCCCGTCAGCATGTGCAGGTGTCGCTTTCCCACATTAAGTCCTTTAAACACTCATCATCCTCAGAGTGTGTTGGTCGTGTTATGTCTTGCCAGATGAAGTCAGATATTTTTTGCAGCACACAGTTGCTGCTCTAAACGTCCCACGGTGTTTCTCATTGCAGCTGATGAAGAGGCTGTGATACAAAGGTCGTCCCCGTTTCATTTGCTTGATTGAACGGAATTATCTGACTGCAGTAAAGCTTCCATTTTATTTAGGAACTCGTTGAAGGGTTCTGGATCCCATTTGTGACAGTCACATTCACTGGAGTTGTCCGGTGTCTGTGGAGAAGACAGTAAGCCAGTTTAGTCCACTTTGGCAAATTTCATGTGTGATTAACTTTAAAAAAAAAACAAAAAAACAAAAACAGTAACATTGGCACTCGATGTGGAGAAATACTTACCCGATTTTTGAGTCTTTTGACGTCCAAGTATTCCACGGCTGCTCGTATTTCTCCCCTGGTGTCGTTGCATTCGTTTTCTGCTGGTCCTACAAGCTCCAGCCGTACGCACTCCAGTGCTTTGACAATGCATTTGGGCTGTGAGTGTTTTTAAGAGAGAGTGATATTTTAGCGTCCTGCTACTCCCCTGGCTGAGGCCGACTTGTGGCTATGAACAGAAGTCAGCAAACTGAAGCCGTCACAGCTGTGCAAAGTATCAACACCTGCCAAACTCATTTCCTGTACTAGAGAACCTTCACATGTGGTTTAAAAAAACTCAGCTAAACCTTAAAGCTTAAGCATCTTTGATGCTGAGGGGTATAACCATATGTATACCTTGTTTCACCATTACTTGTGACATGCTTTTCAGGCAGTGCAAATGGCTCTAAATCTAAAATTTAACAATATGAAATGCAGCCTTACCTCCACATTTTTTGGCGTGTAGAAGGTTGAATTTGGTAGCTGTGTGGACAGAAGAAAACATTTGATTGTATTAGCAACTGGCAGAATGTCAACATACAGAAAGAGCACAGATATTTCTCTTGAAAAGACTTACACATGTCACATGTTTCCGCATTTCGTCAATATTCGCCTCCTTTAGAGAACGGGTAGGCCTGAAGGGTCTTGCTTGAAGACACCAAAAGAGAGTAAGAGTCCAAAAGGCAACCCTGATAAATCGCTCCATATTCAGCTTGAAGTCTTGTCAGTGTGAGATGATTAGCAGAGGTGTTTGACTCCCCTCTGTGCTGTATTCAATTTATATAGCCTGTGGGGTGGAAAGGGTGGGCTGAATTAGCTGTCACCTAATTCAACAGCATAGTTTTTCCTATAGATGACTCTTGGAATTTTTTTTTTTCATGATGCTACTACAACATGGTAAAATCCCTCAACTGGCCTATAGTCGCGCAGCAACAAGTTCAGCCTCTTATGAAACTAGGTTGACTGTCACTAGCAGAGGGTTTTTCTTGTTCTGTGTGTTTGCCTTGCGGGCTGTGTTTGGGCGATGGTTAGTCATGAAATAAGTTTGTTTTGCTGTCTTTTTTTTTTTTTTCATTTTATCTGCACTTGGGCAACATTAACGCAGAGCTCGCTGAAAAGATGACATTTGGATCAGGCATTTTTTATAAGTTAGTGGAAGAGGAGGAAAAGGACGGGGTGGAAAAAAACCGTGTGCACACACACACACACACACACACACACACATACACATACACACACACCCCCCCTATTGGTTATTCACCATGATATGATCAGTGGATAGTTTTCACACAGTTACCTCAATGTGGAGGCACAAAAACCATTTTGTGTTTGTCGGGGAATTTTCTCCGTGGGTCTGATAAAACCAGCCTAATCTATCACTAATATCTCCGCATACCAGATGAGTATTACTGTTATTAAATGCCATGTAAAGTTTGGATTGGCATAAAACATATGAAGTGCATCACCCAGCCGATGGCAGTGTCACTCGTAAAAGCTTATTGAATTGGTTGTTTCACTGTACAGCTATGACTACTCAGCATCTGTGTATTCCCACCAGCTCCACCTTGTGCAAGTGCACTCTTGAGTACACTTTGAACATTCACATCAAACACACCAAGTTTACCTTGAAAACAAAGGTGTGACAGTGGTTTTTCCAGTCTGCTGTGTTGAATTATTTTTGAAAAAAAATACCCAACTAAACGAACCTTCAGAGATCTCTCACCATCATCAATTGAATGCACACCAAATCTTCGAATTGCATCCGTCTACAAAATTACTTTGATGACTCACACAGTTGTTGGCATGAGATGTGAGGTTGCAGCCTTGTAGCATCTTTTTGATTTCTAGTGCAGTTGAACAAGCAGTACATTTATTGTGGTGTAGGACATTTATATCTGAGCCACATGTGTGATTGTATATATCAGCCTCAGACATCTTGACTGATGAAGTGGCTCTGTCTAGAAAGTATAACATCGGAGATCCCAGGGTGTCCAGGGTTTTTTCCTAGACACTTTGGTCCAGCACAGAAGTTGATGTAACTGAGCTTCTTTTTTCTCCGACTGATGATTTGATGAGAAATGAGGTTGATATCTTTTAATCCTGTTTCAATGGCCATGTGTGTGTGTCCTACAACTTGACCTACTTTCAAGATGCATAGAGGAAGGAAAAGGTCGTAGATTGATGCCGTTGATTTTGCCAGACAATGTCAAGGTCATTCAGGATCAGGACTCAAGCAGCAGCTGAGAACTGGCTTGACAACAGCCATGGATAAGCATGTGGATGAAAACAGCTTCATCAGCAGTTAAAATATGCGAGGAGAGACGTGAACAGATGAAGGATGGGTTGACACTAAGCAGAGCGCAGATAGCCAATGACAGGGGACAGTTATTTACTCTATTACTGTTGTTAGTCAATCCAAAAGACCTTTTCCACCTATCAGTTGCCCCTGTACCTGAGACAGTAGCTGGGTTTACATGGAGCCAGATGTTCAAGATGATTATTCCAAGAGTAGATGTCCAAACTGTCTAAAAATGTTGCATATAAACATCTCAGTCCGAATAAACAGGCCCAACCCACGGGTCCTTGAGGCCCGGCCTTGATGTGGCTCGACTCACTGGCGTTAATTCTCGGCCCACACCCGGTCAAAGAGGAAAAATGACCCGAGTCATTTGTATGTGATTTCGGTCCAAACCCTGCCTGAACCAGCGTGTCTGGTTGGGTTGGTCGGGCCGTCCCAGCCTCTAGGGAACTCGCTGTGCATGTCACTCAGCTGTAAAACATCCACTCTGAATAAATGCTGTGGCACATGGAAACACCAGATCGGGATGGATCACGTCCCGTGTAAACATTCGGCATCAGAATGAGAATCCGTCTGCATGTTAACCTGGCTAGTGTTTCCCCGACCTCTATATTATAGCCCAAGAAGTTCAAGTGTGAAGGATGCTTTTGAGCAGGTTTGCAGAATCATCTGTCCTTTTAAAGCCGACCACAGTGTGATGCTCTTGTGTTGCTGTTCATCTCATTAGGGCCAGTGGCTTTCACAGTGACTTCCACATCATCTGAATAGCATTTGCACTTTGGCTTGTCGCCCCCGTTTTTGTCTCAGAGGATTTGAGGAAGTGATAACTGATACCAGTGTCTACTTGTACATGATATGTCTAAACAAAAAGGAGCGCTTTCTCACAAACACCAGTGAGTATCTACTGACAAGATCATTTGTCGACTGCATCCTGTCTACTGCATCCGAGCCGTAAGATTTTACCAGAGCACTGTTTTGCTCTGCTAAAGCTGTAACAACACAGATCTGATCACTGCGTGTATCTTTTAGAGAAGAGATACCATGCCATACATTAGCAGTAAAAGCATTCCTATCAGAAAACAAAATCACAAATCACAGGTGTAATTGTTCAACATTTTATTAGCAAACTTTTACATTTGATGTGCCCCAACCGCACAATTGTTTAAACATTAAATAAATAAATAAATAAATTACTTCTTGCAGTGTTTTTCAGTTGTTACATGGAGTAGCAATATCACATTTTAGTGCAGTGTGAAGAGTGAAATGATGGAAACACTTGCAGGGAGAGCAAGGATTCATTTTGCATAGTCAACGTTGATAGTTTCAAGAAATTTCTGGAAGAGGTTTGTGAGCTCTTCATACCCCTTGTTTTCCCGTTGGCAGTCAGGAGTTTGACCCGGTACCTGAAGAGAGGAGGGCGGTGGGTCAGTATCATGTTGATCATGTTTTGAGCGAGGAGCTTAAATATGTGTATCATTTATAAAGTAATAGACAGTGTTGATACTTACAAACTTAAGTTCCTTTGGGGTGCTCTTTTTCACATTGTCTGCGACCAATGCAGCGTCATCGTCTTCGTGATTGCAGGCTTTTGTGGCACGGCTTAGCTCCTCAATGAATAAATTCAGGGCTGCGGGACGGGATTGTGTCTGAAAAAGACAGATCAGACCATATGGTCACACTTTGTCCAGTGATGGCAATCAACAAAAGAGTAATCGAATAAAAAGTTGCATCAGTCGATGTTAAAGTCGATTGTGGTTTATGTTATAATTTGATTGACTGTCAGATAGAAAAAGCATTGACAGCAGCCTTTAGTCATTTACTCTCAGTCATTCAGTGTCTCTTAATGAAAAGCAAACATTGTTTAAGAAACAGATTTGTTGACTGATCTGTCTGCCAGTGGTTGGCACCTGGTAACAAGAGCTTCCCCTAGTGGTTTGGTTTACACATGTAACATGAGGGCAGTCTCTCAAAAAGAAGTGTGACAATGTAAACACAGGTGAGGAGACACCAAAAGTCTTTTTCAGGTTTGTGTCTGTAACTTGCAAATGCAGCATCAACATCCTGTGTAAAGTAGAGAAATCTCTTACCGGCATGACTGGAGTTTCGAAAGTCACACTTGCGTCCTGCAAGAAATCACAGAAAATGATATTAGATGTTACAATTCACAGTATTAACTTGGTATACCTTATTCTGGTTGTTTTTCTTGATTAATTTCTAAAGCAAACATATAATCAATGAATGGTCTAACATGTTTGGCAGGACAACTGTACATTACTTAAATCTTGAAGCCCAGAAAGAGCAGGATCTGTCCAAGGTAATCCTCATAACTACACAAATTAACAAAAAGGAAAAGAGAAAAACTTACACATGTGGTCCCGTTGAGGGAGAAGAAGCCCAGGTCGTCGATATCAAAAGGCACTGCAGCACGTTTTTGGACAGGTTTTGCTTGAAGACATGCTACAAGGCAAAACATCCAGATTGCAATTCTGAAGTACTGCTCCATAGTAAGGTAGAAGATTGAAGTTTCCTGTGCTGATGCTCAACAGGTCTGTTTATCAGAGTCTTGTGGTGCCCTGTTGAGAAGTTAGGCAATTTATACTGTGTGTAACACACAGTGAGTGGGTAGGTTGCAGGTATGTTTCTTATTTTTTCCTATTATTCATGTTGCCTTTTTCCCCTTATCTGCTGAATGGTGAAATCCCAGTTCACAAAACAGGTGGGCACAGAGAGCATCCCTTTTAAGGGTGATTACTAAAAAACACTCAAGTTTATCCACATGTGATTTTGTCTTGTCAGTTTACATTATATATAAATCTTATTGTAATGGTACAATTACACAGCAGCTGACAGTACTTTTGAAGTTTTATTGTTTTATGGAGATTAACTTAGTGTTTCACACATTTTCTATCAGTGACAAGTTGAGCATGACAAGTTGAGGTCTTTTCCTCTCTTCAGAGAAAGTTGTTGGTATTTCTTTTCCGTTCAACGAGCAGTTTGTATGACCACAAATTTATCTGCAGCACTACAATATGTCTTTATGCTCTGGGCTTGTCTGAAGCTGATGCAGCAGTTAATCTGAAAATGTTTGACAGTTTTTTAATTCAAAATAAAGGATGCAGTATGAAATGACTGGGGATAATTAACACTACAAATACCCCCCCCCCCCCCAATAAATAAATAAATAAATAAATAAATAAATAAAACAACTATGTTGTAGATGATAGTGGTAAATGGTCAAGGGCAGAAATACATGTTTTTCAGAGCTGGAGCTGTATCAATCATGAGATTTATTTATTTTTTTTGTTTTTTTAATCACATTTGTGTCTTGATGTGTTTTTGCATCCGAGAATCAGTAGTGAGCTTATTAATCAATCAATTAATTAATTAACTGAGCAACAAGTAAACAGACAGGTGCACGAGTGGCATGTCACACGTTCAGTAGCACTCAATGAGGACTTTCTACATGCACCTACGCTCTCATGGGGATTCCCCAGAATAATCCCAGAGTAGATGACAAAGTGCCAGTAGCATGTTTATCACACCTTTGTCACCTCTGCCCATCGTCATCAACTCTTCTTTAATGCCTGGCCCTGGGGTGGTTCGCTGGTTAGGTTTCAGTTTTGAGGTCTCTTCAGGAGTCACCAAAAGAGAGTGAATGTAACAGGATTTTTGACGTGAACTGAAGAGGGTGGGGAAATTTCTATCCATGGAATCTCTCTCTGGGGGTATCCCTCTTGTTTCCATGTGTTGCTATGAACTCCTTGCCTACACCAGAGATAAGCTTTTGATATTAAGGGTTCGTGTCCCCACATGTATGAGCCTGTCATTTGGCCAGACAGCAAAGTTTCATTTACGTCCGTTACGTGTGTGTGTGTGTTATTTGTAACTTCCCCGTCGGTCGAAGAATGTCCTGAGCAAAAGTTAAATTGACTGGTTTTACATCGTGGCTGATGCAAAAATATAACTTAGATTGGGACATTTGCACATTTCCTGTTGTTGTGTGCTTCACTGTGTATCTGGTGTGTTTGATGTTTAGAACCACAATGAGAAAAAGTGAAGATTCACCTCATGTGCTCTCACATTGTGAAATACTATTGCTTACTGGTGGTAACATGCTTTTGCTTTTGCTTTGTGCTTCTGCTGATTTTTGTGCTTTCATATTATTACCCATTGTGTTTTCATTAATTATACCACTTTTTAGAAACTTAACTACCCCACGAGTAGTCTCACTTTCTCACTTTCCTGTCCACCCCCAAACTTTCTCTTATTTAGCTCTTTCTATGGTGACAACAGACCTACACAGATATTAGCTAATGGGTTTGGTAGATTTTAGTAATTGCGGTGGTGGGAATGAGTACGGTGTCTGTCACATGGGGCGACATGTATGTAGGGGTTTTACCCCTCTACGAATGATAATATTACGATGCCTCACACACAGGTACAATGTATGTAGTGAATTATAAGATGCCTCTGACGCAGGAGCAACATCTATGTTAGAAAACTTAATGTGTCCGTCACGCATGGGTCCATGTATGTTGTGATTGTACAACCGTCCTGGCTGTGTGGTTTCATGTCCGTCAAGGAGAGTCCGTCGTTCTCCTTGCAGAGTTACTAGCAGACCTTGCGTCACGCTAGTTGGCGTTTGTTCTGTTTGGCTCTCGTGTCACTCCTAAGGTTTAGTTCAGTGGAGGCCTCTGCCGTGTGCAGGCCTCATGGAGGTTGGAGAGCTGCAGAGAAGAGCTGAGCTCAGAGGAGCAGCAGCTCCTATCGAGAACAGCTGAGAGGAGAGGGGCGAGCAGGAGAGCAGCAGCTCCGCATGACGAGAGAGAGAGGAGAAGGACGCTTACGTACGTCTGGCCGATTATGGCAAAAATCAAAGTCACGATTGATTGAACTTTTTACCTCGATTACAATTAATGACAGTTTTTTTGAATTTGACTTTTATAACAAAAATGATAAACAAAAAGGACACATAAGCTCGTGTGCATTCTGTGCGTCTGCCCCACATCTGAAGCAGGGGCGGCCGCAGCAGTGATCACGTCGCGGTGGGCTGCCACCACTTAATGTACATAGCAGAAACCCTGGATTAACGGCTGTGTTTGCTTTGCACACTCAGCTCGGTATTTGAGTTTTCCTCCATGTCGCTTCCCATAGTGGACTGGATGAGGTGTAGCATGTGTGTTTTCAGGGAGCTGGCACATGGTAGAGAGACACAGGCAGGGTTACGTTGGTTAGAGGCTCTAAATGTCGCTTTTGATTATTTTTTGATTAATTGCCCAGCCCCAACGAGAGGAGAAGGGCACTTCTCCTTTTTACATGGCCTGGTGTGACATACATGAGAGGGGAAGGACACTTCTTAATGTCTTTCCTTTGTCTGAGGGGCAAAAGAAACCATGTGGTTTTGTCCTCCATTTTGAATGGGCCGTGTCCCATCGGCAGGATAGTTGAGATAAGGCATGACCGAAACGCACATGCAAGTCACTTGCACTCTTTTGTGACAGTTACACTGTGTGTGCTGTTCTTAGACTGTATTCAGAAGCCTTGAGAAACTACTGAGTCATCTTTACCACAGGCACCTAACACCTACAATGAAAGACATGTAAATCAAGCTGTCCAATTTTGGGAACTTCCTAATGCACTTTTCCATTTATTATGTCTTGTGTTTTGTTATTTTATATTTCTAAACTTCTTCTTTTTTTTTTTTTTTTTTTTTTTTTTTGGGACGCAGGTTACAGTGTCACTGATATGTAAGATAATTAAATGGATATCACTGATAACTGTACAACTCATTTATTGAATAATCTCAATTAGATCCATTAGTTGTTTAGTCTGGTCTTCACAGTTGTCAGAGTTCGAGGCATTGTCCTCACATGAATTGTATTTTCCAGCCGACAGGACGAGACTTGTGGCATTTAAAGATTATGGTCAGTTCAGGTAGATTTGACAGCTAACCACATATTTTAAACTTTCTTGTTTCTAAACCTGTGTGATATTCAAAGCTTGTGATCCTCTGCAGTGGAGCTGGTCTGTCCGTGCATCTCGGTTATAGTATAGTTTTGCACTTACTGCTTGAAAGGGAATCTATGATTCATTCATTCATTTCAGCTTAGTGCAGCAGTTGTGACCTCTTAAACTTTTATATGCATCTTTACTTTTGTTCATGTCTTACTTCATCCATCAGGATAAGTGAGGTAATCTTGTGGTTTTTGCATAATGCTGCCGGTGACTTCCTATGACGCTCTGTCTGAGGCCGTAACAATGCACTGACCAGAAAGTGCACTTATATCCTAAAAATAAATGTCACCGCGCTCACCTTATTTTACTACGCAGAAATAATCAAAAGGGAAATAAAAACTTTGGTTTCCGTGATAGTAGTGATGTCAGTGGAGAAGGAGGAGGTTTCCTTACCACAGGCCACCACAGCATAGTATCACAGTCAGGTGGCGGCTTTGCAGTGACTCTGTTGACTTTGAGTCAGCAGTAATCAAAACGATCAGAAACACTCATCTGTCCTTTTTATCTTTTTTTTCCCCACCTGGCTGCGTAGTTCCCACATTCACACTTGTTGGTGTTTTTCCTAATAAACATATACGTTTGAAGATTTTCTTACATATTCAGAACCAGTACAACCTCAGCAAGCAAAAAACACACTTTGATTGCCCCCCCCCCCCCTCTTTATTTTTAAAAATGCATAGAAGCACTTTTTTAACCTCAACCTGCATTTATCTGATTGGGATGTTGCAGTTGAAGTTTCTATCTTTATCTGATTATAAGTTTTGTTTATTCAATGGAACTGTATTTATGGTGTCGTTCATTTGTCTGCGCCTGGAAAAAGCAGCTGTGAATTCTCTGTTTCACCTTTACACATATATATTTATTTTTTCCTTGTGTTTATCATATGCAAACTTGGTCTTCATGACGCGGCTTGTGTAGTCATTGAGGAATCAGTGCAGTCAATCAATCCCTTGTGTCATATCAAGTTACGTGCCCCAAGGCAGGTCTGGCAAGCAGTCACAGAATCTGTATTAAAAATCTACGTCACAGTTGCAGGGTTGATGGGGTGGGTGTGTTGGGATTGGGTTCTCCACTCGAGTTCATCATACTCTGGGTCCATTAAAGTTGTTCTGATGGATAGACCAGGGTCAAGTTCTCGTCAGCCAGCAGGAGATCTTTTCCTAAAGCAGGTATATGGCTGGATTTCACATAGGGTCAAAGGACAGTTCTATCAGAGGATGTTATACAGTAGTTATAAAATCAGCAAACATAGAAAAAGAGAGAACGAGAGCTCTAATTTCATTTGAAGTAGCATGAAGTCTCATTAATAGTGACTTCTGTCTCTCTGCCTCCTTTAGTAACAGTAGAGGCGTTTCCACTGCATGAACTCTGGTAATTTTACAGGAACAGGGCCGTTAGTGCACGTCTCCACTGCAGGAACTGCCCCTGAAGGATGATCCGCCGGAATATTACTGGGACCAGACGAGTCCCTGCCTCGGGGTTGATATTCACTGCGGCCCTGTAAAAATCCTGGGTTGGGCTTGAGGTTCACTCAAAGTGCAATGTGAGGCCAAGAGGAAGCCCTCAGATAAGCTGCATTTTAAATACCCAGAGAGAGTAAGACAGTAAAAGACAAGATGTATGATAAGTGAACAGGCAACTCTGCGATCATTAAACGGTATCTTTAAAACCCAGCATTATTAGAAAGCGTCTGTACTGCTGGAAAAAACATGAACAGTAGGAAAAACTGCTGCACAACATTTGCAATCGCGTGATGAACTTGCACAATGGTCACGTCGCCTCATGAGTCTGGTGGGCCCTGCTCTGCAGTGGAGACACGGCGGCCGAGAGGACCGAGAGAGAGGACAGTTCCTGAAAAGATCACCTTGCTTTGTTTGTCATCCTCTGTTGTAACCTTTTTCCGTCTGGTACTAAATGAAAAGAGCAAAGTCTTTCCCACAGTTGTAGTCTAATGATAACAAGCCACAGGTGGAAACAGGCAGCTGCATTTTTAATTACATTGATTTTATCAATTAAAAAAAAAAAAAAAAAGATTCAGATAATCTGAAAAATGCTGAATATTGTGTCTGATCATTGGCCCACTGATAATGAGTCAGTGCCTAGTGTTGTCATCATGTTTGTTGTTAGATTACACTAATCTAAACAGCTTTAAACTAATAACCAGCGGACTTGCACGTTAACCCTCTTTCCATATTGGATGGAAAAACTACCTCTAGTACACAAAAGACACTTCAGTCTTGATACATGATATATTACTGGAAAAAAAAATTTGAATATTGTTTCTGTGATGTCGCACACTAGTTTCTTCCATCGTGACGGTGGCTTGAGCCAAAAAGTCCAAATTTGGACAGCAGGGTGAAAGCAGGGATGAGCAACCTGGTGTGACCTTTTGCAAACCTGCAATTCTTGATTTTAGTTTACACATATTAGACATTTTGTGGAAAAACCCTCAGCTTCACTGTTCACTACCACAGACAACTAGAGGGATTTACACAGAGCAGAGACTTGGGTCTGAAGCCGTTTGCCTGACACACAGCTGTGCTCATCTGTAAAACACAGCTGCTCGGTTTGGCCGGGCTCAGCACAGTGTGGTTTCAGCTGTAAAGAAGGCAATTCCACACTGCAGTGCAAACGCTTGCTAGAGCATTATATCATCATGTTTTTTTTTTTTTGTTTTTTTTTTTCTGAACATGATCAAAGAAAAAAACACTGATTGAACAAGAAAAGCATTTTGCTTCAACCCTGATTTCAGAATCCACTCACTGTTTACTAACACAGATGTTGTGTTTCAGCTTTTAACATCCTCTTTTATTATTCTGGTATCACAATGAGGCATAAACAAAACAAACAAACAAAAACATGCTGTAATCCCAGTGTAGCATCTTGAGATGTTGTACCAGATTTCTGCTTGAGGACACATAATGAATGAAGGAATAAAAACATATATTTTGAAATTAACCTGAGGCTCAATTCTCTGCAGACGCAGCAGCGATGACAAATAGTTAGTCCTACTACTGTAGCATGATGCCTGCTGAAAAAGTGTCTGATGGGAGGTCTGTTCACAGCCTGTTGGACTAGTGGTGCAGTGGATCACGGTTGATCCGTGATCTGAACCGAACAATTTCCACAGATCGGTATGCAAGGGGTCCGCAGATCGATCTAGTGTGGGAATAAACAGGCAGTTTAAAAAGGTCTGCTTGTATATTTGAAGCTGCAGCTCTACCTCACGCACAAAATTATTCATTTGTTAACATGTTTGATAATCCCTCCCCCCTCCCCGCTTTGCTGATCTGAAAATGAACTGATCCGTGACCCCTGAACCGCAGTCCGGACCAATCTGTGAGGTTTCTGATCCGTTGCACCCCCTATTTTGCACATTTGGCCTTTATAAAGACCGGACAGTAGAGAGAGACAAGAGAGTCGGGTTGGACTGATTCAGACCCACGGCCACTGCAGCAATGACAAAGCTCACAAACCTGATGTGCTTGAGTGAAAAGCTTTAAACCAGAGTCAGATCATAGTTAACATCAAGGAAATATGCACGTCATAAAACACACGCAAGAAACAAGATAAGAAACAGAAGGTGTGAGTTGAAATACAACAGTTTATTCCAGCAGAAATCAACCGAGGGATCATTAATGTTCATGTACCTCAGACATCAGCTAAACTCATCACGACCACAGCAGACAGAAAGTCTTTGAAACCCATCATCACGGCACACCTGCACTGTGTTGTTGAGGATTTCTCAGGAACCAGTGGTCGGACATCTTGGAGAAGGAGAGCAAATATTTTGTGAAAATGAAAAGATAAAATAGATTTAATAAAAAAAGAAGGCAGCTGTTGCATTTAGCATCTTAAGTTTACACACATACAACCGTGCACTGAGGTTTGTCTTGTTGGTTTAGTCAGCACACGCTGAGGTGACATGAGGATGTTTGTTCACATGTGTGAAATACACCTCGGTAAATGTTGTTGAGTTTGGTGGTGTAGCTGAAATCCCCTTTGTCACCTGGGAAGTCCAGGAGGGCTGTTTGTCATGAGGACACCTGGTCAAAACATGGTTGCACCTGTCATTGTGAGAGTGTTTAGTGGTGTTTGAGATTGTGCTTCTGTATGACTGGTTGTTTAAGTGTTTTTGTTGGTTTTTTTTTTGTTTTTTTTTTTCTTTTTCTTTTTTCATGGTAATTTTTGCACCACAGATTTTAACCATGTGTGCAGCCACAGTGAGTCCACCTGCTGCTTACGTGGTTTTAAGACCATGGTGAAGTGAGGATTGAGATTTTGATATTCACTTAAGTTTACTTCAACCTCAGAGTCTTCCCCTCAGGCAGCACAGTGTCCGAGTGTTTAACTTTTATTAAACAGTGATCACTGGAGAACATAGCACATAGCACAAGAACGTCGACACAACAAAAAAGCTTGTAAAATGTTGATGGCACATTTGTTCCAGCTCCATCCTGGTTCACACACAGCACTGCCCATGACTTGCCTCTAACATGGTGCCCTCTGGTGGCAAGTAAGGGCAATTTGGAGTTAAGTAGTTAGAAATAGGTTTTGTCTTTTTTTATGCACAGTGAAGCTCATCTGACTCTGTTTTTGGACCTGGCGTCATGTGATGTGAAGTTTTGGTCACTTTTTGGTCCAGTTTGTGTCACATTTGCGAGACTTAATGTTTCCTTTCCTCGCTGTGGCTGTGCTAGCTTCTGACAGGGTTCTGGTAAGGTCAAAGGGCAATGGAGCAATCAATGAAAACCATGTCATAGATACACTGGGACAGGAAATTGGGAAACAAGTTCTCAGTGGTTTATTGTGGTTTTGAACTGGAGTGTGTTTGACACAATCCCTGCGCTGCAGTGTTTGAGTCTGCAGTGACACTTGTACCGTAGCATCACAATTACATAATAATAATAATAATAAGCTTTATTTAGATGTTTATATTTATATTTAGAAGTTACACAGTGCGTCACATGGGAAAAAAAGACAAAAGCAGGAAAAAGAAATCACAAAAGAAAAAAGAAAACAAAAACAACAGGGATCATAAACAGGAGAATGAAGTGCAGTTACACAAAGTCAAGAAACAGTCAGTATAGTGAATTAATGAAACACTTGATCACTTATCAAATATTTATAAAAGCTCTGATAACAGAAGGTTTTAACAAGGTTTTAAAAGACTCTCTGATTTCAATAGCAGGACTATTGCACAGCACGGTCACCCTTAGTCACTAGCCGGGACCTGCTGTAGGAGCAACTAGTAGAGCACTAAGTGACCTGAGTGGGCACCCTGGCACATACGGGGTCAATAGGTCCTTCATATGATTTGGAGCAAGACCGTTTTAAAATCAATATGCAAGGTAACGTTGGAAAGAATAGGTGTAGTACATTCATAACCGGTGCCAGTTAACATCCGAGCAGCAGCATTCGGCATCATTTGGAGTCGGTGGAGGGAGCTCTGACCGCCGCCTGTGTAGAGTGAGTCACAAGAGTCAAGATGGGAGAAGATGGATGTGATTGGTTTGATATTCGCTTTTCCCAGCGCATGTGATGTTGGCAAAGCCCAGGCATGTAAGAATACAAGTTCAAAACAAAAGCTGCTCTCATGTGTGCTTTTTATAAGCTGGAGGGATCTATAACGCCACCTTGTGGCACACAGGGGAACAGTCAGTATTTCAGTCGTTATCTTATGATTCTGATCTTTTATGTACAGTGATTTCAAACTGTTATGTTTCGTCTCCTACACCAGCTCCAGTCTGCAGACTGCGTGGCTGCATCTCCCCTTCGAGTCTGATGTTTCATGTACAGTTAACATATCAATAGTTTGTCACACAGGTTCACTGTGTGACAAACTATGTGTGCTGGTTGCTTTTGGAAAGCTCTGAGAAATGAACCAAGGCAAAGCAAAAACTCAGTTTTGGTTTGACTTTAATATTTTCAAATCGTACAATCGTTTGAACAAAATGATTGCTGTACTAAGGCACATCATACATGGTATAAATGTCTTTACATACTCAATATTCTTTAAGAACTACGCCATATAAATAAATTAACTTTCACTCTGAGTGAAAAAGAGAGAGAGAAAAAAAAAAACTGCCAAGTCCACTGGGTGGCGGCAAAGCAGCTCTCCTGAAAATACATTCTTCATAGCTTGAGTGAGTTCACCACCACTTTGTAAATAAATATTAAATAAGTTAAATATTTAAAAGGCTAGAAAAAATATAGACATTGCCACGGTTGGCATCTTCTCAGCTTAGTGTCGTCTCTATGCTCTGAGTCCTTGGTCCACAGCTACATCTTTCTTCTTAGCCCATGGTCAGTTTGCTTATGCCCTGAAGAAGGGAAAACAGGATTGATTGATTGATTGATTGATTTGATTGCACTTGTTGCATACACTCATTTCATCACATTATTGATAATGTTGTGCTCAACAGAAACAGAACATTTTAGGATTGTACATGTGTTTATGAAATATAATGATGATGATAAAAACTCGTACCCGTTGAATTAGAGCCTCCAGCCGCTTGAAAAATTCCTGGACATTTACTTTGGGATGTGAGTCGCAGGATTCGCATGTGGTCTGAAAGGAAACAGGATCAGTTAGTGTGATGCCATGTACTGTGAGCTTTTAGAGTGAAATATCAAAACTGATCCACTGGAAAACACACAGACAACGTTTCCTCTTACCGTATTATTTTCCGAGTTGCAGAAGTCCAGACCTTGGACCTGAAATGGATCAAAGAAAACGAGTTTTTAAAAACACGTGACACTTCAGATTTTTTAAGATGTTGTTCTTGAGGTCCACTTTAAGGTTTATTCATTTATTTAATATGGACAAAAAAAAAAAAAACATTTTGCAAATATGCCAGATTGAGCCAAAATGCATGATTGAATGACATGACTGATTTCCATCCCCAGCAGTTTACTCACAGTGAGTCGGTTCCTAAGGCTCTTGTTGAGTTTCCTCTGTGTTCTGTCTGTCATGTTGAAATGGGAGAACAGCTTCGTCTGAAAGCACTGCAGAGCTGACACACAGCAGCAGTCCTGTTATGACACGAGGAAGGAAAAGAGAAACTATTTGTGAACAAAACCTGTATATAAAAACAACACATAACACTGCGTTGATGTTGTTAATGTTGTTCTACAGAAAACTGGAAGGTGTTTTTTTTTTTTTTTTTTTTTTTTTTGGTTGTTAACCATAAATCCAGTTCACATGCAGCCTGCCTCAGTGGTTAGCTTTTAGTCTTTTTGGAGTTAATAATTCTTTATAGCATTAATTAGAGGAAAAGAAAAGATTTCCAAGAAAGCTGTTATGTGCTTTCATGTCATGAGTTCATCTTTGCAGTAAACTTTCCAGTCAGATACATACACAAAACTTTTACCTAAACTGAAACTCTAACAAAGTTTCCACTATTTTAAAGTCAGGTTTCTGTTCCCAAAATGCTTTGCGTCTCTTTGAATTATATTAAAGATTTTGATGTTGAGACTTTTTTTTTTTTATCCAAGTCGGTTTGTGTTTAGTTGCTCGCACTGCAGTGTGTGAGTCCCTCCAAATACCCAGGGTGTCACATCTTATGTCTCCTTGAGGAAACAGGTTCATATTTCTGCTAAATGAAAAGGCAACAGGAACAGTAGGAACAAATGACTTAACCTTTTGATCTGTGTATTTTGAAGTTCCCTGTTGAGTGGGAATTTTTTTCTTCTTTTTTTTCTTGTCAGTCACAAATTATTTCTCACTCGTGTTATGATTTTCCTTCTTGATACCAAGTTTTTGTTTTATAAAATAGTAACTACACACCCACATGGGAATCATTGTCATTAAGATAAACTGTAATCTGACAGTTTTTACAACAAGAGATTGAGTCATACGTTTTCTAGCATGCAAGAAAACATGTAGCAGTTGTGAGGAAGTGTCATGGTTTTGTCTGCTCTCTGCTTGATTACTCATCACATTTCACCTGAGTGCAACGGAAGCTATGAGAAAATACACTGAGCCAGCTCCTGAGTTGACTCACAGAGGACTGTGAGCCTGACAAGAAAAAAGGCTGCTCTAAATTTACAAGTAATGCAGATGACCTTCATAGGGATTCACTTTAAGTAAGTGCAGATAGTCACACTGTCGCATGGGATTGTTTCAGCGTTGCATAAAATTGCAAAATAAAGTGTTTGGCTTGATTATGCTGAAGCTAAAAATCTTTCCTGTTATGACAATAAGAAATTAGTATTTTTTTTTAAAGTGAATCTGATGATTACAGATTTTTAAAGAAATCCTCAATGTTTCAGTTATGAACTGTCAGATTTCTTTAAGTTTAACTTTGTCAACTTTACACTGCTTATCAAAGTCCAACTTGCCTCTACTGTGCATTATACTGGGATCGATTTCAATACTACATGCACTTTATCAGCTTAGCCATCAGAAGGTGAAATGTAAAATAGATCAAAATCTATGTAATTTATTGTTTGATTTTTAGATAAGCTACGATCTGTTCAGATGTGCAGTGTAAATGTCACCATTAGATGCGCCCCCTGTTTACATATGCACATTGATTTCGCACATCATTTGATGTACTCCTACAGTAGCCGACACATGACAATCAGTAAATACAGCAACTACAACAATGACTAAGCAACCACAAATATTAAGTGTGGAGGTGACCATACTGTCAACATTATTATGAATGCAAATCAGATTTGCTTACCTTAATATTCTCTGGTGGAGTGTTCAGCATAATGTCGTGGTGCTGCATGAGACAAAGCAAGGACGTTGTGTTTAGTGAGAAATCCTGTGGCTGGTACACTGGAGAAGCTGTGAAAAAGTGAATATAGATGTGAACCTACCTTGTGGGTTTCATTCACTAGATACAACTCCTTCAGAGTCTCCTCTAGTTTTCTCCTCTGGTCTGCTTTGTTAAGCCCATTTGTTGGTGTTGTGCTGGCTATGGTGGAGCAGCAGACTGCAAAAAGGCAAAGAATAACCAGCTTCATATTCTCAGTGTCAGCAGCAGGCACCCAGGTCACCAGAAGTCGCTATTCGAAAGTTTTACTGGAAATGTAGACGGTCGTGTTGCTTACCTTTTTATATGTATCCCTGAGGACACAGGAAAACCACTTCGAGAGAATTGGAAAGCTGCAGAAACTGGTGTGTGTGAGTAATGACTTTTTCTTTTCCACTGGCAATCACCACTACGTGATACGAGAGTGTCGTCAAGCCGCGCGTGCGTGGGGCCCGTAGTGTGTGTGTGAATGTAAACTTGTTGGGTGCAGCCGACAGGAAACTACAGGGAGACGGCACTTCCCATTTTCACTTTGAATCATGGAGCCACAGCTATACCATGTCATAGGTAGCCTATGTAGGTGTGGTATTGACAACCTGAATGTATTCACCGCAGGACGGCCGCCTACACAAACACTACATGGCTGCTGCAACAATAGGAAACATTATTTTTAAGTATTAATGCCTAACCAAAAGAAGAAGTGAGAAGATGGTATGTGTTCTCAGTGAAGAGCCACATCAACAACAGGCTGACGCTGTGTAAATGATCACTTCTTCAAGTTTCATTCAAGCCATTTTGGGAAATGCCGTGGAACTGTGGTCACTTCAAAGTCATGAAGGGCAATTCTGTGGATAATAAATAGCTCAGCTGATAATGCTGTCATATTAGAGATGTGCTTTTACTTTCATGGAAATAGCATGCAATGTCATTTGACATGCAGCAAGTCTCTGAAACCTAATTCAGGGTTTGGACGCTGCAGTGATGTGAAATGTTACAGTCTTTTACTAAGGTCAAACAAGATTGCACAATAGATGTCAATTAGCTTAATTTGTACTTCATGTCCTCACGATGTTTAAATTTCTTACTACTCATATAACACCTTTGAAATTAAGGTCACAAAGTGCTCTAGAAATGAAGTTAAAATTTGCACTTAAAATACCAAGAACCAGAGATATAGTCAGATAGAGACTAGAAAAAATAACCAGATATTAACAACCGATACCCGCAGCTAAGGCAAGGACCTGCCTGACATCACCCGACAGAGATCTCCACAGCCATGAAGCCCAGACCCCGATAAATAATGTAAAATATATTTAAAGAAAAAGACAATTCAAAGCTCTTATAAACGGTGCGATCTTACAATCGATGCTGAAACTCACAGGACATCAGTAAAGGCTGGAAGGATTGGGTCGTGTAAATGCTCCAGATGTAGCATAATAACTAAGAGGGGACTCAAATAGACCCTTGGGGGACGCCATGAAATAGTACCACAGAAAAGAGTCAAACTGGTCCACAGTCGAGTGTTGAAAGTTGGAGGGGTGACCAGTAGACACTGTCTCGGACATTATTCTTCCACATGTTCTGTATCGTTTCCTAATCATTAGAATTAGAGTTGGGATTTAGTTTTGCAGATCACCCGTCAAAGCATCGGCCTTCGATGCTCATTAAGCATAACACGTTTGCATGAAATGTGTTTTTGATGCACAACCCTGCCTTTGAGTTAGAGTTGCCTTCCAGCTGCACCTACGCCACTGTGAATAGCCATGTGTCCACATGAGGAGAAATTCGTTTAGATTGTGTTACCCTCACTATGTGTGTAAAATACAACACAGTACACACATGGGCAGAGGTTTTCAGCAGAGCAGCACATCAGAGGGTGTCATGACCTGAGATTACATCATTAGTGTTTAATCACTAGCAGAGAATTACAACATGGAAACATCGCTGAATATTTTCTTCAGGGATCTGCTCCGGTGTGCATTAAGCATTACACACTTTGGAAATTCAGGAGGCATCACAATTGTTAGTCAGTGTGTCCACTGAGCTGCGCCTTGCCTGTCATGGCGGCGTTCTCTCCACGCACAATCTTTACATCAGTTTTCTGCAACCAGAGAGAAGGAAGTGAGAGTGAAAGAGAAAACCCCTCTCGTCTGTTCTTTCTCTCTGTCAGCGTAAGGGAAAAAGTGGGTGGGGGCTCCGACTGGTCTGAGAGGTGCATCACCCTGAGACTCTCCTGTCTTATCAGGAGTCCCTTTTTTTGTCGGCGTGAAGCACACATGGAAGGGAAAATGCGTCCTTAGGCAGATCTAAAATTCAGAAGAATTTTCCTCCTCTAGCTGCCCTTAAGGAACCCCTGTAACCCACCTGTGATGTGGGTGGGTGTGTGTCAGCAGAAAAGTCTTACTAAGCAGCTTTGTCATAATGAGCACATGTCTCAAAATGAAAATTCTTGCAGTGAGAAACATGACATTCTCCAACCACATGAAGCCACAGAAGATGCATAATGATAAACACGGCAACTTGGCATTGACACAGTGCACGAGAAGATCAAGGTAAAAGAGGTTTGAGGTGATAAAGGTTTTAACATTTATTTCTACTTGATTTTTCTACTGCCATCCCAGATTTCTGATGTGTTTCTGCGCGGCTTTTTTGCGAGGCCACGCTAAGGGACTTATAAATGGAAACAAAGGTGTTGGTTGAATTTTAATTTACAAATGCAATTTTTTTTTCTTACCATTAAACCAGAGTCATTAGTTATGATTTTTAAGAGGCAGCGGAATCAGTTGATAATCGTGACCGCAATCTTATCAACCCTGTCCTCCAACAGTCACTGAAAAAAAAAAGAAAGTTCTTTGGTGGAGAAATGCAGTCGTCACAAACGTTTCGTCTTGAGCTTTTTTCCACTAAATTCTGCAGCACTCACTTATTTTCGGTGGTGACTAAAACTCTCGGTCAGGGCTGAAAGCATGTCACACAGTGAATAGCTGTTTGTGGTCAGCCAGAGTGTTAAACGCAGTGACAGAGGTGTCGCTGGAAGTGAAGCTGCTGATAGGAGGAAGGTGACACATGGAGGTCAGCTGCACGTTTGACAGAAGAAATGGTTCATACTCTTTCTTTTTAGTGGCATTTTAGTCATGGAGGCGTTTCCACTTCAAATTATGTGCAGATTGTTTTTCTTTTTTTTTTCTGTTAAATGTGCAGCTGTGTTAGAAAACAGTGAGGGAGGGAGAAGACATCTTCAGCTTGAGGCTGTTTGGAGTGGGGCAGAAAAGTCCTGGCACATCCAGAGTTTGAATGCTTTGTTTCTCAAAGGAGCCACTGCCCTGTTGAAATACATACTCTATATATTCAGCACTCAGTTTTCAGTTTATGAATTGAGAATGAGGCTGAGTTGTTACTTTTAGCCTGTATCGTAAGACACACTTCTGCTGTTTTGCTTTTGAATGGGGTGTAACAAAATCATCTAGTGACATCGGTCGACCTAATGCAATGCAGTTCAGCAGTACCACAACTTGCAAGTGCCAAAGTGATCACAGAGTTCAATCGACAAACATTTGACACGGTCTCAACGTTACGACCTCCACGAAGAACTTTTACTCTGGGGTTTTTTCTACCCACTGGGGTTTTGCGTTCCTAATAAAATGACAAATTAGTCAGTAAATAATGAAGTGAAGACTGAAGTCACATTGCTGTGTTTTAAACTGCAGAGTAAAAAAGAAGTCAAGTAAATGTTACCTGCAGGTTTTATCTACATTCACAGTTATGTTAACAAAAGGACACCACTGGTGTGAGTTATCTGATGCTCCAACGCTTTCATTTCTTTATCACTTTTAGATTTTCAAGTCCTCAGACTGATAAAGGAGCGATGTATATTTTCTCTCTGAGGCCAGTGCTACATTGTATTTAATGTGAGCGTTGTTTGGTTTTCCACTCTTAGTGTATCTCAGTATTACGTAACCTCCACTATCGGCACACGTCTCGGCCACAGTCGTTGCTCATCTATATCATAATTTTGTTTTTGTTTTGACTTGATCTTGTCACTTGGTCACACTGTAATGATGTCATTCTTGCTTTGTGTTTTATTATTTTGGTTTTAAAACTGTGGGCAGAAAAAGTAAACAAGCCATGAAAACACACACACACACACACACACACACACACACACACGACCATATGAAGTTTTTATTGAAGCTTGTGGGTAGGCGACTAAAGAGAAGTATCAGCCTCCTTTGTTTTATCTCTGTTTGTGGAGGCTTTAGCGAAAGTTAGAACATCAAGGTCAACATCTCACCATCGAGGGCAGTCACTTAAGTGTTAGTATTTAAAACTATGAGGCAAGTTTAATTCATTTTATTTATGTAGTTCACTTCCTACTCCCACTTGCTGTAGTGTGATTTCCTACACTGCGGTCTCCCCTTAGTGAACAGTTCGTATTTCCGGGTTGTGTGGCGAGTGGGCGCACAGTTGTGTTTGCATGCAACAAATCCACATATTGAAATATTGCAAATTGCAGCTTAGTTTTAAAATCAATTTTACTGCATTTGAGTGAAAATATAATTTGGTGTTATTTTACAACCATTTTTAGAGACGACAACATATTAAGTGAAGGTTATTTTCAAAGGCTGAGAAAAGTGAGTGTGCATGATATTACCGTAAATGTACAGGAAGAATACGAAGATGCGTGTGGGTGGGGGATCGCCTGTTTTGGTCCTCGTCGTCGCCGGCACCACAACAGGGATGACACAGCTTGATTACGACAACAGACTTTTCACGGTCATTGTTACTGAATCCAAATAGTTAAGTCGATCATAGCCAAACCTGATTAATAATATAAGGCCTGGCCGACTGCTGGTTTGCAGTAGAGGTGACTGTCAGGCTGTTGTTTGGATGTGATTTTATATTGAGGTGATGCTTTGATCTCAACAGGCCTGACTCTCAGAGTTTTTCCAGCCATATTTCTGATTTTATTTTCCTGAATATTCAACATGAATCGGAATCTGCAGAGTTGGCAATAAAAAAAAAAAAAGTGTTGAAGTGATCTTATCTGTCATGGGGCTGTTAGCCATCGATAAAACCTCTCCGTAAAAATAAGGCCCGTGTTTAGTTTCTAGTCTGAATGTGCGATCACACCCACAGTTTCTTTCTCTTTATCTAAACACAAGCGTAAAGGTTTTGCTCCTTGCACGAGTTTAATGAGGTTCAAATACATGCATCAGACATTTTCCACAAATCTGTAAAGTGATAAGTGATTTATTTTGCATTTGCTCTCTTCCCTTTTTTGTTTTGGTGCATCAGACTAAGAAATGTCGAATATAATCTGCAAAAAAACAACAACAACAAACAAAAAAAAACAAAACAGAGAGATGTTAATTATACAGTTAACAATGTAATGTCTCATGTCACATTGGCTAGATCTGCAGTTGTTGACTGACCATTTAAACTCAGTTATACAATAGAAATCCAGTTCAATATTCAATAGTAATAATAATGCCACTGAAGCTAAACCTGAAAACTGAGCAAAAGAAGAATAATGATAATAAACCACACAGAGCTGTTTGGCTTATTTTGAAATTTCATATCCAAGTATATCGGAAAATTCATAATCAATCTTTTTTATTGACAGTGGGGAAGCCACTGAACATGGAGCTCAGAGTGCCCTCCTGACATCATGCATGTTAATGCAACCTGGTGGATAAACCAGCCCACTAACATTTGCGGGAACAGTCTTCTATAAATATTATTTCACCCCCTTTCTTTACACGTAATATCTGTAGTAATAAAACCTGAGCGGATGTTTTTTACCTCAGGTGCGGAGGTGATGCAAGACGATACTGCCGACCAAACATTTTTTGTTGTTTCCTTTTTCCATATTCATGCACACCTGATCCGGTTAAATCTGGAAAGGTGATTGGCCAAGACTGGAAACAGATTTTCCCTCAAATGAGCTGATCGTCAACATGTGAGACAGATAAACTGTAAATGGCTCAGGTACATCTGCATCAAAGAAACAAAAAGAACAACAAAGAAAAACACGGGGACTAGGATTAGAGGCAACATCAGATATGATCTTGCTCTGTCTGCGTCACTTACACTATAGTGTCCTGATGCTAAGTTTCCTATGCATTCTTTTCACAGATTCAACCAAACAAAGATGCTAACAAGGCATGCTAAGTGGTTTGTGGTCATCAAGTGTCAAACTAAACAAGCAAATGTCAAATGTATCTGCAGATGCATTTAGATATATATAATAAAACTGACCGCAAAGGGGAATTTCAGAAACAGTGGCATCTATGTCACAATTTAAAAGAATAAAAAGTAGGACATTGCTGCAGTGTTTCACATTTAAACCAGTACTCCTGAATGTTTATATAAAGACTTTGACACAAATAAGACTGAAGTTAAAAAGCAAACATACCACTGATGCAGCCACTCTCACTCCTGCTTCTTCTAGACACAGTGACGGTTATTAGTTTGTCCTCTACTTGTCTTTTTCAATAGCGGCTTGACAGAATAGGCTGTCTGCCAGTTGGTGACACATTCTCGACCTTTTAAGAGTTAATAATATGATCATCTTTTTACCAGCAGCGTACATTTGGTTGTTTTGGAAATTGATCATTTTATGGGAAAAGAAAAAGCGCAGCGGAGAAGTGGGAGTATTGAACAGACTGTGATGTGAGTGCTCTTTAACCACAACAGTAGGGGAATAACACTCAGCTGAGGGGCTGTGAACATATTAAAGGCCACGAAAACGACAACAACAAAAAACACTCAACTCCCAATTGGAAAGTTTTGCTCTAAAAATCAGACATCCACAGTTTGAGCAACACCTACTCTTCTAAAATGACTTGCAGTCATTTAAAGCACACGCCACAAAAGTCATCAGTTGTGTTAATGCTCTTTTCTTTGTCTAAATCTTTGAGGTAGCAACATTTGAAAATGGAGTGCAACAACTGTGGGGGGATTTTCACACCTTTAACTAACTGAAACTTATCGAAAACATATGTTTGCTGCGTGTTGCGTTACGAAGCGCAGCTTTCAAATACCAAAGCCCCGAGGAGCCGGCGAGGCGAGGCAGAGCCGCTTCAGAGGGGGAGATATTCTCCCAGGCTCGAACAGGTGCCTCCTCTGGCACCTGTTTGCCCACTCAGAGCGAATTTCAGTGCAGAATTTCAGCTCTCACCTGGTGTGCGGTGTCAACTTTGAACTCAGAGAAAGGTGGATAGATTTGAGTCATAGGGAGGTGACATAAAGTGAACTTCTGAAATACTGGCCTTTTGATTTGCCTCATCTACACCTTTATGTATCATCGTGCGTGTTATATCATCTGTTACAAAAAGAAGGAAACCCATGGGAATTTCCATATTCTGGCTCTTTAATTTGGTGCAAACTGAAAATGATACCTGTCAGTGAAGTAAAGAGGACATGCAGCCGTGACTTTAAATCTTAGGTTTAACAGAGTATTAATTTGGTAGTCCAATATAGTGAGATCTAAAAGTCTGAGGCCACTTTCATATTGATTTGAATGGGAATGTTATCTGATTGCTGTGATTTTCTGCAGTACTTTTAAATGTGGTCGTACTTCTCTCTTTTATACCATCAAGTGTTTTCACCATGGAATATTTTGCAAAAAATGGATCTCTCATCTTGGGACGAAACTTTTCATATTTTCCGTCAGATGTTCCTTCCCCGTCTAGAACAGGTTATCAGAACTTTCAGAATCAGTGGCAAGCATCCTCAAAATAATAGGCGGCCGTCTGACGGCTCGGAAAAACACGTCACTACAATATCCTGTTTATTTTAACAAGGTATGATGTTTTGGCCAAAACCAGACTTCCGCTGTGTACTATTAATCAGCAGGAGCAGCTTTCCTTTAAGATGATCAGAGTGTGTAGGGTAGACGGCTCGGTGCAGACAGTGACTTGGTTCAGTAACCAAAAACATGAAGTGAGAGTGACTTTTACTGAGTTACTCATCTCAGGTTCACGCTTGTCATTTCTGTTTACAGTAGCTTAATTCTGGTTAGTAGCCATCGACTTAGTCATATAACTTTCACTGTCTGTTCAACATCTGTCCATTGTTGTGCTTTGCAAGATGCACTGCAGCACACACAGCAGACTGAAAATAACTTCACTGAGATTTTCAGCCCATATGAAAAGATGTGCAGCTTTTCTGTTCCTGCAGATCTGCCGCCCTGATTTTGAATAGAAACAAAGTTAAAAAAAAAAAAAAAAAAAATCTCTACATCTCTTATTTGCACAGCAAACTTAATGCACCTCTGCAATTTCACACACATTTATAGACAAACAGGCACATCAGCTATGATGAAATATATTTATTTGTCTTGCATTGTAGAAAGTTGTGCAAAGATACAATATGTTAAAACATTTATTTACAAACCAAGTCCCCAAA
The DNA here is from genome assembly GCA_021432705.1 of Caranx ignobilis. NCBI lineage: Eukaryota > Metazoa > Chordata > Actinopteri > Carangiformes > Carangidae > Caranx > Caranx ignobilis. The sequence continues at coordinate 23,036,863 of MU269981.1, forward strand.
AAAGCTACTGTAGAAACTGTTCTGATCAGAGTCAGATGTGAGTGTTCAAAAAGTCCAAGGAACAAGACTGTAACACTGGAGCTCAGTAAAGATTGGTCTTCTTCATTATCCTCAGGAACTCCTGCTCATTGACTTCACCGTCTCCATCTCGATCTGCTTCGTCAATCATTTCCTGAAAGGATTAGAAACATGGGGTGATGCTCAAATAGAAACAGCTGTACGTGAATCCAGGACTTGACTGTAGCATGTGCCAGACCAGAAAAACTCTCACTTAAACGGGTTTCTCAGAAGTAGGCCACAAAGTAATTGTATTAATATCAGATGTATGAACAGAGGAGTGTTAGAGAGTCGTGAATCAGTCTTATTGCAAATCTTACAGCTAGAATTAAATCTCAAAGTTATTCACCTCAGCCACTGGACACAAAACATTTGCCATAGATGGACCATTTATTTTAAGTGGCTAACCCCAAAGCTGGGTCTGGAGCTACAAATCCATCATGAGATTTACAAGCTAATCACTGCACTTGATTCATCAATTAATAAATACATTTTTGGGTGTGAGCTGAATTATGTTGGTGGACCACCAAAAACAAATTTACACACAGTGTATGTGACACACGACATGTCTTCGAGCTCCACGTTACCTGTAACTCTTCATCTGTGAGGTTCTCGCCCAGCTCCTTGGCAACTCTCTTCAGATTTTTGAATGAGATTTTCCCAGTGCAGTCGTCGTCAAACAGCCGGAAAGCCTTCATGATTTCCTCTTTGGAGTCTTTTTCACTCTGGTGACAAGAAACCAGGACATGTCCAACACATTAGTTTGGACAAATTTACTAAACCACCCTTTTTTCTCATAGTTTTGTTCTGAGTGTAACACAGTGTTGATCCTCTGTATGTATTGTTCATCTCAGAAATCAACAATAAAGATGACTTTGACTTTTTTTTTTTTTGGTCTTTCTTTTTTAAACATTTTTTCATTAGTTATCAAATGAATAAACAACCAGATATTCAACATTATGAGTTTAATTTATGAAGTAGGAACTGAAAACATGAAGCACTCTTTTGCAACACATTTGCATTAATTTGGTAGTGATGTGGTAATATTTTGTCTGATGCTACTTTTTGGTCCCAAGAAAAATGTTTCATATTTCTTTATATGTCATGGTATATGTGTTTCCAGATCAAAGTACATACAATCCTCATACAGTATCTTGCAGCTACAAAATGTATTTCCTATTACTTTTTAATAACAGAGTATAATTTGCATGAGCAGTGAAATTCAGATTTTGAGGAAAATAGTCAGTGAGATACTTTTTCTCTCAAGAGCAACATGTTACCAAACATGAATTATTAAAAGACACATGCAACATAAATTATTTAACGTTATCTTTTCAGTTGCTGCTTTACCGGTTATTTTTTTGAGGTTTTTCCAAAACACAGCATATACAGCATCACATTACACTCACCATTTTCACTGTCATCATACTGAGAAAGTCACTGAAGTCGATTGTTCCCGAGCCCTCTTTATCGATGTCTGCAATCATCTTCCTGATGTCTTCCTTCTTTGGCTCAAACCCTAGAGCTCTCATGGCCACCTGCGGAACAAGTGCACAATAAGTCTGACGCTGGCGTTTCTTTGTTGACCTGCATAACATCTGATGCACGGTGGATGAAACCAGCAGCCCACCTTTAGCTCCTTCACGTCTATTGTTCCAGTGCCATCCGTGTCAAACAGATCGAAAGCCTCCTTAATTTCTTGCTTTTGCTCCTCGGTCAGTTCGACTTTGAGCGCTGTCTTTTTCCTCTGTGTAGCCGAGGGAGCTGTTTTTCGGTAACTGGAAGCCTGAAATATTAAGCGGGAGCAGAGAGAGACATGCAGGGTAAGTTTTCAGTCAGTATCGTGCTAGCTAACATTAGCTCCACGCTGCTTCGCTGAACCGAACAAAACACGTTTTCAAGCTAAAACAGAGAGTTTATCGCGGCAAATAACATCAGTTAATTCGGCGTATTTTTCATATTTAACATTTGTGTAAAGATATACCATTTAAACGGATTATTGAACCTAGGAAACTTCAATGTTGTCTTTTGTAGCCGGATGTCAACAAAAACAGGCAGCAACGGCTGGATTCTTTTCCGTTGAATGACACGAGAGCTGTCCAATAGAAACCCCAACGGCACTGTGACGTAGGCACATTAGCCAATCGTAAGCTAGAATGGGCGGGCGTCAACAGTGTCCACCAATGCGGGAGTAAGTTTCCTTGTCTCCCAGCAACCGGGAAACTTGACGCACGCGCAGTGTTTAACCGTTGGCGCTGAGGCAGGAGACGACATACAACTGTAATACAATAACAAAACAAGGTAATATGGTGTGTTTTATGGATATATAAAGTGTTCCAGTACACGGTCATTGTTAGGAAACACACGTGCTTTTTATTTAACTTAAGTGTTGTCATACACACGCTACATTTAGAGATAAAGTACATGGACTCTCTGAAGGCATTAGCTTGTTAGCTTGCTAAAGTCTGTTGAATTGTATCCGTGGATGTGTTCGGATTTTCCACTCGCTCATTATATAGTGAACGGGTGGATCTTCAGAGCAGAGACGTCCTTTTTTTTCGTTTAGTGTAGTTGTGTTTTTGTGCTGCACCTGTTACTTTAATTACCATCGCAGAGTTGTGTGCAAAAACCTGCTGACTTTGTGAAATGTAGTAAATACAAGTCCTGCAGCAAACAGACCTAAAATCACCTCTGTTTATGTCAACCACATATCCTTTAAAGATTGTAATATAATGGTTAAGTAGCAGCCAGGGAGCACAGTATAGATGTATTCAGAAAAAGGCTTGTGAAACGTAATGAAGTAGAGGTTTAAAGTAACAGAGCTTATGTTATTTGTATATAGTCTTTTCAGTTTGATAAATAAAACGTGAAAAAATTATAGTGAATAAATTATAACTTTATGTCATCCTTTTACAGATCAGACGTCTCCAGTAATGCTGGGAAGTACAGTCATAAACCATCAGCAACATCTTGGACTGCAGAAGCTCTCAGCGTTGGCAGGAATCACTCATTCCTATCTGGGCCCCAACAAAAAGTTCAAGTTCATCCAGGATGACACCAGTGGGGAGTCGACTCTCTTGTGCTCGTGTCTACGCGTTTTTGAGAACCTTGAGCTGACCTGTGCCGTGGGTCAGCTGGTTTATGAGACCCTTCAAGCCCACCACAAGGTCTATAACACGGGCTCAGGATGCCTGCTGTTTCTTGCAGGAGCGTGGAGCCGTGCTGCTCTGGAGTGCCTCCACAGAGGAATTTCAGTGCCAACATCATCTCAGCTATGTCTGAAGGGATTGACGTGTGCATGGATGTTTTCAAAAACTGCAGCATCTCAACTGAGGGTCTTGGTGTGGTACAGTCGGAGAGCTGCAGTGCGACCGCTCATGGTCTACAGCTATCAAAGAAATCCACTGTGGAGGCTTTGCAGGCATCAAGCCACCTGCAAGGGAGAGCAAGTATCAGTGACCTCAAGACTCTGAGCAGCAGTCGACAAAGAAAAATAAAGCTCAGCAGACATTTTTGTGAAGCCACATCTAAAAATACCTCCACACTACCACCGTGTCATCAGCCTAAGCTCCCTAACATGGCATACATTGCTGAGGGGTTGAGGCACGGTTGTTTCAGTGCCATGAATTTAGTGGTGCAGGCAAGCCAGGTGCAATCAAAAAATAATCAACAGGATTTCAGCTGTTCTACATTTGACATAACTAAAATGGTGACTTGTCTTCTACCCGGTTTACCAGAGGAGCATGCGTGTGTTTTACCAGGCTGCTTTGTGCTCTTATCTGCTGAACAGGCCTCCGTTGCACGTCGCTTAAAAGAACAGCAGTTGAAGGTTGCTCTTATTCATGGAGATTTATCAGAGACCTTCCGCCATCTTGGCTTTAGTCAACCGAAAGGAATGAAGCATGTGAGTGGCCAGTTGGCTTTGTCAAATTCAAGCAAAGAAGAAGAGTGGATGATGAAGGTCATGACACTTCTGCTGAGTCTGGGCGTGAACCTGATACTAGTCAGTGGCCTTGCAAGTGAGAAAATGATTCACTGCTGTTGCCGACATGCGATACTTGTGGTGGAAAAAGTGAAGACTTCCGCTTTAAAGGCATTCGCTAACGCAGCAGGAGGTGTTCCAGTGACTTACGCCACGCAATTGAAAAAGCAATGTATTGGCACCGGGGTGAAGGTTGTGATATGGAAGGAGCTCAGCAGCCCTGGGAGGAAGTTTACAACAGCTGTGAATATTTCCACTGGTGCCAACAGCGGTTTGGTCACAGTGATCCTCACAAGCTGTGTACATGGCAAGCTGCAGGCCTGGAGGATCAGTTTTGGGCCTGCGCTCATCGCGTACACCACGCCCTGAGAGACAAAGCCCTCCTGCCTGGTGCTGGAGTGACCGAAATGCTTTGTATTCATCACCTTCAAAAACGAGCAGGGCATCATGTGAAGCACTGCGCTGCAAGGACTGGTGACTCTAAGCAGCAAGCCAGAGCAGGGGCAGCAGCTAACCCTTACAGGAGTGTCGTGTTGCAACTGTTGGCAGATGGTTTAATTGATTACATATCCACTGTAATGGCTAACACTGGAAGGTTCACCAAAGTTAAAGCCAGAACTGCGGTGAGCCAACAACTGCAGGACTGTAACGGACATCTAGGCATTGCCGCAGACTTCTCACCGCTGTTCTTGGAGGGTGAGACAGAGGACAGTTCATTTTCCGTGGCGGCAAAATCTGACACAGCGCTACCAATGAAAATCTATGATAATCTGAGTGTGAAGCAGGAAGCGTGGAGGAAAGCTTTAGACCTGGTTTTCCTGGTCATCCAGACTGATGCCGAGGTCATCACTGGCATAGACCAAAGAAGTGAGGGTGCAAAGAAAAGTCTGATGCTGTTGTGATCTTAGGACTTATACAGAAGTAGACAAATTCATGATTTCTTTTTTTTTTTTTTTTTTTTACCAAAACCGCACTAAATCTAATTATTTTTAACGACTTGCACAAAATAAAGTCTAAAAAGTAGTTATTTTCTGACTATTTTGTCTTCAATGAATAGCTGAGAGACAGAGTGAAGCAGTATTTTATCTACCACTAGGGGGTGACAAAGGTATATGACATTGTCTCATATGAGGTGGTGTCCTGTAGGTAAATAAAATGCATGGCTCAATTCTAATACTGCAGATAAAAAAAAAATGTGTGGAGCGTGGGAACTTACAACATGGCAAACTCAATGAAATAAAATGACAAAAAATAAGAACGATGGTAGGGTGCAAGTTAAAAGTCCAGAAGAAAGAGCAGAGCTTTTATTTTTTAAAGTTTGGGTTTGTTTTCCTGCCTTTTTGACCTCGTCCATCCCGACCTGGTAGATAATGAGAAGTCATGACAAATGAGCACATCATCATAAAAACACACGCAAAGGTCTGCATTAATCATGTATCTGTACTTAAATTTAACTTGACCTCTTTGTTATCTTACCTCTCATCTTGGAGGTGCTGCACACTGGGAAATAACCTGAAATTCACTTTATTTTTATTAGTAACCAAGCCTGACTCACCTGACACGGCTTGCACATCAACTTGTAAACACCTTGTCTTCGTGCTCACTTCAGCCAGGGAAAACAAACACAACATGTCCAAAACCACAATTAAATTTCCCTGTCGTGGAGCATGGGAGGAAAGTTAATGGCAGTGTGCGTCTTAGTCTTGGTAAACTTCCTTTAACGATATTTGCCTACGCTTCATTATGTGTCTGCTCGAGCTGAACCCTGACTCTGCTCCCATGCCAACTGCATTGGTTTTATGACCTGCGTTGTCATAATGGGAGTAATTGCTGGGGAAGGAACGCCTCCACACAATGTGAATGTTTTTGTTTAAGTCTCATTACATTCTGAATTTACTTCAGCTGTTTGAACTTTGGAAACCTTTTGTTAAGTTAATATTTCCCCTCCTACATGATCAATTCAAAGGTCACAGGAATATTAAAAAAAACACTGATGGAAAAGAGAGGGTACATATATTTGTCATGTTCGCTCTTCCCTCAATTGTTTGACCCTAATAATGCCTACCTCAGTACGCCTCAGCACTTTAAGGTTGTTGTTCACACAAATAAGGCTGACAGTTACTTGGCAAGTGTGAAAATAGTTCACCAGTTGGTGAACATTTTGTCGACTACTTGGAAAATTCAAAAACAGGTTGAAAACAACTAAGGTTCACATGAAAGTAAAACGCGGACGCTCTAAGTTAGCTTCAGTCTTTTTCCTACCGTGTGTCTTGTATTTCGGAGGTGTCAGTTACAACGACATGTGAGATCTTCCATTTCCTCTCAGATCAGACAGAGTGAGCTTCTGCTTGGGCTCTAAAAATAGTGTAAAGAGAGAAAAATGTTAAAAACATGTCCTGTTAACGGTTTGGTAGCTCGTGCATGTATTGCAAATATTGAGGTGATTCATGATGTTATTTGCACAGTTGCACGTTTTAACTGACCAACGTGGCTGCAGAGCTCAGTCAAGTGTGTTAATAGGTCATCAGAGGGGAAACAGGTTTGAGCACAGTGTGTGAGAGGAGTTTGTTTTTGGAAAGAAACAACCACTAACCAAACCATAACTCTTATCTGTGTGTATGTAAGTATATGCTACAGCTGCCGGTCTGATAGTGGCCACCATGTGTAGCCATACAAACCCATCAGCCTGATAACAGACCACGTTCTTGAAGGTGCTATGTGTGTATCAGCTTTGCATCAGTGTCATTATCAGCCCACACATCTTTTTTTTTTTTTTTTTCATTATTCACACAGAACTGAGATTTAAAATCACTTTAATCAAACACAGAACGATGTGAATTCACTGTCATTCATCCTGTAGTAATGTAGGTCGTCTTTCCTGGCAGGTTTTTGTCTGTTTGTATCTGCCCGTCTGAAGGTGCTGATCCGTTTGTGATGTACCATTTGGAGCTTTTGCATTTGGTTCATTGATGTAAAAAAGATCCCCCTTTCACACAACGAGGTAAGCTGTGGCCTTGTCCTTGATATTTTATCTTATCATGAGCTAAGAAGACGTTATTGACAACAGAAACAATCAGGAAGGGATAAATTATACTGGGGCCTTCCAGCATTTCTGTGAAGGCCTCCTGAGCTGTCGCCACTCCTAACGCTAAATATAATATTCATACATGCTTGTGTTGAATGTGTCAGGTCAAAATCAGTCCAGCTCTAATTGAAACGGCTTTGAGTGACGTCCTCCTGCTTTCTTATTAGAAAGATGCAGGAAGTCTTAAGGGAAGGCCTTTGATTGACAAAGTGTATTAATGACCCTCTCTGTTTCTGATGCTAATTGGTTATATGCAAGACTCCCATCATTGCCTGCAATAACATGCATGAAGCTGTGTCTGTGGATGAAACTGCCCTGTTGTTTTGCAGAGTTGTGGATCGAGGAAATCCATCCCAAAGACATCCAAACCCGTCTGAATCCTTCCTCTAGCTGACTCTCTGCTCTAACTACAAGTCTTACAACTAAGTCTCTGGCTTTAGTCGCTCATAATGCAGCGGTTGGATGTCAGATGTTTCGCTGACCAGTCTCGCAGAGGACACCAGCATGACGTCAGCTGAGAGCACAGCTGACTTTCTACTGATCCAGCGCGAGTTTCTGATGTGGTAACAGTTACCCAGAAGCCTCGACCAGCGAGAGCTTATTCTGACAGATGCGTGATGCTGTTGGTCCAAAAATCAAAAAGGAAACAGATCCTGCATGAATAACTCCCATCGCTGATCCTCCATTCAGCTGGCTCCAAGGGAGTTGAGAATAGCAATTAAAATCACTCATTCATGATGCAGGCTTTTTCATCTAAGCCTGCTGGCAGGTCTGCTGCACATTGTTGTTTTTTTAACCTATGAATAGCTCAGAGTGAATCACTGAGACTCTGGCTCTGCTGCTTTTTCTTTCTTACGCCTCTTTTCTTGCTCTTCAACAAACTGGATGAATGAAAGCCCTGCTTCTGTTCACATGGCTGCTGCTGCTGCTGCTGCTGCTGCTCTTGGCTCTCTGAAGGGGTCTCAATGACATCAAGTTGCATGTCCCCACCCCCCCCTACCCGACCTCACCCGCCCTCCTCCACCTCGCTGCCCTCCTCTCCCTTCTCGACTTCTCCTGGTCTGGTTGGTGAAATCAGTGAGCACTGGTGGGCGTGAGCATGTGAGTGTGTGTTGGTGTTCCTAGGGCGCATGCGAACTGAGGCCCAAAGGGGAAAGCCTTCCACACAGATCTAAGCCAGCTGCCCTGCTTTAAACACTTCCCTGCAAGAAGAGTGGAGGAGAAGGGGAACCCGCATGCATCTCCCCCCCTACCAGTGTGCTCAGAGTACACTGGCAAAGCAGCTGTCAGCTCTACAAACTGCAGACGAGCAGCTGCAAATGGTCGATTTGGAGCTTTGCTGTTAGGTCCAGGCCGCTCTAGCAGTCCCTCCTGCCTCAGATTGTCAGGACTCAGAGGGCACTGGCTGCCCTGAGAGGGGGGGGTCGTCAAACAAACTGACCTCTAGGGTTAAGTAGAATCAGTTTGTGTGAAGCAGTGTGGAGGAGGGGAGGAGGGAACAGGCAGCAGTTAGTGGGAGGTGGGAGGCCACGGTGGGGCTCCTGCACTTCTCAAGAAGGAGACGAAAGCAGCAGTCGCCGGGAAGGACGCGGGGGAAAGAGGAGGAGAATGGCCACGGGAGAAATCACAACACTTCCCACCACACCTGAGGACGGCGGCAGCGGCGGCTTTCCCCCCGGGAACTTCAAGGATCCCAAAAGGCTGTACTGTAAAAACGGGGGCTTCTTCCTGAGGATAAGGTCTGACGGAGGAGTGGATGGAATCCGGGAGAAGAACGACCCCCACAGTAAGTACTTCCAGTCCCCTTTTTCTTCTTGCTTTGCACAGCGCACAAAGCTCCTTTATGTTTTTAATATGCAGCGGGGAAGTAAGAGTGAAGCAAAAAAAAAAAAAAAAAAAAAAAAATCATGGAGGAAAGATGTGACTTTTCCAGCTCACTGAGGTGTATTCTCCATTTGAGAATGTGTGTAGCTCTACCTCTGGAAAGTATAATTAACGTACGCCTCAGATTTTCTCAATCAATGGGAACTTTGATGGAATATGCCAGTTGTGTTTTTAGTAAACCTAGTTCACCCTGCTGAGTCACAGCCATTCACACTGCTCACTGTGAGGTTTACGTCACACAAGAAGGCACAACATGGAGTTAAAAACCAGGATGATTTAGTGGTCCCTGTCACTGCTTGAGGTCTGTGAACTTTAGCCACTAATAACGATGAAAGATACTAATCTTCAAATTATCGGTCCCACCAGTCAGCCAATATTTATGCAGAAGGTTTCAGTCTTTTTAACTTCCGAGCTGCTGTAATGTAATGCCATAATGTTTCATGCTTGTTTGGCCTGGATGCGTGTGATACCCCTCGGTGCCTCTGTATCACTGAACACTGTTTAGTATGTGTCCTGAGTTGCATCAGTAAGTGGGAGGGGAGTAGGGGGAACACGAACGTTGGATTTCTTCCTTGGAAAACACAAGTTTGGAAACACATTGCCCCCGAGATCCGGTGTGACATTTCAAGCAGGTGCGTCCAAAACAGATGCCTGACGTGGAAACACTTCAAGAGGGGAGGGGCTGTTTTTACAATAATTCACTTACCTTTTTGATTTAATTACACTCGGTCACACATGTTTATGAGATGAACCTGAAACGGTAGTGTTAGTTTGTTTGATTTTTCCATTTAGTTGTGAAATGAATGCATTCGTAATGAGTCACGAAACAGGAATCAGTATTAATCATTTACAGTAAGTCTGATCCGAGCTGAGCTTCGTCAATGCTCCTTTTGTTAAAGCTGGAACAGACCTGCCAGGTTTTTAGACAACGCAACATACCTGCCAGTGAGGGCTGGAAATGTAGCCCCAGTGCATCCAGGTATCCTCACGTGGGATTTTGTGCTGACGCAGACGAGAGTATTTCTTCGTAGCTTCTCGTGCCACAGTTTTCCAAACACAACATTGCTCATCTTCACTGCCACATACCTCTGGACTCAGATCAGCCACCACAGGACAGTTAGAGATTGGTCCGAACGGCACAGAAACAACGACGGTCAAGGGAAAGTTACTCTCTTCTCACAATAGCTGTGGGGTGTAATATGCCTCCTCTGACCACACTGAGACTAATTATACGTTTTGGTTTTTTCGAGGAAGAACACCTCTTTGATCCGTGATGTGAATCACCCAGGCAGCCGGCTTAAATGCAGACAGATGTGTGTCTATCCAAAGTCTTAATGTGGATTAATTCTGGACAGATCCTCCTCGCTCACCTCGTGGGGGCCTCTGCTGCCTTTTTTGGTCGTTTCTCTTCACGTAAAGTTGTGTTGGCAAAGCGTGGTCTCAGCTAAAGAGAAAAACATAACAAACCTATTGAAGGGAGGACATCAGGTACGGTCAGGCCTGCTGTTGCCCACAGCGGACTCTAAGGGCTACTCGCTGGTGGCTGCATGTCACCTCTGAAATAAGAGCAAGAACAAGAAGGAGGAAGCTACAGCAGAACAAGCAGCTATCACTCACATTTTTAAAATCAGAGTTTTTATTTTCACATGCAGCTAAAGATCTGTTTATTTTCTCTTAGAATCGACACTGGCAGCTGTGGCTCACAGTTAATTAGATCCTCCTGCCGCAGATTGATGTTAGAGAGACCACACTCAGATCAAAAATATAGACTGTTTGCAATATGCATTAATGAATATATCTGAGATCAACACTGAGTCATGTGACTGTTTAATAAAACACACAACTGTTCCCACTTCCTGCAGCTTTTCTAGCCTCTTCACTGGTTTTATTGGTACCAGTTACAGTTTGCTTCATTCTCGCTCCTGGTTTCCAGCTGCTGCTGCCGCTCTGACTGCAGACCACCACTCGCCCATGCACCACAGCATGTCTGCAGGATGTATGTGGAGGCTAAGTGGGTAATTTTCCTGCCAACACGTTAAAGCCTGTGAACGTGCTCCTCTGGAACGTGCCCTAGAAACAATGAAAGCAGCTCTCTGCGTCAACGTATCATTATCTCTGAGTATTGTTGTGTTTTCTCTTGAAGAAACGGTCTCCTGCTCCATCGCTCTTTGGCTTTCAGTGTCAAACACCACTCACATTGTCTTCAGTGGTAACACTGGATCACTCAGAACAAAAGCTACAGTAATAAGAAAGTGCCACCGACACAAAAACTACATCTGTCCAGTTTAATCCATGATATAAATTACATGTGTTAAACCAGCTGTTTAATCCAGTGTAATCTTAAATTAAACACATGATCAAACTTGAAATTCTTTGTGTCTTTGCTCATTCATGTAACCTTTTATCTTTTTGTTTTTCCTAGTAAAACTTCAACTCCAGGCGACCTCTGTGGGGGAGGTGGTGATCAAGGGAGTTTGTGCGAACCGCTATCTGGCCATGAACAGAGATGGACGGCTGTTTGGAGCGGTGAGTGACCTTGAATTATCAGGATTCAATAATAAAACAAAACAAAAACCAACTTACTTCCTGTTTTGCTGCTCTGGTGTTGATATTTATCCAGATACATTCCTGTAAAATCATTCAGTATCATTTCCTGAGTTTGCACTACAGTGGTACTTTTTCTTTCTCACAAATGTGTGTTGCTCACCTAAATGTCTTCCAGTCATCTGTCACATGTAGCATTCAGGCTGCTGTGTTTTGGAAACTAAATATTTACCAGCCACCTGACGAGACATCCTCCCTCGCAGGGAAAGAATTAGAGCTTGACGCACATTGGTCATAGTCAGAGCTTAAAATAAAGAGAAAGGATTTGCCACAACACTGAGATAGGCCCAAGTCAAAACGTTAAAGAGATTTGTGATTCAGAATAAATGAGATACAGAGACAAAACTACTTTGCATCTACAGTTCACTCTTATTTGTTTTGACAGGACTTTGAGTCCAAAAAATCCAAATCGTAGTACGATCCAGGGCTCAAACCAAACACTCAGTTTAGTACCACTTGTGTCAAGACAAACAACTTGTTTGACTTTGAAACAAAATAAACTGAGCAAAAGGAAGTGGGAGGATGATGATGATGATGATGATGATGATGATGATGATGGTGGTGGTGTTGATGGTGGATGTAGGGATCTGTACAGTAGGAGCTCTGAGAGACAAGAGCAGAATCACAAGGATATTTAAGGAGCTGCGTCCAACTGTTGACGTGGTGAAACTGGAGGAAAACTGAAAGTGAACTGAAAGAAATGAGGATATTTCAGTTCACTGGAAAAGAGAGTTAAGTTTGAGAGCGTATTTGAACTTTTGCAAAAAGGTCATTATTAGACCCATGACATCTTTTACAAAGTGCTCTCTGTCTCACTGTCGACATGGAGTCTTGAGTTTTTGTCTGTCGGGAGTTTTAATAGTTTTGGAAGTTTTCAGGAAATGACAGATTATCCCACAGACCGAGGACAATGAGACTTTATATTGGCTGCTGGTCACAGTTGTTGAATAATCAGATTTTTCATAGGAAAAATTCAGAAAAACAAAGTGGAGACACTGAGCACATGTTCTCACCGCTTCCATCCAGACACGCTGCAGATGACCTTGAAGAAAACAAGTTGTTTTTATAGTGTCTACACCGTTGGCCTCACTGCTCATGGCTTAAATGCACAGGTTCCCATGTGTATGAAACATACTTGGCCAATGAAGGATTCTTCTTCTTCTTCTTCTTCTTCTTCTTCTTCTTCTTCCTCCACAGAAGATATATGATGAGGTTATGTGAGATATTTTCCTGAGTTTTTATGAGAGGTGGCCAACAGCAGCTGGGCACCAGAGCTGGCCCGGTGCCACGGTGTTGACGGCGCTGACGCAGTGTAAAGTGTCGGCGACTGATGTGGTTTGGTGGTTGTGAAGATTTGTCCGCAGTCCATGTAATTTGTAAGAGGCACTTCCTCCTAATGAGAGGCAACAGCAGTGAGGTGCCACCCAGGGAGTCACTCCGCTCCACTTTGGCTCTAATGTGGAAAATCATTTAAAAACATCCATAAAGAAAAACCGCTCTCTTCTTATTACCATGTGTTCTGTCAAAATGAAATATCACCATATTCACTGATACGATGAATAACATATGTTGATGAAAAATCATTTCCCTGTAATTAAGCACCTTGAACGGATGTGTCTTAAGTTTGGATCGTCCTGAGGCAGGAATTATCTGCTATCGATTAGATCCTGACTGATTACATTTTATTACTGTAACTGAGTTCAAACTTTTGTTCTGATGAGATGAAGATCTGAACAAGTTTGAAGTTTTCGTCAGTGTTTATTCCAAACAAATCCTTTGACAAAATCACTGAATAATGCTTTTCATGAATTTCAAATTCCCAGTGCGTTAGATAACTTTATTAAAGCTCCATACAGTATAAAGGTAGATGTTGGTCTTAAAGCTCCATACAGTATAAAGGTAGACGTCCATGTGTAGTGTGATTATAAAGCAGCTCTAGGTTCTATATTAATACTGTCAAAGTATCAAAGCCTCAGTCCACAGAGAAATGCACACAGCCTGTATTCAGACACTGAGCCTTAAAACCAGCCGTCAGGACTTCCTGTCACTTTAGGATGTCACAACAAAGCCAAAGCCACCTGTGCCCCAAGCCCCGCCCACCTCGACCCATCATCCAACCTGGCAGGATTTCGTTTATTTTTCGGAGTTTACCTGAAATCTGCTTTTTGTTTGTATTTTTTTATATATATATATATATATAAAATCACTATGGAAACTGCCATCCAATCAGAACGGAGCTTCAGAGCCCCCTCTCTTCTGACTGGATGACACCAACCTGTTCTTACTAAAGCTCTAGAAAGAGATCTTTGGTAAATAAATCTTCTAATGGATCAACGCTTTGAATAAAACACTGGAAAATGAGAAATGTTGAACCTTAATTCAGCTTTTTTTTGACAGAGTTTAACAAACAAGTCCTGCATGTTTATTGCAAACAAAAAGAAAATGTTCTCTGACTAATAACTTCATGGTCACGTTTGTCTAAAAACAGAAACTAAAACAAAAGCCTCTTGTGGGACAGGGTGTAGGGCAGTTAACGCCCAGCCAGACAGTCAGATTTTAACCAGATGTTGTGTAATTAATGTTTTCTAAAGAATAATGTTATGTGTCAGCTCATGTTCAACTGATCTTTGTGTTTTTCATTATATATTTGCATCGAATCCAAGTTTATCTTTCACATTTTGATTCCTGTGACTTGTTGTTCACTCACCTCCGGGTTTAATATTTGATAAAAATAGAAGGAAGCTGAACCAAGACAATAACTGACCGGAGCTGGAATAATACCCCCGGTCAGTCATGGTCTTTAAAGAAAAACAAAAAAAAAGAAAGAAAATAAAACAATGTCTTCACTGTGTTAGTGAGAAACACTGGTCCAACACTCTCCTTCAAAATAAAGGTGACATTTAGCACTGGGTGTTTTATGTGGTCATTTAATGCCATGAAATGTCAGCATTACAAAGTTCCTCCGTTTCAAGCTTCATATAGGAAACAAACTCAACCAAACAGCATCCAAACAAAATCAATGATCAGTTTCTATTGGTTTGTGTATTGTAAATAAACAGCAGCACAGTTTTCTCACATTTCTTCTTCTTCGTGTTTCTCTCCAGAGACGAGCTACAGACGAATGCCATTTCCTGGAGCGGCTGGAGAGCAACAACTACAACACCTATCGCTCCAGGAAGTACCCGAACATGTACGTGGCGCTGAAGAGGACGGGCCAGTACAAGTCTGGAAACAAAACTGGACCGGGTCAGAAGGCCATTCTCTTTCTTCCGATGTCCGCCAAGTGCTAATCTGGGATCTGAACGAGAAATATTAAAAGTCTTAGTGGCAACAATGAAGAAGAAGATGTGACGGCAGTGAAGACAGAGTGTTGCCTAAAATAGCTGTGATCCTTTCCAACTGTTACGTCCTGACAGTTCAGTCTGTTTTTTTTGTTTTGTTTTGTTTTTTATTTTAATCCTGAGCATGTCTCCTCTTATTCAGCTTTACTTCCAAACCGTGGCACACATTCACACCCGGCCACTTCCCAGTTCAACCAACTAACTGCTACAATAATGCAACTGGAAGCAGGTGCCTTGCTCAAGTGCACCTCACCAGAATGGCAGCCAATTCCTGTGACCGAGTGTCTTGTCAAAAGATGAGTCTCCCAGATAAACAGGATAAAGTAGATGTACTTAAATCTTAAATATCGTGACCTCAAGATATGAATCTGAAAAGTAAATTTGATCTTCTAACTTGAACTAAACTAAACACAGCGAGCACACGCTTCAAATCAAAACCCAAGTTTTTTTCCTACCTTTTCTTTTTTAACACACGCGTCAGTATATTTAAAGTGTCGGCTTCTTACACGTCTTCATTTTCTGATACAACTACGTTCCCATACAGCTCTTAAATAATTAGAGGTATGTGCAAAATGTCCTAATGTTGAATTGCACAGAAGCACAAAGATTCATTTAAAAGGCAGGTTCCTTGCTTTTGTACTTTTTTTTTTTTTTTTTTTACCCAGCCAATAGGCTACTTTGGCAAGACATCATGAATTAACTCATACTGTTAACTAGCTAATACGTAAAAATGTCAGCGCTGATTGTGAAAGTATTTGTTCCCAGTCAAAAATACATAAAGTTTCAGAACTGTGCCTTTAAAAATGAAATCAGCTGCTCATGGCCACTGTTGTCGAGCAGCTGTGGACGTCCAACATGGCTGCCAACAAGTGTTAAATAAACCGTTTGAGATTGTTTCAGGTACCACAGTGGCATCGTTCACAAAGTGAACGTGCCTCGGTTCTTCAACAGTAACAGTCGCTGTGTGAGACACAGTGCAAACATTAACTCAAGTCATAAATACACTTTGAATATGAGTAACGCTCATGACCATGTGTCCACATAGTTCAGCCATGACAGGCTGTATAACCCCATCAGTCTGGCTAGGACGTCTGTGTTGGCAGCTGTCTGTGGTACAGCTGGTAGAACATCCCAGAGTAGACGGCAGGAAGCTCCTCCATGGTGAGGTCAATGCTGTCGAAGCCTCGCTCCAGGCCGTGGAGCAGGAGCTTGGCGACACGCGAGGTGATGGGCGTGGTGTCGTTTGTCTTGGCCAGCTCGGCGAGGTCCAGCCACTCGCAGCGCAGACACTCCTGAGTGCAGAAGTTGATGTCGTAGGTGAGCGGGCTGAGTCTGCAGATGATGTACATGTCGGACATGCCGAATGCTCCGGGGTGGTTGTGCTGCTGCCGGATGCTGAGCAGAGACCTGAACTCTGAGCGAACGCCGGTTTCCTCAAACACTTCCCGTACGGCAGTGACACCTGAGAGAGACCGACATGTGTAAACTGTATCTATATATATAAGCACAGTAGATGTGGAGGCATTCAGAGGAACCTGACGAGATGAAACACACTCACGTTTCCCTCGTCAGAGGAAAAACACATATTTCTTTTGTAAAGACAAACATTGACGCTGCTTTCTGGGTTTGGGTCATGTACATTATATTAAAGCTGCTTTTAAACATCTTAAAGAAGGTGAATAAGGAGAAACTCTTTGCATTTATATATATATATATACATATATATATATATCATGTGCCTTATTTTGTAAAGTTCAAATGAATGTAAATGTATCACCTTTAATCATAATAGAGAAACTGAAAGAACTTAGCTATAGAGGTACTGTATTAGTTTTTTTCTTTTGTTGTTTTGCTCCGTTGAGCGCGACACTCACCGATATTTTCTCCTGGATCAGACAAACCACCGGGAAACTTCCAGGCGTTCTTTGTCTGCAATTCAAAGAGTTCAACTTTTAACATCCATGTAGTGATAGATGGCACTGCTGTAAATGTTTCTGAAGAGTAGTATCAACACGGACACTGCAGAAGATATATAACGTTCTTACTTAAGGCCGTAGTGTGTCAGTAGAGGATGTGTACAAAGGGAATGTCTTATGTATCTGAACTAATAACTAAACACACACAGAGACGTTCACTGCTCTGATCTGAGCATCATTTTCATTTATATGTTTTATATTTGGGGCCTCGCTCTGGAGACTTTTGCTGCGGTGAAGTGTGTGTCTTCCCCAAAAAAGTAAGGAGGAAAAAAAACAAAAAAAAAAACAACTGTTTTCACCACTTATCCTTGATATTTAATGACAGTTTGCTGCTGGTTAAATTATGAAGTCAGTGTTGTGTGTGTGTATATATATTTTTGTAGTTACTTAACGAATTTTGTACGCTACGCTCTGTTTTCATTTCATCTTGCCTGTCCTCTCTCTGTGGGGGAACTCAAGTGCACTACAGCATTTATTTTCTTGTATTGTCGACAGAATGCTATATTTTTGGAAGCCGTTTCTACGTTGTGCTGGTAGGAAGGAAGAAATAAAGAGATATTGTGTAACTCTAATCAGTCTAATTGGTGTGGTTTTTCAGAGTAAAAGCCTGTGTTCCCGCGGGAGCTCTCAAGAGCTGGATGTGACAGTAACAATCCCTGGGACGTGTGGGGGCAACGTGCCGGCCGAACGCAAACTGCTCACACCAAACCTACGGGGAAATGTTGCCTAAATGTCATCGGGCCGTGATTAAATGAAACACTCAGCTATGACATGACATCACTCATCTGTGCGATGGATGAAATTACCTTGAGGCCACCAGGGATCTGTTTAGATGTCTTTTGTACTGATGTGAGAGCGATAATGTCCCGGTTTCCTCTCAGGAAGTTCGTAACCCTTCATGAGCTCTGAACTGCTTCGCTCTGCCAGAGACGCTCTACTGCCAAGGGCCAGGCTGTTATAAAGCCCATTTCCAGTAAACAGCTCGATGGAGAGGAAGAGGAGGAGGAGGAGGAGGAGGAGGAGGAGAGGATAGAGATAAAACACTCCCCACACTCCCAGAGCTCTAACTGCTTCCCTCTGCCTCTGGACAAAAGCCATTAACATACATCAGCATTAACTCTTCAGGTTCTTCAGTGGGACACGTTGTTACATGTCGTGTTAAAAGCAAAGTCCAGAAAAGTTCTGTCAGTCAAAAATAAACTCCATCGACCACATGATCCAGACTGGACTGTGACCATGTGTCTCTGCTCAGTCTGCTTTTACTATCAGACTTTTAACATGAGAAACTCACATTATTAAACACATTGAAGAATTGGATTGATAAGATTGATAAGGTCACATTTATCAGTGTATGTGCAAGTGTTGATCACAAGAGTTTGTTCATCAATTACTGACACTTGATCTTATGAACCAGTGACGTCTACCACATAACTGGTTTTCAGTTGATATGATACTTGGTTTGTGAATGACGAGTCCATCATTCATGAAAATACATGAACTCAACACATTATAGATGATCTTATTGATCACTGAGTTTAACATCTATAGCTGTTTATACAGACAATTAGTAAAGAAGGTTTTAAACATGATGAGTTAATCATGTTTCATGTTGTGTTGTTATTATAGAGTGTTTAGTTTAAATGACGTCAGTCACTTGTGATCATTTGTTTTTGTTTTGTTTAAGTTTTGCAGAGTTCAAACTGAGTCCTAATGGTTTCTGTTGATACTGAGACACAGATTATTTTTCTCTTTGCAGTAGATATGTGAACTCTCTCATGTTTCCCTCCTCCTCCTCCTCCTCCTCCTCCTGACAATGACCGATGGCTCATGTGTTCATGTTGCTGTGTTGTGTTAAACAAACAGGCTTTTCCATTATCTATGAAGCATTTTTTGGCGACTGTTTGATTTATAATATGTGGAAATTGCATCTTTAAACAAATGTCTTTTTGTTCAGATACTCAGTTTATGACAGCGCAGATTAAAGGTTAACATGCTTTTCTTACAGTTCACAGTGTTGTTGTTGTTGTTGTTTGGCGCTGATGCTACACTTTGGTCAGTTTTGACTCTTGTTTGGCATGTGCAGCTGCAGCGCCGTGGTGATGCTGTGTAAATGGCCATATTGTTTCAAATAACACTGAAGAGGCTCGTTACTCACTGACTCGTTTATATCAAGTCGGTGGTGGGGGGGGGGTTAGCTGGTGTTTCTAAAAACATAATTGGTTTCCAAATTGCTGCAGCATTGTGCAATAGCTTTTTGCAAATTGGTCGCAATCTCGTTTTTGGCACAAACAGGTCAGTGTGGAGAGAGTTTTTTAAAAAGAGGGCCTGTTGTGAGTGAACCTCGTAACAACCTGAGCACCACAGCGAGGCTCTGTGAGGCCCGGCACAAACACACACTCACCGAGCTGTTTGAGGGCATTCAGCCCGAGTAAACACCCTGTTTGCTTGAGGTTGGTTAATGTTGTGTGGAGCTTTGTTAAAATGTGAGATGGGGGGCCAAAGGGGCCTGGGGCCTGGGGGGGAGGTGGTCGGGGCTGAGAGGATTTCCACCCACTTTTTGGGTCAACAGAGGCAGCACACAACTCACTACACAAACATACCTGATGAGACATTTTTAGCAGCAGTGGCAGCATCATTATTGTGCAGCACCGGCCAAAATATGTCAATATTAACATTTTCTGTTAATAATGTTTGGGGTTTTTTTAGATACTTGTTGTTTATAGCTTCATTTTTCATGTTAGTTCACTAATTTTTATTTCTGCATCCAACCAGTCTGGTCCATCCCATCACAACACAGAACACGTGTCGTCTTCTGTTTTTACAAATGTCGATAAAATCAGAGGCAAATGATAAAATAAGCTGCGAACTCTTTGTATGAGAAGAAAAGGACAAATGTCCAATGTGAATGAAGTGGTGTGACAGTGTGCGTGACATGTACCTTGTTTCTGTCTTGGACGACCAGAACTTTTCCATTGGACTCGTCGACGACTGCACCTAAAGGCAGAGAGAGAGAACAAAGCTCAAGCTTTCACTGTACGTATTATGCAAGCACTTTGCCCCAGTGTACACAGTAATCTGATCCCCACTGCGCACTGAAGGAGTTACTGTGAGAACAATTTAAAGGGAGACCTACTGGCAGCGCAGCTCACAGTTAATCATCAGGTTTGATGCAACTTAAAACCTGCACAGTGTCGAGGAAAAAGCCTGAAGCCTGAAGACAACACAGAAGCTGCCAGCTCCGTTTTACACTTTGTCTTTGAGGATTAATCAGTCGACAGTAGCAGCACTGCTGAGTCTCGTTAAGAAGACTGGGATTTAACTTTATCAGACGTCTTGAACTGTTGGAAGTGACTTTTCACCAGAGTGATGACAAAACACACCAAAAATACAACAGTAATAAAAGTGGAGGAGCTGCTGGACGATGTCGGTGCCGACTGTCGGACAGGTCTCGTCCCAAAGCTGCTAATAATGTCACATGGATGTGGCCACCAAAAGAGGTGGAGCACATACATCTGTGCACACCTGGCCAGCTGTTATATAAAGTCTGAAGAGAATTTAACCTTGAATCTGCGACAAGTGATTTCCTGGCCACTTGGGGGCAGCAAAAACAAACTGCATGCCAACACAATGACGAGCTCAGTTTAAAAGCTGGTATAACAAACCTGTTCGCAACACAGAGTTACACCAGCGTCCTGGAGTCGAACTTCTAACAGCTTGGGGGACTGAAGTCCAATATTCACTCTCCTTTAGGTTCTGTGCTGTTCACCCCAGCTGCTCTACGCTCCTCATATCAACACTTTCCTAATGCTAGCTCTGTCTGTCTGCTGTTTGACACACGAAACAAGAGAAGCTACAAGCTGGACAATGAAACACTGAGCTGAAAGACGACATAAAACCTGTTAAATCTGGCAGCGACTGCAGATTTGGGCCGTAATGCTTTCACCCACACGTAGCTACATGATCCATAGATACTATAAAAATGTCGATCATTTAATCTCATCTCTACATATGGTAGATTGTAAACAGGCACTGTTACAAAAACAGTTCCAGTGAAGTGCTATAACGTTTCATAATAAGACAAAACTGCGTCAAAGTCTGAGAACAGTGGGTTGAAATGAAGAGGTTACGGGTGAAGGCAGAATTCTTCACTGAGTCTAAACAGAGTCGCAGTGACTCAGCTCAGCTCGTGAATGATGTCGACCTCCCACTCCAACATTTAACATTTTTCTCTCCTGTTTGAGTGGGATTTTTTTTTCACCAGGTAGTGACTAAGAGAGGCAGCTATGTGCTGCTGTCGACAGCTCAGGACGAAGAAAGACCAAGAGGAAGGAGAGCGGGCCACTTTCCTTTCCGGTTGCTCCGTCTGACCGAGCGGAGCGAGACGGGCCTCCTTAAATGAATGTCACAGATGTGTAAAGAGGGATGGGTCGTCCTAAAGGCCTGACTTGGACTTCCAAGTGGAAATTGATGTCATCCCCGAGCCCCGTGCCATATGGCGCTTCACCGGAGGAGGCCTGGCTGCTGCGAAGGGAGGCTATCATTATGGAGCCTTCAGTCCAGGAAACAAACTGCTCAACAGGAGCGGGGGGCGGGGGGGTAGGAATTATGAGAAAACCCCACAGGAGTTGTTATTTAACAAATGTTTATCACTGAATGTTACAGTTCTGGGCCACAAATTTAACACTTTTATACAAATAGCTCGTTAGCTTGTCAGGAAAAATTGTCAATTGCTGCTGATGCACAACATTAATCACACACACGACACTGTGAGGGGGAGTTATTAAAGGTTTCATGAGTCACTGTCTGATGCACTGGATCATGAAACGCTCGTGTGATTCACTGTAATGACACTAATTTGTGTGTGTGAATGTGTGTATCAGTGAAAACACATTTCCTTTACTGTATTTTTATGTTTGTGCGAAGAGCCGCTGTCGCTGGGTGGACACGGGAAGTTCATTTACATGGCCTGTCTGAGCTGCTGCTGCTGCTGCTGCTGCTGCGGCACAAAGAGTAAAATGCTCCAAAAATACCACGTGTAATTATGTGTCATTAAGAGGAGAAATAACAACAACAACAATAATGATGATCATGATGTCGCGTAATATTTTACTCACCTCAACTGCTTTGACAAATAATTCTGTTTCCAGAGGTCAAAGGTCAAATGTCATTTTTAGCACCACAGTAAACAGGACAGATGTTGACATCTGTAGATGTTGCAGTCGTTCTGATGATCATGTTTTCTTGTTATTCCTCCATAATGCTGCTTTCCTCCTCTCAGTGAAAACAACAGTCTGATATCTGACTTAACATTCACTCTGCACTGATCCAGTCTTTTCCTTCCTGACACCTGAGCTCAGGTCACCTGTCAGAACTGATCCAGGACCAGTGTTATTTATACCAAAGTCAGAACCTGCACTGAAAACGATCCATCATGGCTGAATATCTATCTATAATCACGTGGATTAAGAAACTGAATTTACTGTGTCTCAGTCCCGTCATGATCAACAGCTGATCGGTTAAATGACGTCAGAACTGATCTAGTGCAGCAGAAAGGTTTAGACCTGCAGAACTCCTCCACTGTACCGTATGTCTTAAAGGAGACATAGCTATAGGGGTCCTGCCGTAATCCACCAACCAGATTTCACATGGTTTCCAGTCTCTCTGAACGTTCGGTGACGAGATCTCTGTGAAATTTGTGTAAAACCTGACGTCAGGCAGCAGCCAAAACGAAGCGTTTCACAAAGCAGTTGAAATGGGGATTTTTCTTGACATCTGTACGAGACAACTAAGGAGTTTTTGGAGCTGAAGATCATGCAGAACTACTCTGTAGGTGTTCAACACTGATACAATGGTAAGAAAAAAGCAGTAAAATATGCATCATTTGTCTCCTTTAAATGTGTCTGTAGCGTTATGATAAGGTATGATTGGGACGAAGACTCATTAACTCTGGGTAAGTTCTCACTACAACAACAGAAACAGATCCTGTGCTTCACTTCACAGCCTCTTTTCCTTCTGTCAGACTCAGTTTCATGTGACTGTAAACACACTGTTAAGATTTGACCTCGCTATTTAACAGTTAATGAAGATCATCTCGACCTCCAAGTATGAGCTGCTGATGTTTGTGCTCCGGTTTAAAAGAATGAGGTCATGTCTGAAGGCTTCATGAAGGTGTACTGAGTGTCATGTGAAGTCCAGTTATTGCTGTGTGCTTTGATCAAAGCTGGAGCAATACTGGATTAGACTGAATATCTGGACGGTCGTCTCACATTTATTCCAGAGCTTCAGCTTTCTGGCTCGACTGTGGGGGTTGATCCCGTCTTTGTCAAAATGATGAAAAACTGAGAAGAGCAAGGAAACAAATATCTCGACGGCTGCGTGTTTCAGATTCCTGATCTGTGTTTCATTGTCGTCAGGGGAAACATTCTGGCATCAGAGAGGGAAACTCTGGTCTCCATCCCTCTGTGAAGAAGGATGCTCTGGACATGTTCTGACATGCTTCAAGAGCATCTCTCTAGGCTGTGGCGGAGGAGCAGGCAGGCAGCACTGCTCCCTCTGCTGGACACTCAGGAGCTCTGCAGCAGCTCCGGCTCCAGCAGCAGCAGCAGCAGCAGCAGCAGCAGCAGCTCTGTTTGTTGCCTCTCTCTCTCCACATTCACAATCCTGATGAATTTCCATTTACGCAAGAGAAATGATCCAGAACATTACAGCCCAACACACAAACAACTTCCCGCAGAAAAACAAACCACTACTAGACTTAATGCAGGTCACAGTTTATGGGTTTAATCTTATCATCAACACAAGTGGATTTTATCTTTAAAAAAATCAGACGTCTCCATCTGTATCTTCTAAACACCTCCAGCTGATCAGACTCAGTGGTGGAGCGGGTCTCTAAAGATCCTCCAGCACTGATTTATACTAAGGAATACTTTCAGTTCCTGTCTGGTGCCGTCTGATGTCAGCTTTCATCACTGCCAAAAACTTTGCTTCTGTTTCAGTAGTGATTTAGTGTTTTGTGTGAGTCTTGGGAGCCTGCGGTCAGCTCAGCCAGTCAGAGGTAAAACACAGACGGCTCTGCAGAGAGGGATCGGCTCCAGTCAAGGTAATATGATCTGTTACTCCACAGTTATTGATAAAACTCTCAGCTAAGTGCAGTTTATAGTTTAGATATTCATGCATGCAACTATATATTCACATGAGAGTGAACTGATGGTTTTATTTAACCATACGAGAGGACCGTTATTTTCTTTCATAATAGAAATCAACCCAGTTTCCTGGAGCCAATGGTGATGTGTTCAGATGTGTGATTTGTCCCAACATGAGAGACGCTCCGTTTACACTGATATAAAACAGAATAAAGAAGATGACGCACGCTTTTGCTTGGAAAAGTGAAGCGTTTCAGCTCTGTTGTTATTGATTTGTCACACATTATATTGATGATATTGTGCCATGTTCACTCAAAGGGTGGTGGTGGTGGTGGTGGGGGTGGGTCGTGTGGTGATCTAGTTAAAGGTGCAGATACAGGATTTTTTCTGTTCAACATTTATGTCAGTTTCTAAAATCTATGAGTGTTTAATTTGGTGCAGATCCAGAATCAGTAATAATCTGAACTGAGTATCAAGTACTTTATGTCTTGTAAGAGAATAGGGGACAAGTAGCAATAATCAATAGTCTGCTGACAAAGCCAATAAATGTCTAAATGGATGAGGCTCATTCACCAGATTCTGGACCTGGAATAACTAGAAGCAGTCAGTTATGTTAGAGCACACACCTGTATATCCACCTCAACTGTACCTCTGCAGGTGTGACAGCATACTCCTAACTCAAGGTCCATTTATGAGCTTTTATTCTGGAGCTTTTAACTGAACTTCACAGTCGTCATCGCCCCAGTGATGTTTTAACTCCATCTGCTGGTTAAGACTGTGAGATGTGGTTGAAAGGTACTGAAATGAGTATATTTTGTGGAAACACCATCTCTACCTGCCACTCCCACTTGGTGAGTTGCGAACCCCGGCAGTCTGCTCTCGCCGTCTCCCAGCCACAGGGACAGGATGGCGTGGTCGTGCGAGGCGTGATGGAAGGTGAAGCCGTGAGTAGAAGCTGCGGCGGCACATCGACTCAGGGAGATGGGCACACGCAGCCACACTGCAACTTTCCCCTCGGCTCTCCACTGCACCAAAGACTCTGAGGAGGACACAAGTCAGATATCTGATCAGCGTGTAGCTGCTTCACTTTGACAGGAAACACGTGGAAGATGTGACATTTTGAGAAACAACAGATAGTTTTAAATCTCATTTCTGTGTAACTGGATTGTACAAAGATTAGAGAGAGTCATGAACAACAGACACAGTTTGGTGGAAGCAGCCTTGATGTTACAGGAGCAGATTGATGTTGTCAATCCTTGAACGCCTGGAAGAATGGATTTTAAAATGCAGTAATTTTGGGTTGGAGTAAAACACTTAGTGCTGAATTAGAGTATTACAGTGTGGACAACAATCAGAATCAGAGTAGCTTTTATTACTAAGTAGTTATTATATCTACATGGTAATTTACATGGTGTACAGTGCAGAGAACAAGGTAGGATGGTTAAATCACAGCTAAGTATGAGTTAAGACAAAATCTATTAGAAATTATAGTAAAAATGGCCAAAAGTCAGACAAATAAAAAAGCAGGTTCATTTGATAGTTGGTTCCTAAGTCATTATATCTGACAGCTGGCTTGTGCATCCCTATGTAGTTGATCCAAATAGTAAAACATTTAAATATCCTTCTCTAGGCTTCAACACTGACCAGTTTACGACAGATTATTAAAAAGAAAAGTCAAGACATCATACAAGATATAGGATCATATAAAAGCTAAAAAAAAAAAAAAAAGCATGCAGTGCTTCCATGCATGATGGACACTTGCAGTCTCACATGCACAAACTCTGCAAATCACTGTCCTTGTTTATTGTTATTGATTAAACCCGGTTAATGATTTGATTTTGTCCTTCACACATCCTACTTCCGGTCAACAAACCTTGTAATAATCTGCTAAATAAACTTTCGCTGATGTCCGCCGGTAATCTGACGTCAGCCAGGTTCACCGTGACTCCACCGAACCGGTCCACCTTGCCGGTCAGGACACCACCGGTCCCCTCCACGCTGTGTAACTGGGAACGAATAGACGAGCACATAAACGCACGGACAGGTGTGCGTGCGGCACCGCCAGGCGCGCTGCCGCGGAACCTCGCGCTCACCAACGGTATAAGTTTAGAAACAAAGCCGCGGGCAGCCATGTCAGTGTGCTCCAGTAGTTTAAAAACCGTGTAAATGGTTAAGTTGGCTGAGTTTCCAACCGGCATATGCACACAGTGCAGTACAGTTACGTAAAAGTCCGCCCTGGAAGTTGCATAAAGACCGTAATAACGTGCTAACACAGCTAACTGGTTACAAAGCAGAATGGGCTGCGCCAAACTCCTTTCGCAAATCTGATAATTGAACTCGTTATTACTACTACGGTGATTTACCAAGCTAGCGTTAACTCTGAAACAATCACCAAGGCGTAATGTTTTAATCGGCTAGAATATTAACACATTAACCGGTTTTTAACCGGCCACAAATGAGGTTTATATTAGGTAAGCACCGCTCGCTGCAGCGCTGGTGGGGTTTCTTCAAAATGGCGCCTGGCGCAAAGAAAAGCTAACAGGTCAATCAAATAAACCGTTGAAAACCTTCAAAAAAGTGATGTACAACATAGTATATATATGCCGAACAAACGTCTGCGCCTTGCTAATGATCTGGGTACCTCAGGTTTAATGAAAAAATATATTTTGATGAATCTATAACAAAGAAAAGAATAATCTGTATGATTTTTAAATGGAGTTGTGCAAATTTCTTCTTTAGAGGTTAGATCAGGTCCGAGCCCTTTCAGTTAACTTCTTCTAAATCAGAAATATAATATTTATTAGAAGTAACCAAACCCTTTTAAAAACTAATGTGTAAATATTTTAAAATGCAAGTAATAGAAAACTATCATTGCAGTACATTTTCGAGGAGATTCCTGGCATTACGGTAAAAAGGGAGGCGGGACTTAGGAGTAACCAGGAAGTTTACAACACCGCACCGTGTTTACACATGTTTGCAGTTTCACGTGGAGAATATTGTCACAATTGAAATGTCTTCTAAGAAAAATAAGAGCAAATCGAAAAAGTCGAGTGAAGGAGACGGTTCTCTGGTGCTGAGGGAGAGTTCACATGACTCCTCCAACCTGCAAACATCTGGACAAGACGGAGGAAGCTGCAAAAGTTCAAACAGCAACTCATTCACTGTCACGGATTTCATAGAGAAAGGTAAGACTGACATTACACATGTATATCTTACACATTGGGATTGAATATGTAAGATCAGTGACTCTGTGATGCAGTTTTAACTGAACAATGATGAGACCAAACATGGCTTTCATGTTAGATGACATTCATCCAAACTGGGGCAAACAGAGATGACATCCCTCACTTTGAGTCGCAGTTTAGGCTGTGCTGCCTTTATTCTGCACTGCAGCTCAGACTGGACCCAGAAACGGAGGATGTATTCAGGTTAAAAGGACCAATACCACCATGCACCATACTGAACCTGCACAACAAGCAGCTGCAGCAGTAAAACGATGCTTACATCAGTCTTCGTGAACTAATAATGTCAGATTTTTGGTCCAAGATTGTTAATTTAACCTCTTTGTAATTCAAACACTTAATTAAATGAAAACCACCTGATACAATTAGAGGATAAATGTCAGCTCGATATCTGTGTCTAGTATGTGTCTCAGTGGGTCTCAGACAAACACAGCTTTAAATATATAATGCATCAAAGGTAAAAGGTAGCAGGAATCATAGAGAGGGTAGTTGCAGTAGAAAATGTCATATGTAATGTAAAAACCCAAAGTAACGTATCTACACTGAAGTTAGTTAGTTTCCATAACAGGTGGGGGTGGGCGACAAAATCGATTCATGTAAGAATCGCGATTCTTATACTCTACGATTTTAAATCGATTCATAAAATTCAAAAATCGATTTTTTTTTATTAACGTTTCGTCCGTCTCTCTGCGCGCCCTCACAGGCTTCCGTACATAGCGGCGCAGCAAGCTGTGTTGTTAAGCTAGTTAAGTTGCTGCAAACAACTCTCGCTGTCGGCGCGATGGAAGAGCAAGACATTCAGCGTTAAAACACACACACGCTGCTACGGCCGTGCAGCCACATCCACTGTGCTCTGGCTCAGCTGGTCAGATGGAGGTCGGATCTTCTTATTATGAACTCTTTTTATACAAAGTGCAGCCAAACACCAGGCTGAAGAGAGAGGGACAGCAGGGCTCGTCTGAGGAGCTACAGGTGAACCGGCTGGAGAGAGCAGCGCCGCTGATGCACATCTATGTCCGTGCATGTTTGTCGTCTGACCCTCTTTCACTGGGACTGCGCTGCATAACTAGCACATGGGCCTACTGTAGGCCTAAGAAGTCCTCCAGTGTAATAATATAACTTAAAGCTGCGAAATATGACTGAAGGCACGTGGAAGTTTGCACGTGCCTTCAGGTTTACCTTTGTGTGTTTACATCATTGGAGCCAGTTGATATAACTTTTTCAAATTTAAAAATCACATTATCTTTACAAACTGTATCTGCTTTGATGCCATGATTTGCTTCATTATTAACACACTTTATGCACTTTATCAATTTTTGATAAAGAAGAATCGTTTTGAATCGAAAATCGATTTTAAATCGAATCGTGACTCTAAGAATCGGAATCGGATCAAATCGTGAGACACCCAAAGATTCCCACCCTTAATAACAGGCCATTGAAGCCTTGAATTAGCTTCAGCTGAACTTTAGTATGTATTTGTGCAGAGAAGGAGGACTTGATTTTTCCCATTGTCACTTACACTGAAAGGACAACAGGAAGTGGTCTCCTTTAAGCCAGTGTGAGCATGATGAATGGTTACAGCTAACATCCTGCTTCAGTGTTTGTGTGGTAAGAAGGCTGCTGAATAAAGACTTGGAAACTGTTAATGAATACTGTTAAATCAGTATTTTAGCTTCAGCTCCAAATGGTGAATGAACCAGTTAATCCAGTTGCTGACTGGTCAGTGACATTAGAGCCCATTGCCAGTATGGAGAATATGATTATACATATTTTCAGCACTTTCTTGAAATCCTGGTTACACATCTTTTTGTTGATTTCTTCACAGCTGATGACAAAACACCCAAAACCTGCAGATCATCTTTGGCCCAACTGAGCCTCAATTCAATGAAGTCAGCTGGAGTGTGCATCGGGAGGCCGGTCCTCATGACGAGCACCACAGGACAACAACAGGTGTCCTCTTCTCTCTCCTCAGTTGTATTAGTAAAATTTCAAGGCAGCACTGACTTATACATTAACTTTATCTCTTGTGTCTGACAGGTGTGTTTGGGATGGCCTGTCGCTCCCTTCCCTGGTGGGAAAGTTGGTCTTCAGAAACACGTCCAGACCAACCTGAAGGTGAAGTCAGGGGACGAGGTGACGCTGCAGCCGATAACAGGTCCTGTGCTTCAGGCTGAAGAGGTGGTTTTATTCAACAGGTAAAAGTCATCTGGTTCTCACTCAGTAGAAGCCTGTGATTCATATTATCTTGTACATAATGGATCAGACTATGGTCAAATTACTGTTTGCATCACATTTAAATAAAGTTTTTTTTTTTCGTCATGTGTTATATAATAAGTTTGCATACATTGTTCTAACATAAATGTGGTGTTTATGGAAAATAGTTTAATATACTTCACTAAACTAAACCTCAGGCTCGAGGTCTGAGCTTGTTTTCTATGTTAAGTTGATGCTGCCATCTGCTGTCTGTATTCGGCCGCTACAGTTCATATATTTAATGCATGTTTTAAGCTGCTGTGCATCTGTTATATATCACCTGTTAAGGTTTATATATTATTTGTGCATTTGATCTGATATATTTTTATGATGCTTAATCAGTATCTAATCATCATACATGCATATTATGTTTTTGTAACCTACATTTTCTTTGCTTTGTGTGATGCTGCTCCCCTGTGAAGGAAACTCTAAGTGTGTGTGTAATTTACCATTACATACTTTTTCTCAGGTCAAAAGATGACACTGTGGAGACAGATGAGTTCAAGAACTTCCTCCTGAGATCTTTGGGTAAGTAAATTTTGCTGATCTTCTTGTATCCCTTGTGTTTTTCATTCTCCAGTTTATGTGTCAGAGTTGTTTACTGTGAGGAAAAGTGTGACTCGATTTCCTATTTTCTTGCTTTTACTGTTTTATTGCTAAACAAACTGCCTCATTTCCTGTGCTGAAATAACTGTCCTCGGTTGTTTCTCTTGCTCCAGTTGGGAACATCATCCTACCAGGGAATGTCCTGTCTCTGTCCTACTATGGCCGGTCGTGCAGCCTCCGGGTTGAAGCCATAAGAGGGGAGGACGGTGTCACCCTGCAGAGACCAGTTCCTCCCCCAGGACTTGGCCCTGACAATGAGGAGTCCTCTGTGATCAGCTCTGCTCTGGACTGCACGTCAGCCGACCTCTCCCTGCAGCTCAGCATGCTCACAGTGGATGACAGAAATGCTGACGGGTCACCAAGCACCCCTGGAGAGCCTGGTCCTGCAGCCAGCACCCCACGGAGGCCGATTCAGCTCTCTGCCCTCTCCCCACTCCCTTCTCCCTGCACTCCTTCCTACAACTCCCAGAATCCTCCTGCAGAGTCAGCGGAGGTTGCTGTCAGTCTGGAGAGCTCACACAAATCAGACTTGACAGAGAAAAGCCCTACAGCTCCCCCTGGTGGTGTCCTGAGCACTGACACCTTCTACAGCCTCTCCTGCTCCACCAAAGTCAGCTTCAGAGACAGAGCGGGACAGGAGGCTCCAGACGCAGAGGCTAAAAGGTCAAAGGTCACATACAGCATGATCGGTGGCCTCAGCAGCCAGCTGGATGTCATCAGAGAGACCATCGAGCTTCCACTGAAGCACCCGGAGCTGTTCAGCAACTACGGTAGGTTCAGGTTATGACCTCATTATAATGTACAGTGGTAAGTTATCAGCTGACCAGGAGTTGCTTTCACTGCAGGGATCCCCCCTCCCCGAGGAGTTCTCCTTTATGGTCCCCCGGGCACAGGGAAGACTATGATTGGACGAGCTATAGCCAATGAGGTCGGAGCTCACATGACGGTTATCAACGGTCCAGAGATCTTGAGCAAGTATGATCACTTTGATGTCCCAGTAGAAAATATATGTGTTTGGGTTTTTATTGTGTTGAAAGGATAAAGAGTGGTTATTCACTAACAGATGTTTGTGCTATATTATTATTATTATTTATGTTTTACAGATTCTACGGTGAAACAGAAGGAAAGCTGAGACAGATTTTTACTGAAGCGTCTCAGAGGTAAAGTTTAACCACGCCCACATATGACCATCACTGTCACTCACACAGACATCACAGGAGAGAACTAATTACAATTTCCTTCTCAAAATGTTGTGTTGAGAGTGATCAGCTTTCATCCTCTCCCGTTTGACAGGCAGCCTGCCATAATCTTCATCGATGAGCTGGACGCTTTGTGCCCGAAGCGAGAGGGAGCTCAGAACGAGGTGGAGAAACGAGTCGTCGCTTCTCTTCTGACTCTGATGGACGGGATCGGATCAGTAAGTTCTGCACCTGTTGACTCGTGTGGTTACTTCTTCTTTGTGTGTTTTACTTTTGCACAGCTAAGGCCTCACACTGTCTCTCCACCTCCCCTTTTATACAGATATAGTGACTTAAATCATCATCATGAGTTCTGTTGTCCATATAATACAAATCTAATTTTGTAACAGCTCCAGATTGTAGTGAC
Organism: Caranx ignobilis; assembly: GCA_021432705.1. Lineage (NCBI taxonomy): Eukaryota > Metazoa > Chordata > Actinopteri > Carangiformes > Carangidae > Caranx > Caranx ignobilis. Next base: position 23,068,640 of record MU269981.1, read on the forward strand.
TTTTCACAGCACTATAAATTGATACTGTTTTGAAAAATGCTCCCTCACTGACCCCCCCCCCCCCACAGCAAACATTTTCTATTATTTCTCCCCCATGTTTATTTAAGTTTCCCTGTGACTTCATCTGAAGCTGCATCCTCTCCAGACTAGTTTATCTAATCTCAAAGGGAAGATGTCCCACTGCAGTGCCTCCTCCTCGGCTGACATCATGTACATGATACGTCTGCACCGACAGTGTGAGTGATAATCGCCATGTTAGACTGACCGACAGCTGCTCGCCCAGCGCACACATGGCTTCAGAGTCAGGAAGTGTCCTCATTGGAAATGCAGACTGTCATGTAGAAACCATCTCTGGACACGCTTCACACGCCGTGGGCTGGACCTCCTGGGTGTCGTTCGTCCACCGATGGCTCTTGGAGTTCCTGATGAGAAAAAAGATGACCATCAACCCCCCTTTACACACACACACACACGCACACACCCAGTGGGAGCCTGGGAAAGAGATCACCTACGGTCACTATGACCTGCCAATTTGCCATAACTTTATCAGTGAAGTACAACTCCATGTCCTCAGGCATCGAGCCCACATTTCAGCTGGTGATACTACACAGATGCACTGACTCCCTGCCTGCTCCTGTCTGTTTTCCAGACCAGAGGATTCAAGGTCATCACACTGATTGGTTCAAGGAATGTGCAGAGAGCACTTCCTGCTCTGCAGCATTCCTACTTGCACTGTAATTTATTTGTGTTTCAGTTCTGCCTGAAAGGTGGAAAAAATATTCCTCATCTTGCCGGCAGACCACCGCCGCAGGAAACAAGTGGAGTTCAGCTTCGGACGCAGGCCAAACATTCTCCGCGGATTTGAAAAATAACCAAACTTCTTAAGCACACGAAACACTGAGCAGTGGGATAAAGTCACAAATGTGTGGTCATGAAGTTACAATAAATAGAAGAATGTTTTGCTAAGTGTAATTCCTGGTGTCCGTCTCAGCCAGTGCAACACATCTGACTGTGGTACTGGTACCAGTCTGTATCACTCCCAGCTTACTTTTACAGCTCGGCTCCTGGCGCTACCATTAACTGTAGAGAGCTCACTGTGTTGCCAAGAGCAGTTTTAAAGTCACATATAGATTACTGTTAATTCATCCATCCAGACCTGTACTTTATCTATATCTATTTGTGCAAAGTTCTCGAGTCCAGATGTTTCTCTACTAGCAGAGTTTTCCTGAGGTGCTTCGTGGCTAGATGAGATATATAATCTCTCCAGTGTGTTTTTGGTTCTACCTCAAGGCCTTTTACCCGACGGATATACCTGTAAGACCTCTGATTGGTCACCAACTGGTTTCTTTTGCCGTGAAGGAGCAGCAGCTCTTCTCCTCTGGATGCCTCCTCTCTCTAAGGCCGAGCCCTGACACTACGAAGAAGCTTGTATCAGCTGCTTTCATTCAGAACCTCATTCTTTTGGTCACTGCCCAAAGCCCAAAGCTCCTGACCACAGGTGATGGTTGGCGCAACGATCGACTGGTGAACTGAGAGCTTCACCCTCTGGCTCCACTCCCTCTTCACCACAAGCATCCGATACAACAACCAAGTTACTGCTTACACTGCACTGATCTGCCCCTGCCAGAAAAAGGGGGTTGGGGTGAAGGTTCTGCCCAAAGTGAAGAAGGAGGGTTAAGTGTCCTTTGGTCCAGTTCATCAGTGAGAACTGGACTGAGCAGGATATTGATGGTTAATTCAGTACAAAACAAAACTGCGTAAACCTGGAATCACCTGCATTAAACTCATCTCTACTCTTTTCCCTCTCGTTTCCAGGAGGGTCACTCGGGTCAGCTGTTGGTCCTCGGAGCCACAAACCGGCCCCATGCCCTCGACCCTGCCCTGCGCCGACCGGGACGCTTTGACAAAGAGCTGGAGGTGAGTACCACCAGGCACTGTGAGCAGAAGTAGGTGGTGAACGGCTGAATACCTATAAAGATAGACCAGGCCTCATTCAACACTCTCCTGCTCTGTGTGAGTCAGTGATGAAAGAGTTGGTAGCTCAAACAATGATCATTGAAAACATGATCAGGCTACTGAGAAAAAACCCTTTGCCATGTTGTGAAATCCTGGAAGTTCCTTGAAAGTTTCCACCAAAGTCGCTGGACGTGTAAATAAAACATTCTGTTCTGCTGTTTCGGTTTTGGCAGGTGGGAGTTCCTGGTGCAGCGGAGCGTGCAGACATTTTGCAAAAGCAGCTGAATTCGGTGCCGTGCAGCGCCACCGGCGAGGAGCTGACGCAGCTGGCGGATGCCGCTCATGGATACGTGGGAGCAGACCTCGCAGCTGTTTGCAAAGAGGCAGGCGAGTAAACACTGTCCTACTGTCAAAAGGCCATGTTTGTATGAAGCAGATGAAATCCAACAGCGTTTTAGGTTGGTGAGGGTTGGGTTTGAATCGTCTGCAGTGTCTTTTCACGTATTTTCTGCGTTTTCCCTCTCCATCACCTACAATAAGGCGAGCAGTAACAAGTATCGTAAACGCATCATGTCGCAAGCAACAGACTGAATCCCTGTCAGTGGAAACACAGCTATAGGTTGTAATAATGTCATGAAATCTGTATCATATAAAAAAGCCAAGGAGAAAAAAAAAAAACATGCCCAATGCCTCAGAGCGGTTGTGAAACATCACTGCTGCTCTTTGCATCCTCTGCCTCTTTGCTCTCCTCCCCCAAAACCAGCATCATTTGGGAAAATAAAGTTGCACATGGCAGCTCGCCGAAAAATGCTCGCTCACCATCTTTTAGTAGTTTGGTTTGCCTCACGGGCTCAGGCATTCAACCAACAAACAAATGGCACTCGAATAGCATTTTGTTATTGAGCATTGGCATTTTTCAGGCCATATTATTTTCCCTCTTTGTCTCTGCACCCCACCTCTGCCTGCAGGACGCTGCCCAAACCACAATTGCTAGTGCCTTATTTCTTCCTAAATTAGTTTTTAACAATTATTTTTCGATGTTTTCTTGGAGTCGGGACGTCCCTGCAGCTCCTCCGAAACGCACAGGGTCAACCATCCTTTGATATGTGCCAAGGAGGAAGTTTGGGAGTTTCTGTGGTATTCAGATCCCAGTGAGAGAAACCACTGAAACCACCACTTGTTGTGAAATTCCTCTGCCCCCTCACCCCTGCCGCCACAAACCAATCCACCTCACATCCCGAGGACTAACATATTGGCTCATATGTGTGTATTTACGTGTGCTTGATTGTTGTGTGTGTGATTGTATGAGCACATGCACATTTTGTTTTTGTGTGTGTGTATGTGCATGTGTGACCCCATGCGCCTCCTGGGTGGTCCCGGTGCCTGGGGTACGTGGCGTATTGCATTTCCAGCTGAGGAGGGATCTGGGGCTGCTGTGCGGAAGCACTCTGGCGAAGAGCGTGATTTACTGTCCGCAGAGGGCCAGACGTGACTGGCAGTGTTTTCTGAGAAACCTCCTCGCGCCCCAGAGGGAGACAACAACCTCCCCAACCCCGTTGGACTCCGCTCGCTTCCCCCAAAAATCTCCAAACCCAAATCACTAGACAAACACAGGCCCTCGCAAGAACACCGCAGGAGAACCAGCAGCTTCAGAATTCATTTAAGGCTTTGTCCTGACGTTACTGTGCTCTGTAGGCTCTTTCAGTCCCCAAATAAAGTGCAAATAAAATGCTAACGGATGTGACAGAAAACAAACAGAGCTAGAAAGCCAAATCTGACATGAACCTGTTCATCTTAGCTTATCTTTAACTATATGCCCTTCAAACCTAATTGGTCTATATTCACATTTCCCTCAGCTTCCAGGCTCATAAGGTTTAATGGCTGATTGATATATGTATTGGAGCCCTTATCCATCATTCATATACAAGAAGAACAGCTCTGTTGATATTCTGATGTTATGACACTTTTCTTTCCCCCAGAATCATGTCTCTACTTGACTGTTCCCAAAGACTTAGGCAACAAACCTGACCATGTTCATACAGATAACAAATAATCAACTATTTCTAGTACACATTCAGCAGAGCAGCAGTGGTTAAAAGAGCAAAACTGTGATTATCTGTGATTCAGAGATTCAACACATCACAGAGCACCACAGCAAAGTCACTGAAACTGCTGCAGCTCACAGCTGCTGCGTCAGAATGAAAGAAAAGCCAGATTCATTTGATGTCACCGTGGTGTTTGTTTTACTCTGATCACATGCAGTTTAGATGCATGTTTGACTTTAAGCGTGCAGCATCACAATCGGTGACAACAACCAGCTTGTTGCTAACACTCTGTTAGTGGTGTTGTGTGTGTGCTGTTTGTTGCTGAGCAGGTGGAGCGCACGCTTCTTTTTTGTGTTGCTGAACAACACAGGCGAGACGAGAGCAGCGGGAGTGAAACACAACATTAAAATCAAAACGCTGAGCAGAGAGGCTGAAATGCTTTGCAGCTCGGAGTCGGGCGATAATTATAACATTACAAGCACCGCTTCACAGGCACGTATTCATTTGATGCTTTGTTGATAGAAGGTGCAAAACAAAGATGAATGGATGTTAATAGGAGCTTGACTGTGTGTGTGTGATAGAGAGAGGTTGATTATGGGTAGCCCCCCCCCCACCCCCCACCAGGGCCCCCATACCACCACCACACGTAGCTTAAATACACAAAAATAGACACATGCAGCCACACAACACGCTCATGTACCCACAAGTCGATCTGTGTTTTTTCCTCCTTTGCTTTCATTAAGAAAAGGAACAAACGCCGAAGAGGCACAAAAACACATCAAGAGGAGGAACTGCAGTTGTTTCCTTGTGCTGCTCAGGTAACAATGAGCTGCTGCAGGAGCGCACTCTCCGACACACCACTTCCTGAAAAATAAATTTTGGGGGGGCCTACATTATGACGGCTGCGACACACTTGGGTCACGCACACGATCCCCACCTTGCACAGCTGCAGAGAAGCATGCATGCATACACACAAAAAGCGGCGTACACAAACAGTACATCGTGGTGGTGGTGGTGGTGGTGGAGGGTGGTGGTGGGGGGTTCACATCCTGCCCTTCAGCACAATACCAACCTGCTTATAGATCAGAGAGTGTTTAAATCAATTCTTCATCTCTGGAGAAGGGCAGAGGGCAGGGCCGCCGGGCCGAGTGGTTGTTTTCTCTCCGTGCGTTTCTTTTCTTTGTGTGCGCACAAGAATGGATGGAAATCTTGATGTCATTAGGGAAGTTTGTTGTTTGTCCACTCCGACGAACCCGCAGAAACAACTTCTTGACGACAGATGTGTTACATAATCAGCACTTCAATTACAGTTGATCACGGGTCGGCCAGTTTCAAATGCAATGTAATGTAATGCAAGAGCGCACTCATACCAGAGCCATTAAAGACTGTTTCATTGAGGTCACTTCAAATCCCCTTTTTAAGCCGCCGCTGAGCACCCAAATTATTAAGAAAATCTGCGCTTTACATCATACGCGCTGACCGAGGGAAGCCAGGTTGAACGCCCTGATCCTTTAATGAAAGGAAGGATTTTTAAACCTGGAGAGGAAAAAGAGGAAAACGTCTCAGTATCAAGAAGGCACCATCACTGCTGGATAGAAATATACCCACTCTCTCCTTACTCTTGTACGTTTTCAGAGAGATTTAACAGAGTATGAACTAATACTTCTGTTTAAAATGAGCTGGTTTTGATTGAATAGAGTCTGTACTATTCAGTTATAGACGTACAGATCTGTGCCAAACTAAAGGAACAACCATCATTAAATGTCCAAATAAGGAGTCAGGACATCGTGAGACCCGACATTGACGTGACGTGGCTTTCCCCTGGTTTCCACTCTTTAACTGCAGATCTTATTAATATGTATTTATTATTCATTGTTTCTGAAAAGCTCTAGTGTGTGACTCCACTTCTGCCACTCTGTAGGTGTTAGACTGGGCTCATATCTGGTGACTGAGAAGGTCACAGCATGTGATTCACACTCATTAAGTATTCCAGTGACACACTGTGTCCTGTGGGGAGAAGCCTCATTAGCATTTGTGTCAAATGCCCTATACTTACGCTGAAAAGAACAAGTCATAGTTTCTGATTATTTATTTTTAGATATTTAAAACCACGATCTAACGTGTCTCCAACAGAGAGGTCAGCGAGACACAGACCAGCTCTGGATCAGTGGTTTCTACTCTTTTTGATGTATTTATCATGAGCAGTTAAACCAGTGTGACAATATATATATATATATATATACATATACATATGTATATATATTCTCCTTTTTACTATATTCTTCCAGATTTGTGAAAAACCATCAAAAATCATCTTAATTTTGCAGCAGACGTGTTTTGGTTGTAGTTTCTGTGTGAAGCTACAACAGTGTTTGATGTAGGAAAGAGAGGAACAGTTTGAATGACATACTCGCCTTTTGCCTCCATGCAGGAGCACATGCCTGCCCAGCACCGCTGTATCTCTGAATGGTGACCTCTAGTGGCCAAATGTTATATTGCTGAGGATGTGAACAGCCAAGCAGAGCAGCTTTCAGCGAGGGTCATGTCAGCACAGAGGGTGAATACTGACCCCAATTTACATGCACTGATCTGAATTTTGGCACCAAAGTAAAACAGACGCAGCTTCAGTGGTTTGATGGGATTTGTGGAGAAAAAAATCCGAGAACATCTGAATTTAAAAAAAAAACTTTCTTGTTTTGGTCTTTTTAACCTTTGAGTGAATATTTCACAGGTTTAGGAGACAAACAACCCACCACAGTCCTCCCTCCCACCCTCCCTCCTTCAGCTCCTCCACATTTGTGGATTCTGACCTTCAATCAAACTCACTCCTCCGTGTCCGCTCGCCGTCCTCCGTCTCAGTCACTATGTCTGAAGTAGACATGGCTTTCATCATCGTTTCTCAGAGGCTGACAGATTTATGTACACGCTAAGATGATCTACTGGACTGTGTTAGTCGCAGTCTGCACACCAGCAGCAGCAGCAGCAGCAGGAGCAGCAGCACTGGTGGTGGCGGCGGCAGCAGCGTTCCTGATGTGTCTGATGTTGCTCCCCGTCACGTCATTCTGCCCGGGCTTTATGTCAGACGAGTGTCAGCACGAGCGCTGTTACTGGACGGGCCGACATGGATAGAGCTGTTGTAGAGGGACCGTGTTTTATTGCCTGTCAGGTGCAGAACTGCAGCAACATGTGTGTGAAGTCTGCCACGTGACATACAGTCTATACTCCATTGTTCAGTTATGTTTATATTGAATAGATAGTGTCAAAGGCTCCCAAACATTCCTGCCAAGTAACAAGTAAAATCCTAATTTAATAAGACAGAAATAAAATGAACTACCGGTAAATATAAGTAACTGTGGTAACTCGAACCACAGAGCTCTTTCCACTGGTTTCCTGGTTCAAGACTTCCCGACATCTGATGGGCCCTGAGATGCTTAAAAGGTCAAGACAGAAGGACAAATGTCTTTGCTAATCATTGTTGATTTCCCAACAGTTAAGCTTTTATCTCATGAAACACTTGATCGTTTTTCCACACCAGGCCTCTGATAGATGGAGTAGGCTGTGAAAGAAGAGTCCCGGTGCAGCAGCAGCAGCAGTGGACAACTCTACATCGACAATGTTTCCCTTTGTGGTCACAAGCCAAATTATGTTGGAATTTGCAGACTCGGATCAGTTTGGAGGATTTTAGAAAAGACAAAGCCGCAGCTGCTTGTTTGGCGAACCTGTGAATCTACTGTGTATACTGTATATGGAAGAAAATGAACCAGGCACACAAGGTGATGAGCTGATTCAAACAGCAGAGACGCAGCCAGCAGACAGTGTTGTGTTTACGTATTTGTGCAGAATCACTGAAAACATTTTCGTCCACAGAGGCGCCGATTTCTTCTGATCTCACTCGCGGTGCGTTGCGTTGACCCTGCTCCCACCTCAGCACAGACTATACAAAACAGCTTCACATAATGAATCCCTCCAGGTGTTTTTTGGTGTGGCGTTGGAAGCCATCATGTGGTCTCGTGGAGCCTCGCTGAGTCCGGGCGTCTCTCTGTCGTCCTGTTGCCGTTCAACTGATCCTGGTGCTAGCAGATGACTCATTTCCACAGTCTAAACAGTGCAAATTGTGTGTGTGAGTGCACATGCTTGTTCGAGTTTTTTGTACGCGGATGCGTGCGTGTGTGCGTGCGTGTTTGGTTTGTGCCACATCCGGACACACTGTTTACAAGCCTCTCTAAACAGGGGAAGCCCACTGGAACAAAAAGAGCCAGTAAAATTGATTATGTTGAATAATAAACACACAACTCTGCGCTGTGTCTGCTGAAAGCTTTTTGGTTGGACTGAGAAAGATCAGGCGCGATATTTAGCATCCACTTCTCTGTCTTAGACTAAACGGCTTAAATGATTTACTTGGTTAAATGTGAAAAGTGATTTGGCTAACAAGCTTAACGAAACCCCCCACCCACCCACCCAAAACCTAAATACCCAGCACTTGAGTGTTTTTACCCCAAACCCATTGATCTTCCAGGGCCGACAGGACGCAGGAAACAAGTACGAAAGGTTGCTCCGCTGAGGAGGGGGAAAAAACCGGCGGCAAAAATGAGCTGTGTTTTGTGTGTTTGACATAAATTATGCTGTGCAAGACTAAATGGGCCAAACAGTGCTAAATGCTCGCTGATGTTTACAGCCTGGCCTTGCCTTATAAAGTGCTTTTCCCAACTCATCTGTCCTTTTAAAGACACTTCAGGAATTTCAGGACGGGTCACATAAATATCAGTCGGATCAGCATGTGAAGTTTATTTGAGGCCTCTGTTTATAAAATCCGGAAATGTGCTGCTTGTACTCCTTAACCCCAGCACTTACCTTTACCCAGTGACAGCTGTGTGTGTCTTTGTGTGTGTGTGTGTGTGTGTGTGTGTGTATGCCTGCACACATTTTCCGCATGTTTGGAGTGTGTGAGCATGTGTGTTTGTCTTTGTCATCGCTGTGTGTTTGTGTGCGCGCACTTTAAGAGCACATATTATTGCGGTGTTTCAGCTCCGGGAACAGATGTTGGGTATTGTAAATACAGGTGCAAAAGAAGTGCTCCGGAAGCCCCGGCGAGTAATGAAAACGTTCCTGTGGTTTTGTAATGTTGTAATGCCCAAACTATTTCACAATTCATCTGAGGACAGGGCCGCTGGAGACCTGCTGCAGCTCCGGCTCGAGGGAGTTTGATGCAGAAAAAAAAAGAGGGCACAACATAATGCAAAACACAGCCCTGGGCTGTTTCCTGTTGAAATGCGAAGGTGCTGACGGACTTCTTTTGACACCACTTCCTGGTTTCTGTGGGTGATGAGCTGTTGTGTCTTGACGCTGAAGCTCTGTGAGTTTTACCTTTTTTGAAGTCCCCTACTGGAACGTAACCCCCACTTCCTGACTCATTTTTTCACCTCATCACTGGAAGTTAAAGGTCCCATATTGTGTAAGGTGAGAAGTCCATGTCTTTTTGGTTATAGAGCAGCTCTAGGCTCTGTATTGATACTGTGAAAGTATCAAAGCCTCAGGCTGCAGAGAAATCCGCACAGTCTGTATTCAGGGACCGGGCCTTAAAAGGAGCTGTTGGCACTTCTGTAACATTGTGATGTCACAACAAAGCCCAGACCTCCTGAATCCACTGTCCAACCTTATAGCATTTAGTTCTCTGAATGTTATCTTTATTGGTTACTCAGAACACAGTCAGTCAATCAGAAGAGAGACTCCACATGACAAAACTGCACAATGTCCATAATGCATTTGAAGTGTCCATCATTGTCCCTGTCACATGGACCGACCCTTGTCCTGACCCTGGGCGTCTTTGTTGCAGCACTTTTGCATTGGATTGCAGTGAGATTTCTCCTACTGTTCTGAGGAGAGTATGTCAGACGGATTGATTTTAGTTACTAATAATTATCAGTATCAATTACCAGGTGATTACAGGTTATACCTGACTACTGTGTTGTGGTACACAGCGCTTGGTCAGTGCCTTTCAACAAACCCTGGTCGTTGATGTCTTGACGCTTGTTGGCTGCATCACAGCCCGTCTTCAAGTTACTTCAACTTACAATAACACTGCAAGTATCTTTCACTTCCAATGTTTTGTATTAAGATGTTTGATTCTTTAGTAGGAGGAGCCAGTTTGGTGTGAAGGTCAGCGGATGTGACCCCTGAAGAGAAGGCCTTGATTCTGTTGGGGGGTGAGATCTCTTGTGAACCCACGTAATTAAGACCATCCCCGTTGGAAAAACCGCAAATAACCCATCTCCTCCCTGCTCCCTGGTCAGCTCCAGTTCTTCCTCTTCTCCCATCCATACCTAGTTTGGATGCTAGTGTGATGTTTTGCAAATGTGCATTCTTGTACATTTAGGGGGCCCTCAATTCCCTCTGGATCTCTGCTGAATTCGAAGCATTCTGGAAAGACGGAGCGCAAAGAAAGAGAGAAAGAAAGAAAGAGAGGAAAATGAGTCCACATAAGGTTCAGATTAAATTGTGTTGTGTTGCCTCTCTTTTTTTTTTTTTTTTTTTCCTCCCTTCCCATCGGATGTTTTCATAACTAAACCAAATGTGTGCTCGGAGTCAGCCAAGAGCAGTCAGGAGAGAGAGAATCCCTCAGGCAAAATGTTCAAGTCACGTCGTTGAATCAAGTTTCCGCTGCCCTCCGGGTGTCCACGCTGGACTCGCAGATCTGCGGCTTATGAACCTCGATTCCCCTCTGGTCGAGGCCGTTTTCTTTTTTTTTTTTTTCCTCTGCAAAGCTTTTCATTACCGCTGGCAACGTGTTAGATTCACTCCAGACAGATTCAGATGATTCTTAGTGAAACATTTATTAAACATTTGTCAGCTGCGTTTCTTCAGCCTCACCATTGACTCGACCCTTTAAACCAGCAGCCTGTCTGTGCTTTAGGTGCTGAATTGAGACATTCTCAGCGGAAATCATGTGGGTTTTTGCAAAATCACTGTGGAAAAAGCAAAAGAAGCAGCATATCTCCACTTCATAGAAGTCCTACAATGTGTAGACATGCAAAACCTTTGAGTTTGAATGTATTTTTACCCTTTTTAATCAAACAACCGACACATGCTGATCGTCTTCAGCTGCACAAAGTGTCTTTTATGTCTTAACACAAGATCTAAACACAGCAGTCTCTCCGGTTTTCCCTCCCTCTTCCATCTTATTCTCAGCAGTGAAGGGAGGTTGCGGCCTCCACCTTCACAGGGCAGGCAGCTGATGGTTTGGGGTTAGTGCAGATGGTGTTGTGGCTGGTGCTCCTCATCTCCCTCCTCACCCCAGCTTCCTTCCACATCCTGTCCTGTCTTGCCTCGTCGTCCCCTTCCACTCTCAGACCAGATGTTTTTGTGCAGCCTAAGCAGCTCCTCCGGTCTGAAGTATTAACGCAGACGAAGAGTCGAAGCGGCAGCCAGGTGGAACGATTGGGATGGTTGGTCCTCTGGGGGATGGAGAGCGAGAAGGAGGGTGGGTGGACGGGACGGAGGGGGAGGGCGGTGGAGAGCGAAAGAGCGAAAGAAAGACATCATACACCGGGGAGCCGGGACTGGGGAACACATTGACCTCAGCTTGGCGTGCTCACAGAAAGCAAACCTGCTTGCATTGATTGTGCCTCTCCCTCTCCTCCTCTCCTCTTCCTCTCTTCCTCTGTCTCTCTCTCTCTCTGTCTGTCTGTCCCTTGCCTCGTCGGACGGGTCCTGGAAAATATAAACAGGATGCAGTCTTGTCTGATCGTAAATCCCCTCTCGTCTGCACCCTGGCCCCCAGCCCTGGACCACGTCCGTTCCCCTCCAGCCCTTAGCCACCCCAACTCCCTGCCCGACATCCCCGCCCCCTTTTTAGCTCAGAAGAGGAAGCCAATAGTTTATGTGTGTGTGTGCGTCTGTGTGTGTGATGTGTGCACATGTGCATTGGGAACGGTTGTGTGTCTAATGTACTGCTACCCAACTCCAGGCTTGGAAACGTGGGTTGTGGGTTGGTTTTGTAACTACTAATCATTGCCCACATTTAGCATGTAATTCACTCAGAGAGGACCTGTCTTCCCACCTGCAGGGGTTAAATCTGCACAGCTGGATACAAGCCGATGTACACATGGTGTTTTCTGCCTTGTCGTTTTTCCCTTTCCCACCCTGTTCTTCCCAGATGATTGCTGGCAATATTGCAACCAGACCTACCTGCAGAAAGTGAGTGAGTCGGGTGAAATTACAAACAGGGAAAAAAAAAAAGACACAAAAAGGTTTCCTGTGCACTTGACTGACACTCTGAGTAACGTTTACAGATTTGTGTGATGGTTGAAATATTCAGATTGAACTATTCTGGCTTAGTACAGAACACAAATCTGACAGAACGTCAACCACTGGCCTCCGCTTTCATGGTTTTTTCTCAGAAACGAGCAGTGGTCAGCAGCTCGGAGCAGCCGAGGGCAGGTTTTTAAAGCCCCTGGAAAATTGGGTCATTGGGAAAACACAGCACTAAATTCACATAACACTCAATCTTGTGCTGCAGTTTCACAACCTTTAAATGATGCACACGGTAGGATTTTAAGGTCAGTTCAGTCATTTTTCATCCAAATCTGGAGACTTTGTATCTCTGACTCTTTTTTTTTATGTGCAAGCCAATTATCTCCTGACAGAGTTGCTCATCTTTTCTCCTGATGAGTCAGAGATTATTGTAACAATGCTCCAGCTGTCACGCTGTGCAACTGTTCTTAACATGATGCAGGAAGAGCATGCCTGTTTGACAACCTTTCCTGTAAATGAATGAAATCTTTTTTTTTCTTTTTTTTTTTTTTTTACAAGTGTGTGTTGCACTGTACGTTTGTACTCATTCATCACCTCGGCATATTGCAGAGCTGTCTGTGCCCAGACTGTGCCTCCTCCAGATCAATCTGCAGTTCTCTCTCTCTCTTTCTTTTTTTTGCAAGGCTCAACAAAGGCTCATTCTTGATATTGACACGTCAGTGTTTGTTTTGCTGTCTTCTTTTGGTTCCAATGCAGGAGTCTCTGGAGCTGAGGGTATTCAAACCCTAAGCGCTTCAATTACACTTCCCTTCCCTTCGGCCTACTCTCCTTTCTCCAAAATAATGCAGGCCCAATTATTTTCACCGTCAAAAGGGGAATTAGTGTTCATTTTGAGATTTGCATTTGCTAGGCGTGTATCATCACAGCGTGTACAAACCTGAATGTTTTCAGTACAAAGTTGGACCGAGTGCATGTGGGTTTGGAATCAAAAACCCTCAAGCCACAATGACACTAACGCTGCTTCTTTAGGCAAACAAACACCACTTTTATATCCTTTTTTATGGCTCAGCTCGCAGTCCTTTGTGTTGTCTATATGATTCACCTTTTCTGTTGTAGCATCTGAGCCCTGATCTCCCCTTTTTATGGGACCACTGGTACTTGTTTTTTTATGAACTTTGCTGAAGACTGACGACTCCTTTCCATTTCTTTAAACCATGTTTTTCTGGAGTGTAACTTTTGTTCCATGCTGTGTCCAGACGGATCAGGATTCGTTGTATATATACATTTTTTTTTTTCCTTTTTACTTTGTCAATTTATTTTCCTCTCTGGTCTGGGGAGAGATCTAACATGTGTAAATCCACTTTCTACAGGTTTGCATGCACTGAGACGAGCACTGGGAGGGTCCCACAAACCGTCAGACCAGCAGCTGATGGGGACAGTGACCGTCACTCTGCAGGACCTCCAGTGGGCCATGTCTGTAGTGAAGCCCAGCGCCATGAGGGAGGTTGCTATCGACGTCCCCAAGGTACCGTGAACTCTTCACTGCTGTTGTTAATTTGTTCATGCAAACACATTGGCTCTGTCTGTTCTTAGACTAGTAGCAAAGCCAGCCACCTCACTTTGTTTTCAAACTCGATAAACATTACAAAATGCCTTTCCCTTGGTTTAACAATGTTGGAGCTTCAGTGCTACCTTATTACATGAATGGAGCTGTAAACAAGTAGCAGCATGCAGCTTTTTTTGTTTGAACAATCAGCAGCGTTACGCACGGCAAACTTTGCCCCAATACTTCCAGGGCCATTGTACAGTATTACCCCCAGGAAAGGGACTTTTTTTTTTTGTTTTTGGCAACAGGATCTATGTCAGAAGAGCTGCATTTAGTCCTGGTTGAAATGCTGGTAAGGTTCCCTGAGTTCCTGAAATGGTTCCTGCAGTGGAAACAGGCCGTAAATGTGAATGAAGGGCTGTCTGCAGTTAGTGTTCAAGGAGCAAAAGAAAAGACATAAAATTGGAAAATTGATGCTTTCCAGGCCCACAAAATGACAGATAGAGTTCCTCCATCTTGCCAAAGTTTGTCTGTGTTTCTTATTAAGTCAGCCAAGAGGAGAGTAAGAAATGCAGCTGGTCAAAAAGAAGTAAGTAAACAAGTCAGAAAAGTTTATTAGCACCTTTCTCGAGGAGACATCATTAAGAGTATCATGATAAAAAAAAAGTTATGATTTAGGATTCATTAGGATCCTCAATAGCTGTGGCAGAACATCAGCTGCTCTTGACCAGAGCAACAGTTCAGACAATTATGGAGGGGAAAATGTGACAACAATTAAAAATGCATCCAAGAAAAGATGCAAATCTTAAGCTTAAAACGAATGAGCTCAAACACACAGGCTGCAGTCCCTGTTCAGAAGACCCCAGAGACCTGCTGCTGATGTGAAGCTGCAAGAGCTGACAAAACGTCCAACTTTAACGGGGACACCATGTAAAGAAATCAAGATTTGTCTTGCATAAGACTTTTTTTGAGGACTCCTACAACAGCTTTTTTTTTTTTTCCTTCGGCCTCACAAGTGACCAATACAGAAGATGTCCAGAAGGAAAGGACAAGGGAAAAGACATCAAAGAGAGAAAAAACAGAAAGAACATTTGGTTCTGCTTCAGCTGGAGCTCAGAGCTTCATGTCATGGACGAGTCAGAAAAAAAAAATCATGCCAGGGGTGAAAAAAAAAAAAAAATCATTAAGAGACACATGGACTGTCGAAACCCTCCCCTCGCATGCCTGCCGAGTTTATAGCATCATCTTTAATGACACAATCTGTATTGGATCCTGTGCTTGTAATCAGCATTCGTTGTGTCTCAGCTGCGTTCAACCTTGCAGTGGCCCCGAGAGGAAGCAGACTGGTTTACATCACGCACGTCTTTGCTTCATTTAATGCACAAGACAAATTTATAACCCAAACACTTATCACCACAAGAAAGATGAAAAGTTCATCAGCAGCAGAAGCAGCAGCCATGCAGCCCCCCCCCCCCACCCCAACACCACCACCACATACCATAACTCCCCCCTCCCCACCCTTTAATGTATGTTCAGAAAATCCCTTAACTACGCTTTGGACCACTGACCACTGAATCACCAGCACTTAAAGGAAGGCTGAGGAAGAGTGGAAATGACCCTGTGGCCATTTTACCCTCCGCTGCAATGAAGATGAATCACTCTGCTCTCAGCAAACGGAGGGAGACAGGGGGAGTGAGGGAGGGAGGGAAGGAAGGGGAAGGAGGGATGAGAGGACAGTGGTGAGACTCCAGGATGTTTTGGAGTTTGCATGTGCAAGACATAACGGACAGGAAGAGGGCTAACATCATCCTCCACCGGTAATTGAAAGCAGATCGGGTCGCTGACGGTTCCTGCCAGCAACCAAAAAAAGAGAAAAGGGAGAAGAAGAAAAAAAAGAAGAAGGAACGTCCTTCCTATCCTCTCACCCCCCCCCCCCCCCCCCCCCACCACCTCCCCCCTCTCCTCTGTGCTGCAACACTCTGCACTGAGCTCACCCAGAGACGTTCAGTCCTTGTGGCCGGTTCCTGGAAACAAGAGAGAGGAGTGAGTTTTTTTTTTTTTATCCCCCAGCACAGCTCAGCTGAAAGGCCGGCCGCAGAGCCCCGGACTTGATTATATCCACATGAGTGCAAACATTTGTTTCTAATCCATTTTATATAAGAAACTTCCAGTGGTGCCGGATGAATACACGCCTCAAGTTCCTCGGAAACGCTCTCAGATCACGTATCTGGAGATTTGACTTTCACAGATTACGCCTCTTGATTTACGTTATATTTACATGTAAATAAATTCAGAGTTTAATCTTAATCCTTTGTTTGTTTTGTGACAGGACATTCTTCCTCTTTTTGACATCTCTCTTGTTCAACCAGCGTAACTTTTCTTTTTTTTTTAAACAATCATCTTCCACCCTGCAGTCTGGCTTTAATATTATCATTTGGCAGCTCTATAACAAGCCCATTTATTCCTCCTTTTAAACCTACGCCGCGTCTCCCCTGAGTTTTTTTTTCTTTAAGTCTGAAAAGTCCCCCACACCCTCCTCTCAACCCCCATCAAAGGGCCCGAGCCTGAGAGGCCCCTTGTAAAGTTCAGAAAACAACAGTAAAAGATAATAACTGAGTCTCGTACAAAAAGGAAGGGAGGAAGAAGAAGAAGAAGAAGAAGAGGAACGTGGGGAAAAACACAGCACGACGAAGCGTGACTCAAAACATTGCCTTCTAATTCCACTGACAGAATAAAAAAGCACCTTTCAATTAATGACTCTTTGTCATTTCTTACAATGACTCCATTAAGTCTGCGGCAGCCATGCCAGAGAGAGGGCGGATGATGAGACTTCACAGTGTTGCGCTGCACATGCACATCTGCGTCCTTGATGTAGAGTGATTTGTATTCAGGCGACGAGCAGGTCGGAAGATGTTGTCAGTAAACGCGAAAGCTGGAGGCCTTTAAATCCCTGACGCCACTAAATCTGGTTCAGATAGCTGGATGAGGCTGCACGTCTTTCTAGGCATCGTCTGCCCCCCCCCCCCCCCCCGGGTGTGTGTGTGTGTTAGGGTTTGTTTATTGCCCTATATGATGTTATATACCATGAAATGATAGGAATCTGTCTGCTGCATCGTCTACCACATAAAGACGAGGTGTCATGTCACAATTCATAGAGCTGTTTACTGGAGTGTGTTAGAGCTGATACACACACACACACACACACACACACACAGAGCATGTGACGGCCTGTTACAGCCATTAGGAAGTACATGATCGTTAAAGTGTGTTGCTGTAGCCTGTTGATAGAAGACAGTCATTAACCTATAAAAGCTATAGCTTAAACCAGGTCCCCTCTTTCACTGACAGTCAAACCTACAGAAACTTGAGTTCATATTTAGTGCAGATTAATATTTCTTATTTTAAATTATACTGTTTACTTAAAGTGTGCAGCTACAAGCAAAGACAGTTTGAATATTGTTGTTTTTCGTTCTGCGTTCAAGGAAACTCCAGCTTCTGTTCGTTGCTGCAACAGCAGCCACTCTAAACAAAGGGATTACACTGATGTCGTCCTGTTGTCTATGTTTACTTAAGATCCGTCCTCTGCCATGTTTACAACTTAAAGCACAACAGTTTCCAACTCGCTGAGTGTCCTTGAATGCACCAGCAAAGTGGGAGTGAATGGGGATTCAAATATGAGTTCAGCGTGTTTCATTAATAATGAAAACAGTCTCCTAAACACATCGTAAGTGTGGAGGTTTATAGCCATGACAAGATCGTCTCAGCTCAAGGTCCACTTATTAAATCCCTTGTTCTAGAGCTTTCAGCTGTCATAACACTGTCTTCATCAGCACACAGTTTGCTCAGTTGTTAAGAGGCTGTAGATACTCAAACATCTTGAGCACTGACTTCTGGTTGATCTTGGCGTCCCTTTTTTTTTTTGGCAAAGACCATGTGGTATGGTCGAGAGTCAGGAATAAGTGTGGTCCTTTTGAGAAACAGCGACTTGAACTTCCTGGAAAACTCTTTATGTCTGGGAAAACACGGAATCTGCAGCAGTGACGTAAGGCCGCGCTCGTAGATGGTAAATAGTAACTTCCGCTCACACCCTTTCATCTTTCTCACCATAATTGATATCTCATGTGCTCCGCGCGCGCTGAGTAACGCCACAGCCGATGGTGTCGGCGGTGATGCATCGTGCTGAGGACGTGATGATACCATTTCGTGGAACATTATGTATTTTTGATGTCAGTGATTTCAGCAGCTTGAACCAGAAGCTTCTGTTGGTGTCAGAGTAAAAGTGGGACTGGTATGAAACCAGTTTGACCTCAGACACAAAACCTCTTTGTCTCGTCTGTCTCTGTCCTTCTTGCTTTTCCGTATGTCTTCATTTATCTCTTCGCCCATCTTCTTCTGCTCACCTGTTTCCTCCATCTCTCCGTCTCTAAGCCTGTTTTACTGTTGCTTTTATCTCACTCCACTCCTTTATTTCATTTCATTCCTCTCTAGGCCTTCAAATGAGCGTTCTGGTTTGCTTGCCTGCTTCCGGCCTATCTCCTCATCTCTGCAACACTCCTCTGTCTTCCTCTCCTCCTCCTCTTCCCCTCCCCTCCATCTGTCCTTTCCCCTCTCTCGCTCGGCGCTGTCCATAAATTGTTCGGTATTTACAGTATGTGGCCAGACGCCAGGTTTCCATTAGGTGCTTCGTACCCCGGAGACGGCGCCGGTGGCCTGGGATGTGTTACCTCTGGATGGAGAGCAGAGGGAGGGTGAGGAGGAGAGGGGGTGGGTGTGGGGGAGGGTGAGCATGCAAAAGGGAGGAAGAAAGAGAGAGGGGAGGAAGTCAAAAAGAGGGGAAAGGAGAGAAGCAGGGAGCTGTATTTAAAGGAGAGCGAGCGAGAGATGGTATGATAGAGGGTCAAATGAGAGGAAGGGAGATAAGACGGATAAGAAACAGATACAGAGGAAATATATTGTAGGAAGGAAGATGAACATTTACATGCACTTACTGGAAGTAACTGGTCACTGTTGGCTCTCTGCACCAACCTGAATAAGGCTGTGACTAAGGATTAATTTGATCGATCTCTTGATTCATCATTTAGTCTATAAATGAAGGAAAATGAGTTCACATCACGAGGACCCAGAGCCCATGGTGACATCTTTGTTTTTTTTCCTATCAACAGTCACATCCTCAGATTTCACGACCTGGAACCAGAACGGTTTTGACATCTTTAGTCAATAAACAACTTCAGTCAAGACTTGATTGGGGATTTTTTTTTTCCACCAACCAAGTAATTGATTGATCACCAAATTGTTTCAACATTTCATTTGAATTCATTAAACCTGGTTCTAGTGATGTGGGCATGAGAGAAACCAGACGCTTTTCTTCTTGTGAAAGTCTTTGGTTCTGTGTCCATGATTGGATCTGAAGACGTGAGGTGTAGAGAGACTTCAGACGTTCAGAGATAATCACACATTCTCATATTAAAAGTAACGTTTGTTTAAGGAGGAACTATACAAGATGTTTACCTTAAGTAAACAGCTTCGGAGTAATTGCGATGGTTAAATGACTTGTTACAGGGAGAATGGAGGCTCTCTGACTTCCGCCTAGCGTCTCTTGGCCTCCGACCCCGTGTCCCAGATCTTGTCTCAAGAGAAACATGGACTGCTTTACAGCACTCCGACACAAACACGCCCAGTAATCAGTAAACCAGTAAATCTGTGTGAACGTACCCACCAAGGTAAACGTCGCTCCACGATTGTCTTCTCTCTGGCTTCATTGAAAACAAACAAAGGAGGGTTAGAGGGGAGTTTTTACGACAGTGAAAATATGCACTCTGAAACTGTAGGGGGAGCTGTAGAGAGAAAAAGTGACCAAAACAGTGAAAAAGCGTTCGATAGTTCGCCTTTAAAGTTTCATAAAAACTGAGACCAACACTTGAAGGAGAGCTGCCCTGATTTAGCCCTGTGCTCGTATAACGGAGCATTTAAAACAAAAATCCCCACATTACCCACAAAGCAATTCAGTTGCCAACAGTTTGGTAGGACCTTCAGGTCGGCTTTGCTTACATCAGTTAACGTAGCTGTGAGCTGCCAGCTTGAAGCTGCAGAGGTCTGGTAAACACATCTGTCAAACTTCACACCAACACGTTTTCACAACTTGCAGCTTCGGCCCAAAACCAGTTAAGTCTTTAAGTAACGAGGTCTTTAACAAAGTAAGGTCTACAGGAAAGGAGAAATCTGATTATCGACCCTGTCCGTGTGCACACTTTTTCATTTTACAGTTACCAGGCGACGACATGGTGCAACTTCCTGTGTAACCTCATTTCTACCTGCTTTCTTATGTAAATGTAATCAGAGAGATCGAGCCAAGTGTGGGGGAGAAAGAACAGGAGGAGATAAGACAAAAGGGAAGGTATATAGATGAATAAAGATAAAGACATGCAGAGGAAGAAAGACGGGTAAAGAATAGAGGTATGGAGGGATTAGAGCTGAAGAAGTGAGAATGGGAGGGAGGAGAGGCTCGGTGATGAAGAAGGAGACAGGAAGGATGAGAGAGAGGGATTTGGATGAGAGTTTCTCCTTATCTGCTTTATCTCCTCCGGTTGTTCACTGCCGGACTCGCTCCCCTCCCCACCACCACCACCTCCTCCTCCTCCTCCTTCCCTCCCTCCCTCCCTCCCTCCCTCCTTCCATCTGTCAGACAGACAGCTATTGGCCGACTCCCTCTGTTGTTGCTCACTCCGTCCAGAGTCTCCCTGATTCAACCCGAGCCCCCACTTCCTCCATCTCCTTCCAAATATGCTTTTATATTTCACTCCTCTCCTCTCCTCTCCCGACCCCTCGTCGTCGTCGTCATCATCATCATCATCATCATCCTCCTTGTCTGCAAGAACTCGCCGTTCTCTCCAGCTCACCCGGGCGGTCATGGAGTTGAAAAGCTACATGAGCACATCAGTGACATCAGCGCGCAATCAGAGTTTGTTTGGTCTGTTGCATTTATTGTTGGCGACGTGTTTGTGTTCAAGCTGCCACAGATTACTTGGACCGGCGTTATTAGACTGGCGGTGATCGTTTATTAGAGCCTCCACTCAATTTGCCAAATGGTATCTCATATGCAACATAATGCATTTAGGCTCATTCCCATGTTACCGTGTGATTGATTAATACCAGTCAGTTCAGTTTGATTGGGGGCAGCACAGTGGATCAGTGGTTAATCCGTCTGTTTGCTTCCCACAGTCCAAGCACATGCAGGTTCATGTTAATGGGGACCTTATAGGTGTGAATGGTTTTACATGATATACAGGTGACGTATCGAGGGTGTGTCCCACCCTCACCCAATGTTGTCTTCTTCTTCTTCTTCTTCTACTAATACTGTTTTCTTCTCCTTTGTTGTCTGACCTGATTCCTTTCTTCTCTTTCCACGTCTTCTGCCTCGTCCTTCATATTTACTTCTTCTCTCTGTTTATTTAATCTCTTATCATTATTTATTAGTATTTCTATGCACTTGCTCTTGTCAAAGTGCGGTCTCAAAGGATGATTAATATCTCTGGGGAACAGTTACGACTCGTCGCCTCAGTTGAGCAGCTTCAGTCAAATATATTGATGTGAAATTGGCCTGAAAAGCTCCTTAAGGTTAAATCAACAGATACTAGATGCCAAAAGCTTTACGCTGCATTTATATAATGATGCCAGGGTTTATGAGATGTTGATTTATTTATGAATTTGGAAAAAACCTGATGCTCAAATTATCTTTATTGAGCACTTCATCTTGTGCATTTTTACCATCTTACCACTCAGAATGAATGTTTTAAAAACATTACGACCTCCAAAACTTTATTAAAACACCAAACTTGACTTGTCTCCCACGTCCAGGTCCGTTGGTCGGATGTCGGTGGGATGGAGGAGGTGAAGCTGAAGCTGAAGCAGGCCGTGGAGTGGCCTCTCAAACACCCCGAGGCCTTCACCCGCATGGGCATCCAACCACCTAAAGGAGTCCTGCTGTACGGGCCCCCGGGCTGCTCCAAGACCATGATCGCCAAGGCTGTAGCCAATGAAAGTGGGCTGAACTTCCTGGCGATTAAAGTGAGTTCTCATCATTGAGTCATAACTCCAATGGTATCGTTTATTTTCTTTGTCTAGACAAGATCTTGAATAATTATTTGGATCTTTGCGTCAGCGGATGATGAATTCTAATCAAAGAGGGTAAAAAAAAAAGTTATAGAGTGTTGTTTTTCCCAAACTTTATACATAAATATGAACAAATAATGTTTTACAGGTGTAGCTCCTCATATCATATTCTGGAAAAAAAACGTCTGCATATGACTCAGTGAACAAAAACCAGAATAAGAGAATGGAGCTCAGCCAAAAACTCACTCAAAAGTTATTGCAAGTTTAGTGATAGCCAACATGTTTTGAGCAAGTTTTTAGAAGTGATGCCATTAGCCTGATGATTGATGATGTGTTGATTCAGTTTCATCCCAGAGTCAAGTGCTGCAGTTGTGCAATTTGTACTGCCATCTTTTTTTTTTTTTTGTAATAGAATAATAACCATAGAGCCAAAAAGTGGTTTTGATTGAAGACACACCTTCGTATAGAGGCAGAAGAAGCCGAACGTACAGATCATGCTGTAGCTCAAACTCTCAGTTTGACGCTATTTAACCAGATCAGAGCAAATTAACCGCATATAATTAACATCAAGTTTGGTTTCATGTGGGTAAAGCAAGAAATGTCAGAAGGGTGTAAAACTCTGGTTTACATTTAACACAGATGTTTTTTTCTCATTCCTGCTCTCTACGATGTTTCTATGACCAATATTTAACCAGCAGCAGACTGGTTAAAGTTATCCACCCTCACTTTATACCTTCCTACATACACTACATCACTCTCTACTTCCTGTGTTGTTGCCCCCGTTCGTTGGCGCTGGATTACATTGGTCCATTAGGGACGTGAATCCTCGGATACCGACCGGGGTTGAAAGATGTTTCCTTGATGACCCGAAGGCGGTCCGACTGCCCAGCTTCCTCTGCAGAGAGCTTCTTTGTCTGACCTTTGACCCTGTGTTTGTCCCCTCTCATTCATCACCCCGATCACCCCCACCACCACCACCACTGTCGCCCCTCGCCTCCTCCCATCAAGGCCCCCGGTTGACGGGGATTGATTGATCAGCTTGTTGAATTGTTGATCAGGGAGTGAATATTTGGGAGAACACAGTTGCCATGTGAGACAGCGGGCTCCGACAGAAGCTCTCAACCCAGGGACATTAAACCATCAGCAAATACTCTGTTTGTTGTTTTTAGCAGTAAAATGCTGCGGTTTTTCACTGGAACAACTTACTTTCTTCAACTGTGACGACTTAACTCTTTGAAATCTTGAATTTGCTGTCGTTCACAGCTGCTTTAGTCTGTGCAACTCTTGATTTCTCAAGTACACTTTTGAATTTGGAGCATGAATCCTTTAAAAAAAAAGACCTCAGGTATAGAAAATAGTATAATTGTGGATAAATGCGTTAGAATATTTTCATAGGTGAACAATTAAATAAACTACTTTTGAATAAATCACATTATTTACCAGTCGAGCCTCCTGCTCTCACAGATGTGCAGTGGATGACATTTTATATGTTTCACTTTAATGTTCGTGTCGGAGACGTCATTGTTGAGTTGTGTATTGTGTTTGACACAAAGGTGTTAAAAGAGAGCTGTAGAGCCGTGCCATGCCGTGCAGCAGGTTTGCAGTCATCAGGAAGAGTATCTGTGCTCTGTGAAAAGACTAAAAAACATCCTGTCCCTCCGGCTGAAAGCTGCTCTCCAGCATCTGCAATAACAGTATCAGGTTTTTCCAGTGCGGCGGTTGCTTTGACATAGATATGTTATCCAGATTTAAATGTGGATACTTTAAAGCTCAGCCTGTTTCCTCTGTGTGAAAAAGCCCTATTATCATCTTGTCATTTTCAGTTTCCTCCCACTGCAGCCACTGAAACACACTCACATCCGCACATGGATACATGTGCATGTGAACGCGCACGCACGCACGGCTCGTATCTCTACACTGTCAATGGTTTTCAAACTCGCCATGTCCAACCTTTGACTCCGCTACAGAGAGAGGGAACCTGGGATTAATGAGTCAACCTCCACACTTACTGCAGGAGACAAAAGGGCTGCGAGTTAAGTGTCTTCTCCTCCGTCAGCCCGGAGGTGTTGAAAGGGTGGATTGCTGGGGAGGAAGTTCTTCTGAGGGTTGAGTGGATGTTTATCTGCTTCTGAGCTGAAGGGGAAAGAGAAGAAGGAGGGAAAGTTAAAAGAGGACGAGGATATAGGAGCTTCAGTCGATCAGACGCACAAGTGTTGGAGGCAGATGGCTAAATCTGAAAAATGCAGTCAGTCGATGAAGTCAACACACAGATGTGACTTTACGATGCGTTTAGAGATATTTCCTGTCTGTAGTGAAACGCCAAACACGGCCGAGTGTGAATTCTTAATCACAGAGCAACATGATTGTAACTCAGATTAAAACCAAACTCACAGTTTAGTTTCTGTCATTGACACTTTTTTTTTTGTCAGATACTTCAAATAATGATTTGATTGATTGACCTCTAAACGCTGCCTAGTGACCAATAACATAATAAATCCTACATTAGACTCCAAAAGTCCAGATATACAAATCAATAACTATACGTTCTTTGTTATCAGCCGTTACTAGGGCCGTCCCATGGCATTGTAGTTGATGATTCATTTCCAAACAAATAAAGATTTAATTGTCTTTTGTGATCATTTTATGCCACTGTTATAGCATAAGCCTAAACATAGTTTAAAAACACACACACACATCTTATGAAGAAGAAGAAGAGCCATCCATTGGCTTTGCTACTAAATCCATGATACTAATGTCAATAGATGCGGTTGTCGAATATTAGAAATGAAGTGCCTCAAGGTGTGCCTTGTCATGTGTCATTAAACCGAAGAAGAAGGAGGATGATGTTATTAAAAGAGGTGGAAAACAACAAGGAAACAGTGACACTTCTGTTAGTTTCATCAGGCTGTTTTTATACAGATGAGCAGGTGTCACTGTTTTCTTTGTTCCACGCTGGGTGAAAATGAATCATCCAGCCATTTTCTAAAAGCTCAAATCAGTATAGTGTGGATGGAGGACGTGACTGAAGGAAAAACGATGAGTTTTCAAGTTAAAGATGGACGTAGAGAAACGCAGTCTAAGTCGTATAATATGTAATAATAGGAACAGTAAGGCTGGCAGTATGTTCCCAGTGAGATGAAATGTGGCATCTTTGCAAACACTGTTGAACCTCAGCCCAACAGAGTCGAGTTCTCTTTAAGCCGGAGGAGTTTTAGAGGATGAAACCACCGGAGATTAAAAAAAAAAAAAAAAAACCTGAAAAGTGGAAATGCACTAAATCACTTGTGGACATTTACAGGGGACAGAGTGTTTGGAGTGTTTTTGGAGTTGGCGATGTAACAAGTCTTCACAGGAAAAAGCAGCTTGATCCAGTGTTTCTAGTCACAAGAGAGTTTTTTTTTTGGTCTTTTTGAGAACTCACTAAAGGTCAGATTTAGACAGCAGAGTAGAAATAGCAGCAGTAATTACACTGTAACAGCAGCAGCAGCACTGTTGTACTAGCAGCGGCAGCAATCATGGTGATGTTGCGATCGTACAATCACACAGTGGGAAGTGTCTTCATGTGCCAGGTGAACCACAGACGTCACACACAAACATACACACTGTTGCAGCACAGTGCAATTACACCACACACACACACACGCTGTGGTCCTCCTTGACATTTTCACACTGCGTTATCACCGTCTCAGTGTGTTCAGAAGACGCCACATGGTTTCAAACGTTGTGAAATCTCAGTTTAAACCAAATAACAAATGCAGCTCCACCAGCATGTGATACTTGGAGATGGTGGTTGTTGTTTTGTTTTTTCTTGTACGTGCATCACTGAATGTTTTTGCAGTGCAACATGTCTAATTACAGACCCAATAAAATACCGTTTGCTTTTCAGGGGCCAGAGTTACTCAGCAAGTATGTGGGGGAGTCTGAAAGAGCCGTGAGAGAGGTAGGCACATCAAACTTCCTCCTTTTCTTGATTATCACAGTCACATGAATGTGTGTTTTTAAAGCTGTCCTCATGGCTGAAGGACAGTGATGCAAGCTGGGATTCTTTCCTGGTGACTTTATCCCTCACTGCATATTTTTAGTTGTTGACATAATGAACGGATGACCCGCATACGATGCAGCGCCTACGTATGCACATTAATGAGTGCTGTATTTCCTGTGTATGTTTGTGTGCACTTCTGGCTCTGAGTGATTCATCATTGTTCCTGTTTAAAGATTTGTCCTGTCCCCCCACCACCACCACCCCCACCCTTCTCCCCTGCTTTATTGTTGCTGACGTTTGGCTGCAGGTGTTTCGGAAGGCGAGGGCCGTCGCACCCTCCATCGTCTTCTTTGATGAGATCGATGCTCTTGCCAGCGAGAGAGGAAGGTACACCATGTTCTCTGTTTTTTTGTTTTTTTTTTCTTAACAAAAGAAAGACGGCTGGAATTTAAAGTAAGATAATAATGTCGAAGCAAAAGTTCCTTCCCACGCGGTAAACATTGCATTTCCTCCCTCATAGTTATTTGTGTGAATGTCCACTGTTCACCACTGCTGCTGTCCAGTGTTGATTATTTTCAGCACTGTGGTCATTCATTGTCCAGCGATGACAAATGCACAGTCATCGCTGCGGTCTGCTTTAATTCAGCGGCCGCAGCCTTGTGTCCCCACACACACACACACACACACACACGCACGCACACACGTCTTCAACAAAGATTCACTTTATGAATGGGACGGAGCAAACATCCCAGAGAAGTCTGCATGGCTGCGCTATCAAAGCCAGCCACTCGGTTCCCATGGTGTCCTCTTGGACGTTTGCGGCTTTTCACTGCTGGCGAACACAGAACGCAGTCTTGTCTGCAGGCGCTTTAGTGGGATGGCACTGGGAACATCTGTGGCTTAAAGGAAAGAGGACTGGGTGGGGTGGGGGGGCGGACAGAGGACAGAGATCGGAGTCACACAAACACTTCATTGTGCCCTTCCATGGCAGATGGAGAAGGCCAAATATGCAGCTTGCTTCCTGGTAAACCAGTCGATGAAACTAAATGTTGTAGGAAGGAGCACAGAGAGGCCAACGGGCCGTCGCTACAGCTTTTCTAATGTGGGGCCTCGGTCGATCTCTGGTCTAAGATGTAACACGTTTAGACATCTGGACTCTTGTTAAAGTGGCTCTGATCCTGAAAAACAGTGTCATACATATAAATATCTAACGTTTTATCTACTGTTCCATCTTATTTATTCATACTAGAACCACTAACAAAGTGATTTTGTGAATTCCTATTGCAATAAATCAAACTCAGTTTCCAGTTTATACTGGAAATGCTGTATATATTAGATATTTTGATGGTAATATGAGTCAGAGTTTCACTTGGAGTGGTCATTTTTGGCGATCTCCGCACCAATCAATCATGACGGTCCATTATGACACATTCAAAATGGATATTACCCTCTGCCATAATATGTATAATATTCCAGTTAAGTGCTCCACCCTAATTTATATGTAACTCCTCACCTTGTAGGATAATAAGTTTACAATAGATCCACATCACAAGTGCAGGTTTCTGCAGCGAGGGCCCTGCACTGACTAACAGTTCTG
Organism: Caranx ignobilis; assembly: GCA_021432705.1. Classification (NCBI taxonomy): domain Eukaryota; kingdom Metazoa; phylum Chordata; class Actinopteri; order Carangiformes; family Carangidae; genus Caranx; species Caranx ignobilis. Next base: position 23,096,125 of record MU269981.1, read on the forward strand.
AAATCATGTTTCCAGAATCAAATCATGTTGAGAAAGGAAAAATAACCATTGTTGTAATGAATTGCATATTTTAAGAATTAAAGTGAATTGCTGGGAAGTCAGTAATTTCTGCATCAGTTCCAACTTTCCAGTTCTCGCTCTCGGTTCCAGCGTCTTGTTTCTGTTTTACAGGAACAGGATGTTTTGTAATAAGCGCGCTGCTCTTCTTCTCCTCCATCTTTATTTTCTCACTGTTTTTTATACCTTTTATGTCTCATTCACTTAAATCCTTCCAAACGACTCGGCCCTGGATCAGCCGGGGTTCGTTGAGTGGACAGCGCCGTGTGAGGGTGCATTTCCCAGAGAAAAGCTGGACTTTGATGTTTAGTGCAGTCTAGACTTGTTTCCAAATAGCACTGAGTACAACTGTATTTCAGCCTGTCTTCATCAATCAGTTGTTTTGCCAGTGCGGATGTCAGCTTCGCTCTGTTTGTTTAATTTCGGGAATGCACTTTTGCGAAAAGCCGACGCTGTCAACTCCGCCCGGCAGTGGGAGTTTGTCAGCTCGCTGTGATGAACGTGGGGCTGGACCTGAGCCTCCAGGCCTCTCGCCATTTAAAAAAAGGAGAAGGGGGGAAAAAATGCACTTAGTGCTGATCTATAAAGGATATTTATTGGTCTTCACTTCCTGCCATGTTTAATCAATGAAGTGGCTCACTCAGAATTCAAAACTGTTGACACAACCAGACGGCCTCGGCTTGTCTGTGTGTGTGTGTGTGTGTGTGTGTTTTCCTGTGGAGGCAGGAGATGAGAAGCACCTGTAAATCTGTCAGCCCTACCTGCCACGAGTCCAGAGCGGAGGAATGAAATGAAGAAGACAGAACGAAGTCAGGGAAGAGCAAGAGAGAGGAAGAGAGAGATGAACACAAACAAAGCAGGAGTGGAGATAGAGGCAGAGGCTGATTGATGAGAGGGACGGTTTTCTGATCAGCAGGAAGTTCTGCTTCGTTTTGGGTCGATGATCACAATAAGAGGAAAAAGAGAGGGATGACTGGATGTGAAAAGATCAATGAATGAAAGAGTTTATATCTCCTTCCTTTTGCTTACACTCATCCCATCGTCACTCACTCAGCTCCTTTTTTCCCCAACATCCTCTTTCCTTTCATCTCTCCCTCTATTTCTCACCACTTTTATTCTCTCTTCCTCCATATTCCCACTCTCATACCCCCCCCCCCCCTCTCCACTATCTCCCTTGACCCAAACTTTCTCTCTCTACCCCCTCTCACCTCCTCCTCCTCCTCCTCCCTCCTTCATATCTCAGTGACAGAGCTCCTTTGTGTTCCTCTGCAGCCTTGTCTTTGCTAATGACGTCTGGCACTTCCGCTGGCCCTGTCAACAGAGACTGTGTGTGTGTTTGAGCTGGGAAGGGTGGCTGTCTGCACCGCAGTGTGGAAAATAACCACCTTGTAGTGCAGCGTCTAAGACACCGATGAGTTTCTTAAAGGACAGAGCTGCTGATCTCCTGTTCATACTATCAGCAAGTCCATCAGAAACTATCACTAGTGTTGGCAAAGCCTGTTACATCTCATCTTAGAGCCCATTATTGAACCAAAACTTTTGTAATTTGTATTTTATTATTGTTATTTGTCATTAAAAGCTCAGCAGGGAGCCACACTGTTCCTCTGTGAGACCCACTCCTTCGTTATCCTGAACTTGGACACTGTAGTTTGAGTCTGTCCAGCAGCTGCAGCAAACACACACTGTGCATCACTGCTTGTTTTAAAGTCGTCATCAACAACAGCAGCACTCTTCCCCCTTGTTTCAGTCCCAACTGCACTTGCTTATTCGTCGATAACAAAAATATTGAATTATGCCAGTCACAGCCATTAAGTTAAAGCACATGGTTATGGATTTGTTTCTGTTTTACGTCTGATGTAATGTAGTTTGTTTTGCCTTGTTTTCGTCTGCCGTTATAGCAACAACAGCAATGATGTGGCCAGTGGGAACATCTCAATTTATTTTTTTTTTCCTCACCTTATGCACAAAAATAATAATTACTATAAAATGAGTGGGACTGATGGGAGAGCTGCCAGTGCCGGTTGATTTGCCAACACATGCAGTGAGTGTCTGAAACAACAAACACATCTTATAGAGGTGAGGGGTTACACCAGGTGAGACGGAGCTGGGTTTTTGCTGCCCCCTCTGGTGGAAGGTTTCAGGCCTGAGACCACACCCAGGATCAGTGCAGGGCGTGGACCGTGATGAACTGAGCTCTTCTGCACCTGCAGCCACACCCAGTGCATGCATGGGTGAAGCAGTGCATCACTGTTAACTCTTGTTCCTATCAGGTTTTTTCTTTTACTGCACTTCGATTCAGATTCAGAGCTTTTATTGTCCCACAGAGGGGAAATTTGTTTTACAGTGGTAGTAAAACACACAACTGAGACAATAAAAACAATAAAGATAGAAATAAGGTGCATTAAAGGAGGACATAAGAATATAAAACCATCAAACCTGAGTAAAAACAGTAAAAGTAAAACAATAACTGTGCAAACTGTTGCACATGGAACAAAGGAGCATTTAAATCCTGAAGGAAGAAGAATAAAATCAGTGAAAACAGGCTGATCAGGACTGAACTGTAAGAGAGAGCTGCCGAGCACCAGTCAGGTCACTGGAGTCATTTTTACAAGATGGTTTTTGTTTTGTACAGAAAGATAAAAGGAGATTAAACTAAAACTAAAAGTGTAAGATTGACTCGGTCAATAAAAAAATGAAAGTTCTTGTTGATCACTGTCCTTAAATACTTGTAAGACTCGACCGTCTCCACAGCTGATCCCTGAGGAGTTCCTCTAAAATCAGGGGTCATGTCCTCAGTTTCCTGGACATTAAGATGGATTAGCTTGCTGGTTAGCTTGTTCGGTCACTTTCTGACAGCCACGTCTGTCCTGAACACGTCATGCTGCTCAGACGATGCTGCCTTCTCCCAGAGAGAAACCACAGTCACCAGCAGAGAAAACTTAACAAACATCCCCCTTTTTAACAAATACTGAGGGAAGTCTGTTGTTTCAAACCCGCTAATCCTGAACTCATGACCGAGTGTAAAATGATGAATTTGATTAAATCTGGGAGAGGATGACACTTTGCCAAATTGGCAGAACCAGAAGCATTACATTTACAAGTTCAAACAAGGTGACATTTATTAATCTCTGAAGGAGGACGTCTTTATGTGAGATCGATGTGCTGCTTTCTTGTTTTGAGTTTTGTTAGGTGATGTTCACTGGCAGGAAGGCCGACTTCTGCTGCCAAGGCCTGATGTGAAAGAGTTGCACTAATGAAAGACGCTGCTATCATTCACTGAAACTGTGTTAAAAAAAAAAATCAAAATTTTTGGACAGTGTTCATTTTTACATAATGCGAGGTTTTACGGCATGTGTTGTAATGACTCCCTGGAGCAAGCTGCATGCTGCTTCATATTTCTGTCATTCCTCCATCACACATTCATCTCCATTATCTCTATCTGTCTATTTGTTTTCTTTTCTGGACATCTTCTCCACCTCTTCCTTTACAGTACATGATGTCCTTCCTCTCATCTGTCACTTCACACCAACAGTCATCTTCTCTTCTACCAGTGTCAGTCCAGCCTCCGTCTCCTTCTCCATCACTCCTCCATCCTTAGATTCACTTCTCTACTCCACCACATCAATCTCCTCTCTTTTCATCCTCTCCTCTCATCTTACCTCTTTGTTCTCATTCACCCCCCCCCCAGCTCCTCGGGCTCAAGCGGCGTAGGGGACCGGGTCCTGGCTCAGCTCCTGACAGAGATGGACGGCATCGAGCAGCTCCGGGACGTCACCGTGCTGGCCGCCACCAACCGGCCCGACATGATCGATAAGGTAAACAGACGCCGGCTGTTTGTCTTTACCTTCTCCTTCCTCCTTCTTTGGACCCTTGATTGATAAGGCTGAGGAGATATTTGTGTGTGTGTATGTGTGTGTCTCCCTTGTCCTCCTCTCCCTCCCTTCCTCTGTTGTACATGATTGATAAGGTCAAAGGTCGCCTGCTCCGGTCTGTCTTCTTGGACTCTCTCCTGTCTGTTGTGTTGGTGCTCGAGGATTGTTTTTTTTCTCACCATCTCTTTACTCACTTATTCTAGTTTCATTGACCAAACAGCAACAAATAACTTCCTGTTCTCTCTGTTCAAATGTGAGCTGCCTCACAGCTGTTAGCATCACCAGGGACCAGTTGAACTTTCATTTATTTCAACATTTCATCAGGTTAATTATCTGTATCAGGGGCCTCCTACTGGCAGCAAGTCGTCTGATTTTCAGGAGGGAGGTGGGAGTAAAGCGTCGGCCCTCTTCATCCTTTCTTCTTCCAGTCCATGACAATTAGAGAAAAAAAGGGAGAACCCCACTATCAGCCTCTTTATTCTTCTGCTCCCCTCCATTTTCTATTTTTCTACCTCTTTTATCTCCCTCCCTTCCTCTTCCCCATCCACAAAAGCCTCTCTTTGGTCTCTTATCCTCCCATCTCCGTTCTAATGAAATTTCCTGAGTGCTGATCAAAGACGGAGCCTGCGCCTCGTCACCAAAAAAAAAAAAAAGAAGGGACACAGGAAAGGAGAACGTCGCGTCGCTCCACTCCTCCAGCTCCTGCTCAGGCCGCCGTCTGTCTCTGTCTTTCCTCCATGTCTTCTTTTTTGTTGTTGTCGTTGGTTCTCCTCCTTCTCCTCCACTGGGTTTAAAAATACTACTGCTGCTCCTGCCGTCAGGAAGTGTTTCGTTCTGAAGTAGCACATCCATCATTCAGTTATAATAAGAACAGCATGTAAACTTACCGAGTGAGCGCTGACATGAGATGAAAATTTGTCAACTTTGGTGATATTTACATTTGTCTCTCATGTACTTATCTCCATGCGTGTTGCTCAACCACAGCTCTCTCAGCTCTTCAATCCAAACATCATTTTATTTTTCTAAGAAAGTCGTCCGGACTGTTTTTACGTAAACTGGTTACAGCTCACCGCAAATCCATCAGCACTTACAGATACTCCTTAGAGAGATCCTTCACATACAAGTATTGAGTATCCCCCCCCCCACCCCCCACCTCCACCCTGCTTCCCAAACTCTCCACCCCCCACCCGCCATTTCTAGCCCACTTGTGGAGAATTGATCCATCACTGTGGTGGAGGAATGACAGCATCTTCCTCCACCTCTGCAACTGGTTGTCGTTTCATTTCAAACTCCATTAGAGGTATGGCAGTGAAGTGTGTGTGTGTAAATCTGAGAGGTGCATCAAGAGAAACAGAGGGGGGAGAAAGAAACTCTATTAACAGTAAGCAGGGGGTCAAGCCCCTGGGTGGACAGATGGGAAACCCCAGGCGTCTCTTTCCACAGTTGGGCCTCCCTCTCAGGAAGTGGGGTCTCCTGGGCAGCTGAGAAATCAGATTACCTCGTCCTGCCCACACACACCCCCACTGTGTGTGTGTGTTTAGTGAGGTTGAAGTCATTCGAATGAATAACCTATCAGCAACATTGGGAACGGAAGCTGCCAAATGGACAGATACCCCCCCTCCCCACCACCACCACCAACACACACACCCTTCACTAACTGTTTTAGCACCCATACCCGCCTTTACTTTACTGGCCCTTCGCCTCCCTGACTGTCAGCTCACACCGGAGATGGGCGAGCATTTCCATACCAATAGCAGGATATGATGGGACAAATGAAGATTAATGGGACGCTTGGGTGTCAATGAAGTCATTGTTGGCCCTTGATGGAGCAAAGGAGGCTCCTAGGGGCCTCAGCTGTTTGACGGACAGAGTGGGAGGGAGGGAGGGAGGGGTGAGGAGAGGGGAGAAAGTGGCATTTACTTTACTGGTTTTGAAAGGAGCAGGCCTGCTGTCTGTCTTTCACCTCCTGCTGCACCACAGGGCTTGGAGACACTTTTACACTCCTGCATGTCGTCCTTTGAATATTTCATTCTTTTGTTTGTTTTTTTATTTATAAGGACTGAGATTAGATATTTGTGGCGTCTTGGTGCCTGGGAATTTGGATAATCTGACATGAGCATATTTTATTGTTCCTCGTGAAAATATAATATGACATCATTCTCGAAAAGTTAAATAAGTTCAGAGCTGGATGCTTCACAGCTGACAAAACATAATGTGCAGTGCTAAACTTTATCATGTCTCTGGATATCTACAGTGCAAAGGGACAATCTGACTTTTACATTACTTGTTTTTATCGTTGTACATATAAATAATAAAAAAAGGATTAGTATTGTTGTGAGAAAGGAAAAACACTCCAAGTTATATTGTTTCTTTTACACTCTTGTGTATAAAGCTGATGAGCCTGAACTTTTCCAACTAAGACGTCCTGTCTTTCTGCGCTCACGCACACCGAGTCCTTCGGCTTCCTCTTTCCTTTGAGTTACATCACTGACTGACATGACCCGGTCTGTAACAACATCCACACACAATGTGACTAATGCAGCTGAATCATATCTTAACAAAAGGATAACAAAAGACAACAAATACAGAGTTTTCACGCAAGCACACGAAGCGCTTCCTCTCTCCTTTGTGCAATAAATATATTACGCACGTTACTGCTCGGTCACGACTTCCAGACAAACCAGTATAATCTGTGTTTGTGCCCCAACACATGTAACGTCCCCATAATGCAACAGATGTCTAACAGTGTAGGTAGCTAGTTCATTCCTCTGCATGATGACCCACACACACACACACTCACACTCACACTCACACTCAAACACACACACCTCCTACTGAGCCCCTCCAAAAAAAACTTCTTACACTTCCTCTTTCCTTTGTATTGCGCCAATCACCCAGGCACACCTCTGACCTGCTGTGACCCGGCTGTGGTGATTGATTAGCACCACCAGGAATATTTATCCAGCCTGTTCAGGAGGAAGCAACCCCCCTGTCACTGTGTTTGTCGAGCAGCTGCCCATCTATTTGATTGTACACACATACACTTCTTTAAACAACATGTCCATTTTTTGCCATTTGTACTTTGTTTGGAAGAAAAAAAGCACATTTTCAACTTTTCCAGTTTGTTTATTACGAATCCTTACGACTTATTCTTCCTCTGGTTTGTTTTTGTACCAAATGATCTCTTCTTCATTTACCTTAATGTGCACCAAACTACATCTAGGTCTATCAGGAGGCAGGGCTTCTTACAGTGGAGAAGATTGGTTACAGATGGGACTTTGTTTGGGATCAGAAGTTGCCAACTGGGCTCTTATTAGATCAAGAGGCCAAAACAAAAACAGAGGCAGCGGAATTAGAGGACTGATGTCTGTGAGAGATTTAACCCAGGGAGCCGTCGACCTGGCTGCTTTGTGCAAAAGACTGTGACATTAACACTTGTTGATTTTGTATATAACACTAAAGACGAGAAGAGGAAATCATTTATTCTGAAACCTCCACCACAGTCTCCTAACGCCAAAGTGAAATGTTCCAGCTTCTTGTTTTGTGCATAGAACCGACTTGTAGTAGTTTTGCTTCCTCAGTTTCATAATGAATGTGCCAATTACCTCTCTGTTGACTGGCTAATCAGCTGATCAACGGATCCTTTCAGCACTGCTTATTTTTGCAGTTTCTTGATGCTAACACAAGTGTAGCTCAGCAAACTACATCTGCATGCACCAGGTTCTCAACATTAACAGTTAATTTGATTGCAATTCAGTCAATTGCACTATTGACATCCATAACCACAAGCTCACATGTTCTTCACAGTTGTTTTACAAATATAAATGTTGTTAAAACTCTAACAGGATGTACAGGTCTGAGCATGGAGGCCCACCCACCATCTTATCTGCCTGTTTCACTCACCTCGTTGTGGGTGAAGTGTTGCCAGAGTGCTGTTTGAGTCAGCTAACAGCTCCACAGGCATGTTACCATGCTGGAGGAATTACAACAAATAAATGCCTCTAACACTTTCCGTCCTGGTTATGCTGTTGTCCAGCAACCACTGAAATTAGCTAATTATGAGCAAAATGGCAAAATAAGCCTCAAAATCGTAAAACACATTCGAATGACCTTATGTGTGTGTGTGTGTATGTGTGTTTCCTCAGGACACCCACCGTAGCGGTAACTGCCACAGTAGGTAGTGTAGTGTAATTTTTCCAGGTGTTCCCATGTCTGTCGGTCTGAGGACAGATTGTGTCACTGCGATAGCATCACAACCGTCCAAGATGTAATCATAAAATCTGTACAGGTGTGCAGGTGAGATCAGAATGAAGGCCCGGGGTGGAGACATCAACATGTAGACAGGTGTCACGACTGCTGAGATCCCACCGCTTTATAGTGTGTGCCCATGGTGAGAAATGAAAGGTGATGGATGTTGTCTTGTTCTTCTTGTCCCCTCTTTGGTGTTTACAGGCTCTTCCCTCAGAGGAGCAGCCTCTTGTACTGTAGTGTGGCTTCTGAACAGGAGATGGTGCCAAACTTGACATGGGTCAGTTCTTTCTGACAATTAGACTCCAACAACTGACAGATTAGGAACTTGCCAGAATTGATGCAAATGCTTATAAAACAAAGTGTACAACCCCCCCTGCCCCCCCTCCTCTGTTGGTGCTGAGAGGATAAAGTTGAGAAACATCTGCGGTTCAGAGGTTCACTTCCTACCGAGATTAAGTTTGCACTCAGAGTGATAAAAGGAAATCTAAAGAAAAATAATGGCTAAATGTCTGATGTCGTCATTTTTTGTGGTTGGCAAACTGCAGGAAACTTGTCACACTAAATAAATTTTTACCACATAAAAAAAAAAAAAAAAAACGCACTGAAAAGCTGAGTTATGTCTTAAGGAGCTGTACATGTTGTATTATTTAATCGTGTGTGCTGGTGGATTATGATACTCTGCGCTGCGTGGACTGTATAGCAGCTCCACATTTTCATGTTGTCTCAATTTAGCAGTAATTTGGTTGTTCGGTCCAATGTTTTAGTCGTCCGCTGAGATGCAGCTCTGCAGCTCTGCAGCACCGACACATGAGGATAAAGCATGAGGTCTTGTGAGATGTTTTACGAGCCCTCACAGTCCTGCGGTCTCGTGTCCTCGTGTATTTCCAGTAACACAAACTAGCATTGTAATTGTGAAACATGTGACTTTTTTTTTTTTTTTCCGTTTTACAGTCACAGTTCATGCTAGGTTTTGCAGACCCAACCACACTTCTCATTTACTGCAGCACATCTGGTCACGCGTCCTCCTCGCTAGCATGTACTGTTGTCAATGAAAGGTGAATTAATTCATGAAGTCCTTCTGTGGCAGTGGAGTAAATATCTGCCATCGGCTCCGTTTAAGCAGCCCTGAACATCTGCCAGTGTTTTCCTACCCAGTCTGGACGTTGCTAATTGTAATCACACTTGAATTCCTCCAGACTGTAATTAGTGGGCCACTTGGTAAATATTCGGGCATTAGCTAAGAGAGGCTTTGATTTGCAGCTCCGTGTGTGTGTGAGTGTGTGTGTGTGTGTGTGTATGTGGCCCTCCATTCATGTATGCTTGCATGCTGGTATCCCAGATCTTAATCAGTGGTGTTTTGCAAATGATTTATGCCTGTTGGTTATCACCAGAGTGGCGGGGTTTCCCTGTCAGAGAAATGATTTTTCACTTTAAAGAAAAATTTGATGCATGAATTTAATACAATAATGATTCATTTCAGTCTTTCAGTTTATTAAAAGTCAGAAATCAGCAGAAAAATGCAGCCAGCGACTTCAAAGTAATGTCTCCCAGTTCATTATTTACACAGAAAAAACTGCCCTGAATCAAAATATAATCAATTTATAAACTAATAGATGCAATCAGCAGATGTTTTTTTTGCTTTTGCATGATAAGCCATTAATACAATGAATTAATCTTGAATTTCAAAGGTTTTTTCTAGACCTTGGAAACAGCAGTTTAAAGAACAATCTCACCTCAACGTCCATTAAACATCTGTTCTGTAGCTTGTGATCGGATGTTTAATTAAACGGTTTCATGCATGTCATCTTATCTTAAAGGCTGAGTTTCAAAAATGCATTCTTGTCCTTACAGAAAACACTCGTCCCAACCCTATGTGTGCATCCAGTTATGCTTTTGTGTGTGTGTTTGCTGGTGTGAACACCTCTTAAATCCTCGCTCCATACACACTGTACATAAAGAAAGCACTCAAAGCATTTCAGTCTTTGTCCTGCGGCGTCACACGAGGCCACCGCTGGATCCTCAGAGCTTCTCTCCTCGCCCTGCGAACACCTTCTGTTTTGCCTTTTCTTCGGCAGAAACCTCCACCTGAGCGGTACCTCCACTCAACAGGAAACAGCCCTTAGCTAAAAAGAGCAGCTATAAGCCTGCCAGTCAAAACAGGCCATATTTTATTTTGTGTTGGCCTGACGTTATCATCTCCCAAGCTTTGCTCTCCTCTCGTGACGAGCCAAGCATGATGGAATCTCTATTGGTGCTGTCTTAAAGGATTAGAGCTTATTCACTGTTTTTTCCTGACTGCACAGTTCTGAATAGGGCCCCGCTGCCACAGTACAGGGCGTCCTGCTGAAGCTGAGCTGAGCCGTCCATACCATCCACACCATTATTGGTGTTTTGCTGCTGTGTTCTCGCTCTTCTTGGCTAAATTTATCCTCATAACCGTTGTCGGCCCAGATCACGCCGTTCTAAATCGAGCTCTCTATATTAGCCAGTAGTTTGTTTTGGTATTATTATTCTCTTTGCTTGAACACTGTTCTCTCACTGTCCTGTTTTGAGAGTATTCAAAGTATTTCCTGCCCTGCTTATGCTTCTAAGATGCAGTAATGAGAAGGCAGAGTGAGAGTTTTGGCTCGTGGCTTAGTGAAGCTACAGTGGCAAGAGAAAACAAAAAGTGTGTGTTTGTATGTGTGTCTTTGCAAGCCAGTAATGGGATACCACCTAGGGATGGATGAGCCCTGGAAAGCTGTGTGCATGTGTGTATGTGTTTGTGAGCATTGGGGGAGCTGGATCCCCAGGCAAGTATCAAACTTCAAGGGCTGTATTAGTATCAGCTTACACATGTGCGCATCCAAGAATCCACCGCAAAAAAAAAAAAAAAAAAAAAAAGCCTCCAATCTGACCAGACGCCAACAAGAAACCTGCACAATCAGACCAACTCTGGTTATCCAGCCCTAAAAAGATTTAAGTCTGCGGAAGAAAGTTCAAGAAGGGCTTAGGAATTTCTTCCCTTTTTTTTCTCCCATGTAATTTACAATGTAGAGTTCAAAAGGAGTTTTAAAACAGTCAGAAATGCATCTGGACACTATAGAAAATGGAAATAAAGAGGAATCAAAGTCATGGAAAGAAGCTGCTCGTGTCTTTAATGTCACTGCAGCTTTGTTTTGTTCGTTTTTTTTACCAATTTCTTGACAAACTGCTCTTTGAGGTGACCAAGAAGTATAAAACCTGCCATTTATAAATCAACAGACCCTCTGTACTTCCGTCAGCTACTCCTGTGTTTTGGTGAGCAAGAGAGAGAAAAGACATGAGGATGGTTGAGGGAGGTGTGTGTGTGTGTGTGTGTGTGTGTGTGTGTGTGTGTGTGTTGGGGAGGGATAGGGAGGAAATGAGGGCTCTTTGTGCTCTGCTACCTGGCAGACATCTCCAGCATGTGTCGTCTTGCCTCTTGGCAAGCCGAGACCACCGGCGCCCTTGGAATGCTCTCAGTTCAGGAAATCTCGTTTATTCTCATAAATGCTGCTCCTAAACCCCCTCCTGCAATACTGCTGGAGAGCCGGTATCTGTTTTTATGTCCTGGTGTGTCCATCCTTGTTGTTACTTCATTGTTGTTTTCTTGTCTCTCGGTCAATTCTTTTGTTGCTGTTTTGTTTTTTGTTTTTATGGATATGGTTTCTAAGTGATGGTGGACAGTGTTAACAATGGACATAGATGTAGCAACAAAAAGATATCTGCGACCCAGGCTACTAGCTTACACATATAAATAAGTATATGTAGATAATGTTGGAGGTACAGTGAAACTTGGCAGTAGCCTACCTGAAAAAATAATGAATGTAGTTGTTTCAAACAGAAATACAATCAGAAATTTGTCACAGTAAAATGTTGTGTCTTTAGCATGACCTCAAACCTACTAGCTAGGTGAGCAATGTTAGCTACAGTATAGCTAGCAGTTAGATTTAGCAATACTATGTGGAGTCAGTACTAATGCTAGCATCTGTGAAATGTCTGTCATGTTCATTTACAACAATGTTAAACTGATGGCTAGATACCCAGCGAATGGTTAGCTAACCAACTAGCAACATAGCTGTTTGCTTAGCTAGCTAGCTAACTAGCAAGCTAACGTTATTCATAAAACTTTATCATGAATATTTTGCAAAAAAATGTAATGTATTTTAGCCAATATGTTTTGAAACATAGTCTTTTAAATGCATTTAAATGTTTATCAATGTGCTAAGTTTGCAAACAGACTCACATCAGCTCAGTGTGAGGAAACATAGCTCTGACTGAACTTAGCACAACTTTAACCACAACATAACATCCACCATGGCGCTGCAATAGCAAATGAAATACATGCAAACAGTCAATTCCTAGTTGATGTGATTGTAACAACTGCCCTGAGGGGTAAAACCCTGTTACCCCGTTGTTATTGCAAACCATTTTGCAGTATTTAGGCATCCGAAGAGCCTTGAAACTAATGGATGACTCAAGCTATGTCTATGTCTGTGTTTGTCTGTGGAAAAACAGGCCGCAGGTAAAATGTAGAGTGGATGGAAATTATATCTAAATTTTGAAAACTTGAAATGTTTTACAGACTCAAATGCCTTAATGTCGTTATACAATATGCAGACATCAATATGATTTAATCTTCATAATGCATCTTAACCTGAGGTTAATATATAAACATATGTGTTTGCGCCACATGACAGGACGTTAGCCAGCCGGTCTCGTCTTTTTCTAGGCTGTTTAAGTAAAAAAAAAAAAAAAAAAAAAAGAACGGGAGCAGGAAGGAGTCATCATTTGCCACCATCAGGATACAGTCAGACCCACATACAGAATAGAAGCTGGTAGGGGGCCAACTGGGGGGGGGGGGTGCAACAAATAATACTCCCTTTGTATGTTCCAAATATCCCCTGCTGAAGCCCCCTGAGCCCGGCTCTCTGCTCCGGGGATCCCAACACCACATTAAGAGCTGCTTACAAGTGGATAAGGTGTAAGTTTTGGGGGGATTTGAAATGGGAGTTGGAGGACAAGGGGGGTGCAGTTAATGTCCCCCCCCCCAGTGATAAGAAGCAGGTTTGTGCTTTTTTTGTTTTTTTTTGTGTTCAACAAGGTCCACTGCTATGTTTGGAGAATGGCTAAACAAATGGGCTATTATTTGCCGCAGTCGTTTCAGAGGCGCGCTGCATGGTCAGGCCTGGGGAGTAATGGTATCCCAATCTATATCCTCTGCCGGCCTCAGTCGTCTTCATCGAGATTTAAGTTACCCATTGTAGCTGAGATGAAATCAATCCCACCAGGCCCTTCTGTGAGGAGGACCATTTGCCTGTCAGAGCAGGAGTTGAGTTTCCATGTACCGGAGCTGTATGTATACAGTATATCAGTGCTGGTTAAGCATGTGGTTAAGTAGATTCCTTTGGATAATATAAGCCTACTGCTTATTGTTGAAGAGGAGTAATTAGTGTTAGGATTAGAGCTGCAACTAATGATTATTGAGAAGCTTTCTCACAATCTTTCCACAAAGTTTCCCCAAAAGTGAGATCCTCAAGTTACTTGCCTTATTTGACCAACTCTCTGACTGTGGCCTTGTCAAATGTGTCAATTGCACATGCTCCATGGCGTCACATGTTGCTCATATTCATTGTGATGTTTCCTCTGGGCCTCACACGTTATACTTTTCTTTTTGCCTTCCTCTTCTTCTCTTCTTGACTTACTCAATTTTACAGTGGTTGGCAAATAAAGTTTTAGTGCATCGTCACCTCGATCAACTGGAATGAAATGTGGCTCAGGAAATGCAGACAAATAGATGCAGACAAGTTTGTATTTGAATGAAAGCAGCCAGGTGTTTGCTGCAGATCTCTCAACTATTGATCTGATTGCAGAGAGGTGTTAAAATTACCAACACCTACATATGTGTTGATGGATCATTGGGCCGGCCTGCCTCCTTTGATGACTTTTGATGAATCATTTGACATTTACAGCAGGAAGCCTGAGGTCAGGTAGAGCTGTAAAGTCAAGAGAGACACAAACATGTCTTGAGGTCTTGGAGGCCTCGTGGCCCTGCTGCAGGGACTTGGCAGATGCCTTGGAAAGAGGATGATGCCGCAGTGTCACTTCATTTCCTCTTTCGCAGGCTCTGTTGATGAATGACCGTGTGAAAGGCGGCTGGTTCGAAGGGGTGAGGGCAGCAGCTCTGTGTGTGCGTGTGTGTGACCACGTATGTGCATTCACGAAGGTGTTAGGAAAAAGGGCACCGGTGCGCCTTTTTTTTTTTTTTCTTTTGAGCTTGTCATCTCTGAAGGCTCAGCAATTTATGGCTGTCAGGAAGTCCCCAGAAGCGCCCTCATGTCTGAAAAAAAACCTTGACTTGGGTCAGATGCGGGGGGGTGGCGGGGGGTGGAGAGAGTGTCACACCCACCAAATACTCTCATGTATTTCTTTGTGTCAAAAGGCCACGGGGAGGTCTCATCCTAAATCCTGTTGCCTGAGAAAAGAAAGAATTTCAGAGGTTGCCTGGTCCACTGTCCACCGGACCAGACCCCAGAACTAATCTCTTTCATCTCCTCTTCTCGCTGCCCTCCTCCTCCTCCTCCTCCTCCTCCTTCTCTTCTTCTTCCTCCTCCTCCTCCTCATCTGGGATCTGTGCTTCTGCTGAACAGATCGCCTCAGGGAGATGTGGCTGAGCCCTCCTTCTCTATCGCCCTTCCCTCTGTGCTCTATAACTCCACTGATCCCTCTGCACTGCACCTCCCTCCCTCCCTCCATCCCTTCTCCTCTAAGCCTTCCCCCTTGCTTGCTCCCTCTCTCCCTCCCTCCTTCCCCTCCTCTCCCTCCATGGGCCTCTGAGCTGGACTGCCTTCCCTTTGGCTTTCCCCTCTTCCTTCCTTCCTCAGTTCCTCCACTAATAGCTCCCTTGTTCCTGACTAGTCAGGGCTGCCAGTTGAGCGGTCATTCGTGGAAGATTCATTCGCGGCACGGTAATTGTAAACAGACAGAAAGAGAGCGAGAGAGAGAGAGAGAGTGAGTGAGAGAGAGAGAACGAGGGACGGTTGAGCGTTAGACTCACTGGTCACAGACAGAAAGCAGAATGAAGAAACTCACAACTCTCTCTCCTCTCTTTCCTCAGCTCCCCTTTTCATCCTCCTCCTCCTTGTCCTCCATTTCTCATCTCTCATATCTCCATCATCTTTATTACTTATCCCCCCCCCCCCCCCTCCTCCTCCTCTCTTACTCCACGTCCCCAATCTTCCCTCCTTCCTCCACCTCCCTCATTTTCAGCCCCTCATAATTCAGGCACAACTTGCATCCACGGGCGATCTGTGTCTTGTTTCACCACTAAATGTTGCATGGAATTATGTTACGCCCTCAAATACTTAATAGAGCCCAGCTTACACACTCGCTATGTTGTTTTGCTTTCCAGAAAATGGAGTCACATGTTTGTTGTCTGTTCCAGCTCCGGGGAGATCCGTGCACACAATCGCACAGTGAAACAAACACAGATTTCCTAAGCCATCAGTCAAACAAGGCTTGGATCCTTGTGGTCAGTGTTACTGGACAAACGACTACAAATGAGCAGTCGGATGTTTTATTCATCTGGTCGGACCTGAATTTAGTCATAACAGCATCATTTCTTTGACAGATCTTAGGTTTGAGGCTCCAGGCTGATGTTTATTTTACAGTCTTATCAAGATGAAAGGGTTAAGAGATATTGGCATTTTCATAAATAGTATTTCTTACAGTCAAATGAGCAGCATATGCAACTGCAAAAGTTGATTTCCAGCTGATTATATGTCTGCATGTGATGCAAAACAGGGAGATGCAGGCGTCACAATAGAGGTAACAGTATACGTTTATGCTGAGAAAAGATCTGTTGAGTTAAGTTGCTCTCAAAATGCCAGAAGTCCAGAACCAGTTCATGACATTCCAGTCATTTCAGTAATTTGCTGTAGTGTGTCAGTTTGCAGTGTCTTGAGTTTGCGCGCTCGGTGCAGCTCAGGCCTCTGCACCACTGTGTGGAGAATGTGATTTCTATGCAGGAGTGAATTTCTCCAAGTTGCCCCAGTAACAAGGAAATGCGTTTGTTGGCCGGTGGAAACAGTAAACATGAGGGAGGATGACACAGGGAGTGTGTGTGTGTATGTGTGTGTGTGTGTGTGAGGGAGAATCCAGTAATGCCAGGCAACCAGACCTGTCCCTGACCTCAAATGATTGCTCCTGAAAGCTTGTGCTGTGAGCCGTCAGCAGCCGACCAGTTGCTCTCTTTTCCCTGCTTTTATCTCCTCTTCCTCTGTCCTTGCTTTCTGATTCTATGCTTTTTTTTCCCTCTCTCTCTCTTTTCCTTTCCCACACTTATCTCTCCAGCGTACCCAAAGTCCAGCGGGTCGTTGTTTGGGAAAAAAAAAAAGAAGATCTCGTTGGTGTTATCAAACCGAGCATGTTTTGCAACCTCTCTCTGGTCTGCTTCATCGGCCTTTCAGCTGCTCTCCAGCTGTTTTCATTGCTACTTATTTCACTCAAAGACAAGTCAACATGTGCGACGGCTCACAGACTCCACCCGTCGTTTTCTTACCTGCATAACTGCCCATACCGTGCTCGCACACCTTGACTGGAAAAGCCAAATGGGTGTGTTTACTCGTCAGCGCTGTGACACAAAACCACTAAGAGACCACATACCCGGCTATAAACATACCACAGTAAGCTTTAGCTTTGTGATCTCCTGTGTGTTTTCACTCACAGTTAGCTTTTGTTGCGTGCAATAAACATGACTCTGTTGTTAGGTCATGGGTAAACATTTGCGTTCAGATAATGCACTTTCCACAGGCCATTATGAAGAGTGCTTATTGCATAGGCATAAACCCCGGCTTGAGCATGAATGGGGCTTTATTTATTTTCTCAGTGGTGTTAAATGCACAAGCTGCATATGTTCAAAGTCATACAGAAGAGCAGGCAGCAAAGGCAGCCTTCCTTCCAGCTGGCAGGATCCCTGCATTTTTCTATACAAGCACCATAAAACCAAAGTATTTTTAATGCATGTGGGTCTGACCTTTGACCTCACTACAGTTGTTAATGGTAAGTTTGGAAAACGGTGTCATACTGTCAGTCTTTGTAAAATGATATGCTAAATACAAAGAATGTAAGAACAGTGTTATGTCCTCATTCCTCCACATTCTCTGAACATCTGATGTTTACAACACAACACAAAGCTTGTCCTCTGAGTGGTACCACACTCTGCACACATTTATTTCCTTTTAAAACGGCAAAAAAGAAACAACAGGGAACACTAAAAAAAGACTGAGGTTTACTGTTCTGTGCACTGATTTGCCTTCGCTGCCCTTGAAAACGTTCATTTTGTGCCTTGATTACGGTGTACGGTTTCTCTCAAGACAAACAAAGCACACTAAATGCAGCATGGCCAATTGGTCCAATCCTGAATTAAGGCGGAGGGAAACGGAGAGAAACCAATTAGGAAGACGGAAGCCACTAATTAAAAGCTGCATGCTCTACAGATTGCATCAATTTTATTTTCTTTAGCAATGGCCAGGGCCATAATTTCAGAGCCTGCATGTACGCCAGTGCACATTCCAGGACAGCTGCCTTCTGTGTTTGGAAAGCTCTTGTGCACAGAGGCAGCACTGTCTGTCTGCCCCTCTCCCTTGTTGGTAGTTTGGAATGAGGAAAACTAAAAAAGAAAAAGCACAAACTGGGGAAATTTGGAAAAATCCTGGAGACTCCACATCATTCAGAATAGACGAGAAACCATTCATTAGACGTTTTCAACAAGAGTCTGTTTGCAGAAATGTTTCCCCTTCCTGGATTAGGTTCCGTGGATCGCTGCCAATACATTTTGTGTGTTGTGAATCGGAGATTGCATTATGCTCGAGTGGTTTGGGTGGTTAACCAATACGCTTGCTTTGGAAAGCTGCAGGGAAACGTTGAGCACCTGAGGAAAGCCGCAGGGCTGCTCTGAACAGTGGGCTCACAAAAGGGCCGGGAGCCTGCGCTCGCCGAACGCTTCCAGAGTAATGGTGTTCGTTTGGCAAACTGACCCCGGAGCACTTGTCTTTGCGCGCTTATTGTAAAATGAGGAGGCTCTTGGCTTTTTTTCAGTTTTTTATTTTTTTACTTTGTGGTCAAAACTGACAGGCAGCGCTCCCAGAAATAGGTAACAAAGTGAGCCAAAGAATCACAAAAGTATTCAAATATTTCCGCGGCAACGTTGCTGTGAGATTAAAGTAACTCTGTGGACGTTGTTGTTGTTTCCCCACACGAAGAACCTGAAAAGTCTCAGTATTTATTCTGGGGATGAAAAAATAAAGTCAGTGTGCCATGAAATCTTATCAGGAGGGACTTTGAAAAAGAAGGAGGCCCTCGCCTGTTTTATATAAATCCCAACTTCCTGATTCTATTTCTTGCTCATTGTTTTATGGGTGATTACCTAACACCTCTTGGCAACTATTCACCTCAAGATGTTGTGTAACCACTGTACACGAACATTTACGATAGCCTCACACACGCACACACACTTGAAAGGATCTATTTTGGGAGTTGATTGAATTTCCTCTCGTTGTATTAATTTAGTTAGCTGTTAGCTCAGGCTTTCGTCCAATGTTTGAAATATGTAATAAAGCAAGGAAGCACAACAAGACACCAAGAGACAGATACACAACAGACGGACACTTTTTGTGTGACCCTGTGACCCCCCCTGTGTGTGTGTGGGGGGGGGGGGGGGGGGGGGGGGGGGGGGGGGGTACCAGATGCATGAGCAGTTGTCTCTCTTTGTGCCAATACACATATGTGTCCTGAATCCTCTTGTCATTGCTTCCTTCCCAGCAGTGACCGCTGCGACACTCCAAGGAGGATAACCCCCCCCCCCAAAAAAAAAAAATCCACCCCCGATCCGACCCTTTTCTCAAATGATGGAGAGAAGAGAAAAAAAGAGAGGAAATAACTTAGACCTTGTCTCTTCCCTTCCATTCCGCCTAATGGTTTTTCCAGACCTCGAACACTGAAGGCTGACCTTCCCTCTCGAACTGGATTTTTCCTGTACCCTACACCTTGGATTTCAGGAAATGTACAAAACAGGATAGCACAGCAAAACATATTTCTTGTGTCAGTTTTCCTTTTTTTTTTTTTTTTTTTTTTTTAAGAGACAAAACAGCACTTGAGAATCCAGTGACATCAGCAGCCAAGGCTGCAGTGTTTTTCCCTCTGTGTTTTCCTCTGTAGTCCTGCCTGCATGATATTCACATCTAATTCGAGCTCTTCATAAAGTGATTGTTCAGCAAATATCCAAACCTCACTCAGTGACTGCTCCAATTACTGCAGTTCACTGTGAAGCAGGTAATAACCACATGTTGAAGTATAGTCATTGAAATGCTGTTGAAACCACAGTTGTTTTTTTAACCTGCAAACAAAAGATCTTTGCTTATTGGGAACTTTAATGTTGGAGTTCACTGTATGTTTCCGTTGTCATGTGCCAATCCCTCTTCAGAAGGAAAACAAACAGGACCCCTATTACAGTTGGGCCCTAAGGAGCCAACTGTCCCTAAGTCTGATGTGATTTGCATGTTGCAACAGTCATGACTAACAGTCTCTGACCTCCCCCCCTTGTAATTAGAGAGCAGATTGTCTAATTTGCCTTTCAGACCAGTGTGGGTTTTGCTGCATTGTTCATGCGGCAGCAGTGTTGATGGATGCAGACACACACAGAGGTGGCTCAGGATCAGTTACTGTCAGGTTTCACTCTGGACCAACACAAGTTCATTTTTCCCAAGTATGGATTTCTAATTAAAAAAACATTTTTTCATTTTTCCACTGGTATCAGCAGAAGCTCCTCCACATTTTTTTACTATGTTAAAGACGAGACGTCTCAGTTTTACAGTTCCCTGCATCACAGACAGTATATCCACAGCTATGTTTATAGCTATATTTACTTTAAGCTTTAAAAGCTGACACAAAGCTTTCCCATTCTTGTCCTCTGTGTATTTTTAGCATGAATGTGTTTATTGGCAACTGCTGGCCGCTGCACCTGTCACTATTTTCGGTGACACCATAGCTCTGTTCCATCCATGCAGCTTGGACTCGCCCACTCTCTCCCTCTCTCTCTCTCTCTCTCTCTCTCTCTCTCTCTCTCTCCGAGTACCTTACCATGTTTGCTTTTCCCAATGTTTTTCCTTCTCCACAATCAAGGGGGAATTATCTGTCTTCCGGAAAAAAAGAGGCAGCCCACTAATTTTAGATTGACTTGATTGAGCCTGGAGGCCAAAGGGATCAAACCCACATCCGTTGAAAACCAGGGATGCTAATTCTAACCATAACACAGCTAACATATGTTTTGCTCTCCCCAAGCACTGATTTGAGACCTGCTTGGAGCAGAGCTCCAGGGCTGCTGCCTTCTCTGCTGCACCCGCTGCAAAGGGCCATTCTTTCTTGTGGCATGTTTTGTGGGTATTGGCCCGCCATGTGTATATTTATAGAGACCGGGTCATGACACATGTACATGGACTACTTGTTCTTTCTTAAGGACATGAGGCAGCCACTTGCCAATGTTCACTGTTTATGTAAGTGTGAGTGTAGACATTTTATTGTAGCATAATTCATTTTCAGGGTGTTGAAGCGTCGTTGGTTTAAATTGAATTTGTCAGAGGCCCTATACAAAAGTCCTGTGTAAATCTCAACCAATGAGAGGAGATCCTTTTGGCTGCTAGATATTTTCCATCTGTGGTTCCTGGTACAGATAGACAGGAGCTACTAAAAACAATGCACATCAAATCCCATGTCCTTCCAGTCATACACCTAATGCAGTTGTATCACACCTGTTGAAATAAAAGGGAAATCGTCATTAAACGTGCTGATTTCCTGGACATTGAAGACCTTTTTATACATCAAACCAGCGTTTTCCCAGAAGGTTATCACATATTTTTGAAGGATTTTGTTGCTTTTTTCCTCATGTGTTGCACTGTCAAGGGTTGTTTGGGTTTTCTGAATGCTCTTTGAAAAGATTGTGTCTGTTGTCCGATCGCTTTTCTTTTTTTTTTTTTTTTTTTTTGGTACTTTATATACAAGAGGTGTGTCAGGCTAAACGAGGCCGTTGTAATTGGGCCAAGGAAGCGCATGCACTCCAAAACTGCTGCATGTCAAAGTGCAACACCCCAGGCATCCATCAAACAGGCCAGAGTAGTCATTATTAGGGGTTTGTCACCAGCAGCAATACTGGGCTCCTCCAGAAACAGCATAAAGAGCGTAACGAATGGTCAAACTCAATCTCTGGCATCTTCAAAGGGAGCCTGGTAATGACAACGTTGCTAGTGGTTTAGCCCTCAGGGTCCACTGAGGAGATGCTTAACTGTGGCTAACTACCAGACCAATTACTTACAAAGCCGACCTTAGGAAGAGACACTCGACGCTGCTGCCACAGGAACAATCCACTCCCCCACTCCCCCTACGCCCCACCCTACCCCACCCCACCCTCGCCTGTTTGGTCTAATAGCTCGGACCTTAAACCCTCATCGACTGTTGGCTGAAGCCCCCAGGCCGTTCTCAGCTCCCAATGCGTAGCCTTGTGTCGCCACTTTTCCTGTCAAGACTTTGTTATTGCCATCTTTGGCTTGGGAAGCTGACATTTTACAATGTGTTTATTGGGGGGGGGGGGGGGTGACAAATATAGTTTTCAGGGGTCTTTCCTTTTTTTTTCTGTTTCATGGGAAAAAATGGGAGGAAATCATTGTATGTATCCTGTAAAGTTTGAACTGGAAAGCTCAGGGGACGGCGCTGGTTCACAGATGGGAAATGGTTCCGTTAATGATACTTAAACATCCTATTTATGTTTTCCTGAAACGATAGGGCCACTGAGGATGTTTACCACAGAACTCATATTAGCTGTCATACTGTCATGCACCAGCCAGGGGACTTTTTTCATTTAACACTTGTATATTTAAAGTCATGCAGACAGGAGACTTTTTAGGCGCCTGATGTTTATTGTTTGCGAGGCATGATAAAACAATGGCTGTTTGTGGATTGGCAAAGGCAGGAAGTGTACAGTATCCTTTCTGGAAAATACACATAGCCCAGTCACTTCATTAGTCTTCCCAGGCGCAGCCGTATGGGAGGGATTTAACACAATCATAGTCAATAAGGGAAGTGAACTAGCTCACAGACTAGCGTACTATCCATCATTCTCAAAGCATGCTGCCAAAGCAACGGAGACTCCGCGGCAGTGGGTAGAGCCAGCAGTCATGTCTCATTCCTGGAGCCCTCCTCCTCCTCCTCCTCCTTCTCGTCCTCTGCCGCCACCGCCTCCCCCGTGGCTTAGTCCCCATCTGGCCAGCGGTTCCGTGCTAAAGCTGGGAGATGCGTAGGGCCTAATTCCTACACACTAAAGCATTACCGTCTGTCCAGGGCCCACAGAGACAAGATGGTCGCCAGGTGTCTTCCTGTCTTCAAAGTGTCGGCGTCGTTAATCATGCCCCCCGCCCCCCCCCTCAACCTCTTGTGCGTCGCCTCACATGTGTTTTATTTTCCTCAGCCCTCACCCTGCATACATACTCACACACACACATTCACACACCCTTAAGTCCTCGTTGCTCTGCCTCTCTCTTTATTTTTGGACAGTCTGTCACCCAGCTGCATTTCCTGCGGGGTTTATGTACAGTTTGGGCCCCGATTGGAACCACATTGGCAAAACAGCGTGCCATCTTAATGAAGTCACTGTGATCCAAATTGGTGGGTGGGTGGGTGGCATAGAGGAGGGGGGGGGATAATTCGAGAAGCCGTGCCTGCCTGGAAAGGGCCAGAGGATCCTGCTTAACACTCCCAGCCTGGCCTTTAGCCCCCAGCAGACTGCCGCTTCACTCTAATGTGGCCACTTTTATTCCTGAACCCCCTCCTCCTCCTCCTCCTGGCTTCATCCACTCCTTCAAAGGCAAATTTATCTTTCATCTATCTTTGCTGATGGTATTAACACGGGCTCATGCTTGTGAACACAGTCTCCACAGCTGCAAGGTCTTAAACCGCTTCAGAGAAGTGCTATCAGGACTGTAGGAACAGGGAGGGGTATTTATGTCTTTCAAACCGATGCCAAATATTTGTAGTTTACAAGCCTGGTGATATTGCAAGGTATCTTTTAACAAACAGGAAGTTGCGGCCACATGCCGTGATCGTAAAACACTATGTTGCACTGTGTCTTTTTGTGACCCAGAACTCTTTGTGATGTAGATAAATGTGAATCATCAACGGGTTTGTGTTCGGGGAGCTCTGCCTGTTCTGTTCAGTCGTAAAAGAGATGCACATCCTCTTTGTGAACTTTACAGTCGTTTATGGTTCATGTCAAGGTTGGATCTGTTTTTTTCTTCTTTTTTTTTTTTTTGCTATTTTGGAAAAGGCACATTGGATTTAATTTGGCACGTTGGCTGGCGAGGCCTAGTTTCATTAACAGCGTGGAGGGTGCACTCTTGATGCCCTCACTGACGCAAAACCGAGCGAGTAGAAAAAGAGCTCTTTCCTCTGGAAAAGCACCAGGGGGACTATTTCTGTAGTTTTAAATTGTTAAAGAGAGGATAGGGCCAAAGAAAGGGAGGGTGGAGGGGGTGGCCGTGGTGTTCAGTTGTGAGCAGCAGACTGTTTCACGTGCCAGATCTGTAATGCGTTCCTCCGGGCTGGGAGCTGGCTGAACTCTGGGCCGTGGCGCTCCGGGAGAGGAAGTCCCAAGCCTGGGGAGTTTCAGACATCCTGTTTTGGAGTGCCATTGGCCAGGACCCGGGCTGTTGCACGCCACCTGCAGACTGCAGGACCACATCTGCCAGTAGACCGGGGGACAGTGGGCTGAACGTCACACACCTCCTGCAGTTTGGCTCGTTTTGGCTTCCCATTGTCTCGCTATCTACCTCCCACTTTGATTTTGTTTTTAGATCACCACTTCCAAACAAAACAAACACCCAGATTGTTTAAATGGAGCAAACTGTAGATAAACTTCATCCTCTATCTGCCCTTTCTCTTTCCCCTCCACCTTGTTTCTCTAACCTTGGACTCACTTTCCATTTCTCTTAGAAGAACATTATATCATTTTGAAGGAATGTGTCTTTGAAATTGGTGGAGGGATCAGTCCTTAAAAAGACAGTGTGCATGATGTTACGCACTTAACACTGGGGGAAATTGGGTGCATGTGATTTGTTCATCATGAGTTCGCTGGAATGTAGATTTAATACACCGAAGAGAAAGTGTCCTAACTCGAGCCTCATCATATCCATGTCGCCAAACTACACGTCCCTGCATGCACCTTGTGGTGGCTCTCTAGCAGCATAGCACAGTGTTTGCTCTCTGACCGGCCCGGCCCGACTCGCCCTGTTCTCAGACTCCACAGGAGCTGATAGGGCAGGAAGTTTGGTTGAGATAGCGCTCCCTTGGTTGTTGCTATTTAGGACAACAGGAAAGGGTTTGTGTCTGTCTCGACCAAACCCCCCCCCCCCAGTCCCCCTCCTCCTCCCCTCAACAGCCGGCTTGGCCTGGTGTGTTTATTCGGAGTCATTCTCACCAGTCCAGCTGCATTTTACTCTTCCCTATCCAAATGGCCACCATGTGACCTTTTTCCGGACTACGCACCATCAGGAGAATGAAGACTAAGGATGACCGTAATGTCTTTGTTCATATGAGTGCATGCAGTACAATCAAAATTTGTGTTAGTACTGTGGCTTTCACTTTTTCTGAAAGATGTTTTTTGCCTAATATTCAAAGCAAAAAGCAGGATTGGAATCTCTCTGCTTGTTTAGATGAACCTATAGACAAAGTTTTCCTCAATTATATCTTAATATCCAACGGAAATTAGGTCCAAATTTTTCTCCTCTCCCATGTAGTACAGAAACAAACGCACCAGTATCATCAGGCCTGTGGGATGCTCATCTGGCATCCTTTAACTGGCCTGAAAAGTCTGGCCTCAATGGTGTGGGGGCTCAACTTCTAACCCCAGGAAAACACCAATAGACCCTGTAGGCCGACTTCAAAGGGCCAGCACATCAAACGGAACCGAGCGAATAGATGGTCAGCCGGGATAAAAACGAGCATGAACCCTCCCATTTGTCAGTTCGATGACTTATACACATTTTCTCCCCATTAAAGCGGCAATTTGTCGATGGGGCGCAGGGTGGGTGGGGGGTGGCGGCGGTGGAGACGCAAAAGCCTTGCGTGCATTACAGTTTATAGCGAGCGAGCGCAGCCGGCACACGTCACAGGCTGCTGCTCAGCTGTACCGTGTGGAACATCTAATGTTATGTCATGAACAAGGGGCTTCTCCCCCCCTCCCCATAAAAAAGATAAAGAAAGCATCTGTCTCTGTTTTATTTTCTATCTTTTGCCCCCTGTCTATCTCTGCACTGCCCTTCCCGCCCCACCACCAACCTCCCCCAACCCTGACGCTAGCTTGTCTGAGTGGCCTTTTGCCATGCATTCCTCCCTTCCCTGTTTGGCCTCTGTCTCAGGAAGTGGCCCAATTAGTGGATAAACACCATGCAGGAGATGGGGAAGAGGGATAGAGGTTTTTTTGGGGGGGGTAGTGCTGGTGGTGGTTGGTGGGGGCACCAATTAGGACTCAGTGGGCTCCGGGATCGGGCCCTGCAACTCGTGTCCCGTGTGTCTGTGTCAGACCCGGATGTGTGATGAGGAGCTGAGAAGAGGTTATAGCTGGAGTGGGGGTGGGGTGGGTTGGGGGGGTGAGAGCGGAAGAGCAACAAATAAATGAATAATTAAAATTCCCAAGCACAATGGAAATGATGATGCACACAACGCTCGGCTGGCTCTGTGAAAGTCACTCCAATTTGTGTCTACAAACAAATCGGTCAGGACCTATTAAGAGCTGAACGCTTGATTTGATACTTCACAGAAACTGAGGCAGGAGTTTCTCAGTCAGAGCAGTTTGTTGGAGCGTTTGTAGAAAAGAGAGACAAAGTTCAAGACATCTTTTTAAACTTATTATAGTTATTGTTGTCTCTTTTTTGAGACAAATAAACTTTCTTTTTTTCTGTCTTGTCACTACATCAGCATCTGTAGTCATGTTTTAACCATACAAACATTTTTCAGTGCGTTTTAGCTGTTTAATTTAAACTCTGAAAGCGATTTATCTAATTAAAATCATCACCTTTTTTACACCTTAACATGTGTCCCAGAACTTACTGAACTTACTTATTACTATCCCTATAAACAAACATGAAGAAGTTGGTGCACGACTGTAAATAAAAGAAGTTAAATCATAAAATATCTCTTTTCACTTGTTATATCATGTGTTCAAGTAAAACAAAGGCCAGATAGTTGAAAAAGTCTCCTCACTTTTGTACCACAGTGGATTTCCATGAGAGGAGAGGCCTTTCTGTTTTGGTACAAGGTATTTGTGGTTCAAACTATAGATTGAGGAGAGCAGAATTGTAGCTTCAGAGCAGGAAATCCTGATCGGCAAATTGCACTTTTAATTAGGCATGTTTATGATCGACTCCAACCACACATGTTATAGTTAATTTCCTGACAGGTTTGGTTGCGGTACTGTTGCTTTTAACGAGATTGTTCCAGTGCGAATAGTCAAGGCTGTGATCATGTATGATCACCATGACGACGGAAAACAACAGTGTTTTGTTGTCGTTCCTTCTCTTTTGAAGTGAATCTGTTGGCTGTTTGGTGAAGTTTTTGACTCAGAGAGTTGCATGGGTGAAATGTACAGTAATATAATGTCCTGGGTTTATACTCTTGTCTCCTCCCCACTGATCACAGTGGAATGCATTTTGGCATTTAGTGAAGTGTGATTTACAGGTGACACTGACTTGGTGTGTGCACATGGCTAACCTCAGGAAGCACTTAGTTTGACATATGACACTCCCATGACCCCGAGGTAAAAAAAAAAAGAAAGAAAGAAAAAAAAAACAATCTGCATGTGGCTTTGTGAAAAAGTCTGGTCGCAGGACTCGACTCAGAAATCGCTCCCGGTGCCAGGAAAAGTAAATGTGCACGAATCACCTGGTGACATTGTTACAACTAACAGACCTGTGCAGCACATTAACTTATAGTGCGTTATACTCTGGCCAATAAAACCTCAGATGAAACTTGTAAACTGGGCGTGCAGTCCAGATTCTGCGCTGCTACAAATCTCCCCATTAAACCTGTTTAATCAAATAACTAAATCCTAAATACATTACTTTTTTACTGAAACGCTAGTGCAGTAAAAATGAACATGTTGAACCTGAATGAACATCATAAAACAGAGCAGGTTGCTGCACTGTATAAAACAGAGCATTACTTGCTTTTACAAACTGTGGGAAACAAGGTCATTTGCATTTTTGCAGTGTATAATCCATGCATTCGTGGCCTTACTATGGAGATTTGGCTTTTCCTATGTTGTTTTACGGTGCAGGTTTGACTCACTGACTTGTTTACTCCACTCATAGTGTAAGTTTTCAGCTCTTGGTTTTTACGGCTTGAGATGGAATTTCTTCAATAAACATAAAGAAAGGACAAAAATCAGTATTAATGTGCACAGATCGTCGATAGGAAACTTTTACTGGGTTTTAAAAGATTTACATTAAGGCTGAAGCTCTGTACATTTGATAGCTCCTCAGTGAAATGTGGTCCTCTCTGTGCTCGAGCCGTCCGCAATCGTACGGTACAATTTGCCATACAAACCGCTGAGACGGCATGCCATCCAAATTGAATTAAAGCCGTACTTCTCTTCTCTGTCCTTTCTCTCTCTCTCTCTCTCCCCGACTACACTCAGTAATTTGATTGACTGACTCAGCTGCCCCCCCCCACCCCCCACCCCACACCCTGTCCTCCCCCCTCTCGCCATATTACAGTTATTTCAACTGGCAAATATGTACTCTGCATTCCTCCGCCGTCAGTGGCGGCACATGCACCGCTCCGTTTCCCTGAAACAGTCACTTACCCAACGATGCAATTACCGTCCCTATATGCCCAAACACAGTTGGAACCAATAGTTAGATAAACAAATGTTATGCGATAGGTACGAATTATAGATGTATGGTCAAATTATAGATGCATGGACCACTTTCAGTTTTTTAAGGAGGGAGGAAGGGGACATTTTTAGAGGCTGTATTTCAGTCATAGTCTTAATATTGATGTGTGTTTTATTGCCAGCATGTCTGAAAATGTTTGCATTCTTATTGAGATAGCAGGAGAGAGAAAGAGAGAGAGGCCCTGTCAGGATATGTGTTTTCTTTCTCCCCCCCCCCCCCTCTCTGGTTGGTGGCTCCCGCTCGTTTTTAAGAGTGTTTGTGGAGCAGAGCAGTATACCATATGGCTGTCAAGTGTGGATGAATTACTGTGTGCAGTCCCCTCTGAGAAGCACCGAGATCCAGGAGATAACTGGAAAAGCAGTTTGCATGCTCCTCTTTACACAGCGCGCACCTTTTGATGGAGAGCTTTTTTACCGTGGAGCGACAAAAAAAAGCAATAAGTTATTTTGCTCTGGGACCCGCGTGTGGACGGAGGCGATGCGGGGAATATGTCAACTTCAAGTCTGCTACATAGATACAGGAGAAAATGTCTTAAACAGCAACGTAACAGTCATTTGAATGAAATCCTCTTACTCAGGATCTTCTGCAGGAGAAATACAGTTTCCTCCGTAGCACAGCAAGAGCTGGAATTGCACAGTCAGTGTAAATGGAGATATTAAAATCAGACAGACGCTTTGAGGTGACAGACTGTTGCAGGAAATATGTTCACCACGCCGAAACTACAGAGCAGAAATGCTTTCATATGAGCGCT
Organism: Caranx ignobilis; assembly: GCA_021432705.1. NCBI lineage: Eukaryota > Metazoa > Chordata > Actinopteri > Carangiformes > Carangidae > Caranx > Caranx ignobilis. The sequence goes on from MU269981.1 coordinate 23,125,050, forward strand.
GGTGATTTGTTAGATGATGGTATCAGAGGCACTTATGGCACGTTGTGGTCTTTGGGGAAGGAAGGAAGAGAGGGTTAAAGAGGGGAGAGATGGTGTGTTTAAGGGTGTCAGTGAAACTAGACAACCCACAGGATGTAAGACAAGTAAGTATTATATTATCTCAATTGCAAGAAACGCAAGGCTTGAAACAAAATCTCCCAAATTACACATCACGGTGTTTGGTACATAAATAGTCATTTCCGCACACAAACCAAAAAGAAAAGAGGAAAGAAAAAAACAAAACTCATGCCTCCCACTAAAAATGGGATTCCTAGCTGTGAACGTCAAGCTATTTATGGTATGCACCACTTTCCACCCCTGAAATATCCGCTCCAGTCCTTTTTTTTCTTCTTCTTCTACTTATACTTCTTCCTCTCTTCTCGACAGACAGTAAAAGCCACCTCCAGTCGAACTGCAAGCCAAGATTAAGTCTGACAGGCAAATAGCCGCTCTTAAGGCTGTGATGGCTCGTCTGTTGTCATAGCAGGAGCCGGAGCCTCATACACACATACACATGTATTGTAGTCCTCTTACTGAGAGATTTACAAGGCTTGAAGTGCTGTGGAGTTTCGGTGCAGCGGGGGCCCGCTGTGGCGAGGGCCTCAGACAGAGAGAGGCAGGCCCCGGTGCTGGGTTAGGGGCTCTGAAAAGGTTGTAGGTTATAAATACTTGACAGCGCAGTAAAGCTGTCACAGTCTTCCTGAAGCAAGCATGCACTCGCATATGAACACTCGCATATTATACACACACTCACACACACACATCCTCAAGGTTCAGCCTCCTGCTTTTTGTGTCCTTCTGTATTTTACGCTCTTTCCAAGCAGATTTTGACTTCCTGTGTAAACAGGAAGTTGGTTGGCGAGGGGACGCCTGATTGGCTCCATCGGCCTCTGTTGGAAATTAAAGCAGTGAAAAGACTGAGAGCAGAAAGTCAGACACAGTCACAACAGTGAGTAGTTACTGGAATAACTTATTTATTTTTAATGCACTTCATGAATCAGAATAAAAAGTAGAATTAAACGACTTATTTCAGCTGAGTGTTAAACTGCAGCAGAGTTAGTAAACTGTGATCTTCTTTTCTACAGCGCAGTGAGGTTGCGGTTTGATATGATGCATGTTGATGCATGTGTGAAACAACAACATTTAAATTTACGACTTTATTGTTCGTCAGGGCTGGAATGTAGAGATTTAATGACTCAGCGATCTCAACTAGATAAACAAACGTCCTGAATAATGACAGCGAACAGAAGAAAACGTTGGTATGATCAGACAGCGACTAAAGCTCAGATCAGACTCTGATTCATAAAGTGATGTCGACAGATATCAGCTTGAAAACAGTGTGGCCTCGGTCTCTGTGTTTCCTCAGTGGGAATGAATCCTGTGATGAATGATGTTGAACACAAAATCTCCAAAATCTCCCACAGGTGTTGATCTGAGCGACTGGAGGCCACAAAATATGTTCATCAGACAGTTGAGTGACTCATGTTTTCCTGCATGGACGTAGTTGGTCTTCAGCTTTATTCAGTTGATAAGGTTTAGAAGCAACATAATAAAGTTAAAGTTCAACACACAGGGACTAAATATTGTGTCTGAAGCAAGTTGAACCTCTTATGTCTCCGCCTGGTGCACGTGTGTGTGCTTCAGTGAGAAGTTGTATGAAGATATATGGACCCACACACTCCTGCACTATCCATCATATTCCACAGGCCACGCCCCCTTTTCCTGACACACTCACACACAGTCGGCCTGCATGGCCCTCTCCTCTCCGGCACATGCAGGTTGTCTGCTGCTGCTGATGCGTCGCTGCGATAGCTTTAATATCTCCTGTTAGAGTTGGAGGCCGACTTACAACAACATCCTGACCCGAACAAAGACTCTCAAGAGAAAGGAAGGATCTTTTTTTTTTTTTTTTTTCCAAACCCAAAACATACCGGTACCTGTATTCAAGTGTGAAAGGAGCTTAATCATCGCAAGCGCCGCTCACCGCGCTGATGATGTTCAGGCCCCAATTCCTTTCTCTTTGAAAGCTGTGGAACAAAGGAGCTTTTCTCTCAAGTGTTTTGTCATGTTTTTTTTTTTTATCATTAGGTTTTTACACAAGGTGGTGGGACACCACCACCACCAGCAGGAGCAGCAGCTACCCCCCAGAGGGTTTTATCACTCTCTGTGAAGTTCCCATGGTAGGAAACTGACAGGAAATCACAGCTGTAGTTTCTTTGTCATCACTTCACATTGATTTTTTTTTCCACTTCTACTTATTCCTACATTAATATATCATTTTAAATCAGTCACTGCTCACGTGAGCATTAACAATCCCCTGTAAGGAGGGAGTATCTGACATAGTGACACACCTTTTGACAATCAGGGCACTGTATTATAACACTGTACCTTAATATCACAATCTTTTCTTCTTTTTTTTTGTATAGTACATATTTTGCCTTTATCTGATAGTATAGTTGAGCGAGACAGGAAATGGAGAGACAGGTGAGGCAGGATTGGAACCGGGGGCCGACTGCAGCGAGGACTATAGCCTCTGCATATGGACGCCTGCTCAACCCACTCACCCATCACCATCTTTTCTTTAACAGTGTATTTTATCTTTTTATTTACTTTTCAGATGAATTGTTCTGACAAACTGACCAAAAAAAAAACAAGTGGTGGATGGCTCCTGTCTTCTCGCTGCAGGACGGAGAGATAGCTATAGAAGATCCTTTGTACCTTCAGACATCAGGCTTTTTATTTCTCTGCAAATGGTAGATGAGCTGAGAGACAATTGAATTTCCCTTTGGGGAATAATAAAGTAATTCGTATTCATTCAAGCCCAAGAAAAAAACAAACCAAAAAAGTGGCAGTTATCAGAGAATCAATCATTTTCTTCTGATCAACCAGATCTTACTTAGTCTGCTTTAAACTTCATGTGCAGAACAGCGTCTGCAGCCCTCCATGCCAACATGTCTCCAGTACAGGAACTGTAAACCCCAATCAGACAAGTTTCATTCTTCACACAGCGACTTGTTATTGGTCAATTTTACAACTGACATCATGAGGAAACTTCTCAACAGCATCATTTGTTTGGTTAATTACATCACACATCTTGTTGTTGACACACTCAGCACCACTTTTCGAACACAGTCAGACGACACGAACTTGTTGATCATTTTATCCCAGTCCAGACTTCTCTGTTACCAGTTCAAAAGTAGTGCAACATCTGGTTTCTCTTGCTGAATGTTCAGTTTGTTGTTTACAGAGAACAAATTAAAAAAAAAAGACAAATCTGACTTCCTTTACATTTAATTATATTTTTTTATTAGTGCTGAAAAATGACAGTCTGTCAACTCTGCTCAACTCTGAGGGATCTTTGATTACAGCCTCAGGTAGTGGATGTTTCTGGTTTTAAAAATGTTTTAGTTGATTAAAGGCAAAAGTATCTTTAACTTAAACTAAACTAACAAAAAAAAATGTTTCCAGTCCTAAAAATCAACGTCTGAATGTTTTGGACAGAAATATTTCCCATGTGGCAGCATCACGCTGAGTGACGCTGAGTTACTGTGTCGTCGCTGAGTTGTAAGTACAAGTAATAAAAACTCACACATTAGCTGCACCAGCATTTATTTAAAAAAAAACCAAACAGCAGAAAACGAGCCCAGATCTGCGAGTGCATCCCAGTGCTTGATTAGGACTTTGTTTTAAAATCAAACATGGACCTTGTACATGGGCCAAAGTGCCTCTCATGTTTTATCACAGTAATGACTGAAAGCCATAACAAGATGTAGGCCTGACTAAACTGATGTCTCAACCAATTGCTGAAATCATGAAGGCCTTCTGCTGTTGAAACGTCTACAGGCCAAAAGCACGACAGAAACAAGGTCTTCTGTTTCTCATTAGTTTATTTAATACAAATTTTTCTATGAGCATGTACAGCGATGATAAGTCCCAAGGTTGTGTGGACCCCCAATCTAAACACCAGCACTATTTAAAACCTGTAAAGAGTGAAGTTGATCCTTGGGAGTCTTGTGTGGGGTTTTCAATCTTTCTTTCTTTCTTTCTTTCTTTCTTTCTTTCTTTCTTTCTTTTCTTTTCTTTCTTTTCTTTTCTTTCTTTTATCAGATATATGACAGTCATAATACAATATGTGGAGACTCGGCCTCCACATTCAGCCACTGGCTCTATCCATTTAATTCAAGGTGAAGGTTCCTGTGTTTGTTGAGCCATTAAAGTGTCAGGACAGAAAAGAGATAGAAGTAAAAAGCCTCATAATTCAATCTTTTGTGTTGTTTTTAAATTGAATTTATTTCAATGGAAAGTTCTCCTGCCTCCGCTTCGGTTGAGCAACTCGTGACCCCAGAGGATGTGAAATGTATTCTTGTAAATTTCCAAAACAGTGTAAAGTTGAAACATTGAGAAAGTTTCACATGAGCCACTTTTTTATATCAGGATCTTAAAAGTACAATCTCCTTTCATCATTTCCATACTCACTTTTCCTCTTTTGGCTTCTGCCTTTCCCATTCCTCTCTCTTTTTTTTTTCTCTTATCACACACACACGCACACACACATGCACACACACGTGTGTGCTCTCACACTCGGAGAGAGAAAGAGAAAGAAGTGAGGTGTTACTGGTGGAGAGGGACATGTACATGCAGCTCCTGGTCTGAATAGCACTTCCTGGCGTGTGAAAGGCGAGCTAGGGAGGGAGGGGAGGGGAGTGGAGTGGAGGAGAAGAGAGGGGAGGGGAGGGATGGAGGGAGTGAGTGCTGGAGGGAGGTGGTGGGGGTGCACCTCCTCCTCTTCTTCCTCCTCTTTCTCCTCTTCCTCCTTCCCCCTCCCGCTGAAAGGCTTGTTTGCCATTCTTGCAAGCACCTCTCTGAAAGGGGAGGAGTGGGGAGGGATGGAGGGGCGGGGGAGGGAAGGGTGACAATGAGACGAGAAGGACCACATCCATGTTTGCCAGGTGTTCCTTTTGTGATCCTCACCTTGCACTCAGGCATGGAGAGAGACACAGAGGAAGGAGTATGTCAGGAGAAAGGTGGGAAGAGATAGGAAAGGGAGGGAGAGAGAGGGAGTAAAAGAGTGTGTGTGGGGAGGCATGGAGACACAACACACACATACACACACACACTGAAAGAGAGAGAGAGAGAGAGAGAGAGGGAGGCAGGGAGGGAAAAAGCCCCTAGATCCCGCCATTCTTTCACAGAGATAATCTTCAGGAAAGGTGCTACGAACACAAGGTGTGTGTGTGTGTGTGTGTGTGTGTGCGTGTGCATGTGTGTGTGTGCACACGTGCACGCACATTTGTCTTTCAGTGGGTGTGTGCAGCCTCATATTTATTCAGCGCAGGTTCATGGCTTTTATGCACGCTATTATGCTCCAGTGATAAAACGCTTTTCCACAGCCCATCAACAATGCCTTATCGACGCACTAATCGCAGCCCGGACTGCAACAGCCGGCTAAACCTGAACGCACACCGAGCGGGTGATAGCGCCGCGCTTTTTCAGTCCTTCACATCCTGAGGACCCCCCAAGTCAAAACTCAGCCCAGAGTTTATGTATTACTGTAAATGCTATTACCAAACAGGTTTTTCACAAACGACTTAACTGCACTACAGAGGACATAAATATAGATAATGGACCCAAATTAGACCGGGGACCCTCATCTGAGAAAGTTTGGCCCAAAAGATTCTTATCTCTGAAGACTTTTTTTTTTTTTTGCTCTTAGAAAAGATTTTACACGAAATTGCAAGCAGATGGCAGCTGGCTAAGAAGGTCGACTTTTTTTTTGTGATTGATGCTCTGCTGCTGCTGCTGCTGCTGCTGCTGCTGCTGCACTGTACTGTTCTCACCAGCCTTCAGAGGAGGGATGCACCAGTCAGGCTCTTTCAGTCCCAATGCTGATACCAATACCTGGGCTTAGCGTATCAGCCAATATTGATTGGATACCACTGATGAGTTAATAAACTGTATATCTAACCATGTGGAAGGCATCAGGCTTGACTTTAACATTACTTTCCTAACTTTGCAATACATTGTTGCTGGGTGTCAGTATCTGGGCTGATGAGACATATGATGCATTTTACTGCTTTTTTCTTACCATTGTGTCAGTTTTGAACACCTACGGAGTAGTTCTGCATGATCTTCAGCTCTAAAAGTTCCTGAGTCGTCTCGTGCAGATGTCAAGAAAAATTCAGATTTCAACAACTGAACTGAAACACTTCATTTTGGCTGCTGCCCCCCCGCTTTCCTCTGATTGGCTTGCTCAGTGGAGGCCCACGTGTTCTTGTTTACCCTGTGTTGTTAAATACATACCAGTCGGCTTTACAAACATGACCAGCTACAAGGTGCAACCATACATGTTGGACCCCGATTCTGACCTACGGTTTTCATCTTCTTTGGGGAAGGAAAACAGTTGTGATTTTCCGTAGAGATCCCGGTGGGGGGCGGGCGTCGTAAGCATGTTTTGGGGCAGAATCCCTTGCAGTCTGGGCATTTGTCTTTATTGGACGGTAAAACCTGACGTCAGGTTTTTGCACAAATCTCGCGGAGATCTCATTACAGAGCGTTCAGAGAGACTGGAAATGTGAAATCTCATTGGTGGATTACAGCAGGATCCCTGTAGCTCCTGTTGTGCAACTTTGCAGAGGTTCAGCATGGACATATGACTTTATATCATTGTAAGGATGTTCTAAAATATGGAACAGCATAAATATGTCTCCTTTAACATCGGATCAGTGCATCACCTACTTCAGAGGAAGTGTAGCTGTAACACTGAGTAGGGTTGTTTCTTTACCCCCTTTAAAAAAAAAAAGAATGGGTGTAGGAATGTGTGTGTAGAGAACAGAGCTAACACACCCACAGGTAAAAATAGAGTTGTTTGATTTTATTAGCCTGTTATCATTCCAACTGAATAAACACTTTCATTTTCCATGTACAACAGTTCTGGTCTGATCATTACATTTGTTTTGAAAACACACTGAGGTGAATTAGTGGCTCCCAACCTGACCTTAGGTGGAGGAGCAGAGGCTTGTTGTTGGAGAAGCCAGTGACTTTCAGTTTGTGGTTTGTTAGTTCAGAGATTAAGCAGTTGACAGCATGCAAAAAGACCAGTTTATCTATCTTTAGAAACTGAGGGTTGTTGTTGTCTTGCCAAAGGGAATCACCTAGATCCGGAGTTGTTACACAACAGAGGTGTGGTTGGGTTTTTCAACCCGAGCAGACGTGACAGAAGTCAAAGTAGACGAGCTTGGCATTTATTACCCCGACTTGTTTTTTTGTACGAGTGTGATGCGCAGACGAACTGGAAAACAGTTGGGCATAATCTTAATTATCCCCAAGGGGACCGTTTGTTGCACAGCCAGCAGTAAATAAATGCAATAAATACAACAATCACATACACCAACCTACACCCAAACAATCTGCACAAACAAAGAGTAACCAAAAGAAACAATGGTACCAGGAACAGCAAAGTTTCTGCACCAAATCTGCTCAGACAGTTGGAAAAACCTTGACACTAAACGCTCTAAATGCTGACACGGACTTCCTCTGCTTTATTTCTGTGGTAATTTTTGAGGATGCAACTCATTCATGTTGCTGATAAAAGTCTATATATAGTTAATCTTTCAGGATTATGAGCATCAAGTGAGTTTTAATACGGATCACCTGATTTCCTAACTCAACACGCAAAGCCTCGCCGTTCGAGTAGTAAAAACAGAGCGGAGGAAAAACAAAGTCACACGACTTAAAACGCCGTCGCCACAAGATTACACTTTTGTTCTTAACTGCTGTGACTAAGTCTGAGTGCGTCCACAGCACCGGCGCTCATGTCGAGCAGTCCTGCCTGGAGAGCATGATTCAATTACCAGCAGCTTACTGTAAGACAAATACAGAAATAGACTGGTGGGCAGTGTTGTGTTTCACTTCGTGTACCCAAGGTCAGGAGACTGTAAAATAATATCCCCTTGTAAAAAGGAAGGATATATGTCTCTGCAAACAGGGCGGTGCTGAGTTGACTGAATAGATGGGACTGCGGATAATACAATTATTACTGTGAGAGATGTGGATGCCTCCTGTCCGTGGTCACCGCTGTTTATTTGATTGATTGATTGATTGATTTTGATCCCACCGTTGTGTGCATGAGTCGCCAGCCCACACAGACCTACAAATCATCCACATAAAGTCCTCAACAAACTCTGGTACTGCTCAAAGTGCACCGTTGTAGTTCCCATGGTGAACAAGTGGTGTCTTGTTCCATTGTATTAGACTGTAGGACATGAAATATTGGCTGTGTTTGCATGTAAGGCCTCATTACTTGGTATGAGGGCTTGGTATTATTCTTCTTCTTTCTTTTTTTTTTTTTTTCCTGCAGTCATATTGCCATGGTTTGATTTTGGTACCAATACCATAACAACGCACTCTGTAGAATACAAACAAACCTCAGGACGTTGCACAAGCATTTAGCTTTTATAAAACACCGCTTACAGGTAATGATAGTAATAATAAACTTTATTTTTACAGCACTTTTCAAAACATGGGTACAAAGTGCTTTACAACACTCAACAATGCAAAAGAATGCAGTCAATTAAGACAAGCATAAAAAGACGAGGCAAGTTTATTTGTACAGTCCATTTTTACAAAGTAGCATCAGTTATCGATCCTGCACACACACACACACACACACACACTACTTCACAAGTTTATATCCGTTCATAAGATTTAATTCTTTCAGAGGATTCCTTGGATCGATAAATCTTCCCTCCAGTGTGTGACAGCACCAAATATAATACATGAATATTCACTGTAATTGAGTTTGTGGTCTTGGACTCAGTGGGTTTATGTCGTATCAGACAGACAAAGACTTTCTTCAAGCTTCATACCGTCATTTATTTTTCCATTATACGACTCCATTGAGTTTTCAGTCAGGATTCAAGAACATCACTGTTGGAAATGTGAGAAAATCAAAAACTGTAACACTAGAATAATCTCATTAAAGATGCAGAGACCTTCCAGACACAAGTGCACGAGCCTCTTTTTTTAATTTATTTTTGTCCATAGATGATCATGAGGAATGTTTGATTGAGTCGGGCTATCGGCTGTCTCAGCCAACTGCGAGCGCTGTCGCATTGATTAACTATAACTGTCCACCGTGTTGGCTTTCAGTGTATGTGTATGTGTATCCATGGCTTGGATGCTGCGTTGGCCCTTGACCCTCAGAATAAACCCCCCACTCCTCCCCCCTCCCCTCCCATATCGAATCACCTCGCCCGGCTGACGAATGCTGAAGCCACCTCATTCCGGTGACCTTGCGACTGCAGCGTGTTGTGCGGCTCATGGCGCTGACCTGTCACTCCGTATCCTTTTACAGCATCCAATCTGGGCGTGAATTGGCGTAGCACATTACCCCACCCGTCACCTCAACCACCCCCCCCCCCCCCCACCACCACCCCCCAAGCCCTGACCGTCGCCATAGAGACAGCCAGTCTGACCTGGAATGCCGCTCGTTCAGCACTTCTGACGGGTTTTTGCTCGTCTTTCGGAAGAGCTGAAAGTATCAATTAAGGCAGTACCAGCCCCCTTAAACACACCCCCCAATCTCACTTCCTCCCGCCCCTCTCTCCCCCTCTCTCTCTCTCTCCCCCTCCTCCCCCGGTCACATAACTCATGCAATCGGAACTCAAGAGGACACCAATTTGACCAGATTCCACTTTCTCAAATTGCAGGAAAACACACTTAACTGATGGGCCCTCCCGACTTGAGAAGGGCCATTGTTGTGCGCCTTGACCCCCCAACCCACCCCCCCCCCCTCCCTCCTCCTCCCCTCACCTTCCTCTGGCCTGTCTCCTCTCCGTGTCACATAACAAGCTAAAAGCACACCTTTTTTCCAGCCGGCCATACAGGCCCCTCAACAGGCAATCCTTTGACAGGCCCAGGGCCTCTTTGGGCCATCTGAAGGGCCATTCTCTGGGGTCAGGGACCACAGGGGAAAGTAAATGATACCTGACGGCATGTAAGAAAAAAAGAACATTTGATAGGGCCTTGATAGGCGGACGTAGCTGTCAACACCACAGGACAACTGTGCCGTACTGTAGGAGTTAAATTAACTTAAACAACTGTAGGAAGTGAACAATGGCTGCCGTGTGTTTAACAGACACGACCACAACAGGAGTGAATAATGCAGCACCAGACTTTGACAGTATTATACATGTGGCGTATTTTCTGCCATACCTGGTGGTGTGTGTGTGTGTGGTGGTGGTCTTGTTTTTGTGCAAGCTGTCTGCTGTGTCTCCTAGTGCGTCATCATCAAATATGTTCCATTAATGCAAGTTGGATGAAAACTTTTGTGACAGTCATGTTAGTATGTAACATCTTCTGTGTCCTCTTTACTAAATCATGCATTTCTTGTTCCTGGAAGAAGGAAAAAAGGGATAAAGAAGTCTAATTATTAAAAAAATAACTCTTTTAACTATTACAACCATTAACCTTAACCATACCTCTGCGTACTGTTGTTTGTTTGTGCAAAAGTTGCAGAAATGTGTCTTTGAAAAACTTTTGCATTGAAAAAAATCCAGGATTTTGCAGAATTATAGACTTTTTGTGTATATGGTTGTATTTTCCTTCAGATTTGAATAACATCCAAAGCATCACATTGGAAAACCTACCACTGGCATTCATTCAGCGACTTTGAAGATACTCAGGTTTTTGTTTTCTTTACGTTTTCTTTTTTTTAGACAGCTGCACAACCAACATTGTTTGTTGTTAATCTGCGCTGCCCTGTGAACTCAGACTCTGAAGTTCGTCTTTATCTATCTCCAACAAGATGTGAAGCAGCAGCAATAGTTAATAAGTGTGTGATCCCTAACGACGGCACCCCACAATTATTCCTCGGGCCTGTGTGTTTACCTGCGGTGATTCATGGAGCTCGTTCTGTGAAACTGTGCCAGTGTCTCCAGAAACCTTTTGAGGTGTCTAACTGCATGTGTAGTTAACAGTTCGCTCTGGTTTTCAATCTCTCCATCATCACTGCAGAGACATTCCTCAACAACACACCGAGCATAGGAAGCGCAGTGTGTAATTTGCGCTGTCTGAAAGAATTTATTCAGCTCGGGCTCAGCTGCTCCGATTCTGATGGGAAGTTCCTAAAAAAAAAAAAAAAAAAAAACGAAAGATCACTGATTTTAGGAAAAGTTCGTGATCACCACATAAATCACCTTTCCATGGTGAAGCATTGCCCAGATGTGAGCAGATGTGTCCTTGGCGCTTGGCACAGGATTTCTGTTGGATCAAAAATAAAAAAATAAATAAAAAAAGGCCCAACCCTCAGACCATAAACATGTCCTTCCTCAACCCCAAACGGAGGCTGCAGCAGCACAGCGTGCCTCCCTCCCTCATTCTCTCTGTTTCAACACATCCCTTCTGTCGACTTCCTTCCTGCCCCACCCATTGAATTTTAATACCTGCCTGTCATGTTTTCTTCTCTTTTTTCTCTCTCTCTGCCCCCCCCCTCCTCCCCTCCCCTCCCCTCCTCCTCCCCTTCCCTTCACCAGACCCTTGCTGCGTATCTAGTAATTACCAGAGCACTGAGAAAACCCTTTCATTTAAAGGATTGGCAATTATCTCAGTGGAACACAATAAAATGGCTTCCCCTCAAGAGGAAGGGGAAGTTTGAGCTGCGGTACGCCGCTGCATGTTGCACCGCCTGGCTCTTGAAGTGGGAGCAGAGGTGGAGGTCCTGCAGGAGATTTTTTTCTTCTTCTTCTTCTTTATTATTATTTTGTTTGCATTTTTATTTTTTTCTTCCCCTTCCCTCCCTCCCTCCCTCTCTCCTTCTCCCCCTCCCCATCATCTCCTCCAGTTCAGCTATTTGATAATCAGGGAGGCTGGGAAACAACATGGGTCAATTGGTGGTGGTGGTTGGAGGGGGGGGGCTTTATTGCCAGAGATTTGTTGTTAAATCTCGGCTCTTAAAATATGAACGCAGCTTAAATTTTAAAAAGGGGTTGAAAATGCTACCTTTAACCAGCCTTGATTTAAAGCTGTGGCCTCTTGTTCACCTCCAGGGGAATCTATAAAGTTGTTCAGGCCATTGTAAATAACACTTTTATGGTACTGTGGGGAGAGTTTGATCCTAACACCTCATTGGGACCAACACTACTGTTAGGTAGATTAGCCGGCTCTGGCCCCTGTTTCTGTGGACCAGCAGCAAATGATACTGTGACCAAGCACACAAAAATGTAAATGAGCATAAAGTTGTAAAAATCTACTATTTTTGGGGAAGGGGAGACTGTTGAGCTTGGCCGAGAGGGGGTGGGGGGGTGGGGGGTTAGTGTTTCAGGCTGTGTAAATGAAGAGCGGGTGTGAGTTAAATCAGAGAAGACGTGCTAGAAAATGTGATCACTTAGCCAGATGTGATAATACGGCTGGTTAGCAACAGTAGCAGCCTGCATTGATCAGGGCAGCAGTTCATCATCATGCTGCTGCTCACAGCAGGAGGCCGAACTTGTTTTCCATTGGTTTTAGTCAGTCAAAGACAGAAATGCACCGATCCAGCCTTTTCCTCATCAGATGCTGTTTTAACAGTCATAACACACACACACACACACGTACGCAGTCTGACGCCAGAGCTGTGTGTTGCTGCTTAAGTGAAATTATTTTTATGTTAGTTAACACGAGGCCCTGAAGACTCAACTGGCCGGGTGCCTTGACGACATAAATGTAACTGGTAGCAGAATCAATTAATTTTTATAATCTACACATTGTATTTATGTGGACCAGTCACGTTATGGCCTGAGCGCCTGGTCCACATCACAAATCTGTGCCTGGCACTGATGCTGAGTTTATAGTGAAACAGTCAGTTCACACAAACTTACTAGATCTCTCAGTGTCTCACTGTCATCTCTCTAATATTCTCTGGATTTGCACTTCCAGTTGTTTCTCTGGTAACTTATGATCCAGATGTGTTGTCCAGTTGTCCATAGCAAACAGACCATGGGGTTTAAAACTGGTGGGAACACAGGATGAAGCAGTTTCCTGTTCAAAATCAGTGATTCCTCAGCAGACACTGAGCATCAGGGAGGAAGTTATGCCTGGTGTCCAATCAATAACGACGATAAAAATCCTACATATGGTTGAAAACAACTGAGGTATAAGAATGTGTCTTAATAACCGTGGCTTTAAATGGGATGAAAGGTTTGAGCTTCTGCCAGGCGACCACCTGTCGGCACATGTGCACAGGGGATGTGACGTCATGGACAGACGACCAAGCGGATCGTTGCCATGATTAAAATCATGTATTCCCCTGGGTGTGAGAATTGATCACAGCATTACACAACTCAACATGTACATAAACACAGGGTTGGTCATTTTTGAGCATTTGCAGCATGAAGAAGTTACATATTGTGGCTTTAAAGTTAATGTGAATCATATCTCATTTTCCTCGGACGTCCCTCTGTGTTCGGCCGACAGCAGAAATATCAGGAACAGACATGAGTGAATGTGTAAATCTCTACCTACAAACCATTAGAGGTATGTGGGAAAATGTCGTAGAGCATCTCACTTGTCCTAATAAGGCCGTGCTCATTAACTTTTTTTTTCCAATGTCCAAGCAGAACCAGACCGTCTGATTGGTCAGCGCCTGAACTCTGCAGTGTTTTCTTGTTTTGTTTGCGCGGCGGCCGGTGTTGAATTCCTTCCCCCGGTGTCGTGTCATCTTTGTGTTTTCACAAGCGCCTCCGTGCTGCTTCTTACCCACCTCGCCGCCCCACCTGTCGTTTTTTTTTCCCTTCTTCTTCTTCTTCTTCTTCTTCTTCTTCTTTGCCGCCGGCTCACAGAGAGAGAGAGAGAGAGAGAGAGAGAGGCAAAGTTTGGCTGGAACAGCTGGTTGCCTTGGCAACACTTTGTGCCACCGCAGCGGATTGGAACAGGAACTGGCCTATCCATGTCAGTCTGCAGGCAGGATCTGGGCCATGCCTTGTGTTAACAGATTATCTGATTTCCATTCAGACGGCTCGGGTATCAGCCCCACTCCTCTGCTCTCTGGAAAAGCGACCCCAGCCAGCCTCTTTCTGAAAGCCCCCAGAGCCCTCCTCTCTTCTCCCATTTCCTGTCTTAATTACGCACTCCTTTGTGCCGTTGTTGTTTTTTTTCCCTCCCCCCTTCCCTTCCCCTCTCCTCCACCTCCACCTCCACCTCCTCTCCCGCCTCCCCTTCTTCTTCTTCTTCTTCTTCTTCTTCTCTTGATCCTTCATCCCCTCCCTTCTCGCTGTCTGTCCCTCACTCTCTTTCTGTGAGGAGATGAGGACCAAGATTTTGAAGTTTGAAGTCTGTTGTGGGGGACCGTCCTTAGCTCCCATCCCTCCGCCTCCACCTCCACCTCCACCTTCACCACCACCTCACACAGCCCGGCTCCCCCGCTCTCTTCCATCGTCTCTCCACCTGAAAGGGAATACTGTGTTTTCAATGCATAAAAGGCTTGGCGCTGTCAACAGGATGAATCCACCAGGGCCCATGGAAAACATACTGAGAGCTGCAGCTACAGTTTCTCTGAAAGGGGAGAGAAGAGGAGGAGGAGGAGGAGGAGGAGGTGGAGGAGGAGGAAGAGGAGGGTGTATGGGTGAGTGAGGGAGGCAGCTGGAAGGGATTACAGTGCAGTTTCATAGGCAGCACAATTACAAACATACCAAGTGTTAACTTGGCTGTGCAGCATAACATCAATGATGATGCTTTGGCTCTGGAATTGGGACAAGCCTCTTTTTTTTTTTCTTAGGTTTTTCGGTGTTTGCAGCTGTGCATAGTTACACACAACCCGTTGAATCACTGCACAGGTAAATGAAAGGTTCACTGGAAAAGAAAACAAGTGGGAAAAATAAAAAAAAACAAAAACGTGGAGGTGTTGTAAACACAATGGGCGTGTAAACCAAGTGGGCACCTCTGCTGTGACAAAAACAGGTTTGTCACCGTCCTGGGCCGGATCGGGTTACCAAGCCGGGGCATTGAGGCGAGACCAAGAGAGGGTGACCTTGTCTGTGGCGAAATCTGACACAGGTTTTCACATGCTGGGTGGGGGATTTTTTTTTTTTCCTCCCCCCGCCGCCCCCTCTCTCTTCCCCTGTCTTGTTATCTCCTGCAGTAGGTGGCTAATTGCTCTGATGTTGTAGATTACATTTAGCATGCAGCTCACATTGTTTGTGTGCAGCGTGGTGCAGTAGGACGAAAATGCAGATACGGCTGAACTGTACTCAAGGTTCCTCGAGTTCAGACGCTCCGTTTGAGTCATTCTGTAGGAAAACCAGCCGCAGCTCTGGGAAATTTTTTACATCTGAGTCGCTTCACAAACACACACCATGGATGTAGTTCATGCAGCTTTTCAGCTGTTTCCTCTTCACGAGCTGCTGAAGTGTTGAAGAAAAACAAGTTCAATGTCAAAAAGACTCTTGATTTCCCAGAGTTCTTCTGTCCGTCTGAAAAAGAGGACGCACTAATGGTTCTTTGACAAATAATAGATGATCAGATTTGTTTTCAATCGGCTAATCAATCACCAGATATGCTTTTCAGCACTACTGACTCCACAGTGTGGGCTCTGCTGACAGCTGTGTGAATCATGTCATGGCTGACATCATGATGGAGGGATTAGGCAGGTGAACAGGGAGAGGACGGAGAGCGCCGTCTGTCCCGTCTTGCTGCTCGCTGCTTCTCTATCGGGGTATTGTCTCACTCGACTACCATGTCCCCTATTTTCTGTTTCTCTGGGGACACACACACACACACATGCACACACACTGATCTGCATGTTGAGACACACACTCTGCTCTCTCTCTCTCACCCGGGCCCAGTCTCGGCTCAGGATGAGGGTAAACAAGCTAATGTTTAGATTTCACGGAAGTGGAAACTGATCCGGCCGAGTCGGCTCTGTCACTCAGCAACGCGCCTGTTTATGTTTGTCTCTTTGGTGAGTATCTGTGAGTGGCAGCATATGTGAGCGTTCAAGTCTGTGTGTGTGTGAGAGAGAGAGAGAGAGAGAGAGAGAGTGCCTTTGTGTGTAAGAATGGACGAGCTGCAAACAGGTTGAACATTGACTTGGGCCTTGTAGTGAGGATGATGATGATGATGGTGGTGGTGGTGAAGCTGGTGTTGAATCAGCCTGACCTTTAATTTTTCTGTTTTAGGCCAGTCTTTGGTTGCACTAATCTTATTTTCCCATCATGCAACAGTGTTTCAGAACGTGCGGCCTGAGTAGCAACATCTCCACAGAGGAAAAGCTTCGCAAACAATCGTCAACAATGTTTCAAAAGGAGTTCTTTGAACATACTCTGCAGAACTGAACACAGGCGCCGTCCTCAAAACAACATCAGAGGAGACGTGCAGCATATGGACGTCCTTGTGAATGTTTCTTTCCCAACAGAGTGAGGACATTTTGGGCCGGGCCTCGTTTTTCTGACACATCATCAAAGGGCTTTTTGAGGGTCAAGAGGGGGTGAGGGTTATGGTCAGGGTTAGTGGCCAGGGAACACATTATGTCCCCACAAAGATAGAAGTACAAGTGTGTGTGTGTGTGTGTTTTCTTCTATGTATTCAAAAAGCAGTACATTAACTTTGATCACTCAGCGACAAGAGGTTTATTATTTACAGGAGACAAAACATATCTGGCCATCTGGTCCTCCACTCTGTCACATGTGGGACAGATGTTTCAGATGTTTCTTGGGCATCAAAACACACACACACACACACACACACACACACACACACAAAGGTGAATCTTAGTGAACACACAAAAAGAGAAGTGTGTCATTTATGTCACATGACTGATGAAACATCTGTATATTATTAAAACAGGATCTTTAAACCTTTTTCCAAAGTTTGTTTTATATTTTTCGAGGATGTTTTTAATCTTTTATTTTTCCAGACACTTGTTGGTTTCCATTCATTTTACCTTGTGAACTTGCGGAGACCTGCTTCAGGTGATAAATGAGTGCAAGACTTTAACTTTAAAAAGCCTGCAACTGTTGAAATAAGTGTCGCTGTAGTTATGGCACACATGATTTTCCCTGTGATTGACTGTCTTGCCCTCAAGCAAGTTTGAAGTCTGTGCAAGGAAAATGAATGAGAGCCGATGGCTGCCTAGAAATCATATGCAATTTGTCGTAAAGGGGCTAAAAACAGAGGCTGGGCCTTTTTTTAAAAAGAAAAAAAAGTGTGAGGTGAATCTCGGCCTTGTCGTTCTGTCAAATTCTTCAGAGCAATAATCCCTGAAGTCCTCCTCTTTTCTTTTCTTTTCTTTCTTTTCTTTCTTTCCTTTTCTTTTTTTTTTATTCCACCACTACATGAAGAGGACGACAAGGGCTGTCAGAGAAACACAAAGCACTCAGGGTTGCGTGTTAGGAGCCGCCTGAATGGCACCAGGCCTAACGAGAGCCCGGCAGGGACCCCGAGGTGGGCCTGGCACCTGCAGTCTGTCTCTGGGGGAAAGTTGGGGGGGGTGGGGGGTTCTGTGTGTGGAAGGGGGAGTGTAAAGAATAGGGATGTGTGTGTGCGTGTGTGTGCATATATGTCAGTTTTTAACATGCGTGTATCTCAGTGGGGGGCGGGGGGCAGTTAGGATGTCACTTTCCACTGTGGGGAATTGAAGCAGTCAGGCTGCTGTGATGGTCACTTGTTGAAACAGGAGGTTTTGACTGAGGTTTTACTGGGACACTGAACAGGACGCAGAGGCTGATGTAGGATTACTCTTAGTTTGTAATCAGAGTAATAAAATGAGGATCGAGGAGCTGAAGCCGCTGCTGTAAAAGCTTCAGATGTGGCTCATTATTAAAACGATCTGTTTGTAGTTTTTGTGTGTTGAGGAAATCAGATCGAGGGTAATCGATCTGTACTGGAAGTGGATGAGACAACCAAGATCTTAATGTTGTGTGTGTGTGTTTCTGTGTGCACCTGAATCAGCAAATAGTGATTAAATACAAATCAAATGTTCAGCTCGGTCTCATGGTGAAAATCTTTAAGTCTTAAAGCTACGTGAATATAACCGTGTGATAAAGTGTTGGGAGGACAAGACAAGATGTTTAACGAGGTCACTCTGGCCTTGTGATGCATGTTTTTCACAGTTTTCTGATGTTTTATTGACAAAACTCATGATAATCAGAAAATCTTTTAATACAGCAAGTGGATGCACAAAACATCTGAGTCCATGACGATGCCGGTGTCACCTGTGAACATACGCAGGTATAAAAGTCGGTTGTCGGTCATTTCTGATGATTTGTCCCAAGCAGTGAGTGAGGCAGGGGGTAGTGGTGGTGGTGGTGGTGGTGGTGGGAGGGGGGTTGGAGGTGGTTGCCCACAGGCTCTGGGGCAGATTATGGAAACCAGACCTGGTGAGTTTACACCGAACCGAAGGCCCCGTAGAATGAAACAGCGAACTGTGGACAGCTCACAGGAAGCGCCTCTTTGTAAAGCAAACATACATGTATTTAATGGCAGCCGCTTTAGTGCTTTTTTATTTTGGGCTCCAATGAGTCGACATTTCAACATGGCCTCGGTCTAATTTCCTCTGCTTTTCTTCACCTTTTTTTTCTTTTCTACCCCCCCCCCCCACCCCCCCCCCCACACACACACACACACACACACACACTGCCCACCTATTCCTATCAAAATACCACTGTTTTTTGGCAGCAGCCATTTTCATCTTCATGGAGGTGTGAGGACCAGCCAGTTGGGCTTGTTTTGACAGATTCAGGGACTTTATTGTGGCCCCCCAAGGCAGCTGTGGGGGTGTGAGCCCCCACCACCACCCCCACACTCACCCCCAGACCCAAAAAGAGAGCAACACAGCTGCTGCTACTTCTTCTCCTCCCCTCAGCTCAGCCCCTTCACCTGGTCTCCATATGATCTTGACCCTCACACACACACACACACACACGCCATAAAAGGTAAAAGAGGTGTGACATGTAATTCTGTAATGACCCTATGCTCACACACATGCACACACACGTACATCTGTGGTCTGTGTGTGAGGCTGCTTTGTTACGGTCTTATTTTCATAACTGTTTGTGTCAGTGTATGTGACATCATTTACTCAGAGTAACATTTAAAAGAAGCCCGACAGGCCAGAGAGTCAAAAGACGATGCAAATGCTGCATTAAGTTCCACTTGTGCTGGAAAATACTTTTAATATTGAGCTTTTTTTAAATTCTTTTTCAAAACTAGGTTACACTACGATGCCAAAAACCAGAAGATCCGACCCGCTCGCATGGTTTCTACCTCATTTTGAAACTACAAATCCTGACTTCCTCCTGGGCGAGCAGCCTCTGCGGGACAGTAGGGGGTTAACAGCGCCAGAGCTCTTTGGTTCTTGGACACGGTGGCCTCGCCTGCCGGATGCAAGTTTGACTCAAGGGCAAAATCCAGAGTGAAAGCCTCACATGTTTTTGACTGGTTGCCAACTCTGCTCTCTCTCTTTCAGTTGCTCTCTTGCTCTCTCCCTCTCTCTCTCTCTCTCTCTCCTGCCACTCTTATCCCCCTCTCTCTCCTGTCCTCTCTCTCTCTCTCTCTCACTGATTTACTCTTTGTTTCTCTCCCACGCCGCCGTTCTCCCTCTGATCCTCTCCGACATCAGAGTGTGGACTGACATAAGGCAGGTCCAGTGTCCCTCTGCAAACACTGCAGCTTCCTCCAAAATTATGTCATCTCTTTTCTCTTTTCTCTTTTTCTTTTTTTTTTTTTAGAAAGATGTTGTGTTCAGGGACTCTGTGGGAGAAAGTTTGTTAGGAGCTGAAACCGAGCAGGGCTGATAACCTTTTCTGGACTTGAGTCAGGTTTTCACACAGTTGCAGAGGTTTTTCTGTTGTTAATGTAAAGCTGCTGCTGCTGGATCCAGGTGGAGGCTCCTCAAAATGATCTTGTCTCCTCGCAGGATGTACCGGTATAAAGACATGCTTGTATATGATCAGTCATTGCAGTAACTACAATGGCATCGATCTTGTTCGGTCTCGTCATTGGATGCACGTTGCACAATCGACATAAGGTTCAGAAACTCCCTCCCAAACCACGTGAGAAACAAACCTGAGTCTGGGTTCAAACATTCGTGCTTCTCCACAATGAGGACGGGATGTGTCAAGATTCTTGCAGCAACTAGTAGAGTGTCTTCAGCCGGTATTCACCAGCATTTAGTCAGAGCCCTGTGTCAATTTCCCCAAATCTGAACCTCAGATTCGGCCTCTCTGACCTCTTTCTGGTTCCCATCATGCTCTCTGCATTTTTTTTTTTTTTTTGGTGTGTGTGTTCTGCATAAATCCAGGGTGGCCCATCTCCGAGTCAGTATGACTCACTGAGGCCTCTGAGGATTGTGGACTGACAGGTTAGGAAACCACATACAGTCGGTGCCTCGAGGCAGGGAACAAAGTCAACTCATATCTCCTCAGGGCAAGCCACTTATTCACTCAGACAAGCCTGCGATCATCCTGCACTTCTGGAAAAAGCACCAACAACAACAATAAAAAAAAAACACCGTTGAATTCACCAGATGTGCAGGGAAGAACTTAGTCATCATGTTTGGTATCATGAACTCAGTGTTTCCTTTGTGTTTTTTTATTTTAATTTGATCTGACAACGTGCGGCAGTGAAGCCGATCTGATCTCGAGGTGGAAATCTAAGAATAAGACACCTGAACTTTGCGTGGGCGTCCGTTTGTAAACAGTTTGTAGACGTAGCTCAGAGCGGGTCAGATCGACGCTGGCCAAGAATGTGCTCAGCAACAAACGCTCCAAGGAGAAGATTCCCAGCATTCCTCGCTGGTTAGGGAGAGGTACCGGCCTTCACAGATAGGAAGTCGTCTGTCATTAGGGGGTAATCACTTCTTGAGGAGGATTGCAATGCCTGGAATGATTACTGTTGTTATCGGCAGTGAAACTTGGCGCAGGGAGAGCGGATTAGGTTTTTTCTTTCTTTCTTTTTCCTCTTCTTTGTCTCCGTTTTCTCTCTCTCTCTCTGTTTTGATCAGCTCGACCGATCCGGCAAAGGCCAACGTTTTGCTTTCTCGCGCCTGCCTCCTTTTTGCTTTCCAAGCGTGGCCCCCCTCGGTGCACATTGACCCAGCTTCAGTGATGTTATAAATGCTTCAATGTTGACTTAAAGCTACTTGGTATTTCTTACCTGGGGGCATTTCTAATTACTAATGGCTCATGTGTAATGATGCCTATCATGTCAGTGGTTCAACAAGGTGGATACGATCTGTCATGCAGACTCATGTTAGAACAACAGAGAATTTATCCGCCTGCTTCAGTGGATGGCGGTCTGCTGCTGCCGCCGCTGCTGTCGCTGTCGCTGTCTGTCTCCACGCCACTTATCTGTGTTTGTTTGCAGGGTTTTTGGTCCCTGCAGTCGTTTTCAAGTGGGTTTGTCTGGGTTGTCCCCTTGGCCTGGGTGTTTTTTTTTTTCCTCCTCCTCCTTTCCTCTATTTTCTCCTTCCCTCCCTCCCTCCCTCCCTCCCTCCTTTCTTCCCCCCTGCCTTCTTGCCAGTTGAGCCAAGACTTCAGGTGGAATGATGCCGTTACGAAAAGAGCCCGTCAACGCTTGCCCGACATGCCAAGCCAAGTATTTGTCTTTCGGGGTGCCCCTCACGTCCTCCTCCTCCTCCTCCCCTTCTCCCCCCTCCCCCTCCTCCTCACCCTCCTACTCTCCTACCCCCACCCCCGGATCCTTGAGAACAGGAAGTGTATCTTGTTAAGTGATGGATGGGCCCCCTGTTCTTGCTGAGAGGAAAGAAAAAAAGCCTTTCTTTCCCTCCAGGGCAGTCAGATGAGTTTAGCAGTCTCAAAGCTGAGGGTCGGCTCTGCTTTTTGGGAGCGCCTTGGAGCCCTTGGAGCCCGAGCGCCTGGAAGCCACGAGCACTTCTCCATTATGCGTGCAGAGAGAATTAACGGCTGATAAAGTAGCAGGCAAGAAAAATGGATCTGAAATCAAAAGGAGACCGAGCCAAAGAGCATTTACTGGAATCGTGCATTTGTGCACACGTGTGTGTGTGTGTGTGTGCATGCTTGTGTACGTGTGTTTGTTTGTCAGTGTGCATGGGAGTGTCTGTCTGTCTGTGTGTTTGAGTGTGCGAGTTATTTAGCTGGGGGTCAGCAGGTTTGTGTTGGCACACAGCCGCCAGATACTTCCAGGGAGAGCAACTCAGGAAGTGTCCCTGGCACGTCCTCTGCATAGTGCAATACGCACCGCCGCGACTGGCTCGACCTGCTGTGACAAACAACCCCAGGCTACAGTCCCACAACCTGCGCACACACACACACACACACACACACACCTACAATACCCACTGACCTGTGGGAAGAATCATGATGGCAAACTCCCACATGATAGTTGTTTTGCCAGATGCAACTTATCAAGTTGCCCCTCATG
This sequence comes from Caranx ignobilis, assembly GCA_021432705.1. Taxonomy (NCBI): domain Eukaryota; kingdom Metazoa; phylum Chordata; class Actinopteri; order Carangiformes; family Carangidae; genus Caranx; species Caranx ignobilis. Next base: position 23,147,460 of record MU269981.1, read on the forward strand.
ACTTTAGTGTAAGGCTGCAGCGCTCAAACCTCCGATCTGTCCGTCTCCCAGCAGGTCTCAGCCATCATTTCCTCGCCTTGAATCGTCGTTATTCCTTTCTGTCCACTTCACGATGACTGTTGGTCACCCACAGCCCAGACCCTCTCCTCAAATGAGTGGAAGAATCCAGAGACCTGAAAAACAAGTACATTTCCTCTCATGATCCATTGCTCCTTTGTCAGCCATGGCTCTGTTGTGGTTACCTAAGGGTAGCTACTAATGTTTGTCTCCAGTTTCCATCCTCTCATATTCCATAGACATACACAGGAACACAAAAAAGCGACAGATAAAAGGCAGGAAAACTGTCCATAGCCTCAGTAGATGGGAGTTAGTTATCCAGAGGGAAAATGAAGCAAACCATAAAACTGAACTCTTAAAACTGCATCCGGCAAAACTCTGCAAACAGATGGACTTCAACTGTAACATGACAAAAACTGTTTCATGATGGTTTCTCTCCTATAGGACGTCTGTTACAGGAGTGAGACTTACATTTGTTTCATTATGGCTCAGTCTTGAAGGCAGTGAAGGCAGCATCTCATTGAAACAAGCCTGGAGCTCCTGGTCATATTGTCATTTCTCGATCGTCACAAACGTCTAGATGCTCAGATTTAGATTTTTTCTCAGCACTCTCAGGACTTCTCTTCCATGTTGGTGTTAAAGTTGACGTTCAGATTTCACTCTTAACCTTAAAAAGCATGCTGATGAATTTTCCCACATTGTTTAGTTCATGATTTAGTCAATAAACACCAGAAAATTGTGAAAAATGTCATCACTATCGTCTGAGCTCCTGTCTGCTGTTCTCATCGAGCAAACAGGAAGACAGACAGCTAATAATCTCCGTCTATGTGCAGTATATAAAACACATAAAGATGTTGTCAGGCTCGAAGGGTGCATTGTGCATGCAGAGTAGCAGGAACAGCAGCGTGATGACTGTGTAAGAGTTCAAAGGCTGCTGGTCCAGTCCCTCCAACCTTCACTGATCTCTCCTGACGTGACCTCCTGCATGGCTTGCGTCTGTGTGTGTCTCCTGCCTCGTCTCCGCCGGCCGGGGTTTAGCCCCGCTGTGGCCTGTCTGGCCCGAAGCCAGAGGGCTCCACTGTCTTTACAACCAGACCTCACTGAGCCTTAGAAGATAAAAAACAAGGAAACTGTCAGTTCCACTTGATGTTTGTTTCTCTGTTAAATTGAAGGTTAAGTCACAGCCAGCGAAATGCTTTTTTTTGTTTGTTTTTTTGTTTCGTTATTTTCTAATCACGCCATTTCTTCAACCGGCTCACTGTTCAAACAAGACACACAACCCAAACCAAACAGCACCATACCATAGCTCTCAGCTTGTCCCGGGCCCAGGCCAGGGGAAAGCAAATGGAGACAGGGCATATTTGTCTGTCCGTCGGCTTGTCTGCGTTGAGAGGCGCCTGCCACTTAATGACGTCTGACAAGCGAGACAGCGGCAGCTTTGGGTACTCGAGGACTTGTTTTGGGGTCATGGAGATGTGATCTGTAGGAAGTGGAGGGTTTATCAGATAACGTCAACATTGTCTCCATGCCGACTGCAAGAAGTGGAAAACTGAAATTTCACAGTTCTGCATTTTAGGCATTTGGATTCATGGTTCTGTGTGAAGAGCAACACAGTCAGCGGTGCAGCGGTGGAGAAAGATTCAGTTCGTAGATCTAGAGCAGTGAGGAGGTCAAAGGTCAGAATCATGGCGTCCAAATGTGCAAAAGAAAAGAGCTGAAACAAAGAATTATATCTGCTCTGGATTTGCATGTGTTACCTTCACAGAGCCAAAGACCATTTCACTGATGATGAGCGCTGATGTGTTGAGTCTGAACTTGACAGATGTGTGTGACAGTTTGTGAAATACGACGGTAAATCAGACAATGACTGTCTTTTTTCCGTCCCACAGGCTCTGATGCGTCCAGGTCGCCTTGACCGAATCATCTACGTGCCTCTTCCAGATGCTCCGACCCGATGGGAAATATTTTCCCTCCAGTTCCGTAACATGCCTGTGGCCCAGGACGTCTCTCTCGATGACCTCGTGACTCGGACGAATAAATACTCTGGAGCAGAGGTGGGTTGCATTTTTCTTTGAATAATTTACAACGCGGAACTAGTTGCAAATGTCACAGATCCATAAAATATACTGGTTACATACTCATTTCCTTAAAATGACAGGAGAGATAGATGACATTAAACACTGACTGTGTGACCTCTTTATAAATCATGAGGAGAATGAACTGAGATCTTCATTCAAAATTCAATTTTCACTCAGTGCGGCTGCCAAAAAATCAACAGTGAATGGCTCTGTCTGTTTTTGTAACACATTTGCTCTTTCACTTGGGAACAGCAAAAGATTTATTGAAACTAGCATGACAACGGGCCACTACAAACCATTACACTGGTAAATGCAACACAGAGAAGAGAGATAAGAAGAAGTTTCTTCAGCCAAGTGTAATTTCTCCTAATACTTGTACAGCAGGCTCTGCCTCACGTCCAAATTCGTTTAACTATAATCTGTTTTTACAAAAAACACATTTGCAGCAGTGTTTTCTGTTTTGGCAAAGATTTTTCAGATTTGGGCCGATTGTTAAAAAATCTGCAGATTTAGAGATACGAGACATGTAGTCAACCCCTCAGACTTTTTCTCAGGAAATGTCCAATGTAAATGGTGTGCAAGACCAAAACGCTGCATTCAAGGGCCAGACCTTTACCTTCTGACAAGAGCTGACGAAAATTAAAAAAACGAGAGAAAAAAGGAGAAACTACTGCTGTTTCCCTGCAGAGAGATGTTACTGAGCTTTTCCATGATGCCTGCGTCGTGTCTGTGCTGTGTCACAGAGCGCCCTCGTGATCTCACGCCGGACTGGGAGTAATTGTACAAACACTTCTTTGTATGACAGATTTGTCTCCAGCGCGTGATTCACATTGTTTTGAGCAGAGAAACTGCTCCCGTCCTCCAGGACACAGACGACTGAAACATTATAGGAAATAAGAACAAACTGATCTCCTCACTTTACGCTTGGTTGGGTTGAAATATTTACCTTGTGACGGTGGAGACGAAGAGTTTTGAGAGTTTTCTCTGCTGCGTCTGGTTCTCTGTATCTGTCTTGTTCTTTGTCAGAGAAATCTTGTTTGTCTTTGACCTTCAGTGTGACTCAGTTCGTACACCATTCGATGGAAAGAAAAAAAAACACCCCCATGAGACATACAGTATGTCTTTTGCCCCTGAATGTAAATCCCCCACTGTATATTTAGACTTGAAGGGTTACAGTTACAGCCGTGATAGAAATGTCATGCTTGTCTTCGAAATCTGCCGTTTTCAAACGATCCAGACACAAGCGTGCCTTTGGCAGGGGCTGCGAAAACACACATTTCATTGTTGCTTTTTGTGTGACATGTTTGTCAGTGTACAGATGAACATGTCACATGTTGTTTCCTTCATTCGTTTCCCTGAGACAGTGCAGGAGCCAAGGTTGTTTTGCTCTAGATGCAGAAACCTCCTCAAAGGACCCGAACACGTGGGTTCTTTCATGAAACCACTTTGTCCAGAAAAGTCAGATGAACAATACTGGTTCTTTTCACTTCAGAGATTTCTCTTGGGTCTTGTCCGTGATTGTCCTCGTGGGTATGGATTTGTGGGTTCGCGTTAGGGTGATCTGAAGCAGGCTCGTGCAAGACCTGCCTGAGCCGGACGATTTTTAGTCGGCTGAGACTCCAGGATAATGAGACCAACTCTGGCAGCCATAATTAAAATGAGCTACAGTTCACACATTGTGTCCTATGTCCTATGTCTTCTGTGATTATAGAGCGTCAGACCAGAGAATAGCATCGTCCTGGTTTCCTCAACTTAAAGCCAATAGGATTTTTCCATGGACTTCTGGATTAGCGTGGAAAGAGTTTGTTTGTTGAGCTTGGTAATCATCACAGATGAATTACCTACATGATTTTTGAAAGCTTATACCTGAAGTAAAAAGCTGTTCTCAGGCCATAAACAACACCAGGGTGACTTGGTTTAAACGTCACCACCGCTGAACTTCCAACTCATAGTTAGATTTATAGCTTCACCTCTTGGCGAATGTTAGTCAAAGTTTACAGAAACATGTATAAACACAACGAGATTGTAAAGGCGGACTGGTGACTTTAGTAACAGACCAGAAATCCATTCAGAAAAACCCACTGTCATTTTTGACAGAGGAACAGGAAGTGCTGTAGTGTAAACTCGTTTCTGTCCTGTTAAGTTATAGTCAGTTAATCAGTCACAATATAACAGCACGAGAACAAGAACCAGAGTCTGATCATATCTGTTTGTTTAAGGTCTTATTTGAGCAATAGATAAGTCAGTCACCACAAAATCAAACAATATAAATGACCACTTGTTATTTTCTCAGTGCACTTTGATTTGCAAAGTTTGGGGCGACTGTCAGTCCAACCTGATGAGTTCAAACACCCTCAGTTAAACATCATCTTTAACTAACTCACATAAACTTCGTCCTGTAAAGGAACACATTTTCTGAACGCACATGCAGACGTATGCGCCGACTTTTCTCTCAGCGCGCTCTCAAAGCTGTTTTTCAGTTTCTGAATCAAGTCTGCTCAGGACAGCGAGGTGTTGAGCTATTTCCATCTTTTCTTTCGACATTATTTTCCTCTCCAGGGCAGGTTGAGGTTATCTATAGGGCCTGCTCATATCCTGAAAGGACACGCTCTCCTCTCCTCTCCTCGGATCCTGACGAGGCAGCCCCCACCCAAAAAAGAAAAAAAAAAAGGCGAGCAAGCCCTAAAGCCAGGCGTTGAGCTGGAGGAGGTATGCAGAGGGAAACCAATCCCCCCACTATCAGGTGTTGTGTTTGACATCGGGGTTTCTGGTGTAGTGTCTCATCTGTGGAATGGAGGTTTGCAGTCACTTGCCGTTGAGTTCTTGAAACCCCACAAAAATTCAAAGACATGCCACAGTCGTGCTGATAAGAGCTCCGGCAGGGTCTCACCTGCGTAGGTATTATATTTTACATACCAACGCTATAGATCAAATTAGATTAGATGAAACCTTAAACTCGCCTGATCACCGAGGGGGAAGTTTGCAGGGAAAACAGGATACAGATAAGAGAGCAAACACAGCACTGAAGATAATGCTGTGTTTACAAGAGGAGAGCGCCCAGGGACAAATGCAACAAATCAACAAGTAAATAAACATGTGGATGTCCAAACACGCTGCATGTGACTGTCGACCGGTCACATGATCGCTGACCAGCTCTTCTGTTACTCGCTGGAGGGTTCAAGTTTTAACATCAGGGCACAATGTTGATAAGTTTATCAGATACAGTTTGAAATGTTTATTATTATACACAGAGATTATTGCAGCTTGTCTCCTCTGGATCCTGGATCCGATTGGATTTTGGTGATCAAAGGTCAAAGGTCAAGGTCGTGGTGTGACTACAAATCACTTCAAAACACCTTGATTTATTTTATGGAGCAGATTCAGTGGGGGGGGTGGTTCCACCTTGTTGTTAGTGCTACACAAACCCAAAAGTGTTTGTGTTTCCTGCGGCAGGAAGACACCGATCACCACAGTTTACAGTAAACGAGATCCTCTTGTTGACCATGGAGAAAATCTGTCCTGTTCACAGAGAGTGAAAAGAAATCAGGCGAGTGTAAATAAAGTTGTCTTTTGTTTAAAACCTGCTTTTTAGATGATCAGCTTTTAAATAGACACAATTATTTTGCAATATAATGAAGCAATAACATTCAAAAACATAAAACATAGAAGCTGGACCTAGCTGTTCGGTTATAAATACCAGTACAATGATCATAGATGAGGGTGAAACTGCCCCTTATAGACATAATTGTCTTTGTTAGTCACCTTTTTGCAAACCATTGTCAGTAGATTTGATGCTTTCAATGCAAAGTGGAAGCATCATCAGTATTACACCGCTATATATCTAAATCTTACCAATACACACTGTATACAGTTACATTTGCGGGTCAGCGTCATGAGCTGCTGTGCCACACATCCTCTGGCAGAGTCTACAGCTTATATAACCGGGAGGAATGAGTGGTATTGCCTTCAGCTCGCTGTGGACACTGAGAGTAGCTGGACCGCTCCGTCTACTGTGTGACAGAGCACTGAGCCATTATATTTGACTTGGCGTGCTAACTGGTAATGCAGTAGCCAGCTGGGTGAGCCACAGCCGACGAGCTTTGGTCAGCCGTGCGTCAAGGCCACGCTGCCAGGGAGCAAGCTGGATGAAGACAGGGAGGTGGAGGAGGCGGCGGCGGCGGTGGCGGTGGTGGTGGTGGTGGGTGGGTGAGTGGGGAGCTCGTAAATCAACAGCGAGATGCTTATTGAAGCTGGAGGCCACTGAGCCGTGTGCAGTTTCAGTTTTCGTATCGTTTGGTGTCCAGTGCGCCGTCGCCGGCTCGCTCCCTCACTGTTCTCACCTCCTTAGATTGCATTCCCCGTCTCTCCCTACCTATCCACTGCTCATACCGAGACTTTGCGGTCGTGTGACAAATTCTCTGTCGACTCCTGCTGGTGTCACTGTGAAACTTGGACACAGTTGGCGGTCGGATGGGGGGGGGGGTGGTCTCAGTTGCAGCCTTCACCTCCCTATGAGGAGCTGGTTTAGTTCAGATTCAGCCTGTTTGGGTCTGTATCACTGAATAAAGTTAAAAGCGATGTGTTTTTCTCCACTGTCTCCAGAGTAGACTGGATTTGTTGCACAGATTGATGACCTGCATCTCCTCACATGATGTCATTGACAAGCTGGTTGGCTGCTGCGTCAGGCACAAGGATGGAAAAAACTCGAAATGTTTGACTTATCATTTATACCGCTATGTTATAAAGCCGTGCATCTCAGGTCTCTCAATCTGTAGAGGGCAAAAAAAACATAGCTCTGCTGTATCATAGAAAGGTATAACTATGTGGCTAACGTTAGCATTAACTGCTGTTTGTGAGCTCAGCATCAAACTTCTCCAAGAGCTGTTGATTGTCTGAGCTTTTGTTTTGCTTCTGTTTGCATCGTCTGTTTTCTCATATTGAAATTAGCATGCTAACCAGCTAGCCTGTTTCTTCCCTTTCCATTTTCAGACAGGTGATTGTCTTTTATTGTATATTTATTAAAGGTGATATAATATATAAGGCCAAAAATCAGATTTTTAGTCATATACAGTGAGGACACTGTTTTGTTATTAGCTCCCTGCTCCATGTTCCCATAGTTACCACTCATTCACACCTGGCAGCCGCCCAGTACGGACACAGTCGTACAGTACCTGCTGGTACAGGAGTGGAAGCTGTCGCGTGGTCACTGGGTCAGATTGCTGCTCCAACCTCCACGCTACTGTTGCCTTGAATTTAGTAGTAAATTTATTGTCATTTCTTTTCCCCCTCTCCGGTTACACAGGAAGGTGGAGGGGTGGGGAGGTGAGGGGTGGGGGGTCGATTTCCTGGGTGTTTACGGAAACGGTACATGACTGCTGAGGCACATAGAGCATGTTTCAGTCCTCAGAGTTGGCAGTGGGACTACCTGAAGCTTTGACTTTAATTACATTCCTGGGATTTCAGACTTGTAGGAGGTGGAGGAGGTGGGTGGGTGTGTGTGTCGGGGGGGGGGGTCATGCAGGAGGACACGGTTGTTGTCAGCTCGGAGCTAGAAGCTTGTTAAACTCACCTGTCTTCCTACCTGCCCGGAGTGACATCTGGTTTCCCAACCCTCACCTCCCCACTAAACGATTCACTGATACACACACACACACACACACACACACACACACACCTTTAACTCACCCTCAGCTCAGAAAATCGCTGCCGGCTCTCCCTCCTCATCTCTGCCATCACTCCTCCAAACAGAAGCAACATTTGATACTGTAATCGCAGTGTTGTCACGAAGACGAAGACGGGCTTAACTTCCACCTAAAGGACGGTGTGATGCTGCTCCACGTCTCTCTCTCTCTCTCTTTCTCTCTCTTTTCTTTTTTTCTATCTATGATCAAGTCCTGACAGGAAAAGACCTGGAGGATTTATTGCAGCCTGTCACAGACATCGAGTCAGTTCCAGGCCTTGTTTGTAGCCTTGATGAAAAGCTGAAGCCTTCTCAGGTTTCGATACAACACTATTTTTTATTGTAGATATCAAGCGGCTTCATTCCCACCTCATTTAACATGAACATAAATTTTTGTAATATCACTTCTGAGGGATAAAATAACCACGGGGTTACTCGTTTATGCAGCAAATGTTATATTTAAACAGAATATTGATGACTCAGCGTCCTTATAAACGTACAGTCTGGGTCTATGGAGGATCGAGATCCAAAGGCCCTTGACTTAACAGTTGTATTAGTTGTTAAACTGAGATCAGAAACATGTCTTGCATTTATAATCCAGTAGCTTTCTGTTGATAAAGGATCCACCCACTGGCACCTTTGTTGCCTTTGAAATGTTGCAACTTTTTCGCACCACAGCATCTTAATCAGTTTTACGTTGCAGCCTCTGAACAAAGTGGCTCCTGAACTACTCAGGGACACAGCTTTGGTCTTTGTCATCAATTTTTCCTAAAGTTTTTTTTTTTTTTTTTGCTATAGAAACAACACTTTAGCTGAATCCAGAAAAACAGTATGAATCCTGCAGAAACCACTGTTGTATCTCAAACCCTTTAAGTTTATAAAGACTGAAAAAAAGACTGAAAGGCTTAAAATAGAGCTGAGCTACAACAAAAACCTGAGCAGACAGGAAACTGTGTTTCCTCACATGTTTTGATATTCATACACACCTGTGCTTCAAAAATAACCCAGACATTTTCCTCATGTGCTGGTCGTTGTGAGTCAACTTGCGAAACATAACACAGAAACATGACAAATGGCATCAGAGTGAGTGGGATCGATTCGGGCAAAGTGCGTCTCACCCTGCGTAGGAAACAACGAACATGAAACCATTAAAAAAACGTCATTAAAAAGCAGATGTTTGGATTCTTCTGCAGAAACAAATGATAAATTGATTTGTGCAAAGACTTTAAAAATGTCTCATCACAAAATAATGATGAGATGTTTTAATTGAAACTCTCTGGTGTTTCTGTTTGAGCACACACACGCACACACAGATGAGGAAAAAGCCATTAGGTCATTTTCCCCTGGAAAAGTGCTCAGACACATCGGGCTGATATGTTTCCTGCTGTGCAGTTAGTATGGAATAAACAGGAAGGGAACTGAGTCATTAAAACAAACAGTGACAGTCACTGAGTGCGCAACTTCCAGAAAGTCAAAACTTTTTTAACCAGTGGATGTTTCGGACCTCCCCTGTGGTGTGGTATGTTTGATTGACAGCTGACCTCCAGGAAGTGCAGAGCAAAAACACCACAGTAAAGAAGCTCTTAGCAGATCTTGACAAGTTGTTGACAAAAAAAAGAGAGAGAGAAGAAGAAATCAGGATTTCTCTGCATGAACTCCGAGCTGGACGGAGCTGGAAGTCGCTGTTTAGATGCAGAACACGTGGATGTGACGACAGCTGACTGACAGCTTCGACCCCATGGCGTGCCCCCCCCCCCCCACCCCACTTGAGTGCCAACATAACATCCATCTCCAGAGGAGAGGAGTGGAGCAGGCTGGTGGGTGTTGAAGCATTTTAATAAAACCTTGAGCTGCAGTATCAGAATCAGAATATCTGTGTTCAGTTCAGTCACCGCTGCCTCTGACCCGGTGGCGGGACTTTACCCTCCAACACTGGTGGGGTTTTTTTTTTTTTTTTTTTTTTTTGGTCTGAGCCCAGGTGTCTGAGACGCTTGGCTGGCAGCCATTCAAACTCACTGGTGCAATTGTTTTCTTAACTCTGTTTTTTCATCACACTGGCAGGAGCAAGTCTGCTCCAACGCAGGACGCACAAATCAGGCAGATCAACATTTCGTCTTGACGTCAATGAGCTGCCTCAGACGTTTAATATTCCCCCTGGTTCCTAGATTACCCAGCAGCAGCAGCTCTGCAGCTCTGTGTGAACAACACCAACATGTTGTTGAGTTGTGACTTGATAAAGCGGCGGTGCGTTTATGCATCAGTTAAATCCAGTTTTATAATGATGTGGTGTTGGTTGTGTTTTTTTTTGTTTTGTTTTTTTTTCAACCACATATTTTAAAGTGGAAACCCGACTCGACACGCTGGATTTATAGGAGCTGGTTTCCACTGATTCAAGAGAATTTAAAAAGAGTTTGATCACAAATAAGGCTTTGTAGACTATAATGACACACCAGACAACACACACACACACACAACATGGCGATGACGCACACACACACCACCCTCACAGGAAGACAAATGGTTTCCTCCTAACACCTGTTGTGGTTGTGGCTGTTCCTCCTCTGGCTCGCCGTGTCGTCTCTGATTTATGACTCGGTATTTGTTGTTGCAAAGATTTTTATCACCAAGGACACAGGCGCGAAAGACAAAAAAAAATGCATCAACAAAACACGTTGCTGTTTGAATAATAGTGACATTACACAACGTGTGAGGCTTGATACACACCATCAGTCCCAGGACACTAGAGGAGACAAAGATCGGTAATCATCATCGAATAAACATGTCAGCTTTGGAGGAATGCGTGTCTGATGAGGTCTGAAAGTTGACAGTGATTTTCCAAAATATGGTTTCACCCCTTAGCCCTTGTGTGTGTGAGCGGGTCTGTCTGTGTGTGTGTGTGTGTGTGTGTCTGACCACAGAGGCGGTCACGCTGCCACTCAGAAAAACACAGTCGACACGGAAAACATAGTCAAACATCTCAACAAAGGCCGTGAGGAAAAAGCCTTTCACACCTCTGCAACGCCGTGTGACTGTGAAACACCTCGCCTCACTTCCTCTCCAGAAAGCCTTTTGCCTCTTGTGATTGTGCATGTGTTGTTCTTACCCCGACACACCGCGGGTTAAATAAAGGTTAAAAGAAAAGAAATCATTTCCCTCAGCCAAGCTTGAGCTGTGGTGATATGCAAAAAGGCCAGAAATCGCTCCAGGAGAGGGAAAAGGGCTCCAGATCTGACCTAATTTAACTTTTTTTTTTCTATACATAAAGCCCTCAGTGTGGCTGATGTGCGAGGACACGGCAAAGAACAAATTGAATTTTTCCCTGGAAATACGAGTCCTCAAGTGCACGAGCTGAGCTGTTTCCTTTGGCCGTGCGAGAGCACAGAAGGTGAAGAGGAAAAGGCCAAAAGGGAAAGAAATGGAGCAAGAAAAGACGGGTTGAAAGGTAGGAAGGGACAGAGGAAGAGAGGAGGAGGAGGAGGAGGGGTGAGGAGAAAGAAGCCAAGAGAGGGGGAACGGTAGAACAACCTTTAAATGCTTGCTAATAAAAATAGAAGAGGACAGTGAAGCCAAGAAGAAAACTCACAGGACTCGCCATTAAGTCAGCGTCAATTTTATATTTCTTCATCCACACTTTTGAAAGGTCGAATTAAAATGTCAACAGTTGAGCTCTCGAATGTTTCAAACTTTTTTCCACCCTGGATGAAGACTGCGTTGGCTCTGAGAGGCTGCAGGATATATATGTGTATATAACCACATGGGATTTAAAGCCACAAATATTGGACATAAAATACATATATTCTCTGTGAATTTATTCAGTTTTTTTTTGCAGCTGCATCTTTACCTGCGAAGTGACTTTTCTGATTAATCTCACTGAGTTCGGTCTCGTGCACCTGTGGCACTACATTTTTTGCATGTCGTGTAAAAACATCTTTGCTAATTAAAGCAAATGATTTTTTTAACCTTTGCCTTACAGTTCCCCCTTGTGGCCACAGTGGCCGCTGTTTCACCCAAAGTAACATAGTCTCATTTTAAGAGTTGTTACTCATAATGCACTGAGGGTCACGATGAATACAGTAGAAATATAAGTTCACCAGATAATCTGTAGGGTGTAACATGTCACTTGGACTTCACAACTTCAAGCATCTCAGTTCTGACCTGTTTTATATGAAGCTAGTGTCTTTTACAGGTTTGAGATGTTGGCCGGCGGTTTGTAGTCAGTGTGGAGACTGAAGCAGATCTGACAGGTAACTGCTGCAAAATCCATTAGTTAAAGAGGCAGGTTGCTCCCAAAATAACCGTTCCCCCCGAAGAACTGCTCAGTTCTTCAACTAAACAGCAGCATTTCTATCTAGAAAAACGTCGCAGTAAATAAATAAGAAAATCGTTTTAACTCGACCTGTAATCAGAAATGTTCATCTGCGTCGTGTGTTTATGTTGTTTGTGCTGCGTTCGCTAACACGTGAACACTTTGCAGCATGTATGCAGGTACTGTGTGCAAAAGATGGAGGCGACAGGAAAAGGAGCATTTGAGTGGAGCACATCACACAGGTGGAGTTTTACCTACCTTGACATTACCCAACACACACACACACACACACACACACACACACACATACATGTACACTCTGAGTCTGCAGGTCACTTCAGTGTGGGTGTGTTTGGTAAATATGCCATCCCGGCCTTTTCCCAGTCCACGGAGAATGTGGAGCTTTCATTCGTCTGATTAAGGGGCGAGGACAAATATGCCGTTAAAGGCGAGGCCCAGCTATACTCCCCTACACACACACACACACACACACACACACACAATCTTAACACTGTGTAGCCCCAACACAGGTGCGATCCCACACAGGTCTTTCCAAAACATGAGGTGGGGCTGCGGGGGGTGGGGGCAGAGAGGATAACACTTAATAATAATAATAACTACATGACATGGAAGTTATTAGTTTTGCCTTTGTGGGAGGTTTCCACCGTGAAAATCACCTTTTTAGTCACTTTACTCACATTAAGACATGAGCAGTGACTCATGGGACGATCAGAGCATCCTCCACGTTCATGACAAACATTTCCTGTGTGGCTAGGAAACGTGCCACACACACACATACACACACAGAGAAGTCACTCTGCGCAGCAACCTGCAAACTTCCCAGGTCTCAGATGAGATCAGGAGTTACAGTAGAAAGACAGATGTCTGTTTGTTTCCTTTGGTTCAGCCTTGAACACACACACACATGAACACAGTAAAGTTTCCTCAGCACCCTTTGTCGTGTTTCTACGGCGACACACACAAAGAAGTCTCTATTGTCTCAGCTGTAACATATGGCGAGGAGAAGCCCACGCGATCACACTTTCATCATCAGCAGAGTTTTCTATGGAATCTAAATTCCTCGGCTTAGAGCACAAGCATGTGCACACTCATCCACACACACACGCTCTATTTATGATCATGTGCCATATTTCCGCCCCCGGCCCCCTTCTTTTCTCTTCCCCACGTGACTCTCCTCCCTCCATGCTTAACCTCACCTCCCTCTCTTTAACCCCCCACCCCCCTTCTCTCTCTCTCTCTCTCTCTCTCTCGCCTTGTAATCTTAAATAGGTTTCACATGGAGCTGTGGTCAGGCCTTGTTTCTCTTGGCGCGGGCATGTCACTGCAGACACTTCCTCTTTGCCTTTCTGGAGGATGAAACATTTTATTTCTGGTCGAGAGTCTGGGCACTGCACCCCCGACGTCGTTTGATTTATATATTATTTAATTTCCTGTCTGAAAATTGGATGCAGCGTGGCTTCTTCCTTTTTCTCTCTCTCTCTCTCCTCCAGTGACGGGTTTATGGTGGTGGGGGTGTGAGGAGGGTGGTGTGGTGTGGTGTGGTGTGTGTGGCTGGGGGCAGTTTTTAGACAAGGGAATTAATATTTTTCCACCTCAGAAAGCAAAGCACCTTTCTCCGAGCCAATATCTCTGTGTTAGATGTGAGTGGGGTCGTGCACTGTGCCTCTGTAGATTCATATGATCTAATGGAGTCTGTGGTGTTGTCCATCAGTTACCACCTGAAAACCTGTTGTTATGAGTTGTCATGGCAACAGGTTTATGTTATAACTGACCATGACATCATAAAAAGAGAGAATAACCTGTGACTTTAACAGGTTAAATGAGAGTTTATTCATTAATCAAACATGCAGTTTGTTAAGTATATGTTCATATGTACTGTAAACCATGGTACCTTTGGTGTGTGTGTGTGTGTGTGTGTGTGTGTGTGTGTGCGCATCGGCCTGTTTAACATATCTGCACAGACCGAGCGTGTGTCATGTATTATACGAGCAAGTGCAGTGTGTGTGTGTGTGTGTGTGTAAAGTATGTGTGCAGGACTTGTGGATTGATGGAGGAGAGGTTTTGTGGGAGGCAAGGAAAAGGGGGGAGGTCGGGGGGCTCGCTCCTGTAAATGTGGCCGTTTGTGTGTGAGGGAGGGGGTGGGTGAGGCGGAGAGGACTGGACGTAGCCCGCTGTAGACACAAGGGCGGATTGATAGTAAACACACACACACACACACACACACACACTCGGGGTCTAGTGGATCTGCTGCCGGTGTAGCCCAGCTAACAAGCCCTTCATTAAGGGCGTCTGATACACTCACTGAGCGCCTTTGTTGGAGGAGGAAGTGAGAAAGTACAGCAGACAGATTTGACCTGAGATGGTCGGTGTGCGCTGCCAGCACTCACAAGCTTTTCTGTTTGTTTTTTTTTTTTTCTTTTCTCTTGAGGGTTTATCTTCATCATGGTGAGCAGGTTGTCTCACCTTCTCCTGGGAATTACATCGTTTCTCAGCTGCAAAGTGTGTGTGTGTGTCACCGCCTGCTGCGATGTGACATACACTGTATGTACACCAACATGTTGTAGAGGGATGCAGTTTATTTTTGACAACACTGCACAGGTTATGTGTTCTTGTATTCAGGTTTGCAGACCTACTGTACTGGTTGGTGTGTGTTCTGACCTTATTCACCATTTATCCCTCAGGTATTATACTGTGTCTCTCCGTCTTTGTTATTCTCCACATTTTCAGCTCCAGTTTTTTTTTTTTTTTTTTTTTTTTACATTTGAGATTATTACTGTCGCTATTTTGCGTCTCCAGCTAAATGTTGATACTTGTGACTTTTTATTCCACTCATATATTTCTGCTTGCCATGTTCTGGTGCTAAAAAGTGTCAGGTGTGTTTATGCAGCCTCCACTTTGCTATGTTCTTATTTATACTCTGTTATTCTTCACTGTATCTTGTTACCGTTTCGCTGCAACAACAACGGCCTAATTTCCTCTCTGGGGTCATTAAAAGCTTCGTGTTGCCTTATCTTACAAGGACAACAGGACCGCACATACAGAGCCGGACTCACTGCAGTATATCACCCCATATACACTATATACTGTATATCCACTGTATATCCAACGTGATATAGCTGCATGCTCTGAAACTGTGTGATATAGGGTGTAGCTGTGACTACAGAGGGAAGTGCAGTGCAGTGACCAGTAGAGCATAAAGGCCACTGTTGTGGCACCCTAATTGCTGCGAGCGCAGGAGGCGAGCGAGCGCCTGCAGCCCTGAGCGCTGCACGTGCCCGTCCTCATGTTGTAACCCCATTAAAACGACTGGACCCACTGGAGTCCTCTGGCTTCATCTGACACACCACGAGAGTTCAAAATGAAATCCAGTACTAACAGGAGGCTTGATACTGCTTGATAAAATATTTTTAAAACGGATCTGAAGTTGTAACAAAGGTTACACGTGTTTATAAATGCTTTGATGGCCATAGATAGTTTCTGTCTAATCAGTTCTGTGCAGGTTAAAGGGACTTGAGGCAGGATCAAGAAATAAGACTCAATACTGACACGACGGCCGTTGCAGGTAATTGCCATTTGATTATAAATGTTAGAAAGTTGTTTAATGAACATATTATGGTCCAACTTGGCAGCCCAAGAACCCCTATTAATGTGTTTTTACAATGAATAAAGTCAATAGTTAAAACTTAAAAGACTTTTCCACACATTAATACACTGGTTCTGGTTCCATCTTTGCGATCAAACTCATGAGCCAGGATCCAGGATTTGACCTGATGGACGATCACTTTATCGACTGTTGATCACCATCCTGCGTCCTTCTTCTTCCTCTCTAAACTATCAGACTTGCGTACATCTGCCCCCTGTAGGTGATGATGTAAAATAATTTCACCAAAATATAGCTGAAAAACTTCCATCTTGGAATCAGTGACCACGGCTCAGGGTTAATGATCACCTTCTCCCTCTCTGTCTTGGTCTCTTTGTGTGTTTTTGGAGAAGCTGATCTGTAGTCCTGCTTGAAGATCAATAGGAAATGACTAAATGACTTTTCCCGTCTGTATGAAACGACTGAGAGCCGGTCAAGGTCAGTGTGCCAGTCTCTACCAAACATGTCATTACAGTCGTCAGAGCCTCCTCTTCCTCACCACTCTCACCACTGCTTCAGACTCTTATTGACAGCAGCCCATACAGTGGTGATGAACCTTTTTCAACAGGGCCTACATATTGCTCTTGCATGTGTGTGTGTGTGTGTGTGTTTGTATGTTCGTGCATGCGAGGCTTGGTTTTCAGAGGGGGTTTGAGAACCACCAGGGGAAACTTGTTATTAGAGGAATATGTGGAAACAAGGATGTGGTGGGCGCTCCAATTGAGTATCTATCACTTTTCCAGCGACCCATTTAAAAGCTCTTGTGGTTTTAAGAGGCTCCGTGGACGTTTTATTAAGGTGGAATGACTGACACAAGGATTCCCGACATTTCTGCTGATGGCGGCGGCAGCAGTGCTGCAGTATATGAGGGAGCTTAAAGCTGGACATGAGGCAGTGTAATGAACATAAAAGTTTATGTGTGTTATCTTTCATAGCACTGTATCATCTTTATTTACCCAGTCTGTTCCTCCATGTTGTTTTTCTTTTGTTGTTTGTTTCGGTTGTTCTTCTTTGGGTTTATCCATTTTTTCCATCACCTTCTATGTATAGATATGTTTTAATGTGTGATTTACTTTTTTAAACAGCTATGAACATTTGTGCTTCCATGACGAGCAAACAAAGCGCTTTGGTGCCTTTGTGCCAGGCTTTACACTCCCTCTTTGACCATTAGAGAACAGTATAGACGACTGGTTGTACCAGATGTTTCTCCAATGCAGATGTTGCAGATAACTGTTCCCCTAAAGGAAAAAAAGTGGCACCAACACATTGAAGGAGTGATGATTCTCCACCAAAAACCAACAGTCTCGAAGACTAACAACATGCACTTTGATCATTACTGCTCATGATCTCATCTGAGAAAACACACATCCTGTCTCTTACGATGATTGAAGCGTCTGTGGCTCACGAGGTCGTCGACTGGCTCGTCCACCAGTGGGAACGTCAGTGGTTTTGATTCCCGGCTCGTCTAGTCTGCATGTCAATGATGTATCGTAGGTCTGTGACTGTGGGTGTGAATGGGTGAATGTAGATTCCATTGTGTTCAAACACGTAGAGGGCCCGTCCAGACAGAAACGAGCTCAGGAGTACCTGCAAAAGTTTTGTATCGTATTGACGTTTCATCTAAAACGTGTGAACAAATCTCAAAACGCCGCCTTTGCATTTTCATGTACACAACCTTTCACATGCACCATAGCCCACTGGCATAGTCAATGAGGCCTGAGTGGTTGATAAGACTATAGAAGTTCAGACACCACACGATTAAAGCTAATAGATCACTGAGTGGACTCTCAGACTCACAGACCAAACCGAACCCGACTGTGAGTTGGACCTGGGATGACTCGGGTCTTTGGTTTTGTCTCAACTCTCTGGACCTGCAGAGTATGAGGAGTTGTTGAATGTTTGTATCATCGGCTCACATGTGCTGAAGGACAAGCCCCGAAAAACCCCTGATTCAGAGGCTGCTTGAGAAGTTTGTCACAGACGTTACTGTTTAACCTGAACCAGCTGCACTGGCACCGGCTTCACTGTACTGCTTTCTGCCTCGTCATCAAAACCACCCTCTTTGACTCAGTATCAGCCCGACTTTTTTTTTTTTTTTTTTTTTTTTGGCCATCTTGAGTCAGCAAGTTTGAGCGCCGTCTACAAACTGAGGGGTTCTTGATGATCGCTGCTGTTTTTTTTTTTGTTTTTTTTTTTCGTTTTTGTTTTTTCTTCTCATTTGCTCTGCCTTTTTACGACTGGCTCTGTGCCACCTCCAGGAACTCTGAGCTCGCCCACCACATCACCAGAGAGCAGCCACTGCAATGCATCAGCAGCACACCCCCCCTCTTACCCCTACCCCCCACCCCTCCTCCATATATTTAAGTGATTGCTGACATAATTTATGAAGGGAATGAAAAATAAAGTCTGCATTGCAATAAAATAAAAAAGAGAGAGAGAGGGAGATCTATAATTTATTTGGCCCGCCACAATTCAGCACTCTTCACCACCAACCCTGACCCCCCCACCCCCTCCTCAAAACACACACACACACACACACACACATATGCACTCTCATTTCTGTGCATTTGCAGTTTTCGCCTTCTTCCTCCTTTTCCTTCTCAGAGGCGCAGGGGGCCCATCTTTAAGGGGTTGTAGGTTGCTGTATTTGAGGTGGTGGTGGTGGTGGTGTTGGTGGTAGGGGGGTATCAAGGTAGTGCTGTGGGAGGGGTGGGGGGTGGGGGGGGTCAACGCTGGATACTGGATGCTGGACTTTTGGCCCTGGTGTAGGAATGCCTTCACGTTTACAAACAAACTGGCTCATTCGCTCGCCCTGTTTGCCTTTGTGGCTTTATGTTTTTTTTCAAGGCCTGTACGGGCAAACACACAGCAGGAAACACTGGCTTGTTGATCGCCTTCACAGACCAGCTCATAAACCCAGGGAGCATGAATGCCGGGGCCTGTGTGTGTGTGCGCACGTCGTTTGTGTACTTCAAGAGCAGCTCCGGACATTTATTTTCCTCCCCCCCCTCTTTTTTTTTTTTTTTTTAATAAACCCGAGGGGTGTTGTGGAAGTAAACAACCAAATAATTATTAACCGTTGACTCATGAGACGGAGGCAAAGGGAGGTGGACACGTCCTGTAAGTCAAGTTTCAACGTAAATAAGGAATTACAGTCTTGATTGTGCCGCAGCGTTTTTGTCTGTTCCTGTTTATGGATGTTGCCTGGAAACAACACTAAATCATATTGTTCAACATGTGGCATCCCTCTCGCTGTCTCGCTCTCTGTCGTTTACTCGCTCGGCCCTCGAAGTCCGTTTGTAAACAGGGGAACAGGGATACGTGGCCTCATTGTTTCGCATCATTATTACTGACAGGCCTTAATGACTTGAATGATGGGAAACTCTCACAGAAAATTAACCCAGCCCCGTGTGTTTACCCGGCCTGAATCATGGAGCTCACTGGCATGAAACAGAAGAAGAAGAAAGAAGGGTGTGTTGGGGTAGGAGGGGAGGGGGCAACAGGCCTCACATCCTGACATCTGCAAAGCACCTGTCCGGAGCCGTGCATGATGCAGGCCGAGGCCGGAGCACGTTGAAACAGCCTTACTCCCCAGGCCTGTCCTGAGCTGTAACAGTGGACGACCTCCTCCTCTGCACACTTCTTCTTCTTCTTCTCCTCCTGTCGCCACCAAGTCTGAGCGCTTTATCTGTTTAGGATGATGTCATTGTTGTTGATAGTTTTATCTAAACGTGGGGATGTGTTTTCCTCAAACTGAATCATGAACCTTGTGTTTGCGTTTATGCACACTTACACATTCGACACAGATTTTTGCAGCATAGCCTACATCAGCTTTTTATTGCAGCTCCTTATCTTTGTCTTACCGTCAGTCGACCTCAGTGAGGAAACTGCTTCACTGTAGACTTTGACTTATGGCTTTGCACAGCTGCAGCTGTTGGAGCCCAACACTTAACAGTAAACCTGAATAACCACATCCTGCTAACCACATGTCTCTTTTGTCATGAAACCTATTAATTATCTTATTTTTTTCCCAGGTAAACTATTAGCAGACACATAGAAATGAGATAATCCCCTAGATAACATTTGCTAGCTAGCTACATGGCTAACAGAGAGTGCTGCAGTCTTGCTGCTCTTTTCACAACAACTTTGTTAAGTTTCTGCCCTGGTGAGAGAGGTTGAGTCAATTAGTAAGTAAAAGTGGTAAATGCAGGAGTTGTGTTTGTTAGCCTAGCTAGGCTGCAGACATTAGCCAGGTGGCTAATGTTACACTTCTATCAGCTATTTTCCTTTATAAGGACACTTTTTTGGAGGTGAAGTTGCTTGTCAACAAAGTGAAGGGGCAGTGGTTAAATTCCCAGCTGCTCCAGATCGTGTGTTAAAGTGTTTGTGTGGGCAAGATACTGAACTTCAGGTTATCCATGATGGCTGCTTGTAGTGGTCAGTGAAGGTGAGAAAAGTACACGTACATTAAGCGTTATTAATCATTAAACTGACTTTTTTTTTTAATGATCAGCAAAATCTCATTCAGTGGGTCATTTTTCATTAAAAGCTGAAAATGAATCAGCCTTGATGTAATAAAACCTTGATTATTACAGCTTTAAGTTCGAGTCTGCACACTTTCTGAGCCTGTTCATACCTTAGTGAACAGGCAGCAGTTGTGAACTCCTGTGCAACACATGTGATAGTTGTAAATTGTTCTGTTTCACACGGTGTGATGTGAATATCTGGTATCAGCTTGCATGTCATGCAGCGTGCCACACAGTGCAGCTGCAGAGGGGAAGGGCGGCGACCATCAGCGCTTCGGGCCACTGAACAATTTCCCCGGACCCACAGTGCTCTACATTCACTGTGCAATATTCCACCACTCTCTCTGTACCTCGCTCTCTCTCTACTGCTGCTGCGGCGTCACATGACTGCATGTCCCACTAACCTCCCAGCAGACGTTATCAGCGGTTGTACAGGCGAATAGTTTCCTGCGAGGCTCTCGTCGGAGGGAGTTGTGTAAGCTGCCCCGGCTCGGAACAAAGCTGCGCTTCTAGAAAAGGGAGGAGGAGGGTGGCAGCGCTGGGAAAGGTGCCTGCCTGGGCTTCATCAGCCATCGCCGCTGATTTTCGGAAGTGAGTCACTCCTCTGGCGTGTGCAGAATCTCTCCCAAAAGTTCACCTGCAGCACTCCTCCATGTCAGCCGTTGCATAATGCCATCAAGTCCTGCAGCCTCCGTGGGCTGCAGGAGGAACCACTGTATTTACAGAAATGTTGGTTACACAGACATCTCTCATTAAAAGAGCTGCTGAGGAGGCAGAAATAACCCTATTAGGTAAATCTTACACATTGTTTTATTGCAGATTGCACAGTGCGGGCAGAGTAGGTGACCACTTTTAAACTATTAAAGTTCCTTCTTAGTTGGGTAACTCACAAGTATCTGAACTGTACAGTAGAGAAATGTGTGCAAAACCACATTTTCTAACTTACTCTGAACCAAAATTGTTCATTTTCCTTTTTTCCCTTCCAGCCTGTAAAAAGTTCATCACTTTACTATTATGTTTTATATGATGATTGACATTTTTAAAGACCTAGTTAAACTCTCATTCACCTATTGTTTATATCATACGCCTCATTTTTTCCTAGGATTTCAGTGATTACACGTCGTACTTCGGCTGATTTAGCTGATTGTCTTCTCCAAAGCATGAAGCGCCAATGCTGCGTCGCTGTAATTTACTGCGCTCACATGGCCAACGGGATGTGATCAATATTTCTAAGGGATTTAATATGTTCAAGATGTAAGTTGTAAAAGGTGATAAATCAGAAGTTTGAAATGTTTTCACGTCCACAGACCATCACATGCGGCACAGACAGTGGTCGATCTGTCGGTAGTTGTGCAGATTATATAGACAGTCTTTTGATGTTCACGAGATAGAAGAGATAGAAGATATTTCTCAGATGGAGATAAACAAAGCGCTGCTCTGTTGCTATGACACATCTGCCCTCAGCTGTCTATCACAGAGTCGATCGGCCTCTCGACCGCGGCCGCTCACGTGGTACTGTGGTGGACGCAGCAGCGCTCGGCCTGACAGCTGAATATCTGTGTCTGTTTCCTGTCCCAGATAACAGCAGTATGCAGAGAGGCTGCCCTCCTGGCCCTACAAGAGGACATCAAAGCTCAGCACATCGAGGCCAGACACTTTGAAAGTGCCCTGAACACTGTGAAGCCCCGAATCCCTGACTCTCTCATCCAGTCGTATATCAGCTATCAGCAGCAGCGCAGCGGCCTGGGCTTCTTCTGAACCATGCTGCCATGGACACATCCAAAACTGACGAGCTTTTCCTTCTTCTACTTCTTCATCTTCTCTTATTATTTTAAAAGTCTAGGTTTTCTTCTCACAGGAGAAGTCACCGACCGACACGATAAGACGACGTCCAGCTGAAAAGTGGTCGATGCTGATTTTGGCAAAGCGGGAAGGATTTCTCTTTCGTAGCTGCTCTGCCAAGTTATGAAAGTTAGTTTTTTTTATTATTTTATAGCTATTAGAAAACAAATGTGGTTAGAAAAAAGTGGCTTCGAGTCCACACGCTATCAGGCCAAATAGAAGAATTTAGTTTCCCGAAAATGCCTGTTAAAGTCTTGGCTGTTCCTGACACTGAAGTTTCAAAATACTCAGCAGCTCAGCAGGACGAGGACGGTGTTGTTTCTTTTATTTCTTTCCTTTTCTTTTCTTTGGTTTTTGCAAAAGGAAAAAGAGCTGAAGAGTCACGTGTGGTGATATAAGATGTTGATAATGTATTAAAACACATTATTTATGTACTGATTGTCTGTGGTTGCCTCGTGTCTTTTTTTTCCACAACACATTGTTCACACTTTATAAGAAGAAGTAAAGTTGTGAATAAGCCAAGAAACATGGTTTTCTGATTCTGCATCTGCAGCAGAGTTAGAAAAGTCTGATCAGTTGATGCACTGTTGTTATAATTCGCTGCAAAAGTCACACTTTTGACTGGATTTGAACTCTTGCCATGCGTTTATCTGCTTCAGCTCAGCTTTAATTAAACCTCTCCTGCACGTTTTTACTGCCACTTGATGATTTTTATTAGTCAAACTTCTTATGGATCTTATGTGTTTGGTTCCTGCAAGATCAAATCCTGCAGGTTTTAAATGTTTTCAGGAAGAAAAAAAAAAAGATCAAATGGCAATAAACCTCAAGTCTTTTACAACAGATTATTCTGCAAGTGGAGAGAGAATGAACCCTCTAATCAGGATATTCTGTTTCTGTGGATTAGGGTTTGTAAGTGAGGACCTGAGGACCCCCCCCCCCCCCCCCCGCAACCATTCAAGGACCTCTGATGGTTACTAAACCCCTAGTTTGGGAAACTCTGCTCTCTCTACATGCACGGGGAGAAAAACAGCCGCGGCTGGTATATTCATCACATTCATCCATGGAAAATCAGCTAATTGCTGTAATCGTGAGATTTCCGTCCGCACTTCCGACCACTAAGAGCAGGGGATCCAGGCGGCCATCTGTCGGTCTACCAGGACTGGCTTTATCACCGAGAGACTCCGCTTTAACATCGAGCTTCAAAAAAAAAAAAAAAACTTGACTCTTTCCTGCGCCACAGCACAGTCACTTGAAGAGTCCGTTAACTCTGCGCAGGCTGCGGCTCGCTCGCGCTCTGACGCTGCTGCTGACCCGAAATGGCACCGAGGGTCATTCATCTATTGATTTTTCCATTTGAATAGGATAAATTGACTTTGTATTGAACTTCCTTTTCTCATGGATCCGGATGTAGCGCATCCGCGACACCAATCAAACCAGACAGTCAGGAACAGAGGGGAGGGGAGAGGGAGAGGAGGGGGGTGGGGGGTGGGGTGGCAGGAGTGAGGAGGAGGGAGGGAGGGAGGGGGGAGTCTTTCCCCTGGCTGCAGGGCTGCGTTTTTCTTAAGGTGGTCTGGACTGGGACTAAACTTCCCCCCTCCAACCACCTCCTCCTCCTGCTGCACTCCCCCCTCCCTCATCCACAAAAAAAAAAAAAAAACATCCTCCCCATGAAACTCATCAAATGATGGGAAAGTGTCTGTATCAGAGAGTTACACAAGCTGCAGACTCATCTCCACACATTTGATTTCCTCTGATGACATGCGTAAATGCGTAATGGGAACATTCCGGAGAGGGGGGGGGCATAGACATCCTGTTGATGTTTCTTCCCTGAATTGTCTGAAATCACAGAAGAGAAGTCACACAGTGAGCACAGTGAGGTCTCAGCTCCCGCAACAGAGTCCACGTTGAATCACATGATGAACTTATAATGAGACACTGAAGTGGACAGAAGTGACTGCAGGTTACTATAGAGACCTGGTCCTGATGTGAGCCTCTCAACATCCCTCACTGTTACTCATCTATTTATCATCAGTTTAATCCACAGTTAAAAACTTTTACTTTCACTTCGTTGCCAGACTCTATATTAGATAAATACACTGGCCAATACCAGAGGATCGATGCCTTAAACTGCTATATCAATAGCGAGGATCTATATGTATTAAGTGGTTACTGTAGCATAATGGGTTTATCTTTAGTTCATATTTTACAAGCAGAGAGAAAACGTGATTAAGTGAGACTTTTATTTTTCCTCTCATTTCCTTCCATGTGTGGTCTGAGTAGTGAGCAGCCAGAGTATAAATAGCCTTAAATGGCGCGTTTATTACATTAGGTAACTTTTAGTCACATTAAAACATTATTCACATCATTATTCATAACCCACAGGAACGGAAACTAGTAGTGTGAGTGCATGTGAGTGTGTGAGTGAGTGTGTGTGTGTCAGTCATTGTGTGTGTTTTCCTCCCTGAGCCCCCTCACCGAGAGCCAGCGTCGACATAAAACAGCCGTTCCACCTTAACTAGTGCACACATCTCTATTGCCCGGCCTTCTACATCTGCCCAATGAATCAGGAGCGGATGCGATGTATCCTTTTTCAGTGGAGTGAATGGCCAATGGGAGTTGGCTTGTCGAGCAAACACTGAGTCCTGCGTTCCCATTCATTCAGTGCTGAACAGGCCCGCAGAGCTGGAGAGAGCGCACCGTCGCCCGAGACCCGACGACGCTTTTTTTTCCTCCTCCTCTCTCTGAACCAGAGCGCAGCAGATTCCCCGCAACAATAAGTCAGAGCCAGAACTCCAGCTCAGCTCTCTGCAAGAGGCACGAAGAAGAAGGAGAAGGAGAGGAACTCTGGGATATAAGCTACACCGTCTTTTGATTTCACTGCTTTCTGACGCTGTGATTTTAATTTAAATTTTATTTTTATTATTTTCAATTCTACAACAATCCACACGGGACTTCCAGAAGCTTTTTTTTCTTTGAGGGGAGGGAAGCAACGTTGTCTTTGCTTTCTTTTTTTAAAGATTAGCCTCTCAAGTGCGCAGCAGTCCTCCGGGTGCCGTCTTTCCTTCCCCCCTCCGCGCGCTTCCATCAGAGTCTCCACCGTGGATTTACTGGGGTTTTTATCCTGGGAAGAGTGCATGCGTAAAACCACGCTGCTGAACTTTTCTCTGCGTCAACCAGCCAGCCAACCAGCCAGCCAACCAACCAAGAGTTAAAAGATAAAGGGAATAACGCAAAGGGATCCTACACTCGCACTTGGATTAACAAGGCTGTGAATGTTATGCATTAGACCTGGTGCACCAGTCTACGTGTGGACATTGGCCCCTTCCCTGTGGATGGAGTGTTACTAGGCTAACCTGGTGGATGGATTCGACTTTATGGATGACTGCATATAGGTACGTATCTTCTTCTACACTTGTTTTTACGCACGTTGTGTTGGGGCTTTTGCGGTGTGTGTTGCTGCTGCTGCGCCGCTGTGGAGCGAAATAAATGTTTTCGTCTGACTGGTGCACAAACCCCGGAGAGGTCCCGTCTCCCTCTCTCTCTCCCTCTCTGTCTCTCTTTTTGATACTTTGCGCGTTTGGCACGTGAAAATAAAAGAGCCGCAGCAGAGGTTTGGAGGTAAAATAAAGGAAGGCATCGGTCTCGGTGAGTTGGTGGAAGTTGATGGATCTCCATGCCCGTGTCCCTCTGCGGCTCTGCTGTAATAAACACCCCTCCCCCCACGGCGGTTGTTTTCATTCATAAGTTTTTTTCCCCCGGTCTGTTTGGATGCGTCCTTTAATGTCTCCTGCTCGCAGCCTCGTACAGCAGGATCCTGCGCCTTCTTTTTGTGTGTGTGTGTTTCATTGCTGCGCACCGACTGCCTCTGGCTCCGGGACGCGCTCCGGTGCGGATCAGCCTGCTCGCTCGTGCTGCGTCTCTTCTGACGCTCTGCCTCCTACTAATAATGAGTTTGTTTGTTTGTTTGTTTGTTTGTTTGTTTTGCAAAGCACAGAAAGCACCAAACTCGGCCGTCTGCTGTCTGACTCTGTTGTTTCCTCATGTGAGGCTCTGAGGTTGTTGGGTTTTGGGGGGTTTTTTGGGGAGGGGGGGGACTCGTGCAGGTCGGCGTTGCTTCATAACATCTCCGAGGGCTCGAGCCCAAATTCCTGATGGTATTAATGGCATAAACACACACACACACGCGCGCGCGCGGTTATTTACTTCTCGTTAGAAACTTCAAGCACGCGCGCCTCTCCGCAGCTTGAAGGTGAAGTTTCACTCGGACCAGGCTCGAGCGCTCAGTTCGGTTTGTCTGCGTTTTGTCGGAACTGGGTCTGACCTTAGGTTTTTTTTTTCCTCTACTTTTGTCCCCATTTCCCTGAAATCCTTTTTGGTGTAGTAATAGAATACTAAGTGAGGCAGCTCATTTAGTTCCCTTGGATCGTGTCCTCATTTCGTCGCCGCGGTGCATTTAAATGTTAACTAGTCATACAAATGTAAATGAGCAGGGGAAGTATTTGTAGGGCCTGCTGAAGTTTAGATGTGAGCGTATTTGGGGAGGAAGGTACAAAAAGTCTTGTTAATAGTCAACTTTTTTCCCCCCGGGTTGCCTCACTTAACCGGATCAAAAGTGACAGATTGTCGCGTTGACAGGATGAGAAGTGGGGAGTGTGGATCAGGTTTAGATGCAGCTCAGCTCGGAGGTTTCCTCTGAGGCATCAGTCCACGTTGAGAGTGTGTGTTTCTGTAGCTGCAGAGTCGGTTTAATGGTGTGGTGCAGGGGTGATGATGATGATGATGGTGGGGGTGTTGTGATGCTGTTGGGTGTCTACATGTTAGACCCCGGGAGTCATGTCGGGCCTCCTCCATCAGGACACTGTGTGTTTGCCAGTTTTGCCATGTTTTGGCTCTCTCTGATCATGTCCCCTCCCTCCTGCCTCCCCTTTGTCCCCCCCCCCGGCAGGTTTTCCGATGCATGCCAAGTCTACGGTGAATGTCGGAAGTGGTGATCCCCCCAGATGGAGCTCCAAAGTCAACATGGCCCCGGCGGTTCATTAGTGGTGATCCAGCAGCCTTCCCTGGAGAGCCGGCAGAGGTCGGATTACGAGCGGGAGCTCCAGCATGCCGCCATTCTCTCCCTGGACCAAATCAAGGCCATCCGCTCCAGCAACGAGTACACCGAGGGGCCCTCGGTGGTACGGAGGCCCCCTGCACCCCGCATGGCCCCCAGGCCCCAGGACAAGCAGGAGAGGACTCACGAGGTCATCCTCGTCAATGTGAACAACAATTATGAGCATCGGCCGTCAGGCCACCACCATCACGTCAGGGGCGGTGTGGTGGTTGTGGCTGGGGGGCAGCAGTATGGTGGCCCCCGGGCACCAGGGCTCAGCCGCTCCACTAGCACAGGAAGTGCTGCCAGTTCAGGGAGCAACAGCAGTGCCTCCTCTGAGCAGGGACTCTTGGCACGCTCGCCCCCCACCAGGCCCGGCACGAACTTGCAGCACCACCACCGAGCGGAGCAGCCTGTACGGACTCAGCCCAAGCCCAAGGCCCTTTCACAGCCCCAGCAGGGACCTCACTTCCACCAGCCTCCACTAGAGGCTCCACTCAAGCCCCAGGGCAAAGGGAAATCAGACTTTTCTGGCAGCAGCAACGGGGTGGTGGCTGCTGCTGGGCACCAATTCATCTGTGAGCGCTGTGGGAAGTGCAAGTGCAGCGACTGCACGGCTCCCAGGAGCCTGCCTTCGTGTCTGGCATGTAACGGCCAGTGCCTGTGCTCTGCCGAGAGCGCGCTGGAGCACGGCACGTGCATGTGCCTGGTAAAGGGCATCTTCTACCACTGCTCCAATGACGACGAGGGGGACTCGTGCGCTGACCACCCCTGCTCGCTGTCACGCTCCCACTGCTGCTCTCGTTTCCTGTGCATGGGATTAATGTCGGTACTCTTCCCCCCTCTGCTATGCTACCCGCCTGTCAAGGGGTGTCTGAAGGCGTGCCAGAGCTGCTACGACCGGGTCAACAGGCCCGGCTGTCGCTGCAAGAACTCCAACACTGTCTATTGCAAACTGGAGAGCTGGGACCCACAGACCCAGGAAAAACCTTCCTGATCGCCCCTGTGTGTTTGTGATTGCGTGTGCGCGGGAGAACTCTTGATGTGGATCTTATGATGACAATGATAATGATGATGATAGTCACAAATTAATGTTTATCAAACACTCTCTAAGCACCTCCCACCCGCCTCCCCTCCTCACTGCGGAACCCTAAGGAGCTAAGCAAAGGAGTAATGAAAACCACTCAATTATTTTTTATTTTTGTTTTCTCTGGATCAGGACCATGTTTTTACAGACCAGTGTTTGCCTTAACTGTTTCTATGTCTATCCTCAGCTCCTCATTAACACTATTTTTTTTATATATATGGAAAAAAAGAGAAAAGTTTTTCTTCCGTTTTTAGGTAGGCAGCTTCCTCTGGGGTGGGGGTGGGGGGTCTGAGCGCCCTGGCAGGGGAGGGGAGGGGAGGGGAGGGGGGGCTGCCTCTCACCAAATCTGTGAAGGACGATCTTCTATAGGGCGATTATGTAGCTGTTACCTGGTATTCATAGCAGAACAGGTATGTTTGAATTATTGGTTGCTACCACACTAAAACAAACAACAACAACAACAACAACAACAACAACAAAAGAAAGCGTGGTTCCTCTGCTCATGTTGCATTAACGAAAGCACATCCATCTCCTAGTATTTCCTCCCACTTGGATATGTTTCTCTCCTTCCACCCATCTGAACTCTTCATACACATTCTGTGGCATTCTCCCATTGTTTTGTTTTGTTTTTTTCTTTTCTTTATTTTGTGTAAATTGTATTGCTCAAAATCCATAAGAGGAATTCTGGCTATTTTTTAAAAAAAGAAAAATGTCTGTTAAAACATTTTTTTTGTTGTAAAAAATATTTATTATGTGAAGCTCTATTATTTTATGATATTTATTGCAAGAGACAGTCTTAAATTTACTCATGTCTGAATATAACAAAAATATCAAATACTTACTGAAAAATTAAAGGGTGGCACAAAAGAAAACTATGTTAACTTTAATGCAGAAAATATATTAATTAATGAAAACAATAGCGCTGTCTGGTGTCTTGATTGAGCTGCTGACAAACAGAATCTGCTCTGAGGAGTGATTGGTGATTGGTGATTGATTTTGATTGGCAGGTCTTTCCTGTTTTCTCCAGCTCAGTGGCGAACAGCAAATCACTGTTTTTCCATGTGTGTATGCATGCATGCATGTGTGCTGTGTGTGTTCATGCTGTGTGTGGAATTCCTGGTTAAAGAAAAAAAAAAAAATCAGCAGAAAGAGTAGAAACAGCTTGTAGCTTGTAGAAATGGGACTGTTTACATTCTTGGAGGGGGCTTCTTTGCTGCGATTCTCCTCGGTAACCTTGAAAGCTAAACAATACAGGTCATTGACACGATTAGCCCCCGAAGCTGCTAAGGCATCAACAAGAGCCTCCACCATGTTTCCATGAGTTATGCTCACAGGAAGTAACTCTCCGTCTAAAGCCCCCCCCCTCCGCCCCCCGGCTTCTGCTCAAACTCCACACACCAGCCAACAAGTCATCACAAAACTATGTGCTATAGTTTATTCCCTGGGCTTTAACACGGCTAGATCGGGATGTTCCCAAACTCCCAAATGGTCTCCATATTGCAGAGAGGCCAACAGTGAGTGCCTTGAGAAATGGTGAGAGCGACCATTACGAGTAGCCAGGGCCACCTGTTCAAAGATAATAAACTGGGGCTATCAATGCTGGGCTTTTATGATGCGGTTCCTGCACTAAAGGCAACGACACGGGGGCAAATCCAGCCCCCACCAGGTCCCACAGACCCCGCCGTTTGGTCGCCTCTTTTTTTTTTTTTAACTTTTTCTCAGTGAATTTATCACTTGGGAAGTCCGCTGACCCCCTCCACCCCCTCAGGGGATGAGATCATCACTTTGAAAGTTGGTTGGCCGGGGCCAGAAATGCCAACAGTTGGGGGAAACACAAACTGTGACCAGGAAATTCTCTGGGACAAAAGGGGAAAAAATATACTCGGGGTGGGGGGGTGGGGGGGGACTCAGGATTTGGAAAGCTGCAGTGTTGGCAAGAAAACAACACAAACCGTGTCTGTAATCAGCCACATGTGACGCTGGTGCCCTCAGGTGCTGTGTGCAACAGGCCTGGGATCTGTGGACTCTGTGGAGTTGTGCTAAACAGGAACATGAAGCTAAGAGCCCCACAGTTTAAAGCTGCAGCAGCAGCAGTGTTGAGGAGGAACAGATAGCTAAATGCTCCGCTCATGGTAAACACGAGCACAATGGAGCTCTGACCAGGCTAAGCTAACACAACTAGCATGCATCCAGTTTGTTCACAACTGTGTCTGCACTAAGACAATGGCCTTAGCCTTACATGCTTTTCCTTCTCCTTTTTGCTCAAATGTACCTTTTGTTGCACTGAATAGTTCAGATGGATTAGTGACTTGTCAATTTCCTGTTACCTTTCAGAGCTGCAAATTGAGCCCCGTTTGCTCCTGGCTCATAGATGATAACAAACAATAGGAGGCCTCTCTTTCTCTCTCTTTTTTTTTTCTTTTTTCAGGTTTCACTTTAGTTCCCCTGTATGGATAGAAAAGGGGAGGAGGAGGGCAAGGAGGAGGAGGGGGTGGTGTATTCAGGAGGCGGTGAACAGGAAGACAGTGTTTACTTGGTATTTTCCAGCCTAAGCCAAATAAGGAAACAGATCCTACTCCCACCATTTCCAGAACTTGGCTCTGCAAAGTCCTCAACATGTCTCTTAAATCTCTGATCTAATCAGCACAGGTGTCTAAAATAACATTTAGAGGGTCTCTGAATAGTTTCTTTCACTTTTTCAGTCACCCTGCCACGTGAACCACTCTGCAACTGCGTCACATTTCACTCATCAGAGGGCTACCACTCCACTGTAAAAAAAAAAGGAGTGAAATCTGAGTCAGTATTAAGTAATTCAATGGTATAAACGGTCACAACCTCCCCCCTCCCTTCTCTCCTCCCCCCTCCTCTTCCTCTTTGCACTTGTTTCAGAGTAAATTTAGCTGCTCCACACACCCACGTAATGCTATTTGGAGTCGTCAGTCTTGGCGGGGTCCCTTTGCTGCAGCTTTGGGTTTTTTGGGACCATACAAGTGCAAACACGCATGACTACTTAGTGAGTCATGGTGGAACCTCCAGCCCACACATCCTACCGGGGCAGTCCTTTTCTTAGCCATGGCACTGCTTTGCCGGCATGGCTGCTGCCGCGGCGGTGGTGGTGGTGGAGCAGGATACTCTATAAACAGTCATCCTCCTCCACAGCATTCATCACCAGAAGGCCTGCTGCTTCAGCTTTCCTCCGCCTCGTCATCTGGTTTTCATTATTTCCCCTCATGGCGTATAAATAGAAATTAGCAATCAGTGGAAATGTGGGGGTGGTGGATTTTTTGGAGAGGAAGGCGGCTTTTTTGGACTTCAGCGTGATGACCAAAGTTTATGGAAGTTATCTCCTCAGATATTTGGATTTGGATGATGTCGGTGCGCTGGAGCAACATGTGAGAGCTCATGTGTTTTAAAAACTACTCCAACATACACACTGGCCTCCGCAGGATTAGAATAACATTGAAAAATATATTAGACGGCCATAAAACATTTCTCTCTAAAGGTCCTGATGAAGTCCCTGCTGTAAATCATGACGTCTAAAATATCTGAGAAACACAACATGTTGCTGTTATCTGGTGAAAACCTGACGTATCCAAAGTGTAAACACATCAGTAAATAAGAAAAGCAGCCTTGTGTTTACCTCGACCACCAAAGTGTTTCAGAGTTTATACAACAGGTTACTGAAGTTGGGGGCGGGGGTTTGGTTTGGGAGACGTTTCTCAACCCAGAGAGGAACATGTAATCCTTGAACTTAACTCCCAAAACATGAAAAAATCCCCACAAACGTGGAGAAGATGTTGATATGACTGGTCTTTGGCTCGACAACAGAAAAGGCCCAACAGGTTTTGTGGCTCCAGGTAACCACCGACTAAAGAAAGCAAACACGGTTGGAGCTGCTGCTGTTCCTCCATCCGACTCCTGCTGCTGCAGCTGGTGGTTTGTGTTGACAGCAGAAGATCCAGGTGATCTCATGGAGGGGTGTCCTGAAAGACGAGGCGATTCAATTCCCTCCAAACACAAATAAAGATCACTGAGGCAATTTATACAGCTTCGTATTGACAGATTTGAGAAGACCTTGGTTTCCCCCCTACAACTCAGAAAACAATGCAAGTCAAGGGAATTTAGTTTGTTGCCGTTGGTATCTTTAACAAATTACATCGGAAACCGTGTCCTGGTTACGATGCAGAATCCGTAGACCTCACTGTCAACAGTTTTCACAAGGACAGTTCACCCACCCAAAGCTGTTGACACTGAGGTCTGTGGGTTTTCCAAAGTAACCAAGACAATGTCTCTAAATACAAAAGTTGGTGCCAAAGTTTTAAACAGCTAAGAACGTAACAGTAAATAAAAGTAGAGGCACAATCTTCAAAAGAACCCACATAACTGGGGAGATAAACGTAGAAAAAACATCTTTAAGACATTTTCTCTCTCTTTTTTTTTTGTAACAGACGCTGGAGAAAACAACATTCAGCCGCCCGTGTTGTTTGTCAGACGAGCGGCGTGTCAAGAGACAGACGATCGGTCGTTTAGCGGCCTCCTTCCTCCTCGGCAGCCATAAAGGGCCTGCAGGGATGACCCAGTGTTTTATCAGGTGTTGAGGGCTATTCAAGATGGAGGTGTTTCATTGGAGCTTGAGCCTCTTAAGCATTTGCTCCTGGGTACACACACCCACCCACCAACAGGAACTTCAGTGTAAAACTTTCACACCCCCACCCCTCCCTCCCCTCCTTTCCTCTCCTAACCTGCTATGTGTCTATGCAGCGTTACTGGCTATCTGATACCGCATTCTTCTCCAAGCCCCCTTCCTGTCTCTTGTCTTTGTCTGCCAGTTTATGGACAAAGACCAGTTGGTGGGGATGACGACGATGATGATGATGGTGATGATAAGGAGGAGAGGGAGGAGGAGGGCGATGGATCAATACAAAACACAACCCTTGGCAAATCATTCATTGGGCCTCTTTTGTAATTAATGGCCTGGTGTTACAACTGGCTTACAGATGAGATTTGCTCATGATCAATGGCGCCTGTTTCATCAGCGCGATTGACTCATCAGTATTCAAAGTGTCACTTCCTTTCTGCAAAGTTAGTGCAAAAAAAAAGCCCTCTGCCAGCTCTCACAGAGATCCCAATGGACCCGGCTTGTGATTTTGTATTCTGCTCGCTAATTAAATCAGCGGGGTGTTTGTCTCAGTGTTGCTCTTATTGGAGACTGTTGCTGGAAACACACAGTTGTCAAGAGTCGTTAGATTTGATCTGCAAATATGCTCTGAGCCGCTCAACAGATATCAACGATACTAGAAGAGGGAAGGTATAGTTCAAGAGGGACAAAAACCAAACCAAGAGCTTGGCTCTTATCGTTAAAAAAGAAGAGTCACCTCTAGCAGAACATTTCTGATGCAAACGGCAGCGTGTCCTCCTGCTAACTCGAACCTGCTTTAACTTTTTTCCTCACATGGCCTCTGACAAGATCATGTCCTTGTTCCTCTTTTAACGGCCCCAGGGGACAGTTTTGTGTGTTTGCTGCATTCCTGGCCCCCTACAACCACTTTTGTTCTGTTTTTCCCTTTGATTTCTCAACCAAGGACAAAAAAAAGAAAACGCATCACATCACACGGCACACATTAGATAGATAACTTCAAAAGATACGGACAGATACGATCAGTTAGGGACACATCATCCTTCATGAAAGTTGGATATATGTTGATTCAACTATATGTTAATTATGGAGGATGAAGTTTTTTTACACATCAGCGAGTGGAGGCTAAACAACAGGAACATGTCCCTCATGAATGGGGGGGGGGGGGTTATTGCAGGACTGTTGGATTAGTCTGCTGCCTTCGTTTTTTAAAGCAAGGTGTTCCCGCTAATCTGACAGCTGAGCATAAGATTTGACTGTGTGTTTGTTTGCGAGGAAGAAGAGGAAGCTTGCTCTTTCTTTATCCTCCCTTTTCCTCCTCCCCCCCTGCATTCCCTCTTTTTTTTTTTTTTTTGAGATTAGACCATGCATCCAGACAGATGGTTCCCGTCTGCTGGCTTTTTTCAATTCACTTCCTCTCCTCACAGACAGCCACCCTTCCCCCCTCTGCTCTCTCACTCACTCCCTCACTCCCTCCCCTCTCCCTCTCTCTCTCTCGACCCCCCCCCCCCCCCAACGGCTCCTCTGTTATGTGGCTGAAAATAATCTTTTATTGCCCAGTTGTTCGGAAGTGACCTCCTGCCCTTGATTAGATAGGGCCAAGTCCTATCACACGATTGTGTTTGAGCTAGCGCCCCCCCCCCTTTCCTCCACCACCATCCCCCTCACACACACACACACACACACACTATACTCGCCCCCCTCCCACACGGGCCCCATCCTTTCTCCCACCCCCCGTCCCTCTCTCACTGTTGGGGCCTTGGTGATCCTGTGTGAGGGGACAACAATGGGGGGCTTTAGTCCCGTCCAGCTCTTCTCGGCTGGGGGGCAACAGAGTGGGGGTCACAGGGGACTTTCTTTTTTTTTTTTTTCCATCAGTCAGCCAGTCACAGGGTGGAAGTTGCCCCCCCCCAGAAAAAAAAGCCTCCATCTCATCCCCAGTATGAGGGTTAACCTCCCAGTTGCCAGTTTGCTCACCCTTCGACCCTTGAAGGCCTCCTCCTCCTTCTTCCTATTCTGATGACCTCCCCCACCCCTCCCTCCCACCCTTAAGAGCCTCCCCAGACACAGATAGATAGGCCTTAATCTGCTGCACTATCAGCGGACCTTTGAGGCTGCTGTGTGGTCGGCCGACAGGTGGGCTCGCTGAGATATTTTGGCTTTTGTGGAGCTTTGGATCAGGCTGGTTTTGATCCTGTTAAAGACCCGTGCTCCTGACAAAGATTCAGGTCTGGCCCGAGACAGACCAGAGTTTTTCCCTTCTTTGTATGTTTTGTTTTCTGCCAGGTTTGGGTTCAGTTCAGGGCCAACATAAGGTTACTTATTTGGATCTGACTGTATGCGATCAAATCAGTGAGACCTGTCTTGAGAAGTAGACGAGTATGAGGTCATAAGTCTGTAAAACAAATAAAAAAAACAATCAGTCGGCTATATTTTGTATTTGCTGTGGTGGTTCAGGAGGTTCAGTGAGTGTAGCTACAAAGCACATGACCATCACACCAGAGACCAGGCTTCACATCCACAGTCCTGTCTGTGGTTTGGTTTAGGCAACAAAAGCACTGCGGCTAAGGTCAGAGAGAGGTCATGGTGTTTATTAAATGTAAATAACCTTGTCGTCTGGAGTCATCGTGAACATTTTTCACAGACCAGTAATGTCCACCAACTGCAACTAAGCAATGTGAGATTGTAACATAACCAAAAAAAAAAGCTAATTTAATAGGCTAATGCTGCATTCACTGTTAATGGACAGTGGGCTACATGATTGGATGTTTTGATTTAAAAACAAACATGACATCTATCCTCGCTGTACTTTAATACAAATCTAACTTGATGCAATTACGTTTCCTAAAATGTATTTGCTGTTGTGCTTAAGTTGCATGGTAACATGTTGTCTAGACGACAGGTTTAGCTAGTGGTGCTCTTCCAACTTAGCATGTAGCTAATTAGCATGATTGGTGATTGAATGGGAAAATGAGTTCACCTAGATGTGTTTACATTCATGTGTCTGAAACAAAAGACCTGTGGATCACTGTGGAGCAGTTTAGACTCCAGTATCTTTGTAATGCATGACTTCTACTTACTAGTGGCAAATGTTAGCCAATGTTAGCAAGCTAGCTGCATTTCTTTTTTCTTTTTTTTTTGTGCCACTCGTCAATGTTTACCACTCAGCATTCACAATCTACCTGTAAAAGGCAGCTGAGGCCCGCTGAGGTGGTGAAAGTCACGTACTCGCTCTTAGTTGCAGTTGATTGTGCAACGCGGCTAATGAGCTACAATAGCTTCCTCTGCTTCAGACTCTGCAGCTCACCTTTCCCTCAGAGATCGGCACTCACTGACAGGATGGTGTACTCATGGCCAGCGGTCCAAAGTCTTAACTCTACAGGAAACATTCATTACATGGTTTGCAGGTGATTCCACTAATATGAACTGATTTTGCTAAGAGGTTGGGTGTGTTAAAGTTAAGCTAGTGTAATCAGCGTAACAACAGGGGACAAATTAACAACCCTACTATCATGACTGTGTCTTAATGCTTCAATCAACAGGTGCTGGTGGGTTGGCGTGCACGGGACATGTAGGGAACTGTATTATGATTTACAATCTTGAAGAATGCGTCAAAGTTTTTCTTTGCTTTAAATGACATTACTGATATGAATACACTTGTAAAGTGACACAGCCCATTTCAAACACCACCAGTCCCCTTCTCCTGCCGCCGCCGTCGCCACCATCGCTCAAATTTGATAGTTTCCCGACAGGAGACATGACATCTGCCCACATCTTTGGCTCCTTCTGCACTGTGTGGTTGTGGTTGTTGCTCATCAATTGTACAACCGCACGACCTTGTTTAATTAGTTTTAACATGAGACCCAACCATCCAGCAACCATCTCTATCAAAGGGACAACACCACACTCTGAAAAAGTCAAGTCTTAACTTTCTATGTAAACTATTTTCCTGACTTCAGTGTCAGTTTCACAGCGGTGCTGCAGCTCCAGGGGAGATGTCGCCTTTCTCTCTCCCTCTCTCTCTCTCTCTCTCTCTGCTGTCTTGTTTGTCTCCTCGCCCTCTGGAGCTGTAAACCCATAACAAAACCCTCGGTGTCTAGTTTCACTTTGGGAATGAGGGCCAGGCTGTGTGAATAGGGGGAGAATAGACAGGAAGACAACTCTGATTACCTCCATAAAGGAGCTGACCTCATGTCACTCCCTCTCCTACCTCTGCTCTACCTAAAAACATTTACATTTTACACACAAGCCATTTTGTTCAGAGGGGAAATTGGTTCAATTTTTGCACGCAACACAATCACACAATGCTGAATGGACCCAATATTTCAAGTCAATCAAGTTGTGTTAGTCCGACTGAAACCAGATTAGTATGACTGGTTTATTCCCCTTTTTTTTCTTCTGGAAAAACTACACCCTCTCTTTTTGTAAAGTGCCATGAGAGACCTTATGATGTGAGTTGGTGCTTTATGAATGAAATTGACTTGACTGAAATTGTACCGACTTGAATTTCTCAAAGTTGTTGCATTGGAGTTGAATATCTCCTGTATGTCTACCTTAAGGACCGTCCACACGGATACGGGTTTAGGAGTGTCCCAGAGTGGGTCAATCTGAAAATGCCGCCCCAGCGTTCTCGTGTAGACACCCAAAACGGATCTTTTGTGAAATAATGATGTCATTCCCCCCACCTTTCTAACCTGTAACCTGAGATGCACCGCTTGACATATACAGTCTATAGACGTAACAACAACAACAACAACAGCCAACTACTGTTGTGTCCCTTGGATACTGCGCCTGAAACACATCTGTTATATCAGCATATTCGCAAACACACAGTCAGGATTTAAGTGACTTACAGTGTCTGGAGTTTGAATACAGGGTTTTTGGTGCATTTGCACCACACAGGCCTGGCATATGTACGACAGATTTTTGAGTTGTTTTCAGTGGATCTGCATGTACGCAAATATTTCTTGAAATAGATTTGATGCAAACCAAACAAGAAAATGATTGTTTTGGGGAAAGCTATTTTCAAAAACTAACAAGCCAAAGGCATATCTCCACCTTTTATGGCAGAGATCCTTCTTTACTGGGACAAGTCGTCCAATTAAATGTCCAAGTCAAGCTATAAGAGAGCTCACGAGAATCAAAGTCCATGTAAAACCTGCATGACGACCACGCTGAAGCACAATTCAAGTCGTTTCTCGTCAGGCAGTTGAAATAAGTGGATGGCGTTGGGAGCAGATGGCGGCAGGTCTGTATCAAGTTTCAGTAAAAATGCTTTTAATAATTATGTTACTGGCTGTTTACAGTCAGTCGGCCTATTACAGTGACTCTGTGGAAAGTCTGAGGGCATCTGCTGAGCACTCCTCCCTCTATCTCCCTCCAGGGTCTCCAGCCCCCAAATCCAGAGCAGGGGGGGTCCTGAACAGGAAGCTTAGAGGTACCCCCCCTCCCTCAGCCTTATCCCACCCCCCCGCCACACATGCTTGAAGGAGGGGGGGTTTAGATCAAAGAGAAAGGACACAGAAAAGGCTTATCTGTTGTTGATTTTAGGCTTATGCTCAAGCACAGGGTTCTAGAAATGTGTCAAGGAATTACAGACTTGGATCATTGAATCTCAACCTTTTCATCTTTTTTTTTTTTTAAATACATTTGTTCTTCCAGGTCTTTGAAAACTGGGGTACAGTTCTGAAGGGTCCTTTAAAAGTGAAAGCCACAAGTAAGAGCAGATAAGGAAGTGGGGGGGGGGCTGGGAGCTGGGGGAGCTGGTGTAAGGTGGTGAAATGTGACAGAGAAAACATGGAGTATTGTTTCCAAACTAACAACGACCAGCTCCGTCGCTCCTTTGGTGGCATTTTGCAAAAGTTCACCTCCTCGCTCCTGTAAAGTAGATTTCAATCATTTCTATTCCCACTCCTCTTGGTCTTTAACATTTCAATTTCGAACTCTGCGAGAGGTGCGATTTCATCTCCATCTCCTTCAATGGCACTATTATGCCAAAGGGGAAATTGGACCTTAAGGGCAGGCACTTTCCCTGCTGTAGATCTTATTAAGTACGTCCCCCCGATAATACAACCCAGCTTGACTCGCACAGGCCACGCCCCCTTGATAGAAACAGACCTGTCAATCACAGCTGCAGGGTTAGGCCCTGACATCGTCAATGCTTGCCTTGATTGGCACCTTGTAGGATGTGTGCAGTCTTTGAAGGAGCGTACAGAGATCCTTTTCCACATCGCTGCTCTGCCAGAGTGTTTTGTGTGTGTGTGTGTGTGTGTGTGTTGAGTTGCTGAGGTCTGAAGGCTGCTATTTGCCATACAAAGCAGTTTCGGCCTGGAGAGGCCAAGGCTAGATGTTGACCATTATATACTCAGAGTGGTAGTATGCAAGATACGCAATCCTGCACACCATCCTGTGGAACAGATGCAACGCTTCACTGGTTTCCAAACTCTCTCAGCGGACCCAAATTTCCAAAGTAATTTTCCTTGCAACCCAAAATTGTTGTTGTAGACTACTGTGCAGGCCACTCTAATCTTTTCAGTTTGGATTTTTTTTTTTTTTTTTTTTTTGGGTAGGAGCAAATTCTGCAGCAGATAAAATGTTTCTTTCTGCCTTCCTGACAGAGCAGGAAAGTCTGGCACCAGAAAAAACGACCATTTTAACTTTCTTATGAAACTTTTTTTTTTTTTTTTTTGGAGTTTCCAGAGTATTTTCACAACACATGTTCACTTTCCTTGCAGCTCCTCTGTCTTGTTCTGGCCCAAACTTTGGGCAAAAAGACACCAGGATTCTTGATAACTCTTTCAGCTATCTTGACTTCATCAGGACAACATATGTTTCTGATTTCTAACGTTACCAAATGGATCGATTGAAGAATAAAGAAAAAAGTCCCTTTCAAAGTTCACCCTTTGTTATATGTACGTTTTTGATATTAGAAACTTCTCAAACATGTGGTGCACACGTGAAAATGGACATTTATTTTCAAATTTGCAGACTCCTGCAAAGTATTGTGATTAATATACCTGCATATGTTGTTGAATATCGACATAATTTTTGGTTCTGATGCATAACATGTTAAACCTTTCCTTGTATAATTTTTGATTGTCATCTTCCTATACATTTTTAAGGCTTTTTAAGCAAAAAAAAAAAACAGAAAAAAAAAACACAGATTTTGATGCTATACGTCAGTAAGTCAGCCGTCCTATCAGCAGCGTTTTCACTCTAAGTCTATGAGGTCTGCAGAAACAAGACCGTGTCTGTATAAAACAGCGGTCGTCCTGTTTTATTGTGTCTGAGCGTTTGCAGCCAGTGTGGCAGGTGACAAACCTCAGCAGCGTTTGGTGCTTTCAGGCCGGGCGGAGGTGCTGATATCATGATGCTACAAGTGGACGATGATGATGTGAAAGTCACTCTGGATTTCCACCAATTTGCTTAAACTGCTGTTAACACCAGAACTTGCACTAATGTTAATTCCTGCTTGCAGCCTCAGCTCCAACAGGCCCGGCGGCTGGCGTAGAGCAGATGGAAAAAATAGCTGTCACGCAAAAAAAAAAAAAAAAAGGGCCCTATAGCTTTTCGTCTGCATCTGTTCCAGGGTCCTGCTCGGGAGAGACGGCCAGCTGTGGAGGCCATGTGAGAAGTTGAAAGGAAACTTCAGCTGCCCTGCGAATCTCACACCATTACTCAGGATGAATCAAAAAGAGGAACACTTTTGGTCGAACAAAAGGAAAGCGGGGTAAAGAGAGAGAGAGGAAGAGAGAGTGAACGAAAAAGTGAAACCAGCTGTCTGGAAGTGCCTCGTCTTTACGACACTGCAGCGGCGCATGCTCATAACCCTTGTTCAAGTTTGGCCACAATCAAACGCTCAATTTGCCTTTACAGGAATATCGGAGATGTTCAGCCAAGGTCGATTTTTGAAGGGAGGGGAGAGGGTAGGAGGGGTGGTTGAGGGGGGGTGGGTGAATGGGCTTGGCTGCCCTCAAGTATTTGTGCCTTTAAAATATATATGAGGTGTAGCTGGTGTAGACAACAAAGGCCCCCCTCTAATTCTTTCCTTTCCTGAGGGGGTAGAGAACAGTGTGCCCACATCAAGCCGGACTCCCCCCATGCAGTACAGGTGCTACTTTAAAAGCGCTCTCATCGCAGGCGGGCTGCTGGACGCCTGCAGTCACGTCTCTCCCTTTATGTTTTTCCCCCCACTTCTTTAACCAGCTCTCTCTCATCGTCATTTCAAGGTCATCGACGTCTTTTTTTTTTTTTTCTCTCTCTCTCTTCTGATTCCAAAATATGAACGCGACACAAACTCTATGAGTGTGTCAACCAAACCATGGCTCTAAAAAGACTACCACCAATTATATACTGAAATAA
This sequence comes from Caranx ignobilis, assembly GCA_021432705.1. Taxonomy (NCBI): domain Eukaryota; kingdom Metazoa; phylum Chordata; class Actinopteri; order Carangiformes; family Carangidae; genus Caranx; species Caranx ignobilis. The sequence goes on from MU269981.1 coordinate 23,188,786, forward strand.
ATGAAGGGAAAATATTTGGATTCAGGGATCAAGTCTTTTATAGGTTGATGGACGTCATGCTCAGGGTTGACCCGAAACCTCCAAGGAGTCTCTCTGGAGTGCAAACTTGAAGTAATAGGGCTCTGTCCACTCTACATGTTTGTATACTGTTGTACCTGAGACAATCATCTGGTGGAGTTTTGCAGAAGGACCCATAATTCAGACAGAGACTCTGAGTCAGATTCGGTTTGGATGAAGAGATGACTGATTGACTGAAACAAAAGAATGAAGCAGCAGGGACACCGAGGATGGACACAGACAAACCAACGCAGGGCAATGAGAAACACTGAGGTAAAAGTGCATGAGGAAACGACACACAGATGGGGCAGTCAAACACAGGTGAGACACATGAGGGAAATCACAGGAAGACAATACAGTAGAACTTCAAAATAAAACAGGAACTAGAGACAAAAACACTGCAGTGTCAACAGAGAGCAGATGATCTACTCTACAACAGACACAGCTGTAGCGTCAAACTGCACAACAGCTTCTAGAAAAGATGACAAGGTTGGTAATGTTTGTATGTTGTTATTCATGTTCCCTTCATCACTGGTAGTTGAACCAGATAAGATCCAGTCAGGGAGCAACTGTTGGAGTAGCAGCGTTTCCAAAGGTCTGTGCAGAGTTTTTAAACTACAACAACACAGACAGACTTTCTAAAAATCTTCTTTTTAGATGTTTGAAAACTCCTGTGGAGGTTGGGGGGGTTAATATCAAAACCTTGGACAGTTGGTGCAGCCCTAAACAGCTGAAAGTGGAGTCTGAAAGGGGGCAGAGACACAGTAAGTCATTGAAAGAGTGAGACAATGACAGAGACGGAGATGCAGACAGGTGACAGTTTGCTTCACAAAAGCCTTTTCATGAATGAACCTAACCTCCAGGTAAAGACTCTGAGGAGCTCAGACACTAAACAGAAACACAAATTACCACCTGTCTGGAAAAAAAAAAAAAAAAAAAAGCTCCTTGGCCTCTCCCCTCCTGTCTGTGGACATGTGGGCCGATGATGTCAGCCGTGCCTCTCTCAGGTATTCTTTGGACTTTTACGACTTTGTGTCTGCTATCTCCGATCCAGGCTGCAGATAACAAAAGTTGTCAGGATGTCATTTAAACGGCAGTAAATCGTCCTGAAAATGTAATTCGACGTGCCAAAGGTTGTTACACTTCTGCACCAGACGTGTTGATCTAGAATTGACCTATAGGTCCATAAAACAGATAAAGGTAATCTTGCATCCTCAGGAAGTTCATCCCATAAACACTGTAAGAGTTTACAGCCTCTAAAAAAAAGTCAATGGCCAACTTACGGAGGTCATGGATCGGCCTTCAGATCTGTGATTGTGTGTGTTGTCAGTCTGACAGGATGTTCTCCTGAGGGAGGAAAGCAATGTGTTCTTTTACTAGCACAGATTTATCAGGGTTTCTTCTTTTTTTTTTAGACTTTAAAGCCTTGGTTCCTGCTCATGTCTGTAATAAACTGTGTTTCTGGTACAGTGGCTGCAGAAACAATCCACAGCCCAGAGTCAACATTTGGTGTTTAATATATATATGTAAATTGCCATTTAAATGTCATGTAAATATGTTAAATGTGCAAATATGTTTATTTCGCTGCTATATGTATAGTCTGAGGGTTAAGTGTCTTTGGACATATCTTTGTGTTTCCTAACTTCATCAGGAGTTTGGTGACAGAAGACTTTCCCCTGGGGATCAATAACGTAATTCTGATTCTGATTAACTTCTTTAAAAAAAAAAAACAGGTTTATCAAGTTTCTTTCTTTCTTTTTTTGGACTTTATTTTGGTCGTTTTAATGGAAAACTCATATCATGTTGATTCTTTGTGGATGAGTGAATGGAGTGTGAACATTGATTTCCTCCTCCATTATGTGTAAATTCCTTCCTTGTGCTAAATTTAACAATTCAACAAGCAATTCGTCACTTCCCCAGACTGGCAGTACAGTTGAGGATGCAGTGACACCTGGCCTTGAATGCTAATGAGACAGGCTAATCAACAGTCAGCTATTATTCAGGCAGAGGTCGCGCTCCCTGCAGAGGAAGTGCACCGCTATCATCAATCTGGTCAGAGGGGCCTGCATGAGAAAGGAGCTGGAGGTCGTGGGCGGGGTTAAAAGTTTAGTGCACTGTAGGTGCCAAACAGTACATTCACTGCCTTCCTACCCCGTCACCGCCACCATCTACATGTCAATGGCTGCTGCTTGTTGTCCTGGTATGTTCCACTTCCACTGCAGCCTCTTGCAGCTTTGTTGTCGTTTATCATTTCTTCACTGACAACTACCCCCCCCCTTAGCCATGACCAACTTGGCTGTCTGATTCAGAAGGGAGGAGGAGGAGGAGGAGGCTGGAGGAATGGGTAAAGGGTGAGGAGGTGGGGGTGTTGGGTTGGGGGGATGGGGGGGTGGGACACATTGAGTTTGCCAAGTCAGGCAGAACGATCGACAGGAAGCCAGGCAGGAAGGAAGACGAGCCTCTCCCCATGAAGTGCCATTGTTTATGTGACGTGACTTGAAGCGGCCAAAAGTGACTGGTGGTGGTGGTGGTGGTGGGGTGTGGGGGGGGGGCTCCTCTGCTGCTTTGACCCACTTCTCAGAGTGGCATACAGCCCTGCAGACAAGAGAGAGAGAGGAGACATACAAGTCCAAACTTTACAGCCAGTAGTTTGGTAAAGTTTGTACAGTGTCCTGTGGGTGACATCACAGCGAGCTCCAGCAGACCAATGAGAATCACACACTTCCTCCATGTAAAGTAATTTCCAGAAGAACTTTGTATCACCTGTGTTTGTGTCTCCAGGTGTGGCTAAGGTTTCAGTCCAAGGTGGGAAAAAAACGTTAATACATATTTTCACCTGTAATGTTTGTTCCTAGTTTATTCAACCAAACTACACGCACACACGCACACACACACACACACACACACACACACACTGAACCCTCAATATTTTAACTGTGCATATCTCCCCACTGGTGTTTACCAAACCTTAACTAGATGGTGTGACCTCCAAAACGTGACTATTACAAATGTTACACTTTGCTTTAGGAGCCAAGAGAGAAAAATGTTGACGCCTTTGCACAGTTTGTCATTATGTTGATAATCGACATCGCAGCTTTTGGTTTCCCACAAAATAAAAATAAAGCCCCCACAAAGTGCATAGTTGTGTAAATTCATTGCCACTATAACACTGGTGCAGAAACCAGTTAAAAAAAAAAAAAAAAAACAGCACTTATAAGGACTAAGGAATAAGGAAGTAAATTTCAATCATTAAAAAAACTAAATTAAGTCTCTAATCATTTTTGGAATAATTCAAGATACATTTTAGTAAATAAAAGAAGCTTCTCTGACTCTGTGTCTGTGTTATGCCCCACCCCTTAACATCCTGTTTCCACAGGAAGTGCATCACAACCAGGAAGTAATCTCCCTCACCTGCAGCTGCCACCTGACAGCAAATGAAGCTGCCACCAAACATTTTTATTTGCATGTTGTTTATCTCTGTGCAGCTCTGTGCAGTTAAACCTGAAGCTCCTTCCAGTCCAACACTTCCCTGCAGAGCTGAGTAATGTTGTGTGATGTTTGTTTGAACTCATGGAGCTTTTTCATCAAGATTTGTGTGTTTTTCTTTGGAATCTGTCGACACCCGAGCAGATTTTTGAGGCTTCGTTTTTTTTCCCCCCCAGTGATGTGTTTTCAGTTTTCAATGAGCCATGGTTACACCTGACGATGATGATGATGATTTCAAAATGGACAAGAAATTGATTCCAGACATGTTGAAGCTTTGCAGTAACTTTCAACTTCTCAGGAAGAGTTTGGAGAGCAGCTGCTCCCCCAGGACTGAGACCGAGCTCGAAGGTTAGTCCAGCTGATTGTGTTAAACGTCTGCTGAGATTTTGACTGTGATTATTTTCTTGGTAAGTGATCCTGACTTTTGGCAGAACCTCACTGGCAGTGTTGATGTGTGATTTCTATTTCCTGATTGGTTTATTTATTGGTGGGACACTGATGCACATTAATGTCTAAACAGCTCAACAGCTTAACTGAGCACCTGTTGTCCAAACTGTGCACAGACAAAACAAAATGAATCATGCTGAAATCCAGTGTGTGTGTGTGTGTCCGCTCTGTCTCCTCTGCAGGTTCTGGAGGGGGGTGAAGCGGTTCACCTGGACCACCACCTGGACCCCAGTGAGAAAGACGAACTCTCCTGGTTCTCCATCTGCTCACCAGTCCACGGTTTGGAACGCTCCCCTGGCCCCCGATGAGCTCTTCTTGGCCTCGTCCATCCCGACTGAAGATCAGCCAGATAGCTAACGTTATCGTTCCCGACCAATCAGACGGCTGGATCCATACCTCATCCCACAGGTAGGCTTTTCCAACAGATGAGCTGGTAGAGAGAACTGTGCTTTTATTGTGAGCCAACCAATGGGAGGGTGGAGATGTGATCCACGGCTAAAAACTGGGGCCAGCCAGTGTTTTGTGGAGTTTGTTGAGGTGATGATGAGCGTGGATAAAATGTCAGTGCTGTGCAGAGCTGAGCTGAGTTTACTTATCTTGTCTGCTGTGGCTCCTTCTTCGTCACATGTTGTTTTTGTTTGTGATGATCCAGTACACGTCTCATGGCTTTTTGGAAAAATCAGAGTTTTAAAGCGTCTCCCCGCCACAATAAAATGCATTATCTGTTTGTAGACACAGAAACTTCAGTCAAAACCTTCAAAATCCCATTCACTTCCATGACGTAATCTGGGAATTATATCTTTTAAAAACCAGATCCTGCTGCAGATACGTGAGAAAACATGTTATTTTTGTGATTTAGTTGACGTGACCCTTTAAAACTTGGCAGCAGACTGATTTCTCTGCCTCACCGTTGACTTTCGTCTTGACAAATATGTAAATTCGAGCCTGTTTTCAGTGTCTGTTGGAAGCCGTTTGTTTCTACCCTCCAGGGAAAACTGATAGTATTGTGTGTATGTTTTTTTTTTTTATCTTGGCAGTTTTTTTTAGAAACAGTCACTTCAATCTTATGCTTATCTGAACTTTCTCCCACTCTCCGTATTGTCCGGCCCGGTGCACCGTCTCCATCTGGCACCTGAGCGGTATATAACACATCATAAAAAAGTATTTGCTAATATTATTTGACCCGAGTAGGTGTTGCGAAACGCTCGCCCTGCAATTTGCTGTTAAATGTTGGACTCTAAACTTTGTAACCCCCCCACCCGCCACCACCACCACCACCACCTCCCCTCCAGCTTGTCGGCCTTCCCAACCACTTCCACCGCCTTTGCCTTCCTCTCTCTCCCTCTCTCTCTCTCTGTGTTTGTGTCCAGCAGGGTCCGGACAGACCGGCCTGTGTTTGTTTCGCCTCTGGTCTTTTCCTGTGATCGCTGTGTCCAGGCTAAATTCTGTCAGGGTCTCTAATCTTGCTGTTATATAGACACCCACCGAATTCACGAGAAAGCACATTTGACACACATGCTTCCACTTTTCTGTTTGTTGCCCCCCCCACACACACACAGTTCCCCACTCCACCTCACCCCCACTGAAGCCTGCTTAATTCGTACAATTTCACCTTCATTAGGCTGCATTTCAAGCTGCGGGGCACAGGTAATGCAAAGCATCCCCCCCCTCCACCCCCCGTTTTAAATTGTAGGCCCGAGCCTTGGTTGCTAGGAAGTGGAAGAGCCTCAATTGCAGCCATTTCCTCGCCAGTGTACCGAGAGGTCCTATTACAGCGTTTAGGTCAGGGCAATTGGTGTCATTACAGGCAGCCAACTTCCCTCCACCAAAGTAATGAATTAGCCCGAGCTATTTAGGCTGTATGATTGCAGTTGCCAGGGGAGATGAGTATGAAGTGGGGGGATAATTATGGTATGTATCCCTGAGCGGATGTGTGCCGGTGTGGGCCCAGCCACGGGGGCGGTTTTTTTTGCACACTTTGTGTAATGGCTTAATGTAGCTGCTGACAGGCAGTGGGGGCAACATGGAAAGGTGCTACTGTGCTCTGCTTGTGGACTGTGACTGACATGCCAAACTGTGCCAGCCTGCTTCGGCCCCGCGGCTCATTTACTTCAAATGACTCAGCCCCACGTCCAAGAGTCATTTCTGCTCGAGAGGGATGAATACAGCTGATTGAATATAATTGTTTACAGAGCCTTAATAAGGTCATTTATATGGTAACTATAGCGAGGGTAACTCTGTATTATCAGTTAACTATAAATTGTGCTTAACCTTCGCTGAGAGCAGCCAGATCTTTACAAGCTGTTGAGACGGGCAAGGAAACCATTAACTCCTGGAACACTGATAAATTAGACCAACAATAAAACAATAGTGAACTTTGATTGCAGGGCCCATTCATAAAAAAGCTGTGAAAACAATAACCAGTAGGTGCTACTTTATTTACACTGATGATGGGGAGGGGGGGGGGGCAACCCTGGGAATCAAAGTATCAGTGATCGATATGTGGTTCGTGTTGCAGTGAGGTCTCATGTGATGCTCAACAAGAAAAAGACAAGCTTTGACTAATTTGCTGAAGGAAACGCGGAGGGCCAGAAGCCTGGGGTTCGCAGTGCCATGCTTGGTGGTGGTGGGGGGGTGGGGGCTGGGGGCTGGGGGGGGGGGGGGGGGCAATAGGAACTCTGCCAAGAACGGAGCTTCACCAAACAAAGAGGCAGGCAGGAAATAATGCTGGTCGAGACTTGTTGGGCCATCTATGGGCTCCTTTCCAAGCTGCTGTAACCAGCTATAAGTCTTTTTATGGGACACCCTCGAAACGGGGAGGGGGGGGCAAGGACAGGAACTTTTACATTTCTGCTTGAATGGGACCTCTGCCAGGGGCCGAGTTCAAAGTGCACTTTCCAGTCATTTGATTTAACTGCTCTGTGTGTTTGATAGGCCGGCAGCTCAGGAAGCTCAGGACCTGAAGTCATATTCTCTGATTTTCTTTTTTTAGTCGTTTAAGAGTCCAGTCTGAGGGGCAACGGGACAGAAACCTCGTAAACTGCGGGACTCTTTGTACACACACACACACACACACACACACTGAAACACACACATGCACATTTAATTTCTGGCTCTCAACCATTCCCTCTGCTTTTCCTCTCCACGCTACAGATCATATCTCATGTCAGTGAGAGCAGAAAAAAGTGCAGCCTGATTATTTCTCAATACAAACACCATGTGTCTGCTGTATCCATATGTCACTGCGTCTCCGCCTGCAGCTGCTTTTTACTTCACTTTCCATGAAATCTTCTCTCTTCTCTGTGTCTATATGTGTGTGTGTGTGTGTGTGTGTGTGTGGTAGCAGTTTATTTTTGCTGCTTGTTTTATTTAGTTGCAGCAAACTTGATTCTTTCACACAAGTTCATTTCATTAGAGGTTTGTCTGTTCCTCCTTTTCGCCTCCTTCAGTCTCTCCATCCGCTCCACAGCTTCACCTCCTCGGTCAGAGTCCAACTCTATCCACAGAAACCAAACCGTGTCTCTTTCACAGCCTCCTCGTATCACCAGTCCACTTTGGTTTGGATCAACAGATGAAAGACATTTGGTTGAATGCAAAAAAAAAAAAAAATTGCAGCTTCATGCTGCGGCAGAGCTCCTGTAGTTTTCCTCTGTGGAACGGACCATTTGCGAAGCAGTTGCGTATCTTGCCAGCGATCAGCACTTAGCCAAACTTTCATCCTATCTCTGCTGGTGAACCACTGTTGGTGGTATCCTGCCAAATGGCACTGAGAGAAGGGAGGGAGGGTGGGTGGCTGGGTGGGGGGAGCTGCAGCAGGATGCCACCTGGTGGTCCCTGATGACTGGCTCCAAGCTGCGGCCAAGAACTTCAACCAGATGACAAGAATTTGTGTTGCTGAGAAATGGGGAGGAGAAAGAGACGAGACAAGACACGATGAGTCGAAAGTAAACAGAGAAATCTAACTGCTGATGTTTGCTTCTGTGTTTTGGTCGTGTTTGCTGCGTGGGAAACCCACACTGATGGAAAGTCGTGTGTCTGTATCATTGTGACTTCTTCTTCCTCTAAATTAACTTTGACTCAACTTTACTGAAACACAGAAAACAAACCTGTCGACTGTAAATACAAACACTACAAATGTTCATCAGTGATGCCTACAAATGGTTCAAACTCCAATCCTACATTTCCCATGGTGCCGCCCCCCCACACACTTGCATTTTTTATTATCTCCCTGCTGCTTTGCAAATGTTGTGACTTTTGTTTCAGCTGGAGCCAGAAAAGGCTGCCAGCGTTATCCCGGTGTTCTCTGGTGGAGCTGCTCGTAAGGCGAAGCATGGCTCTGGATGAGTAAACTGATCCTGGTGTGTAACTATAACAAACTGTAGCTGCATCAAGTTCCTGCCACGATGTTCTTGTTTGACTGAAACGCCTCTCTGTTTTGCGAACAGCTAACGTGCCGGAGCAGCGCAGACGTTTGTGTTGCTTTGGTGTAATTAGTCCTTTTCAGATGAAGTCCTGGACTGACAGTGGACAGTCCTGGACTGACAGTGGACAGTCCTGGACTGACAGTGGACAAGGTGAACGTCCCAGGCGCAGTTTCTGATACGTCTGATTACATGCATGAGATGAAAAAATGAAAAGGAAAAAAAGCTCTCTGATCCAGAGCTGGTTCAGAAGCTTCGTCCAAATACTTCTCCTCCTTTTTGTTTTGATGTGCGCGCAGCACCAGATGGAGCGAGTTTCTCTCCACATTGGCACACAGCGCGTACCCGTTACTTTCCTGAACATCAAATCATCGTGCTCTCCTGCGGTTGACGGCATACTTGGAACAACTCGACATATCCTGATGCAACTTCGATTCAAACAAACCTAATGGCTATTATTTGATTCCAGCTTTGTGATTCTGTGTGTGTGTGTGTGTGTGTGTCTTCTTGAACAGTGGCTTGTAATGGATGGGATGGTGTGTGTTGTCATGATGAAGTCATGCTTCTCACAGTCTGTGTGTGAGAGAGAGTTTCACTTCCTACCTTGTGGGAGAGGGAGAGTGTAGTATGACAGCTTGATGGATGATCTCTTTTGCACACACTGCTTGTGGAACAGGATGATTTCATGTGGTTTGCGAGGCCGCACTGTTCCTGTTGCTCCAGCGCGCTGCAGCAATTAGCGCACTCACCCATTACACTCACTGTATGATAGGGCTGCAGTGTGTCTGCCTGGGCGTGTGCACGTGGGACAGAGAGCCTCAGTGTGTGTGTGTGTGTGTGCGTGCACATGTGAACGTGAAAACCTCCCGGGACATAATTTTCAAACCACACTTGTAGTTTCATAAGTCTGCTTTTGGCAAATGTTTGCAGAGACAAGTGAAATACGCGCTCGAGCTTCTGCCAGTAAACAATTCCGAGCTGTTCGGCGCAGGAAAGAAAACAGTATCCAGTGAATTATTGGATTTCATTTTGCTGCATGGAATTAAGAAATGGAACCGTTCGCCCCCGTAATCAATCAAACTGAAGGAGGAGGGTTTGCCTCAGTTCAGCAGAGAGAGAGAGAGAGAGAGAGAGAGAGAGAGAGAGGATTATGTTCATCAGGAGATGCAGAAAGTGTTCAGTCGCAAAGTCACAGGAAGTTGCAGAGCCACGTCTTGGTGGGTCTGACATCACACTTCACATCTTCATGGGGGTCTAACCCCAAAACATCTGACAGGTCGAGAGAGAGAGTGTGTGTGTGTGTGTGTCAGTGAGCTGAGAGTGTATCTGCATCTTTTTAAAGCCACATTGCAGCTTTAGAGTTGGTGCTGTTGGTGCATCTGTAGGAACATTCAAGCATCTCAGTATCTCGCTGTGATGGAGCGAAAAGCAAAGTAAAGCAGTACTTTGTGTGGCAGTAGCATATTGATTCACAGAGGCCAGGTATCAATCTTCTATTGTATGAATTGCAAATATGAATAGAAGTTTTTAGTACTGGAATACTAAAGTAGTATTTTTATGACCGTGTTGTTCAGTCTGGCTGTTTTACTATCCCGTTTGGCAAGAAGAACAATAACTCAAGTGTGAAACTGACGGACAGCTTTATCTTCATGGATAAAACACATGTTGACGAGTTTTTTTTTCCTTTTCAGGACATGCGGTCATTTGCAGAAGCAAAAAGCTAGTGAATCACCAGGTATCTCAATGTCAGGAGATCACAAAATGAACAAAACTGCAGTAGTATTGTACTGAGACTGAAGTAGCCTTATTATATTGTATCATGGGGCTTCTGGTGGTTCCCACATCCAGTATCTTGATGGTGATTTTTGTCTGCCACCAGTAACTAGATGAACCTTCGCTTGGTCTCCATCTGTGCTGACTGTGTTTGTTTAACTCATCAATGATCAGTCGCTTTAGTTCTGCATCAGAAACAATCTGCGTCCATGAAAACATATGTGATCATATATGGAGGGGCCAAAGGGACAAAAATGAAAATGAAAACATCTCATCTCAGACTTTTAACGTTGGTTTGCATTTTCCTTCACAAGCAGCTGATGACTGGTTGAACATATTGTGGCTGATGGAGGACTTCAGGGTGAATGGTTGGGTGTAAGATGTGTTTTAACCATTTTTATACAGTTTAAAGAGAATTTGACCCAAATCTTCCTCCCCAGTCTTTAACCCAGTTTCCTGTCTCACACTGTCCGTCTGAACTACTCTACCAACTATTGATCCCAGATTAGGAAACGCTCATACAGATGTCTACAGAGGGAAAATGACCAGTGCTGTTGACGGACGGATGGATGGATGGATGGTTTACATAAAAAGAAGTAGAGGAGCACTTCCTCTGGTTTTATTTTCTCTTTTCCTCCCCCTCTCCCTCCTCCTCTCCCTCCTCTCCTTCCTGGGCCCTTGCACCACTCCACCTATCCTTTGGTTATTTGACACTGCAGGAGACGCCAGGCATTCAGGGCATTCTTTGTCCCTGGTGAAAGGAGGAGGAGGGAGACAGGGGGTGAGGGGGTGAGGGTGGGGAGGTGGGGTGGGGTGCCGGAGGGGGGAGACAATACGAGAGGTTCCACTCCGTTCGGCTTTAATAAGGACCCCCACCTCCTCCTTCACCACCCAACTCAACACTTTCCATACACACAGATGCACACACACTCGACCACCTCCCGGCCCACGGAAGGGGCGGAGTCAAGGGCAGCAAGGCACAGTGCAGTGAGAGGAACGGGGGGAGAGAGAGAGAGAGAGACCACCACCTCCACCTCCACCACCCACCCCCTTTTCAGTGTGTCCTGGGATGTCAGCATGTCCTGAACCCCCTTTTTTCCCACAGGGGGAGCAGCAGAGGAACAGCCCACCTCCCCTCTCTGGGCTTCAGTGACTGAGTTTGACTTTGGCTTCAGGAGCCATCATGTCATGTCTCACTGCTATCGTCACCTGCTCTGCTCCACTGTGTCACACCTGGCTTTTCTCTTTTCACTTCTCCTCTGACGTTTACAACAGGTTGACATTTGTGGCTCAGAGTGAGACGTCTCAACAAATGTTTGGTGCAGTTTGGTTCAGACCTTTATAGCCTTTGGTGACGAGACGACTTTAATGACTTCACATCGAGCAGAGGTTGGTTTTCTGAAACCTTCTGGACTTGTTTAGCAGCACAAGATATTTATGTGATTTTGGAAAGCTGCTTTGACAATTGAATTGATTTTTATTTCGCGTTGAAGATCCGTCTGGAGAAGGAGCCTTAGAGGACGACCTCCATCATGGCGGCCCGTGAAGAGCAGCTACTGTTAGGTTATCGAGGGGCTGTGGTCCCATATTTTCTTTGCAAAACTGGCAGAAATCCTTAGATGCCATAGCTCCTGAAAGAAATACAACAACCACATTTGTTGACACGTTTTCTGTTGCTGTGGATACATCATCTAGACTGTTACTCTGATTGGTTTGAGGTCTGTCCAATTGAGCATGGAGGCAGTTTGACCTATGACCTCTCAGATGTTGGTTATGAATTCATTTTCACAAGACCCAAAGTCAATCTGAAATGAGATTGTGTGATTGTTGATCGTTCAATCAGTAATACAGAGCAGCGATCACAGTATCAATTGTTGATAGTGTTTAGTCTTTGCATTCAGGACACAGTTTGACATTTGAGGATACTGGATGTGTTGTGTGTGTTTTGTCTTGGGAAGAGGAAATCAATAAGTTTGATTGATTTTTAAGGTAAAGAAACATCCATATCATCATCAATATCATATCATCAGTCCTCCAGACCTCTTCAGACACTTACAGATTGAGCCACACATCCACAGCAGTGCACCACCTCAATGAAGGAAAGTCCCAGTAATGTCACGGTGGCCATCTTGGCTACTTAACTGGGTCTAAAGACTGAGGTAATGCAATTTGTCTCTATATATTAAACTGGGCAGACTTGGAGGCAGATGCCCGCTCTTATTACAGTGAAAGCAGAGCAGAAACCAATAAGTCGTTGTGAAAAGAAGAGGAAAATGAAAGAGCCAGCTACAGTTAGCCGTCCAACATGACAAAAAGCCAAAGCAGAATGTAAAAATAATCCGGCATAAAATAATTCCATCCCAAATGGTCTTTTAAAGACATGTTACAGACGGTAATCATGAATGTAAGCGACGTCAGCCAACCTCAGCCTCAACTGGGACGTCCAGCGTTACATCTGTGGCGTAAAAATTACAGCCGTGGCCGGAAACGGGGAGTTACTTTTTTATCTGACCTGAATATTAACATTCTTCCGGAGCTGCTGGGTGAAACCCTAAGCCTGTGTTTAAGAAATATCACTGCTGTTACGGAAAAATGAAAGAAAGAAAGAAAGAAGAAAGAAGAAAAAACATCCCGCCGCATATCTGTGAGATGTGTTTATGCAGGAATGATGGAAAGAATGCTTATTACTCTATTGTCTCCATTACACAATGAGATTTTCTCCAGGCAGAACAAACACTAACATGTCAGCGTTGAACTTGACAAAACGTGACTGCTGTGGTTTTCACCTGATGATGCTCATGTTTGACATTTTGAAAAGACTGATTTATTTCTGTGCACATGAGCTCTCCTGCCGACCTCAGTGACCACACTCACCTTTTGTGGCTTGGCTGATACGTTTGAAAAATTCCTCTTAAAGTAAAGCTGCAGACTTTCGATTGTCTTCTACAGATTAAAGTGCACTGTTTTATGTTGATATCAGTTTGTGGTGTGTGAGTGAATGAAAGATGTTGGTGCTGTAGTTCAACTTAGACTGGAAGATTGATGCCATTCTTGCATCTGTCAACTGACAACTTGTGTACCACTACACAAGAAACGTTTGCAGCATATAACCTCTTCTGTATGTATGATTCTGCATGGACTAACTATAGGACAGTTTCCTCTAAGGAAGTTTCTGGTAAAATTTAGGAACAGGAACATCCTCTTACTCTGCCCTCTATGCCGCTGTGTCTCGACTGCAGAGTAGGACCCATATAGGACCCACTGGATGTAATCATTGTGCAACAGTTTTGATCGTTGCTTAATCTTCTTTTACTGTTGTTGTTTTCGTTTTCCAGCTGTGTAGACACTTTCTACTAATGCTGCTCTTCTGCTGGGTTTTAAAAATGCCTCTTATTTTGGTGCTTTCTGTTGGTGTCCCATCCCACTTTGAGTACACCCAATCAGCACTGGCTTACCCGAGGCATGGACTCAGGTTTAGCCCCGCTGTGCAGACACGGCCTGAGGTTTCTGCAGTGGGAACGGGGCTAGTATAAACCCTGTTTAAAATGTGAAGGCCACAGTTTGACACTACCCATGTCCCCTGCTGTCAGGCCTTATGCTAAGATACGCTAATCACCTCCAGTACGTCTGTTTGTGTCTAATGCACAGGCATGAGAGCAGTCTACTATAGGCTATTTATTTATTTAGTCTATGAAAGATAACAAGTACATCTGTAATCTCCCACGGTGTTCAGCAGACAAAGAGACACACGATTTGACACAACAACATACACAAAGATTAAAAATCAAAGAGGTCAGCTGATTGTACAAGTTTTATTTATTTATACGAGGAGGAAATGAGTCAGTCGACTTTTTTCTTCACAGAACTTAAATCATTTTTTTGGCGACCGCTGGCAATCAGACTTCCTCCTTTTCTATCAGTGTGACTGATGGCTCCATAAAGTAATATAAAAACATCCGGAGCAGGAAATGTATTTTACACTGCTGCTTTATTGTATAAAGGAACCTGAACAGGATGCAATACAAGTAAATATTATTTGGCTGCGTTTCTTTTCTTCCTGCAGCCCCGTTCACCCCGCGGCTGTGGTGCACTGACGTCTCATCAGACAGAGTTCAAAGAGCATAATATGTGCTGTATGTTTCGCTCATTTATCAATAACTACAGATTAGATTTCAGACGTTGGTTAGTTATTCTGGCAGCTTTAACTGAGAAAGATAAAGCGCAGTAAATGCAGAGTCTGAAACAGTGTTGGTACAAAGAACTGTGGGTCGTTTTTGATATGTTTTTACCTCATGTGACACTTTGTTCTTAGTTTAGACATCCATGCTTTTAAAATACACAGAAACTAGATCCTCGTGCTTCAAATCTGATTGTGTTGAGGTTGAAGTGCACAACAACTCTGCATTGCATTGTCTCCAAATGTTTTTTTTTTCTTTTCCCAGTTTGGTCGTATCATTTCTGTAACTACAGATGTGTGTATAAATACATGTGTGAGTGAGGTGGAGAGGGAGAAAGAGGGAGTCAGAGGCCTGTGGATAATAATAATGTTACAGCAGGAGGATTGTGGTCTGCATGCTGGAACAGTTTATTAGGGGGAAGTCTGCAATTACATATTTTCTGGGTAAACATTAACTAGCTCTGTATCGCAGGCCTTCACAACAACAGCAGCAGCAGCAGCTTGGACTGTAACAGGCTCAGGCCGGCAGCGCACAATCATATGATTCACTTTTTGCATGATCAGTTAGCAACAGAGCGGCTACATGGGCACAACAAGTCTGCTTTACTTCAGCAAACTATTAATCTGCCGCTGCTGTAGTTTCCAATAGTGGATATTTTCACAGTATTAAGGTTTAACCCAGAAAACCTTACAAGTTGTGGGATTAAAGGACACCCGCTATTAAAATAATGCTAAAAATACTGCACTGCAACTGGGTTTGGAAATATTTTCCCCCCACTGAAAATTAGCATTTAAGGGATTTTTTTTTTCATGACAACCTCAGTGTTGTTCCTCCAAATAGAAACGCTGCAGTCTCCTGGATTATTTAACGACGCTGAAGTTTTATGTCGTGCCCATCGGTTATTAATATTCCAGTCAGTGTTTTCCATCGGTTTTCTAAAAATGACAACAACCGGGGGGGTGGGGGCGGTTGTCGATGTGGCGAAGACACCGGCTCGAGGCCTGAATCTTGAGTTGTTGGAACCGGGGCTCTGAGCGCTGTGCCATAGTCTTGTGCTGATCCAGAATCCTGGAGTGAACTGGTTTTATTATTAAATGGAAGATTTGGTTTATTACCAGTCGGGTTGCAGCTCAGGATTAAGCGATTGCTTTGATGAGCACAGTGTTGTGATAATATGGTCAGAGCTAGAAAAATAAAACCCAAACAGCAAGAAAGAAATCCTCATTTTTCCATCAAGTTTATACAAAATGTGATCTTTAGCTCCAGATCACACAGAGCTGGACTTTTATTGCTAAGACTTCATCCCCATGTTTTAGTTTTAAAACACATCTTTATTACTGTGGGTTGTGTTGCACATTGGATGGACAGAATGATGATGATGATGATGATGATGATGATGATGATGATGAATCACAAGCATCAGCAACCTTGTCTTTGCAGTAGCTGTACAGTTATATATTGCATTTGATTGCTGCAGCTCCTCATTTGTAGACAATCTTTCTTACTGTTTACTCCGGCTCACACATGCACATTGCCTGAAGTGTGATTGCAAAGATATAGATTATTATTATATTATCTGATAAGAAACTAAAACAGCAGTCAGGACAGAAAATGTTTTGGCTTTCTCATCTCTGGTTTTTATGTATGAATGTATGAAGCAATAATCTTTGTTCACTAAGGACTCAGTCTGTAGAGTTGCATGTCCATACAGCTCCAACTGTCAATAACCTATAGGCAATAGCTTTGTCTATTAGGAAATGAGCAACAGTTTTGCTTCCTGACCTCTCCCACCACACACTCTGATGTTTATTCTAATACTGATACTAAACCCATGGTTAATGTCAGCGCTAACACCGATGGTAGGTTTAATTTCTAATGTTAAGCAGAGTCAGACGTGTGTCCGCCGACCACATCCTGCATCATCATCATCATCACCACCACCACTGCTTGCAGAGCAAAGGTTGAAGCAACAGAGGCAGGGAGGCAGCGGAGGAGGGAGAAAGTCCCTATAATAGCTTACAAATGTTGCCCCTTTCTCTTGGTGTGTGCCCATCTGAGGGCAATTTCCAGAGCGGCGCAGTTGTGATGGATCTCTGCCTTTCAGGTGTAATTATTTTAAGAGAGATTGAGCTGTTAAGCACTTGAAAAACATCACAGAGGCTCAGGGAGTGTTTATGCTTTCCGTTCTGTCTCTGGGGTCCCAAAAAGGGGGGCAGGGAGGGGGAGTGAGGAGACGGCGTGGGGGGTGGACTTACTCCTTTACCCTCCTGATGAAGGGTATTAATATACAAGACCTGTTTATTGACTGCAGACTGTGCCCTGTGTCTCCAAACAACAACGTGCTGTGTAAATGTCACCAGGACATTTAAAGCTGCATGAAACATTAAGTTTTACATAACAACACAAGTGAATGAGACAGTGGAGCAGTAACAGAGATGCGTGTCCAACTCCCTTTGATGCTTAAAAACAACAATAATCTTGAGCTATAGCCTCGTAAAAGTTCAGTGGAGGGTTTTAGCCCAGTTCATGTTGTAAAGGCAATTATGAAATTATACTGGTGACATTAATGAGGTACAACATGATCGAATATATATGTATATGGAGAGAGAGAGAGAGAGATTCACATAAACACGCTATAAATAAAACAGAGACTTCAGAGAAACGTCTATATTCAGCAGTTTACTGTCTGAAGCCGCACTGTGGCATCTTCACAATAAATCATCCACTCTCTTCATAACCTTGTTTTGTGCTACTGCAGGTGATGTTACCATGTTACTATGGTAACTCGAGTAAACCAGGTGCATGGGTGAGGTGCCAAATGGTTTGGTTGTTGCTTGAAATGAGTCAGTCTTTATTTTTTTTTTATGCAACAATCTTTAATGCAGTGTTAGATGAAGAGCAGCTCGATTCATTTAGCATACTTCCACAATTCTGTAAAACAACAATCAACATTCATAGACTATGTTCTGAACAAGTATGTAACAGAGAATGAGGAGATAAATGTGCAAATTATGTCAACAAACTTTACATTTTAAGAACAGAGGTAGTCAACAGAGGGTCCGTGACCCGTGGCAGGTCAGTGGAGGTACTGCAGTGAGGGCTGCAAAAAAGTTTTTCGTCTCCACATCTATGATTAAACTAAAAGTTGCATTGGCACGACCACTCTACTCACCGTATCTGGCACATGCACAAAACAAAAAAAAAGACCTGTGTATTAATAACAAGGTATGTTTACACTAACAATAGGCCCACTTCAGTATAAAACCCAATCTTACACAATAATGGGGGGGGGGGTCCCTGCTCCATCTCTCCATCAGTTTGGGGTCCTTGGCCTGTTTTAGAATATTTGAACAAAAAGTGTGTGTGTGTGTGATTTAGGGGTGTGTATTGGCAAGAACCTGGTGATTACGATACAGGGGCAACAGTACAATATATTGTGATATACTGCGATGCTATAAGCAAGGCGATATATTGTGATTTATTTCCTTTTTTTGACTGTGCTACGTTAGTCGATGGCTGAACGACTGCCGCCAATTAGCTGTCGAATTTTAAATGCAACATAAACATCCTTTACACCCCTTGTGTGGTTTTCTCGGTGTCAGTGGAGGTGGGTGGACCAACAGTGATAATTCCGTTGATCCAGCAGGACTTGCAGCATGCGAATCTGTGATCTTTGCAGGTGAACTTGCTGCACCTGATGCAACAGGTGTCAATTTTCCTCCTTTTGTTCGGGCACATCCAGCACCATGCCCTCCTCTTTGTGGCCTGGCCCGTTATGGGAGCCACTTCTGCTATTGAGGCCCGTAATTTCTGCACCATATTAGCAGCAGACGGCGCACAGGGGAGGCGAACTCTCCCCAACATTTCTGCAGACACCAGGGCCTTCCCCAGCTCCTCTAAGAAAAGCCTCCTCTTGTTCGTCTTGCCACTGTTCCACTTGGCGTCCACAGTAGTGAAAAGCACGAAGGAGTTGAAGGCGGACACGTCAATCATGTGGAAGAAAAGAGCCTGTGGCCATCGAGAGGTCCTTTTTCTGCAGCTATAGGTGCTGATGGCCTACAAAATAAATGAATAAAATCACCACATACAGTATATCTCAGACAGGCACATCACTTCAATAAGAGTAAGCAGGCTAAGTCTGGAATAGATGCATGCTGTAATAAATGTGTAAAGGCACATACCTGGTCCAGGTTGTCAACACAACTGTTGCAGCGGTTATAATCTGTGACCATCACAGGTTTCTTTTCATTATCCTTGTTCATAGTTTTCTCTCTGTGTTTGCTGCTGAGGAGGATCAAGTCCTTCCCCCGTTTGGGAATGTAGCTCACCGCGGTGATTGTCTTTGAGAAGGCGAAAACAGAGGACCGGACAGCTCTGCCTTTCCGCTGCAGGAACTTGGGAGGAAGCTCAGGATTCCTTCTTTTAATGGCCCCGACCATCGTCATCCCCCTCTTCAGAAGGTCCTGCACGAGTGAATATGTCGTGAAGGCAGTATCACATGTGACAGTGACCCCCACTTTGAGCTTCTCCGTCAACTTCAGGAGAACACTTTGCCCCAGGGTGACCTTCCCAGTAGTGTCAGCAGGGTTTCCAGTATAGATCTGGCAATTCCAGGTATACGAAGTGGCGACATCGGCAACGACCCAGATTTTCAGTCCGTACCTTGCTGGATTGTTTGGCATATACTGGTGAAATGCGCACCGGCCTCTGAAAGGGACAAGCTGCTCATCAACACACACATCTTTCCCGGGGTTGAAAAGCAGTGGGAGGCGTTGTTTCCACATGTCCCAGATCACACGGATGGGGGCAAGCTTGTCCCTTCTGAAATAGGCAGATTTGTTCTTGTCATCAAACCGGAGGGTGGAGTTGATTAGCCTGAATTTGGAGTAACTCATGGTGGCTCGGAAGATCGCACGTCCAGTGTGTTCATCCCAGAGGCTGTGTGTGGGTTCTCCCTTGGACTGGTACACACCAGCCAAAATCCGGAGCCCGATGTACGCTCTCACATCTGTGACATCGACATCGGTCCACTTTGGCACTGCACGTCTTCCGTTCAGGTTCGTCATGTTGACGATGATATCGATGATCTCCGGAGTGAGACATAAATCAAACGAGGACAACAAGTTTTTAATCCTGGTGATGGCATACCGTGTCACCCCGCGAGTCACACTGCCAGAAGGAACATAGTGAGTGGTCTCTTCATTCGTAGGAAGCCAGACTCGCCCACTTTTTGAAGTCCACTCCTTTTCAGGATTGTTTGTGTCCTCTCCATCTTCAGAGTCAGAAGAGGAAGAAGAGGAAGAAGAATGATCTGACTCCGGTACAAAGTCCACGTCAGTCTCTCCCTCTGTGGCTGCTTCACTTTCCTCGGCCTCGTCCTGCATCTCTTCAGGAGGTTCATCCTGTTCCTGTTCCTCCTGCTGAACCTGTTCCTCGTGCTGAACCTGTTCCTCCTGCTGAACCTGTTCCTCGTGTTGAACCTGTTCCTCGCGCTGAACCTGTTCGTCAGAGACGCAGCTCTCCATCTTGCTTGTTGCTTGTCACAGGAATAAAATGGCCAAGCTACAAATATTGACAGAAAAGCACAAGAAAACTTGTCAAGAGAAAGGCTGTCTTACAAAAAATGTGCCATATGCAGTAACACAGCACACAAAATGGTCAGCTCAAGATGCCCAGATGGGCCAAAATGTTCATATGATGCACAATGCTTAACGAAACTGAGAGTTGTGTAGCATACGTGCAACATGAAACAAGTTTTAAATGCCGGAGACTCCCCGAGGCTCGTAACTAGTAACGCAGCTAATTACTTCTGAGGGTGTATATCGTGAATATATTAAATTACATTATATTATATGTTTTTATAACAGATCCATGGTGTATATCTGTATCTCTCTCTATATATATCTCTGTCTTGACGCAAATGCGTAGTGACGTTGCTTCATTCGCGAAAATGGCGGCTATCAAACGCAGCACGCAGAGCTGGACCATGGCCGATGTATCTATAATAATGATCCCGGCTGTTACGTAGCTTAATTAAAAAAAATAAAAAAATAGACTTATCTGTTCATTTAAAAACATTTATCTATTGAATATGGCGGTATCTGTGTAGACTATAGAGCCCCGAGGCAGTGCTGCTCTTCTGTCCAGTACCAACATGAAGCTTCAACTTTACATTCAGACAAACTTAATGTGGCTGAGAAAAAATATTGAAACTTGCATTAGCAGCCCTGCAGAGGGAATTAAAACAGCCTGTAACCTGCTTTTCCAAACGACATACTGAATCGCACATTTAGTAGGCCTATGCAGTTGCATATATTTAGTATGCAGCCCATCACTGAGTGTAATAGGCAGGACATTAGTAGGCCGTTTTCAAATAGACTACAGCCTTTGTCTCGGATGTTTTTGTCAACGTCCGCTCTGAATACATGCAGCAGGCGAGTTTCACGTGCAAACACCGGATCGGAATAGATCACGTCGCACGTTGATATGACGTCTTCATTGTGAATGATTTATATCTGAGTGGAAAAAAGTTTGCCTGTTCTTGTTGCTTGTGACCCTCAGAGAGAGAAAGAGTGAGGGGAGGGGGGGGGGGGGGGGGTGTTTACCTCTGTGGCACTGCGGAGCCGCGGAGTGAAACTAGTTTCAGCTCTGCTCCTCTCCTCTGTCTCCCCGTGTAAGTCTGTGCAGTTTGGTCTCCTCTCCGCGCTTCCCGGGTTTGTTGCAGCTTTACTGTCCCGCCAAATTGCTCCATCGGTTCAAATCTCCGCCGTGTGTTCAACACAGAGACACTTCCTGTTCACGGCGACGTCGAGAAAGACGGAGCAATGAGCACGCGCTGTGTGCAGACAGCGGACCAATGAGCGCACACTGCGCGACGATAGTGCTTATGGGAGCTGTAGTTTCGCAGTCACTACTTTGTGGGAGCGGCGAATACTCGCGAGAGTAACGCCGAGAGGAAATCCGGGTGTTGAGCTGGAGGCATTGGTGAAGACTTAGAAAGTAGACATGTTTCCAAATCAAAACAATACTTGTGTACATCCCATCCCAAGTTTCATGTGAAGGTCTCCATGAAGTTGTTGCTAGGATACAGACTAAACATCCTGAGACAGTTTTAATGATATCAGGAGACTTCAGTCATGTTTCCCTGATGGACTCACCAGGGGATGTGGTGGAGAGATGCACACTGAAGATGGTAGAGACCTTTCTGAACAACTCAGATCATCCACAAAGAGCGGTGGTGGACCAATGAATTTCCCTTTGGGGATTAATAAAGTAATATGTATATGCTAGTAAGCATGTAGTTTCTATAAATGTGCCTATCATGTAGTTTAATTAATACATTTTCAATCCGGGCCGAGTCTCAGGCCTCAGTTACACTAACACTTCCCTGGTTGCCATGGAGCTGCTCTTTTCAGCCGTGGATCAACCTCGACCTCAGGACAAGGTAAAAGAGCAAGAAGAAGAAGAAGAAGGAGGAGGAGGAGGAGAAAAGCTGCCGCCGCTGGTGCTTGAGTTTTAGTCTGAGTCCAGCCAAGATATTAACCCCCTCCAGCCCCCAGAGGAGTTTTCATGTGACTGATCTTATCTCAGCAGAGGAGGAAATTGGCTCTGACGTCCATAATTGAGAGAAAAGTGCAGAATAAATTTCATGTTCTTTCTCTTTACCGCCACCAGCCCTCCCCTCCCTCCTCCCTCGCCTCACCCTCCACCTCTGTCATCCCTTTTCCTGCGTCCTCAATTTTCACTGTCCCTTCATCTATTGCGTTTCACTCTTTCCCCTCATTTCTCTGCTGCTGCCTGCACTGCACAGAGGAAATGGATGTATAGTGACAAGAGAGATGGAGATGAAAACTTTTAGTTTGATACTTGAAGACATGCAGGTGGTCTCACCTGGACCATTAAATATGCCAGGGTGTTCAGAGCATAAATAGTAAAGTTTTGGTGTCTTGTTCAGAGGCGCTTCAACAGCGTTGCAGTATGTAGCGTCACTGGGGAATGAATCCAGGTGAAGCGTGTTGTGAGTAAAAACACCACCACAGCACAGTAGAACAGCGCAGATCCTGTGGTGATGGATTAGAGAGCTACAACAGGTTGTTTCCTGTAGCTAAAGGTCCAACCCAGAGTTTTGTATCTGCTGAGAGCTTCAGCCGCCAGGAAGACAAGAGAGGAAGGAGGAGGAGGAGGAGGAGGAGGTGGATTTCTGAATGGAGCTAATGTTTACAGTTGTGTGGGTGGAGCTTACACCACAAAGCGGCTCGGATTTTGTCAAGTCATCAGTCAATAATGTAAATTAGTCATTTTCAAGAAGTTTCAAATGCTTTAGTTTCATTATGAAAAAAAAAGCCCCAACAACTTCCTGACAGTCGGCGCATTCATTGTCCTGCCGTTCTTTGGAGCAAACCTCACCCATCTGGCACCTGAGGAGGCTAAAACAAACTGTGTTAAAAAAAAAAAGAGAGAGGAAGAAAGAAAAGGAAAAGTTTTTTTTGAGAATGCTTTCTGTAACAGGTCTGTGCAGTGCAGCACAAAGAGCTCACTGACAAGTGGCTGGAAGCAACATCAGTGTTTTTCTGAACCATGGTCATATTCGTTTTTTTTTTTTTTATTATTATTATGACTCTGTCCCTCTGCAAGGTCTGCACTGTCTCTCCAACCTGCACAAGTGATGTAGGGTTATAAAACTTCTGCAGTGAATGCATCTGTTGGTGTAGGTGTCCTGGAAACACTTCTATATTGGAAACATGTCAGATTTATGTTGAATAATAGCCAAAGGTACATTCATTTTTAACATTGGCTGATTACACATAAACTTTCCTATGTGAGTTAACGTGTGCATATATTATCTATGAAAGTCTTTCACAACAGATGAAGATGTTACTCAAAAATCAGCTTACAAAAAGTTTGCGTACTTTGTCTAAAACTGACAAATCTGCAGTAGCAGCCTCTTTATAATCTGCCATACATCAATGAATGTGAATAAACTCTTGCATATTAATAAGTGCCCGTCCGTGCCTGGATGTGTGCACACATGTCTGAGTCTCTTTGTCCCTCCATAAGAGGCCTTTTCTGCCTCGACTGGAAACACCTTTCCTCCTCTTTTCACCCGGGACAATGGCAAAGAGAACCAAAGAATCTCTATTTGTCCACATCCTTTGTCACACCGCATTAGTGTTATTTCCAGCCACCTGAGCCCATCGCACTCGATCAAGGGCCATCTATACACACAAGTCAAAATCATTCCATTAATAAGTCACCTCCATGGTATTTAAGTGAAGCTTGGGATTTAAGACTTCCTCTTTGCACGGTGGAATTCGCCCCAGCCTTTCGGAGCTACCTTTGTGTGACTTATGTGCCTCCGGTGGATTAGGAGTACTCAAAAGCCATTTAAATCACAATCCTCTGCGTTCCAAAGCAATGCTGGAAGGACAATGTAGTGTAGTGGGAGAAAAAAAAGGGCCCAACAAGTACTAGACTGATAGTGAAAGCAGCCATATTCCAAAGAAGGGCCCATGAATAAAAGTGCAAACCCCTCTATTAGGGGGATGTGCCTGAACTTGAGCTGAAAGGAATGTTTTGGATTCACAAGGATCCTGTGTGTGAGACTTTGTGCGAGTTTATGTGACTATGAGGGTTAAGTGCATGCGTATCTAAGAGTGTGTGTGTGTGTGTGTGAATAGATGAACTGACCCCAGTTCAGCGTGTTTTGTGCACACACAGGAATTCACAACTTTTGCAAAAGTCTCTGTCTCAGTGTGGAAAACCAAATGTGAACTTTAGCACAGCTGCAGATTTCAGCTTCCACCGCTGTATCATCGACTTTACGCGTGTCTGATAGAGTCATGAAAGATGGCCTCTGTGTGCAAAACATCTGTGTTAAAAATTATGCATACTTTCAAGCTGGCTGCAGCCATGCTATAGCTCCGGCCGGCTCTGTCTGTTTTTATCATGAGGGGCTGTTTGTAAGCCCTCCTCACAGGGCCTGTGTTTGTGCATCGCATGTGTGGTCAGAAAAAAGCTGAGGCCGTTTCCTTCTGAAAAATGCAGAGAAAGGGACATAAATCTCCTCCGACTCCCGGTGGGACGTCACGGAAAACGGAGACCTTAAAGGCAGGCAGGCGAGCAGCTCAGGGGTGGAACGCAAACATCAATCGTGGAATCCAAGGAGAACGTGTTCTGGGTCCTGTCGGATGCTTAAAACCAGGCCAGGAAGTGTGTGTCTCTGTGTGTACGAGTGTGTGTGTGTGTGTGTGTGTGTGTGCCTGAGCATGCTTGGCTTTTCTCTGAGTGTGTTTCTTTGTGTGGATGTGTTGTTGGATTTGTATGTGTGTGGATGCATGCTGAGTGCTTCAGCGTGTGTGTGTGTAGACTCCTCTGAAAAACGCCTTCCCAGGCTCCCCTCTTCTGGGGTGGAAACGGGGCAATAAATAGCAGGGTATCTCCTGGCAGCGGTCCAGCAACCGAGGCCCTGGCAAGGAAGTGACTCATTTCAGCGGAGAGAAAAGGAGGAGGGGTGGGGTGGGGGTAGGGGTGGTGGTGGGGGGGGGATAAGAGGATTTTTGTGTCTCTTATTATCAGTCAGCCAAGGCAAACCATACTGGCAGGCCAAAGAGGGAAGAGAAGGAGGTGGGAGGAAGTGGGAGGAGGAGGAGGGGGGGGGGGGGGGGGGTTAGAGAAGGTGGTTGGAGGGAGAAGGAGGGAGGGGGCTCTGCCAGTCTGATAGGCCTCTTGGCTCATTTTAGGGAACTGACTTCTGACCTTCCCTGTGCTCGGTGCCAAGGAGCACGCTGGGACAGTTTGTTTGCGAACACCTGAGCGATGAATGCTCGCTCTGCATACTCTCCTTTAACTTAATGTAAAAAAAAAAAAAAAACAACCTCGGTTCAGGAAAGTGTCTCTCTTCCTTTGAGTTGAGATTTGAGGTAACGTTTTCAGCTGGGAAAGAGAGAGAGAGGGAGGGAGGGAGAGAGAGAGAGAGAGACCTAACTGAGCTCCCCCTGTATTCCAAGCCAAAGTGTTTCAGGTAGGTAAGTAAAACACCTGAGTAGACAGGGAACGCTATTTTATGTGTTTGCGGGCATGCATGTATGCATATGTGTGGCAAGAGCTGGATGAGGGGCACAAACCTGGGCTGAAGCTCATGTCAGCCAAACACTTCTAAATTTACCGGTGTGCGTTCAAGAACAGTCCGACTTCACACTTTCTACTTAGCGGAAAATTACTTTTCTTTTTAAACCAGTTGTGACCTTTGAGCCTCTTGGTTGAGATTTGCTAAATTGTACAGCTGAGACCCGGGGACCTTTGCAACATCACTGTCCACTGAGACTGGCTGACCAATAATGGGACATGAGCGAACATGAACAACACCTGCAAGTTCAAGCCCCAAAGCTGCTGCATGGACCCAGAGGATAAAATAAAAACTTGCTTGTTGGATTGTCAAACAGCTTTTGAGATGAACCTCTCACCTCATCTCTCATCTTTGCTTTTGTTACACAGCCTGCATTATAGCACTAACAGCTGTTTACTGACCAAGGAACACAAGTTCAGCATCAAGAGCTCTAGTCTACAGTCATGGAAAGCTACGCCATGTTACTGACTTGCTGTCTTTGCTAGTCACTGTTCTGTAGTTTAATTCTGTCTTTTGGTGCTGTCTTTACTTTTCCCTGCAACAACAAATCATCTGCTTCTTATTTACAATGTCAGCCTCCATGATGCTAAGGTATGTCTACTTACTCAGGTGCAACAGTAGCCTGTGGGTTGAGATTCTGATATGGCGCTAAAACAGTCATCTGAATACAGATCATTGTTGTTGCAATGTAACTTTTTAAAAGAAAATGTAGAAGTGTGGACGTAGCCTCAATCACATCAGCTAAATTCAGGGTTGATGAATGGCTGAGTGACACCTAGTGGTCAGGAGGGAGGGTGTAACACTCAGTCTCCCATAGTGAAATGTGGTGAGGAAGTAACGCAATATGCAGCACTAGTACTGTAGATGTGTGATAAACAGGACAAGCCCTGATATGATAGTCTGGCTGCAGCACTTGGATGGAGGGAACATGAAAAATGAGAATCTTGTAGATTTTCCACATTTATCAGCCCGTTTTTATCCACAGCAGCAGCAGAATGAGCCTCCTTGTTCCCATTATCAACATTACACATCCGGTCTGAGGGGGCCTTTCAACTGCATAATCATAAGTCACACAATGAAAAGCCACCACTGTTAAGCAATGAACACCTACCTCCACTGTGTCCCATCTGAGTTCCCAGGTGGGTGTGCAATATGGCAGACCTTTGTTCCGTGTGTGTGTGGAAAAGCACACACTGTCAACACGGGAGAGAAAAGCTAATATTTACCACGTATGGCCTCGGCTTTAATATTAGCTGGAGGCGCTAGTCGAGGGAGAACAGGGGTCTCACTCTGGTCTCACTCACTTCTTACCTGACAGCAATATCCAAAGATTTATTTTTTACACCTTTGCTGCTTCATTAGACAAGATAGAGTGGAAAGAATTAGACAGAGGGAGGAGTGACACATGCCATCGTATCTACTGTGTGGTATATATTGTGCATCTACGCCAGGAATTTCCTGCAACTGAGGGATGTTTATTACCCCACATACTGAATTTCTGTCCTGATGATAAAGATCCATATTGATTATCAATTATATGACAAGCTGTAAGTTTCACTTTGACTTGCAATCAGCTTGAATTTCAGCTGTTATAAGTCTAAGACTGCTGCAAAAGCAGCAAGTAAGAGACATGCAATACAGGCACATTACAGGCGTCTCAATTAGACTGAGTTTTTTTTATGATATAATATCAGTATTTTAGCTATTGAAACAATTTAATCAGAAAAATCTTCACAAATGTCATTAAACCCTCACATTAAAAAACACACTGCCCCTCCCCAGCACGGTCCACACAACCTTACACTAGCCTTGCAGTGATCTCTACAGTGATTCTCCAATAACAGTTGTACTCTGTGCACATTTTACCCTCTCTGCTCCTGATCTGGTCAAGTTCCAAACAGGAAATGATCTCGGGGGCCGTTCCTATCCTCGTGGCCCAGACCCGCGGAGCGCATATTCAAGACGTCCCGGCTATGTCCCCCCGTCTCAGGAAAGAACTCCAGACGAGTTCTTGTCCAAGCATTTCGGCTAAATACTGCATGAAATTGCCAGAGGATTTCAAATGAGTCAAGCTGTGGGGCTCTGGCACAGGACCCACATCAATATCCTACTTATGCCGGTGGCCAGGTGTTGAGGGGAAATTCTCAATTGAATATTGTATCCAGCTTTCCGCACAGCTCGGGGGAGCTGTATCTTGTATGGATATTCGTTTCTCCGCCTTGCTATGCGCCCCCGTCTCCTCTCCTTCCGTCTTGTTTTTGGCATCCCTCCGATTCCGGGCCGAGTGCAGTCTGCTGTGGCTCCCACTTGCACACCTGCCACGGAGAAACAGCTGTGGTCCAGCACAACATCATTAGTGCAGCTGAAAGAGAAGGAAAGGCCTGCGAAGCCATTCCCTCCTCTGTTTACTCTGCCTGAGAGTTCAGCTCAGGGGCATCTGTACAATGGACAAACATTTTTTACGATAAAGACGTGCAAAAGTTGCCCACCCCCTCCCCATGCTCTTACGCCTCGACATGTAACACGATCATGACTAAACCTGTGGGAGAGCAGGGGTGCTGAAAGAAAATTTTATACCTCAAGATAAATGTGCCCTTTTGGGGTGTTCGAAGCCCTGCAGCTGTACAGTAGTTGGTTTTAAGGGCAACACTTGTGCATTTATCCCCATACAGCTAAAACCACTCATGTCCATGACCTGGGGGTTTTTGGTAAAGCATGAAAAATGAACTCTTTAAAAGAGCTATTGAACCTCACATTCAAGGCCTCACCTCTTTACGCTGGAGCTGAAACCTCATCAAGCTGCGTATTTACAAGCAGTCAAGAAACATGGGAATGAATTACGTATGCTGCTGTAACCGATACCTCCTTAGTGCATGTGGAGGACAAGGAGAGAGGAAGTGCTTCCATTGATTTGCAAAGATACTGGAGTATAGGCCTCTCTTAACAGCCTCTGTTCTTCCAGAAACAGAAGAGGGAGATTTGACCCCTGTGGGTACCAAGGGCTGCTCCAGAGAGCAGACGCCAAGCCACAGACCCAAGACTCCACTGTAAAAAATGTCCACTTTAACTCGTGTAATTATTGTAGAAGTAAGAAATATATGCAGAAGGTTTTATAGGCACTGGCTGTGTAGTTGGTTTCTTGTTTAAGCCGACTGAATTCAACTATGGTAACAGTCAGTGTGGTACTTGCTGTAAATGTTGAGCTAGCACAAAACTAGGTCTATATGAGCCCAGGTTAAAACGTTAATAGCTCAGCAGCTGCCTTTCAGTAGCCACTTTTCATTGCTGATTTGAAGAGGAGGTTTCCTTGAAGAGAAATCTAGCATGTACAAGTGCTGGAAGCTGATCTGAACATCTCGAAGGCAGAGTGGAAAGCCGTCTGTCATAGAGAGGTGATGCAAAAATTCAATGGCAGACAGTTGAGAGAACATTTCAAAGCCTTTACTTTTTCTTTTTTGCTTAATCTGGGCCTGTCACAGTGAGATGTGATAATATTGGTTGGATTGTTCATTGCTAGTGAACTTGCAGGGTGGAGCCTACAGATCAGTGATGGTGTAAAAGTTGGGGGAATAGGGTTTGTGAGGTTGTGTAGCTGGAGTGTACCAATACCCAACACATCACGGCTGTGCAAAAAGCTACCGATTTAGTCACAAACAGTGATAAATAAAACTTTCTGTTGGAAGTTTATGGTTTGGAAAAGGCTCTTTTTATTCCTTGGCTTTATTCTTGATAGCATAAGTTAAGAAAACGGTCCAACCACAGGGTCCAATTAGTAGCTGGAGCTTTGAGTTGTATCTCTCCAGCTTCCTCTGCAGATGGTGTTTGTCCGTTTGTCGAGAATTTGTAATTTCCAATTTTCTGAGGGTGCTTAAAAGTTTGAGATTGAAGACTGACTCTTGACCTTGGAAACTGCGGTTGACAAAACCATTTCAACACACGGCCATTTTTAAAGTTTCACTTCTCCCCAGATGTTCGTGATAACGTATAATTACAAAAAACAACAGTAGAGTACAGTTACGATTCCAGGTTTAAATTAGTTTTGCAATCTTGTGGTCGCCATTCATGGTCGATAGAAGTTATAGACATCTTAATTCCACTTTAAAATCATTTCATTAAACGAAGACGTCTGGTAGCGTGACACAGTCTCGTTTCTTTTCCAGTGCAACTTCTCTTATTAAAGAAAAATGAAATTATTGGAAAAAGTGATAACAGGGTCGATCACTGCACTTATTTCAAGGTGATGTCATTTGGCTGGAGGACTTTCTGGAAAGGGTTGTAGAGGAGTGAAATCATCTCTCTTTCCTGTTGGCTGTTGTGCTTCCTCAAAGAAGAAGAAGAAGAAAAAATCAATTTTAAGACTCAACACTAGATTGAATAACCTGTTTAGATGAATATTTTTTGCAGTGGATCCCTACCGGAGAAAATCAATCCGTCACCACGCGAAAAGGAAGGAAGCCTGGGTTGGGGAGAGATACTGCTCTTAATGACATGTCTCTGTGTGCCTGGACCAGAGGGGGAAGTAACCGGATATTTAAACAGAGATAAGAGTGTGTGCCAAAGGGGCCGGGATTGGATATGACTGAAACCCCATGGCAACCGGCCGGGGCTATCGGATATGGAAAGGTAAATAGTAATGCAGTCCTAGCATGTTTTAATGCTGTAAATTAAAAGCTCATGTAACATTCATGCGAGGGTGATATATAGGTGTTTGGCTTCTGCCAAGTTTTCATTAGTGATTTCCTCCATGCTTTTAGCAGCGCACTTGTTTTAAATCAAGATTTGGAACATGCATTTTGGCTCATCAGGATCTGAGAGCAGAAATCAGATATGCTGTATTTCCAAGCAAGAAATGTTCACTGCCATAAGGTGATGAGGGAGATGAAAAGTATCATTTACTAAACCTTTTCAGGAAAGAAAAAAAGAAAGAATATGGAGACAGTGTGTGTTGGTACACACGACCCTGAAGAAAAAAAAAACAACTGTTTATTTAACCAATATCTGTGGCAGTTAATGTTCACCCACTCGCTCTTACCTTTCTATACTGTATATATACTGATATAATCTTTCCCTACATTTCCCAGAGTGGCTTTTACATCCAACAGGCCTGAGCTTGTTGGATCCAGCTGTGGGTTATACAAGTTACTCACAGCTAAACCACAACCTGCACTGTGGCTGGATCACACCCTGGTCTGTTGAGGCTACTGTGGATGGAGTGGGGGGGTTGTTACCTTTATCTGTTATCTCCCTGAATGACCAGTGTAGAGACTGAAGGGTGTTCGATACCCAGTGCCACTCAAGCTGATGCTGATCTTTGATGTTGTAGGTCACTGAGATGTTCGGTGCTGATGCTGCAGTTCATCATCAGACCTCTCTGATTATGCAGGATGATGTCTTACAGTTGACTCTGTCTCACAGATATCATTTTAATCAAGAGCAAATGCATCTGCCTCCAAGCATAAGCCCACTGTGAAAATAGTTTTGTATTTGTAGGCGACTATGTCGGTCTTCCTGTAATGTACTGCAGTTACCAGCAAAGCAAGTGAAAATGAATCTTCTGAATTTTCTCTAGATGATAGTAGAGGTACAGACAGGAAATTCAGGAAAAGAGACAGGACTGACAAACAACAAAGGTCCAGTGGCAAATGTTGTGGATAGTAGTTTTTTTGACCATCACCATATTCAAGTGAGCTGAATTGATACCAAAAGGTGATATGTGAAGACTGCAGACTATCAGGGAGCATCATCACTACTGTTTCATCTTGGTAAGAGACCAAACTTTCTGAACAATCCCGGCCTAGTGACTGTACACTGCATGTCCTGGTATTGTCCTATACATAAGTATGGCAACCTACAAAACTACACTGAGGTCAGTTAAGGAGCTGCAGGTGTTTCTCTGTTTGGTATCCTTTCCATATGATCCATTGTTCATATGTGTTGTGCTAAAGGTGTCCTCAGGAACTAAAAGAACAAACTGGGGGACAAAAGGTTCAACAGGTTCACTGAGTTTGATCTCATTCGCACCACTTCACTTCATGAACCACAACAAGGATGGAAGAGTGGTTGGAGATGTGATGTTTCCTCACAATGCAACGACGAACTGATGACAGACGACAAAACTCCACAAAATGAAGACAACACAATGAGTGTGTTTCTCTGCTTTAGTACAAAACCTCATTGAAACGATTACCAAATAAAACTGAGTTCACTTTATTTCCTTCAATCACTCACACGTATTTAAACTGTAAAAACGTCGGCTACGTAACCTCCTCTAAACCTCATATTGACAGTTTTCTCTGAGCACCCAGTAAATTGTACCTCTGGTCCAGTCTCCATCATGATGGATGGGAAAAACCGAAGCATGTAAACTGGATGAGTAAGACTCTCTACACTCTCAAGGATTACCATTCACATGCCCTTGAGCAAAGCATTAAACTTTCTGGCCGCTCTAATGGCCAGAAGTAAACCGCGTCATGGCTGTGGGAAAATCCCAGAAGTAAAAAAAAAAAAAAAAAAAAAAAAAAATGCCATAAAAAAAAAAAAAAAATGAGCAAATGCATAAATAAGGTTGAAAAAGGGGGAAAACAGCAGTGTCATCTTTGTCTTTTCTTCTCACTCCCACACTGATCCCTGTATCAGTCGACTCAGTGTTGGGTCTGCACGGCCGGATCAGGTTCTCGCTCCAAGTTACCGCTCAAAAAGACTTGTAATCTGAGCTGCCTGGTGTTGCAGATACAAAAAATACAAAAAAGAAGAAGAAGTTTTTCTGCTCTCTTTGCGGACTGGACCTGAAGTCACATGGAACACACCTCCTCCTTCGTGGTTTGATGATAATGCTCCCAGACAATGTCGGCTTCACCGGAGGGAATGATCAAACTGTATTTTTGCGGTGTGTTTGTTTTAGTTGTAGTCCTTTGAATCATTAGTCCTGTTGGAAAAACTAGCGAGATGTATTTCTCAAAGACTCAAGAGCTGCTGACATTTTGTGTTTTATGAATTCAGCTGACACTTTTATATGGTGTGACTAACTACGGCTCTGACAGAGGGGTAAGCTTCACTTCTACCATTACAAACAGTGCGACGGTACAGAGTGCGAGGTTCATGATCACCCACACCTTTGCCAACAGTAACAGAATATTCCTGTGATGCTGCGACGACAATGAACAACAGAAATTCCAAGGAGGGTAATGAGAGCTCGAGGAGGGGAGTGTGTGACAGGAAGCAGAGGTGGATGTGAATCAAGGAGGATGAGAGCATCGTGAAATATTTGTTCAACAGATGGGTTTTGAGCCACTGCTGAATGTCACTAACCCTCACACACACACACACACACACAGTGTCTATGTTTCAACCACCTCCAACCATTGGCAAGGCCACAGTCCCTAACCTCCGCCGGCTTTGGGATCAGGTGATGCTCCGCAAAAGGATTAGCGGCAACTGGATCCTTTTGGCACAGGCGCAGGAATTTTCATTACAATGATCTTGGGTGTGGTGCGCCAGGAATGCATCCTCAATAGGAAAGAGAGGAGTATACGGAAGCGAAGTGCAAGGGAGTGGCAGGCAGGGAGGAGGGGGGGTTGACGGTGGGGGTTTTAAGGGGGGTCATGTTTCCTCTCAAGTCGGTACCTTGTCGTATCTTCCATCTGCTGTGGCTTTAATCCTGCTTCGTTCAGGGTTCAGACCCTCCCCATCCTTCAGAGAGAACATTCCTCCTCTTTACACACTCTTTGCATGGTGGGCAATGAAATGCAATGCAATTTTGCTGCCCCACCATGATTCAAAATGTACTTCTTCAAGTTCCCCTTTGACCTTGGAGAAAGAACAACAAAACAACTGTACCTCAAGAGAAACTAGAAGCATTACCAGAGCTTTCAACCGGACCTCATCATGTCACAAGGCACAAGTGACTTAAGCACTCTCCATGACAACTGAGCAAGGACACTTTCCTTGAGTACATACTTGTTTTATGAACTTCTCCCTATGAGGGCTTCACAGTGCTTGAAACTATGCATTTACAGGTTCACCCAGTTCACACAGATGACAGTGATGCATGCAGGGAATACTCGATGACATCAGCCGTGTGCTCACCCTTCAGACCTACATGACGTCTTGTTTGTCTTGAGGTGCAGGTTGAAGTGTTGCAAAGGTTCAGCCACAGTTTCCGACCTTCTCTTGGTGCAGCTACTCTAACGAGATTGTCGGTCTGTACTCACAGATTTTTACTTGTGTAAACAGAACCTCCTCCGTATGGAAGCTACCTGGAACTCCACTTCTCACCTGAGGGCATGTTGTACCCATATCACAGGAAATAGAGATGTGTTGATAATTTCATTTTCAAAGTGCTGGAGAGCTTGACACCTTGATGTTCACGTCTTCCTGCAGCTCAGCCTCCACATGTTGGTGATAATTAGCTCAGACTGCACATTGGATTTGTAAATCAGCATTTTATCTAATCTCCACTTGAGTAATCAAACAGGTGTCTGGTGTTTAATCTGGCAACCGAACCTGCAGTTAACAAGTTTTCCAGCCCGGTGCTCCTTGCATTGAAATTTCATTCTCTCTGTGTAGTAATGTAATGCTATCATCGCACTGTGCACTCACTGAGAACTGACGACCAAGCGACCATGGCTGAAAGGTCTTTCCAAAGGCAGATCACGATTTTGGCAGTGGGGGGGGGGGGGGGGGGGGGTTGAGCATGAAAAAAAAAAAAAGCTCATGGGGCAAGGCTCTGGAATTACCTCCACAATTGCAAAGTGAAAGCCGTCCTTAGAGGGGGGCAACAAAGAGCTCTCTGTCTTGGCAGCGCCTTTTGGCCCAGGAGAAATACTATCTGCTGCCACTGCCCCCCCCCACCCACCACCACCACCAAAACCCACCCCATCCTGCCTTCTTGGGCTGATTACGACAGCAGGGCAGGGTGGGCAGCGTGCTGCACCAGTGCCACGTCCACGTCCCACAGCTCCATTGACAATTGTTGCGGTTGGCCTCCTCCATTTACATGTCGAGGACGAGGAGGAACAAAAGTAGCTGTTATAACATCTTTGATTTCCATGTGTTCATGAACCGTGAACCTCTGACAGCTCCGTGCACCTCCACCCGAGTTTACGAGATGTCCTTTAGCTTTTCCAGAGCTTGAATAAGAAAAAAACCTGCATTATTCAACACAAACTGTTTTGATGAGGCAGAGAAGTCAGTGAAAACACACTGTACTTTTTATACCTCACCTGTGCACCTGTCACACAGGATATTTACAGTAAGATGTTTGTGATGATCTATGATATACTAAATATGTTATATATGAAAAAGACCAGCCTCTGGTAAATCAACTGGATCAACTTTACAAAAAAAGAGAAAAAAGTACTGAAGCTTTTTATGAATAAAACCACAGGTGACTGTTTGACATCTGTGGGAGGAGTTATGTAAAATCAACTTCAACAGGCATCTCCTTCATCCCCCACCAAATAAAACAATAGTTGTTGACTCTACTCTGGGATAGTATGAAAAAAAAAGGTTCTTTAAATGGCCAGATTACGCGCTCTGTACCGGTGAGAAGCGCTCCATTTAATCCAATTAGTAATCCTCAACCTTGCTTTCAAAGGCATTATGAGAAGAGAAGAGAGAAGAGAAGAGAAGGTGCTCCTAATCACCGTGGAATCTGCAAAGATCCTGCAAAACATCTCCTCCCTCTCTTCACCCCCCGCCCCCCCCACCCCCGGCCCCCCTCGAGCTTTTCCTCCTTCCAAACGTGCAGATGGCAACAGCTGTCTGCTGAGGAGCTTGAGAAATTGCAGCAACTGGAAAAGCATTTTAATTTCTGCTCCGTAAGATGACGTCTGACGTGTTGTCCAAAACCTCTCGGTGGAGTCTGAGGACACACAAACCTCTGGGCCAACCTCGTCAGACCTTTGTGGTTCTAGTCCTGTACCTGAACCCGTGTGGGAAGATGTAAAAAAAAAAAAAAAAAAAAAATATGCACAAATACAACAGCTGGAAGAACCAATAACCTGTAGGTGTTCCTTTTATCCCAGCATTGACATACTGTGTATGTGCTGATGTAAACTGCTGACCTTTTGGAAAGTTGTGCAGGTTGCATGAATGTGTGAAAAAAAAAAAAAACTACAGCTGTAGACCCTGCTCCAAGATGTCGTCCCATTGGTTCTTATATAACTTTGCAATCATCACAGACACTTGCAAAATGGATATGAGGTTTTATAACGAGTGGGAACGGGTCATTTAAGGAATGCTGGGAACTACTGACGGCATGCAAACATTAATATCCGCTAATTCCACAGTGTATGAAGCACTGACTGATTGCATTCATTCACTTCTCCTCCTCCTCACTGGATAGGAGAGTTGTGCTTGTGCTTGACCACACCTCCTCCTCCTCCTCCTCCTCTTGCTGCTAAAACAGAACAAGAGAGGAAGCAGAGGACAGTAGTGGAAGAAGGAGGAGCAGACCACTGAGAGAAGACAAGCAAGTGAGCAAACTCCACCACAACAACGCCAGTCCCTCACCTCCTCCCTCCCTCCCTCCCTCCCCTCCGTCCTCTGCACCTCACTCTGCACCCCTCGGTCCTGAATCGCGTCCAAATCTTATACATTCACAGGCCGGGGCCGGCCAACTTTCACAGCTGTCACACATTTTCAACAGATTCCACCAGCCCCTCGATGAGGCTGGGGAGAAGACATTCTTACGCCATTACACATCGGCTAAAAGGAATTACCGTTAACATCTGATATTGTGGAAGTGGGAAATTTGCCACCCCGACCTTGCCCAAAGCACTCCGGAACTCAGGGTCATGGATTTATTATCTCAGATGGCCCTCAGAGGTCACCGGGGGCCGTTTTTTTCCCCCCTTCACTGTTCCGGCAAAAACCCCTGCAGCCCCAAGTGTGCTATTCATTAAGTACACTGTGCAGCTTTGTGTGTGTGTGTGTGTGTGGGGGGGGTGAGCTGGTGGTTGTGTGTGTGTGTGTGTGTCGGGGGGTGGGGGGGTTGGTTTGACTTGCAGGGGTGGGAGACACATGTTACTGTTGCTCTACGGGTATTTGTCATAGGAACGGCATGTCTTGTCAGACTGAGAGGCCATTCCCAGCTGTTGGGCTGCAGCACCGTGATGCAGCCTGAGCCAATCCACCCGGAGCGACCGTGGTCACATAAACAGGATGCCTCCGATGTACAATTGCACAAGTGTGGGAG
This sequence comes from Caranx ignobilis, assembly GCA_021432705.1. NCBI lineage: Eukaryota > Metazoa > Chordata > Actinopteri > Carangiformes > Carangidae > Caranx > Caranx ignobilis. Next base: position 23,225,470 of record MU269981.1, read on the forward strand.
ACAAATCCCACTTCAACACCAATCTTTTTTTTTTTTTTTTTTCCCAGAACTGGAGTTAGGTTTCATGTCCATCAGAAACTCAGCTTGAATTTCATTCTCATGTTTTTTTGTTTTTTTTCAGCACTAAGCAGTTTTGCAAATCCAGACCATAAAAGTGCGAGATATGAAAATATATATGAACAACTTTTAGATTTTCAATTAGTGCTCACAACAACAAGCTGCATCCATGTTCATGCCTGACCTCATACACCCTCATTCATCTAAACCTGACTCAACCTTTGTCAAAGTGCAACTTGACATCATGTCAGGGGTTAACCACGTTCAGACATTATCATGCTTCAGCGTACTAGAATGCCAGCACTTAATAAGTTAACTGTCACCAACCATAATGTACAGACTGATTAGTTAGATATTTAATTGAACCACAACTGCACAAAAGTGTTAGCTGGTGATCAGACCAGATGATCAGAGTTATACATATTAACACTAGTTGCTTCTAGGCATCATTAACTATGGTGACAAACAAATATATAGGGTTTATTATATTGAAAATACTAAGAGAAAGCAGCTGCTGTGTTTAAACCAACAGTTAAAATATGAGACCTGCTAACAACCTGTCTTAATAATACAATACAGGATATTAATGTTATTGACATTAATGGTACCTTGGACGTATATCTTACCCCAGGCTATAATATAATACCATTCCCATATGATTACCAGGCAATCATCTTTTTTCTGTTTCAGTTTTACTCCATAATAACCCAATAACTCTCTTACTACAACCTGGCATTGTTCTGACTTTCCTTGATAATTATTTCTGTACATTGCCACAAAATTACTACATAATTAACAACCTACTTGACTCTTATTTAATGGTAATTTCTTCACAGTACCACATAATTACTACCCAATTAACAGCCTGTAAATTAGAGGGGTTTCCAAAGCGTCCTGCGGGTGGATGACAGGGCCTCTTGTAGTGTTGCGTGTCGGCTTTTCTTTTGCTTGTCTGACAAACTTGTTGACAAAGTTGGGCATGAGGAGTCGCATTGACTAAATACAAAGCAGGCTGTGTCTCATTATTCGCTAAGTGGACGGGAAACATTATAACAGAAGGCACTCGAGCAATTTTACAGATTCTCTAGGAGGGAGCGCTCTCATGGAAAGTCTCTTATTGCTTCTGAAGTGATGAGGTCAAGAAATTTTATTTTCTTGAGCAATGTGTTGTCAGTTAAGATATTTATGTTGGAGGGCTGCTGATAATGCATTCCAGTGATTTTGCACTGCTACTTCAATGCTTTTAGCTCAATTTAAAAGACCACTTACAGTCTCTCATCAGTGATTTTTTTTTTAAATTTGGAGTCTGTTTCCAAGCACCTGCAATGTTGGCACATTCAAAATCCCCTCTGTCTTAAAAAGTCTTTTTCTGAATGTTCATAACAGCTAAATATTTATAGAAAGTCCCGCTGCCAAAGTAACCCACCACATTTTCTAAATAAGCCTTACTTGAAAATAAGGTCCAGATGTTTCACGTTTTTGGTGCACGATGCAGACGGATGTGAGGAGTCAGCGTGTGTTTTCACCGTTTCCATGACTGGGAGTACGATGATGGTTGTCTTAGTAATTTCAAGGCAACCCCAGCGCTCGACTTCCAGGAAGTAAAGCAAAACTATGCCGGAGCCTGCGTCATCCAGTGAGTCAACTAAACAGTCTGGAGGGATATCTGTGAGAGAGTCCAGACACAGTCATTCCTCCTTCCTCTCACTTCCATGACTGTTCAGTTTCCTCACTGGCAGCTCACTAAAGCATTTACAGTCCAAATTAAAGTTTTATTTCAGCACATTACTGGATTTGTCACAGGAACAGAACATCCTTTCCAGTATGTTCCAGTACAGTGTCATACTGTGGGATAATGCAGGATTTGCTGCTGTTGAGCAGGATATGATAGGAATAGATTCATTTATCCGGATGGATTTCTGTGAATTTCAGCTCAGATATTCACATTTCCCCGAAAATGAGGCGGATTGACTTCCATGAACCACTGACTTTTCCTTTAGGGCCACCATGACGTTCACATTTGGGATGTTGAATGAAATGTCCTGACAACTACTGGCTCAGCTAGCCTACTAAGTTTGGCACAGAACTGTGTTTCATTTGGTGCAAGTTGTACTGACTCTGGTCATTGCTTAATTTTATGGTCCATTCCAGTTGTACTTGGAAGTTGAAATTTTAATCTTGAATACCCCCCTGAAGTCTGATCTTAAATCCCACAAGCGCCAACATAAGAATTCAAGATGGCCGCTTCTCATGCCAACTTTAGTGAACACTATGCAATTTTACTGTTTATTCTATTTCTCTTCTACTTCTCCGTGTACATAGTGCTGTTCAATTCTTATCCATTTTTCTACTCTTTAAAAACTGCCTAGGTTGTTGCTATCAAAATAGCATTGCTAACCATGGCTAGCAGTGGCTAACAGCCCGTTTATTTCAGTGCACGTTACATGTTTGTGTTTTAAGTTTGGCTTTTTTTAAAACATTGTTTGCCTAGTAATGTAACATTTACAACCATAAAATCATTACGCTTACGTTTCATCATATTTAAGATCCCTTTTCCCGACTTCCATGTTTGTTTTTTCAACTCGAAGGTCTCCGACATGCAACTTGCACGTTTTTCAATTGCTAGCCTACATAGCTAATGTTAGCATTAACAGCCGTTTAACTACCGGAAAGAAACATCGCAAATGCAAATGTCAACTGAACTCCTTCTCTGCAATTAAAGTTAACATGCTAACTAGCTAGCGCAGATCTGCACCATGTTTGCCTTAAAGACATAGTGCTGCTCAGAGTGTGTTAAAACTTCGTGTATGACACAAACAACCGTGTCTTAAACTTTAGGTGATCGACAATCATCACCAACACTCCCAGTGAGAGACCTTCCAAACAGCCCCATGAGCTTTACACAACCTTAACATAGCCTACATGTTTATTATTGTTGCCGTGACAACATAGATCCGTAACACCTGCCACTGGTTTGCTGCTATGGGTTGCACCCGAGGGTGGGGACGGCCGAGCTACTTGTTGCTACAAGGACATTGGCATCCTGTTTATTTAATTAATGCTAGTTTTGAAGTTCCTGCAGTTTAAAGCAGATTTAAAAAGTATAGGTTTGAACATTTAACAGACTTGCATCTTGTAAATTACATGTTGTTCTTGTGTCTTAATGAGCTTGTGAGTCAGTTTCCATAAAGCTGTGACAGTGGTTTTACTAGGTCGGACATTTCCGTACATTTCTGTAACACAACCAACAGTTTGAAGGTTTCGACAGCTGGATAAAATCCATCACTGACGTCGTCTGTGGGCAAACAGAAAACTCCTTTCACCTTCCTTCTCCATCTTACCTGTTCTCCAGCAGAACCACAACTCGCTTGAAGGCCAGTTGCCAAAAGCCATGCAAACATTGTGTTGAGTTATCAGATCTGTCATGTCTGAATAAAACAAATACCTGACATAGACCTAATCTGAAGGTTGTGCTAAATAAGACCTTGACGGCCTTAAAGACGGACACCATGTCTGATAATCACTGACGGTAATTAGCAATCACTGATATCAAGAGTTATTCTAAGGAACAATGACTGGGACAATTCCTGTTGATATCACATTGTAAACATAAAACACGTGCAAGTATTAAAACTTTACCATGAGGCGCAGATGCTCCTGTCAACAAATGTATTCGTCTGCATAGACTAAACATAGACATTCCTCAGTGATACAGACTCATGTAAATACGCACAAGGCCAAACACGAGCTTTGAAGCCAGACTCCCTGATATTGATATCCCATCACTGCAGCACCTGATATTAAAAGGATCCTTGCCAGATGACTGAAAAGAAGAAGAAGGAGAAGAAGAAGGAGGAGGAGGAGGAGGAGGAGAAAAAAAAACTTGTCAAGTTGCTCTCACTCTGCTGTGCCTTCAGGGCTGGGTTCTTAGCTTTCCTTTTGTCTGAACGAGAATACGGACAAGTCTGTCATTTGACCGTCTCCCTTCGCTGTGTACACTTCAGATCTAGCCTTGACAGACTATGAATCATCTGTTAGGAAACTAGGTTAGAGCACAATAGGCTCTTCATAAAGCAAAGGCCAGGCCAGGTAGTAAAGCAGGAGAGAACATATGCGCAGCAGCCATCTTGGAATTCAAGTGTGAGGAAACACTGGATCAGGGCTGAGTTTGCTTTGCTCTCTGCTCTGTCATTTCTTAACCCCCCCCCCCCACTTTTTTTTTTTTTTTTTTATACTGTGAGATTAATTTCAAGGTGAGGCAATAATAAAATCCTGGCAAACGTAACCCGGGGCAGGCGGCGAAATGACAACTGCGATATTAAAAATGACCGCAGTTTTTTTTCAGTATGAACATGTGAACATGCAATGAGCCCTCTCTCTTGCCATACGTTATTAAAAATACCATCAATATTGACACTGCAGGCTTATATAGTCCAGAGAGGCTGGGAATTTTGCCTAAATATTTTAACAACCTCTCTTCAATTTATACCTCTTTTCCCCCCTCGAGTCCTCACCTACGTGTTTCGGGCCCTCTATAATATGGAGTCGCTTGGCTGTGCTCTGTGTCCGGTCTACCTTACAGCAAGGAAATTAAATGTTAAATATTTACCATTCCCCTGGTATGTGACCCTGCAGATTCCAGCTGTGATGGGTAGCAGCCACATTCCTCCCACAGGAAGTTTATCCTTACTCGTTTTCTCTCTCTCTCTTTTTTTTTTCCCTTTCCACCTCCTCCCTGTCTTGACAGTTGCTTTTGAACATGGCCAGTGGCTCAGGCATCAGCCTAAATCTCTGTCATGAAATACACTAACACGTCACATGTGTCACTGCAATAGGGCATGAGGCTTTCCAGGGACTAACAGGATATTTTCAACAGCTGTCATATACAGAAAGTGAAATCTTTCCAGCTCCCCTTCCTTGCACCAGATATCAAACCCATCTGATTATTTTCCCTTAAAGTCGTAACGCACAACATTTCATCGTTTGACATCCTGGAGCTGATCCTTTGATGCACAGCATGAGATGTCTTAGGTAACCTCGAACTGTCTTCAGCAGGACAAAGGTGAAGTCAGTGTTTGACAACACAATCTACTGTGTTACACTGGTCTGTCATACAGTAGATTTCCATTGATTGTGGTTTGGAGTCACGACTTTGCAGAAAATGTTGTAGTAGCGTAACGTAACGTAACATAGAATAACTTTTCTAGGTCCGATCAGGTTATTTTACAGTCAAACACCTCATGCACACAGTCAATAATTATCCTGATAATGCTCTGTTCAACCATCATTTTGGGAGCGGTCATGTTTGCTGTACGTCTGTGTCTCCAATCATTAACCCTTTACAGAGCAGGCAGCAAGACAGGACAACTGAAACTACAGATGCATTTTTGTCCCTGTTGATCAACAATAATTGATAGATAGATTCATGCAAACAATAAGAATCTTGCATAATCTTTAGTTCTGATGATATCGAGCAGATTTAGGGTTTGGGTCAGAGTATATTGAGACTATAATGTCAGTATATGATATGTGAAGATGGCATCAGCACATGGAGCCTTATTGGATTTGACTTTTTTAACAACACAACTTAAAATTAACGTCAGCTTTTTTCGACATTCTGTCATATTAATGTTGGTATTTGACATTCTGGGATTACATTTGGGCCCTCTGACTTCTCAAACTACACTATATCAATTATCATTGTCTAACAACTTTGGTTATCTATCTAGTGATGATACAGAACTGATTAGCACATTGATTAAAGAAGTAGTAGTAGTTCTTTCATATTTTTTGTTAGATTTAAGGCATCTCTTTTTTCCCCCACTTATAATCAACTGATCCATTAAAATTGCATTTTGGGCCTAATCCTTCAATGGGAAAACCACACCTTTGTCACAGCAAAGAATACGACCAAATTTTGAACATAGCTCGAGTGAAAAGAAATGGGAGTCGTCTGATTTCACAATATCCTCAGCACAAAGCATCTCTTTACCCCTAAGACCCCAGGCACCCCACCCCCTCAGATGTAGCCTTTTGTTGTGTGCATGTGACTGTAGAAATGGCTCGGTAGGAAATGCCAGACACCCACAAAAAAAAAAAAAAAAAAAAAGCAAGAGAAAAATAGTTGTGGGAGCCACCCTCTGCATCAATTCAGCTGCAACAAGAAGCATTTTACAGCTGGTTTATTGTTATTCCTCCGCTGTTAAAGCTGTCTTTCATGTCAAAAGTCTTTTCCTGCTTACAAATCACTGGGAAGCAATCCCTTTGGCCGCACTGCTGTGCCCTAAGCCCCTTCCTAGGGTTCAGTCCTTTGATTACCTGTAACGTCAGCCATCAAGTTAAAAAATAGAGAAACGGGCTGCTGGGATAAGCTTGTGTTCTTGTCTTGAACAGAGGAACACCCCCCCCCATCAACACACACATCCCTCCAACACCCCCACTCTTCTTTTCAGAAATTTCTTTTTTCTTGTCTCTGCTCTCTCGATGAGCCTGGGAACAAAATCTCAGTGAGGCGGGAGTGAGGAGGGATGGGGGGTTGTGGGGGGGGGGGGCAGTTGCGGTTGTTGAATTGTTTGGGAAATTATTATGCTTTGGCTGCATTAACGAAGAGTCTTCATGGTAAACAAATTGATTAACTAATTAGCTTAGAAATGCAGCGCCGCGTCCCCGAGAGAGACACACAAGCAGTTGAAACCTTTGACCCGAGGCTTTAGATTCAAGGTTAAATGTGCTGCAGTGTCCTCTGAGTGAACACCACTGTCACACTGCGGCCCTCAGCCAGAGGCCCAGACCAGTTGTCACCGCTCCTGAGTTTTAAGACGTGCTTAATTGGCTTCCCCAAGCGCCCGAGGAGGGGAAGGCGAGAGAGAGCTAGCTTGTTACGAGCACTTGTGTTCCAGAGGAGGGAGGGGAGGTGAGGCGAAGTGGGGTTGGGGTGGGGCGTCCCTTATCAGCCATCACTGGACACCTCCGGTGGCTATTAATCAGAGCCAGAGCCCGACTGGAGCCAGAAGAGGATCCGAGGAGGGGCAGGAGGGAGGGAGGCTGAGGCTGGAGCCGAGCCGGGGCCTCACCGACACCCTCACATAGGGAACCTCAACAGACAGACACAAACACTCCTTCCTCCCCTCCCTCCTCAAGTCCGAGGGTACACACTAGTACAACCCCCCATGAGCCCTCCTCCGCTCCTCTAGTCTCCTCACTCAAATTGATTTAGGTCCCGTTTAGCCCCCTCTGGCCAGGGCCCATCCATTTTAGCTGGTGTGACAGGTTTATGTCGCCCCCTTACTGTGTTATTATATTGGTGCTGTGCTGCCAGTTACTATTGTGCTAATGAAAATTTAGCACCAGACGTAATATTCTTTTTCACAGGATGTGCACTCAGCATGCAAAATATCTCGGGCGCATTTATAGGATTGAAAGCGCTCATTATTTTTTAACTTTTGCGACAGACCAGGCTGAAAAAACAGTTTTATGGACAGGAAAACAACTATTAGATGTTGTCAGTGTTGGGCTGTTTGTTAAATGAATCCAACCTTCTGTACACGTCCGTGGCCTTTGGCTTTTCCTCACATGTTGAACTCAATGCTCCGAGACAGAAATTACAAGGACGTCTGCAGCTCTATGCGGCTGTGAGCTCAATGCTAACGCCAGCGAGCATGCTCATAGTAATGATGTAGATGTTGAGCATGTTCATTATCTTATGGTTTAGCATGTTAGCTTTCCAACTTGAATGGTTTTAGCTAATCCATCCAATTGTTGTCAAGACATTTCGCCTTGAATTACAAATGTCAACTTGCTGGTGGCACTAGTTAGGAATAGGAATTCATACACTGGGTACTATTGCTGTGGTCAAGACCACCTAACCCGAGACTGAGTCAAGACCAAGACTAAGACTTTGAGGGGGTCGAGACCAAAGTCAAGACTGAGACCAAGCCAATGTGAGACCAATTTCAAGACCATTACTGTATTCAGTACCTACTCATAATAATCATGTGGCTTGATATTTACATTATTGCTCAGCTAAAAAGAAAAGATAATTTTATCTAAAATCTAAACCATATTCAATTGAAATAAAGGTTGGAGTGGACAGAAGAAGAAGTCTCTCCAACTTTTGACACTGGTACAACCAAGTTTTATAGATGGTTACACAAGCAGATACTTTTTGATTTTCTTAAAGTTATTGAAGTCATTACATAAACCAAAGTGAGCGAGTGGCACAGAAACATTTATGGTGTAAAAAAAAAAAAAAAAAAAAAAGATGTCACTGCAGCTGTGGTATTGAGAAAAAATCCTCAGTCCAGCTCGACCGAGACCAAGACTTTGAAAATGTGGTCTCAAGACCGGTCTTGAGTACCACAACACTACTGGGTACCTTTTATGTCTGTAGGAAATTTCATAGCAGTTCATGGTTGAGATGTCTCAGTCTGGATCAAAGCAGTGGACCGACTGACTGACTGACGTTATCATCCCGTGATACACACACTGGAGCTCATGTAAAGACTATTTCCACATTGTTCTTGTCCCATGGAGGTCCTAATGTGCAATAAATGATCTGAGTTCTGCATAATTTCCTTTGAAACATCAACTCTGTAGATTTGGTATGTGGACCTTGAAAAAAAAAAGAAAAAATGTGTTGATGACCAGGAATGCCTCCATATCCTGCGCGAACTTTCAAAAGAAACTACCAATCACTGCAACTACAGCCGTTACCAATGGTGCAAGATTCATTATTACAGCGGTTCCCACAAGATGAGAGACGCATGCAGGGGGGAACGTTCTGATGAATTTCAAGTTTAAATGGAAAGCTTCTGTGGAGTGCGCTACTACAAAGCGCCATGTGTAAATATTGAATAATGAGCCGCTTTCAAGTCTCCCACTTTGTATCTGCCACGAAAAAAAGAAAAAAGAAAAAGGGGCATTAATGACAGCGTTTGGTGTGGTTTACATCACACAGACCCATGAAACGCAATCGCCAGAGATAAATTTGTTATTATTAGTCTCGAATGGCATGAGATTTACAAGCCCCGTGCATTTGCAGTCAAGATGTGCTGATGCGACTTCTTTGAGGCACATGTGACGAATATTAATGAGGCGCTTGTTTGCCGCTCTCACAATTAGTCATCATTTGGCATCGCTCTGTTTGCCATTACTGTTACTGTACATAGTGCAGATGCTGTATGTTTACATCACAGGCAGTTAGGACATTCTTATCTAAATGACTCAGCATGGGAACAAAAGGTAAAGCACTGAATCACAGGCCTTATGAGTAGATAACTGTAAGAAGAGTTTACAAAAGTCCGATAAATATCGACAGAAGATAGTGAAAAGTACTTATTTATAATAACTATACACCAAAATATCAATGTTCCTGATGGTCAAATGAAGCAACTCAGCATATTTCCTGCCTGAGTCACACGAACGTACGAAACGTTTGCATTCAGTGTAACTTGAGGTCAGGATTTCTCTCATGAGTAAAAGAACAGAGTCATGTAAACAACTGAGTGCTTTTACACACGCTCAATTTAGGAGCTGCTTGTGTTGCCAAGGAAGTTGACTCAGTGTTGCTTGGCACCGGCGTTACTCACCAGAACTCTTGGAAATAAGTGTTGAAAGTTTGTGTGTGTGTGTGTGTTTTTTTTTTATTTAATACAGCTTTTCAAAGTGATTATTTTTCTCATCCCATGGTCAAATTAATTCAGATGAGTCATGAACTAAGTCACCGCAGTTCACTCTGGATGTCTGAGTAACACAAACACTCAGCCCCGGACGGCTCCTTATGCATAAATGGGGCAGATCTCAGATATGAGAGAGGGAGCGTTTGCCAAATAAAACACAATGGGAAAACGGTTCAAGTTACTGCTTCACAAAGTCATAACATGCTGTGCCAGTTTGAGGTGACCTAGCACACACTGCATTACTTAACCAAGAATAACTAACTTACTAAATAAATAAATATGCAACATGTGTTTGATATTTGATTTCCAGTTGCATCATCTCAAACCACATTAAAACACTTAAAATCTTTCAGCGTGGTGTTTTTTATTTTCACATATCAGTGCAAATTCAGATGTTCAGATTCACTTTCCCTCAGTAAACATATGACACGGTGTGTCTGGAGTTAAAATAATTGTATGATTATAGACTAATGTAAAGTAAATTTTTTCTTTGCTTGATTAATTCATGCATACGACAGTCCGTGTTTATAGTTAATGCACCGAGGGGGCAGATGTTTACCCTCGCTCCCTTACAGCTTGCACTAGTATGTGAGCTCCTCTTCAGATTCAGACTTGATTTCATTTGCGTGCAGCTCCCCTCTCCTCCTCCTTCTCCTCCTCCAACTCGGCCTTTTCATGTACATTTATGATGCGGAGTCAAACTGTTCAGGATGTTTTAACCTGAGCTAATTTATTCGCTAAAGTCGAGACTTTAAAAACATCTGCACCTCAGCTGCCCCGAGACAAAAAAAACCTTCTGTTTGCAGCCATTCGTGGTTTCGCATTGTTTTTGCATCATGTCTAAAGTTTACTCTTTCATGTACTTTTCTAATTTTACATTCTGTTCCTGTTACAGCATTGAATTGCACTCAAACACACTCACACAGGTGAGTGCATGGAGTCACACAGGTGAGCTGTGAAACCTAATAATGTGACAGATATTAATCACCCTTTGGTGTATGAAACACAACAAAATACCTGCGACTGGTGATTTCACCTCTGCAGAATGTTTCAGCACTTTACACACACACACACACACACATACACATAAATAACCAGCAGGGCAGGTGAACAGTTACTCGTGAGCGCACTCCATGTATGATTAACGCAGCTAAATGACCTGCACAAAAAGGTGTGGTTGTTTGCTTTGATACTCTCAGCAGAAATGCATGGTGAGCTATACAATACACCTGTGTCCACTGCTACAATGGAAACACAACAACAGGCAGGTAAATCTAAAGTAAGTCTTAATGCAGAAGTTCACAGTTAAGCTGCATAAACAACACAAGTTTCCCCCACTGTCCCTCCTTCCAAATGTTAAATTAGCATTAGCACGTAGCACGCTAGGTTTACAATCGTGTCCAAACTAGTCAGAGTTCCCTCTGCCGTGGCTTTCTCAGAGATATACCTGCTCCTTTGAATCAATATCTCATTTCACAAACAGGCCGCTGGTTCTAGTGCTGCCTGACGAATGCCCTGCAGCTTGTGCCGATTCCAGGAAAAAAAGGGAAGTGGCTATTAACTTTGGCCATGGTACAGCGATAACTGGAGGGCAATGGTTACACAATCAGCTCCCTCTGCAAGATAAGGTCATTGTGTTAGCTCAGGTTCGGAAGTAAACCCGAAAGCCCTGTATGACAAGCAAACAACAGGAAGGAAATAATCAATTTGCTGCTTTTAATGAACAACTCTGTATCTGGGCCTCTTTGTCAGTGCAAAATTGCCACACGCTGGTTAAACATTAGTCCTGTGATAGTGCCGTTTTAAGGTAGTCATGAGCAGCCGGGGGCGAGTCAGCACACAGGAACTTAATATGGGCGGCTTGTATTGTTTGTGCTGTGAACTCGTGTCGAAGACCATGAGTTCAGTCAGGATGAAGTCAAAGCAAACGTGACCCAGTGAAGATGCTGAGTTCGGCTGAAACTCTATTTCTGTACTGCAAAAAAAAAACAAAAAAAAAACACTTGGTCAGGGTTATTTTTGTTCATGAGAGTGTTTGCACGTTTTCCCACAGCTGCAGTGTCCACAACACCTGAGTGGGAGAACATTAAAAAGATGCACGGTGGAAAAGTTTGTGCAAAAGTGATGAAGAGTCTGACAAACCTGGAGTTAGCTGTTTTTACTTTATGGCTCACTTATGCATTAAGAGTGCACTCAAGCTGTCCAACGCTTTAATTTAACCTCACTTTTTGTGACAGGAATCTGAATTTACAAGTTCTCTAAAGTATATAGTGTTTAATTAGATATGACCCGAGTGTTTCTTCTCTTGGCTGAGCGTGAGTTTAGGTTTTGATTTCCAGCTTTGGTTTTTATATGGCCTGCTGTCTTTTATGTATTTATTAATACTTAAGGAGGAACTGTGAGTGTGGAAAGTTGATTTTTCATGTAAAGGACTGCAACAACAACGTAAGTCGTGTTCTCCAGTGTGTGGAAACGCAGGATCCTCTGCTGCTTTAGTGAAGATATATATCCCTCCTTTCGCCTTTTTCTCTCAGTGGGGTTTTCCTTTGAATTAGGTGATGATGCTCTAAAGCTTTCAAGAGGTAAAAGGTGGGGGTGGGGGTGTCAGGGTATAAAACTGATTTAGTTGAGGATCCTGCTTGTCAGGGGAGGGGAGAGGTCGTCATGGTGATGCTGCGAGGGGTCACAGAACCACCTAGATTTGGAAGTGACGGAGGATAAGAGGTGTTTGATGTGAAGAGAGAGGTACAGATCATTTTTTAACATGGTGAAGTCCTGATTTTGATCATATTCTGATTATATTCTCACATTTTCGATTAGAGCTGTTGCAGAGAATTCAGCGGCGGTAAACATGTTAACGATTCTAATTCGCTCAACAATCATTCAAGTTAAGTCTGATGATAACAGGATGAATCTGATGCAACTCCAGGGGACAGGAATGTGCTACAGTGTAAAAATAAAGACTCGGAAAAACACATTTAACAAATCCAATCAAGAACATAACTCAGAGTGAAGCCATTACAGTTACGGTGTGGCCCTGCTCCACCCCAGGCTGCTGTTGATCTCTATTGTGCAACAAGTACAAGAAGAGGCGTCATACAAGATAAAACTGGAGCACAAAGAGAGATGAACTTACTGCTTACACCTTCAGTATCTAAATGCCTGTATGATGACGCTGATTTAATGTGAAGGAACAGACTCATATTCTCTCTGAGTTGTTGACAGGACTTTGAGGACATAACTGACTGATTGATGCAGGAGAAGGTGGGGCGGCTCATAGAGTAAAGTTGACACACCAGAAAGGTGAATTATACAGCTCGGCATCCTGGAATGTGAGGAACGTCATAAATTCATGTCTCACAGTGCGAGACGTACTGAGGTGTGGACGCCGCTTTGTTGATGATTAGCCCATGTTAGAATAAATATAAATCATCAAGACTGAATGGTCATAAGGGGAAGATACAGACATGACCGTGACAGACACAACCACAACAGAGCTCAGGCAGTAAAACATCTTCATCCAGTGTTGTCTGGGACACTTATTGTTTTGCTGAAGTTCATTTTACAACTCACCTCCAAGTCTGTAAGTTAGGTTCAGTTAAGTTTGGCCCTTGTCTATTAGAGCTGCTAGACTCGACTGAGACAGAGAGCCTCCGTTCTCCCTGTAACAAGTTACAAGTCATTTATTTAACCATCACAATTAAGGTAAAAATGTAGCATAGTTAAGGTAAAAATCCTGCAATGGCTGCTGTGTGGGAAACCACACTGTGGTTCATCGAGTGTGTTTGGAGCTGACGAGAGGATTGAAAAAAGGGAGCTAGACTGTAGCAGCCATGCTATGATGACCCCGCCCTATGACGACCCTGCCCTGTTGAGGAGGTACTATGAAGTTCTCAGTTGTAATGGAAAATGACCTAAACTGAGTCGAGCCGAGAAGAGCTGTAACTGTGCAGTGGAAAAGGGCCATTGGAGAGGTTTCTAATGTTATTAGAATAATCAATAACTGGAGTTTGTCATTGGGTGCAAATATCTCAGAATCCACCACAAAAGGTTTGGCATCAGAGAGTCGAGTCTGCAGTGAAGAATAAACAGTTAATTCTCCAATGTCATAATTACCAATACAGTCAACACAGAGCTTCACCATTAGTTAAATGAACCACTGAGGAAGTGTGTTAGAAGCCCCCCCCACATACCCCCTCAAAAAAGCGCACTCTGACGCCCTGGATCATTTGAAGTCGTGGAGAAGGAGCCTCATTACCGCCAGGGCCCACACGGGGGGTTTACTCCCAGACGCAGTTTAATGGCAGTAAAAAGGAAAAGGCTTCAAGGTTATGAGATGCTGAATAGCTTTGGAGGAGACGGCCTGCTCTCCCTTTGCCCCGTATCCCACGTCACTGGAGCCAGTGGAGTCATAAATGGCTGCTAACACTAACAGTAAACGGATATAAAAAGACTCCCGGTTTCCTTTATATGACCCATTCCCCATTGCTCAGGGGGTTTGTTGATAGGAGCCGGGGGTGCTGTGAATAAAAGGGGATGGATGGATGGAGAGAGTGGAGGGAGGAAGAGCGGTGTACTTACTCAGCAGATGAGGAGTCTTATCTTTATTGACAAATAAAGATAAGACTCCTTAATCTGTATATACTCATTTTTTTATTAATCTATATTCAAAAATGTAAAATATTTTCTTTTGATAACTGTTTATTTTACTGCTGCACGGCCCCTCACCAAATTGACATGACTGCTGTTACTGGCGAGTCATGACGTCAGAAGTAATTAATTTGAGGCAAGACGACGAGCGCTGTGACTCGCTTTCCAAAAAAGGCCATGAGAACGTTATGAAGATAAAAAAGGTTTTAAGAGTGAATAAAACATCAAAGGACTTGTTAAGATGAAAATGTGTACAGTGTGAGGAGGGAAGAGATTTATGTTTAAAAAAAAAAAAAAAAAAAGCCCTAAAAGATCTCAGAAGTGAAACGTAGCTGTTGGCATTGAGACTCCTCCACTGCAGTGAAGCCGAATAAGAAAAACATGAGAGAGAGAGAGAGAAAGAAGAAGAAGCTCCACAAACATCATGTGGAGATTAAGAGTTCTCAAGTGATTAGTAAGAAATAAGAAACAGGGTGAGTCTGTCACACAAATACATGCACGTATTTCTGGTTTACACTTCTCAAAAAGCTCTCTTTCTCTTTTTTTTCTTCTTTTTATGTCTAAATATGTTACTTTTTAAGATTTCAAAGCCTCGACAGCCATCAACTTATCAATCTGGTCAACTCTCACCATTGTGTGAGACAATACAGAGCTGCAGCATCCTAGTAGTTTATGCATGCATTAGCTTTTATCTGGACTGAACATGTTTATTTGTTAGAACAAGCAGAACTTTTTTGTTTGATTTTCTGTGTTTTGTGTTGCATTTAAACTTACTATTTAAACCCAGGCCTCAAAATGCAGCATCTTGGTTGATACACTATTAATGTTAATGATTAGACACGTGGGATTACATTACATTGCTTCAGAGTTGTGTTGTACATGTTGCATATGGCTGAACTTTTAAATATGTGGAAAAACATCGGTACCTTGAATATTTTGTTTTCCTTTAAAGCAGAAAATAACGACACACGAGCTGGACACATATCTACTCAACAAAAGATCTTCTGGCACAACACCACCTTTGCATTCACTGCTATTGTACGTAGTGGAAACTTTTGACCTCTGAGTTTGTCACATGATCATGAACAGAAAGTGTCTCTCCTCTTATCTCAGAGTGAACACACCCAGGACCCTATAGGCCCACGTTCAGTCGCTCTGCACCAAAGATTAGCTTTGCCTTTAGGTGGTACTTAGTGCAGCCCCAGAAAATTGATATGCATCAGCTCTATAATTTAAAGGTAGTTTTCAAGGAAGGGGGCTGCTGCTCCTTCTCCACCACTAATGACCATAATGCCTTGTTAACCCCTTCACCAGAGGTTACATACCCCCATGACGTGGGCCCTTAGACATCCAAATGGTTCTGTACCAGGTTGGAGATGGTTTCTCTCTTATCTGGTTTTTAGCTCTCTTTCTCGTCTATGACGTCTAAGATGCACAAGTAGCTTTAAGAAAACAGTCTTTTAGAAGTTGTAGCTACTCTAGTGTGTAATCACACGTCGAAATCTACTTGAATGCGACTGTTTTTTATTTATCTAGAAATCTGAAGGGGTCGAGTGACCATCTAAATTAACCACAAGAAAACAACCAAGTCGTTTTAGAGGGATGAATTATTGCAATCTACTTCCTCTGTGACCTTTTCATGCACTTTATGCTCAGGCCGTCCCCCTCACCTCTCTCCAGCCAGCTCATTTCGGAGGCCCCAGGCCTGCTGTATGAACTCTGACCCTTGAACTGGAAAGGGAGAGGCTTACGCTATAGCTATCCCGGCTGATGGGGAAACCCAACACCGGGATCCTTCAATACAATTTTCAAGCTTTGCATTCACATCCCCTCCACAACTCCATAACCTTCTCCTCCCCACCTCCTCCTTTAGTGCTCACTAATCCACTGACCGACCAAACACACCTTATTGTTAAGACTTTCAGAGTCAATGCAATCATTTGGATGATGGGAAATAGTTAGGAAAACGTTTTTAGAGTTAAATGAGAACAGTTTCTACAGTTTCTGAAGTTTACGACTCAATAGTTATTATTTCACAGCCTTATCTGTTTTCAACCATATCAACATGTTTTTTTTCACTTGTAATTTTCTTGATCCTCTAACAGAAGGACCTCAGCTAACAGGAAAAACTCTGAAGTGCCTTGAAGCATTTTTATCTCCAGACCTCTTTGCAAAACACTTCCAAGCACCTGTGTTAAGTCTTGTTGATTTTAAGCCAATTGTTCCAGGTCACTTCCTTAAGACACAACATAAACAAAGAGAAAGTAAGGACAAAACAATGTCAAGTATGTCCGTGTCCTGCAGAAACAACAACGGGAAAAAAAAAAAAAAAAAACAGGCTGCTGACGATGACAATTTGACTCTAAATAAAACTTGAACTCAGTGAACTCTGAGCTTTTGGTTTAAAGTTTAGCTCGTTTTGTAGCTTGTGCAGTCATCAGGTACGGAAATTTATGAACCAACTCAGTAGTAATTATACTATAAAGGATAATCTATAAGAATAATTTATCAAAATTCAACTCGATGTAAGTTCAGAGGTTACAGGGACAATGTGAAACTATCATGTATCCACAGTTGCACCTGCAGGACAGTGGTTTCTAAGCATCATGGGAGGGAGATGATGGTGGTGAGGTCATAGGGCAGCGTACCATGGCTGGCTTCACATTTGTACTTTGTGGTGACTAAGGGAAAGAGAACACCTGCAATATTGCATGGGAGGGTCCCTACCTATAGCCAAGGCCTCAGTGTTATTAAAAGGCTACGGAGCATGTCTCCATTACCAAGTTCACCCACTAAATTACATTTTTCACCATGAAGAAAGGAAGGCTTATTTTCATGGTAGCAGACACATTATGCTTGAAAGAATTAGCTTTGTTAGAAAACTCAATGGTGCGTGGGTCATAAAACATCACAGAGAGATGAAGCACAGTGTAAATTAATGTAAGAAGAAGAAGGAGGGAAAAAAATTGCCTACAAGATTTTTCCACAACAGCAGCCTGTGAGCCGACGGTGAACTGCTGCCACTGTAACTGTGATACCTTTTAAACCTCCTAACATATGTATTTTAAATGCAACCCCCCCCACACCACCACCACCAGCTCCACCTCGTCTGTCTCCTTCTAACTGACACATGGCGCACACAACCATCAACCAACTTTTCTGTCCTTTTTTCTGTCTTTTTTCGGTTTCCTTTTATGGCACGTTTTTCATGCTTTGCCACACATGCACCGAGCTTTGACAGACTTTATGGGCCATATATTTCCAGTGCAATTTGTCTGTAGAGCAAAAGGGACACTGGCGTAACATTCAGAGGCTGAAAGCCCCATAAAGTGCTCTCCTTCTATTTCTACCCATAACCATGCTCTGACTCTGATTAACCCCCACCTCCGTGTCCAATTACCAAAGATCCCTTCGGTTGGAATTGGAATCCAAATCATTTACATTTCACCAATTTAGGTAACACTTTTATCCAAGATGATTTACAGTGTGTGAAACAGTAGAAGGAGGCTCAATTCCCCGATCATCATAACACAGTATAATTACTTTTTCTAGTGGAAATTCCTCAATGTCTTGCAGAGTTAAAGTGTATGCAATACATACTCTGGGTCCCTTGTGTAGTCCTGTAGCCAGTGTCAGAAAAAGTCTTTATCTCGGACTAGAATGAAGCCAGCAAGACAGAAAACCTTTTCCTTTTGCAGCAACAATATTACAAGTCACTTCAATCCTCCACTTTTCAAATACTTTGCTGAAAGCCCAAATGAATCCCAGCTAACACAATACACACACAAAGTAGCTAGGCTACAAGCTAACAAACACTGTCTAGTTTTTTTGGTTTTCTTGTTTATTTTGTTGTTATAAAACACAAACAATCACATCTGTCAAAAGTAGGCTACAACTGTCATTGAGTAAATCCTTAGCAACACCATGGCAACCAGCCAGAACTTCCTACTAGCTTTAGCAACACTTCATAGCAACCACAATTAAAGCCACATTCACCACCTTAGAAGCCACTTTAACACCACCCTAGTTGTCTTGGTAACCACGTAGCAACAATAACATAATGATATGGTAATGGTAACATGGCTGCTGTTAAACTCTTTGTTGGTTGGTTTTGTTGGTTAGCTCAAAGTGGCTAATATTAGCTTAGTTTAGCCTTAGATGTTGCTTTTGTAACTGACTTCACTGACTTTTCTCCACTTGTGCTCCTGTTTAACCACTGAAAAGTGATGAAAATTCAGTGTACCATTACTCCATGCTGGAATGTAGGCTACGATACATGCATTTAGTGTTGCTGCGGAGTTAACCATAACTCAAAGCTGGAAAGCAGTTCTCAGACTCGTTTTAACCCAGTTTTCCCAGAACCAGCTTTACAAAACAAAGTCTGCCTGCTCAGCACATTATATTTTCATTTTGATTTCTAAAGTTTTTGCTTCAAAGTTAAACACTGTTGGGATACACACCAGAGTCAGGCTGCGCCACATTCTTTATTATTAATAGATTCTGTTTCAAAACCCTGCCTGCATCAACTAACAAACGGTTAAACTAGCTATTATCCTTTCAACTCTCAAACCTGAAGTAAAAGACTCAAGAGAAAAAAGATATGCGGATCCAACTGGTAGTTTCACCTTGGAGCCTCATGATACATGCCTCTATAGCCCTGCCAGTGAACATCAACCAGCAGGATTCCTGCGAGGAGCGGTCCTATTAGCATTTGAAATAAATCTCTGTCAAAATACAGAAATGAAAGGTATGTCGGGAGGGGTGAGATGAGACGGGATATGGGAAGTGGTGGTGGAGGGCAGAGCAGGAATGTCAGGAGAGAAACCTGCCTGTCATCGTCAGGAAGTGGGAGTAGAGGGCTGGAGGGGAGAGAAGGGGAGGGGGAGGACAGGGGGGAGGAAGTAGGAGGAGGTGAAGGGAGGGTTTGAGGGGAAAAAAATGGGACTAATTTTGGAGCACTTGCTGTATCAGTTTTACCACCCAGCGCTTTGGATTTTGGAGCTCTCTGGAAAGAGTTCAGATCTTATAAAGCTCTCAGGCACTTAACGCTGTAATATGCATGTCTTCTCTCATTAAGATAACTCGTCAGAGTTGCATCATATTGGGGAAACTTTAGTGTGTTTGCACAGCGTATCTATGGAAGAGTGAAGAGTGTTGCCGATCTGTCTCAGCCCAGCGGATAAAGGTTCATCTGAAGTGCAGTCGCCGCCTTTCAAACCACCTTCTCTTCCCTGTTCTTTCCGTGCAATATCGCAAACTCAACTTTCAACCACACACAACAACAGACTTTATTACAGAGCCAACAGTGTGGTTAAGGAGACTGTATCCGAAAACAATGAAGCTTCTATCTTTTTTTGCATGAAGGTGATACAGATAGCGACATCGGTGTGAAACAGAACTCAAAGACCCTGATAGCATGCACCGGCCGAACCATTATTGGATGTCTTTAATATATAAAGAAAAGGACAAAAAAATGGTTTTCATTTCACCACAACATCAACACACGCAAGCAATAACATCAGAAATGTGTCAGTTTTCAAGGATTTTCATAACATAAAGGGACGTGATTGTGAGCATTTTCTGCAGACCTGGCTGCTTATGAGCTCGATTGTTCTTCTAAAAGGTGAAGTCAGAGTAAAAGGTCATGACCCTTTCAAAACCTGAACATTAGAATAGGTTTTCTCCATCTTGTTTAGGAGCAGATGAGCTGTTTGTCTTCAGCTCTCCGGGGCCCGTGGTGGGTTTACATGGACGTCAGTTACATCAGTCTCAGGTTGCACAGTGTTTCAAAGCATTGAGTAACAGGTGTCATGGCGGTGGAGTAGAAGGGGCAGGGATAATGATGACTTGGCTTTGCTCTAGGTGACAAGCTGCTGCAGTGGGAATCTTTGCAAATACGAGCTGATGTTACAAACTGGATAAACAATGATGTTCCCAATAAGTGCATCGAGGGAGCGAGTTGGAGTCCAGCACACAGAGGGAGAGAGGATGAACAAAAAGGACAGTGGATAGAAGTAAATAGAGAAGAGTAATGAGACTGTTCTCTTCAGTGGAGGGTCTTTGAGGAGAGCTGCTGCTTTTTAATGCTAAACATCTGCTTCAGTTTGGAGCTTTGCCTTTTTTGTGTGTGTGTGTGTGTGCGCATAGGGTGTGTGATCTCTCAGAATAAAGAGAAGCAAAGAGGGAAAGATAGTGGTTGTAAAAAACCAAGCGATAAAGTGTGTGTGTGTGTGTATGTGTGTGTAAATGTGTGAGTTTGTGTCTTGAAGGCCCCGGTCAGGAGCCATGAATCAGAAACTGAGAGCACTCCTGGAAGGCTTCCCTCTCACTCTGTCAAGAGAAAACATTCCACATGGTGGCTAATTTCTCTAATTATCTTCATGTGAAATAGCTGCCAGATGACAACAACAGGAAATCAACACTCACCCGACGGTATTATCACATCGACGTATACAGTTTCACAACCTCGGTAGTAGTAACCCTCCGAGATCAGCACTTAATCATAACTACATTAAATGCCTTTACACATGATCCATGCTGCGTCATGTGATATTACACTGTACAAATTAAGCATTTGCCACTTCAAACGTATGAGGAACTTTTATGGAGCACTTTTTGCGAAGGTGTTTAAGGTGTGTGAAATCCATTTAAATCTTCCCTGAATGTTCATCAGGGAGCAGCGCAGGTCAAACACAAAGGAATGCCTGTTTGCTGAAAATAACTCAATCCTGAAAACACTCGGCGAGCAAGAAGACAGGTGCTTCTCACAACCAAATATGCCAAAATACATTTACTGCCAGGGTCGAGACCTTTGTGGGGTCAGAGCAATGTTTTTCAAAATGTGCCTGCCCGGACTGGAGCGTGGGGCTTTTTGAACGCTGGGCATTCTCAGTTGCAGGCCCTGTCTGCTAAGCAGCTGTTTGGGATCAGATGCGAGCCCTGTGTGTCCATGTGAGGCTCAGCAAACCCCTCCGATTAGTCCCAGTAGAACCGAGACCGCTGGTGCATTCCAGCAACTTGATCTCATGCGATTTCATCACCAGCGGGGGTAGACGAACGTCAGAGGGGTCTCATCTGGAAAAATACAATTGTTTATCCGCCTTAGTGTTAGCCTCGGTGTTTTTTGAGCCTGGTTCAAGTGATGTTGGAAAGGACTTTCCAAACTGCAGATGCAATGGCCAGACATTGCATACTGCATAAGGTAATAGTAGTAGGTGCTGCTGTGGCACGAAGTGAGGAGGACTCTTTTACTCTTTTTAAAAATGTTCTTAAAAAACTTTTTACATTGCTTTAATGCTGTGTTTTCTGGAATAATAATTGAAGTTTAAGTTCATATTTTGTAAATGTTATTTAACATGGAGCTCTTTGCTAGTTCAGTTTGGTGAAGTGATCTTTGTTGTCATCAAACATTAATAGTGTTATTGGAGATTTCGACTACATCTCGTGCTCTTCACTTCACTGTTTCTTCAGTATCTCCTAATGAATTTCATTATATCAAAAGTCCTTGTAAGTTCATCTTTATTGTTATGACTATGTAATCACACTATTTCTAAGGTCAAGAGTGAAATTTCCAGTTGCATTTATCATGTCGCTCATCAAACTGTGTAAAAACCTCCGTTCTGTGTCTCTGCCAACAAAACTGAACCCAATAAGACTATTTCTGTCTTCACAGCAGCTGTGACTTGAAGACAAAAATGCAAATACCTCATCTCCAATCAGCACTAAACTGCTGTAAATCTGTGGTACCGTGAAGTGAAAGAACTGCTCACATTAACATCTGAGGAACAAGTTCATCCTGCACTTTTGACTTTGTGTTTATCCGTCTTTTTAGTAACATGCACGCTGCAACTAGAGCACACAAGATTTATGGCTGCAAACATTTGGAGCAGGTGGTGCCGCGACCCCACTTCACTTCCCCTCTTCTCCCTCTCTCTCCTTTTTTTTCTGTCCGTCTCGCCTCTTTTCACTTGTCTTGCCATATAATAATCTGCCTGCTCACACTTGTCCAACCACAGTCAGTCAGTCAAAGTGGAGGAACACAAAACAGGAACATTCAGTGTCTAATGTTTTTTAAATATCTGTGTTCCTCTTGTTTTTCTTTTACTGAGACAAAATGAAACCATTTCTTTTAGTTTTTTTTTCTGCTTCACTTGAGTTAAACATTATCTGATCAATATCCTGTCTCTTTATAAGTTATACATTCAGGAAATTTGTTTTTCTCTGATGATTAAGGCTGATTTTGTAATTCATGCAAGATGGTTCAATCAACAAGATGACAGAACGAGGCAGTGGAGCTGAATGACAGGAAATAAAAAGATAAGGAAAAGAGGGGAGAGCAGGAAAGGAGAAGTGGAAAGAGAAGGGAGAAGTCGATATGGGAATCTGAAAGCACTTGAATGCCGAGCGCAGCTGCAGAATGGCATTTCATTGGGATCTGTCAGCTCAGCTCTGATTGGCCTGACATTGCTAATCCCTCCAGATGTTCAGCATTAACTGATGAGTGCGTGACTGTGTCGTGCGGGAGAAAAACGGGGAGGGGGTCCGAGCGCTGCTATGGCCGCTGGGCCCGGGGGGGTTAACAGGGGCCTCTCAGGAACCACTGTCCGTGGGATTTGGGGAGATTTGGAGGACAGGATGATCCAGCATCCGGGAATTAGGTGGCACAGAGCACAGATTGTGTCAACAATTTGGGACAGAGGCTGCACACGTGACTTCCCGTTTCCCCCAACGTCGACATTTTAGAGATGTTTGTTTGCTCACGTAAAGAAAAGTCAAGCTCTGGTTCATCCTACGTCTGATAACAGCAAATTCCTCCTGTTTGTCCACATTTGTAATATTTCTATTGCCTGTCTATCTTATGGGATATTTAACTTAAATGTCTTGCAATCTGAGCGTCCCTAGGGCAGACACCTCCCACCATCGTCTCTGCACACATTGTGTATAAATGTATGTGTTATTATGCTGTCAGTAAAGTGAATTACACTGATTTATACCAGCACATGCACCATGTGAGCTCACTCTACACTTGAATAATGAACGTGGGGCAGCAAAATGAATCACAAGCCATACGCAAAGTAAACCATAGTGTTTTGGAGGCTGGGGGCCCCAAAGCCTTTGGCCCTGTTGGTAATCCAGCCCAACAATGGGGGCGGCCAAATGACTGTGAAGCTAATCTGAACAGCAAGCATTTCCTAAAATACCCCCCTTAACTGTTAATAGCACTAGTTGCACTAATGACGTATAAACCCCTGTCTGAAAATAAGAAGTGCATAGTAGACAGCAGATGCCAGGGAGGCTAATAGTGGTGGTTAGATGGTTCAACCTTTACTTATCTACAGCTTTGTCAAAGAAAACCACACATTTTCATAAAGATGCAGCCTGGATGAGGAGTCACTTTGTTCCATGTGATTGTGTGCATTAATGTGGTGGTCTGCAGATAGATCAAGATTACATTTTGAACAGTGCACTTTTGTGTTTCTGTTTGCTTTTGTGTCTCGCTGTTATAACGCTCCATTGTTTTGGCGATCGTGCATTAAAAACCGAGGGATAGTTACCGATTGATATGTGGTGGTGTATCAGTCAGCGGTCAAGCTGCGGCTGAGAGTGCCTGCTTACCCCTGCACATTTCTTACAAATGGATGTTTGTCTGGTGTTTATGTGGATGATCTGCCATGTTTGAAACTCTCATCCACTCTTCATTATGATGGTTTACACAGAGTAGACAACCGATCCGAAAAACAACTAATTTACTCATCATTCCTAGGAATATATTCAAAATTCACTGGGAAACTTAACATGGTTTTAATCACCTTCATGTCAATATTATGTGATACATTCACTATTATACGTCTATATTAAAAATACAGCACAGATTAGACGAAACCCTCATCACTCAGTCTGGGTGTTTATGGAAGTAGCGCGACATACTGTGGATAAACTGAGATTAAACTGTGTCGTCTTCATGTTGGATCCAGGGTGAAATGTGGAGGTCAGCAGAAAGTGGTCATGGTCATTGTTCTGGAGACGTAACCTTTATACCCCGGCTTGTTTTGAAGCAACAGATTTCATATGGCTGCCGTGACAGGCCTACCTCCCCTGCCTTTCTCTCTCCAAAATAGACGAGCAGAATGGAAGCAGCTGCACTCGGGCCCCTCTGGGATCCATGCCGAAATGAAACTATCAAATGCCTCCGGACCGAGGACAGATTTCTTAATGTGTGAAAGCTGCGCTGTGTTCACAGACATGTTTTGTCTGCACTTTTGGACTTGTTAATACAAAGGCTTCTTCCCTCCGTTTTTCTTCATATCGGTGCAGAGGTTATTAAGCAAAAGGGAGCTGGAGGGAGGGGGTGTTGGTCGTTCTGTATGGAAATAAACTGGTTAAAATAACTCTGCAAGTCCTTGGCAAAGATAATGGGGTGGATGGTGAGAGAGGGTGAAGAGGGTGGGTATGGTGTGAGGGGTGCAAAGGCTTTTCCGAAAGAGCTGGCGGGCTTCCGGCCCCCGTCTCTGAAATCCCACCACAATTACTCTATTAGCATGCTCAGCTGTGCCTCTGTTTTTCTTTATTCAAGCAACTTATCACAACCGACAAGGCACATGAGGCCATCAGAAAAGGAGCCTGTCAGAGCCCCATTGTGTCCTCAGCCCTCAACCTCCCTGCCTTCATCCAGCCATTGACTCTCAGCCGTGGACGGGAGCCAGGGAAAAGCCAGAGGCATCATGGGAGCCGCAAGTGCACTTGTGGCACTGGATGTGATTGACAAAACTCTGGCAAAGAGGATAAATCACCACTGAATAATGAAAACTACACTTCTCCTGAAAGTCATCCTTTCACAGAGGAAGACAGGGATATTCCAGTTTGAAAATACTTCAGGAGACCAAGCAAAAATATTAAGACTAAAACTTTGAGAGTTTTTTTTTCCTTTAACGATCTGACTGCTGGTCTGGGCCTGGTGCGCTCGGCATTACAGCGCTCTACAAGTACCCCCCACACACACATACACACACACACACATAGCACAATGCACTGCCACCCCCCTGCTCAACAACACGGCAAACTCGGCCTGAATCAGCGCGACTGGAATTAGGTTTAATGGGCCTGATCACGAGTCCCGCCCCCCAGCCCGGCTATGACTTGTTCCGCCATTGGCCCTGGTCCTGGTCCTGTCCCATTCCTATCACAGCATCTGGACCCTTTCAGGCTCTCACACTCATTCACTTACAGCTGACCTTGTTTAAGTCAGTCAGGGTTCAGGGCCTGAGAGGCGGAAGGGAATTGGGTCCTCGTGTACCCGGCTTGGTCTGTTACGTTGATGGCTGAGTTCCAGTCCAGTCTCTTACAGAGCATAGACAGTAAATGACTTAGGCCGGTTCACGTGAAGTGTGCGAGAGTCAAGGTTCTGGGCCTGAGAGGCAGTAGGGACTTGGGCCCCTGTGTCTCCAGCCTGGTCCCTCAGTTTGCTGTGTCCCCGGCTTTGTCCGTCATGTTAATGGCTGAGTTCTAGACCGGTCCCTCACATACCACAGAGTGTATATGACTTAGGCTCGTTCACGTGAAGTGTGTGAGTGTCCCATTGTCACATCAACTCAGTTTATGTCCTGATCTTGGTCCTGTCCCATTCCTATCACAGCAGCTGGACCCTTTCAGACTCTCACACTCACTCACTTACAGCTGACAGTCAGTCAGGGTTCTGGGTCTGAGAGGCGGAAGGGAATTGGGCCCTTGAATCCCCCGTACTGGTCTGTCATGGCAATGGCTGAGTTCCAGTCCGGTCTTTTACAGAGCATCAACTGCATATGGCTTAGGCTTATTCACATGAAGTGTGTGAGTGTTTCATTGTCACATCATCAAGTTGGTTTATGCTCTCTCACTTTGTCAGATACTGACTTTACTTCAGGAAATTACCCACAGTTCATAGCGATGTGAAGTCATACAGAAAATGTAGATTGAAGTGTTGGAAGATGACTGCTCCCTGATTCTGGTCCTGGTACCGATCGCGGTTTGGGTTCCAGTACCGGTTCGGGTTCCGGTACCAGTTCTGGTCCCGGTACCGGTACCGGTTCGGGTTCGGGTTCGGGTACTGGTCCCGGTACCGGTTCGGATTCCGGTACCGGTTCTGGTACCGGTTCGGATTCCGGTACCGGTTCGGGTTCGGGTACCGGTTCGGATTCTGGTACCGGTTCTGTTCCCGGTACCGGTTCGGGTACCGGCCCCGGTACCGGTTCGGATTCTGGTACCGGTTCGGATTCCGGTACCGGTTCTGGTACCGGTTCGGGTTCCGGTACCAGTTCTGGTCCCGGTACCGGTTCGAGTTCGGGTACCGGTCCCGGTACCGGTTCGGATTCCGGTACCGGTTCTGGTACCGGTTCGGATTCCGGTACCGGTTCGGATTCTGGTACCGGTTCGGGTTCGGGTACCGGCCCCGGTACCGGTTCGGATTCTGGTACCGGTTCGGATTCCGGTACCGGTTCGGATTCTGGTACCGGTTCTGTTCCCGGTACCGGTTCGGGTACCGGCCCCGGTACCGGTTCGGATTCTGGTACCGGTTCGGATTCCGGTACCGGTTCGGATTCCGGTTCTGGTCCCGGTTCCGGTTCGGGTACCGATTCGGATTCTGGTACCGGTTCGGTTCCGGGTACCGGTTCGGTTTCAAATACCGGTTGCGATACCGGTTTGGATTCCGGTACTGGTTCGGGTACCAGTACTGGTTCTGGTCCCGGTACCGGTTCGGGTATCAGTACCGGTTATGATTCCGGTACCGGTTCTGGTACCGGTTCGGATTCCGGTACTGGTTCGGATTCCGGTTCTGGTCCCGGTTCCGGTTCGGGTACCGATTTGGATTCTGGTACCAGTTCGGTTCCGGGTACCGGTTCGGTTTCAAATACCGGTTGCGATACCGGTTCGGATTCCGGTACTGGTTCGGGTACCAGTACTGGTTCTGGTCCCGTTACCGGTTCGTGTTCGGGTTCCACTACCAGTTTGTGTTCGGGTTCCGGTACTGGTACCGGTTCGTGTTCAGGTACCAGTTCATGTTCCGGTAATGTCAAGGTTCCAGTATGGTTCTGGTACCCCTTCCGGCACTATCCCGGCACCATGGTCCTGCCTCTGGTCCTCGTCCCGGTACTGGTATGGTCCCAGCTCCGGTAGTCCTTGTCTTGGTCCTGTCCCATTCCTATCACAGTACCTGGACCCTTTCAGGCTCTCACACTCATTCACTTACAGCTGACCTTGTTTAAGTCAGTCAGGGTTCAGGGCCTGAGAGGCAGCAGGGAATTGGGCCCTTGTGTTCCCGGCCTGGTCCATCACGTTGATTGCTGAGTTCCAGTTCGGTCTCTAACAGAGCATAGACAGTAAATGACTTAAGTCAGTTCACATGAAGTGTGCGAGAGCCCCATTGTCACATCATCAATTCACTTTATGCCCTGGTCCTGGTCCTGTCCCATTCCTATCACAGCATCTGGACCTTTTCAGGCCTTTACAGTCATTCACTTACAGCTGACCTTGTTTTCGTCAGTCGGGGTTCGGGGCCTGAGGGGCAGGAGGGAATTGGGCCCTCGTGTTCCCGGCCTGGTCCGTCATCTCTTAATAATCACAGCTTTGACTCACCAGAACAGTCTGGAAGACAAATGTAGAGGACTGAACCACTGATCTTCTTGGTGTGTTTTAGCGTCACTCAGAATTTTGTGACAAATATTATACCTGTGAAAATGAAGTCTTTTTTCTCTTATAGCTTTTCTCATTGCATGCACAGTGTCTCCTTGCACTGTTCTGGTCATTTCTGGTAGGTTGGGAAACACAAACAAGTAACTGTCTGCATCAAATTAAAAACTAGACTCTCTCTCAGTGTCACATGGAAACACTGGACAGTTTTATGCATCTGACAGCTGAAAAAAAAGTCTTTTATTTTGATAAAAATTTCCTTTGGAGAGGGAGTGTAATTTCGTCTGAGTTCGTGGAATGTCGACAAGTGTTGACAGTATCTTTTATGACACACATCTGAACAAAAACATCAACCGTCTGTCATATTTCAGACTCGCCTGACGGTGCACCCGCTTTGAAAACATTATAGAAACATGTTGGTTTACATAGCAACCATTGTTGGTGGAGAGTGGTAGTTTACACAGACGTACTTTTCCACAGGTGTCTTTGCTTTAAGGTGTTGCAGGGTGGCATCCAAACAATTCACTGTGATGAATTATATTTGTCCAGTCGCTACATCTGAGAGATGCTGTCACGTTTGTGTTTGAGTCTGTGCACATTCTCCAGCTGCTGGCTCATGTCCATTCACCACGTTAACACCAGTTTCCCTCCAAAAAACTTTAGCAATAAAATACTGATGTGTTTCTGCCCTGCGATACGCAATAGCAACAGTGGGTCTGATGATGGCTGAAGGATCGTCTCAGACAACCAGGGAAATATATTTATTGACCTGGAATTTTTTTGGCAGCGATTCAGGGACTGGTTACTGGAGTGATTTGAATAAAGTTGAAAATTGAATTGGCTGCACTACAGATTTTAGATTTGGCAAGAAGTGATTAGCTTAAGGTCAGGGTGAGGTTTTGGCCTCAGATGCTTTTCTTTGAAATGCAGAGTGTCTGCAGTCATCTGCTGCTTACTCTGGACAATATATCATCTAATGCACTGGTGTGTGCCAGTATCAAACTGTTAGTCTAGCTCTAGGTCATTCGTGCAGCAGCTTATTATGACCCACAGTTCCATTTTGGTGCTAGGTGACACGTTGTAGTCATAGTAATTATGACAAGTCTTTGTAAGGAGGAGGTGGGGATTGTAACCATGGCAACAAAGGTCATCCAACATTGAGGAAGTAATTATTTTTACAAAAAGCCACAATCTTTTCTTAAAGCTAATCAAGTAGTTGTAGTGTAAACCTAATCGAAGCATTTCTGTTATTGTAACCATGGCAACAATACTTGCTATTATGGAAACTGTGATAACTAAGGCAGGATATATAAGGTGCTGTAGTGATGCTACTTCAGGAAACACTCACATGGGGGTTACATCAGAGTTCAACAACTTACAGTGTTATCTAGGTTGAAGACTTTGATCAAAGTTAGAGGTTGTTGTTGTTGTTGTTGCTGTTGTTGTTGTTGGAAAAGCTACATGGCCAAAAGTCCATAGGGCTCTGAAGAAGATGGAGGCATTTGACTAAAAGCTCCGGATGAAAAATCACGAGGTGAAGCTCAAAGAGTGGAAAACTCTCTGTGAAAGACGAGTTCCCTTTACAAAACAAAACATAGGATCAGACTGAATGGTTTTGCACCAAAGTGTAAACTGTTGCTCTGTGGCGTTATTTCAGTTTCACTGTCACTCTGATGAATCCAGTTGTAAATGTTGTGTGGTTTCAGTTCTGAAAGATGCCACCTGTGCCTCTTTTCTGCAGTTTTGCTTGTGTGCCTTTTGTTTCCTTTCAGTATTATATGTGAGGGTGTGGTTTGTTTTTTATATGTGTGTGCCTTCTGTCTGGTATCTAGTCACAGTCTAGTGTAAAAGTAAAAGTGTGTATTTGCAGGTTACACGTGATAACTCCATGATTAATAATTCCTAAGGTGCAATCACACTGTAAGCTGTTTTTATCTGTTGCGTGTGTTTTCTACTTTGCGTTCCTGTATGTATGTGTGTGTGTGTGTGTGTGTCTATGTGCTTAAGGGTGTATGCAACTTTTTTTCCCTATTTCCATGGTGATGAGAGCAGATTAAAGCAACAGATGAGGCGTGTTGGGTCTTTTTTGTGTTGTTGTTGTTGTTGTTGTTATGGAGAGGAGCGTTCCTCTCGTGCATTTTCACTTTTGTCTCTGCACAGTAGGAAATGCTTCTGACAACTGCAGAGAGCCCGGAGGAAGAAACACAACACCGAGCAGCTCCACAGAGGCAATCCATGATAGGCCCCCCTCTATTTAGGAGTAATAATGGGACGAGCGGCATGATGTGACTTGTAAATGTTCAGAGCGCAGAGGGAGAGGAGGCAGGCAGATAACTACAGGCTTTAGTTTGGATCAAACATCACAGGCCCAAAAAAAAGCAGATTGTGCACTGTTATACTTTGTAATTCTGGTATGAATAGTGCTGCACAAGTATAATTGTTATTATTATAATTATCACTTGTGCTGGAGTAGTGTTGTCACTGTATACTTCCTCAGCAGCTTTGCAATCTGGCTTCTTTAATCGGTTTAATTTGGTGTGTTTAAAATGATAATCTTTGACTAAGAGGCCCGATAAACACTGCACAGTACAAACAGTGTAGAGAAGCTCATCCTGCAGGAACTGGAAGGTAACAATTTTCATCCTTTGACAAATCCCAGTGGAGTCCTGATTTCTTTTTTATTAGAATGTAACAAGCTCTTTATAGACGTTGTACAAGTAAAACATGAATTAGTTTGCAGCTTCTACACTTGATTCTATAAAACAATGAAAGAAAAAATAAAAACAGATGAAAAAAAAAAAGCAAAAATTCGAAAGTTCAATGATCTGGTTTGGCGTCTGCTCCTTCTGCACCCTGGTGATCACCAGTCACTGCTTCAGAGAGAGTGGCCATCACAAAGTGTCGCAGCCAGTTATCAACTGGGTACATCAACATTTGTGTGGCACTGGTACGCGTATGCAGAGTCCATGTGGTTGTAAAAATTGAGCTTTGCGTGGACATGCCCGGCGGACGGAGTCTGTTCTGCATATGTTTCACCTGGGAGCCTTCACAGTTACCACTTGGCCTGTTGTTATTTAGCACTTGCCTCCTCGAGTTTTAGGGATCGTGGACAATATTCGTCACTGTTTTTGATTAAAGTATAATAAAGTTACATTTGCATAAAGCTGCATTAAACAGTTGAAAAATAGCCACTTAACAGATGATAAATGTAGAATTAGTTTTAACTATGGATGTCAGTATTCAAATTGATTAAGTAAATATACATAGATACAAAACCATAAGCAGGCATTCACTGCTCGTGCTTATGTCAACATCCATTCATGTAATCTGGATTTAAAAAAAAAAAAGTAGGCAAAATGAAAAACGCGTGACTGAGAAAAACAAAAGCAGCCTCCATTTTCTTCATCCATTCAAACATTTCGTGTAAACTCCACATCTCAAACTAAGCTGTCACATCTAATTAACTCATCAGTCCCATTTGCCAAAGCACTGAAGTTCTTTGAAAGTGCTGGAAAAGCAAACAGACACATGCAAGAGAGATTTTTCATGTCGTGATTCGGTCCATGAGGCCTGTTCATGGGCCTCGTTAGTTCCTGGTGTTTTGTCAGAAGGCAACAAAAATAACTGTATGTAACCACAAACCTGACCTTTTTTCTAAACCCTACAAGCTGCTTTGAAACCAGAGTTCATTCTGATAAGTCACCCTGAAGACGAACCCTAGAAAATGAACATGTATAGACTCTATTTTGACTCTCATATGAAACTAAATACCAGGTCTCAGTGATCAAATCAGATGGATTGTTGTTATGAAAGCCTGATCCTGTGATGTTTCTGTCAGACCTGTCATTTAATCACTCATAAAATATGACTTCATCACAGTTTCCAGAGCACGATAGCAAATTAGTATCCACCCAAAAGAATTTATATGACAAATGTAGTGTTAATCCCTGCCTTGAGAGCAATAGCTGCTCTTAACCTTATATGTGCATGCATCCAAGAAACTTCAAAACAGCACCGGAGTGTGTTGGTGGTTTTTTGTTGCAGCCTCTCAATGACTTAAATGCTCGATTTAACTCTTACATCATTAGCTGGAGCCAGACAAAGTTTAAAAGTTGAAATGGAAATTGAGCAATCTCGACATGCACCATATTTCATTAATGTGACAAGCTGATAAAATGCCAGCGGGCATTCGCTTGGCTGACAAGCAACACTCGTTACATTCCAACTGCATTAATTAACCCTGCCCGCAACAGAGGCCGATCAGAGTGCACAACGGTGGAGCCAGTCGCTGCAGAGAAGCCACAATGTGGCATGTGAAGCACTATCAACACCTCCCTAAGTACAACCTCTAGCTAAGAAATAAATAACATGGCTGTCTTTCCTAGTGGCAGGGCCAAACATGCTGGTTTTGGACAGGGTTCAATAAGGCTTTGATTCTGTAAGAAAAAAAAAAAAAACTTGGGGAAGTGAAACAAAATCACCATTTACAACCTCTGACAGCCGGCAGCTCTCTCTCTCTCTCTCCCCTTTTTTTTTTTTTGCTTTTTCATGTTTTCGCTCCCCACGCCATTAAAAAGCTCTCGTTGGGAAACTGTCATCTTGATCCTCAAAGCGCTGCGAGTGTCAGGGCCCGTCAAACTGGCTCCCACTGTTGACAAGTGTTAGCTCGGAGCAATGTAACAAGTTGAGCAGAGGAAGGGAAGTTGGAGGCCTGAGAAGAGATTCCTCTGTCTCCTGCACACTCACACTAACTGTGCATCATGCACACATACTGTAACCCTAACGTGCATGCTGCTAATTGGCTCCCACATTTTACACTTTAGATATACGTGTGGTTGCATGTTTGTTTTTCAGCTGTAACTGCTTATATAACCACGGGGATATACAGTATAGTAGCAGATGAAGTAGATTTTTTGTCCATTCTTGCCTTGAACTCAGACATTTCACCAATTGGACGTTTAAAATGCATTGAATCATCATCATATTGTCATCATTAACTATACGATGGTATATAAACTTGGGAATCACAGTCAGCTTTAGTGATCAGGGAATCGTCAGATCAGGGTGACAGATGATCTGTATGCAAACATCCTTATGTCTTTTTTTAATGTTGATAAAGGTCTCAAAAAATATCTTTGGAAAACACTCACAGTCACTGCTCATATAAAAGCCCATCAACCACGAGCAGAGGAGACGGTGCAGAGCAGAAAGGATGAGGATTAAACCGCAGCATCTGTAACATTCAGGTCCAGGACGAGGAGTGAAAAAAGAGCAGGTCGGCGACTTCAGTAACTAACTGCTGTTGACAGTTGGGAGTGAAACACAGAGGAGCAGCTTTCAGCAGCCTGTCGTCAGTGTCCCCATACTGTCGTACTGCTGATGACCTCAGCAGCACCAAATCATGCACATGTTCACTATGCAAACACACGAGGATGCAACCAACTGCAGACAAACACAGGCACACACAAGGTTTGATTCCTGTTTGCACTGAAAACCAGATTCTCCACGATGGTAAGAAATCTGTTATCAAACTTATTTTAAAAATCTTGTCATCAGTAAACACTTTCTGCATAAAAAACTCTCCATCTAAATGTCAAAATAGAAGTTTTTATGGG
Organism: Caranx ignobilis; assembly: GCA_021432705.1. Classification (NCBI taxonomy): domain Eukaryota; kingdom Metazoa; phylum Chordata; class Actinopteri; order Carangiformes; family Carangidae; genus Caranx; species Caranx ignobilis. The sequence continues at coordinate 23,259,131 of MU269981.1, forward strand.
TGTATCTGTAGGCCAAGAACACCAACAGAGCGACTGATTGCTCTTGGTTGTTGCTGATTGTGTCATGTCAATTTCAGATGTCGGAATCTCTCAGTTAAGCTTTAATGCATATCATATAATTATATCAAGTTCTCCAACTTTATAGCTCCTGATTCGAGGCCTCTGGCATTTGGAACAAGCTTGTGAAAAACTGAGGTACTGCAAAGTAGGAAGGCTACACCCATGATTCACCGCGTTGTGGTGTAATTACACCACCTGCACCTCCAATCTGCAAATAAGATGCAGGGGCAGAGGATACACCGGTGGCCACCCCTGGTGTGTGACGTATATTTTTCCACTGTTTTGCAGCGAACAGATATTAAAGGAGACATATTCTGCCACTTTTCCATCAATTAAAATAGTTCCCAGGTGTCTTAAAATCATGTCTGTGACATGATCAAACATCACAGCTTGTTTCATCTGCTCCAAACAGCCCTGTTCAGAACGCCTGCTTTCAGTGCCCTGTCTCTTTAAATGCAAATGAGCCACTGCTCACCCGGCCCCGCCCTGGCCCTTCTACCGGTACCGGTACTCACAGGTAGGGGTGGTATTATGCAAATTTGAAAACTAATGACATCATTGAATGACAACTGAGGGTACAGCTCATAAAACCACATGGATTTCATCCTCAGGAGGAAATTACAGATGGTTTTTGTCAGTTCTCCTTTTGGGGGCCGGGAGTCAAGCCAAACACTCAAATATATGTTAAAGAGCAGAGATTTGCATAATATCTCCCCTTTAAAAAGTAGAATTAGAATCTTTATTGTCATTGTACAGTATACAACGAAATTTTGTTTAGCAGCATCCCTTTGTTGTTCTATAAGTAGAACAATTCCTCGCAGAAACCCCCCACAAATCAAATCCACGACCACTTAAGGTCAAGAAAAAGCCAATGAGACAGACACATGATCATCTTTCTCTGAGCGCTTTGTGTGCATTTGTTTGTGTGTGACTATAATCACATAACGTTATGTGTGTGTGTGTGTGCATGAGTAGTTTTGTAGTTCTGAGGATATAAGAAAATTGCAGTTTTCAACATTTCTCACATCTAGCAGTCTATCTGTGGACATGTCCCTTTTCCTATATGCATTGTAACACTTCAAATCAAATCTAACAGAGTCTCCAGTTGAGATATAAATCCAGAGCAAACGCTATTTGTCAGACACTTCTATAGCTGGTGAGCTCCTTAGTGCCTCCCCTCTGAGTGTAATATTTCCTCCACTCACATGTAGTCTCCTTCCCTCTCCATCTGGGAGCTTCTCATTTATCTTCAGCGGCGGTGACACAATGAAAACAGCTACACGCGGTGCGGCCCGCCACACACAGCAAGAGCGCCCGGCGCAAGTTTATTGGGAAAGGTGCTCTATTGAATTAACCAGCCGCTTTTGTTCCTAAACCAATATTGCGAGACTATAAAGGGGGTCAGGGGACGGCAGGCGCACACCAAAGCCTGCTGCGGAGGTAGAAGGGCCCGCAGGCAGCTCTCTCCGTGAAAGTGCAGAGTTTGGTTTAGGTCAAAAGAAAACTCCTGATGTGGAAATAACAGAACATTCCGGAAGAACACAGCTGTCCCACCCAGCCTCCCAGCTGCTCGCTCTCCGTCTGTCTCCCTGACTGCCTGTCTCTCTCTCTCTGGTTTGTCTCTCTGTCTGTCTGTCTGCCTGTCCATATGCTGAACTGCTGCATCCACTCAGCATTTGATTGACAGGAGTTTATGAAGACGTTAAAGATGTTTTAAAAGGAAGGAAAAGACCTCAATGTGTCACCAAGTGTGAAGCTGCTGCATTCACTCGATTAATCACAATTGTTATTGATCTTGAGGACAATTTAGAAGTTCGATGACATGGTCGGGAACTGCTGATGATAAATTGAGCTGTAGCTAGTTGCTTTGTCTAGTAGCCTGAGGTGATTAGTGAAGTGATTAGCTTCATTTAGCATGGGCAACGGGAGCAGCTAATAAGTTACATGAGAATACATGATAAGAACATACTTAAAACATGTACTGTTTTGAATATTACACAAGTTAAACAGCAGGAGATGAATTACTGCACATTTTTAATCGAGTCAGTGTTGAGTTGCAACTTGCAGCTTGCTGTCAGTTGTGTCAGTAGTGAGCTTGGAGAGCTATGTAGCATACTAGCGGTTAGCTCACCAGCTAGCCCTGTGAGAAGGCTAGTCATCATCATGCTAACATGTGCATTTCACAATATAAACATTTGCCGTGCCATGTCCTGGTGTGACAAAGTCATATCTTACAATATCTAACAACCTGGTTGTCATGGCAACACGTAAACGTGCCTGTGGCAGTCATCAGAAGAAGAGCTGCCAACAACGTCTCACCAGCACTACCTGCACTTCAGAGGACAAGGGAGGAGGCTGCCGTGGATGTGATAGGGGACACACACACACACACAAACAAAAAGAAAACACAACGTTTTCTGCATGACCTGTTACCTCCAACACAAGGCAGCTGTACTTCCAGGACACTTAGAAACCAGCACAGGCTGTGGAAGTCAGTGGCGCCCATGGCTGTGAGGCCTTACATCGAAACTGACTGTATTGATCAATTGGTAGTTGTCTGCTGTCTTGAAACAGCTTTTGTTTTGGTCTTTAAGACATTTTTTCATCAGTGGGTCTTTTTTGGCACCACTGCAGGCACGAGATCTTTTATACTATGAGTGATATTTTTTTCCACTGTTGCTGCAAAGCCAGTATTATTATCAACAACTGTTGTAGCTAAATGCATGAAGCTGTTAGGTAGCCTAAGTGAACACCTGTTGATGCTAATGTTAGCTATGTAGCAATTCAAATGGCTGCTTAAGGTAAAGCACCCGAAACTCAGAATTCACAGTAAGAAGTCATTCATGTAACTTAATATTGTTAGATTATTGTTAGACTTTTATTTTTCCTTTTTTTTTTTTTTTTGGAGGGGGTGTTAAGTCGTGCAGTTAATAGATATCCTTTTCTGACAGCGACACCTTTGCTTTGATGTTTTCTCATCCTTTAATTATAGGAAGGGATTACTTCATCTTTTCAACTGGGAGCTGTATGGCGAACACCTCTCAAGAGTGTTTCCCGTAGGTGGCATTTTGGACATGAACCTGATAGCATTCAGACTAACACCCCGCAGGTCTGGACAGGCTTTGGCATGTATATGTGTCCCATGAACTTTCTATGTGCATTATGCAAGAGCCAAGTGATGAGATCCAAACAAAGTGAAGGATATTCACTTCAGTTGGAGCTTTTGATAAAAGCCAAATGTGCGCCGTGATATCACATGATTGGTATTTGTGCAGCTGAACTTCCCTGGTGCACAACTGCAAAATTTTTTAATCGACACCATAGAGGCGTCTTTGGACCATACCAAAGTGTATAAATTTTCCAGCCATACACCATGAACAAAAGGATGTTAATTAATGATTTGATCTCAGCGTTCCCACATCACACGGCTGAAGATAAGTTTGGAGACGGAAGGCTCGGGGGCACAACATGTGGGTTTCCCCCTTGTTTGGTGCTGTCAGAGGGGGGAGAAAAGCATCAAAGCATCAGAGCTCAGCCTGTTATCTCGACCTCACCGAGGAGCTGTCGTAGATAAAGGAGGAAGTGGTTAAAGTGGTCTCTGGCCGAAATGCGCTCCTCCTTGAAATCCACCACACACAGTTACAGCATGGCACAGGTGCACGCGTACTTTGGCATGCGCGTGTGAACCCATTCATGCACACTTCTTCTTCTGCGCCCTCTCTCTCTGCAGTCTATCTTTAGCACATAGGGGTCAACACAGTGATAGTGAACAATATGCTGATTTGCTGCTCAGTTTCTTGTGCGTGCAGAGATCTACAGTCTGATTTCCCTTCGGCTCACAACAGCCACCTGCTTCCGCCCTCATGATCCGCTGAGAAGAGGTGGATATGGTGGATGTGTATCATCTTCCAGGAGCATCGCAGACAATAACAAACAATACCAGCAGGAATTTGAAACCAATAGACACCTTAAGGGGAAAAGTTTTCATTAGCTCTTACAAAGAACTTTCATTTTGTGTTGATGTTGGCGGCCCCTGTGGACAAAAGTGGTAGGTTTCTCTTTGCGGATCCCGTCCCAATATCAGCCATGACGTAAATATAGCGCTGAACTTGAGCTCGGTTTTTACTCTCTAGGGTAGCAACAACTCAATGCTAATTTGTAGCCTCGTCAAATGTGCCGTCGTCTCCTCCGGTCTGAGTGCCGTACATCGTTTCGTCGCCCGGTGGACCGACCCGTCCACTGCCTCCAGAAGGTAAAGAGTTACACTATTTAAAACTAGCTTATCTTCCCGCCGATGGCTTCATTTGCTGTCGTAGGTCACACAGAGACATCAGCAGAAACCAGAGACTTTTGCACATCCAGTTAAAAAGCTCTTCATAGTGGCTTTAATATAGCAGTTTTCAAACGTAGGTGCTTTAGAAGGAAAAGACAAAATCAGACCAATGTATGAAGTTGGACTTATTTAATACCATCTCGGGGCCTTGATCAGACGTGTATGTAACGCTGAGGCACAGTGTGAAATTAAATGTCTATACTCCTCCCCTCTATGGATTAAAGGTGAAGATAGTCCATGTCAAATGCTACAACAGGAAACTGACATTTTAAAGTCCAAACAACCACTTCACCGTCATGTTTATGTTTGTTTCAGCTCAGCCTGTGACTGACCTCTCCAGAAGCTCCACTTTCTCTTGTTTCCTTTCAGTTTCTCTCATTTGACTAGATTTATAAAGTGACAGATGCAGCCAGGGACACAACATGTGTAGATGCATCTGTGTGACTTATCATGCAATTTCATTGTCTCTGAACATGTCTTAGGATTTATCTTAGGAGATGCACTGTCTTTTCTTTTAAAGGTCAATAAATAAAAGCAGTAATCACTAACTTGATGTTGCATTCAATGAAATATGCACATTTGCAAATTTTTTTTCCCCCCATTTACCAAAGCTCCTCCCCTTTTGTTGGCTTGTTAAAGGTGATAACAAACTAGATCTACTTCATCACCCAGTTGCACAATCAATGAACCCATCCTGTCAAAGAGAAATGTTTCAGTTTGAAAACCGCTCTTTTCATTTATTTATTTATTTTTCATTTCTCAAAATCCCCTCAAGTTCAAGTAATTAGATTAAGCATGCTGACAAATGAACACTGATTGATAAAAGAGCGAAAGCTGTGGCCATCCAGCATCAAAAGTAACTCGGATTAATTGTGAGGTACCTCAGCATTATGGTAAGCCGACTGCCCAAGAAGCAGCATCCCTGAAGAAGGAGAATGAAATAAGGGGATTTATCCACAGACACTAATCATTCCCAACTTAGAGCATTGGCACAAAAAGGAAAGAATGTGTAAAGAGCCCAGGGACACAAAGGATTCTGGGTGATCAAAAGGAGAATTAAGGGTGACTTCTTCCTCTGAAGCATTGTCTGTGTGTTTCATGAAGTATCACTCTCAGCGGGAGGGGGAGGGGGGTGTGGGGGGGAGATCAAGGATTTCTTGAATAAAAGAGCTTCTCTGCTTTTCTCTCTCACCTTTTAATCCACCACCTTGCTCTCGCTATCCCTCGCCAGCTTTTTTTTCCTCCTTCTTCTCATTTCTCCCTCCACAAATAGATCCCTCTACGCTACAAAGTTGGCGTGATACACAAGTCTGTGTGTATTGGAGGGGGGGGGAGATTTCTAAATTAAACTTCAATTGGGGAGGGACTGGGTGGGCTATAGCTGCAGATGTGTGTGTTTGAAGGCTTCGTTCATGTGTGTGTTTTGGGGAAGAAGTAAGAGAGGGAAGTTTGGGGGGGGGGGGGCGGTTGTGGGTATCAGAGCCACCAGGATAATGACCATGACAGCCACCCAACAGACTCGCCCCCCGCTGTCCTTTTAAGTCCTTGTTTAAGGTTTGGCTTCAGCACCCACTTTGAACCGCGACAATGATTCCAGATCACAGCAGAACTCCCAGGATTCTTCATCCTTTGGGCCGGGGGTATGCGGGGGCCAAGAGGCTTTTTGGCTGCACAAAGTCCTGTCCTCCTGACCAGTGGACAATGAAGTTCAGTCCCTCTCAACTTGATTAGCCAGCTGCTACATTCAAAGAGACAAGCACACAGATCTCACACCGATGGCAAGAGTTATTATTATGATCATTATTAGTCCTCCTCCTTAGAATTAAAGCAGAAAAGCTCAGGTGCAAATGTAGTGCAGTGTTTGTGTCGCACACATCCAGGTTCAGTCTTAGGTCTTCATCCACGGAGAAACAGAGCTTTCCCTAAATGATCTTTGTCTTTTTAGTTCTTAAGAAGTTTCTCATAAACACAACATTCTTTCAATAAATATCTGTGCACATATAAAACCACTGAATATGACTTGTAACGCTGTAGTACATACGCCAGGCCTGAATGTGGCGCTGTATATAAAGCTTATACAAGCTCCAAACATTATACATCGACTAAACATGAGAACATTGACTTGGAGACTTGCCGCTTTCAGTCGCAGTGTCCGAGGGTCTCGACAGTAGTCCGCCATTGTCGTTGTTGTTGTTATATCACGTGAGGCTATGACATCATCGTTTCAAGAAAAGATGGCATTCTGGTTGTCGACATGAAAACACTGCGACGGCATTTTGAGATTTTTACCCACCCTGGGACCTGTTTCCAAAAAACACCTCCCAAAACGCTGTTTCCATGTCAACAAAATACCAAACCTTCTCAGGTACACCTAAAAACCCGTGTCCTTGTGGACGGGCCTTTAATTTCATAGCCTGCTTGATCATTTGTTTCCACGCTTCATCAGCAGTCGGGCTGCTAGCGCCTTAAAAAGTCCCACCTTATTCACATGATGCCTCTAGATGCCAAACAACACCAGTGAATACTCACTAGATCCAGGTTTGAAATACAGAAAGTCAAAGAAAGAGACCAAAACAAACCAACACATCAAAACATGATATCGTACACCAACTGCACACACTCGGTGCGGCCTCCTCGGTGTTGTTTAAACATACTGTATTGTAGTGAGTCATAGTGTAATCATTTGAGAGCAGAGATGTAGGAAATCCCCCGCATTGCTGCTTCTAGTCATGTAACAAATTGGTGTAATTGCCATTGTGGTTGAATAGAAATTGTGGTGAGGCAAACAGCTTTTTCTTTTTTTCTCTAGTGCCAGTGTGATGCCTTTCAAACAAACACTTGTCTCTGTGGTGAGTTTTCCCCGTGCAAGAAAATTCAGTTCACGCTGTAAACCTTCAGGGCCATGCGCAAGGATTTTAACCCTAACTTTTTATTTTTTAATTTTTTATGAGGATTCAGGTATGTGTGATGTAATATTTCACCACCTATGCATGATGGGTGTAAATTGATAGATCCCAGACGAGGCTCCATGGGAATAGCAGCGTGTACAAACCTGCATGAGATAGAGGAGAAAAAAAAACAAAAAAACACACACAAACATGTAAAGAAGTTATAGGCCAGGTTGTGATTCCCTTACAGTTAATCCTCACTGATTTCATTGTTTGAAAATCAACACGGCAGCGGAGGAATTTGCTCCTGCAGCCCTCTGGATACAAACCAGTCCCTCCACAAATCACTTCCAGCCTCAGACTGAGACACTTCCTGCCTTATTTTGAATGCTAACATGTACACAACTGAATTTGGATGCGAGGGGAAGAGAGAGTGATGCAACAAGAGAGACATGGAGAATGAAAGAGAGAGAGAGAGAGAAGAAATACTGAGACTGATTAGGAGGCTTACTTATGGGGGGAGGGGGCTGTGGTATAATCAGAGCAGGATGCTGATGTTGGGGCAGTTGAAGGGTTGATGGTGGGGTTAGCTGTAGACTGGTGGGGATTGACACTGGATTAAAGCTGTCACTATCAATCAAAGGTGGCCGGGGGGGTTAGGGGGTGGTGGGGGCCTGCAGCCTTGAGGCAGCACAAACACACCTCTATTTGGTAGAACAAGTGAGCAGCACACTGAACAGTACGGAGCAGGTGGAAGTGGAGTGGGACAAGTTGCCATCGGTCCTCAGAGCTACTGCTGGAGAAATCTTTCCTGTATATATTATGTATATGTTTGTGTTTAGTACTACAGTATATGTAGTATCCTTTTATATTGCTTTTAGACAGGACACTGCAGAAGTTTAATATCAAGCTGCAAACCATGAAAGACACATGTCACAACAAGAGTGGTGAAAATTAAATCAGATTTCCTGACTTTAAGCCCCAACAAATGAGCCAAACACATTGGATCCTACATCACCCATAATGCATCCAACAGGATCCTGGTGTAGGTCTGTTGTTTTCCCAGTTCAGTGTAAATGACGTCTTCCCATTTCAGCTGAGTGATAAGTAACATGGTGAAGTGTTTGTTTAGAACCAGTATTGATGCTTCCTCAGATGTTGTTGGACCATGAACCACCATGAACAACGCCCTGTCGCAGCTTAGCAACCAGACACAACAGCTCTGTCATGGTTTGGAGGTGAAGGTTCGTGCACTGACCACACACAACTAGTAAGATCAATACTTTAAACACTACTGGATATCAACAGGGGTTTGATATGGATCTGGGATCTTCTTCTGTGGTTCATTAGCTCATGGACACCTGAACGCAACACAACATTGGCTCCATGATCGAAGCGCATTCAGTTAGCATGCGAGCTGGAGAGATTATTGAACGTTGCCACGGTGAATGAGACAAAGTATTTTTCAATTTCCTGTGATGCAGGTTTTAACCTGTCGCTGATCTTCTCCTGTGTTCCTGACACTTTGAAGGGTTAACCTGCACTTCCTCCAGATTCCATCTCCTCACAACCCCCTGCACTTTTTTTTTGGGGGGGGGGTCTATTAGATTACATTAGCCAGTAGCTTTTCCTCTCAGCCAGCCACTTCCTGCCCTCGGGAGAATCGAGAAGATAAGAGCTGACTCTCTCAAACACACTTTTGTAGATACAAACTGAACAAATTTCCCTTCTGAGCGCTGTCTGACAAACAAAATCCACAACCAACAAAAGATAGCGGTTCAAAAAACAAACAGTCCTGGCGGTGGGGGACGGCGGTTGCTCCAGGCAGTGTGTGGAGGAGCTTTGTGACCAAACAGTACACGGAAGCGAAGATAAACAAAACAGACAATTTTCAGTTATCTCCGAGAACTCCATGAAACAAAACAATCCTCTCCGCTGCCGTGTCCTTGAAAAGATCTGGAGAGATGTCCTGAGGAAATGCTATTTCCTTTTTTTTTTTTTTTTTTGGTCAGGGAATGGCCCGGGAGCGTCCCATCAGCAGGCCGCCGCTCCACCATCAGTTTACAATACGAGGAAAGAAACACGCCATGCTGGAAATACTGAGGAGGACATGGTGTCTGTCCTCACATCCTGTAGGAGACAAAGATGATGAGAGGTTTCACTTCAAAGTCTTTTGGTTTGGAGTGAGGGCGTCACCTGAAATGACTAGTTCCAGGTTATTAATAGCATCGATGGAAAGTTATAAATCAGGCAGCTTCTCATTGCCAGTCATTGCTGCTCCTCTGTGTTCCATAGAAAACCCTGTATCTTCCACTTAATTTTGTGTTTTTATTGTCGTAGTTAGTCCAACGTTTTCACTTTCCTGTTGTTAAAGTGCTTAAAGGTCCACAGATTATATACAGTGAAGTTTTACAAAGCAGCAAATAAGCAGAAAATATCACAGATATATGCACATGGCCTGTATTCAGAAATATGAGCCTTTAAAACCAGCCGCCAGGACTTCCTGTGACTTTGTGATGTCACAACAACGCAGTCACCACTAAACACCTTGGACCCACCATCCAATAGGATTTGGTTTCTCTGAGTGTTTCACCTGAATCTGTTATCTGCTTTTATGTTTTCTATTGGATCTCTCAGAAAACAGTCAGCCAATCAGAAGAGAGGGTCAGAGCCACCTCTGTTCTGATTGGCTGACACTGACCTGTTGTTATGAGAGTTCCAAAGAGAAGAGAGGAGATGTAAAACTACATTATCAGATGGTTTTTGGTCTGATTGGAGTTTTGATCTTATGAATCAACACTGAAATAAAACGGGAAAAGTCTAAAATATGGAACTGTTAAAGTTTCAAAAAGTTAAAAAATAAGTCTAAAACATAAAAACAACTCATATTATAACAGACAAAGGCCTCACACTGATCAGGAAGAAGATGCAGCCAAATGCAAAAATTCCTGTGCTTGCCACTTCTGACTCTCTAATACCTGAGGGTTTTTTCTTTTATCTCTCTCTCTCTGTTTCTGCCCTCCTGCCTGCAGTATGATGTAAACACCATTAGAGGGCCCTTCAGCGGCTCCTCCATGTGTGAACCGACTTAATGATGTTAAACTCTGGGATAGAGTGTCGACCTGTTTGTTTGCCTCGAAATGTTTTTCAGTTTCACCGTGAATGAAGTGAATAGCCGCACATTTGCGTGCAGGAACGAGCTCATTTGTGTTTGTGTGAGTCTTTTCTGGGGGGAGAATGTGCTGCCTGTCTGTGCATGTGGACACAAGTGACTCCATCTGTGTATGTGTGTGTGTGTGTGTGTGTGTGTATGTGTGTGTGCAGATGGTTGTGTTTTGTGTCTGTATTATGTGTGTATGTGTATGTGTATGTGTGTGTGTGTGTGTGTGTGTGCCGGGCATTAAGCCCTATCTATTTACAGAACGGGTATGTTTGGCCAATACTTCCTGACTTCCTTGCTCTTGGCAAACAGACAGACAGCCACAGTCTGTGTATTGTTTTAGAACGGTGGAGATTGTTGGTACTTGAAAGAGATTTTGGGGCTGCTTGTGTTTGATTTATGTGGTGTGTCTGTTTGATATCGATCATAAACGATAACACAGCTGAAGGAAGGAAAACGCATCTCCTGTCGAAGCTCCGCACTTTGATGTCAAGGTTGAAAAGAACAATGCTCTAAGGTACGGAGGCCTTTTCTGCATTACACTCCCAGATTTCTCTCATGTGTCAGGCTGAACGGTAACACGCTGCCAAGAGGAGGTCGTCGAAGACTCTGCTCAGAAGCTGATGAAGCATATTTATTCCATTATGCTGAATTATGACCCCAAAAAATGTTTTTCAAGAGTGTTTAGACTGTTTATTTCCTGTGTCTCCTCTTCCCCAAAGACGTGAGACCTGCTCAAACACTTAATCCAACACTGCACAAAGTGCCACTACCTTCTCCAGAGCTCATTTGTAGCAGAGCTGCTGTGAGACTTAAATGCTGATCATGTGTATCAGGGAGCACATGTGCAGTCGCCCTGTGTTTGCGTTTACTGTCACCACACTGGCCTCTGCTGGTGATCAGTGGGTCTGCAAGCTGAGCAAAGGAAACCACAGGAGTTCAGGAGGGTCGAGGAGAGTTTGACTGATTTCTAAAGGAAGTCGTTTGTGGACTGAACATGGTCATAGTTGGTGTTCTGTGTTGAAAGTGTGTGTTTATATATCGGGAGTGATGCCATTGCATACGCAGAGATTCTCAAATCCTAACAAATGTGTCTTCTTGGATGTGAAGTCCTTCATAATTCATACACTGACAGACTAACAACGTTCTCTCTCAGACTTTTGCATTCAGTCTGCGTTATCTACAGATGTCATTATTCTCTGCAGTGCAGACCAGACTTAGAGAAACTCTAAGCACAAATAAAGAACGTACTGAGACTTATAGTACAATACACATCAAGTCACATGCTGCATTATGAGCCATGAGCTCATCTTTTTTTAATGTCACCCTGCTGAGCTGCTTGTTGTAAGGCGTTTTCCAAGCTGCTGATGCTTGTTGTCTAGTTTTCAGTGGATTATAGATTAATTTTGTCAGAAAAACTCTGCAAATGTCTTTCACAGTTGTAGCTACCATTCGCTCCACAACTGAGTTGAAATCCAGTGCTTCGGTTTTCAAAGTGTAATTCTCTGGCTCTGGATCAGCGTTGTTTGCTGTCATGTTATTTCTATCACCGGCGCAGACTTGGGTTATAGGCTCAGCCACAGAAGGATCCTCCTTGAAAAGAAGGCTGCATTTAAAGGAGCCTTTGAAATGTTACAGCCTGGTCCCGATGCTATGTGACCTTTACTGCAGCCTCTGAGGGATGCAGCCTCTGAAATGAGACACTGATAACGTCTTCGTAAAAGTGCAAACTGCATCCTGGTTGTTGAACAACATGTCGCATTAAAACCTTTCTTCATTGGTTTGTCAGTCTTTCACATTATGAACTATGATTCATTTCCAAAAGCTACTTTTTATTCCTACTTGTTTAGCTTTTTTCCTTCTTCTCCTGACATTAGCATGCTAACCAGTTAGCCCCAGCTTCACTTTCTGATACCAAGTCAGTGTCCCAGTGTTTCGTAACCTTTTGTCTTGTAAAAGTAACAGTGTTTGAAACTAGAAATCAAACCGTAGTCTAGAAACAAACTGTTGCTGTAAATGAGCGTGATGTTTGTGAAAACTTTCCACTGCTGTCAAACTCCAGTGAAAGATAACTTGAGCCGGTCAAGACAGATTACAGGAGATTTGAAGTGTGTTTGCCTTTAAGCCTGGAGTCCAGAGACGGAGGACAGGAAATTAAATGTTTTACATACTGTAGTTAAAATTTATGATGTGGAATTTGGTGCACAGAGCGTCGTGTTATGGGCTCGTTCTGGACACTTGCGTTACTTTACGGGGGAGAGGGTGTAAATGGCCATATAGGGATTTCACTTTTTTTTAAACTGAATCACTGACAAACTCTTGCGTGATGATATCTGGCGCTCGAGTTAAGCAGACTGCAGAGGAGTATTAAAGTCATGAGCCATCTTAAGATGCTTGCTAAGTAGCTGCTACTGAAGATGGACTCATGTTTTGCCTGTGAGAGAATGACTGATGAGTCTCAGTGAGCACAGTTTCCCAGAAAAGGCCTCGGACTCTCTTGGAATTAAATCTTCCAGTTCCTGTCCAGCTCTGGATGTGTAGTTTTTTTTTTTGTCTCACATCACATGCAGACATAGTTGAGACAACTTATGTTTTATGGACCATAAGACAGCACCAAAAAGAGTCTCAAATCTTCGGATCTGTAACTCTGTTAGCGCTCGAGCTGCTGCGTAATGTAGCATTCTTCTGTGCACCACACTGTTCAGCTATGCTCTCTAGTAGTAGTTATCATTCTCAAAAATCCCAACAAAAATCTGAGGAATTTCTCCAAGGGCTCTGTGTATTTGCGTGTGTGTGGATGTGTGTGTGCTCAGTCACCCCCCTGACCTCACCTCACCGTGCCCCATCCTCCTCTTTCCAGTGGAGCCTTGGAAAGCTTTGACTGAACGTTGCTGCAGCTGAGAAATAACAAAAGAATAAAACAAGATTTTTCCTATTTCAATGTGTATTTTATGTGATTGTTTAAGGTTCTTCCTCAAAATACAAGTTCGACCACCTGTCATCTTCCACCCTCTCATGATCAACCACTGAGTACTTTAGGTAAATTAAAAGCCCGACTAGTATTTATTCTTAAAATGAATCAAATAAATGCATGATTTTCAGACTGGACTCTCTATTTAGGTCTTTTAATGTGAGGTTTTCTTAATTAAATGATAAAATCTGACTGGTACTGCTCTTTTCTGTAAAACGTCTCGAGCTGCATCAAGAAAGTTGAATGGATTTTTTACATTTGCCAAAGCTAGAGGCTGCACAGAAAGCAGCAATATACTGATTAAGTGCTGGACCAATTTTAATAAAAGGTCTCTGGTCATATACTTTAATTGGCCCGAGTCTGCAGCAGCAGCAGCAGCAGCAGCACCACAAACACTTGCTGCTTATTTTTCCTGTTCTATATGGATTATTTTTGGCCTCGTCCCAAAGTAGACGAGATGGTTTCATCCAGCGGCGGCCAAAACTGCGACACGCCTCAGTTGATAGACGCTTTACAGACTCATGAGGAGCGACAGGTCAGAGGCCGCCTGTCAGTCACTCTGTTGTTCCAGTCACTTTAGCACAAACTGATGTCAGTGTTGCTGCGTAGAGCTCAAAGCTGCATCGAGCCTCCACTTATTTCTGGGTTGCAGTGATGACTGGGAGAGTTGGTGTTGTCAAACTTCATGTTATTGTGCATATACACAATAACTGTGTGCACAGGGAACTGCATTTTACAACAGCCTTGAAGTTAACCAAGTTACACTGAGATAATCTGCTGCTACAGATTGTGCACGCACACACACAAAATGTTATTAACACCATTCAATAACTATGCATGATTTGATAGGACTATATCAGACAGGAGTTTGTGTGTAGACATTTGTAAGGCATAGCTTGTATTGGACCTTTAGAAATGGGCCACTTCATAAAAAGTAGAAATTTAACCATATTTCCTGTTTAAATTCTGATCACACACACACTGATGCTTTGTTGCTCCTGTTCTGTGCAGTGTTGAGTTTTTCAGCCCAAGTTCATTTGAAAAGAACCCACCTACTGTCTGCCGGGTGAAGAATGTGAAGTCAAGGAGAGGTCCTGATGATGTTTTGGCTGCAGACTATCCAACTTGCTGCACATCAATCCTGCGGGCGGCTATGTTGAGTTTTGACTGGACAGCAGACCCCAGACTCACCCCGGTGGGAATGCTGAGGGTCTGGCCTGCCCTGACATCCAGGTTACCCCATGCCGCTCCAGGACTTGGAAGCTGTAATTATGAAGAGGCAGAGAGAGAGGGAGAGAGGGAGTGAGCAGGAGAGAGACTGTTTCCTAACACATGCATACACACACACAGAAACACTGACATAAATGGACAGAGACAAATGTGTAAACAGAGACACACACTCATGTATAATTCAGATATTTAGGAGCAGAAATGCAAACAATCACACTTAAGTGGTCAATAACCCAAACACACACACATGCATGAACAAACCCATGTGCACACATACACTCAGATACACACACGCACACAACTCTTCAAAATGCACTTTTGTGCAGGCATGAACAGACATACCTACACACAGAGCAGACAAACAAACATGCAGGAACACACACACACAGATACTTGGATGCACATGAAGGCAGACATGTACAAAGAACTAGACACACACACACAACCACACACACACAGAGGAGCTGCCAGCCCCGTCATAAATCTGCCAGCTCAATTAATCAAGCGGTTCCCCTGGGGGGCTGCTGGAGCCAGCCTCAAACCCTGCTGACGTGCCCCCAGCACCACAGAGCACTCCCACAGGGCTTTAGAGCCCACTGCTCCCAGGAGAATGACAGGAGGAAATAACTGTCTCAACTGCAGAATGCGACCAGACTCCCATGTGTGACCTTTCTGCTGCGTGTGATTTGAAAGAGAGAGAGAGAGAGAAGAGAGAGAGGAAGAAAGACAGAGATAGACTGAGTGTGGATCCACTGCAGCTTCTGCACAGACATCAGTGCAGCGGTTCTGTAGTGAGACCTGATGAGTGGCATTCACTGCATAATTTAAAGAGGAACTGTGTAACATTTTTACCTTAATCAAACAGCTTCACAGGAACTGTGACGGTTAATGACTTGTCACAGGGAGAATGGAGGCTCTCTGCCTTCCACCGAGAGTCTCTTGGCCTAAAACCAACCTTGTAAAATCAGAGCCTCCTACCCGGTGTCCCAGATCTTGTCCCGCGAGAAACATGGACTGCTTTACGGCACTATACAACACAAACCTGGTAATCTGTAACCTCTTGTTAATGTTACCCACCTCGGTTGACGTCGGCTCCATGGGTTGCCTTGTCGCCAACTTCGTTGAAAACAAATGCAGGAAAAACAAATCAGTTAGTAAATCAGTAATAATAACTGCAGATTTCCTTTATCCATAATAATTTACATAATTTACACATCTTCACTTCATCTCATCTGCAGACAGCACGTCGTCCCCCAGGGAGCTGTAATGGACATTTAAAGCCTTTTATGGACCAGATAAATGGCTCAAATGGAAACTGGCAGTGAGTGAATTTGAGAATAATTGTTTTATTGCTCCATTTTCATTTCAAATATTTCATCAAATTAAACCTAATTTATTTAATTCTCTGCACAGTGACCTCAATTATCCTGTTGTTTCAAGATACGGGCTTTAATTTATTGAACTATGAGCAGAGACGGCAATAAAATTCAACACAGAGTTCAAATACTGTATCGTCTTGGCTTTGGACTGAACAGATAATGATCTGTTTTCTCTTTAATTAGCAGGAAACTACACTGATGTGTTCAGAGAGAGAAGTTATGAAACAGAACCAAACTAATTATCAATTTATTATGAAATCTTAGAATAATTACTGCTCAGTCGCTCTCCATCAGTCTCACCCAGCAGCTCATTCATGCCCCCACCACCACCACCACCACCACACACACACACACACACACTCACTCCACAAGATAAACATGTTTCATCATTAGCTTCACAAACTCTTATATAAATTGCAGTTGCAGTTTCCACAGTGGAAACAGCGCCCTCTTCTGCTCAAAGTGTGTTACTGTTTAAAGCCTGTAGAGAATCGGTGTTTGAAATCACCTATTGATTCTAAACAAGTGATTGATTATAGACTGAGTGAACTAAATGTACATATGGTGCTCATACTGAACATATAACCTCTGTCCACTTCGTGTATTTAAAACACTTGTTCTTAGAGACCTGGTCCACAGAGCTTCTGCAGCATCCTGTTCATATTCATTTCACTGCAGTGAGAAAACCAGTTGAAAACACAACAGTGACCTTTGTCCAGGAGGTCAGCAGCATCAAAACAAAGGTACATTATCACATCCAGAGCACTGACAGATGAAGTGAAGAACACTGAACAACACTTCACCATGGCACCTGTTACTGGGTGGGACATGAGGCAGCAGATGAACATGTTGTCCTCAATGTTGATGTGTTAGAAGCAGGAAAAACTGTTCAAGTGTCAGGATTTGAGCTTTAAGTTTGACAAAGGGGCCAAACTGTGACGTCTAGACGACTTGGTCAGAGCATCTGAAAACCTGCAGCTCCTGTGGTGTGTTCCTGGTCAGCAGCGGTCAAGATGTATCAACAGTAGTGAACAGGGTCAGGGTCATGGGTCAGGGCCGAGGCTCGCTGATCCAACAGACCAGCTACTGTTGAAGAAGTTCATGCTGGTTCTGATAGAAAGGTGTCAGATCACACAGTGCAGTGCATTTTGTTTGTAGGCAGGTGGTCATAATGTGATGCCTGATCGATCAGTGTATCAGGTTTGATCCAAACATTGTGGACTCACTGACAGATCCGTCATCCACCGGCTTCCTCTACGACTCTAATCTTTAAACACCCTTAAATATTTTACACTAACGATGGCTGCAGCAGGAAGTTGTCAGGTTTATTGATGACTCTCTGGCAGGAAACATGGAGGTGCTGTGTTACTGGTGTAAATCCTATCAGACAAATCCTTCATTGTACATGAACATCCTGCTTTCAAAACTTGTGTTTTGTAGCTAGCATTTCATAATTGATGCACAAACGTCAAGAAGCATCTAAAACTTCACAGGCTGGAAACAGCTGAGTGAAGCCGCTCAGACTTTACCTACAGGCAAAGTGTAAACATTACATTAGGGAGTTTTTCAGGAGGCCCTGTTACATGCCAGGGATTATTTACTGTGTCTGAAGTGTTGAGCTGTTGTCAGGGGGCCCACAAATTCTGCAGGGGCCCTTTACCCCACAACTGAAACTCCAAACACACCACTGGAGTCACTGACACTGTCACGAGACACAACGATTAAATATAAGTTCCTGCAGGTTTGTTTACACGAGTGATGTTCGAAATCAAAGGAGTGAAACTGGTGTGTTTTTAATTAAATATCATATAGATCAACTTTTGTTGCAGCTTGTAGAGTAAAGAAGCCGAGAGGAGGGAATGGAGATGATCTCTGAGGAGCCGCCAGAGGGCGCTGCTGAGCAGGTTTGGACCATCACTCACTGAAAGTCACATCCTGTTTGACTGTCGAAGGCCTGATCCCAGCAGATTACACACAGTCAGTGAAGAGTCAAATGATTGTTGAAAATGCTTTTTTTTTTTTTTTGGATCTGTGGAGTTTATTGTTCTTCAGCCTTATGAAGAACAATAAGCAGACGGGATGTCCTGTTATAACCTAATCTAAACATAACACCCCCCAGTTTTAATCCTGACCACAGTTAAGGACATGAATGTTGTTCATCTGAGTAAAACAATACATGAGATCAGCTGGAACAATGTTTAATATTATTATCATTTCTATGGGATGTCACTAATACGTCCATCAGAAAAATGCACCACCACGATAGAAAACCCCTCACATCACATCTGCTCCATCCTGAACACAGTTGTATAGTAAATCTGTGTCTTCAATGCCCCTCGCTCCTGGATGTAAAAACCTGGATGAATTGTTTGGACAGGCGACAGATGCACATTAGGGGAACTGGTCTTTGAGGCGTGCCAACAATCCCATTTCCATTTCTCTTTTTACTGATTTCAAAGTGTTCACAAAAACGCACAGTTTCGTTAAATGGCCAATAATTACTTGGAGCTGCTCTAAGAATTAATTAGGACGCTGAACAAAAAAGGAATAATACTGGGATCCAGTAGCTCAGTGTTTAAATACCATAATACCAAATGTCACATGGTGGAAAACTCCCCGTTTTAATCCCCTGAACGACAGCAGGATCGGTCAAGAAGCAGTGCCAGTGCTCCTGGGAGTAAAAGTGTTTAACCTTTGGCCGTGCACAATCGTTCTTGTACACAGCAGGTGCATTTGTGAGTGTGTCTGAATGAGAGAGAGAGAGAGAGAGAGAGAGAAGAGAGAGAGAAATGCCTCAGAGAGAAACTACAACAAAATCTGGCTTGCTGAGCCAAGAGGATGTCCTGACCTTTGCTGACATTTGTGAGCAGCCAAGTGGTCAGAAGCTGTCTGTCAGTGTGCCATGCGTCTGCTGCTCGCCGCCTCCTCTTTTCTTTTTTCTCTCTTTTTTTTTTTTTGTTTTGTTTATCCACCAACAGTGTTGACCAGCAGGTGGCAGGAGCGCACTGCGGCCCTAGACTCAGGGGCCGACTTCCTGCACCGAGGGGTCGATGTGGGCGCTGTGCCTGACTGCCAGCTCAGGCATTATCTCACTCCAGTTTGATTCCATTACACAGGCAGAGGGAGGAAATAAGGCTGACTCACAGTGCCGCTGAGCTGTACCCAGTCACAGAATTAAGTTTTTGTCAGGGAAGCGAATGAGATACGGCTCCACTCAGTCTTTACTTACAGCCTCATTACAATCAGCAGCGCCTTTTCTTTTTTTTTTTTTTTACATGGTCTCTTTAAGATGATAATAGCAGCAGCAGACGACGATGGGCTGAGACTCATTAATACAAGGTCATAGTTGATTTGTACTGAAACTGTTTGCAGTAATCATATTGGCTGTTTCCACTGAGTTCTGTTAATCAGCTCATTCAAGCTGGACTCACTTTGAGTAATGTGACAAAGTCTGACTGATAATCTACAACCACAGGTTTAATGTGAAGCCCTGCT
Organism: Caranx ignobilis; assembly: GCA_021432705.1. NCBI lineage: Eukaryota > Metazoa > Chordata > Actinopteri > Carangiformes > Carangidae > Caranx > Caranx ignobilis. Next base: position 23,278,647 of record MU269981.1, read on the forward strand.
GCCACTGAGGAGCCATGACCACAGGGAGCACGTGCAGGGAAAACACTGAGGAACCTCTACAACAATGACACAGTGAGTGTGGTTCAGTAAAACCTGTCCCTGTCTGGAGTCCTGAGGTCCTGAGGACAAAGTGATAAACTTCATCAATACATCAATACAAAGACACAGACAGCACACATGTTGAATATAATCTGCTAATGTCAGTGCCAGATTACCATTTTCATGCCAAAATATTCTCCTACCCGTCCAAATTGAAGTCTTCATGTCGTTAAAAACCAATCTGTGATCGTATTTAGATCATTTCAGGGCAATAAAACTGCCACGTCTATTCAGCGACGGAGCAGTTTGTAAAACCACAACCAAGTTAAATGGTTAAATTAAATGTGGAAGCAGAGAGAGGAACCTTGTGATATCAATCCAGATGGATGATAGTGAGCAGCTGATATCCAAGCAGCATGTACGAGTGTGTGTGTGTGTGTGTGTGTGTGTGTGTGTGTGTGTGACTGTGTCTGTAGTCATCAGAAGAATAATAGTGACGATTGACCTCAATCATTTCACCCAGATATGTCATCATCTGCTCTCATTTTTCTCTGCTTCATCATATTTGCTCTTATTGTGAATCAACGTTGAGTCAGTCCAGATCAACTCTGCTCAAAATCAAACCTTCATCTGACTATGTGAGATTTGCACCGTAATTAAACAGCTTCAGAGTAACTGTGATGGTTAAATGACTTGTCACAGGGAGAATGGAGGCTCTCTGCCTTTCAACTAGCGTCTCTTGACCGAAAATCAACCTTGTAAGATCAGCGCCTCTGACCCGGCGTCCTAGATCTCGCTTCGGCCGCACTGTGACACAAACATGCCTCGTAACCTGTAATCTCTTGTTCATGGCAGATAAAACTTCACAAATATACACATATTAACGCATATATGATCAATAACGTCGTCCACCACTCCATGGATTGCTTTCTCACTGGCTTCGTTGAAAACAAATGGCTGGGAGGAGGGTTATATATATATACACCCCAGCAACAGAAAAAGCGACTGGACTTGCATAGTTCCTCTTTAAGGTTAGGCATGCACCAAACAGATGGATCTTTATGAAATGAAATGAATGTGGGCAGGTAATTGTAATGACAGACAGACTCCCACATTGTTGGTCTGTGTCTTTTCATGGGAAGAAGAGCAACATGGGCACATTTTGATAAAAATACAGAACATGGAGGAGGCTGGTTGCATAATCAGATATTTTGACTCTCTATTCAATCTTCTAATTGCATTTGGTAAAAGATCCTGAGGGTAAAAGTTTATCATACAGGAACAATATAATGATGTTTCTGTACTTTATGTCTCTTGCCCACTGCAGTTTATCCTGAAACATAAGCCTGCATACACTGCGTTTTCACAGTACAGTTCAGTGCGTATGAACTTGTACCCATGTTACTGTTTGACTGCACGTAATCTCTCAGTCTATTCTTTCTTTCCTATAATCACCATTTCATCCCTTATAGTTGCAATTCAAGTACAAAATTGCCCACTGGAATCATTCCATTGCAACGCATCATTATTAACCAGTGCACACGATCAGCATTTCACTCTGCAGACCGCATGCTGCTGTAGAAAGTCAGTGGCGGCCAACGAGCGGTCGCTGGTGCAGGAAGCCGCCTCTTTAGAGTCGACTTGACTTGACAGCCAGAAAAGAGCAAGAAGAGCGAGAGATGAGAGCAGCAGCAGCAGCAGCTGGTCACCAGTCAATCACATGATTGATTGATCAACCTGCCCCAGACAGGACATTATGTTACAATGATGCTCTAACTGCATGTTCACTGTTCATAAAATAAAAAGAAACAAACTGGTGAAATACAATAAATCAGACAGAAGAAGAAGAAGAAGAAATAAAAACAAAGCTTCATAACGTTAAATTCTTTCCCTGCCTGACGGAGTGAGCTCACCAAAATACTTTCCACCCTTCAAACACTCATGGCAGCAGTGCGCAGTCTGATTCAAAGCAGATACCCAGATCACACTGATTAATTTCAGCATGTCATACCATATGTTAATCTTCGGTCTTTGTGGCTCTTCCTGGGGCCAACAGCCGTACAGCTGCGCGTGGACCGGCGCCCATGTGAAGTTCACAATCGCAGCAGTGAAGCCTCCCACTCTCTGCAAATAAAATAAAATAAAATAAAAAAAACACCCTGAATCACTAATCCTGTTTATGACACTGTGCCACCGCTCTTTCAGAAAAGCGGTCCAGCAGTGTAGCACTTGAATCAGGCCTTTCAATTTCACACTTACATAACGTGACGTGGTGTCAGCAGTGGTAACGCTTTAACATTATAGGCTAACATGGTATAGCACCGTGTGTGTGTGTGTGTGGCTGTCAGGCCTCGATAAATAACCACATTCACTGAGGAGTCTGAGGAGCCCAAGAAAGAAATATCACCCATGACTCATTGCTTCCTCTGCCATTTTCCCTCTGACTAATATTTAAGTGACTGTAGGAAGCTGGTGGTGTGATTACTTCCTAGAATCAAACTGGTGCTACTGGAGTGCAGAGTAAAAAAGTGTCCTGTTTATAACATCATATACTTATTACAGTTTAAATACAGGTTCATACTGAGAACAACAACCAGTCACACTGCTCTCAACCTGACAGCTGCAGCTGTACCATACCAATATATACCAATATATTTTGTACATTTTTGTGTTGTATTTATCAGTTGTGTGGTACATTTCTTTGGCTGCTATGGGACAAATAGAGGAGTATCTCGTCTCATCTTAAAACTACATATGGATCAATGAGAAAATGAACATTTGAGCATCAAAAGGAAAACTGATCAGTCTCTATAGTAACACTGCTGAATGAATTCAATCATGCAAGGATAAGGAAACAAAAGCTAAACGGTGAATACAATTATCATCATTTTTGCTTGGTCACTTTCAACTGGGTGTTGAGCAGCAGATGTAAAAGCTCATACGAGCTAATTATATGAACACTAAACATATTTATTTTTATGAATAAGGTTGTATGGATGTATGGGCAGGCCTGTTGTCTCATGATCCCAACAGTCAATTGGTTCATTGATTCACTCTCAGTCTGTGGCGTTTGATTCATAAAAAACCAAAAGCGCTGCATCAATAAAAACTTCAAGGTCTTTGACAGCAGTAGGGACGGGGAGGAGAGGGACAGTGGTTCAGACTGTCATTTCTCACTTAGTTAACATAAAAAACATTAACTGATACCATTTTACTGTTGCAACAGACAGAGACATGGACAAAATGGTGGCCGTACAAACCAAAAACATATTAAAACTCAACATAAAACATGTGACAGCAGTTTAAATGCGAATATTTGGCATTTATGCATCACGCCGGCCTCGTCAGAATCTGATTCTTTCTGTTTTATTATACATTTTTGCAGTGCAACAGTGGAAACATTGCACTTTTGATTCTATTCATTATATACAAAGACATCCTACTGGTGCATACACATCACAAAGGGTCACAAACCTCATTCAGACTGATGATAACAATGTTTATTTTCCATTCCTGCTCATAATAAGATCCTTTGTGCCACTATGTCTAAGTTAGAACTTTTGTTATGTCTGGTGAAAGGCGACTGCAGCACTGGTTTAACCTCTCCCCTCACTGCAGGGATGTAGAGGTGAACTCCAGGGTGTGTGACATCACCATGACATCACAGTTGAGCGTGAACCAAACTGCAAATTGAGAGGGCAGCAAAATATTACAATTTCAAACTAATATCCACTTTCCTTTTATCATATTTCCAGCATCATTTCAATCCAAACCAGCCACAAATCTGGCAACATGTGCAGCTTTATTCAACAAGCTGTGCAGCCAACAGCACGACATGTTTCAGTCCCCAGGATACCTGAGCCTTGTTGAGATCTTAAATGAATCAAAATAAATCCATGTAATGTGATGTAATGCCGCCACCTGGTTCTACAGTTCCTTTTTGAATAAATTAAGCTGCTGAACTGCATTGTGGGTATTCTGAATGATGGTCACGACATGCTCAGTAATAACCTTTTAAGTGGTTTTGCCAAATAAAATAAAATAAAAAATAAACAGCACAGTGCAGAGTATGACCCTGTAAAAATTCAAGAGCAGCAATTTTGTATCCACAGAGCTGCAGGACTTTTAAATCTGCGCTCGTCGTCTGTCATGGAGCCAAAACCCCTGAGGGAGGCGGTTATAACCCAATATGTGTGATTAGAGGTTGTATTTCTATACTTATCAGGTAGCGTATAGGAGCTTAATTAAAACAAGTCATCACCCATCAGTGTCCCCCCCACCCTGCTGACACCTCCATCATTTGTCAGAGCCTATTGATTGTGTGTCTGTGCACAACCGGCATCTGATGACGCCCGAACGGTGGGGGGTGTCGGCAGCACCTTCTTCTTCTTCTTCTTCTTCTTCCTCGTGACCTCTCCACAGGGGAGGGGGAGGCGAGGTGTCAGCCTGTCACTTTGCACCATGCGCCTGTCATTACGTGCGAGTGGGGGGGGGGGGGGCAGCAGCCACACGTCTGCTGCTGGTCTGACCAACTCTGCAGAGGTTCAAAGGCTTCGGGGAATAAGTCATTTCAGTCCAGCAAATGGATTTCTATAATAGAATTTTCAAGGGCAGGGGGAATAGTGAATAAAGCCCAGTGCTGTATGAGTGTTTGATGTGAGCTGATTACAACTCAGCAATATGAAGACTTCTAGCCTGCCCGGTCTAATGAAAGCCACTGAAATGAGCGGAGTGTCTTAAAATACAAATCCCACATTATATGCTCTCTTCATGCCGCGTAAGAGACATTTCATTTTCTCACCTGCAAAAAAAATAATTGAGATGTAAGAAGATGAAAGATGTTAAAAAAAAAAAAAAAATCCTGTTCTCCACACAGCGTTAGGTGGCTGACGTTTTGGTGTATTCTCTCCAAGGCTTGGATCCAGATGGAGGTTTATTTGGAAAATATGTGAAGTCTAAATATCTGAGTACCTAAACTGAGGCAAAGAAGTTATCTTCAACAACCAAAGTGCTAATTGGCGACAGCTCTGATTCACACCTTCTAAAGTACAACTAAAGTAAAAGCTGCATAAATGTTAATAATATAAAGACATAAACCCAGTCCCTTTGTTTCTTGGTGTCCACATTGGCAAACCCGTCCGATGGTTAAAACTGCAGTAAACTCCAGAACAAATGTTGAATATTTACAGAATAAGTTGATTTTCTGAACAAAAACAAACCTTTAAAATCAGTGTGTGTACACTGATGACTCAGCTCCACATGCATTGTTCCTCTTTGCCCATATTTGGATTAGCCTGGAGATGCTGCCAAGATGGCAACGGTGCAGCAGCCCAATCTGAGTGTCTGAAACCTGTGGCTGACATATTTACAGTCTGCTGACCCTTTTCCACAACACAGCTCTACTCGACTCTGTTTAGGTCATTTTCCATTACAACTGAGTACCTCATAGTACCTTCTCAAAGTGGGCGGGGTCGTCATAGCACGGCTGATTCAGTCTCTCTTCTGCACCTCGTTGACAGACCACGGTTTGGTTTTCCACAATGCAGCTATTTAACTCACCTGAGTTCAGTACAGACCAGCGCCGTGCTGTTGCCAGTGTGATTTTTAAAACAGCGGGTTTGATTCCTGTGTCGGACGTTGTGCTCACGACTCTTCCAGTGACGAAACATGTGAATGTCTTGGACCAGTTTCACACCAGACTTGAGTTACCTGAACTAAACATGAGTGCTCTCTTCTGTTATGATAAGACTTTTCCGACTGAAGATATCAGCTCCCGTCTCTATTAGTATAATTGAAGATCTTTATATTCTTCCTCTAACTGCTGAGTTTCAGATGTTGCCGATGAAAACACTGTTATTTAAGATTATTACTTAGAAAAGAAATAGGTGTCTTTCAATATCCTAGAGAATCCCATTGTTAAGATTGAAGGCCGCTCCCTGACTCAGGAGATTATCTGTCTAGTGAGCTCAGTCCTTTAATTACTCTAATGCACATACAGGCCGAAGACAAAAGCCTTGACTGTGCAGGACGAAGGGGAACATTATAGCTAAATCCAGCTGTAATGTTTGGACTGGTTTAAGTTCACTGTGCGTTAAATACATCCAGCTTCTGATTATGCCAGTTATAATTAAGTGCGTTCACTCCCGTGCCCCCCACCCCCACCCCGCGCCCCCTCCCCTGACAGACACAAAGTCCATTCAGTTCAACCACATATTGCGGCTTATAATCCTTGACCAAGGAAAGTGACATGAGCGACTTTGACACCAGTCTTTATATCACTTGCACAGAAAGAGACACTTTGCCAGGCACATCATCACATGTCGGCCTGAATCACTTCCCTCTCACTCCATTTGCTGCTGTGCCCGGATCAGCTTTCCATCTTGACACTTGCTAATGTCCCTGCTATCCTCACTGAGGCTACTCTCTCTCAATTGGAGGCTGGGGGGTGGGATTGGGATTTTTTTTTTTATTTTTTTTTTCCCCTGAGGGCATAATGGCTGCTTTCCAGCTCGTGTCAGCCGCTGAAGTTAAGGCCCTGTGGCTGCTGTGGTGTTGGTGTCGGCCCGAGTTAGCTGGGTCTTCAGAGAGCGAGCAGAGGGTTTGTCCTCTGCTTCTCTGGGGCTGCACGAGGTGCTGCAGTCTGTGTTTAACAGAGCGCCATATAGCTACGTCCTGCTCCGGGCCCTTTATCAAGACATGGCTCAGGCTTGTTCTGCTGCAATGTATGCACAGCCATGTGTAGCACCAGTCAACTACAGAAATGTAGCACGATCTGCTTTATTTATTTTACCTGCATCTCACTTCAAATGTCATTAAAATAGTAAATCCTGTTCTGTTGCTGCCAGGCAAAGAAGAAATCATGAATATTAGAGCAAAACCAGTGGCTTTTGGATCATTTTAAGTCAGCTATGACATACTTATATGTAACCTGATCCACATAAATGACACACTGGAGGGTATTATTGTGTTTGTACCAGGACAGTGGTTTGTAATGGTGGGGGGCTAGCTTAACTGTTACGATACTCAGACTGGACGTTGATTTTTTTTGTTGGGTATTTGAAGTTAGATGTGACGATGCAAGTTGAATATTTGTTGTTTTGCTGAGTTGAGAGAATCTGCAGAAAATCAATAAAAATTCCTTGATGATTTTTTTTTAGATCAAAGCCACAAAATCACATATGATCACATTAGCCATTATCGACAACTTCCTTCCTTATAGTCTGCATAGGTGGCTTGATGTTGAATGTCCCACATGTCCTTGAGCTAGACACTGTCACTGCCAACAGCATGTGAATGTGTGTGTGTGTGTGTGTGGTTGATTTAGAGGCAAATTGTGAACACTCTGGATAAAAAGCACATACACATAAATGTAGGCCATCCACCATTCAACCAAAAAAAAAAAAAAAAAAAACCCTCCATCAGTCGAATTCATGTGAATAAAGTCAGGCGAAAATTCACTTTGCTTTCAGCCTGAACGCTGTGCTGTTGCCGTGGTTACCAGCGGCGGTTTAACACTCAAACTCAGTACTGAATTAACTGTTTACCATTAAACTGTTGATTGTGTGTTCTCATTATGTATTCAACAAGTTTAACCAGTGTTTCCATGCATTCACTGTAATCCGCTGGCTCGTCATATAGAGCAGCAGTGACGCACTCAAGTCAAAATATACTTAACCACCGGTCTGAAAGGCGAGCTGTATTCTTATTTTATACTCAGCCACTTCTCTGCCGGTGACAGACTGCGTTTCCCCCTGCAGCCCTAGTTTGTGATGGGCTGCTAAATCACCCACAGCCTCAGACTGCTGAGTGCACTGTATGTGAAGTGAAATACAGCACACTGTGGCTCTGTCTCGCACTGTCTCACTACGCACACTGTTTATGATGAGCTCCTGTTGTCTCCATCCCACCTCTGTCATCATATACTAAACTCATAGGCTTGTGTTTCCAAAATGCTCCTATGGATCTTACATTGAACGTGTCACACAAATTCATCTTTGGATTTAGAAAACCAACATGATTCGTTCTTAAAAAGTCCAATTTGTACGTTTTCTCTGCTGCAGAATGTGGTTTCCTGTGTGGGCAGACTGGAGGCTGCAGTGACTGGTGCGACAGGCCAAGTCTAGCTGCTTAGCATGCTAACTTCAGCAAAATTAATAATCAATAGCAATGTTTTAGATTACTTGAGACAACTTGAACTCACATTTCTAGTGTATAACAGCTGTTCATGCTAACATTGGCTATGTAGCATTAGCAAAACTCATGAACTCCTGCAGGGCTTTGTTTGACCTCAAGGGGGCCACTTCACTTTACATGTATAGTGCACTCCTTTAGATACTTCAACCTTGGACCATTATGTTATTAAAATGCTTATTGTTTTCCACTGCAAAACAAGGTCAGTGAAGTTGCAGTACCACATGTGGTTTTTCACCCTTCACAATGTAATAACTTTCCAAAAAGGTGTAAATATATATTTAAAAAAGTACTTCAACTTGATTCGTCACTGAATGTGGTCACTTGCTCTACCAAGGGTTAACCTACATTACGAGTATTACATTAATCAGTTGCATTAGCTTGACACTGTGTTACGTTTGAGTGCCAGTGTTTTGGATCTTGACCTGTACAAATGACTAAAGCCAGGACATCTTGGCCCTGCTGCTGTTTGTACTTGTCACAATAAATCAGTGCACTGCTCCTTTATGACCTCATATTGCAACACGAGTCGATGAAATGAATATTGGTATGCTATAGTCATATATATTTTTTAATAGTGCATCATTGATTTCTGCTGCATCATCCCACATCTGACCTCTATAAGTTAATATCTCAGACACCAACTTTTTTTTTAGCCAGATTACTTTGTCCACTTTAAAGTCTTTTCACGTCCACTGAGCCAAGTCACACTATTGCACATCTGCTTAAGAGTTCAGAGAGTGGCCGAGGGGTTGTTTTGATAAGTGATGGTATGAGGAGGTAATGATCTCGCAGCGATCAGTTGCTCCTCTATAGCAAACAGCACATCCAAACACTAAATCTCCTCGACTTTAGGGGCACTAACGGCTCACTGCTTCTCCCTGTGCTTTATGGCTGCTCCCTTTAACCAAATATGTTAATGGAGTGTATTAGTATGCTCTGTCAGATTTGCTAGAGGAGTTCAAAGACAAAGAAACCCAATCCATCAGTATGCATTATGAACGACTTGCTCAGCAGCCTTTCCCCGGCAAAGACGGGAACTTCAGCTGAGGATTGTTTATTAATGTTTTATACCGCTTTGTAATACAGTGAATATTTTGTGGACCCCGGACCCTCACAGTCGAGATAAAGGGTTGTCTCGCGCAGTCAATTAAGAGTGAGAAGATGTAGTGCGGCAGAGAGCCTGAGGTTTAACTTAAAAGATTGAAAAGTGCTAATTCCTCTCTGAGAGAAGCATCTTAAATTTTCAACACTCCACATTAACTCACCACATTAAGAGCGCCGGAGCTGAGAGGAGGTCAGAATAGACTCAGAAACTTTTTGACACAGAGTGAAGTTTCTACAGAACCAGGCCACCCGGTTCTGTTTTTGTCTCCTGTCAATATTTATAAAATATCCCGCCTCGCCCCACGCTGCCAGGCCGTACAGCGACACGACTGCAACTCAGAAATGTACCACATCTAATGTAGCGTATTATCCATAATCCAGTCGAGTGGCTGTGCGTCAGCCTTTTGTGGGCCTTTGCTCTTTCTTTTTTTTTTTTTTTTTGTTGAAAGGCATCTCTTTGTTGTGTGCAAGGTCCGGCTGCTCCTGTGATTGCGCCCAATGAAGCAACATGATCCACTCCTGCACTTTTCTGCACTTTGACAAAACATCAAGATGTAATCACACACACACATACGCACACACAAGCTATCGGCCCATAATTGCTCCACCACAACTACTGTACACATCCTCCGCTCCTGCACTGAATATCCATGCGTTGTAAACAGAGCCGTGGCCCTTTTGTGAAAGGCGTTGTCTTGTGGGATTGGATCTCTGCCATGCGGTAATGGAAAAGGAGAGGCAGACCACTACGGCTGTCTGCAAGGTCTTTGTTCCTGCTATTGTCAGCAAACGCCTGCCGATGATGTGGGGGGCCACATGCGGTAATCATCTCTGTCCCTCAAGGGCACGACATTGTGGCAGTTGCTGCAAATGACGATGAGGTTCTTCTTCTTTTGTCATTTCAGATTTGTCTCCTGGAATTTCATGGTCTCGGTCACAGAGCTATTGTTTCCAGGTGGAAGAGTTTTTTCTTTTCTTTTTCTTCCATGTTTTAAAATGGAATCATTTTGACTTTAGATCAATAATTCTCACTGAAAAATGGCAGATAAATTCAATCTGAAGTTCACTTTCAGACAAAACACTGATCTTCACAGACTTGTCAGAAGATCTGGTCTGCAGAGGAAATCTTATATTTCTTAAGTGAAGCCAACCGCATGCCCTGAAATCATCTGCCCAGTTCATGGGGGAAGAATGAATCCTGCAGCCAAACAACCACCTACAGGTTTTGTGCAAAACCAGTGCAGGAATGAGCTTTATCCCTGCCGTTCAGTTCTGTTTGTGACACACTGAACCATAAAACCAGGTGTTTGTAGCTCTCGCTGCCCGAGAGCTTAAGAATATGACATGAAATAGACATCCTGTCCAATATGGTTCAATGCACAACCACTGGATGAGCTGCAGCTGATTATACCTCCCATCTCTGTTTGCATCTTTCACATATGTGGAGATATTTGCTCAGAGTGCCCAAGCGATACATCCTCCTCCTTGACTTGAATTTCAATGATCTAATGTATTCTTGCCCCCCAAACCGCCCCTCCTCAACCCATCCACTGTTTCTCTTTGTGGTGACAAATGTTATTAACATGTCAATCAGCGGTGGCAGCCATATGACAGCTCGCCTCTCCCCATGGAGTTGAATTATTCATTTATTCTCACTGTCATACATCCACTTCTTACCAATTACACAGCAGTCGCCTCCTTGCAGGAGAAGAGCATTTAAGGTGCTTTGTTTTTAAGGTGCAGCAGCAGCTGTGACCACCCTGTGGCCTGAGGGAGTGTACAAAGTGGAGCATCCTGCACAACGCACCTTCTGTCCTCTCTCTCACACACACACACACACCTTAAAGACAAATAGACACACCAGGACCATTAACGGCGCTGCTGCATCCTCCTCCTCTTCCTCCTCCTCCTCTTCCTGCCCAGTAACTGTCCACACTGGTTTCTTATCCACAGCTCCATGCTGTTAACGAAGGAATGCTTTTCATCGAGATTTGCTGGATGCCAAAACTTCCCCTCGGACTGGACGTGTTCGGGTGGCAGGCGTCTTTTGTGCTCGTTAATTACAGGCAGCTTGGTCCAGCATGCCTGTGTGCACAGTGGTGGATCCACACAGAGGAACCTCTTCCCCACCTTCTCCTCATCCTGGCACACAACACTGCAAAAAAAAAATCCAAAGGTTTTTTGTTTATTGGTTGTTTTTATATTGAATTTGGAATAAACAGTGGTTATTGTTGTTGACCCTGTCAGAATCTGTCTTGGTCAAAAGACCTCTATAAATCTGGTGTGGTTATATTGAGCTGGTAAATGCAGCAGACCGAAGAAATGGAGCAGATCCAGGATTATTTTTCCTCAACGTTTTTTCCTAGTTACTCCTGAAATAATATATGAATCATAATAACATATAGCAGTAATAAGTGGCATTTTACATTGTGGTCGACATCATGTTAATATTTTCCAGACGCTTTCCTTTTTCCATCTTCATTGTAGCCGCTCTCAGAGCCAGACAGACATGTGTAGGATTGTTTGGACCCATTCGTGTGTTTTGATGCAGCCATTTTGCCTCTGATTTTCTGACACTTGTGAAGCTCTTCTCGTCAAGTGGGAGATGCCGTAGCTCTCAGAAATTCCCACTGACTTCAGCAGCTTGGACGGCTGATTTGAGCTTTTTTTCTTTTCCTCCACTTGGCTGCTTGTAATCAAGGTTTGTGAATATGATGTGGATGCAGTAGAAGTTCATATAAGTTGTGGGTCACAGCTCCTGCCATGCGTCATTTTTTGCAGCGAGGACAACTTTAACCTTGTGACTGTCTGAGTGTCTGTCACTGACCGGTGGAATGGACTCAGATTGCAGAGGAAGCTGCATCATCACGGTGCTGCTATATCCAGAAGACTTAATTATTGATATTAGTGTCACTTCTTTTTATTCAGAAGGGAGACGGGGCTTTCTCTAAACACTTGTTGTAGACATGCATAAGTGCTGCAGTGTGTCATCTGTGGACCAACCACCATCCATATGGAAGAATGTGTGAGGGAAGGGGAGTTTTTTTTTTTTTTTGTAATGCATTCAAATATTAAATCTTAATCAACTCATTAAAACTTAATCCCATGTGCGCTCACTCAATTCCCCGCCTGAAGGAACATATTGTCATCAAAGGCGAGACAGAATAACAAATACTTTCACGTCCTTACTGTATACGCTGCATAATCCCAGTCGTCTGCTTCAGGTTCATACAAACACAAGAGACTGCATGGGAACATTTTTTTTGTTTTTTTTTTACTCTTTGCAGGCCAAGATTTATCTGGTTTTATGGTTCAGTGTGCAGAGACAAATATTTCACTAACTGACAACAGTGCAGGGGGAAACATCTTGAGTGCAGAGAGGCTTTTGGATGCATGAACCTGCGAGCTGGGACGAAGTATGTCTGGATCCCTCTCATCCACGCATTACTGACCAATTTGAGCCAACAAGAGATGTGGAGAGAGGGAGGGAGGGAGGAATGGGGGGGGATAAAAGCTAGAAGGAGAGAAAAGAAGGGGGGCGGTGGAGTGAAAAACAGCGTCGCCCTGGGTTTAATTGGGGAAGCTTTGGCATTTTTCCGAAAATGAAACAACAGGGAAACAGGAAATGCAATTACACCCACAGAGAAACGTGTCAAACAGGTTGTGAGCTCTCTGGCCGAGCAAGTCTCACTCCTCTGTAATGAACAGTTTCTGTAGCCAAAGGCTCTCGGGGTGGCTTGTTTCACAAAAAGGTGTGAAGTGAAGCTCTGCGTGTTTTCAGAGCTACAGCAGCGGTGGCCGTACTGCACCCAGAGCTCGGCGCTGAGAAGCCGTGCTGCTATCTTTAACGTGAGCTTACCGCGACACCACTTTCGATGACTCCACATCTGCCTCGCATGCTGCAATTTCATTGCTGCTTTAATTAGTGTAAACATGTCATTTGGCAGGTGATGAGGTATTAATAGCCATGGTCAAAAGGGAGAAGAGGATCTGACACAAAACGGTTCTGTCAGGGTCGCACAAAGATCCTGTGTGCACTGTATAATTGTCTCTTATCTTTAAATGGCATGTTGCATGCTGGGATAATGAGCAACTGCCACTCAGATGAGTTCGACACAAATGTCACAGTGATGAATGAGGAGGTTGGAGGATGATGATGGTGCTAATGGGGCCTTCTTCTTCTTCTTCTTCTTCACAACACTCGCTTGTTATTGGCTTTTTCAAACAGAGTCTCAACATTTTCTGGATGTAAACACGACCTCGCTGCTGCACATTGTTTGTGCTTTCTTTCAGTATGCACGGCTCCGTCTACACTTTATCACTTACCCGTCATTTGGCATTTAAAGTATACAGAATACAAACTGTTTGGTTTCAGTTTTTCTTACTTTAAATTCTCGTGACATCTTTAATTAGACAGTTTATGCAAATTAGGATTTTTTGTCTGGTTTTATGTTTTCACAAATGGCCAAAAAACAGTAAAATCTCCTCACTCCACCGCTTTTGTTTTGAGTTGAAAGAAAAGTAATTATTTAATTTTTCCATAAAAATTTGGTCATTAAAACTATTTTATGGGAAAAAAAGAGACAATTGTGATTCTGTCTCTCTCTTTTTTTCTTTTTGTAGAGGAACATTTCATCCTGTTGAATAAATCAATACAAGATAATGTATTTATCTTCAACCACCTTGTAAAACATCTATATAGTCCAACTCCTGTTGTGGCTCTTCATCCTCGCTTTTACTGCTGCTTATCTGGGACTATATGGCAGTGGGTACCACCAGGTCAGAGGTCAGAGGTCAGGAGTAGATCTGCATGACTTCAATAAAATGTCTGATGTGCGATGACAATACAACGTGTGAAAAATTCAGGTGTGCATATGAACCATACAGCTCCTGCATGTGTCCTCCTGAAAAGACTCAATATGCTGTAGTACACACGTCAGGCCTGTAGTGGCGCTGTAACACTGTGAGTGGAAAGCTGGAAAGCTTGCATGCTGTGAACGAACGTCAAACTTTATAAGTCGACTATAAAAGTGCCGCATGGACGTGTTTCAGATGCGACGGAAGTCTGTCGATGTTGTTATGTTACGTCTAGCAGTGTAGCTCAGGTTACAGGTATGAGTGTGAAGTATAGCATCTGTTAGTAAAACTTACTCATCGCATTTCAGGCAACCTTTTGTGATGTGTCTGTTGTGTCTGTTGATATTGTGATGAAAATAAGAGCAATCATTCAGTACTAGTCAGGACTATGTGTGATGTGTTCTGGCTCTATACCAACATGACCGTCACTCCTCCTCCCAGCTGGAGACGCCCAGATGAACTGTAGAGACACCATGATCAGACACCTGATCCAACACAGTGGAGCTCTTCACTCCTCACTCTGTCTCTGCTGGTCAGAGTCTGTTTGTATTCACAGTCTGTTTCTTCCAGTCGTCGCCCAAATGTCTCGTCTCCACAGATGTCGGTTGGAAAAAGTGGTAAATTTAGACTTTTGCCTTCAAACTCGGCTCCTTCTTCTTCACCCACGACAAACGAGACACCTGAGCTCCTTCTCCTGGGGTTGTGACTCACTCCCACTCTGAACCCTGTGGAGCCGCAACTTGCAATTTCTACCATATCTGGATAAGAGAAACCTGCACCCCCACCGCCACGACTGCCACCTGCCCCGCCTGGAGCTATAGCCTGAGACCTCACCGGCTATTAATTCCCGGTGTCCGGGGCTACGCCGATGGGGGCCCAGCTGGGTGCCGCTCCCAAAACGTATGGCACGGGGCCACCACCAGATTGTGTTTCCAGTTGGGTGGCAGGTGAACACCTCAACACGCTGACCCCCAGGCTGTGGCAGTAAAAACCCCTGCTTGTTCTGATTGACAATGCTGGAGGTGATGCATTTCACGCCACAGTCACACCGGTGCTGGCTGGCACATGTTTGACTAACATCAGGCGTCTAACTTTCGCCCTTTGATGCAGTTTGAACATGAGTTTAATTTTCTCTCACTGCTGGAGTGAGCGGCGACACGCGGAAAGTTACGGCCCGCAGCTTTAATGTTTCATATAAGATAAACAAACTATTGAGATTGAATTTTATAGCATGACGCACCTCAGATGAAATACTTTCAATGCTATTTCATCATTGTCTCAGCATGCCGTCCTGTTCCTGTTTTTGTTCAGATGCATTCTCATTAGCCCACACCGCCTTCATCACTTCAAGCTTTAAACAGAGACATGATCACATTTTATATCTTTAGACAATTAAATCCAAGTCGTTTGGTCGGTGTAAACAAGACTTTTTTAAATTATTCCTTGTTCACACTTCAGTCATCGTCTCACCGTGTCCTCACATTTAATTTCACTGTGTTGTACTATCATTGTTTTGTCCATGCTCTGCTGCACCGCATGAAATAAGGCCTGGAAACACTTGTTAGTCTTTCCTTGTCAGGTCACACAGGTTCCCGGCCGTTGAACGCATATGTGATACGGTGATTTTTCCACATGATATAGTGTTGCAATCAGTCAACACGTGCTTCGAACCCGTCGTCCCCACTCCGCTGCTGCAGGAAGGAGCTGCTTTGATATTTTCCAAATGAGTGGAACTTGGTGTCAGAAGGGCAACGGCTTACAACCTTGATTCACAACCTACGATTCATGTAATCACCATGTGCCTGGATTTACAGTTTTTTTTCTTTTTTTTTTGCCTTCCCTCTCCCCAGGGGGGGTCATGTTTCGTCTCTCACTCTGCGGGATGCTGGGGAAACATCTGGATTCGCCATAGGGCAAACCGCTGAGGCCGAAATGAGGAGGAATCGTCATCAGCCATTTTTTAAAAGAGTGTATCAAGCTTAGGAGAAGGGAGTTTGATCAAAGCCCGGCTCGTTCAGCTTTGTCTGCCCCCCCTGCACCTCCTTCCGCCACCTCCCACCTCTCGTCCTCCACCACCTTGTGGGCTTTTCATCACATCACAAGGACAGAGAGAAGCCTTGGAAGGGTAAGAACCCAAGTCAGAGTAATTAAAGCAGCAAGTCAAAGACACAGGACGTTGCCACTGCCGCCAGGTGAACCAGAGGTAAAAAAAAAAAAAAAGTGCCTCTCAGAAATGAGGATGTGAAACCCATAAATTGGGTTTTAATAGCTTTCAGAAATCTAAAGGTCACCATACACACACTGAGCCCAGAGCTGCCCATATAAACTTTTAGGTGTTTGGGGAAAAGAAAAAGCATCAAAATTGCAGCTGCAAGTTATTTTCTCTGAGAACAACAGCTCCCTGGGTGAGAGCCCTGTCTCGTCCTGTCTCGTCCTGTCTCACCGTGTGTCTTCATGTATCTGGACTTTAAAGATCAGATCGAAGGTTTGGATTTTGAGTTTTCTCCACTTCTTCTATCCTTCACGTGGCATTAAAAATGAATCCGACTCATGGGCAGTTTTTAAATGTTAACAGCAAAATGTTAATGAAGTTCGTTAAATAAATTCACGCCCACGCTTCTCTGTTTAGCCCTGATTCCACTTCAAAAGGATGTATCTGTACTTAATGATGAAAGTTCAAGAGGAAGGTTCTCGTATCACACTAATCGCTCTTCCGTATGAACTCTTATGCACTGCTCTTCTTTCCTTTTTTTTTTTTTTTTATTATTCCAGTGTCAGGAATTTTTCTCACATCCCATCATGAAAGTATCCAGCCCCTGTGCACTCCCTATTTGGATAAATCACCTACGACCTCACTTCACTCACTACCTCCTCCCCGGGTGACATCAGACATCATCGTTGCTTCCCTGTTGTATGAAACACAATACAGCTGTGGCGCTTCAACACGACCTTGAACTAACCGTGATCATGACTTCACTGCATCTCTGTGCCAAAGCCAAATATATTGCACAGGCATTCCAGAGCACTAAACCTAATGTTACCCTCTCTCTCTCTTTGCTGCAGTGGTAATTTGACACTTGCAGTATGAACGGGCATAAAGTGCACAGTTTGACCTTTCCTCTCCTGGAACGTCATAAAAAACCATCAGCCAGCCAGACAATGCACTGAAACACATCTCTTCTTCTATTTCATGCAAACTGTTGCTGCTGCAGCGTAACTCACTGCGTCCTGCTTGTAAAAGCTTTCAGGAGCTTGCATCAGATGAAATCAGTATTGTGAGGAGGAACTGCAGTGTCACACAACAAAAAGGTGCTTTTGCAACCTGTGGTGGTTACCCATGTAACACCCTTCTCTGCAGGTTCACAGCCTCACTCTCTGTTCCTCTGCAGAGGCAAAGTTTGTTTGCATCAGTTGACTGCTAATATAAGCAGGCAGATCAAAGGCAAATGTGTGTGTGTATGCATGATTCGCTCATAGTCTTGCTATTGCTACATGATCAGTGTTAATGTTACCAACTGTTTTACTTACAGTATTGGTGTAGACGAAAAGTTGGAAGTTCACCATCAAACTGTATCCCTTTGCACAGCAACATCTGTCTCCAGTGGTGGAAAGCAACACTATCTTGTCTCTAACATGCCTTTTACTCTGCTCTACTTGTTAGCATGCTAACAACTTAGCCCCAGTACTTCTTCAATAGCAGCACACTGTACATGTAGTTTCCAATCTGCCCTGGAGAGGCAGCGCTGCTCAGAGGACGTATGGCACCTTATTGTTAAAACCTCTTGTCTTTCAAACACAACAGTGGCTGATGAGCTTCTTTATCTGAGCAACAATCACCAGCTGCTCCTCCTGACAAGAAACCACATTCAGAAGCAGGAAAAACTTACAAATAGCTGCTTTAATATAGCTGATGAAAAGCTCTACACTCACTGTCGGTGTGTAATAATGCCAGACCTGTTGATGGTGCAGCCCCCCCCCCATGATGCTCTGAGGCTACAATACATGACAAATGGACAACTGGGTGTAAAAATGTGGCATCTGAGCATTTCTAGTTGAATCTTTTTCTAGGTTAACAGTCCGATAAAAAACTGAGCTGAGCCTTGGAGAAATTGATGTCAATGATTTTTTTTCTGATGAAATAAAATGTCAGGGCAAGTCATTAGTGTCTCATCCAAATTTCATAGTAATCAATCCAGCAGTCATTGAATCCAGTTTGCACCGTGGCTCTGACTTTTTTTAAGATGAGTCTACTTTGCAGTCTGTAATATTAAGAGCGTGAGGAATAAAAATTGAAAGGCTCCCAAAAGGTGCTGAGTGATGGAGGTTAATACAGCGTCTGAACTTCTGCAGGTGCGCTTGTTAAAGCAATCAATCTTCTATAAAGGGGAAATCTTGCTTTTAAACCTTCACTGAGCAATACAGTACTGTTTCTTTTTCCTTTTTCCACTGGAAGCTCAGGAATGGAGAGACATAGATCTGTCCCTGGGGAGTCGGCGGTGTCGACCTCCGAACCATAAAAATACAATACAGGAAGAAGGAGAGCACGAGCAGTGCTTCTGGGATACAATGAGGTCGAGTTGTATTGTTTTTTTATTGATCCTGTTTCTATGTTCTGTTGTGTTGAATTAACATTATGCCTCTGTTAAGAAAAACTCAAATCCAGATCGGTGTCAGAGCAGCTCCCCCCTCCCCTCCTCCCCCGCCTCCCTCCCTTAACCGAGCCAAAGCGAACATCTTGTACTTTGCGCAGTTATTAGTTTAATGCCTTATTCTGCAAAAATCAATAATCTGCTTCCACCTGAATTCACCTGCGTTCATGTTTTGTCCTTGATAATTTGTCGCAAGTTTCTCGCAGAACAGAAATTACCAACAGGAACAAGCTGCCAGGAGTTCTTAATTATCTGTCAACAACAGCAGAATAACTGGAAGCCTTTATCTGGAGAGGACGCCGACAGCACAAGTAAATCAACACGGGGGTGGGGGGGGGTGTACCAACTGTAAATGTGTTATTTATATTTTCTCCACCTGCCCCCTCTACAAAATGCAAAAGAAATGTCAATCGCCTAATCTGAAATATTGAAGTTAAAAGATCATAAGGAGTGTATTGATCCTCCTGTTTATTGCCACCACTGTCGGGTGTGTGTGCCAATTGAGGGCTGTTGACATCATCGACTACACTCTCCCCTGTGGGTGTCTCATATGAATGTCAATCCAGTGACCCCTGAGAATGAATGAATGAATGCAAAGGGCTGCTGGTGACGAGATGGTCTGATGGCTGGTGACATGATCCCAACGGACAGAACAACCAGCCTCTTGTACCTGCTCACTTATAGTAAGTGCTCAGCTGCATGTAATCCACTGCAGTGTTGCTCTGTCTCCAGGGTGTTATTGTTTCTCCGGTCAAACTGACTTCACTTTTATTGATGCCTCCCGTGCTTCTGTCTCTGTACAATAGAGTGTTATTGTGGAGCCGGGGGGGTGAGGTGGGAAAATGCTGCAGATGTCATCATTCATCACCTATATTGGTATTCTTTAGTGCCGCGGTTTGTTTCTGAATTTTAAAATATTTTTTTCTCCTGTTGCAGTTCTACTTTTTTGCTCAATATTCCCTCACAGCTACAACTGCAGCTGCTCACCTGGACCGCTGTGTGTGTGTGTGTGTGTGTGTGTGAGAGAGAGAGAGAGAGTGCATGCATCACCTTGTCAGCGCTGCAGTCGATTTTGTAACTTTACTTGACTCAACAACACACCATTACGTTTTCTGAAGAGCAGTCAATCAATCAAAACAAAGGAACTTTTATTATTTCGGTCACTTCTGCTCAGCTGGAACAGAGAAACATGGGAGAGTTTTCATTAGGTTGGGCTGTTTAAGGTCGAACAGGTTGGAAAATTGACACGCTGATTAACGAGGGTGCAGGGTTGTTGATCGATCAGAAAAGAGAAGCAGAAACAGAAGAAAGAGTCAAAAACTCATACCAGTTCACAGGGAACCACTTCCTAATTGCAATGAACCTGTAGCTAATGACTTTGTTGAAGGCTGATAATGATTTACTAATGACAAAATGCTTTGCAGCGTTTATCAGGAAAAGGCTTTTTGGTTGACCTGCATAATAATGTGTTCACTTAGAAAACCATCCACGATGATGATGGGATGTTTTGAAACAGTGGTAATATATTTTCTTTTACTAATACACAACTTAAAGAACAGGCATTTTAAAACAAGGTTGCTCATACAATAGTGGGTTGTTAGAGTGGGTCAATAAGTCATCTTGAATTAGTTGCGGGTCAAAATTCGACTTTATAATGTTTCCCTGATGGACTCACTGGGGGATGTGGTGGAGAGATGAGCACTGAAGGTGGTAGAGGCCATTCTGAACAACTCAGATCCACATCCACTTCATAACAGACTCGATGGACCAAAAAACAGTGATGGTGGACATAGAGATACAGAAGGTCCTTTGTAACCTCAGCCATCAGGCTTTTTAATTCTACTGCAAATGGTAGATGAGCTGCCAGACAAATGAATTTACCTTTGGGGATTAATAAAGCAATTCATATCGTATCATATCGTATCGTATCGTATCGTATCGTATCGTATCGTATGAAGTGGTCCAGATAAGCAGAGGTTCAGTTGGGGTCAGAGCTTCCAGATGAACTGAGGAGCGAACAGACAAAGCAGGTTTGAGGCTGAATGAGCATAAACAGCCAAATAGATTGTTCTCTACTTGACAACCTGAAAGTTGCTCTAAGTGCTGCCTTCAACCTGATCTATAACACTTTAGAAACACGGCCTCTATAGATGGAGCCTGACAACATGGTGGTAACTGCTGCAGACTCCTCATCACTTTTACATTCTCAGTTAGTTCCTCCAAAAACCTGTTGACTGAAATCGTAGAAGCTGTTGTGCTTCAGAAAAATCTGGATTGGAAAATAATGATTTCTTCCCTGAGAAAGAAAAAAAAAACCCTGAGAGTGTGGTGTTCTTTAGAGAAGGTCTTAACCCACCACCTGCTCCGGTGCAGCTGCTCAGTCGGCAGCAGAAGACAAACTAATTGTACTGCAAAGCTCCAGAGTGTGAATACATGCAGCCGTCTGAATGAGAATCAGGGAGCTGCAGTGTTCAGACCCCGGCTAAAGTTTCCTTGGGAGAAAAGTCTTTGCAAAGATGCATGAGGAGACAGATGCTTTTAAATCTGTGGGATCTTTTTTTGACTCAGAGCCAAAGTAAAAAACAAAAGAACAGAAATGGCTTTCTCCCTGTGTCCTGTACAATCACCCTCTGCTTTAGCTTTATGACAGATGCGGCACTTTGACAATCAATTCCAGTCTGGCATCCTCATGTTTATCTGCAGGCAGAGCACTTTAGTTCTCCATTCATAGTATTGATGGTAGGAGCCTAATCTCCCTCTGTGACACGGCCCTGACAGCAGACTGTAAATCAACTTCTTCAGGGAGGCTGTTCATGCACAAGATGTGCATATTTAAAGCCAACTGTTTTCAGTTTTTAGGAGGTTTTTCATGCAAAGTCCCCAGGTATTTACACCAGATCACTTTAGCAAGAGGAGATGACACAGCACAGTGCAACAAACAAGATCCTCCTGCTGTAAAACGCATTTTCAAAAAAAGCTTCAATTAACAGACAATGAGAAGGAAATGAGGAAAAAAGACACAAGAAAGTAAATGAATAAGTGTTTTAACTATGTTTGTGTTGCAAATAGTGTTTTTAAATCACAAGTCTCACTGAGATTTTTTGCACAAATTAGATTTTTTAATTTACATTTCTCTCTGATGAAGTTACAGATTTGTTTTTATTAGAAGCTGAAAATAATGAGCAGCTCCTGTAAGGCTGTGAATTTCATAATTAAAATATCCAAACTATTTTCAGGTCGTAGTCCTTAGATTTTTACCTTTCAAGTGTGTTAAAAGCAAAGGTTTCCTTGTTATTAAGACAAGACACTCTCCTGCATGCACCTGTGTTGTCCTCTTTTCCCCTCTCCATCCTTTTCCATCTCTGGCTTGCAGGAAGTATCTTAGGTCTTAGGCGAGGACCTCCACTTAAGCACACTAAGAGGACTTGAATGCAACACCACAGGACCAATCCACTTTCAGCTCTGGCTTCAGGACTGCTAAGGGGACACTGCCTGACAAGTAAATAAGCCACTTGGGAACTTGTGGAGTGCTGCCCTGGAGAGGCAGAGAGCGAAGGGACAAAGATGAGAGGCCAAGAGAGCAAGCGTAATGGAAACACTATAGTCTGACACCCAGGAGACCCCGTAACCTCCCGAACAGCCCTGACATTATCATCTCATTAGCTGTGAAACTAAGGGATTTAATGAATCAGAATACGTCCTGAACAAAGAGATATTTTCTCCTCCTAGAAAAGCACTTGATGATTTTTGGGTGCATACACTCCTTCCAGATTTAACCTGACTGATTTAAGTGTTTGGAAAATCTTGGAAATCTGTCAGTTTTCCAAGCAGAAGCCTTTTGCCCTCCCCCTCATTTAGACTTTTACTCTCACTGAATGAGGTTTCTGGGTTTCCTGACTGTAGCTTTGTGAGCACCAGACCACAGATTCGATCTTGGTGAAATTAATTATTGAGGAAATTATGGTTGGAAAACTTTGTCTTCGTCCTGACTCAAGAAAATAATAGAACTATGGCGACTGAAAAGAGGGAAAGTGCAACAGAATAAGAAGAATATGTTGTCTCTCACAACATCACTTGTGCGCTCTGTCCAACCAATGGAGCAAATTGATCAAACACAAAATACATGAAATGAACACAAAACCCTTACTTTCAGTGTTGCTTTCCATTGTTTGAGCTTGTACTCTTCAAATGACATCATCTCGGTGCACATGGCTGATTTTAGCTCTTACCCGAAAATTCAGTTTGAGTTACATACAGTATTTGCAGCTACCTACAGCAACAGCAGCTGCATCACTGCTGCATCAGTGCTGCACCACTGCTGCCATCTCTCTCTCCTCACTTTTGACACTAAAAAAGACACTGTCTCCACATGCTGCTGCTAAAATGGCAGTTATGAGGTCAATAGCACATCATTGGGTCTTTTCTTTCGGCACACAGGCAGTGCTGTATCTTTTCTGCTGACATCATCTTATTTCGCCCTCTTCTTCTCTAGTTATTTAATGGCACAATAGCAGTGGATGGGACTCCTTTTTGTTGCTCTCTCTCTATTTGGTTTGACATTGTTCAGTAATTTGAATGGAGGTTTGTCTGTGGTCTTCAGAGTTTCTTTGAGAGCTAGCAGTTTGCAGTTAACTCAATACATGTGCAGTAAAACCCAGTAAAATGTTTGACATGTAGCTGCAGCTAACTATAGTGCTGAGAACAAGACAGGTCTGTCATTTTCCTGTATGTCAAGTCAGGAAGTGGTGAACACTTTTCGACACACCTTTGGAGACTTTTCGTACATACTCAGAGGTTTGTTAATACTAATGGTCCATCAGCTAAACAGCCTGTATGTTGAAAATCATGACTGTTGCCATTTTTATTGGCAAAGTGTGAAAATAGGCCGCGATGTAAACCGCTGTCGACTCAGGATCAGACTCGTCAGCTAGTGAGTGAGTTGAGATTTGGTTTCCAGATCTGTCTGGTGAGTCTGTGCAGTTCAGGAAGTGGACTGACAGACATGAGGCCGATGCTAATGAGGTAATGACAGAGAGACGTGAACAATCACCTTATGGTTTTCTTCAACATGAATCCATGTAAACTGGGTTCAGTGCAACCGGTTTGAGCTGCGATGTGTTCCCTAAGATCTAACAGGTCTGTTTGCACTGTCGGCAAATGTTTCTTCATTTACTTCCCATTTAATTAGATTAGTCACGTGCAATTTGTTGGATTTATCGCTGAGCTTGGAAAAATGGCTTCGACACAAGTTGGTTTAGAAACATATGCACACACATGAACTGACATGCACATACTGTTGCACACTACATCTGTGCTAACCCGTCCGTGGAGAATGCCCAATGTGACAGCTGTTGGCGCAGTCATTTTGTTTTTTTGGGTCTAAATCAGGATAAACAGCTCAGTCCTTTCCCATGAACCATTGCCGAGGCCTTGCCAGCACACACATCTTTCACCCTCACCCATACACACCCACCCACAGTATGTAAACAGCTGTATATGCCTGCATGTGTTCTCACTTAACAGTTATCTTTAAGTTGAGTTGTATATATCATCAGATTGAATTGCTCTCAGGAAAACAATGTCTGAACCACTCCAACTGAACAGCACTGAGTTTAAAATGTCACACCTCCCATCATGTAACTTGTTTCTTGTATAATAAGTTTCCTTTGTTTTACATTTACAAATGGAAGATTGTGTTTTGATGTAAACAGAAGAATAATTGAGTTTATCCAAGTTATTATAGTCATAATGAATAAAAACAGGAGTCTGTCTATGTAAAGCAGTGACAGAAAAGGTAGGAATCAATTTGAACACATAAATTAGCCTTTTTTTGGGGGGGGGGGCATTTGCAACAGCTGCAGATTTCCCCCGGTTTCGATCCACTAGTGATCTGTGGCTGGTTGTTGTGTAGCCTCAAAGATGGAGACCAAAAAAATGTGCCCTGTTGCAGAACAACTGCAGCTGTCTGGCAGATCGAAAATAAACACCAATATGTTGGAACATATGGTGCACAAACAAAATATTGAATTACTTAGTTTTAAAAGTTATTGGTGTGCTCAAATTAAAAACGACAAAATCATTTATTTAAAGGAATATATTATAACAGTGCTGTGGCCCAAAAGTTGGGAAATGTGTACACAACAAAACTAAATCTCCATTTTAAAAGTAGGATTGTTCACTTTTAAATGTGATTAGATTCAAGAGACTGTTTGTAGTTTCTGCTATTGCTACATAGCTAATGTTATGATTAGCTGTCAGCTTACCAGTCTAGAAAAAACATTGTCATTTCAGTATCACTTGTCCTTTGTGGTTCTGTTTCTATCACTGCTTGTCTTCTACTGAAGTTAGCATGCTAACTAACTAGCCCCAGTTCAGCCACACCACCTTGCCATTTTCCGACACCTAGTCACGGCAGCCTCCAGACTGGCCTGGCTGCTGCCTCTCTTGTTGTGTTCGTGACTGCTCCCGACACAGATAACTTTCAAATGTACCTGCTTAACCTTTGATCAGACGTCACCACACTGACATGTGCTGTAGTTAGTTAAAATTAGTGATCATTGTTTGTGGGTGGAATACACAGAGCAGTAGTTACCATTGATGATGACTCGTATCTGCAAAGAACTTAACAGCTTCCCATTAAAGCAATACAATCAATCTGGAAAGGCCTGGATAATGTCTTTGTCAAGAAATGCTGGATTAGCAAACAGCTCTGTCCCTTTCAAGTAACATCACAATGTGCTGCTGTGGACAGTGAATAGATGTCTGTTTAATATTCTGCTGCTTCTTTTCATATTGACGAACCAAAGGAAGCTATTTGAAGAATTTCTGACATTTGCAAGATGGTATGTTGTGGTCAGTGCTCTGGTGTGAGTAATTCCGCAGCAATTGGTTGTTTTGCAGCACAATATTGGCGACAAAGCATCACACACAGCCAAACGCTGTATCATAGGGGTGAGCGAGTCCATCCCACAGCAATGATGAGCACGCTAACTGACTAGGGAACAGTTATCAGAGGCTGCATGACATATGTTGGAGGAGCGACAGCAGTAAAATCTTCTTCAGGGAGGAGATGATAGCGCTTTAAACTTTAAACTCTGTCGTTGAAGACGTCCATGGCCTCTCCCTTGTAACCAGCAGTAAACACCCCGTTAACAACATCACATTGGTGCAGAGTGTGAAGGAGGCCTGCTCCACCATCACTGGGCCTAAAATACTGTTCTGTCTTATCAAAATTTAACGTAAGAAATAAGGTGTAATCACACTAATGTACACAGAAGGACACTTTTTTCTTACCCCAACAAATCCTCTCACATATCTTAAAGGGTTGTGAAACTGGTACTTTCCAAATGGGCTAATCCTGACTTGTAGGCTTTAAGGACTTGTTTGTGGTTTGTGGTGTCATCCCTGGAGATTTACGAAACACTGGGCTATACTGTGGTGGTGTGAAACATGGCTGCAATAGAAATGCTAGACTAGAATATATATCAGTTATTAGTTACAACAGAGGTTAAATGAAAGCACTGAGGGACTCACATAGCCCTGGGCTCAGGTTAACCCCAGGTTAACAATGGGTGTGTGTGTGTGTGAAAGGGGTTTAGTTATCTCAGGGTAATTCTTAGCCCAGGGCTAAGGCTAGCTGGGCTAAAATTATACAGTGTGAAAAACACCGATGAGAAAGACATGACAAACCCCACACAGTAATTGCAGGTCATCGTGTCCAGCACAAAGAATGACTGCACATTATCTCAAGGCACTTTGCAGGGTGACATCAAGATACTGTTAATCGTGAGGTTATTCTAATTTTAAAAATTTACCTTTTAAGTGATCGGATTGCAATTGGATAGTGCACCCAAGACACATCGAGGACAGATTTTGATCTGATTGGCCAAACCACCTCCGAAGGTGGTCAGGGACGCATTGTGACCACATTGAACACAAGAGTAAACGGTAATGTGTCCTGTATCCGCACATCCCTTTTTTCTTTTTTAATTTACCTGCGCAAATATGTGATCGCATCTCAATCGGATCTCAAGTGGTGTACACAGGGTGTATGTTGCTGTCATGTTGTTCTTCTGCCTCCAAGTGACTTTAAAATTGTGCATCTGTTGTCTGTTGCCCTCCTCTTCTTCCTCCTCCACCACAAACACCTCCACCTGCCTGTTTGTAGACTTATCTTAAGACTAAATCTTAAACTGGTTTATATCAGGGGAAGATAAATTACCATGAAGGTAACACTTGAGTATGGTTGATACAAGGTTGTTTAAGCTTTAAGGAAACTAACGCACGCTATTTGAGACAGGACAGCGTTTAAGAAAACCACTTCTTGTTCCCATTCACCAAATCTCACTTGACCGTGTGCAATGAAAATGATACAGGACTATCCCTATATCCACCATTGCATTTTCTACAATCCACAGTCTGGCAGGTAGACAAGTTACAGCAACCCTGGAAACACCATGTGCCTTTTCACACTTTATTTATTTATTTATTTTCCTTTAATCAGACAAAACTACTATATTCAAGTCCACCTCCCCATTTTCAACAGAAGCAGCCTGGGTCCAGTCATCAGTTTGTCATCTCCATCCTCAGAGAGTGACATTTCAAGTTTCAAGAATTAATGAATTCATGCATCAAACTTTCATATAAAAGAGCAGAGGAAGGATTTAGGGGGTTTTAAGCAGCCCCCTTACAGGTTGAGAAGAGACTTTGATCTGTTCACATCAGGACACATTCTGAGCTTAGCATTTCAAGGCAAGAAATTCTTTTTATGAGAATACCAATTTAAAATCTGCTACAAGATAAAGAGCAGCGCTGCAGATGCATGCTTCAGGTTCCTTCAACTAACACGAGCACTCCTCTATTTTTTATAATAATGACAACTCTAGTTTGTCCTTGTGTGTGCTGCTGCCATTTGTGATTTTATTTTGTTCCTCGGTGCTGTTCTGCAGAATCAGAGCACATCTGGTCATTAGGTTTAATAACTGAGACATAACTTCATCTGATTCACAAATATTCCATTAATGAAATAAGGTTTCATGAATGAGCCACATGTCATCCTGAGTATGTCAGACATTTCTTGGAGCAACCAATGCACAGTGTCAGAAACGGTCAAAGTCATTGTACAAATGCACTGGTTATGTTACTGAACACAACTAAAAATGGCTCATTTTACATGAAGAATTTTCTGCAGACTCTGTCTTTCTCTTTAGTGCATATAGAGCCCCATACGTCCTGTCTGTGGAGCAGCAGGCGGCTGGGTGAAAAAACACACTACAAAGCATCACCAGGCAGCCGGCTCTGTGGCCAACAGCCTCCAGCACCCACGTCCATCTCCTAACCTCCACTGCCATAATTGCAGGGCCCTTGCACCCTTCAACCAGAGAGGCCTCCGTCCACAAGCTGCTGTTTGATTTCATGAGAGGGTTCGGTTGTATAATCATGGAGGTAATCAGGAGCAAGAGGAAGAAATGGAAAGGGGTGGGGGGGCGATGGATGGATGGTGGATGGATGGACGGACGGATGGATGGATGATGAAGGGGAGAAATAGCTTGGAAAATGCAAAAATGTCTGTATGGACAAAGAAAAAGATGGATAGATGGGTGATAGGAAAAAATGGACTGGGTGGATAGATAGATAGATAGATAGATAGATAGATAGATAGATAGATAGATAGATAGATAGATAGATAGATAGATAGATAGATGATGGAGAGAAGACTAATAAATGTATGGATGATTAAAAGGATGGCTTCAAAAAGGCAAAAATATCCATCCATCCAAAGATGAATGGATGGATGGATGGAAGGAAGGAAAAGATAGATACAAGAAAAGATGGATGGATGAAGATTAGACGCACAGACAGATAAACAGATGGGTTCAAACAGGGCTGAGTGCCTATAGCGTCCTAACATATGCACACCCACTGCAGACAGAGCACGTGCTGCAGACAAAGACAAACAGGAACCAGGAGCTTCCCACAGCTCGGGGTGAAGCCGGCCGGGCCCCCCCCCCGCTGTGGCACCCCGCTCTCCTGTCCGGAGCTAACCGACCGCCGGGTACTAACAAGTCGAGCCGCTCTTTCATCTGGGCCCTTGACGGGGGAGTGGGGGCTGAGTGCTGGTGGATTTGGGGGAGAGGGTGTGTGTGTGTGTGTGTATATGTGTGTGGGTGGAGGGTGAGAGGTTTAGGCAGCCTGGCTCACATCCGCTAGATAGTCATGAAATATGTATAGAAACCGCGCCTCAGCCGGGCCATAATTGATCAGAGGACACCATTAACCACGGCACATCCCAGTTTGGCTGCACCTGTGAACCCCACCCCCATCCACATCCACATCCACATCCCTATCCTCATCCTCATCCCCACCCCCATCTTTAACGAGCTGCGACGATCAGACAGACAAGAGAGGGAGGAAGAGGGAGATGAATGAACGAGGCACGCCCAGGAGCTCAGTCAGAGCCAAAGTCATCATTTTCTGTCAGCGTTAGCGCTCTGTCATTAGCATATTGTTGTGCAGCTCTCCGAGCTCAACATTTGCAGGAGAGTAAGTATCAGGTATGCTACTATCATGTTCAGGACACTGTGGTCAGTACTGCAGGAATTAAAGTGTCAGTCTGCCTCTGCAGTGACACTTCTCTTTGTGTTGTGGGTGCACTGCTGTTCAAGCAGCTTTTTTCTGCTCATCAGTAACCTCACTCACACATTTCTTTTTCATGTGCATTTTGACGTTTTGTGCCTTGATCTTTTCATTTTTGGTCAGAGTCATTTCATCAAGTCCCTGTTGATACTGATGGACATGTTGACTGACATGTGGCCCAGTAGATGCTTTGAAACAGGCTTAAAAACAGACAACTTGATTGAAGGCTTAAACTAAAATCAATAGCTGGAAACTGGGAATCTTTCCCAGACAAATCAATAAAAGGCAATAAAAGGCATAAAGAGCTATAATAAAACTAATGTAAAAAATACGCCTCTGGAAATGACTCATCCACATGTTGGGACATAACGACACACAAATCTTGACCCTTTAATGTTAAGTCATAGGAAATGAGTGGGGGACAGAAAGAAGCAGTGAAGTCGTATGGTTCTGAGGAAAGAGTCAGCAAAACAGAAATCAATGATCGGTCGAGTGCACAGATCACTTCCTCTCCTCAGAGTCAGGCTGCGTGCTCATCAGATGCAAGATGCAATACCAGTTATTGTCCTGAGGGAAATTCAATTTGCAAAGCCCCATAGAGAAGATCGCGCCTATCAAACAAAACAGTGGAGTGGAGTGGACAGCGGACGACAGCGTATCTCATCAACAGAGTCTTTTTTTTTTTATTGCCATCGTCTTTCTTCAATGGTACAAGAGTCTCATCTCATCGGGCCTGAATGACGCAGAAGCTGCTGAACACTTTGCAAAGATTTTGTAGTTTTGTCTCTTTGTCCTTTGCTGTAGGTGTCACCTGGTCGTATTCATACAGGCGACTTAAATTTCTGTAAAGCGAAACCTGTCGATATCATTTGACACTGATCCCATTGATCCGGATGAAAGTCCTGTATAAAGGCCGAGCGAGGCAGGTGTTATTCTGTTTGTCTTACTGTCAACAAATCCAATGAAAGGAATAAAATGTTCTGTACCTCGTCTGTGTTACAGCCCCAAGCTGTTCTTTGGAGACAAAGATGCGGAGCCTTGAAACAGCTCACAAATATATGGTTTCATTTAGGTAAAAGAAGTAGAACTGGACTCTGTAGTTTTTTCAGTCAGTGTTACTCAAACAGGAGAACATGCTGCATTTGATGCGGACTATTTTCAGCTGTGGAAGAATACATACTTTGTGTCCTATGGAGTATTTACAGCAGCAGTGTAGTGTTTAAGTATGTGGGATTGGCTGAAAACAAACTACAGATGTTGTGTTCATGGTAATAACAGGACAGACAGACACTGGAGAAAGGTATCTGGGGAGGAGGCTGCACATGAAAGGCTTGTTAGTACGACTCATTTGATTTGATATTAACTGGTGGTTCCTGGTTAAATTTAAACCACGGGTTATAATTCAGGACTTTTCATATTTGGATATGTTTAGAAAAGTAGTCTTCTGCCCTTAGGATACATCATAAGGGAAACATGGGATATTAAAATCTAATTTACAAAAATATCTCAATTAGCCTCTTTAATTTATTGTTTCATAATAATAATAACAATAAAAAAGCAGTTATCCAGCACTCCCAAGGTGACTGGCCTCAGCAGCCTGACATCTTTTTCTTTTTAAAATCAAGTGGAGGACCTGGGTGCTGTGTGCAAAATGATGTCAGGATGATCCCAGTTTTGACCTTTAAGTTTTACAGACAGAACACAGGAAGCTGTCGTCTAAGAGGCTCCCAGCTGCTGAATCAGTAGCTTCAGTTTCGAATAAATCCCACATCTTCCCTTCACGGAGACAGGTGGACACCGGGCACAAGGGATGAATGGTCCTCCATTAACTCCAATCAGATGGTTCCTTGTGTCTGTCCAGTGCATCTGTCTATAGCCTGTCAAATCAGCCGTTACCTTGAGTGTGGGTGTGTGTGTGTGCAGGACAAGGACTGTGGTGGTTGTGTGTGTGTGTGTGTGTGTGTGTGTGTTGGGGGGGAAGGGGGGCTGGTTACTACGGAAACCTGTGCAACACGTTTGGACAGCCGCTGAGAGGTTATTGATTGGCTCAGAAATTATTAAACCCCCAGGAGTCAAAAGAGGCTGTTGCTGTGCTGCAGGACTCCATTGTTGTGCTCTCTGTGTTATTAATAACGATGTAAATAACAGTCACAACCAATATTTCTGTGTTACACTTCGTAATTCAATAGGATCTGCAAGGCTTTTTCTTTCACATCCTAACTGAACAGCAGCAACAAAGTCACTTGTGTCAATCTGTCATCAGTCTATGAGCCACTTTGTAGAATTGTTTTGTAGAAGTTTTGACCAATATGCAAATATTTGTTTACTGTCAAACTATAGTTAACTTACCTGGTACAATCACTGTCTTGTTACTGCAGGTTCTGCATCAAAACTCATTCCTTTTCACAGCAGCAGTGGGAAGCTGCAGCAATCCATTGTCAGCATGGTTAGGATGCTAAGTTTGTTAGGTAGCTATTGGAGCAAAGGAGTTTTGATCTTGAATGCCCCCTGAAGTGAGATCTACAACCCGGAAAGCCGGACGAATCCCACAAGAATTCAAGATGGCTGCTACTCACTACAAGTCAAGTCTGTTTATCTTATTTCTCTCGTAATTGTTTCACATTAAAGTCAGATCCAATTCTTATCTCTTGACATTTCCCTTCGCTGTTTGCATATGTAATAATAGCAGTGGCTAAAGATTAGCCTGTTTGTTTTGGAGCATATGACATGTTTTTGTTGTAAATTCGTACAACTTTTTAATTGTTTGCATCAACATGTAACATTTTTTAGCTATGAAATCATTATATATTCATTTTGTCATATCAATCGTCCATTCTTCTGTCTTCTCTGGTTGTTTTTCAACCGGAAAGTGCTCAACTTGGAGGTGATGTCATTCCAAGCTACGACTTGCAGTGTGACTAGAACGCACCATAATCCTTCATAGATTAGAGCTTCAGGCTGAGGTGCAGACTAACATGTTAAAAGCAAATCCTGAGAGCCATAGCAACACAGCAGTCACAGACCATTATTGACATTTCCAGACTTATTTGGGTTGGTTGTTTAAAATTTGTCAGATGGAGTTCATCCAGGCTGCAACTTCAACCGTCAGAGGGCAAGCATACATGAGCAAAGGTCTTTCGTGCTGTGTCACTGCATATTTCATGACACTATTGTTGAACTTTGAAGACTGAAACAGTTTGTACATGAGGGCGCACAGACAGGGGAGCAGCAGGTCACCCACAGACACAGAGGTACAAGCACTCACTGAGGGAGAGAGACAGATCAAGAAACCAGCTGGGCTCTGCTGAGACGTGAAAATCAAGAAGGGATCCAAGACTGAGACAGACCAGATCTGTAAAAAAACATCTGGAGACAGGGCTCAAGTGTTACAGCCTAAGACTATATGGGCTCACTGTGTAAGAGCATTAGCAGGGCTCAACTGTTAAAATCACGAAACTGCTTTTTTTTAATTTACAGAGTGCAGTGTCTGTCCCATTAGCACAGTTTAGCCAGAAGCAGTGTTTCCCTGCAGAGGTACAATACAGAAGCATAGGAAATGTGTACCAAGGAAGATGGAGAAGGAGGAATGATAACAGCACCTCTTTTGCATTTGACTTTGGTTTTTAAAAACAGACTAAAACCCTCCTGAAGCCATTTTTAATGAATGACCACAGTATCAAAGTTTGGATAATTTCTCACCACATATTAGTAATTTACCTTCGATCCAGTTGTTGTGGTGTGAATTTTTGGCTCTGGCATTAGAAAGTGCCTGCCAGCAGCTATTTTTCAGATGTGGCCTCAGAATTACTGCATTAATTCTCTCAGATTAATATTGTCTTTGTTTTCATTCACTTTGGTTCTCATACAGTTTCAATATGACTTTGGACATTGTTTCAGGGTTCCTTATTTGCTCTTTTCTGCCCATGCTGTCATGTAAGGTCGTGGCAAATACAAAGTTAAAGTCTGTCATGGACACATTTAATAAGTTTCTGTGGTTTTAATATGTTTCTTCTTCTTCTTTAAACTGGATTTAGGCTTTTTGCAATTTAAACATAAATGTTACATGGGAACAGTTTGTTTCTGTCCTGCTGAATTATGTGCAGGAATCGCTGATTAAAAGGAACTAATCAAGTAATCAGAGGGCACACATTGCTTATTTGTGAGCACACGTTATTAATTCAAGGGCTTGTGTGCAAGACACATAAAAAGTTTCGCCCCCGTTACCTGCTGGGCTCCACAATGCTCTCAGATGACGCTGCCAGCTGTGGTTGTCAGAGGATTTGCGACTCGATTGGCTGCAGAGCTGTGTCTCTGGGCCATTCGATTTCCTACCCGATGAATCAATTACAGCATGAATCAATAATGTTGGTCTCAGTTCGAACTCCCGAGCTCCACATTGAAACCGTCTGTTGTGTGACAGTTGGTTGTGTGGTGTGGTGGGTAAAGTGATCCTCTGATTTTTACGAGTGAGGCTTTCAGATGTTGCTGCACACTTCATAGTCGGGTCTGATTGCAAACTGATTACAGGCTTCAGCTTGCTCTTTCTTTTTTTTTCCTTTTTTTTGTTTATTAGTATTCTGGAGATTAAAGGCCATCGCTGAGTGCATCCGTTCCTCTCATTTCAAGTCCTCAGCCGTGAAATAAAACTTATTAAAAGTCTGAAGCCTGCCTACAAATCGTGACTGTTTGATGACAAATGTTATTAGAGATCAGTCCGGCAAAGTTTCACATACATACAGGTACATGTAGACTATACTGTATACTATATATCACATTCGTACCTATGGATGTCTGGACTGTGCAGGAGCCAACACTGCATTTGCAAATGTAAATGTCCATTAGCTGTTGGTGAAATGTCAGCCATCATAAAAGCTGATGATATGAGGTTAAACCCCTTGAGATGTATAACTTCATTTCTTTATTAGTCCTCTATTGTAACACAACAGGAGGAGAGTGCAGGCAACAAAACTTGTCAGTGCAGCATTGTTAGTAGACAGCTATACACACACACTCAGGCACACACATACACAGACAGGGGTTGATGACTTCCTGTGGCAGTACAAGGCCAGCTGAATGTCACCATGGTCTCACAGGATGCTGTAGAAACCTACTCATCTTGCTGCACAGAGTGACCTATATATTCCTCTGCAACGGCTCCTGTCAGGTCCCCTCATACCAGCAGGTAACACAATGGTGAAAGTGCAATGAATCAAACAAGGACACATTGTGTGACAGGACATGAAGCCCCTACACAGGTCACCGAGTTGAATAAATGAGAGTGAGTGAGAAATTGAGGTCTGGTGGGTTTTCTGTGGACAGGACAGTGACTTCTTACAGACACAACAGACTTTCCCAATCCATGCATTACTTCATACTTAAAAAAAGACTGAACACTGAAGTTTATATTTTTGCAGAGATTGGACAATAAATCAAAAGAAGCACACATAAAACAAAATAAAATATCACGGGAGCGTAGGAGACAGATGCAGTGCATCTCAATAAAAACAAACCTCTCTGCAGCTACATGTAAATGAGGACTTTGAGTTTGAGACGAGAAGCAAACAGAACAAAATACACGTAGGTAGTTTAATTTAGTTCACATCTCCCCTCTGAAGGTGTAAAAGACTGGAATTTCAGCGGTTGAGGGTATTTTTCTCTCTTTTCATTGTCCAGTTTTGACATTTCATTGACCCGTGTCTCATTAATGCTCTGTCGTTCTCCATTCATTTGCCCTCCATGCAAGCGGAGCAGTAAATTGCTGCAGGGGCGTTGATGTGCAAGAAGAGCCGGCTGTCTTAATGGGGGACATGAGTGGGTGGTCTGCACTCTGAGGGCCTTCTGCAGCCCCTTACCTTGCTGTAATGACTCACTCGGTTCAGCTTAGTCATCCTGCTCTTTGCTGGTTTTTGCATGGTATTGAGACCTGTTGCAAAATTGCCAAAATAGGCTTTTAGTCTCTCTTCTATGCTTTTATCATGAACTGAAAAAGTACAGGAGTTATTAACCATCAGCCTGGAAGATCACCAGTGTTTGGAAATGTTTTGGTAGCTTTCCAGTACAATTACTCCTGAGTTTTTGAGGGGGAGAAGATTTTTTTTTTTTCTGTGATGGACACTGGCCTTTACTGTGGGCTGGTACAGGCTGAAACCAAAGATCCCAGGAGAGGATCATGGGAACTTTTAAAGCAATACAATACAATACAGTTTATAATATGTAAGAAACTATAACTCCTCAAATTGGGGAGAATAGTCCATTCGTTGGGGACAGCTGTCAGCTGCAGATTGGTCTGTTAGTGAGTATGTATGTGCAGCAGATTGCATTTGTGACAGTAAGAAGATACCACCACAGATTACCACCAGACTTATGCTTAAAACACTCCTCGAGTACAGTTAGGTAACAACGGTGGTTGTGGCTGAGGGTACAGGAACCTTTAGTGGTTGCAACAAAAACATCCAACTTGGCTGTCGGTGGGAGACGGGGCATAAATTGCGGTTTTCGACTGCCTAAAGTGGCAAGTTTGTAAACCCATCCGTACGCCATGAATTCCTCCATGAGAATCTATTACAGCAGTGAAACGTATCTTCTGTTGTTTGCAGCCATGAGTACCAACATTGTAAGAGGTGGCTGCTTGTTCGGGAGCATGAAACAAAGGTCATTTCTCCACAACAAACACAGAGACTGATGCTTCAGTGTTTCTCATGACAGCATTTCAGCTGACAGTTAACTGTCAGATAAGGCTTGAACTTGCACTCGTACACATTTAGTGACTTTCTGAAAAGAACAGGAACAGAAACATCACATCCTGTCAGCGCTTTGATAACAAGTGGCACATCCAGCTGTTTTAGCTACTCAGGCAAATATTTAACATTTTAAAGGGTTTGAGGGGTTTGCAGTGTTTGCACCTGTTGTTTTTCATGTTGTGTAGCTTCCTAAAGTCTGATTCATGTGTGTTACAATCTCCTCTTTTGTGAGGTCCCCCAATCTTTTCAAGCACTTGCAGATCTGTGTCTGCAGCAGGGCAACACAGACAGACAGATGTGTATTTATTATGTTTGATCATTATCTAATTCAAAACTAGGAACACCTTATTTGCCAAATGCCCCGTATTTAACCTAATGCATCAAATGACACTGTTGTTCCACGTATGGATCTGTTAAACACTGTTTACTTACACAAGTGTCCTGAAGAAAATAGCAACACAGCAGCATGTTTTATTGTAACGTGTAATTATACAGCGACTTTGTTGGATGTGCTGGTTGTTTATTGCACTCGCTGCACATTTGGGTTGAAGGATCCAACAAACAGCAGGTTTAGCGAGGCTTTGCAAAGCACCAGTTAAGGAGTCACCTTTGCTAAGGGAAGAAAGGTTTTGGGAGTTTTAAAGCTGCTGTTGAACTAATTAGGGTTGATTTGCACTGCAAAGTCTGCCCAGCTCATCCATTTTTAAAACGAGTGTTGTATTAATACTCCACCACAGTAATATGTACGTGTGAGGTGAAGTCATTTCTCTTTGCCCAAAGAAAATCCATTCAGAAAGGAGACAGGTTTTTTTTTTTCATAAGGATGAGACATAGTTTAATATTTAATAAGTGATAAAATCACTTTGTAAATGGGAGTTTTTTTTTTTTTTTTAAGACGGCGTGTTTTCATTTCTTGAATGCCAAAACTCAGCTTAATAAAATGAACACATGGCAACAACTTCAGCTCGCAGAGTTTATTGAGGAACTAATCCTCGAGCTATCAGACGAAACCACGCAGTGTATTAATTATAGGTTTGTTTCTGTCAAGCAAAGCTCAGAAGTATTTTTAGTAACGCTGTGAACTCAGATGCACATACTTTGCTTCTCGACTTGGGGAAACAAGAATTAAAAAGAAAAAAAAAACTCATTTAACTAACTGTTGGGCTGTAAAGTACACTATCTTGCAGGCGGGACCATTTCCAAGCTCTTCATTTCAAGACCTTCAGTTTTGTGACAAGGTTTCCTACTGTCCATGATACCAAAGCTTGACATCCACTCCAGGAGACACCTGACTGCATCCTCCTCCTCCAAACCTCTCTGGCTTTACATTATTGGCCTAAACAGATAGGAAATGAAGGGCAGCATCTTGCCTGTAGTTTCATTTATATGTTAATCTGTCTGTGGGCCTTGGTTGGGATTTGAGTGATTCCAGCATAAGGTTTGGTAATGCATTCAGCTGGACATATTCTGACGGCAGTGGAAAGCCTATACATCCTTGTAGTGCAGAGGCAATCTATCATTTGCGATGTTTGGCAGCATGTCGGCCCTCCAGACTCCATAACTGTTCCATTTACTTAGAGCGGTACCTGTAAAATATCTGTTGAATATAGAGCAGCTGCGCAGCTGAGGTTAACTTTTGTCATAAATCCAGAAGACAAAGTAGGAATGTGGCCGTGTGTGATTGACTGTACTTTCTTTTCCATTCAGCAACTTGAAAATTGTAAATGGCAAGTGTGGGGAAGAAAGGAGGAAACAAGAGATTTTTCACCAGCCGCTATTGCAAAGACATGCCAGCTGAAAGCCATGGAAAGAGTGGCATGATGAATGGGAGCTAGTGTCTGACAGAAGAGGGGGGTAAGGGGGGGCTTTGGATTGGGCTGTTTGCTTTGAAAATGTTTCATATTTTACAAAGGTTTCATTTCATTGCTTGGACTGGAAGCTTTTGTCTATTCATCTACCCACGGTACAGAAAAATAATAATCTACTACTTAACACTAACCTGCCATTAACAGTCATTAGCTTTTTATTGCTCTTTATTGGTTAATCTGTGTATTTCATGCTGCAGCAGAGATTCGTACTTTTTTTATTTTCTGATCAGTTTTGCAAAATTGTTCATATTTTGTTTATGAGAATCTGTGACATGTGAATCCACATTAAAGAAAAGCGCCTGCAAAATACACCAAATTGAGTCTGTTGCCATGTCAGCTGCTCTGTGACATGGTGCTAACATGCTCATAGTGCAATGCTAAAGTTAATTTACCAAATCCACTGCTAATATTTGCTAATTAGCATGAAACACGTGGATTTTCCCCCATGTGTGTTAAGAAGCTAAAGAGGAATTGAAGACTTTGACCTCAAGATGGCGCGACATGAGAAGTTTAGGCATCACCAGTGTACTACACAGAGGTTTGAGGGGATTTGAATGTCTGCAATTCATCAAATAGTTTGTTCACTCACTGTGTTGGTGCTAGAGGAAAATCAGTGGTTCGAGGATTTGTCCTCCAGGCAACATGAATGTACAAATCCAAACCAAATAGCTGCTGTGATATTGGGTCAGAGTAGTGTAGGCTACCAACCAAAGTGAGAGAAAATTGTCATCACGGCACAATAGTTAAAGTCTTTTTCCATTTGGTTCATCCTCTCCAGTAATTTGCACTGTGGTGAGTTGCATTACACTAAGTCGTCATCTTTTATCAAAATCTCATACACTATACAGTATAGAGCTGAAATGATGAACTAATGGAAAAAAAAGAGAATATAATTAGTCACACAGTCCCACATTTTAAGGCCAATTGAATTAAAGACTAATCTGACCCATGCATGAAAGCATCCCAGCTTCGCCACAGTGGGGAGTAACTCTTAGATCTCACATCGGCCCCTCCTGCGTCTGGACCAGCACCTCTTGGTCATTCATCGACTGGCTCTCCCCCTGGCCGGCTGCCATGGTTCTTAATGAGGTCAGACTCCTGCTCGGCTGCGCTGATCAGCAATATGTGTGTCATTACGTGAGTGTGTACGGGAGCCACATGGATAAAGCAAACAAGACAAAGAGAAGCTCACAGAAAGAGTGAGTGAGTGAGTGAGTGTGTGTGGCTTTTAGAGAGAGACAGAAAGCGTGTGAAACAGTGTGTGTATATAGGAGGTGTGTACTCTTTTGACCTGGAATAGGGTTAGTGCTAATGAGGAGAGGGTAACAGTGAAATGTGAAGAAGTTCAGGGTTGCCAGGTCAGGCCCAATTCACATGTAAGGGGGAGTCCAGATTTGAAGAGTCATGCACTGGTTGTGCTGAATAGCAGCTACTTTCCAGGTTTGGTGTCACACACAAAAGCTTGGCCAGTGATTTGAACGGTGCTAAGTGAAAGTTCACAGCAAGAACAGACACCTCAGCCAGAAAGCATCACTAACTAATACTGTGGCAACTGTGTAGCAACTTGCTTCGGTTATGCAAATGTGTCTCCGACGTTGACACAGGATTAACAGTCTCTTGCCGTTGCTAGCAGAGCTGCAATAGTCAACCAGAGAAAAAACAGAAGGAAAATTTTACTACTCATTGATTCTTATCACACTTTGTCCACAGAGGACTACGTGCCGTCTACTCAAGCGTAGTGCTGTGCTAAATGCTAACAGGAGTGCATGCTGCTGTGTGCTTTCCACCGTAACACATTCACACTTTGCACAAAGCTCAGGCAGATTTGATTGCTAATGTTAGCATGCATGTGAAGCACTAGCATGATTTGTTGATATTGCTCAGAGGACGTGAAGTTACTGGCAAGACTGGTAAGACAGGTGTCAATGCTAACGTTGGCTACAGCATCAGAAAAACTTATCAAGTAGTTGTTGTTGTGTAGTTAGTTGTTGATACGTTCTATCCTGAAGTGGAAATGTTGTTGTGGTGCCAGATGAAAAGTCAGGGGAGTTGGGGGGGGGGGGGGGTCCTAATCTGTATGTAGTCATCCTCTGGGGACAACAAATATAAAATTCCTTCAATAGCTGTCAAAATATTTCACATTCACGTTGAGTTTAGGAAAGATGATGGACTGGCAGCTTTAACTTCCCCAGAGAAATGCTGCTATAGTGTGGCCAATCACACAGGCTGAGTTAAATTTCAACATTTGGAGCCATGGAAAAACTCTTTCTGGCAGCACACGGCTTGTGATTTCCCCCCACAAAGTGATTTCTTTTTTATCTTATTGCATCACTCTAGTGTTAGATGGATAAAATTTATATGTTTGTCCCAAAACTTCCACCTGGAATCAGACCCTTCAATTTCCAACTGCGCTGTGGTGTGCACACTGTGAAAACCGATATCCAGCACAGTCTTGAGATTGCTGATTAACATCTGCTACAAAAGTCAAATCAGGTCAGATCTGTTAAGCACTCTTGACAAAACAAATTTAAATACTGGCAGAAGCAAGACGGAGCAAACAGACTGCAAAATTGAAGCCAAGAGGGTAAAGTCTCTGCCAGGTTTTTTTACTTATTAATGTGCAAAACACAACTGAACAGCATCCATTTGTGATATCATGTGGCTCCTTAGCCTTAACCGGTCTTGTCATTTCAATATTTCTCGCCCTAAGTCTGTGTGTCAGAGGAACTTGGAGAATGCCTTTGTTTCATGCTCACGGTTCTCCATCTGTCCCCAGGCCCTGTTACACCCAGGACTTTGATACGGTCGACAAACGGTGTGTGTGCAGCAGCAGCAGCAGCAGCAGGGTTTTGTCCTGAGGTGAACTCTGCAGTACCCGTGTGGAGGGCTGCTGACGGAGGGAAGAAACAGGGGGAGGGAGAGCAAGCAAAGGCAGGGGAGGGCAAAAAACAGACAAAGAAAGCAAAGCGACAAAGAAGGCGGACATGACAAATAAGAGAAAGAGGAAAAGTCTAAAAGAAACAGACGAAGATGAAAAGACAAAGAGGAAAACTGTGACAATAAACAGCAGGGGTGAAGTGACATGAAGAGGGAGAATGAGCCATAGAGAAGCAAAAGCATCAGGAGAGACCAGAAAAGCAAGAAAATGAGAAGTCGAGAAAAGAGACAGGGACAGGAAAAACACAAAATAAACAGACCAAGAAGATGGGGGTTTTGGAAAAGAAAGGAAAGGAGAGGGAATAACAGAGCAGGAAAGAGAGATAAATCAAAATCAACACACAGGTTGGAAAAACAAACAAGGTAGAAAGTGAAAAACCCCCAAGATGGTGAACAGGGAGAAAGAGAATGACAGGAAAAAAACACAGACTGAAAGCAAGCAAGACCGAAAAAATAAAAAAATAAAGGACACAGCCAAGAGGGGAGAGAGAGAGAGAGACTGGGAGCAAGAGACAGAGGGAACCATTGCCAACTCTGTGAAATTTCCTCAACTCCCGGCGATAATAGCTCTGCATAATAAGCCGATTTAGCAGCTCAGTACCAATAAAACACCCAGGTGGTGCTCACTTTTCTCAGCTTGATCGGCAAAAGCTGTGTTTCAAGCGAAATCTGCTTCTCATCTGCTTCTGTTTGTGCTGCACTCCTAATGCTCAGGTACAGTAAAACCAGTAAGGAAGAGGCTGTGGGGGGGTTCGCAGGGTAACAGTGATCATTCAGGTCTAGATTTGAAAAAAAAAAAAAAAAAAGTTGTGCATTTATTGATCTGTCAAGGTCTTTGATGCACAACTCAACTTGATGTTAAAATACTTTACAGAAACAACATGTGGGTGCTTAAGAAATTCCTTCTCAAGCACTTCAGTGTGTAGCGGCTGATTTAGTGGTCTATGTTTATTACAGTCAAAGAGAGGAGTTACTCAAGGTTCAATTCTGGGTTTGGATCACTTCAGGTCTTGACTGTAATTGCAAAGCTCCCGCTCTGACCATTATAAAGTCCATTGTGAGTCTGTCAATCCCAGCACAGGCTTCCTTTGTAAATTTCTTGCATTGAGACAAACTTTGGAAAATGCGATTTTAGCAACTTTGTACCTTCGAACTGGAGTAAACAATGAGACCAGTATTGGACTTGGCACACTTGGCTACTCTCGATTTGCTCCAGTCATTGAAACTTTGCCACAAGCTGAATATGTCTGGTTTAATCTTTGGTTTTCTGCTTTACTTGTGAACTTTATATCTTCATTGTGTAACTTTTCATGTTGTGTGCAATATTAAGTTTGGAGATATATCTATTTTTTTTTTATTGATGTCTGCATCTAGTTTTGTCAGTTATGATTTTGTAAAGCCCTGTGGAGAGGACAGAGAAAACAGAGCTCACTCTCTGGGAGGTTTCCCTGCATGTGCTGAAAGCTTTCAGTTCCCAGCTGCTTCTTAGAGAATCCACCCTCCCACATGTTGTTTCTGTCAAGGGCAAACCTCGTAACTCCAACAAGGGTGAAATGGAGGTTAGGAAAAATCTCTGACCTCTTGAGCCGATGAAACCTTTTCAACTACACTGTCCGTCCTTGAAACCTGATTGTGTTCGAGCTGTAAACCAAGCAGTTTTTCCTATTTCCTTTCCAGCTGACATTTTCGAGGTACAAGGTTTATGCCCGAGAGCATTGGGGCTACGAAATACTGAGCTCTATGGCTTACAGGCAGCTGCTTTCGTCTCAGACCAGAA
The DNA here is from genome assembly GCA_021432705.1 of Caranx ignobilis. Classification (NCBI taxonomy): domain Eukaryota; kingdom Metazoa; phylum Chordata; class Actinopteri; order Carangiformes; family Carangidae; genus Caranx; species Caranx ignobilis. Next base: position 23,321,446 of record MU269981.1, read on the forward strand.
TACCTCGGCCTGTGGAGCTACAGTCCTTTCATCGCGTTAAACTCTCGGCCCATTTATTGTCCCTGGCTTCAGCCGTAATGATTAATGACGCATATTGTGACACTGCACTATAGCCAATTCAGCCACGCTCAAAAGGCCGGTGCCTGAGTGTTTTGTCCCTCCCAAGAACAGACACTTTGACTCTAGATTTTACATTCAGGTGTGTTAATGATCCTATTCAGCGTGTAGTGAAAGTAGAGCACCTGTGTGCGTGTTTGGCCACTGTGTTCAGCTTCAAAGAAGAAAACAGGTTTTCCACTGGGAGTTGATGAAAGCTTTTCATCCACGCTCCTTGATGAGAGACTGTAGGGATTATGTAAACAGGCAACAAAGAGGAATACAGTATGTGTAATCTCTCATTCTCCAGCTTTGTTGGCCATGAGTTGCTGCATTGTTGTTGAGCAGAGGCTGCTTTGAAAGCTGCCTGTTTTTAAGCAGGCTTTCTTTTTCCTCTTCCAAATTTTGAATTCAACTTTTGAGTTAATGCTGCACTACTACAGATAGTAGGGTATAATTATGTATCTATGAAAATGTCTTTGAAATTCCACCTTTTGTAAAAAAGAAAACTGCATTCATAAGAGTGCATTTGGGCCTTTTGATAGATCTAAGAGCTGTATATGAAAACGGATGAGCACAAGCATGTCTGTTAATGTTAAACTCAGGCCATTGAATACCCTCATCCCCACCTGCTCTATACACTGACACAAATCCAGGCCAGGATGGCCTTGTTCAACTCAAACACTACATATTTGAGCCGTTGCCAGTAAAGAGTATAAAATTCACCACGCTGGCTGTCACACCAACATCTGAAACCAACTTCATGATTACTGCTTGTTGGCATTGTGGGAGTCCAAAAGTTTATAGGAGCTGTAGCTAAGATTTATAACACCCAACTGCACAAAGTGATCTTAATGTATCTGCAGGGGAACGAAGGGGTTTTAGATCGATACCAATAACTCAATGACTAAAGATTTCTGGCTTTCTGACTCACTTTGAAGGTTTTTGAGGTTACAACTGTAACTGTGGCTCTGTGAGTTATGGATTATGTCCATATCGTTGGTTGTTTGTTGGAGAAAGGAGTGGAAAACAAGCTACAAGAGCCTGAAGGGTCACAAGCTTCCCAGGAACTAGTCAGTTCGAGATATACTGAGATTTTGTTCCAAGTCTATCACCATGCAAAACGTATCTACTTTACATATGTTGAGAGAGTTGACTTTGTACTGGCTGTGAGGAGTGTTGATGAAGTGGCTGTGAAGCGATACCGTCATTGAGAAACTACGCTGTAAGAAACAGGGAACAACTGGGGTGCCCTGGTTGCCAAATTGTTAAAACCCACACCATGTAGCTGCTAATGTGCAGTTCCGACTGTTGCATGTCACGCTCCCCCCGACCCCACTCTCTCCACTTGTTTACTCTGTCCCGACTCTCATCTGTCCAATAATGATGCCAAAATACCAAAAAGAAACAGGAAACAAAAACCCCACGCTCTTCGGTTCATGCAATTAAGTATTTTGCAGATCACCTAAAGGGAAGAAAACGAAGAGTCTCTCGCACTGTCCATCACTTATTCCCTGTTTATTAGCAATGCTTCGGTCTCCAGGCGTGAGACAAACAGTTCGCTGTATGACCTTTGCCTAATGAACGCCTGTGGAATGAAGCATTGGGAAAATAAAAAAACTGTGAGTACAAGTGATGGAGCATGCAGTACTTTTTGTTTTCTCACCGGCCAAGTATTTTTGATCCTGTGCACCTGTCACTAAGACTTTATGGTGTGTAAGTGTAAGCTGATACAGTCTCACTTGGCCAAAACCATTAAGTGTTTTCCATTCTCCCTCCAGTACAAAGCTCTTTCTTTGCCCGAGCTGCTGCATTTGGACACTTTACATCCCCAAAGTTGCATCTAGCTCAAGACAAAAGACTGATATTGTTTTGCACAACTTTAATACAGAGGTTACTAGTGTTAACCAATGCAATTGCATCTCTTTAGCTAACATAGCCTCTTCATTTCGTTCTTCTGTTTTTCCTGCAGGGTCACACAAGCACATACCAGAGAGCTGGTTTTGCAACTCCTTGGTCAATAAAAAAGGTTAGAAACTCTGTGTTTGTTAATGAAATGTCAGCATAGAAGGTCTGGTGATTTGCATCGCTTTGGGAACGAGTGGGAATTGTTTTGCAACTTAAACAGCAGCTGAGTTGAACTGGTGAAGGAATAAATGTGCTGCTTCTTCCTGCAGGAGTTACACAGTCTGACTTTGAGGTGTGTGTACATGTGGAGCGGGGCTTTTCTCAGAACAGGTGTGGTCAACAAATGACTTTCCTGGATACATGAAGGATAGAAACAGCATTTCCAAAGGAGGGGGAAACAATGACAAAACTGTAATTGACCCTAACTTCAAAATCACATGAAAACAGCCAAACACTTATTAAATGTACTGGCGAATGTATTTAAAGACTCTCTCAAAGCCATTGGACCTCCAACCACAACATGGATTTCCATTCAAAGCACTTAAAGTGCAGTCGTTTCCTCTTCTGAATTGTCGAGTAATTGCAGCGAGTTTGGAAAAAAGACATCACCTTTTTTTACTTTTTTCTTTTTTTTTCATCTCTGTGTTTGAGCAGTGCTCCTACGCTTGCAACTCCAGTCAATCCAATTTGAAACCCGGTATGATGAAGGGCTCTGCATGGCTGCACTTGTGCCATTATTTAAAAAAAAATGGATGGACAGATTTAAATACCCCTTTGTCTGCCACTTGGCTGCCGCCTCCACCAAATCACTGCTGGCATTGATCCGCAGAAGTTGACTATTTATGCTTGTACGGACGCCAGGTTCCCAGAACAGCAATTAACATTTAGGAAATAAAAATGGTCTCATACAATGTGGCCTTAAACAAACTCACTCAGGCACTGATGGAGGTGGAGAAGGGCTCATCATAGCCAACGTATAGTCTAATATATTATCTAGACATGAAGGTCCGGACAGATGTGCTCATCTAAACTGATAGATCGACTGATCTCTGATGGTGATCCACTGTTTGATTGAGGCAGAAAGTAAATATGACAACAGTAATCTCCCCACAGCAACAAGATCTTTGGAGCACATTCACACATAATGTTTTACTTTGTGCAAACATATTTCTTTTCATCTTTTGGCCAACTGAGCTTGGATTGTCCACCAGCTCAAACAAAAAAAACAAGAAGTTTTTGACAACCTCCAGCTTTTGAGAAAACTCGTCTCACACTACAGTTGTAGCGCTCCAAGGCATGTCAAAAAGACTAATGTATCACCGTCTTGTGACAGCATCTGTCCTGTGATCAGCTATACTGAGGCGCAGCATGTGATCACACAGAGAGTTATCTGGAAGCAAGATACTATAAGCGCGCAGCTCTGCCAAACTGCAGAGAAATCTGTTGTTGTGTTAGCATTCTTGTGAAGTTCCTTGTTCCAAAGACGGGCTGGGGGAGAAAATGCTCCACACAAGGACACACCGGCATTTTTTTATTTTTTCTTTTGGTTTGATAATTACCTCGAGGCAGCTTTCAGCCATATGCATGTGGCTTTTCAGCACAATAAAACAACAAAACAGCTGATTTCATTTAGAGGTTCCTTTTCCTTTAAGTGCTAATCAGAGAAACCCCCTGCTAAAGTGTTTTTCTGGAATATAAACCTGCACACATGGCTCATGATGGCACGTTGCATGAATGGAGGCCACTGAGTTTAAATTTGCTTCTGGGACGAGCCGGCCGCGACGGTCGCCATGTTATGTATATTGCGTGGGAGCTTGTTAGCACTGTATCCAAAACAAGGGCATGGGTGGAGAGGAACCAGATGTGGCCACTGGCAGATGGTTTCACAAGGAGCTTCTCCAAGCTTGGACAGTGCATGCTACATGACATCAGTACCAGATGGTTTGCTCATTAACACCCACCCTCTCAAAACATGCAGCAGAGGCTGTGCTGAAGGTCCAAGCATTTGAAAGCCTCCTCGGCTTCTCCGTGGCACAATGTGTCATGAAGTGTTGTGTTGATGGCAATTAGGCCTAATTAGTCAGAGTAACATCTTTGTCCAATCCTTACTGTTTGAGCCAAAAGCTAAAATGCAAAACAAAGCTCAAGTTCTGTGAGGCCATTCATCTATTTCATAATGACTCATACTATGATTTCATATTGATACAACAAGCAATTCCAGTTCTTATTAGATATAATGTGATTCTCTAAAATGAAACAAATCCTTAAACCCTGTCTGTGTTCGATCTCTCTTGCAGCTCCTGTTGAACTGAGGTGAACCGAATGAACTGGAGGGAGGAGGAGGGGGGCAGCGATAGCACTTGGCACGCTTGCCTGTTCCACTTCAGCCTGATCCATGTGTTGTAATGCCTGCAGTGTCCTGGTTTGGCCCTCCACCATCAAATGACCAACAGTGAAATAGGTATTAGCCTGTGGTTTGTGCAGCCTCAATACAGAGAGAGTGAAGAAAAAAAAAAAGCAGCTCCGTGTATAAAAAGGTCGTTGGATTCAAAGAAAACAAGAGGTAACTGTTAAAGGATTGGATATCTGTGAGAAAAAATAATCACCGTCTGTGCGGATTTGTCAGGTTCTGGTCGCTGCCACTGCTTCGTCAATCAGCTGTTCAGCTTTTCTCTTTCACTATCCATCTTTTAAAAAATAATGCAGACTTCTGCCGAGTTAATGGAGCATCGGCTTTTCTGTCCAAGACGTATCACGTATCACAAATCAGCCTTGAATTTCAGAAGGATTTGTCATTTCGATGGCTAAAAGCAGGTGAAATATCATCCTCACTATAAATACCAGACACTGGTCCCATATTTTACACCTTTCCTGTTCTTCACTTAAAGTGTTGATCCATAAGCGGACATATTTGCGGTTTTATTAACCCAATAACCATCTCAGTGTAGATTTAAATCTTTTCTCTCTTCTCTCTTATTACAGGTCAGTACACCTCCTGTCCTGATTGGCTGTTTTCTGTGCTTCGCTGTGACATCACAATGCTACAGAAGTCATGGCAGCTCATTCGAAGGCTCAGTTTCTGAATACAGGCTGTGTGCATTTCACTGTGGACTGAAGCTTTGATACTTTCACAGTATAAGTATAGATCCCAAAGCTGTCTTTTAATCAAACTATACACGTGGAAATCCATCCTTACACTATATGGGACCTTTGAATGTCTGCAATGACAACTAATTGGGCTTCATATATCTATAACCTGCAGGTAAAATATATATAAAAGTGCAAAAGATGTTCTCTTCAGCAGTAAAGCAAATATGTTTATTAAGCACTTTAATATACATCAGAAAATTCCACTTCATATAATACAGGAATTCTTTTTTTAACTGAAAGTTGAATGTACATGGGAAGCTATTTACAATCCAATCACTGACAGTCAAATCAAAGATGACAGACAAAACACAGTCAAGACAAACAAGATAACTGCTTAATAAGACTATACAGTATGTTTTCCAACACTGTTTCTAGACCCGATCCTGCCTTGACTCCTTCTATTGACCCTTCATGGCATACTTTTGAGCTACTGTAGTACTGAAGAGCTGAGAGCTTTCACTAGGGCTTATAAGTGTTTGTGCATGCGATAGGTTTCTACTACTCCCCCCCCCACCCCATCCCCCCCACAGATCCCAGTTCTTGGCGAAAAATAGCTCACTGTTAACATTATGAAAAGCCTGCAAAAATATGACACAGCCTGTAAACGCTAACGCAGCTCCACATAGTTCATGAGAAACAGATGTTTCGGTTCCCTCAGCATCACAGTCGAGCACCTCCTCCTCCCCTCCGTCTCCCTGCTCTCACAGGGTTAAGTCCTGTCGAGCTGATGTTCAGCTTCACACAGGGGGGAGGAGGGCGGGAGGAGGGAAGTGGGACAGAGTATGTTGTTTCAACTTTGGCTTTACAACTCTGCATTTCAAACAATGTCACTGACACCGCTACAAGTCGTCTTATTGGCTGAACCCCCCTTTTTGAGCCGTTTTGTGTCATGCCCCTGAAAAAAAAATCCACCAGGAATTACTGAAAATGAATCACATGACAATAAGGAAACAAAGCCTGGATTTTGTTTCTTGCAGTGCAGTAGGTTATACATGTAACTCTGCGGACAAATGCTTTTTTTTTTGTCAGTTTGTTTTTTAAATCACTGCTGTCACTTGAAATCGCTGCGTTTTAGCACCAAACATTTGTTGACGGTACACAATGGGTTATTTAAATATCTTTATGCACACAAAAACATAACACACAAACAACTCAAAAATCCCATAGGGACAAAATTAACATCTTTTTTTTTTTTCTTTTTACATTTTCAATGCACCCCTCTCTTTCTTAGATATTTGTAATAATACACAAATGCACAAAGCCAACAAAATTGGGAGTTCAAAAATAACTGCAGGCAACTTTTGAACACAGCACCATGGTAGAGCGTAATGCAACACAAAAAAAAAAAAAAAAAAATGCAGCAAAAGTGGCTTTTTTCCGAAAAAATAAATATGCTTGTATATACCCATGAAGTAAACTGCCATAGCTATAAACATATCACACACACACACACAACATAGGCGTAGCGCACTGATCAAGGTTAACACAGATTATTTGGGGTCTCTAGAAAGGCAGACTATCAATGCGCTGAAGTTCATACCATGGCATCAGTTACTGTTATGTCCTCTGGTTTGTGACAATGTATTCTGTGTTACATTGCTGTCAGTGTGAAAAAAAGACAGAACAAACATAAAAAATTATAATAATAATAAAAAAAAAAAAAAGCATTGTATGTTTCCATCAAACAATTGTGTTGATAAAACATGGATGGGATACATAGTGAATAAAACAAATGCATGTCTGTCATTTTACTCTTTTAAAAGTGCATACACTGTTTATTAAATAGCATTACATTAAATTAAAATGATAGGTTGCATGAGTACATGAAGAAGGCTGTAACAGATGTAGGCACATCAAAGTATCAGTTCACATAAGCCTCAGGCAGCAAATCAACAATCTTCCCTAGGTATTATTATTTTGAGGTCTTCCACTGATGAAGAAAAGAAAAGTGTGTTGTTTTTTTTTTACGCAGATGAAAACAGTTGCTTTGGCACATTCCCTCCAATGGTGTGCATCATGAATGGCATTCAAAACATCTGAAACGGTATAGGAATGATTTGGGTTAACGTTCTGTTTGGGAGGGAAAAAGTTTGCTTCATCAAGATTGAGGCGTTCTTCATGCAAGTCTGATTAACTCCAGCTAATGATGGCTCTGTTGAGTGCAAGTAACCAGAATCTAACTAAAAAGTCTGTTATTAGTCTCTATATTAGCCACTGTGATTGACCACACAAGCCAAAGTATGTATTACCTACGTGCTGTCGCTCTGACCTCAACGTCAACTTGGAGACAAATGCTTGATGTAATTGAACGGGCACATACAGGAGGATTATTTTTGAAAAGTAACTCTTACCAGCTATAACGGAGTCTCCTTTTTGTAGTTAAACCCAGGGTCTGATCCTTCAATCTGCAGTTTCAGGGCTTGTTTAAGGCTTAGCTCGGTTTCCCCAATGGGATAGTTCTCTAGAACGTCCTGGTGGCCTCTGTTCTGCACAGTCCGAGGAACTGATACTCTACCCAGGAAAACCTGATTACCCTGTAGATGATAGTTGGGGTTGGTCATGATGCCGTTTCTCTTCTTCTCAGAACAGCTCTGCTGCTGGATGAAGAACTGGTCTTGGCTTTGTCCCCTTTCCTGCTGCACTGAGCCACCAATCATGATCTTACAGTGGGGATCCTTCACTGAAATGTTCGCTACTGATTTGTTGAGGGCGATCCTCTTGTCAAACTGTGTCATCTCGTACTCCAACACCTGACCTTGCATTGAGCCGCTGTTCTTGAGTTTTTTCTTGTCTCCTTTCCCATTTGATGTCCCGTTCCCGGTCTTGCTCCCCTTTGTTGACTTGAGACCAGGTTTTAACTGGGACCAGTCAAAGTCATTGGATGGAGATGACGGCTGCTGACCGATAGACTTAGTGGTGGAGGAGGGGGACACGATGGACTGTCTGCTTCGGCTGCGAGGCAGTGAGTGCTGCTGGATTTGCTCTGTGAACGTCAGTCCGTGAAAACTGTCGATTGGCACAGTCTGTGCTGTGGCTGTGGATGACGTGGTTCTCAGGGAGGAGTTCTTTGAACTTTTAAGGGAATTGTTGGACAAGGAAGATTTCTGTCTATCTACAGTGGAGTCAGGAGATTCTGATGGTGAACTGAAAGCATGGACAGGCCCGTTGGGTAAACCGCGGCCAGATGACTGCATATCTCCAGCTCCCGTGCTGCCGGAACTACTTGATTTGATAGTGAGGGACTGCATTTTACCAGTCACAGCCAGTGGTGTTTTTTCTTCCATGGTGTGCACAGGGGAGGGATTGCAGCCATTTAAAGTTGTAGCCCCATATTTTTCCAGGAGTTTTATGATCATGGAATGGCCACCTTTTGCTGCCACCCTCATTGCTGTGCGTCCAAACTGGTCTGCGTGGTTGGGGTCGGCACCGTTTTCAAGAAGTATTTGCACAACATCGATGTGACCCTCCTGTGCAGCGATCCCCAGTGCTGTCGCTCCCTGGTTACATGTATGATCCACATGTGTGCCATTCTCTATCAAAAACTGTACGACTTTCGTGTGGCCTTGCCACGCAGCAGACTGGAGGGCAGATCGCTTCTCATTGTCACAGGCGTTCACATCAGCGTGATAGTTAATCAGCAACCTCACCATTTCAACATGCCCTTGCCAGCAGGACACGTGAAGGGCCGTTCTGCCCTCGGTGTCACAGGCTTCCACATTTGCTCCATTTTCAAGGAAATACTCCGTCATGGCCAGCTGATTTTCAAGTGCCAATATGTAGAGTGTTGGGCGTCCGTCTGCGTCTTTGTAATCTATATCAGCACCGTGGCTCAGCAGCAGTTCAACAATGTCCCTGTGGCCCTCCAGTGCAGCCACCCTGAGAGCATTCCTCCCATCATACCCCCTCTGGTCAATGCATGACTTATTTTCCAGAAGAATCTGCACACAATCATAATGTCCCTCCTGTGCAGCTAATATCAGCGGTATTCTACCATCATTATCTACCTCTGTACAACGAGCACCTTGCTCAATAAGGGCGTCGCACACTTGGCGGTGGCCCTCAAACGAGGCCATGTGGAGTGGGGTCCAGCCTGCATCATCCCTGTGATTCTCATCCAGACCTCTGTCCAGCAGAGTTCTGACCACCTCCACGTTACCCTGAGCAGATGCGATGCTCAGCACAGTCCTTCCTTCGCTGTCAATGCTATCAACAGCGGCCCCCCAGAAAAGCAATGTGTTGACGACAGAGGCATGGCCCATCGATGCAGCAGCGAGAAGAGGGGTGCGGCCGTTGTTGTCTGTGTGATCCACATCAGCTCCACCTTCCAAAAGCAGATCCACCACATCAACGTGTCCTTCATAGCCAGCCACAAGGAGAGGGGTCATGCAGTCTTTGTCACAGTGGTCGACCTCCGCCCCCCTGTCGATCAGAAGGCTCACGACAGAGGCATGGCCTTTACTTGCGGGGACACAGAGAGCAGCGACGGAGAGGGCCGTCCTCCCATCCACATCTTCATGGTTGACTTCAGCCCCATGGTCTAAGAGGTGCTCGACAATCTCTCTGTGCCCCATGTACGCTGCAGCAATGAGAGCTGTTCTTCCTTCATTGTCTGCTTTGTTTACCTCGGCTCCATGCTGGAGAAGGTTCAACACTATATCTTCATGACCTCCCCAAGCAGCAGCTCTCAAAGCAGTTCTTCCATCAGCATCGGCACAGTCCACTTTGGCCCCAGCATAGAGAAGAGCAGACACAACCTCTGAATGTCCACCCCAGGCTGCTGAGCGGAGGGCCGTCCATCCGTCATGATCTGTGTGGTTTATGTTGGCCTCGCAACCAATTAGGCAGTTGACCACTTTGGTGTGGCCCTGCCTTGCAGCAAGAGTAAGTGCTGTTTGTCCGTGGTTGTCTTCCAGCTCCATGTTTGCCCCTCTGGATATGAGCAAATTGACCACATCGAGGTTTCCGCTGTATGCAGCATTTGCCAGCAGAGTTCTTCCACTGGAGTCACACTGGTTCACAGATGCCCCATTGTCAAGTAATGTCCGTATTGAGTCCTCTCTCTCCAGGGCCTGTTGCACAATGCATGAGGCGTGATCGTCCTCGTTGTTAACATGAGCTCCTGCTTTGACCAGTAGTTGCAGAACCTCCTGTTCTCTTGGTATGGAGGTGGTCAGAGAGTCTTTAGCAGGAGTCCCGTTCCAAACCATCCAAAGAGCCAGATTAAACGGCTCAATCTGCAGATTGGAATTGACGAGGTGTAGTGCAAATTCCTGCACTTCAAGTGGTTTAAGCTGCTTTGCCCGGCAGGTGTAACTCATTGCCAACATCCTGTGTCCTTCTGCTGCATTGCACAAGTACTTCTGGGTGCAGTGCTTAACATCCAGCAGCCACTCTGCAAAACTGTAGTGAAAAAGGATTTTCGTACTCCCAAGGCCATCTACCAACAACTTAGACAGAATGTCCATCTTTTTCTGAAACTCTTCCATCGTCAGTGTCATGTTTTTGGTCCAGACTGCATGGTACAGTTCTTTGACTGTGAGTGGCCTGCAAGTTGCCAGGATCACGTTCAGGATGGGTTGGACTTTGGCAAACTGTTTTCTGACAAAAAGTCTCTGGCAGAGCCACAGGTAGAGGCCATTGAGAGTGCCAGGGATGTCACGGATCTCGCGAAGCATGATGAAGTTCTCCACCACGCCATCCAGCACTCGCTCCAGATAGAGGAAGCAGCCGCTGCTCTTGATGTGGAGTTGATTGAGCATCTCGGCCGTCTCCTTGGTCAGGTGCTGCCTCAGAGCCTCCTCCTGGTCCAGCCTGTGGAGGATGTACTGCTGCACATCCTTAACGATGTAGGCCTTGCGTAGATCATCGAGGCTGATTTTACGGAATCCTGGAAAAGATAAAACAAACATTTGACAGGTTAATGACAGATGTTAAACATGTAGTGGAGATCTAGAGGGTGAAAGAAGAAATACAAAAAATAACTTAAAGGATGGGAACTGTGAAGAAAACGTAGCTGATGATAACGATTTGTGTAACTTTCCCCACGGTGCTCTTTGAGTCATTAGCTCTTGACCTTGGGATCATACCCAGTATTTATCCACTGATCTCGTACCTTTGGATAATTAGGTTAAGCCGACCTTTAATTTCCTAAAGCACAGGATAATTAACAGTAAAACCATGTTGCTATAGAGAAAAACCTTTCAGAGGAATTGAGAGCACAACCCCTATGGCTGGCAGAGGCAGACATGATCAGCAGGAGGTTCGCTATCAGTTTAGCCCATAAAGCACCAAGGAAAACAAACTCATGCCAATTAGTGCTCTACATTATGTTTGGTGCAGAAGCAATTTCAGCTGTAATAATTTAGAGGATGCCTGTAAGAGGATAAAAACAGCATGGAAATGAGGGAAATAATGAATATATTACATTAAAATTTGCCTGTGCCCTTGCTCATCCATGTACTGCTACACCCAAAGGTAAATAATCAGTGAAAGGCAAAGAAAAAAAGAAGTGCCAGAGTTCAAAGAAGAAAAAAAACACAATTGTCTGCAAAATGTGGAACACTAAGCATAAAAGTATAATTCCTTTCAACACTGAAGCCCACTTGATTGGTCATTCAACCTCTCCACTGATTGTAGAGGTTATTAGTGCTTAATCAGCAGGAGCAAATCTGCATGAAAATGGGGGAGAGCAAGGGAGACATCATTTCCATGCCTGTAGCACATCAATGGCCTGTAAAACATCTCTCCTGTGCCTGACTTATGGCCCTTCTACATGCTCCCAGCACAGACATTTAGAGATCCTTCTGGAAACAAAAAAGAAGGAAATGATCACAGTGGGTCTTAATGAATGATCTTTAATAGGAGTTCCTCTTCAACACGTGAAAAAAATAGCTCGATAATGGCCCTGGCTAATGGGCATAAAGTGAACTTTCCTCCATGTTAAAACAATCTGTTCATGGGCTGTGCTGCCTGCAACCCGAGGGCAAGGGGAACATTTTTGCATACTTTTATTTACAGTTCCCATGGTTCTCGGGGGTTACTGGGACAGGAAAAATGTCACCAGATGCTCTCTCTGTGCTGGCTCCTTATCTGTTTTGCTGCTCTCCTACACTCTGTGCTCACATGTAGAGTATTTTAACGCTGCCAATTTCCCAGGAAAGTTGATCTGATCTACATGTTTTTACTGTTTCTGTTGTCACACAATGGAACAAGCATGAAATGTCACTTCTAAGACTTTTCCAAGATGCTCTGCACTGCTAAAGTCCTGATTTTATAACCATGACGCCGCCTGATTATTAACCCACCATGTATAAAACAGTTGCCCAGAGAGAAAGTCAGAAGCAACCGTATCTTTCTCACAGTGCACTGGGAAACAAACTGTGGCTGTTCTTCTCTGCCAGGGATTAGACAGAGTGGACACAGAGAGAGGGCATTTGTGGCAGCGCTTCAATGGAAAGTAGCTTAGGTTTGTTGAAAAAGCAAAGAAACATTTGTGCCATTTTAAAAAGACGTGGGTCTGAAAAGTTGGGAAATTTAGTTATAGCAGCTGTGCCAGTTCATTTTGAAAGAGCCAATGAAGAAACTCCAAGGCTTAGTCAGAACCGACCAACCAAACGTATGAAGTTACACCATTAGTCAGCTAAATGCCACGGGACTGTGTTGATTAATCAGTCAGTCAGCGACATTTGCATTTATGGGGCCCTGCTGTTGCATTCCCACCAAGGGGTAGGTGATCGCACTTTCATTTCAAGGCTTCTTCTTCTTTTTTTTTTTTTTTTTTACTGACTGAACATTTCATGTACTCACAGGAAACAACTCTAAAAGCTTTTGCTGAAAGAAATTCAGCACCGACACTTTCATCCCCACCAGTGAAAATGTGATTGCTTTGATTATATAACGCAACTTTTCCCTGTACACAATATGAATCAGACTCCGCCACCGAGCCGGAGGCGGCGCTCTGTTCATCCGCCTGCGATTTGTGTGGGTAGAGAGAGACAGAGACAGAGCACAGAGAGAGAGAGAGAGGGCAGTGAGAACTTCTTCCACACTCTCCTGACGGTAACCACACCTGGAAGCCAGATAACAACCCTGATGAATTTAACCAAGAGTTCCCAAGCAGGTACTGACAGTTTGGACAGCAGATCCTGGTTAAACAGAGGAGTGATGGGTTTTTCTTTATCATCTGCTCCTGAGTTTGTTTAAGATAAGCACACACACACACACACACACACACACACACTCCTACCAGCGCCTCACAATAATCTCCTTTTACTTTGTCCTTGAAGCCTTCATCATATTTCTACCTGTAACGAAGCTGTTTAAAATGTTTTTTTTCTTTGATTAATTCTTATAAAAGACGTTCTTTAGTTCCACTTCGTGATAAGTAACAATTATGTATCATAAAATATTTTACGATGGCGCCCCGGTGAAGTAAAAGGGCTAAGTTCTGAGGATTAAGAGCTTTATTATAATAGGGATCATATGGACAAGATAATCCAAAGCAGACCAAACTGAGATGAATATAACAACCATAAAACACATCGATATTTTGTTTATTCTGAATATTCATGTTTAACAAGAGAGCAGCTGTGCAAACTCTTCAAATTAATAAACGCTACATAAAGTTAAGACTCGAGCAGCATAATAGCCTGATAATTACAGAAACTCAATGCCCCTAACCCACTTTCAGTCTGTCATTGTTTTCAGCGCCTGTGTGCATTTTCCACCCTCTACTCTCTCTTTACTCTGGCTTTCATGACCTCCCCCCCTCCTGCTCCCCTCCACTCACCTCCCCCGTCCCTCCTCCTCCTCCTCCTCCTCCTCCTCCTCTCACTGACATTCCAGGAGCCAGATTCATGGCGAGCATGCAGAGCAGCTATAGGTAAAGTAGAAACACTCGAGCACTTTTTACCTTTAAGGACTAAAAACCATTAACGATTGGGCATATTTCAAACCTTTGCTCCTGACTCTTAACTCACTCTGACATGGGAACTGTAATGGGTTATTGTAAGTGTGGGGATGGCTCCCTTCAGGTTTATGTTAAAGAAGAAGAAGAAGAAAAAAAGAAAAGGTACAGAAAAGAAACACTTGAAGGTAGCACATGATCCAAATGTGCATTCCTGTTCTCTGTGTGTACTCCTCTGAGCTCCTCTGGCTCAGACTTAAAGCATTAAAGATCGAATTTCAGCCTATTGTGCTGTCATCTGAGGACTTTTCTCCAGCCTTTTGTTTTTACTATCTCAAGCTCTCTGTGCTGTTTTGTTCACAGTGAAGGCCAAACGAGACTAGTTCGCTATTTTGAACTCTCTTTTTCAGGCTGTGGCACAATCAGGGACATAATATCAAATCTAGTTGAGTTGGGTTTCCATTTGTGGCGACACAGACCTGCCTTTCACTGCCTTTTAAAATATGTGACATTTTAAAGACACACACACACACACACACACACACACACATCTGAAGCTCTGACGCCACTGACTGGTCCTCCCTCTCCATACTGACCCCGATCCTTCTTTGGCCATTCTGGGTTTGTTCCAGCTGGGACAGGAAACCCACTAGCTGGGAAGAGGGAAGAGGCCATTAAAGGGGAAAAACAAGAACCAAAAAAAAAAAAGAAGACGAAAAAACGCCTTCAGGGGACAGAGAAGAGGAAAAAAATGTTTTCACTTAGCCAGTCACTTCAGAAACGTGTGACATTTAATATTCAATCTTGATGCTGGTGTTCAGATTTGCTCTATTCACCAAGGGAGGAGGGAGGAGGGTGGGGTGGGGGGATGAAGGGGGACTAAGGAAAACATTAAGTGTGCATTACAGCTAGATTCTGGGAGATGCTACTCTATCATGAATATTTTCTCAGGGGGGACAAAAGAAAAATGCTGCTGTGCTGTAGTTTATGATAAACAGCTTTTCCTACATTCCACGGTCGCTGACACACCAATTATAAAGACACAGGGACTTGGAAAGCAGGAGGAGGAGGAAGGAGGAGGAGGAGGAGACAGATTTGACTGCAATCAGCAGGAAAAAGCAAAAAACACTTTTTAAAATCAATTTCTGTGAGCTAGAAATAAAAGAATTGAACAAGCAGCAGAGCCCTTTTGCCTCACGTTGCTGGAAGATGACCTACAGTTTCCACTTCATCAGCACACATCACTTTATAAGGCTTGGATGTCAACTGTGAAGTCATGCCCTACTCCTGCAGATAAAAACATTAAAAACAACCACAGGGGGAAAGTCATACAACCTGTATTTGATGACTGTGGTGTAACAGGAACTACTATTAAGTACTACAGAAGAATGCAAGAATGCTGGTTGGCTATAAAGGTTCAAATGCTTTCCAAGAACAATTTTCCTTCTTTCCAAAAAACCCCAGCAGTCATGATGAGGCCTGGATTTTTTGCACCGTTAGATGAGGCCTGCACAATCTGTAGCTGCATGTGTGTTTGGGCTATTTATACGTGTGTGTGTGTGTGTGAGGATGGTTCAGAGTCTTAACAAAGGCGACTGCTAAACAAGCAACAAATGACACATTCATCAGGGTGAGGGATGCAGCTCCCGAGTACAGGCCTCTGAGCCAGCTGCTGCTCGTTACAGCACTGGATACCAGCCACGATAGACAGAGCCCCGTGCACAAAAGAGGGACTGTTTGCCTTCGAGATTAATTTTTTCAGATGACAAACGAGGCGGCGTGCGTGTGCGCATTGAGAAGTTAAAAAAAAAGGTCCGAGGCTCATCAAAACTGGGGGTTTTCGGGGGGCACAAGGCTGCCCAGATTTTGGCCCGTCCTCGGCAAAGAGACACCATCTTAAGTCATCGGATCCATAAAGAAAACAGAAACCCAAGCTTCTCTGCCCCTCTCCTCAGGCTCTCCAGTAAACCCTGCGCTCGACAAACGTCTGTTCGACAGCTGCAGAGTTTCCCCGGCTCCAAAAAAACACCAGAGGACCAACCTCCTAAACACAAGTATGTGGATGAGAGTCAGCTCCAACGGTCTGCAAACAACACTCCTTTGAAAAGTGCACTGCCATTTAAGCTTTGAAAAATAACTCCTGAGCCCCTCGTTTGATTGTGTACACTCTCTAATTTCTCCTCGAACAGATGAATACGGATAACACTTTCTATTTTATCTGGGATAAATGCGGCTCGTTCACAAGTGAGAGAAGACAAAGCAAAGTGCTGAGAAGCTTTGATAAGGCCCTAATTCAACTGTGCAGAGATAACTGCAGCAGGCAGGAGGAAATCATTTCAGATTAGTGCCTACATTTTACACCCGCTCTATATTTCCTGACGTACTGAACGACCACCGGGCGAGACGCTGAAATTATTACACTTTAACAATTAATTTGTGTAATGCTGGAGGCAGAGCACATGAAAACACTCCTGCCCAAACACGCCTCTTGCTGACTTGAGAAGGGTTTTCCAGTCAAACCTGTTGTGGTGCAACTGAACATGGCTGGGTTTAGTGGTGGTGGTGATAAGGGATGAACGGGAGGAGGGGGGGGGGGGGGGGGCAAACACTAGGCACATGCAGCATGGCTCAGTTTGAGAGGTACACTCAGATGAAACTATCAAACCACCTGCACGGGCGAATAAAACATCCATCATATGATAAACTTTGCAGAGTGCTGCAGGGAGAGGAGCCGCCGTACTTTATGCCTTTGAATGACAGAAGCTCATTAAGACGGTTACAAAAGACTGAGTCATAAGACAGTGCACCTGGTCACTCACATGTGCCTCCTCTCGCTGAATCCCATAATGGATATCCACTCTAGCTGTCACTATATATCACAAGAGCTTCTCGCAGCTGCACAGATGTCTGGATCATCCAATTTCATCCAGGCGAAAAAAAGAAATTCCAGCAGAGGAGCAGAGTGTTAAGACGCAGATTTAACAGGACCAACAGAATATAAATACTATTAACATCACTCAAACTGTGCAATTTCTCCAATTTCTGCAATCGGGTGGAAAAAGTAGGGCCAATAATCCGTCTTTTGATGCCACATAATCCTTTTCATTCTTGCCCTTAAGTTTAAAAAGTTACAGCTTAATAGGTTTTATGATGCTAAATGCAATAAGGCCAATTCAAACCAGCTGTGTCATTTACAAAAAAATGCTGTTTTGTCACTTTCTCTCTGGAGATACAGTACAAAACCGAAGGTCTGTGTGGTGGCAGTAAGCTGCTGTAGTGCTGGGAGTTCCACGTCCCACTCGGGATCACATTTCCTCAATTTCTGGCCCAGTGTTTTTGTTCATCATTACACCAAGCTGACCTCCCGGTGACCTCATTTAGCCCCTCAACCGGCACATGTTTCCATTCACCTGCACAAGAAACTACTCAGCCTAGCATGTCAGTCGTGTTTTATTAGCCATCCAGTCAAACAAGCCATTATCTGCCATCACCACGAAAAAGGGCCAGGAAAAGTCTGGAACCATTTTGGAAACGTTTTAACATGGAAATGTCCGGACAGCAGATTCAGCAGAGGGGAGGAAAGTTGTGGCAGCTCTCTGTGGAAAGGTGCTTTGCAGAGTCATCCTTGGCATGCAGGTCAAGAGGTAGAGTGGTATTAAAAAAAAAAACCTGTCTGTACTGTACTTTGGAGGCCTTCCCCCCCTGCAGCAACAACCAGATGTAAAACTTGCCAAGAACTTCCCCGCCTTTATTCCAGTGAAAGTTAAATTAAGACTTAATTAAAACGCCCTTCAATTAAAGAAAAATCTGACAAGTCGTGTTCTGTACTGCAACCGAGGAAACAAAAAAAAACACACACAACAAAAACGCAGAAAATCTCAAGTCCATAAAAATTTGGCAGGGGCACGCCACATACCAAAAGGGGCATCACCTCGGGAGGAAAGAGGCCAGCCGGGTTCGTCGGCCATGTTCAGAATTGTGTTACTGCAGTGCAGCACCCAAGGTGTTATAGATACAGACACGGTAGACCTGTAATTTACCCGGCTGTCAGACTGCGTGCTGGTAAATTACAGTATTCAGCGAGGATTATGGTCTTCAGCTCATCCAAAGTGAGGCTCAACATGCAGCCTTGCAGACGACAACTCATACATGAATATGGACATAAATCAGCTTGTCTGTGTAAGCCAATTTCAAGAAAAAGGTAAGGGGAGGGTAAGCTCGTTAAAGATGTCCTATCGTCCTTGCTCTTGTTAGCCGGGAATCGAGGTCAAGAGAGACGATCAATACCCAAAAAAACTACAGGAGGGAACAGAGAAGGGGCTTTTATTAGGTTTTGCTTGCAGGAAGCATTTGTTGAATGTTCTGTTTGGTTTAGTGTGGTGCAATTTAAGCTCCCTGGAGGAGGCTGCAGCGTGGCCAAAATCTGCTGGAGTTGGTTTTTAAGGTTCTTGAAACTATTCAATAAAGGCGCTTTAATTTTCTGCTTAAAAGACTCCCTTATTCTTCTTCTTCTTCTTTCAGCACTGAAATTGTTCTTGGCATCTTGTGTCTCTCGTGAAACTTCCACATTTTATTTCACAGTTTAAAAAGTTTCTGGTTCATCTGTTGTGTTCGCGATGACGACAACACACACACTCACACGCACACACACAATTGTCTTAACGATGCCGGCAAAAAAAATGTAATTTACAGAGGAGTCGTGAGCAGGGCCGCCTTTTGTCTCTCTTCAGGGAGCATTCCTCAGCGCAGAAGAAATAAACGGTCCTCGCTGCTTTTACGACTGTGTTTGTGTTGTGAGGCGGCCAGGAGGAGATCTCGCGGTCTCTCCAGTGAGGTCCCACATTTGAAAGTATACACACACAGACACACACACACAAAACTGCACATGCACATGTGCATGAGATGTTAAGAGTTTTGTTGACCTTTTTGTTTCTTCTTGTGTGCCCTGTGTCAGATTCAACCACATGCCTCGGGACAAAGGGGCCGCTCAGAGAGGTGGAGGAGGTCCGGACACAACCAGGGATCACTGGTGAGTAAATCAGCTCTGTCTCTGTGGCGGGGCACGTGAAGAAAGCCCCATTCACAGAGGGCAGAGTGGAAGTGGACTTGCGAGGGTGGGCTGCTCCTGCTCCCACTGCACCACCAATGAGCCGCAAACACAGGAAACAAAAACGCAGACCCACCCCGAGGTCACCACATTATATTACACAGCACTTTGTAATGACTTATCTATGCACTGTGGGCTTTACAAGTAGACCGACTCTGGAGAATGAGCAAATGTGTCATGTTAGGAAGGAAATGAGCAACGTAGCCCCCTCCCCCCATCATCTAAATGCCTCACAGGATGAGTGTCCTCAAAGTGGCCACACTCTCCTGAAACATTCCTCAGACTGAGCCAGGAATATAACCGTCTTAATTACAGCTGTGATTCATAACTAAGAGGGGCTTTTGTGTGTTTGTGTGTGTGTGTGTGTGTGTGGCTGTTCTCCAAGTTTTTTGGCTGGTGCGAATCCTCAACTCTCGCCAAGTGGCCCTTGTGCCCAACTAAAAAGAAAACTAAAGAGTAAAAATTGGGGAAAGAATGAAAATAATAATGTATTTTATGATAGTGGAAATCAATCTAATTGAAGTTGCTGTAACACTGCAGAGCAGGAATGTGGTTGTTTGAGGGGAGCTATTATCTTTCACGGCTCCAGTAGCACACTGATACTATATTATTATAACTACTGGCAGCACAGCTCCCAAATCCAGGGCCCTCTCTCTCCATCCGTCCTCATCCCTCGCTCATGTTGTACAGCTTGTGAGAGGGTTTTGTTTTGTGTTTTGCTTTAAACTCGGCTGTATCTTTGTCATCTACCTCCTCCTCCTCCTGGATTCACAGATTAGCTGCAAGATGCTTCCATACAGGATTTGAAATGCAATACTCTCCTCAGATCTTCTCAGATCTATCTCAGATCTTAACAGCCCCCCCCCCCCCTCGTCTCTATATGACTGTGTTCTGATCGCTGGTTCTGTTTGGATCCAATAAAACAGGCGGGCGGACACGATAAGATAGAGAATCTTATCTTGGTTTCTGTGACAGCTAACTACATGCTCTACATTCCTGTTAGGTGAATGTTTATTAAATCTCGTCTTTATTTCTTTAAGAAATATCCTTTTGAGAATTATGCTTTTTGGCTGCGAGTTAGATGAGATGATCACTATCATCCTCACGTCTGTTCGCTTGGCAGCTAGCAAGGACTCCAGAGAGCCGATTTCTACGTCTTTTTTTGGTCATAAATCAGGTCCAAATTTTGTATTAATACTGTGAAAGTATCAAAGTCTCAGTTTACAAAGACATGTGCACAGCCTGTTTTCAGAAACTGGGCCTTAAAAACGAGCAATTGGGACCTCTGTAACTTTGTGATGTCACAACGAAGCAGTCAAGGAGATTCTTAGCCATGTTCCAAGCCCCGCCCACCAACACCCATCATCCAGCCTCAACTCTTTGGGAATAAAGAACAGAAATACATCTTTTAACAGATCAACACTAAGAACAAAAACCAGAAAACACATAAATATAGGACCTTTAATAAGTTGATATTTAGCTAAACTTGATCAATCAGATGTCAAATTCAACTTTAACCTCATCCCTTCTTCACAGTAACGTGGTCAGGTCTCCATCTCTGTGACCTTACACGACTTGCTGCCTGTTACCATGTCAGACCAGGACAGCAGAGTCTCTGACTCTCTGCCTAGGCTGCTGCAGATAAAGGCCTCAATGTCAAATTAATACCAGAGTCATGTGTGGACTTGCCGGGCGGCCTTGTGGTTCAATCCTCCAACCACATTCAGCCTTTCCTTTGCTTTATTACGACTAGTCTCCACCCATTCTCTATCAAAAAGACAATATTTACAAGCATGTTCTCACCAGATATTCTCAGGGACTTTTCAGGACTCATATGCTCCGTGCAGCGCTGTCTGCTAATCGTACCGGGGCGCTGACACATACTTGCTGCTTGAGAAACAGCGACTTTGACAAGCATGCCCCATAAACAATATTGGGCAGATGGCAGCCATTACAGTTCAGTGATGCCTCCACACGATAAAAAAAAGATCACACACTAGGCTGAAACAAAACCTGTGAAATGGGGGCGGGGGTTATGATTAAAATGAGGCTGCAATAGTTTTAATGTGACCTGGAGCAAAGTGAAAATGCTAAAAAATAAAAAGTAGAGAAATCAAAAAAAGAAATGCATAATAAATAAAAATGTCAGCTTTAAAAATCATTACACAGCTCCAATTTGGGATTCTCAGGGCTTTTGATCCAGCTCAATATAAATTCTGTCCAATTTTGACAAATTGTCACTTTTATCAGTCGTGTGCATGTATGAAAACGATGGGAGTAAGAACTGAGAGCTGTTGGAAAAAAAATGTCTGAGAAGCTGTTTCTATTTAAATGCCCAACCCCACTGTCTCCCACCTCCACCCCGCCCTCTCTTTCCCCTTTCCCTTGCTTTCCCTGCTGCCGGAGGCCTTGTTAAATTGGCACAGATTCTACCCGGCTCCAAACCAAAATCGCTGCCTAAGTGTTTCCACTCCGCTACCCCTATCATGGTCTTACAGTAGCACAGAGCAATGGAGAAACGGGGGGGGGTTGTACACGCAGATAGAGCAAGCTTCTCCCCCCATAGGTCTGCTGTCACTCGGGACTTAGAGGAACATCTCCACAAATGCACTGAGCACATTTGAGTTTTTGTAGCAATTCTGTGTGTATCTGCATCTCAACAGCAGAATTTCAGTCCATTTAAAAAAAAAAAAAAAAAAGGTAATCCACCGAGACCAGGGCTTAATCAAAACTGGGTGATCATATAATGTGTGTCAGCCAGCGACTAAAATTCTTGTACTCCTCCTCACAAACAGAACAGCCTTTGTTTGTGGGGCATTAGCCGAGCGGAAGCGAGTGGGGCATTCTGCCGCAGAAGTCAGAAAGCCTCCTTCTTCCTGCTCAGTCTCAGAGGTGTTGAAAACTTCCCAAAGCACATTCCTCTCCAAGACGGACGCAGTGAATAACAGGCTGAGCTGAGGGAAAGCGGAATTTGAAAGAGCCATCCGACATTGTTTTAACAAAGAAAAAAAAAAAAAAGCATTGTTGCAGACTTCTTCAGGCCTCCAGCAACTTCTGCTGTAAAATGACCTTGTGGTTAAAGGTCATTACACAAACTTTATCGACACTATATTCACACGACCACAGAGTTCCCATCGCCGCAGACCAGAGTATACTGGGAAACCCACACAACCTCCACCCCAGACGAAATAGGCCGCTCATATAAAATAGGAGTTGGCTCTGCACAGAGCATGAAAGTGGAGGCTTTTTGGCAGGTCACGGCCATCTCTGACTTGTTGTAAACAATATGCAGGGTATTTTTAGGGGACACTTGGCCTCAATTTGCTACTCTGAAGTCCTTTGGTCTATTTTCGGTCCTGCGCTGCATGAATAAAGAGCATTTAGAGCTCTGTATTCATGATAATACTGGTGCATAAGCTAATGGAGGACACGTAAGTGGGTGAGTGTGTTTGTGTGCGAGGCGAGACGCCATTGCATGTGTGTGGAGAAGAAGAAGGAGAAGAAGAAGAAGAAGAAGAAGAAGAAGAAAGTCGGTCTTGTGGAAGAATTTTCAGTGGTGAAGTAAAAGCAGAAGACAAAACAAAGATGCTACTAAAAGCATCAGAGGAGAAAGGCCAAGGCTCATTGTGGGTCTGCAGGAGCATCTCAATGAACAAACTCAAAAGGAGCCGATGAAAAGGTTCAGTTTTTTAATCTAGAGCAACGTGTTCATTCTAAAAAGAAAGGAAAAAAGAGAAAAACATCTGTCCTTCACTGCCTTCAAATGGGGTCATCACATCTGATGTGTGATTGCTGTTCCTCTGTCTGCTCAAATACCAAATGCCAGGCGACTGGAATAAGGCTGACAAAAGCTTGGCCATCATCAAAGAGGAAGCACTGAGATCCGGTCCAAAGGAAAGAATAGAAACTACAAGAAGATAACTGCTGTTTATCAGATTGTCCCAAGATGAAATTCCCTTCAAATCATATCCAAAACACAGGAGAACAGACGACTCATCAGCTACAAACACAAGTGAAGAAAAAGAAAAACAGGCAATCACAGAGCTCCCTGAGATCCTCTGAAGTGAGTTACAGATAAAAACTTCCCCATTAGCATTTACATCTATGGCATTCAGGGCTATATATTCCCCTGCTGACTACACTGTCAACTTTATATGCACTCCAGATAAAAATCGGACGATTTAAAACTGCGGCTCAGGCCAGAAAGAGCACACACACACAGACACACACACACAGACAGGATAAACCAGAAAATATGACTGAATGCAAATTGCTGCTGAAAGGAAATCAAATCTCGAAAGTTCCTCTCATCTGTGAGCCCAAAGTTTTTTTGGAAAATGCTGTGAGGGTTGCTTTTATACTACACTCTGATACCGATCCAGAATCTAATCTAGCACGGGCACCTACGTCGAGACTTTGATGTTAAGACGAAAGTGTGGGTGAGTGCGTCTTTGCAATTATGAATCAGGCAGCTTGCATCACAGTTGCTTTTGCTGAATTAGACACAAGACTCCCACAAAAGACTCAAGGAGAGTTCTGGTGTCCTAAAATTAAACCTCCCTCCCTCACTCGCCCCTCGCCGCTACTGTCAACACTAATCAGATCTACACTTCCACCAGTGTGACACCTACACTTTCACTTAATCCCAAACACCCAACTACCCAATCATTTACTTGACTTTTAAAGCTGCACACAAGAGTCAAGGTCTGAACACATGACGGCCGGTCTAATGAGAGACAGATGCTGTGACGACGGCGACATCGAACTGTTCCATGAACTCAGACCTGATCAATACACAGTTGAAACGTGGCATGAGTCTGGACGTCCCGATAGCTGCACATGGCTCGTTAAATCCAGATGGACGAAACATGGTCTGAACCGACTGCAATCAACGATCATAGCTTGATATGGCAGTTTACTTCCTTGATTAATTGTTTTCTCCAACCAACAGTCCAGAATATGTTCATTGTTTAAACCATAGAAAACAAGAGATAATCAGCAAATCTTCACACTGGAGAAACTGGAACCAGAAAACCTTTGATGTAGTTGAGTCATCAACAAATTATACTGACTGCAACAGGCCAGATCCTTCCTCCAGGTCTGCAAGCCGGCCATGACCCAGCCTGTATATCCCAGTCTAACCTGGGCATCCCTTCATCAACCTGAGATATAGCATCACCTCTCCCCCTTTTAGTTTATTTACTTCCTTCCTCTACTCCTCTTCATACTCCCTCTTACTTTTCCATCCAACACAAAAACATCTGCAACATGTCCAGCTGCTGTGTGCTGTTATGATTACGTACATTAACTATGGTATATTGTTTGCATTTCACCCTGACGTTTCTCACGTTGTTATGGGTTTTCTTGGGTCTACGGGCCGAGGATGTTGTTATGATGCTGTGTAAAGCCCTTTGAGATGAACTGTTTGTAAAAAAAATTGGATATACAGACAAACTTGCCTTGCCGTTTAAATTTGGCACAACTTTCCATCCCACACTGCAGCAATGTACAGATCACACACCAGAATGAGAAATCAAATGCTAAGAAAACTTATTGTTGGGGCTTAATATCAGAGGGTAGTCTGTCACCAAGTCCGATAACAATGGCAGTCGTTAGCATCTGAATGGCTCAATTGTGTATAATTTATCTTTATATTATCTTAAAATCTCCCTCCTGACCACAATACACTCCCTGACAGAGACAAATAGAAAACAAGATCATACAGGTTCCTCATTACCAGCCTATTGTACCGTCTGTGAGCAACACCAGCCTGCCTCCACCTCTGTGCTACAGTCTCAGAGCCTGTTTTTAGTTGTTAAATAATAATGTGAGAAATTATTATCTGCAGCATGTAAGCAGTTAACGAACTAAAGGAGGCTTGTAACTCATTCAGCTTTGGACCTGGCTCTGTGCGTCTCCTGAGTGGGGAGCAGCACAGAAACGACTGCTGAGACTGCTAGAATATTACGTAATGGTTTTCACGAGGCGAGCCGAGGGCACTAGAAGCTCCCACATTCAGCGGTTTTGGAAAGGTAGAAGGGGGATACGCGGCGGTGCAAGCTTTGCGGAGGAGACTTCCTCCCACACAGTCAGGTTCTTGATGAATGTTATGCCAGCTCATCACCACAGAGTAGGCTGCTGAGATGACAAGGAGATAATAGCAGCCGGTACGATACAGTGTCAAAGGACGTGAAGGAAGTGCTGTGACTCTTTAAAAAGGGTTTCTGCAGCCGTGACCTTAATCTCTTTGGACATGTCGTGATGCTGGCGAGCCTTCTGCATCCGTGCCGGTTGAACAGCAGTGACAGAAAAGAAACCACGAGGCAGGTTTTGTTTGTAATCGCATAATCGGATGAAATGTATCATAATAAGAGTGGAAAAAATAGCAGCTCGGAGCACGGAGCAGCGCTGACAACTTCACATATTGTCTCATATATCAAAGTGTCTCTTCCCATCAGCTCAGCTCAGTTCTGATTAAGGCATCACAATTATTTCTGACAATGATGTATGAGGTTTGGAAATGCTACATATAGCAATACTTTTTTGAGTTTTTTGGAAATATCTTCACTTTTAAGATCAAACTTTTTGCTTGAAATTTCCCTGAACCCTTCCCTTAAGAGAATAAAGGGCCTTAATTGAGTGTATGTCATTAAAGCTGTGATATTTACCTGTAAAGAGTTTGGTGATGGCCTTGTTCTGGCGCCGTGCCGAGCAGATGAGCAGCAGCCACGGAGGCAGGAACTCATGATGACTGGCCAGGAGCTCGGCGATGGTCCTGGGAGAGCCGGGGGATGACCTCTGCTCCCCCTCACCCAGCTGACAACCTTCATCGATAGAGTCCACGAGCAGGAAGAGAGACTGCTGAGGAGGCTTCACGCTCAGGAGAGGCAAGAGGACGCACCTGAGGAGACAAAGAGAAAGACGGGGGAGATGTTATCATGTTTTCACCCCAGTGACAAACAGGAGGTGTTATCAGGTCGAGGTTTTTGTCATCTAAACATATTTTACAAGACTTTTATTTGGGAAAACAAAACAAAACAGCCCAAACATAATGCATTGACAAAAACATGAAGCTAATACAAAAGCAGAATTGGCAGCCACAGTGACATCAAGTTTTCTGTTGATCAACTCATCAATAATGAGCTGATAATTTCATCAAGTAGTTTTGACATGATTACAAATCAGTAAGCTAGCTCTCTGCCCACTACTTAGCCATTTATGCTAGTTAGCTAACAAGAGAGTAATGGACTAGCAAGGTGATTAAACATGCTAACAGTCTGCTGCTTAGCATTTTATGCCGGTTAGCTGATTGCCATAATGAGGGAGCAAAAAGTTATCATGGCTATTGAACTCAGAAAATAAATAGCATAGCTCTTTTCCTTACATGTCTCTTTCTAATATTAAAAGAAACCAGCTAACAGCTTGCTATTCAGCCTTTTATGACTGCTAGCTCTAGTAGTAGCATAGCATGGCTGAACTGAAGTCCTTTTAGCTAGCAAGTTTATCTTTGAAACTTTGTTCTGAAGAAGTGTTGGAGAGATAAAGTTTATAATTTCATTATAAGTTTAATTTCATATGTTTGTATATTAATCTCTGGTATTAGTTGGTCTGATGACCTTTTATGAGCCAATATTGGCGTTGAGCTAAATCAAACCAGAACAGATTATTAACATAATATCCAAGCTGTGTAGGAGGCAGAAAATATAAAAAAAAAAACTCTCCAGTGCGTTTGGTATGAAATAATAACAATGGTTCCTCTGTTATCCTCCTCTACATGGCACAAGCGTTACTCCAGGATATATCTGTTCTTAGCAGTCTGCCTGACGATGATGCAATGGTTCGACACATAGTTATGGCTAACAAGAGAGTGATTTACTTGAGGCATATCAATCTCTGTTCATCAGTCTCGACTGGGAGAGAGTGTAGGCGTCTAAATATGTCTCTATCCAGCCCAAATTGCAACCATTAACAGGCCCACTGCAGATGATTTGAGCTCACACAAACATCCAGAGCAGATACGAAGGTACAGTCATTTATAATTCAGCAGGCCTGGCTTTTTTGTTCGACAGAAACCTTTGCCCAAGAGCTAAACGCACAGCCGTGAGATGATTTCAAAGATGTGAAGAAGAAAAAAAAAGTATGTAGCAACTATCGTGACGTCTATACGTGCAAGATTTTTATCCAAGTTAAACCTAAACAAATCTCCCTGCAACATTAATATTGATGTTTGAATATGAACACAACCCTGTGGCACGGTTTGAACGCTAAATTATCCCCTTATCAATGGAAAACTGCAAGCCAGATGCAGGATCTTCTTGCTTCAGTGCTAATGTGTAACGTCACCCATAAACACTCACTGACGCGAGAGGTCTCACAAATGCATATTTTGTTCTGTGAAATGATGTTTGTGCTGGCAGGACTTGCGTTCCACTGTGATTGCCACCAACGGTTTGAAGCCAGCCATACGACGACCGTTTGGGAGAATGTCATTTCCCAGGACTCGTATAATTACTTCCAGCTCAACTGGCTGCGATAAAGGATCTGAGGACTTCATATTAGTGACATTTTAATCTGGGTCTAGGTTAATTAAACATTTAAAGAGGGTTGAACAAATCAATTAATCGACATGAAAACTTGACTCGAGTGGAAGGCGGCCTCGGGGCATCTGAGGCTTTTTCACGGGTAGCTGCCGCGCAGATAAAATCGGTCACCTTCCAGATGATGGGACAGTTTCTTTAACTACCAGTCTTCCTTAATGGAACTGACATCGCTTGTAAGCTTTGTCATAAAACACTAAAATACTGTTTTAATGAGACTTCCTCAGGATGCTCAACAGCCTGTCACTAACCCTGCGGCTCCAAAGCCATTCCTTTTTTAAGCATCTACCACTTTAAGCTCACATCTCACCCCGAGTTCATTATCCTTAAGCACATGGCAGCAGAAATGGCCGTGGTGCTTTCAGTCCAAAGTACACACTGAAGGAGCCATTTTTTTTGCAACGACTTCTCCTTAGTTACTAAAGAGAAAAAATCCAATATATTGGAAAACATTTGTAAAAAAACAAAAAAAAAAAAAAGAAAAAGTCTTGCAGAGGAACTACACTGTATTGGAAAAGTTTATGCTGATGGTCTGTTTCATTTCAGCATCATTGCTGTAATGTGAGCATATGTAAAAGTTTTATTACAGGATGTGCATTGTAAAGTGAGGCAAATTAACTTAGACATGCAAAGCAATAACATTTTTACCGCATTATGCAAAAGAAAAACTTCGTAATCATCTTACACATTACATTGTGTGCATCCCAGAAAGAAAAACAAACATGCAGGCCTTGTCTGCACTGATGTGCATGCATACCGTTTATTTTCCAGTGTTTTGAAACCCCATCACACCATGACCAATGATAAGATGTGTGTGATACCAACAGGCAACACTGTGTAACACATTTCACCCTCTGAGAACAGATTTCATTCATCAAGCTGCCGGTTAATTGTCTTATGAAATGAAATGAAAAAGAGCCCAAAAGCAGCAAAATCTCACATTTTCGAAGTCGTAATTAAAATGTTCTTCTTCAAATCCTCCATTAATCAACTGTTCCCTTCAACTCAAGACAAAACCCTTCAAAAATATACCTCTGTTTCCCTGCAGCTAGACACTGGGCAGTTAAATCTGTTTTTTTCCAAAGCCTCTACAATCTTCAGCTTGTATTCATAACTTTCTCCCAAGTCCTTTGAGCTCTCAGCAGGAAAGAAAAGCAAATGTTAAGGCTCTCCAACCTTCACGCTCGGCCGTGATGTTGCTTAGCCTTTCAGAAACGCAGTCAATCACTCCTCCTTCTGATGGCCGCAGCCCACAGAGACCTGCAGTGCCATCTGGGAGCCTTGCCAAAAGGAATGTCCATCCACAGGGGTGACTGTGTGTGTGAATGGTTGTGTCTGAGGCCACGCTGCCTACTGAGACAATCAAATCCACAGTGACAGCAAGTGGGCAAAACAAAGAGCCTTTCTTCTATTACAATTCAGCTACTTTGGGGCTGTCAAAGAGTCAAAAGACGAGGACTGCGGACAAAGAAAACTCCACAGGACATGGGAGATGGAGAGAAAATAAGCTCGGGAAAAGCTGATTTAGTTCGCCGTACAAAACCTGCGGCATACCTGAGCCAGAAAATTAAAAGTATTTCAGCCACACGCAGTGGTCTTGGATGGTGTACCAACTATTTTGGTTCTCGCTCAAGTCCTCAACATATGCCCAAGTTGATGCCAATTGCTATTTAAGACAAGAAGGAAAAAAAGACGGGGATAGAGAGGGAGGGGGGATGTGAAAGGCATCTAATGCACCCTCCATCTGTCACGTTGTGCTCTCGACTGCGGCGGCCATTGCTCCCTTCAAAATGTGCAAAGTGAAGCTTTCAGGGTGACGCTTAGTGAAGATGTCTGGGGCTGATGGGGCAGCACTGGGCACCAAGCCACAGCCTTACAAATTTACACAGCTCATTTTATAGAGCGGGCGCGGAGCCTGAAATCCATGCCACATACCCAAACACCAAAACACACACACACACTCATAAACACTAGGAAAAAGGGTGGGACACACACAGTGCGTGTCTGGCCCTCGACACAGCTCCCGTTAATGGACTGATGGCGATGGCCAGCAGGTGAGTACAGCTCTCAGCTTCAGACGGATCACCGCACAGAGTGATACTGACAAAGCCTTCCACCATTATCAGTTAAAAAACCAGAGGCCTTTTCATTAGATGACATACCCCCCACCCCACCCCCCTCACCTCACACCACCCCCCCCCCCCCCCCTTCATTTAGCATCGAGTCAATTTGGAGGAAGCCTGCTCAGCGTCTTTGAGAAGTCAGGAGAGCTTAGTGCCACAGAGTTGAGCGACAACAGCTGACTCATGCACCAGCTCATCCAAAAACTGAAAGAGACAACTATCTTGCAGACCCAAACACCCCCCCCCCCCCCCCCCCCCCCCCTTTGCACTTTTCTTATAGCGTTTCTTACATTATGCATAACTCCACTGCAATCAACTTATTCAAAGTACTCACACTGATGAGGACAATAGGAGCGACTGGAGCTGAGAGCAAATGTTATCAACAGCCAGGCTCAGACACTGTATTCTTCCTGTTACATCCTCCATATGCTCGTGTGTGCTCCACAGTCTGTTCATCATATCTCTGCAGTTTTATCTGATTGCACTAAAAAAAGCTTCTTTATTGGGTTTTTTTTGTTGTTTTTTTTATTGATGCAGAGCGGTTACACGGGAGCAGAGCTACAATTACGTAACCCGCAGTCGGACATATTTACGTTAATCTGAGCTGAGAGCCTTTCATTAGTCAGATATCCCTCAGAGGACGTCGACCTGGCAGCAGTTAAATGACTTACTTTTCAAAACTACAGAAACGGTCATTATAATCATTTGTTCAAAACGACTGAGTGGAGAATGGGGCAGCGTTTTTTGTTTTCTTTTATTGAATAAATCCTTACTGTGCTTGAACGACTGCGTCGTGTCGAGGCACAGATGAGCTCAAAACCATGACGGCATTATTCTGATTAAAAGTGTGCGGTTTATCAACGTCCGCCTTGACATGAAGCTGCTCAGCCCACGCCTCGGGTCTTACAGGGAGTTTTTACACGAGCACAGTTCAGGGTTTTTGTGATTCAGCCGCAGTTTTGCAGTGTCCAATTTTGATGAATTCTCTGACTCCAGTCTTTTGGCCTGTCAGCCTGTCTCTCCTCCACTTTAGTCCAAACTGAAATATTTCATTAACTACTGGGTGGACTGCTGTGAAATATAACAAGTTTGATTTATGACCAAATACCTGCAACTGATAAGGGACGATTAGCAAATGTTGGTATGCTAATGTGCTAATCAAAGGCAGTGAACATGAAAATTAGTACATCTTGAAGTGATTTTCATGTGTCAACTTCTTTTCATGTGCAGCAGATACTGAATATTCTTCCATATTTTACTTTACAAGCCAAAAACTTTCATTTCAGCCTGGTGGGTCTAAACTGAGAATATTTTATTGGCACCAGTTTGTTTTAAAAGACGTCCGGCCCCCTGGTCTGAAAGCTGAAACTCCTCCGCTAAAAACCCCACACCTCAGCCGGTGATGTCAGAGCAGGTGTTTTCTGTCAGCAGCTGTCAAAATGCAGATTACCTCATATGATGACATCAGCAAAACTGAGGAAAAGGAAAAAGCAAATCAAAACGAAACTCCAATCACTTGAAATGGTCCTGTAAGTATCTGAAAGTGCTTGTTTCTGCTGTTCTACTAAAGGTGCTGGACAATGCAAGAATTTGATCTGGGCTTAATGGACCTGGACGATCAATTCAGTGCTGGATCCAGAGCAGACGAGGGCCTCCTGCAGACTGAGAAACAACGCTGAAGAGACGACTGCCTGGTCGGGAGGGGGGGGGGTGAGAAATGTGTGGGCGACTTACAGACAAACAACTATTTGCTTTTTTTTTTTTTTTTAAGCACAAATTGGTTCCCAGTAATTGACCTTTAGGCTTTGAGACCAAGTCTTACAGTGTTTTTGTCCTCAACACAGTCATGGGACTGATCGCAAACAGTGATCACATTGTTTTTTTGAGGGTGGGGGGCTGCATCTGGACGCACCGTCCATCTGAAATGCAATCTAACCCCTTCTCCACCCTGCAACTACGTCACACCAAACTGTTGCTGTTCAACACTACATGTCTCTCTCTGTGGACCTGCCCTTCTCACACACACTTTATTTACTTACTTCCTAAAACCCCCAGTTATTTGGACTGAACTGGATCTTTAGTAATTAGCATACTCAAATCTGTCCTCTTCCATCATCCGGATCATACGTGTTTACTTCAATAATGCAGCTTATTAATGATTAGCATAATGAGTAAACAGGCACACTACTTCTTCTTCTTCTTCTCTGGCCAGCACACATACCTCAGATAACTATTCCAAATCCCCAAAGCTCTTCCCAACCCAGACGAGGTGTGCATTCCTGGCCGGCGATTCAATACTGTCAAAGGAATCTGAAATTTCATCCCTTTCAACCCCCTCCTCCCTCCTTCTCTCCTCTCTCTGCCAGAGTTTGCCTCCAAAAAACCCTCTCTCTCTCCCTCCCTCTCGGCTCTACACAGCTGTCTGTCCACAAACGCCTCAAAACACACACAAAACGCACGCACGCACGCTTTTTGCCAGGTTTTTTTGCGCAGACAGGTAAACCTGCGAGCTGTTCCTGAGCCAGCCAAGATGGGATTTTGTTACACAGCCTCTACCTCAGCCCTGGTTAACAAAGAGAGGCAGTGTGAGCTCTGGCACAGGGGAAAGATGAACATGAATCTGGTGTTGAGGAAACTGGTTGTCATCAGAAATCAATATTTGCATTGATTAAAGCATTGATTAAGCAGTTTTTCAAATCAGCTTCGACAAGCGACTGCATAAACACAATTATTTAAGTCAGAGTTAAAATATTCCTGTTTTTTTTTGTTTATTCCTCAGCAGTTTGAAGAGGGAACAACAGTGATGTCACATATTTACACCCACCAATCACAATAAGGAGTGTTTTTTTTTTTTTCTTTTATTGCTTTTGCTGGAAACGCTGTCAATCAGATCTGATCAAACCACACCCACGCTGTCTTTATGAGCTGTGTTTGACTTTGAAACTTTGTTATTCAGTCATGAAGTCCTCAGAGCTCGCTCTGAATACAGGCTGTGTGAATTTCTCTGTGGACTGAGGCTTTGACACTTTCACAGTATTATCAATAAAGAGCCTAGAGCTGCTTTATAATCAAAGAATACATGGAAATCTCACATTATACAATATGCAAACTTGGAATAAAAGAGAAATACTTCACATCTGACACCAGGTTTAAGCCTTTAAATTGATTACTGAAGCAAAAATGACAAATATTCACTAGTTTTACCTTCTAAAAACACATGTTGGCTGCTTTTTTTTCTTTGTACATCAAATACTGTGGATTACATGGATCAAATAATCAGCACAAACACTAATAAATACAATGTGCAATGGTTAGTTTTCAACAATATGTTTAAACTACATGATGGTGTGGCAGATCCAGCCCACCTTAGTCCTCATGAATGAATCCAAACCTCTGATATAAGAGTTTGAGCCCTGCAATTTGTCTAGTTTATTTACTGAGTGGGATGACAACAATATGAATGAGTTCATGTATGCCCACATGAGCACGTAGGCACATCCACATCCACACAAATAAACCCTCACATTAACACACACACACACACACACAGACACTATCCGCCAGTGGCGTGGAGACAGAGGCTGGCCCCAGATTGCTGAGTCATCGTTGCAGTCGCACCAGCGCTGCTGTTTCTCCTCATCTGCTCGACTGGAGTTGATGCGTCACACTGAGAGAGTCTTCTCTTTTTTTTTTTTTTTTTGTTTCTAAAATGTGGCCCTGATCTGCAGCAAGTTTTCCACAGCCATGCACCACATGAAAGACGCAAGGAGGGGGAGGGACGCTTTCATTTAGCGTCCCCCTTAACCCCAATGAGAAAGGCCGTCCGACGAGCAACAGTCAGAAAGTCAACACAAAGGAAAAAAAACCCACAAAGCTTCATCTTCGCTGGCCTATAAAAAAAAAAAAAAAAGTCTTTAGAAATGTGTCCTGACTTGAACATGTTCAAACTGAGACAAAGAGGCAACAGGCAGCACATGACTGGTGAAATGACTGTTTCCCACTAATGTCACGTTATTAGAGGGTTTCTCTCATTTAGGAAACTGTTAGATCACAGGATGTCGCGTCATCTGCGCAAATGTCTTTGTATTTATTTTTATCTCTGGCTGTGCACCTCACCATTTGCTACAGAGCCGATAATTTGAATTCACTCCCAGAGAACACGTTAGCAGTGAGCCCGTAAATGCTGGAGGGGGGTGTTTGTGGTGAAATGACAATATCCACCTCCGCTGGAGGCAAAAAGACAATGAGATCTAATCATCCACTCTCCTTTGATTACATATCTGAATTATCAACAGTTGTTTGGAGCGAAGCAACAGGCAAAACGGTTACAATGAAAACGTTTGATGTCGCTGCCAAGAAAATCAGCATTTTTAACCAAGAGAGAGAGAGAGAGAGAAAAAAAAAAAAAAACGTCCTTGTTGCAGCATCAGTTTCTTCCGCAGACACGCTGAGTGGATAAAACGCCGCCAAGAAAGTTCACATCTTGTTCACAAATTTAAACCACAGTCGTTCATCATCTCTGAAGTCTGTGCCCTTTTTGCGAAGAAGTGGAAACTGATCCAGCTGCAATATAAACTTAACTCGGTGCTGAACGGCCCCGACAGCAGATCCACATAAAGTCACACCTAGACTAAAAAGGCAGCTTTGTCCCATCAGCACAAAAAAAAAAAAAAAACTTGTTGCCTTTAGTTTGACCCACATGACTGGGTTAATTCCACCTATTTAAAACCAGGCTCTTTTGTCCTGGAGGGGGAAAGTAAAGCGTGGTTGGATGACAGGAGCCTGACTGGTTGTTTTAAAACTCACAAATTCACTCATTCTGCAGTCAAAACAAAACACAGCAGCCAGTGGCCTTTGATAAAGACTAATGAGACACAGGAATGTGCTTTGGCTTTGTCTAGAGGTGAAATCCTTGGTGATACACTGCAGTCCAAGTGCCAAAGCCCTGCAGATAGCAGCGATGGCAACGAGTCTGACCCACTTCAAGTCAGTCTGGACCAGACATCAGCTCATAACATCTAAGTCAAAAACAACTGTATTCAACAGTTAAACTGAAAAATAAAATGTGAAATATTCAGAAAATTCACACACACACACACACACACACACACTGTTTGGTCGGTGGCTTGTGAGGTGGCTGCACCTCTCTGCCTGAGGAATCTGTGCCTCATACCTTTGGTATTCCTAGAGTCCTGTTTACATGCAGCTCTTCAGTGTTTCCAGTTAATGCTCCTTTAAAACTTCTAGGAACTTAAAATAACTCCACATCAGCCAGCTGATTATTCACAATGATGGTCGAGGGAACTATACTTGGGCTTCATCTTTGTTTCTAAATGATTCTACTTCATAAAACACAGAGCTGAAGGTAAATACAAATGCAACAGTAAAACGTGGGAACAAGTGTGTAAACAGCAGCAGTGGCGGCGGTGGTGGCTCGGTGTGAGGAGGCTTTGCAGACAGAAAAATCCAAAAGCTCAGCTCTTAAACGTCCACAGTCTGTTGCTCCGGCTGCAGACGTACAGACAGAGTGGACGTAAAAAACCCCATGTCTGAACCAGCTTCAATGTATTAACACACAACTGGTGATTACTATCAACAAACAGGGCTGTTTGTCTTTGACCAGGCTAAAGAATTTGGCAGGGCCTCATGCACTCAGTCACTAGCTGACGTTTAAAATCACAGCTAGAAGTGGGGTTGGGGTGAGAGAGGAGAAGGGGAGGAGGGGGGGAGTGAAACTCGTATAAGTTTTATTGAGTGAAGTACAGGCCTCAATCTGTTCAATCAAAATGAGGTATGCACCTCCTGTGAGTCTTTATCCCTGATGTAAATTAGCGGGTTATAATGTTGGAATAATAATAAACTTTTACATGGTTCCATTTCTTGCTCTGGTTTGATTTTTTATTTTTTTTCATGTTGCTGCCAGATCCAGCCGACGATCTTGGCTTCTTCTTTGAAACCAGATAGCATCTCGACCAGCAGGGGAGCCCTTAAGATTATTTGTGTGCAACAACAGTGCCCCGGACGTTTCTTTTTTTTTTTTTTTTAACACCTGAGACGGTGATAAGGGGCTTTCACAGAAGACAGCAACGTTGTGTGTCTTTGTCTTTGGGACCTGAGGTCGTGTTGAGCCAGTGATGTGGCTGATGTGTCGGCAAAATAAAAAGAGGCCGTCGACATCCAGCGTGACAGAGAGCAGAGCTGAAGTGAGAAGTCCCCGTCCCCGCTGGGCTTCGCTCTCTGTGTTTATGTCCCCACGATAACCTGCTTTTTATCTGAGAGGGTCAAACCTGAGTCAGAGTCATCGGCATGATTACGAGCAGATGACAAGAGGAGCGCTCACTTCCTTGGGAATGAGCAGTGTGTTTAGGAAAAAAGAAAAAAAAAGCGTGGCTTGAGCTGTTGACTCTGGTGAGTATTTAAAAAATGATTTACCTTGCTGAACGTTTGACCTACATTTTTTCCCCCCGGTGTGTGTGATGTTGAGATGGTGCAATAAGCGTCACCAGATGGCCAGACAAGAAGGGTGAGCTCTGTGTGTGTGTGTGTCAGTGTGTGTGTGTGTGTGTTTTCAGTGCTGCATTCCAGCCTGTGTAGCACAGACTGCCTGACCTGTGTGTGCTGTGAAGACAAGTCGTGCAAGTAACCCACATACACACAGGCTCGCGCGCATGCAGCTCCCGTCTAAAGCCTGTGTCTACAATAACAGTCCGTGTTGATCATGTTACATGCCCGGGCAAGGCGCTGGATGGATGGAAGTCCAAAGGCCGACTCTACTGTACTCTACTGTACTCCAGCTTCACCTCATGTTTCTGCTATCACTGTGACTCGGGTCAGTCAGTACAGTAGACTACTGTCAGTCGCAGTACAAAGCTCCTTCCTCAACCGGTCCGGGGGGGGGGGGGCACCTACGCTCGGCTGCAACTTAAAAATATCTGACCTTTCTTGAATCAGAAGCCGAGTGGTGGTAGTGGCGGTGGGTGGGGGGGCAGTCCCACCCAGCATGCCTCACCAGGGGGGAAAACCAACAAAACCATGACATCAAATAAGTGGGGGGGGGCTGCAGAGGCGGAGCTATGCAATGAGTGTGAGCAGCAGTAAAAAAAAAAAAAAAAAAAAAAAAAAAAGAGAGAGAGAGAGAGCGGAGGGGGGGAGGGGTGCATCAGGGTCAGGAGGTGGAGAGGGATGGGAGGGGGAGGGGAGGGGAGGGGCTGGTTTGCATTTTACATTTCTAGCCAAACCGAATTCCTAGATTTCCAACAGTACCTGGAAACACCAGAGGCTCAACAGACGTGCATGTTTGCACAGGAGGTGTCACAGCAATTTTACAGGAGCAGGAGAGTGGGGAACACACAGGCCGGGGGGGGGGGTCAATGGGTGATTTCACATTAATTCTCCATTTATCTGCTGATTTATCATCCAGTATTGACTTATTACTGATAGCAGTGCAAAGCCGAGAGAAGCAGCTAATCGTCACATCGAGGAGCTGCAGCCTGTTTTCTGTCTATTCACGTTTCTGCTGATCAACTAATTGTCAGTGAAACCTTAAAGGCTTTTCTCAGTTCTGTGTGTGAAGGTGAGCTGATGAGTGAAACCTGTGGGAAAGAGGAAGAGGAAGGTAAAGAGGAAGGGGAGTGTAACAGTGTGTGTTTGTGTCTTTACCTCTTGAAAGCCTCTGTGGGGTTCCTCTCACACTCTCCAGGTTGCAAAGTGCTCTGCACAGCTGGGTCCCGCACCTTCTCCTCGTATCCCGGCACCAGCCCGCTGCGGCAGATCTGTCCCACCAGACCCCGGATGAACCCGCCGACGCACAGCGTGTCCGAGTCATCCGCCCGGCAGAAGTGGAAGGCCAGGGACTGCTGGTGCAGACCCCGGTGGGTTCCCTGTGCAGACGTGGGCCACAGCAGCTCCGTGCACAGTGCTGTCTTCCCACTGCCTGGACCTCCCACCAGCAGCACCCCCCACGAGCTACCTGACTTTGTGGATCCTGTCGTCAGGCTCCCAGGGTTGGACGCACCCCCGGTGGGCACCACCACCAGCGGTTGCTGTGGCTGCTGTGGCGTCGGCGGTGGCGGCTGCTTACTGGGAGTGCTGGTGACTCCACTGAGGTTGTTGGTTTTCTCCTGGAGGCAGTGCTGGATCTTATGGAAGACCCACTCCCGGCAGTAAAAGCGTTTACCCTGCAGCAAACTGGTTTGGGCCATTTTGATCTTGTGCTGCTGTTCCACCTATTCCTCCTCTTCATAGGGGTCCCTTCATTCTGCCCCTCACATTTTCAACTCCAACAGAGGCTGGCTGTAAATTCGGAAATCCATGGTGTCGGGGCCAAGAAACAAAAATAAAAAAAGGTAGCTCTCAGGAAGCAGCGTGCACTTCACTGTCCTTGGTGTTGGCGTTTAGAAGAAGGAGCCAGGATGGATGCAAGTAGAGAAAAGCAGGAGCTGCTGCAGCCGAGGTTTTTGGTGCCTTACTGAATATCTAGGTCAAAATAAAAAAAGAAAAGAAACACAGGACTGAAACCATAGATTTTCCACCAACTTTTTCCAGAGCTTTCCCACTGGTTGAACTGAGTGCTCCTTGTTATTATGAGTGTGTTGCCTTAGCATGGCGCAGGGCATGGCAGGGCACCCGGCTCTTGAGTGCATCCACTGGCAAACTCAAGCCACCACCGCTTGATACAATTAGCCATGGGAGTTGCTGATATATTTCCGCTGATGCATTTCAGATGCTACCGGGGGTGACCAGAGCGCGTTTCCATTACATTAGCATGAGAGAGGGCTGCCAGTGCAGAGTCAGTCTCACCAATAACATACTAAGCATTGGCTCCTTCCCTGGAAAACAAACACAGAGAGCAAAAAGGCCAAATTAGGACACAGACTCAAACACATAGTTAATGCTTCATGCAAATGCACAAGTAACCATCTTAATTACTCCTGCAGCTTGTTGTTAGTGCAGCATTAACAACCACCGATACGTCCTGAAATGAGAAGCTGCAACAGTTTGACACTACTTATGGTGATGCACATCGTTCTTAAAGGGTTAACTCTCCTGCTGCAGCTATAAAAAAAAAGAAAGAAAGAAAGAAAAGGTGGGCGAGTTGATTTTCGGTGCTTTCATCCTCCACAACCCACATCACATCACATCATGGCCTGGGCTGTAAGCTAAATTCTTGGCAGGGGGGATCGTCCAGTTTCTCTAGTCTATCCACTGACCCCCCCCCCCTTCTTCCTATGTGGCTTTAAATCCCAAACAGTCCACATCCGTCCTGCACTGTAGAGAGAAAGGCGGAGGTGTGGTGGTGGTGGTGGGGGGGGACTTTGGAGCAAAGTCCAAAAATGAGAGGACCCTCTTTTTCCTGCACTTACAAGGGGTTGCAGAACAGTGGGTGGGAGTGGAGGAGCAGCACCAGCAGCAGCACCACCTAACAAAACTTCTTCTGTTTTTTTTTTTTTTCAAAAAAAAAAAAGAAAAAGGTGGGGGAGTTTAATCCAGAGTGCACATGATGGTCAGTGACTAGGAAGTGGTGTTAAAGTGCAAAGATGATGGATCTTAAATAAAGACGAGGAGGCGCAGGGTGCAGGATGTAAACTGCTCCTAATTTGATTTCTGTCGCTTCTCTTACACTGGAGCTCCTGCAAATACTCCATAGACTCTTCAGCCAAGAAGACACACACACACACACACACACACACACACACAGTCTTGCTGGATACTTTGTACCTCTGCCAAATAACATGGATTTTACAGGCTGCCATACATCCACCACCTCCCTGCTGCCTCCAACACAAAGCTCAATCCAAATTAAAATGTTGCATGCATTGCATACAAACACACTCGCATACATACATACATACAACACACACGTACACACACTCACAGCAGAAAGGTCAGCTGTGTTTTGAGGCGCGAGGCGACAAATAATCTCCTACCAAAACGACACGGATCGACTCCAGCTGAGTGAAGCACAGAGCCACAGCAAGTCTTTTGTACGAGCCAGTCGACAAACCTCACCCATTTCAGATGGGATACCATTTGCACCTATGGGGGCTTTAAAAAAAAAAAAAGAAAGAAAGAAAGAAAGAGAAGCCCCGACCAGACCAGCCGAGCTCACAGTTGTTGCAGCTTCCCGGAGAAAGGGGGGGGAAAGAGGAAAAACGTCCAACAATAACCGACAAACGTCGCCCCGGTTGTTGCGCTCAAACCAAACTGTTCCTTCAACTTCATTTAAGCCAATAGCGGAGCGTTTCTCTGTTTTCCTACAGTTTCAAACGCCTCTCTCTCTCTCTTTCTCTCTATCTCTCAGACTCGCACGGCTCCTCTCACCTCTTTGCCGATTCCTCTTTCTCTGTGTGTGTGTATATATATTTTTGGTGGGGGGAGAGGTGGGGGGTTGTTGCTGTGTCCGTATAGTCAACACCCTTCTCCAGTCCACGTTTCAAAAGCCGATGAGCGGATGGATGAAACCGAGCGGCCGTTTCCTCCTCTTCTCCTCCTCCTCCTCCTCCGCCTCCTCCTCTTCCTCCGGTGGTGGTGGCGATTCAAAGCCCAGATTCGTGCATCGCAGCGACGGTCATGTCTTTTCTTTGAATCGCTCTTCTCTGTCGGTGTCGGCTCCTCCTGCTGCCCGACACTGATCCACAGTGAGCCGACTGACTCTCCGCCTCCAAACACTCTCTATTTCTCCCAACTGCATGCAGAGCACACACACACACACAGAGACACACACGCCAGTGAGCGCCGCAAGGCCTTATGGGATTAGGAGTTTTTTTCCGTCTTGACGCCATTAGTAAGATTAGTAACATAAATTGTGATATATACAGTACATACATACATACATACATAAATACATATATATATATAAGGCGGTAAAAAAATGCAGACACACCATAAAAGTGGCAAATTAGAAAAACTGAGTTATAACTTATCATGTGTTTATCATTTTATTTTTTGTTACGATGCGATGCGGTATGATACAATTTTATATGGTTCGATACAATACGATATGATACGATACGATACGGTACAATATGTTACAATACAATATGATATGATACAATACGATATGATAGGGTATGATATGATACGGTATGATATGTTACAATACAATACGATATGTTATGATAACGTACAGTACGATATGGTACAATACGGTACAATATGTTACAATACAATACGATATGATACAGTACGATATATTACGATATGATATGGTACGATACAATACAATTCAATATAAAGTGGTACAGCACGGTACAATATGATATGAACTATTCAGTGTCCAGAAAATAATGACTGCTGATACAT
Organism: Caranx ignobilis; assembly: GCA_021432705.1. NCBI lineage: Eukaryota > Metazoa > Chordata > Actinopteri > Carangiformes > Carangidae > Caranx > Caranx ignobilis. The sequence goes on from MU269981.1 coordinate 23,362,633, forward strand.
AGTGGATAGTCCTGATGAAACTGAATTGATTGATTGATTGATCTATGATATCAGTCTCATAACACTCCACTCATTTCCTTCTTGTTGTCCCTCCAACGTCTCAGTGACTATTTAAAAATCCTGCCATGAAAAATAAATGACTATAAGCGAAACAAACCGGCTGCCACTGATTTTCAAGTAGGCGAGAGATTTGAACTCTGGCAAGACATGAAAGAAAAGTTGGTTTGTTGGAGCTGGTTCCTCACGGCTCAAATCTGTGGTTTGTTCCCCCCCACACACACACAAACATAAACAAAGGAACCTGACTGGGGGGTTGAATATTGGTGGTTTTTGCTTTGACAGAGCTGCGGTGAACATGTCATATTTTTTAAGGTGGAATTATTTGTGCAACAATTCCACCTTTAAGAACTTATAAGATCCATGGCCTCAGTCCCTCGTTGGGTTTTCATTGTATGAGCACTGACAGCTCTAATATGCAGCAGATTGACAGCACAACATTGCACAGCTGAGGAAGAGCCTGCTCCTAATCAATGAGATCTTGCGCTCGATAGATCTGCAGCCTGTGTGAAGTCATCACTTCTACTTTTTTTATGTATAAAAGGAGAAAGAAACATCTGCTCGGATCTCGGAGCAGCCTTTCTCCATTTCCCCCAAAACACACAATTAGATTATTTGTACTCAATTGTGTTTGTATATTTATGCATCCACTGGGAAACAGCTGAACATAATTCAATGTGACATATATGTACAATGTATTCGTCAAAAAAATACAATAAATGACTCGGTTGTTTCCATGGACGAACTGGTGATGACTGTGTTGTGTTTTCAAACCTCACAGCTGATGTGCCAGATGTTGTCATTGTTAGCAAGCAGCAGGCAGATGTGTGTTTTGGAAATAGATTTTTCTTTTGACACTCATCTGAGGAGGCGTTCCTCTGCCATGTCATGCCCCCCCCCCCAATTGTGTTGCAGCAATGCCATTTACAGCCGGCAACAAAACCAGCACATTTTAAACAGGAATCAGTGACGGTTGAGCTGCAGAGATGAATACATTTGTAAATGTAATAGAATATATATGTGGGTTGGAGGGAAAAAAAGCGATTTCTCAAAGTTTGTTTTCTTCCCTCTCTCCAGCGATGATGCACACATCAGCGCTTTCAGGTTGATGTGTTTTGATCAAACCGGGGGGCTGCTGATCTTACAACATATATCACTCCCTGGAGATTTACTTCAGGAGCTGTTTCTTTGAGGTGAAGCTGCAGCAGGTTGTAACAACTGACAGCCAACTGATCCTGTCTGTGCTCACATGAAGATAATTCAGCTATGTGTTGTTGTTGTTGTTGTCAGTCTGTTTCCGCTGTAAATCAGGTTTCCTGAAGCACTGAGCTCTGTGTTTGGGTGAGGGATTAGCTAAGGTGAATGCCACAGGTCAGTTGGATGTCACAGACACAGAGTTTAGATTTCAGCTTAGACTGAGAAAGAGATACAAAAGGATAAAACCATCAACTACACTTTCACTTCAAGAATGAGCACAACTGTGATGACGTTGAATGATGAGGCCTTGACTCAGTGAGAAATGTGACTGTGACTGACAAAACCAGCAGGTCAGTGTGTGGGTTTGCAGAAAGAAGTGATGATGAACAGGACTTCTGTGACATTTCAGTCTTGGTGGAACAAATGGAAATTAAGAAGAGTCCAAAACTGGCAACAGGTGTTTATTAGGACTAAAGATTTGTTGTTAAATCCATTTCAACAAAAAGAAAAGCAGATCACATGTTATGGCACTAATGTAAGGTTCATTTTTAAAGGTCACCATACAGTATTAAATGTCTTTTCTGATTATAGATCAGCTCTAGGTTCTATATTAACACCATAAAAGTATCAAAGCCTCAGTCCACAGAGAAATGCACACAGCCTGTATTCAGAAACTGAGCCTTAAAACCAGCCTCAGGACTTCCTGTCACTTTGTGATGTCACAACAAAGCAGTCACCAAACCTCACCCACCTGGACCCTTGCAGGATTTGGTTTCTCTGAGGGCTTTATTCTGAAATCTGCTCAGTTTTTACTGGCTCACTCAGGGAACGGCCTCCTCTCTTCTGATTAAGCCCCAACCGATGGAAACTACAACAAGACTATTTTTGATATTGAAAACTACAAATCTTATTGAACTCAGTGTTTGAAACACTGTAAAAACACCGGCAAAATGTTTTTTGTTTTGTTTTGTTTTTTGTTTTTTGGTACACGTTCAAACATGTTCAGCCAATCACCAGCATTATCAGATCATGCTGCATGCTCACTGACTCGCTGATATTTACTCATTTGCTCCTCAGGTATATACGTTTCATCTGTCCACAGAAGTTTTGCTGTTCAATACCCAGACCCAGCTTTAACAATCCACATTAACGCATTGAACCAGCATATCACAATTTAAAAGGATGGACGCCACAGAGAAACCGTAAACCACACTCAACTGAGATCCCCACAGTAATATGATAGTAAGGCCTGATAAGGAAGGGTCCCACAAACACACCCCTGTGGTGAGCTCCACAAACATTACTTTGTCCCAGTTGGAACATTTCAGGAACATTTGTGATCTTTTCTGTTTGGTTTTGCCGAAGAGCAAAACAAGCACTCCATTGAGATAATAACAGTGTGGAAAAAACACTATTACAGCAGTAGGAAGCCTGCTAATTGGGGAAAACAAAACATTTTCTCAATACTTACCAGCTGTCCGCTATCAGTCCTGTAACGAACCAAGAATGATTTCCTGCTGGGCTTTTCAAAAACGCTGAATATTACAGCAGGGACTCATGTTATTGAGGTTTGTATCCCACTTCTTCACAGTGGTTGTGATTCTGTCATTGTTGCCGTTTCTGGACCTACCTGTCAGAACAATCACCTGTTCCTCCTCCCACCTCACCTGCTCACCTGTTTCCCACTCCATCATTATCTCCATATGTACCAGTCGGTTTCCACTTGTGTTATGTAGTTTACCTCAGTGCTTTTCTGGCCTCTTCTGTTTCATTTCGTCCCATTTCTCTGTATATTTTTATTTTTTTTGGATTGTACCTCACCCTGACCTTTTGTATTCTGTTTACCTGCTTGGAGTTTTATATCCTTGTTCTAAGAGGCTTTACTTCCACATCTGCCTCCTCAGTGGTGCTCTCGAGTCCCTTTTGTTTGAGAGTCGTGACACTTTGGCGTCTTTCCAGCACCAAAAAACATGTAGAGGTCGGTGTTCATTCAGTTTCTGTTGTTTCTGATGCATCTGTTGTGTTTGCGTTACCATGCAGAGCGAGGAGAGAGTGGAGATGCCCCCCTGTGAAGCAGAGATGAGATAAACAAATCCATATATCGCTCTTTACTCTCCAGACTCATCACAAACTGGAGGGAGATGAACCCATCCAGGTGTTGTAGTTCACCTCCAGGTAAATGTTAATCTTGTATTATCATTATCATAATAGTTTGTTATACCTCAGCTACAGTCCGAAATGTAATGCAGCTGTTTGCATAAATCAATATTGATTTGTTTCATATCCAAACATAATGGCTATTTATTTTGTGCAACATAAGAACATATGTAAAGGTTGTCTTTGCTTTTTAAAGTATCACCAGTTCAGCTCTTGCGTTCATTGCTCATTATTTCCCATATGTCATTACATCTCCACTTGACTTGGTTCAGTGCGTGTGGTTAAAAACGTTACCATTTCCTCTTCCTGACCAGAAAAAACAAACTTAAATTGACCTTCGAGATGCTGTTCTCCTCAAGTGTTTGCTCCAACCACAGTTTCCAATCACGTCGGATGGATACCACACCGCCCGCTGTAAACAACCGTATCCTTTCAACATTTTAAAACAAGCAAAATACATGATTAAAATTAAAGACCGGCTGATATATATGCTGTACCAAATACACACTTTCCTACAGCAGCCCACTATTTGACAGCCCGTTTTATTTTTATGAATGAAGACAATATAATCAGAGCACAAACTGCAATTAACAGCAAAAATCTTCACGAAACAAAATCACAGTTTTGGATAAAAGACCAAAAATAACATGACTGTACTTTTTTGATGACAGTAGTAGAGAGTGAGGTCAGCAGGGTTAAAGACAATCAAAAAACACTATGTTTTCTTCATCAGGTCTCCACACAGGAAGATGTTTTCATTAAATCATTAACATCAGCTGCCGTCATGTCAGAAATTGCTTGGATTTTAATTAATTTGTACAACGAGGTGAGACGAGGTGTGAAGTCAGATCGTCTCAGCGCTGCACTTTCTATGAATTCTCCTTTATACTTTACCTGATGGTGTGTCCATCAAGGTCAAGGGAAAGTGATTTTTTTTTCTTTTTTAGCATTTTGATCACATTAATCTGTTCAGCTGATCTATATTTTACACCAGCGTAAAAAAAAAAAAAGGTTGTGAAGTGAAGTGTTGCGGTTCATAAACAAAATTATCTTACGTAATCAATTTGATAAAATGGTTCTTGTATTGACTATGGTTCGTTGGCACTGACTGGTTTTGATGGAGAGCCAGAGCTGATCCAGATGTGGAAGCAGCATCTGACAATCAGTCTGTATATGGACCAGACTTGGGCCATGTGTGCAAGCATGTGGCTCATATATGGACCTGAGTCATTTTGCATAAGATTGTGCCACCAGCTGGGAGTTGTAGTTTTACAGTTGGAGGTAATTCTCTGGGGTTGGTCTGTTGGTCCTTGGGATGCTTTCATCAAAGCTTCACACTTTTGTTTCATGGATCATGTGAATGAACTCTTTTGTCATTACAGTCGTACACACACATGTTTACACCGCTCTACACTCAGGCACATTATGTGGCCGGTTCTTAGAGAGTGCTCAGCAGCATACCCCAATCTGTCGCCATCCCAGTATCAGCGGGAGCCAAACTACAACTTCACTTGTCCCCACAGAGAAACGCTTGTTGTCTTTTATTCCTTCTTTTTTTGTTTTTTCTTTTCACACCAGGCCTAATGAGTGTATCTCTCCTTCCATCCATGCTCACCAATCTGCCGAATTCACGTAATTACAGCAATTTCTTTTGTCTTAGTGCCGACTAAATACCAACTCGGTCCAAGTTATAAGTCCTCAGGAGGCTGGACCAGCATGAGTTGTCTCTTTTGTGAATATTCAGAAATATTCCCCACCGTGTTATTATGAGTGTGATGACGCACTTCTGGGTGATTGGGGTTTGGCTGGAAAACACCAGTGTTGCTTTAGAAAATCCAGTTGGACGGGTCCATGTCTCCCCTGTTCTGTGTGTGTGTCTTCTTCTCTCCTGAGTTTTTGGCTGCAGCTCTACAGCGGTGTCAGTAAGTGAGGATGGCAGCTAAAGCTTGTTGTTTTTGCATGTTTGACTGAAACCAAATCAGAAACTAAGGAGGAGGGTTTCAGTTAATTGCTTCAGATTAATCAGCTGCTTTACAGTGAAGACACTGGAGAGGTTATATTTGTGTTTGGGTTGTGTGGGTTTAAGTTTGTTATTTTACAGATTTGTCTTTTGTAACGTTTGAAGAAAAACAATAATGCCTGTATTATTCTTAAAGCAGCATCTGTGGCCATGGAAACCATGTTTATTAGACATCTTGGAGCTCATGTTTGCCTCGAACAAAAGGCTAATTGGTTAGCTACAGGTAATTTTGTTCTTAAAATAAACATCCGTATTGTGGAAACAGAAGTAATGACAGAAACAAAAAGGAACAAAGAGGCTCAGATAAAGTCACAATGTCAGAGGACACTGCTGTTGTACAGAAAATATTCTTGGGGTATCATCTCATCAGTTTTCCATCCATGTATACGGGCTGTTGTTTGCACTACTCCTATATTTAGACTCTGGTCAGGAATAGGGCGCGGTATCACTGTTCATTATTAGTGCAAACACAAGTGCCGATACCAGCACACGTTTTCCATACTTTTAGAGTTATACATGTGTTTTTTCCCCTGTACATTTAGTTTAATAAATAAATAAGAAGAGAAATCACAGGGGTCACACGAGGAGACTTAAATACATGTGTGTGTAGCTGCATACATATGAGAGATAAGTATGTGTGTCCATCCTGACATGACATTTCATTTGATGTAGTGTGACCTAGTGTAAAATGAAGTGAGAGGAACCGGGGGGAGGGGTTTCCTTTAACCTGCACGTCTCTGCAGAACAAACACAGTGTCACTGTGACGACTTCTACACAATGACAAGCAGGAATCAATATCTCACCACCCAGAATGATAATGTGGTAATAATGAACAATAAGGATGCTGACCATGATAACTCCTGCAACAGCCACTTCATGCAGCGTCTGAATGGAGGCTGAGTAACAAAAAAAAAAAAAAAACATAATTGCCAATCATGGAAACTGAAGCTACAGGCCTGTGAGCTGCAATTTATAATCACAGGACAGGGCGAAACTGGCACTTCAAGAGTTTCTCTCTAGGTGTGTGTGCGTGTCCCAAGTGTGTACCTATCTACATGTGATAATGTATGTGTGTGTGTGTGTGTGTGTGTGTGTGTGTGTGTGTGTGTGTGTCTCATGAGTGAAAAAGTGCACAAATAATTCAGGTGCATGATCAATTTCGGTTACCGTGGGCGATGATAAGCTGTGCAAAAACTGATTAAACCTGGCATGTACCTCGGTAGCATTCACCACTGATTAGTGCCACCATTTATTTAGAGAGGAATACTTCATGATACGTGGTCACCCCAGCAACCAAATAGACTGCAAAAAAATATCCTATCAGAATCATTTTTCTTTTTAATCAAGTTTCTAAAATCTCATTTTCTTGTAACAAGTGAAGAAACCCAAACTTAGCGTATTAGTTAGCTAGCTGAAGAGGATATGGTTTACTTCTGCTGTCTTGACATGACTGATGCGACTTTGTATTTCAGAGCAGATACAAGGGTCCAGTATGTTGCTTTATGAGCACATACCTAAAGTTAAAGCAAACATCCTCCACATTATACTTGATTAGCATTAGCATGTTCTTCTATCCTAAAAGTGCATAGAGTGAGATGTGTGTGTGTTTTTGAAACTGATTTCAGAGCTGCAGCTCACTCTTTCATCACTGACTGCAGTGTTTCTGGTATGACCACACTGTGTGTGTGTGTGTTTATCTGGGGTTGTGTTTACATTAATGCCAACCCAGTCTAGTAAATACCTGTGTCTATTGTGGAGCTATTTGACCTGGGAGTGAGTGTTGATTGTACCTTATCTGCTGCAGACTAAAGCCAGATTTGAACAGGTGCTTAAGGGTTTTTTGATGACTGGTAAAAAAAAGAGTCTTAATTGTTGTTACAGCTCAATTTAACAAATGTATGTCTTACTTTATGTCATATAAATAGAGTAAATATATTTAAGAATAAAGTTATTTGCATATTTAAAGAGGCTGTCACATTGAGATTTGAGAGATTTCTTTGTCACACACACAGGTCACGAATGTACTTCAGTCCATGATTGAATGCTGGCAGCAGCTGCGTTTACATGCAGCGTTTTCCTCAATCTGATTGAAAACAGTCGGATTAAATGATCGATTTTCCGATCGAAAAAATGTAATCAGATCCGGGTGAATCGGATCCGCTAAGGTGTTTACATGAGACATTTTGAATCTGATTGACCTATTAATCCGATTATGAATAGGATTTTTGGACCAGTGTAAACGCAGATAGTGTTTGTGTTTGTGAATAAACAAGAATGAAACTTGAGGTTATTTCACTAAGATTGCTTCAGTTGAGACATTCTGCTTGGCTCAACTTTTCCTGTCAGACAATGGCTCTATCTCAAAAGAAATCCCTTCTCCGTTTGGTTTCATGTCATGTGTTTCTCAGAATATGTTGCCTATACAGCGCCAGAGCAGCAAAGAAGTAAATAGAGATTTTCTTTTTTCTTCCCTGTCAGATCACACAGGCCTTCCCTGCTCAGCATCCTCAGAATCATACACAAGCATTTGACGGGCAAACTACATGATTCAGATGAGTGACCCCTCGGAAAATGAGGGAGCACACTTGGCAGTTTCAAGGCCAGTGAGCCGCACAGGGTTTGAAAGCAGAAAATTATGTTGTGTTTCGCAGCAGCGCCTCCTCGCATCAGAGAGACCTGGTGATAAATATGTCAGGGGTTTGGAAGCTTATTTAGGTATTTACTTTAACGGAGGGGTGGGGGTGGGGGGTATGATGTGTCCACTAATAAGAAAGCAACTAAATTAAACTGTCATGTTTTCTAAAGGACAGTTTGAATCTTTTCCAATTAGCTTATGAAACTTTGACAAATTGCACTGCGTAAACATCCATCTTACTCTCATCAATCTTGTGTTCAAATCTAAAATCATATTTCACTTAAAATATGTGTGACATATTGTTCCACTTCCAAATCAAATGCATTTAAGTGATAGAAGAAAAGCAGGATATATGGTGTTTTTTGGATCGGGCATGCCGAAACTTTGATTCTATGAAATGAAATCTGAAACGAGTAAAGCCTCAGTGAGAAGCCCTAATCCCTCCAGCCCACTGGCAGAGCTCTTTCAACACTATGAGATTTAAGACAAATAAATCAAATTTACTTCTAAGCCTGAATGACTCTGCAAGATAAAGTATTTGAATGTCCTGTGAGCTCACAGTCAATACATACATATATGTATATGTATATATACATATGAACACTTTCAGGAGCTGTCACATAGATATTTTTTTAAGAAACAAGTCAATACAGAAGAATCTGGCATCGTCATGACAGAAAAGAGGATAATTGATTTGATGGGAGTCAAAAGGTCAAACTGTGGCACATCTGGGGTTATTTGAGGAAAGAGGAGGTCGACACATGAGAGATTTGGAAAGACAGAGTTTCTTTGACTGTGAGGACTGCAACTTCATTTGTCAACTACTTTTGTAAAAGAGGGACTTTTGTTTGTTTTTGAATTTTGAATAAAGTTTTCTTTGCCACAGCATTTACAAGACAAGAGATGATAATACTGACAGATCTGAGGAGGAGTAGAAGAAGAAGAAGAATAAACACTTATAATTAGTTCATTTAGCACCTTTTAGCTCTGTTTTGGTCTCCACCTACGATCTTCACCAGCTCGCTGCTCACTGTCTCTGTGGTACTGAGCAGGAATCACACATTTTTTAGGAGAGTTTTTACCACATGCTGTACAGTACCTGTTTATGAGGATGCTGAAAGCTGTGAGAGTAGATGAAAACAGTAATGTTGCAGGGAGAAACCCAAAGCGAGGTAATGGAGGTAATGGCAGTAAAGGGAGTCAAAGGTAAAGCTGAATCAAGTCCACAGTCAACACTGAGTAAAACAAAGACAGAGAAGTTCAGAAACTGGAGCTGCTCTCTTTATTTATTCTCCACATTTTAAAATTTCTCCACAGAAAACGTCCTCCAGATGCAACAAACTATCAAATAATGGTGCCAGATTGCTTTTATTGATTTTAACTTGTCTATACAGGCCATGAACTCATGTCTCTCTCTTCTCCACAATCTGGTATTTGCTCCTTTGCTACAGGCTTGTCCGGCCCAGCAGACTGGAACTAACAACAACACCCTGAAATATTTATGTCCCACGAGAGTGTGTGTGTGTCTTTGTGTCTGCATGGTTCGGTGTGTGTGTGTGTGTGTGTGTGTGTGTGTGGCACAACATCCAAGCTTAAGTGTGCGCTGCATTAAAGCAAAGGTTTCTCCCCGTGTGCCTTCAGGCTCTTCCCTTCTCTGTCACTGTCAACTGTAGGCTGACATCCTGAAAACTTCTGAGTGTGTCATGTACACTAATCAGGATTCCCTGAAGCCTTCAGAATTCAGCCATGAAAGGTTGGGATTTTTCTCTTATGGTCTTATAGTTGACAGATTTGACACTTTTCTGGTGTTTCCTTTAAAGTTTTGATCGATAGAAAAGTTACAGCTGAGGTTTTTAAGCACCAAAAAGCATCTTTGGGTTGTTTGTTTGTTTGTCTGACCTCTTCCTCGCTGCAGCGACAAGAGGTCAACATGTTGATCACCCAGTTGGGATGCTGGGTCAAGGTGGGCGGGGCTTGTTTTGTTGTGAGTTCACAGAGTTACAGAAGTCCTGATGGCTTAGGCTTTTCATCTTCATCAGTCACACCTGTAGTTTCAGAGGTGATATTATTCCAAGTTATGACAACGTGGGTGTTATTTTTGCACATGTGCAGGTGAGAAATTCATTCAGTCAGGTGGTAAACAAGCCAGAGAAGAAGAAGAAGAACATTTTTCTTGTCTCTCATTGAAAGAGAAAACTGAGGCTTGTGCTAATTAACGTTATTAATCAGTATTAACATTGTTACTCTATAATACAGCTTCATTTCTGATACTCTACTGCCTTTAATCACTGTGAAAGCTACCAAATACTAAATAAATAAAAGTATCAGCCCCTCAGTAGCTGTGAGGTAATGTCGTCACTACAGTTTCCCTTCTCAAATTCAACACAAAATCTTCATTGTAAATTCATAACTCCTCTGAATAATTGATTCTAAACCAACATTGAAAGGCATCTTACACTTTACATGTCATCTCCAGCAAATCTAGGACATCATGGCAATCGAATCATGAACAGTGTAAAACGGCTCACGGAGCCCTGTGCATCATTAATGACAAACCTGCTGAGGGAGAAGAAGAAAGAAGAAGAAAAAGAAGAAGACGACGACGGAGGTGAGCGAGGTGTGTGATGTTTGTTCCTCTACCTGTCAACAGCACTCAGAAACACAGCAGGATGATATTTTTAAACTGTTACGTAACCACCACAGAATATACGACGGAGGCATCGCTCGCCGTTCATTCTCTCTTCTTTTCTAAATCATGAGGTTCAGTTGTTTTTATTATTATTATTATTGTTTGCTTCTTTTTTCTTTTTTTTTATTCTTACTTCAGTTGGTAAATGTGGAAACTGTCTGAGTTTGATCCAGGTTTGGAAGCAAATGCATATTCATTGTGTTGAGTGTGTGTTTTTGTGAGGCAGTGTAGACTCAAGTGAAGAAAAATCTAAATTTTCACATTTATATATATGTATATATATATATATAGTATATATGTACACTCCGCTATGGGCAACTTGTCCTCCTCTCTCCTCGTACCTTACACACTGTGCTGCATTTTTAAATAAGACTAAACCCACTTGAGATTGCAGTCATTGAGAATGGTAACTTCTCTCTCTGTGCAGATGAGACATTAAACACCACAGAAAATAATCAATTGTCCAAGAATCCTGAAACAGTCCTGAAGGTCAGCCACAGTCACACTACCTGCCCAGCATGAAATGGCCCACAGGCACAGGCGGTGGGTCGCTGGTGGGGGAATGTGATCGAGCATTTAGCGGCTAATGAGCCAAATATTTTCCTCAGGAGTTGGTAAAGTCAATGTTGGACTTAAATTCAACTGCAAAATAGAAACGCAAGTCAAAATGAATGGTGATCAACATTTTAACGTAAGGCAAGTTCAGAGCAGATGAGAGTTGTTGATCAGAAATGAGCTGAGGCTAGCTGTTAGCATGTGTTGGTTTGATATTACACCACTGGAAACAGCTGTTGGTGAGTCAAGGAATAAATTTTTATGCTCCAGTCACAATATTTTGTCTTTAACAGCTTTAACGCTAGCTATGTAGCAATAGCAAAACTTACAAACCTCTTTAAGCTAGCTAGACGGAGCAGATTAGTCAGCAAATACTTGAACAAAACCATTAATATGTCATTAAAATGATGTTTTCCAGACTCTACCGCTGATTTTGAACTTTATATATAAATGTTTTGTCGGATATGATCACGAACACAGAGCTCTCTGGTGCCAAACCCAGTCTTGGACTAACTGCTAACAAACTCTACAGACACCAAAAATATGGTGTACAAAAATAAATAAACACAACAGTTAAATACAGTGGTGTGCCTTAATGACTCCCTTGTTTTGTTTTCCATCATAATAAAAAAGCAAATATTGCGAGCAGCATCCCAGAACTGGATGGTTTGTGTAATTGCAAACAGAAACAGAGCTGCGATGACAAAAGTTGAGGCTGATTGTGATTCTTGATGGAAACAAAATGAATCATTAGATGATGATGATTCTGTAAAATTAAACAAAGGACTTTTTTTTTTTTTTTTGCTCTTGTTGCCCATTTTGTAATGTTTCTTAAACCTCCGTTCAGCGTCTCCTCCTCCTCGTCCTGTATTTAGCTCCGCTCTGTGCATTTTACAACCATGATGCCGGCTGTTTAAAGGACACACACTCAGCTGAAGCTGCAATTTGTGTTTGCGGTGGCCATAAAGTCAATTAGAGTGAGGTTTCACCAGGAGCTCCAAGTTTGCTCTGCTTCATCTCAGGACGAGGAGAGTCTCTTCAGTCCGATGCATAAAGACTAATCATGAGTAAACGTCCATCAAACGGCTCAGATCATCTCATTTATGGGTAATGTTACAGAGGTTTCTCTAATACACAGTCAGCTTGTATTTGTCGTCCTGATCAATGTTGTATTAAATCATGTATTTTATGTTTGTGGCTGCATCACTGCTCTGTGTCATAGGTGGAGTTCTGCATAACCATGTGCTGATGCTCTGGTCAAGGCTGCAGATAACCCTTTTTTTCGGAGGGGGAGTTGCTCTGCTCTGCAGTGACCTTGCAACAAATGGCTCAATTATCCCGAGGTACCAGCAGACTCCATGCATTCTTTGGTTAACCCCTTGCTGTCACACACAGTCAGTCACACACACACACACACACACTCAGTCAAGTGTTCACTGGCCAAGGAGTTCAGAGGTCACCGCACTCTTTACTTTTCTCTTCTCTTTTCCACTCCGACTAATTTGTTTGACTTAATGACCACCGCTGCCTCGCAGGAGGAGTTCGACTTGCACAAAGTTATAGGAAGGGCAGCTGAAGTCAGATGCAGTAAAACGTTCCCATAATGCCAACTTAACTGTATAGACGCCATAAAATGCATCATAAAGACCCTTTAACATAAAAAAAGGATCTCTTTATACCATGGAGGCTAGTTTTTCTTCTGGGCCAGTCAGGAGGGACAGTGGACATCTTTGTCTTGGTCACTGCAATATTTTGGAGCATATGTTTTTTTTTTATTGCAACAGAGATAAGCGCTGTTTCTCAGAGACTGTTTACTGTAATCTGGGTGTTTAGGATGATACCACTCTCTACACTCATTGTAAATAACATAAGTGTATCTGCTAAATGCTTTAACTGCAAATATAAACACATGGAAATGAGGGCGAACGCAGGGAACTTACCATTTTACTCCATTTACATAATGAGGAAAGCAATCTGAAGTAAATATGCAACACACAGACAGCTGGAAAAGTAAGATTAATCTCATCCCATTCCTCTACACACTTGAACTTAATGCTGAAATTAGAAGATGTTTTTCAGACGCTGTGTGTTGCAACCCACCCGGGAGCTCCAGGTTTTTTTGGGGGGGGGGGTTGCCAGGAGGTTACAAGGAAAAATATTAATTATTAACAAACATCTGTCTTCTCTGCTTTTGAGGGCTTCAAGTCATATCATATTATATCAGTGATTGAAAAGACATAGCATGTTTATGACAATGAAAGTGAAATTACAGGAGATAACAACCAGCAACACTGGTGAGTGCAGTTATGGAGCTGTAGGTTAAGTTAAATGATACGGAAGTGATAAGCACATTAAACAGAGTTTGTAAGTCATGTGTTTGATTCCTGCCGTCTACTGTGTGAAGCTTTTCTTCAGTTTTCTGAACTAAGGCATCATATTCGTTATCAAATCTGTATTGTGCGTTAATCAATGTTCATTATCTTCTGCTTATCGGGGGTCAGGTGACAGTAACAGTCACAGATATACATGGACTGTTGATTAAAGAATTTAATTGCATATGAGTATCCACAGTTAATCACCACTGCAACTTCATTTCATTTCATTTGTTCAAAATGTACATTAATTAAAGGGATAAATAATGGACAAATTGTGCTGCTTTGTGCAAACGTAACTTTATTATACATTAAACAACAAATGTTATGCAGAAAGCCTCAAAAGGCCTCGTTGCATTTGATATTAAAGAACAGAAAAGAAAAATGCTCAGATATGAACATGACGGCACCATCTGAGTGATGACTGCTAAAGAGCATCTGATTCAAACTCTGGGTCAGGGTCAAAGGTCAAAATAAAAGAATGTGCATTAATAAGGAAGTTGCAGTGATGCATATTATAACTTTGACAGGTTATAAATACACATCCTGCATCTGTATGATACAAATAAATACCTAACAGATACACAAACATGAAGTCTCTGCCTCCTCCACACCACTGCTACGACCACACTGCAGTTCACTTAACGGCCACTGGTGTCTAACACAGGTGTCTTCAATCTAACACATTAAACCCTGAGAGTCCCTCTCCAAAATTGGTTAAACTGCTGCTAATCCAGCGGCGCAGCCACGTCTCTGTGTCCCAGTAACAAGGAAACATTGTCAGTGTTTACCTGGATGCACAATAGTGAGACATCAGGGACTCGCTGCCTTGAGAAATATACAGATCATCTGTATCACTCACACTTGTTTACTTCCTCCTCTCTCTTTCTCTGAGCTCTCTCAGTGCATTTCAGAGAAGATTGCTCTGTCAACCTCTTTAAAGGTGGCGATTGACTGTGTGCCACTTCCTGCCCCTCCGCAACTGCTACGCAATTATCTACTAAAGTGGCTCCACGCTGCACCAGGTGCTGAGGAACGTGTTTTCTATGAATGCTTTTTATTCAGTGTATTGACATTAACTTCTTTTACTCCCACAGTGCTGCAATGTTGTTACGATGCAGGCTGCCGTTGCCTGTGGACTGACATTGTTGGTGCTTTAGTGGAAAACACTTTTTTCTGCTGAACAAGACCACGGCCTGTCTTCATTTGTTGTCGTCTCAGTGATGGGACGGAGGAAATAGAATAGGAAAGAACTGTTTAGGGACAACTCAGGTCTCACCCAGCTTAGAGTGTGACTTTTTATTATATTTATTTATTTATTTCTCATAATACAAAGTTCAAGATGTTGCAGGTTCAGTTCCAGCTGAGGCGGTGTTGAGGTGCGGACGTCTTTTTCTGTCAGCAGTTTAAGAAAATCTGATGAACTTCCATGAGACCTAACCTCTTAAGAAGATGCTGGTCCAGACTTCACATGCTGGGGCAACAGCATGGCTTACAAGTTGTGACTAAATTGATTAATGTTATTGGCTGATGATTAATAGATGAATTATAAAACACTGCATAAAAACAACTGGCAGCTTTCCAGGGTGGATTTGTCACGAAGGGCGACCCCTGTTATAGGATATGTCATCATTAGATGGATTTTTAAATACAGATTTCAACTATTAGATGACGCATGGACAAACTTTATTTTTCAGCAAAGAGACATGATTGTGAGAAGAAGTGATGATATCCTGCCTCTTACTGTGGCTCATTCACTATTGTCTGAAGTTCATCCCTAAGAATCATGTTAAATGTGGGACTTCATTGTGTTCAAACATACTACAGTCATTTACATTTTACCCATCTGGGTCTCATACAATGCCTTCCCTTTGTGTACAGTTTGAAGCAACAATGCAGTATTCAGAGATACACAGAGTCTGCAGGGGATTTTCTATAGCTTGTTTATTTTCTCCTGGTCAGTGGCACCAGCCACCAACACTGGCAGACACACTGTGGCATTGAGAGTCTTGTTATATAAAGATTGCCTCTTGTTAAAATGTGAAAAAGCTGATTCTTATGAGAGGAGAGAAAAACTTCCCTCGAGCTGAAGAGCGCTCACAGAGTTCCCACATGAGGAGATGAAGAGCTGCCAAGCCGGCTGTAAATTCAAGTGATGGATGTTTTTTTCTTTTGTGTTGAGCCACGATGATGACTAAATATCTTCTGTGGCTTTTTATAAGATGCCTCATCAGTTATTTCTTTGATATTTAGTTAGATATATATATAATTTTCTTAATTTTGGGGGCACACCCATTTAAAGACAAAGTGTGATGTGTTTGATCACTGGAGGCAGTGTGGAGCAACATCTGGGTGCAATGATCTCTGTGTTGATTCAGTAAGGGACGGTGCATTTTATTTTTCAATGCAGGACAATCTCATATTATACGGGATGATCCAGTTTTATTATCAATACATTCAACATTTAAAATCATGCTGTCAGTGTAATAACAAATGTGTGTGGCCAAGCCCAAGGCCATGCTCTCTGAGGCAGGCTCTGGCCAGTGCAAGGCCCGTGCGCATGGCCGAGCCCAAGGCCACACAGCTTCAGTCTTCTCTGAGGGAGGCTGGGGCTGGTGTGAGGCCCATGCATATGGCTGAGCCCAAGGCCACACAGCTTCAGTCCTCTCCGATGCAACGGCCCTGCCAGTGTCTATACACACATTTGTTTTTTAATATCTTCCAATCTTAAAAGACCATTTAATATTGTTATTAGGGTTAATTCTCACTTCCCTCACTTGAAAGCATCAGGACACGTCTGACATTCAGGCCTTTATTTATTGTTGTTGATGAAAATTCAGAGTGCACCTTTTATCCAATGTATTTCAACGAATAGACAAAACAAACTCACACTGTTGCTGTTTATCTCCTTTGACTTGCAAACTACTTGAATCCATCCAGTGTAATGAGTTGCAGCAATTTATTTAATTTAATTAGCAGGATATTTTTTTGTCGAGCAGAGACACATTAAGTCGATTGAGACTTGATACAGTACAATGGATAAATTAGTTGATTAAATTTCAGTAAAGGTAAAAACCTTCATGGGGAGGACAAAGCATCGTGACATTATTCAATGACAGCATTGAAATGCAGCTCATATCCAGCACGTGACCACAGAGACACAGTACCGGTTAATTTCTTTACAACAAAACTATGGATGGATAAAAGGTCCGTGTGTTTTATTATAGGGCTTCACTGTTAGTGACTTGTGAGCAGATTTGATAAATATCATACACAAAACAAGCATTTGTTTCCATGTGATCTGATCTGCTTTATTTCCTCCTTCCATTTTCTCATCTTAAAGTTTCAAGAATATATTTGGCCATGATAACAGAGAGGCTCAGAGAAAAGCGGAGGCCTGGAAGTCAGTCACAACGAGCCTGGCTCCACCATGTTCCTCACACCATCTGGTGATGTAATCTGGAGACCTGTAGGTGATATGTTAGAGATGTGTGTGTGTGTGGATGTGTGTACAGCGAGTGTGTGTTGGGTATGTCGAGTGTGAGTCTATGTGTTTGTGTGGGGAGTGATGCTGGGGCATATGGCCTGTGTGAACCTTATATCGGGAAAAGAGCTGGTGGGGTGAGGAAGGGGGGGAGATGGGGCCAAGGATGAGCTGCTCTGAGCTCATGTTAAATCTCCAGAATGAGCAAATGAGATCGACGGGTGGTTTCACATTTGACTCACTCCCTCGTGATCCGTTTCACTTTTCTAAACTACAAAAATATATAATGGTAAAATCATCTGCAGCTACAACAGATGGAGCGTTTGGGGGTTTATTGTGTAATGAATATAATCTACAATTCAAATTCTGTAATTAAATGTATATATTTCCCCAACTGATATACAATTTCTGACATTAGATAACAGCATTAGATAATGAAATTGGTACAAAACATAACTCAGTTCTTTGGTTCACAAAATGCTCTTTCATATAAAATGGATCATCATCATTTGAAGCCCTCAGAGAGTTGCACTTAACTCCCACTTTCTCCCACAAACCCGACACCTTCTGAGGAGCAGCAGAAACTGAAACATAGGATTTATTGTTCTGTTGTTTGCAAAGTTACTTCATCATCTCCTTATTAAACATGTCGACTGGATCGCTGTGGAATTAGCGAGATGAATTATCGCCCTCAAAAACATGTGATTTTGCTGTTTGTGCCACCACAGCTCCTGAGCACAGTCTATAAAGTCAGTGTTTTAGAGACTGTCCTGTCCTCCATGAGACTTCATTCGTCATTAATGCAGTAACCATGGCAACAAAGGTCATCGAGTATCGAGGAAGTAGGCTACACTTGTTTTAACCCGAAATCATGATCTTTTTCTGAACTTCACCAGGCCATACTGTTATCATAGTAACCATGCCAACGATTCCTATAAGTCGCTCGTGGTACTGCGGCATGTTTATTATGGAAACCATGGCAACAGGGGACACTTCTATGAGGTTGGAGGATGTGTATTTTTTTAATGACCTCATTTTAGCATTTAGACAATACAGCAGCAGACACTGAACACAGTGTGTCAGAATCCAGCACTTTATAAAAAAAAAACAAATATAAAAGGTTTTTCTACAGTAGATGATGAACAGACAGGAAAATCTGAAAACAGCTCAGAGCTGGTTTCACAATCACACACCGACACTAACCCTTTTTTTCTAAAAATAATGTTGTAGTTCTTTCTAACTGGTAAATTTCACACCAACAACAGGTCACATCATCGTGGAGTCGTGAACAGCATAATGGTTCATCGTAGTTTCACTGTTCAGCAACACGGTGTCACATGGGAACAGAGTGAGAGGTCATCTGAGTGTGGGAGTCCTCCATCACAAGTACTGAGCAGTGATACAAAACAAATGAAGGCAGAGTTTTACTGCCAGCACTTCAGCGGCATGTGAAGTATGTGTGATGGCTCATAAGGAGTTGATTGTCTGACTGCAGCTCGAGAGGCAAAAGACGTCAGCGTTACAGTATGAGTGGTCAGCGATCACCATCTGTGAGTCTCCAAACACAAACAGGAATTCATTCTTTGTTTTTTGTTTTTTTTTCAGATTTAAGCCTGAGATGCTGCTCAGCTTTCAAATCAGAGTTTGGTTTCTATTGGGGATCGAAGACCTGGTTTTTATTGGGTCATCTGGAAAACATATATGAAGCCCAGAAGTGTTAGGCCTCCAACTTCAGCCAAAGAGAAATAAAACCCACCACATGTCATATGGCTGTTTTCTGATCTGACACCTCGGTGTTTATTGACGTTGCTCAGGAAACTAATGGCTGTTGGTGATGAGGAAACGAGATGAAAACTGTGGTGATCGTCCAAAAGTTGGAATTTGAAAATCTGCACTTGACAATTTCTGCAGCTTTTCAAAAACTACCAATCTAACAAGCAAATGCACTCACAACTGTCCGACTAATTGCACCACTTTTCATGAGTGCAAATGCAACATCGTGAGCGCATTTGAAGGAAGAACATGCACCAGTTATCAAGTCTTTCCTCTTTTGCATATCAGCAGGAACAAACTCTTCAGTCGTGGTCCGGTGACAGATTTTAAGAAATAATTTCAGGACCTTCTGTGTCGACTTTCGGCTGCAGTCCCTCACCAATACAGATGTTTATGGCTTTGCAGAGGTGGAGAATATCATTTGATTTGGTTCCAGGGTCGGCATTGTTTGGCCTTAGATTACCTATTGTGTGTCTCCCTGGTCTGGCACATCGTGGCACAGTGAGTTTTAACAAGGACTGAAATGATAAAGGGTTCCAGGGTGCTGATTAACTTCTGGGAACAGGGCCAGATGAAAAAAAAAAGAGGGGCCAAAACATCACCTACGACTATAGCAGCACACAAACACACAGCGAATACAGCGTCCCCAAACAAAATGGTTAATGAGCAATAACCACCACTGTGCAGCCAGGGGAGAGGCCACAGTCATCCACCAGGCACCGGGTGGATTCAATCAACAATGTCCTAAAAATGAGAGAACAAAAAATGAGGACAAATACTTAACTAGTGAGAAGGAAAGAGGTTTGAATAAACAAAAAAATTAAACTCAACAAAAACACACAAGATCTAAGCACAGTCCATCTGCTATAATCCAGGAACACCCAAACAACGGCTTAAACCAAGCTAATTAAATCAATAAAAATAGCCATAAAATAATGAACCGGGACAATAGACTCGAACAAAAGAGCAGCAGTGGGTTCCTTTTCAGTGTTAATATAACATGCTGCTCTGTTGTGAGGGTGTGAAGAGTGTTTCCAGGTGAGGGGGAGGCCAGGAGAGAGGATAAAGGGGGCAGTGGGATGCGTTCAAGGACTGTTGTTCCATCGCTGTCAATGTAGAACTTCAGTTTCAAAAAAACGAAACATAAAATGACTCATTTACTGTCAACTCCACTGCAGACTGTAGACGCTGATTGAACCAGGCAGAATATGATTATTAAATTACTATGTAAAGTAATATATTCCATGTGTGTGGAGGAGAAATATCTTGCACCACCAGTGTGTGGCATCTTGGATTGATCAAGAAAAACATCTGAATATTTCAGGGGAAAGTGTAATTCATTCTGTTCCAGAGACATACAAATAACCAACAATGTCACTGGTTCACATGATCGCCATATTTCACATGGCAGTTTGTGTGTGTGTGTGTGTTTGCTGTGTGCTGCCATTAATCAGTCTGTGCTCCACCAGAAGGAGAAGGAGGGTTCGTCTGAGAATGTGAAGCATGTTGGTGGGAGATCAGAGTGATTGGCAGATAAGAAATGCTGCACTGACCAGAATGAGGCTAAAAAAATGGAGAAGAAATACATGCAAAATAGAAATACATGATGAAACGCACACACAGAGGTCTCTGCTGTCATAACAAACAGTGCGGTGGGTGACCTGTGGAGTTGGGTGGCGTCTCTGAAATCAGCTGTCCTTTTGTAAAAACAGCCTCCTGCTGTGCAGACGATCAGGTCATCCCCAAAACTCAACAGCCACCTGAGTGGAAACACGTCCACCAGCTGTGAATCTCCAGATAACATCTCCACCCCGTGTGGCGTCTTCACTTCTGACAAATGCAGATGGCTGACGCCGAAGGCCGGAGCAGAGCTGGCAAGAGACGAAACTCTGTATTTTTTTTAAAAAAGAAACATGAATTTAACTGGATGTTAAACAAAGGAGAAACTCCTGTTTTGTAGGAAGTGGCCTGTCAGGGCGGCTGCAGGTAAACACTGAGCTCATACAAAACGCAGCAGGCTGGAGCACAAGCCTTCTGCTGCTGCCGGGTACTGAGCTGCTCCACTGGAGCAGTTAGTGGGCAAATGGTTTGCTCAAGGGCAACAGGGCAGAGGAATGAATGTCACTCCAGTGATTCCATTGATCCACTGTTTCCTTCAGGGAATTCAAACCAGTGACATCATACCTTTATTAAATGGGTCACGAGTTTCGTTTTGCTGATCATCAACACATTTTCTTTGTGACAAAATAACAGCGTTGTGTCGCAGGTCGACAATATACTGTTGTTACTATGTCGACGTATTTTTAGACTTGATTCATTGGTCATTTTTATCTGTAGATGGTAGAATCTGTTGTTATTACAGTGTGACACAAGACTGTGTTTCTTTTGTATGGGTTTCATGGTGTCTTTGATGTTCTGCCTGCCATTGTTGTAGTGCGGTCTGGGCTCATGTCTCATGTCATGGCAGAGGTACAAAGCAGGCTCAGAGGTCAATAAACAAAGGAAGTGGTCATACACTCTCTAGGAAAACTGCTGGAAAAGTTACGTAGGAACAACAAGATGATCTGGCACAGAAGGGAAGGAGAACACAGCTTATATACACAAAGGGAGAGGGAGACAACAAGACACAGGTGGAACACATTAGGCCGGCCAACGCAATCACACAGGCGGGAAACTTGACAGGAAGACAAGGATGACACCACACTTCGAAGTAAAACAGGAAGTGACGAGGACAAGGACAGAAACCTGAACTGAACAGACACTTAACACTAACACGGACACAGCTTTGTGTTTCTGCTATAATTCTGGTCTCCACCACCAGCTCAGAGAAATATCTAGAGAGTTTGCAGATATCAACTGCAGATATCAGTTTCTCGGAGTGTTTGACCTGATCTGTGGTCAGATAATCCCTCCTCTGATTGGCTGACACCGACCTAGAGCTTCAGAGAGACTCCTGAGAGAAGAAATGTCAAACTAAAGTGATGATTCCTGGTCTTTCTAACCACAAATATTTCTTCTTACGAATGAAAACTTCTAAAAAAAAAAAGTATGAAAGCACTGATTTTTGCAGCTTTAAATCAATAAACAATTTTTGCAGGCAAAAGATTTGCAAAAAGAGGAATTAAATGAAATCCCTGAATGAAAACCCTGTATTACCACCACTGATATAAAGAAACATGCACAGGAATAATTCAGTTTTCTGCTGGTGTGTGTGTGTGTGTGTGTGTGTGTGTGTGTGTGAACCAGGTTACAGTGACAGCTTTAATGCACCAAACAGGAGCATCACGACTGGTAAAGAGCTTCTCCCTCCGGCCCCTCGCCCTCCTGTAGACAGCAAGTCAACTGTGTCATTGGCCTGCTAATGGGAGGGATCACGCATGGCTGTATAACAAGAGCAGGACAAGCTGTCAGTGGTCCTCTTGACAGGTGCAGCTTTCCCAGAATACCTTGCGGCCGTGCCGCAGAGTGCCATCGAAGCCCCTAAATCTCTGGCTGCCTCGCTGCTGACGAGCCAAACGCATCCATCTCCCACAGACACAAGTAATTAGGTTTTCACCTGGGCCTTACACAGCAGGACGGGAGAACACTGTGCTGCTGCTGCTGCTGCTCCGCT
The DNA here is from genome assembly GCA_021432705.1 of Caranx ignobilis. NCBI lineage: Eukaryota > Metazoa > Chordata > Actinopteri > Carangiformes > Carangidae > Caranx > Caranx ignobilis. The sequence continues at coordinate 23,385,186 of MU269981.1, forward strand.
CACACTCACTTCCTTTCACCTCCAGTCAAACCACCTCCACTTTGCACAACGGTGAGGGCTGTGTGTGTCTGTTTGTGAGACTCAAGGAAACAAAGGAAAAGGAAAAAAAATAAAAATGCATGTTCTCTCAGAAAGCCTGAGAGAATGAATGACAATGATGCACAGAACTCCCACAGCTAATAATGATTCGTTACAGTAACTGCCAAAACATCTCAGCCAGTAAACAAGTGTGGGAGTGGAGCCCTTGTCACTCAGTCAGGCCCGCTGAGCAAACACATCGTCACAGCAGCAGCTATTTATTTGCATAATACGGTTATATAATGAATATCAAGCCCGATGCAGCAACACAAGGCCAATGCTAATCACACGGCTCAGAGTAAAAACACTTTGATTTGTATCATCTCAGTATGTACATATTCAAATCAGAGACATGTTTCACTGTGTTCAGAGTCTCCATCTGTAATATGTTGCAGTGTAGTATAATTGCGAGACTGCACTCAAACCAAAAAAAAAGCCTATAGATCATGTGTGCAGTAGGTTATTATGACTTACAGTTACGTTTTGTTGCTAGGCGACATATAGTGGTCATAATGATAGCAGGAGCAAAGGAGAAAAGTGTGAGAAGCCTTAAATGCAGAAACTGAGCTTTAAAATGAGCTGTCGGGACTTCCTGTGACTTTGTGATGTCACAACAAAACAGTCACCAAGCTCCGCCCACCGCCTGGACTCATCATCCAACACTTGCAGGGTTTGAATTCTCCTCATTGTTTTTACCTGAAATGTGTTCGATACATTTTTATTGGACCAGTCAGAATACATTCAGCCAATCAGAAGAGAGACTCAGAGCCCCTCTCTTCTGATTGGCTCACAGACTTGTTGATAGTTGAGCTCCAGAGAGAAGGCATATAAGAGCTTAGAAAAGTTTTTGGTACTTAAAGGTGGAGTCTGGAGGTTTGTTCGTTGCTGTTTGTAAACAAACCTGGCCCCTCCTCTCAGGCTCAACTGTGCAGCCTCCTGCAGCAGCAGCAGTTGTCAGGACTGGAAAGAAAAGGAAATACAGTCCGAGTGAAGACCTGCAGCCACGGTCCGATACCGGTGACGGCCAGGTATCGGACCTCGTGGTGAGCTGGCAAGCTGGGGCTAACAGTGGATGCTAGCTGCTACCGCTAGCAGAAGTTAGCGTCGAGCTAGTGGGTGTTAGCTGTGGTGGATAGCATCTGCCACCTGCTCTGTCATTGGCTGGAGAGAAAACACTGACTCTCTGCCCAGAAACATCCCCGTGCACAACAAAACAAAGCAAAAGACCAAAATACAGGCAGGGGGAGGGGGCTCTGCAGACACAGGCACCACCACACAGGACTAGAAGCCCATAGGTGATGATTAAGTCAGATTTCATAGTGTTTATTTTTGGGCAAAAGCCTCCAGACTCTACCTTTAACATTATGCATATCATCTAACAGATCAACACAAGAAACCTTTGATCCCTTGTTTATAAAAATATAAATATATACATCGCAGTACTTTCCTCATAAGGCCACAGGCTCTGTCACCATGGAGTTTCACCATTAAGGGACCATATCAGACACTCACCTCCTGAGGACTTACTCTGAAAAGTTTTTGTCTTACTTCTTCTCTTGTACTGAGCAAACAGATCGATGGCAGAGCAGTGGATGCTGCTTAGGGGATGATATCTGTGGACTTTCTTTTCTTTCTTTTTTTTGAAAGATTTTGACATGTTTATTTTATTATTATTTTGTCTTACTGTGACTTTTCCTGGCTACAGCTTGAATCCTCTGCAAGCTCAGCTTTCCTGGTTGAAGCCACATAAGGTAGGCCGGTGTGGATACTGGATAGAGAAAGTAAACCATATGTGTGTGTTTTGCCCCCTTTTCCCCCCTCTTTTTTTTTTTTTTTTCAAAAGGCCGGTCGACATAAGTAGGGCAACAGGAAGAGACACGGCACTTTTCAAAAGGATGTTTAGAACACATGCTCTCACAGGCCAGGAGTACTGTTTTTCGGCTCTGTCGTTGAAAAAATGTGAAATGATGCATCTCGCTGTGTGTATTTTCTAGGCCAGGACTGTACGCCAGATTCACAGCGAGTGCCGCCATGAAGTGGGAACAAATTTATCTTGGCAGTCACAGTGCGGATACAGCAGAACAAGTCTTCACTGCATCCTCTAGCTGTCAGGCAGATTCTGCACTACGACAAAAACAGTGATTTTTATCTATCATGGCGTTACACAGTCTGTTTTGTGCTTTGTTTGTGTGTGTGTGTGTGTGTGCACATAGGTGTGTGTGTGTGTGTGTGTGTGTGTTGTGAAAGAGGTGAAGAAAAAAATAATAACTGTCAGTTGGCTCAGGTAAGTCCTCCCTCTAAACTTGTGAACAATCTTGTTTTTGCAATCAGAGGTGTCTTCCTGTTCACTCACATTTTGTGTGATATGAAATTCGGAGTCTGGGAGTTGACTCACTGAATGTCAATGTCCAGTCAAAACTTTATGAAACTGAACTTTTCAGGAAGAAAAAAAAATAAAAACCATCTTGCTTAGCTCCACACAGTTTCCACTTATTTCCACTGGGTTTTGAAAAGTTCTTTAAAGTCCAAGGTGACTGTGAAACTTCTCTAAAATCTATAACAGGAAAATCTCCAAGACCAGAGTTTGCACAGAGAAACAGTCACATGATGCAAGACGTTAGGATAATGTCCGTGAAACAATCTCAAAATAGATCGACTCTGATTGATTAAATGGTTTGTTTATGCTCATTTATCAATATGCATCAGTGCTGTGCATGAACCAAACTGATTACTACAGATAGGACTTTCTAAAACACTACTGACTGCATTTTATTTTGAAATCTCTGTTGTGTTTTTAGTTTGCAAACTGCACGTTGTTGGTGTGTTAGTATAGATGAAGATCATCTCTGACAAACAGTGAAAAGGCTTTAAAATGAAAAATGTATTTTGGACGTAGCCTCAGGTTCTTTATCGAGCCCATCTCATGCTTTCGCAAAGCTCGATCTGCATTTTAACTCTTCGGCTGTGAAGCACCATCACTATGTGTTAACCTCAGTGCATTAAACACTACATTGGCATTAAATTTTCACACCTCCTCATTTCAAGATTTACACTCTTTCACTGTCAGATAACATCAAGAGAAGGAGGTGAACATGACACTGAAGCTGTGCTCAGACAGAATGAAGGGTTTGTCAATTCAAAGATGTAAAGAAGTGCAAACTACTGTCGGCAGTGAAACCACATCCACTCAGGTCAAAAGAGCCTGGGCTTATTTCAAGACTCTCTTGAAGATGTGGAAAGTTAAAGACATAAAAAAAGAGACATCATGTCCACTCAAACAAACTTCATTTAGTGTGTCCACCATCCAGCAAGCTGCAGCTAACATCTTTAGCACTAAATAGGTACAAATTGTGGAATCAAGTGGACGATGCTGGACAAAAAGTGCTTTAGTGAATTCAAGGTTTGGTACAAAAGGCCGAATGGGGGCAAAGGTTGGGTCCAGCTCAAAAACTGGAAAGAACAAGAAACAAGAACAAGAACAAGAGCAAGAACATGACGAGGTGAGTTCTTCAAAATAAAAACAATAAATGATAAAAAAAAAAAAAAGTCAACACTGGAAATGAACAGACATAACTTAACCGTGACTGGTTGTCCAGGCTCAGTTAACTATGAACAGACTGTTGCCTCTGCCATATATTGTGTAACAGAGAAAGTACAACGTCCTCAGTTGGTTTAAAACCAGTAAAAATGATCTGACCCCGAATCTCAGAGCATGAAACCATCTCACAGGCTGCTGTTTATTTTCAAAACTACAGATTCATTAATCCTGAGATGAGCCTGTTTCCCTGAAACTGACTTTGTGGGAAGATGTCAGGCTTTTGCAGCAGCGGCCACAAACACCAGAGTGTGTGGAGGAATAATGTGCAGTGGGGGGGGGGGGGGGGGGGGGGGGGGGGGGGGGGTTACGGGCAGGGGAGGAGGTGGGGGGGCTGCTGAGAAAAATCCAGATCTGCCATCTGACAGCCTCCATTAGAGAGAGACTGGGCTGCAGACTGGGGTTAACTGGTGCAGATCAAGCTGATATGGCACAACAGCAGCTGCTTTCTCATCCACTGTCTGCTCACTGCAGCTCTGTTCAACCAGGATCTTTCCCGTTGGAATCAGAGACCATGCATGTCTGCAGAGGAGCTGTCGAAGTCTCTGCTGCTACTATTTGTCTTTGAAGTATTTATAGTAAAAGTCTACCACTCATGCATTACTCATGTTTCCATAAAAATGTGCAGTCTTGAGCAAATACTTTAAAGTTTTGTGTGTGTGCTATTTTTATGAATTCATTATTCAATACAGGGAAAAAAAAAGTTGACGTGTGTAGCTGTAAAGCTCACCACCATGCGTACCAGCTGCAGTCAGACGCCATGTTCTGTGGATTTATGTTCATAAAGATTGAGTTTCTGTTGGCGGTGACGGTTCCTTGTCTTTTCATCCATGTTCATGCAACAATATATCAACCCAGTCTTTTTATTCCAATCCACACAAACCGCCGTTTCTCCTCTGAAGCTGCCGACTTCCGAGCTAAAATCAGCCCACAACATCGAGTTGCTTGTGCCAACGTTGAGCGTTACACAGACAAATTCATTTACATTAAAACTAAACCTTGGTAGGCAAATGAGCGTGCTGCATGTGAGTCATTCCTCTTTCATGTCTGTTTATGCAGATTGCGATCGGTTTCACCCATCGCTGTCATCCATATTTCAATGCCTTAGATAGCATAATTGCAGGCTATGCTGTTTCTATTTTTGAGTCTTCCCCGGACGGCGAAGGCCCAAAGAGGATTCATGAAACCCTGTTTGAACTGTGGATGGAGAATACATGGGAGACAACTTGTAGTGTTGTCTTTACTCTTAAACATTGCACAGTTGTACAATTATTGTACAATAAGTTACACGAGCTGTGGTAATCATCATGCATCAAATTCAGTTTCAGATTTAATTCCTCAGCGTGCAACAAGACAATTATTTCAAGATTTACCACCTTGGAAGAGTTTTCTGCAGCTTTAAGTGAAATACGAGCACATGTGGTGGAAATGGACTCCCACACTGTGGAGCAAACTAAATACAGCTCTGATGGAAAATCTGTGTCGAAATGACACTGTACAATCCACAGTGAAGCTCAGTGATATTTCTTTAAGACAAATCCATCTGTAATTGTTTAGCTGACTTTTTCTTCCGCTGAAATCATGGGGTGCTGGTGATGAAATGTGGTATTGGTCTTTTTTTCCCCTGTTTATACACAGGAAATAATTCAAAATTGCAAGATTACAGCGTGAACTGAGTCGGAAAAATCAAAATGAAAACATCGGAAAAAAGGCTGAAAGGTTATCAAACCACTAAGAACAATGAATAAATAAATAACCATAATGTCTGTAGAAAGACATATAAAAACTTTACTCTGTACTGTTTAAATCACCAGTCAGTGATGATGAAAAGACCCAAAAGGTCCAAAGTCCAAGCTTCTTCATTGTTGTTTTATAAATGCATAATCTCATTTTCTCATGGACCAACTAAAGGTGAAGGTTGGAGGTGCAGGCCAGAGTGTGCAGTCCTGAAGAGGCTGTGATGCTATGGTTCCTCCTGCTGGACGTCAGGACCTGAAGAGGCTGCAGCTGGATCACGTGGGTGAGGACCCCATGACCCTGAGGGCCTTGGGGGTGCACCAGGCTTCATGCATGTTGCATGGAGAGGAAAGAAGTATGGATTTTTCCTGCTGTGTTCAGTGTTGGTTGTAAGGTCTCTTGCAGCCAGTGGTACAGATGGTCAGGGGGGTGGAGGGAGACAAAATCCGAGGAGAACTGGTGGTACTGGTACAGCCTTCCAGTGAGAAAGTCCAGGACCCAGTAACAGAGGGAGGCCTGACTCAATCAGCTTCACAATCAAGTGTTTTCAGATGCCTGCCAAGGCTGAGCTAATGTCAGTGAACATTATCAATCCTGGATGGACCCCTTCTCTCCAGATGGGGCTGGGCAAAGTTTATAAAGACAGAATTTGATTTGGTTTTTGTTTGTTTTTTGTTTTACCACGTCTATCTTTCACAGGCTCACTTTGGTCTTGGCTTTTATTTATTCATTTATCTATTTTCCTCACACAAAATTTTCTTTTTCTTACATATCTGTGTCTACTCTGGGGCTAGCTTGAGAGAGCTGGTTTGCTGTCACTATGTAGCAGCAGTTTCATTAGCATCAGCTACCATAGCCTACTTAAAAGTGTAGCCAAGAGCTTCAACTATTGTTGCTGTATAAGACGTTAAAATAAATCCTTTCACTTGAACCTGCAACGTACCATGACCTCCTAATACTGAGGGCTGTTCTACCTACTGAGCTATGCAACATGCAATTTTATCCAGTTTTCCACTCTTTTTCACAGTTGGCCGGCCTTTTTTTTTGTTGCTGTCACATCATTATGTGGCCATTGAGGCATTTGTCCATATTTTGCCACATGGTCAGTCCGTCAATGTCTGCAACCTGTGCACGCACTCAGAGCATTTGTGGGACACGTGCTTGCAGCGCTGCGGAAACCCAGACTTTACCTGGCAATAAGAAATACTATTTTTCGATTGGCTGATAGATCGTTAATTCAATACAGCTATATGGAGGGACTTCACATCATCCATTCATAGATAACTGATATATGCGTCGAGTTTTATTACTTCTCAGTGTAAGAAATGTCATGTGTAGCATGTGAGCGTGTGAACCTAGTGAAATGCGTGTGTCTCAGGCTCGATGCCTGAGACTTGAGAGCCCTGGCTATCGGAAAGTGACAGGACAGGCTGACCACTTCAGAGCTAGCCAGTTAGCATGCTAACTACAGTAGAAGAAAGGAAGTGATAGAAACAGAAGCTATTTGGTTTGATAGCTGTTATTGATAACATTAGCTATGTAATAGTTACAAACAGGATATTCAATTGAAAAGAGTGATAGCTACAAAGAGCATTAGCCTTTAAAGCTATGGCAGCCAGTGTGTGACATGTTACTCATCACTACTGTAGCACAGCAGTCTGATGTAACATCACTGTGTGACAGTGCTCAGTCAGATAGTGTGTGGAAACAGACTAAATCACACACTAGATGTTTATATTTACGTAACCAGATAGAATACAACATGCCACAAATGAAGAACCTTAATCCAAAACACACAATCAAAAGATAAGAGCAGCTGCTGTGACTTGCAGCCACCGGTGCGGCGCCATCTTTTCACACACCGAATCATGACACTGACGTGACATGTCGAGAGCAGACGTGTCCTCTACACGTGGCCAAACAGTGATCTGTTGTGATGATTAACATCTCCTCCCTCTCTTGTGCATCCTTGGAGTTTGCCCTCGCCCCTGTGTTTGTTTTGACTACAGCGGCTCAGATCGTATCTGCGAGGAGACACAACTCTCTCCACATCTGCAAACCTCGGGAGAAAGTCTGGAGCCACTTGTGAAATAACAAAAGGACAGTAAAGTCGGTAAGTGATAAAACTGGAAACACCAAAGTAGCTGTGTGTCAGGAACATCAAGGATTTCAAAACAGCTCGCTCGATAGTTTTCTCGCCCCTACAAAACTACAAAGACACTTTTATTCTGCAGCAGGAGTATCCTCCAAAAACATAAAGGCTGAGACGATAAAGCAGTCAAAGTAAACTATGTGCTTGTTCATCCACTATGGTAAGAATTACAAGTTCTGCCTTGAAATCAGAAACAACCATTGTTCAAATCGTAAAATTTGCCTCAGACTTACAAAAATAGAAAGAGCACACCTGCCAGCTTTAGTATTTACGTCCAGTGTTTTCATCATGTTTCCTTCAGCCATGTGGAGAACTTTTTTTTTTCCCCCAGTGTTCGATTTGACATCTGTTGTTCACACCGCCTGGCTTTTGCTCCAATCAATAAATAAACCCGTGTCATCCTGTTTATATGTGCGCTACATTTCACATCCAAATTTCTGTTTCTGTTCTTTAGAAGTTGTTTGACTACATACATGCTATTGTGAATACAATGCACCTTTTATGCTAGATGCTACACCAGTAAACACAGATGCCTCTGGATGCCTTGACATAATGCAGCCGTTATGAGAATACTCCAGCTGTTGTTAATGTTAACTCTTCATCTCAGTTATAACATTATCAGTCTCCACAGATCGCAGGTGTCACCCGTCACATATTTAGGTGTGAATATAAATAGGACTTTGGCAAAATAGTGGCGCAATAGTAGCACATCTCCCAGGCTTCACCAGCAGGTGACCATTTGTCATGGTGTTATTGTGGCCATCTCCATGACGACTGAGCAAACGCCATCTGTTGATGAAGATGGTGACATAAACCAAGATTATTTAGCCAAATTTTAAACTAACATCCACAAACTCTTCCATATGCCACAGGAATAGCTATAAATATTACAAATATTGCTTTTCATTTGATTAAAAATTATGAAATTTACCAAATATTGTTGCTATGACATCAGTGCACATCTTGTAAAAATAATTCGTCCACTTCATGCATCATTTACACGTTGACTCCTGCAGTGAATCCTTTTCACTGTGATGCATTTTAGGGACTCTGTTGACTGACAGACCCTAACCATGACCTTGTCAGTAAACATGTAAAAACAGTCAACAGAGGCTGAGAAGAGCTGCAGATGTTAACCACTGTTACCTGAACTGAACTGACCCCTGGTCAGTTACATGCAAACTATGATCTGTATGTGTTGTAAGCAGCCAGACGTGTGGGAGTTAGACACAAATCAGATAGTGTCAAACTGACATTCAAATTCTTTTCCCGTTATTGTCTTAGCTTTCTGGCGCTCCTTGTGTTATTCTTTGTGGTGAACCCCACCCGTCCATTATGGAGGTTAAAACAAACAACAAGAATAATTTGACTCTTACTCTAATTAGATTTTTCTTTCTTTTTTTTTTTGGTGCGTGGTCAGCTGAGGAGTCAGTTGAAGTCTGGCTTATGTTATAAAAATCGCACAATGACTCAGAAACATTGATTTTCTTAAGAAGTGATTAATTGGTGAAAACAGCACAAAGTCGTTTCCCATGTCCACTTCTTCTGTTCTGCATGTTGTCACTGCACAGACCTGCAGCTTTATTACTAATGTAAAGGATCCCTCAGGATCTCTCTGTAATGAGAAATGGTGATTACTAGTGTTTCACAAAAGAAATAAGAATAGTGTTACGGGATTCACACACAAACACAGGTTTTGTGAGGTGACCCTGCCCTTGACCTTTGACCTTCAGCCACCACAATTGAATCAGTTTGTCCTCCAGAGTTAATATTTGTACCAAATGTAAAGAAAGTTGCTTGAGGCATGATTATGATGTTGCGTCCATGAGATGGAGGGACAACATGAAACCAGCAACAATGAGGAAACAGGGAGTGCTAGCATGCTACAATGCGAAAAGTAATTTCTAGGTTATGGGAATCATTTCTGTGTTTTGTTACTGGCTCGCTGAGTCTGAGACACTTGCATCTCAGTTTTTGTTTACTCAGAAAACTTCTGCAGGTGTATCTCAGGCTGAATGGTTGGAGGGGGTGTTCGGGGCACGAGGGCACCACCAGACACACCACCTCCAACACCTAAATTTTACATAGAGCAACACAGCAAGCTCAGGGGAGTGGGGGTGCTCTGAGTTACCACCATCACATACAGCGAGGAGGAAGGCCTCATACTATCAGTTGCACAGTCAGCAGCTGTCCATCACATTCTCTGTGTACAGAGGGATAAAAGTTTCATGCGTAAAAAAAATACAGCAAAAGGGAAAAGAAACAGTGGTCAAAGTCCTGAAATGAGAACTCCTGAGGTTTTCAAGTCAAATCCACAGACTTAACATTTCAAGTATTTACCTGCACATCTATAAAAGGGCTTGGTGTTTACACACAAACACACACTGTACAGGATAGGCTCCGGCCCTCTCTAAATCCTCTGACCAAACAGATGGAGGGACTTTAACAAAGCATGAAACCAAACACAAAGAGCCTTTTTCACACCACAGTGTCGGACCTGTCATAGCAAGAAAAGCACAGGTGGAACTAATAACATTAATTTAAGTTCCCCCTTGTGAGTCAGCGTGAACAATAGCAGAGCCCTGGAAGTGAGACACCTAAATTGCATGTAGCCATTATTGTTATTAATCACACCTGTGGTGGAAATGTCAAAATGTCTGTTGTAAAAGAAAGTACATATGATTCATCACAAAACAAATGTTAAACTTTAGACCCACTTGTTTATGTTTTAAAACTCCATTGGTCTTACAGATCAATGTTTGTGTGTGTGTGTGCATGTGTAGTTTTATTTCTTTAAGGAAGTAACTCTTTCCTACTTACTGTAAATGTTCTTTTAAGCTGTTTTAAGACTTAGACTTTATGACTTTTTATATCTAATCAGGATGTCTGTTGATTATAATCACTTGACTGGAAATTTGATGTAGCCTATTGTTTGATTAGTTTCCTAATTGATGAGATAAGCTACCGAGGAACAACGATACACATTAACTTAATGATTATAATGACAGTAAATTCATTTAGCACACATTTATTTTTGCTTTATTACACTTCAGCTAAAATAGCTAAGCTTGAATCTGATCTGTTTAATTCATTAAAAAATAAGCAGATATGTAACTGTGTCTTGTTTTGCCTTTTAAGAATCACAATAAAACATGTTATTTTCAGAGCTGTCTGCGTGTAGATGGATTTTATAGCTTTGGAAAGAGCTGCACTTTCTTGTAAGATAAGCTAAGCTAAGCTAATCCCCTCCTGGCTGCTGCTCGATAATTAAACGCACAGTAAGGAGAGCGGTGTCAGTGTTCATATCTAATTCTTGGGGGGGGGGGGGCAAATAAACTAAAAATGGTTTACTACTTCTTTGGCAGAAATCTTTTTTATCAGGATTTATTATTTTACCAACCTACATTTTCCCCGCTCCTTCATTAAAAAGTTTGACCAAATCAAAAAAAATGAACTGCTCGCAAATTTAGATCCACTCTAAGTCTATTCTCTGTGGCAAATGTAAGCCTATACCAATTACCCAAAGACCCTTACTGAGAGGCTCCCGGACCCTTGCTGCTGATGAGCTGCCCTGTTTGCAGATGAGGTGTTTTACTTTTTAGACCACAGAGGGAGGGAGGACAGAGTGGACATCACACAGGTCGTTTTTCAATCCAGTACGACCCATAGCAGTGTCACTTGAATGCACCGTCTCTCTTGTTAAGTCTGTTGTCACATGTGACAACAGACTTAACAACTTAACTTTGTTTTGTTGTTTGTGTTAACGCAGAACAAAGCACTGCAGTTGTCATGGTTACAATAATAAACACGTTGGCATAACAATTTTTGCAGCAGATGCTAAAATATGGCAAAGGCATTAAAAAAAGTACTCACTCATCATTTGACAATCTTTGTTGCCATGGTTACCATCATTGACACACTGCCGTAGTAATAACAATCATGTTTTTGTGTTAGTTTTAGTCACAAAAACTACTTGATGTTTTAAATAAAATAAAAGTACTTTCTCAACTTTTGACCATCTTTGTTGTCATGGTTACTGTTGTAATGACGTTTGCCCCTGTCACAATTACTAGCTACAGCCACTAGGTGTCGCCTGTCAAAAGGCTTGACAGTTAAAAGTCAAATTAAACGGCACAGGAAGGAAGATTTGCTACAAAATAAGGAAAATACATTAGCAGTAAATTAGTGTTATTTAGTTCATCGTATGGCCCTGTAGCTCAGCCTTCATCCCTGACTGAACCAGACAGGCACTTAACCGTCGCACACGAAGCAAAAAAACACACGACAGCCACAACCTGTTTTCAGACAGGACGTGCCTGCTGCAAATCAGCAGACTGGATGCATGGTCGTCGCCCTCTGATGGAGTCCGGCAGATTTAATTGAGTTGTTTAGTGTCTTCAAACTGGCAATTTAATCCGGGTGTTGGTGTCAAAGGCTGCAGGAGAACGGAGGAGAAGCTGGTTTTAACTCACACGTTTGGAGACAGGGAAACTCAGCTGAGCGTTAATTACGAGTGATTATCATTCACAGGGCTGGTGAATCCCCAGAGGCCGGGGTTACTCAATCTGCATTTCAAAGGGAGGTGAATTTAAAATTAAATGCATTTTTTTTTTTTTTTTTTTACATGGAACAGAAAATAACATGTTACCAGTGGGAAAAAAAATAAATTCTCTTCAACCTCTTGAAACAGAAACAGACGCAAACCAACTGGGAACGGTGGGAAATTACAGGTTTTCCATGAGCAGGTACTTGTTTACAGTGCGTCTGGGCTCCGATTGGTTTAAACGACATAATAATAAAATATAGACTCATCATTAAAGCAATCAGGAATTAAATTTAGAAGCTGAATTAAAACATTTTGCACATCTTATGTTGCTCTCTCTCGCCTCACACACACCTAATTGGCCCGGGTGTGGGGTTTGCTCACCCTCCTCCATGATGGCTGCCTGGTGGCCATACATCAGCTCAGGATTAACGGCAGGCGGAGGTCAGCACATAATCACCCCTGATGAATATGGAGGAGGGCCTTTGGGTTTACATGGGAGGACGGCCAAAAATGATAACGACCCCTCCTCCAGTACCTCCTCGGGGGAACTGTGAGCGCTCTCATCTCAAGGTTGTGAGTAAAACAGAGGCAGTGTCTTTTGGGGGAGGGCGGCGCTGGAGCTTGAGTCATGAGCTAATGTGATCTATAGAGAAAGGCCTCGGGTGTGTTCTGAAATGTGATCTGCATAACATCACCTGCAAGTCACAGCTTTAACATCAGTATATGACACTGTAAAGACTCAGTGGTGAAGGACACAGAGCACTTCATTCATTCATTCATTCATGCATTTAACATTTAACTGCCTTGAAATCTAGTTTTGTGTGCGTGTGTTTAATTATATTTCAGTCTGGTCTAATCTAAATTTTCTTCTTCTCCTTCTTCTAATCTATTCATTCACAAGGTCATTTATAAAGTGTAAGTAAATGATGATATATAAATGATGTTTAATTAACTAGCCTGTTGCTTAATAATGTGTAGTTACAGAAACAAAAGAACAGTGTAAAACGTCTTAACTGTTGTCGGTAACTGACAGTCACTATTTGACCCAAAACCTGCAGCACTGCTGAACCTGCAGGACTTTTTGCATACATGGGTCATTAGTGTCTAAATAGCAAACCAAGTTAACGAGAAATGCAATTTATTAAGCTATATTTAACCACACATTACTATTAGGGTTGTTGTTGAGATCCAGGCAGTTTGCAGCTGCCGTCTTCATCTGCAAACTTCATCTCCAGAGGTCATGACTTGTGAGGATCTCACATGTGAAAGGTGAGCTTCCTGTAAAGTAGCTGCTCATTTCATGATGACTCAGCTTGAACTTTTCATCAGAGCTCAGATCGGATGTGATCTGAGCTCTGAGGAGCCAGATGTCTCTCTGTTTGTTGAACTGCAGACCACCAGGAACCAAAGCGAGCGGTTGTTGCCCGGGCAACAGATAAACAACAAACAATGAACCACTGCAGTGCAGACGCGAACTTGGTCACTGACAAAACAATCACATTAGCAGAAAAGCTGCAGCGAAAAGTCCCCGCATTAAAAACTTCAACATTTATTCACGCATGTGTTTTTCATTATTGATCTGAAGTTAATTAAAGTTTAGTTAATGTAAAATTACTGGAAAATTTTACTTCCCTAAAAGAATAGGAATCAGTTAGTCCTCATTTCTACAGTAGGTTTCAAATATGTGACATTTTACTAAAATGCACTGTTTTTTTATCTTAATTAAGTGAAACCACATAAGTGAATCACCTTCAGTCAATCAAATAAGAGTTTCATAGTGAAAATGAATTATATGTCGGTCTGTATCATCACAGAGGTAAAACACATCCCTGTGTTGTTGTTGTTGTTGTTGTTGTTGTGCACTGATAGCAGGACACTGAGATGTCAATAAGTCCTCTCCTCTTTTTTTTTCCTGAAGTGGCTGTTTTCAGATCAGCTCTGAGTTATAGAGGCTAATTAATACGGGCAGTGCAGAGTGTGACAGGCCGAAGGATGGTGTCTCTCATCCACAGTCATTTCCCCTTATCTCCATCAGACACTCAGCAACTTCACCCTCCTCATTTACAGCCTCCCTGTAGTTTGGATGGGAGATGTGTACGGCTGCATGATATTGGTCACCGCTGCGGTCACAGAAGAAGAAGAAGAAGACGAAGAAGAGGGGAAAAAAAGAAATGCTATCAGCTCTTAATTTGGTCTGATTTGGAGCCATTTTCCACAACAGGCCGTGTTTGGATGCTCAGCCTGGTTTGGACAAGATAGTATTCATTATTCATTCAGGAGACCTGGAGGTGATTAGGAAACTCAGCCCGGCCAGTAAAAATAGATCCAGGCTTGATCTGCTTTCTGAGCAGGTCAACTCAGTTACAGTTTCAGCCTGAGCTTCTTCACACTGTCAGACATAAAGATCAAAACAGCAGGTGACTGATGTCTACAGACAGAAAAAGAGCCTACTTTTAAAATATCATCATTATTATTATTATTAGATCATCGTGACATATGAGGCTGTGGATTTGGTCAGGAAAGCAAAGTAAAGACATTACGTGCCTATTTCTTGTAAGTTGGGAGGTGGGTTGAATGTTGTGAACATCTTATTTAAACCCAAACAAACCCAGGTATTTAGACGTAATTTCAACCAGCAGGTGGACAAGAAACAAACAACCCGAATCTGTGTCTTCAGCCCGGCGCGTATAATGTGAATTGACCCATATAAATAGACCACTGGGCACGCCCATCACCTCCAGCCGCCACATGGCTTTAAATCTTGTACCACTGCCAGGCTATTATTTGTCTGAAAGGGTGCGTTAACTATAATCCATTTTTGCAGCATTCAGCAGCAATGGGGCATGTGAATGGCATCAGTAACAGATAATGCTCTTACAAACAAAGCCTTTGTTTAGTAATGTGAGTTAATCTGTACGCGATCAGGGGAGCACACATTAATCTTAATTTCATTTTTCAGGCAAGTGGTTTGGGTTTTCCATTTGCATGTAATTCTGCAGCCTTGATTATCTGATGTGTGAGTGACATTTTTACTCTCAGGGGTTATTTTGCACTGAAAATGTCATATAATATTTTTTCTTAAATCTCAGATGAAATGGATTCCTCCAGCCTCTGGGGGTAGAGGGAGCTTGAACCTTACAAAAATAAAAGAAATCCAATCATACTGACAACATTCATACAGTGTCTGGAGCAGCAGCAGAGGTTAGCTTGTAAAATAAATCGGGCTTGTCAAACTAAATAAATAAATGAGGCCTCTTGGTTTACATAAATGAAACCTTGGTGTGTATTTACTCGTCCCTGCCTCCACAGTGTTGCAGATGAAAACCTGAGAAAGACTCCCGCACAGATGCTGCACTCACATCACATGTCCTCCAGTCTTTTCGTCCCCTTGATAAACCTATGCTAAAAAAAAAGGGAATTAAACACTGCTCCCCTGCAACATATTCATCCACACAGTATCCAAACACCAGAACCACCTTTATGCAAATGTAATAAATTCTGCAAGAGCTGCCAATGAGTGGCTTACAGTAAGGTTAGCAATAGTGAGCTAGGCTAATTAGCATCTGGTAGAAAACACACCTTATATCAGCTTGCAAGGCCGTCAGTCCATTAGTTACCTCCACAAACAGGAACAAAATGTTTGTGTCAACTTTTAAAAAAGCTGAAAACTATGCATGATATGTGCACTATCATCAGTTTCATTTAAACTTTATGATGTTGTGACTGCTCAATCTGTTGCTATGTACTGAAAATAACCGCATTAATTTACTACATTAGGTCATCAAGCTAACGCACATGCAACAACCTTTCAACTGTTTTTAAAGACCTTTTTCCAGCTCTGTGAGTCTAACCAGACCAACATGTCTGGTGAAGGCTCCTTGATCTTTTTTTATTTTTAGCCATGCAGCCTAGAACGTAACCTCACAACCCGCCTATGTCCCGAGGGGGAGCCCCATCTCACCACCCGACCACAGACGGTTTGGATCGGACTCATCTCTGGGGAGGGGAATGAAAAGACTTCGTCCAATTAATGGTTGAGATGCCCCCTTGAAGAGCAGCCGCACTCAATGCAACCGCCACCACACCCAGAGAGAGCCACATGCCGGAGCGTGGTGTCTCTGCCCGCTAAATGCAATCTGCACTGGATCCTGCTCACATGGTAGTGATTTGGGAAACGTGCTGTGTCTTCTCCTCACACCGTGTTATGTAACGTGTGGTCTGGTGTGGCAGCAGGAGACGCCATTGTCAGTACTTGTGTGTCAGTGCTTTGTCATGTGTTGAGCTTGCAGCGGGACGACTTGCAGCAACACCTGTGTGATATAATGTAATCATGCACATAAACACTACACACCTAATGTGATTCTTTAAAATAATTATGCAAGATGAACAGACTTTGTTATGTGTTTCTCTCTTGTGATGCTGAAAACGATCTTCATCACATCCATTGAGGAAATCACAACTTGGAGCGGGAAAGTTCAGTCTTGACTTGTTGTCACTGTCACACTGTCACACTGTGAGCTGTGTGACAGAAAACACACCCGTTTCCTCTCCTCTTCAGTCATCTGCTCTCACCTGCTGATGAGCAACTTCACCAGGAAGCCGTGACGTGCAGAGATTAACACTGTCGCTCTACTTACTCTCCATCACCACCCCCCCACTGTGTGTGCAGGTGGCACCACCAACCCGTATGAGAGCTACTGGTGCCTCACTGGTTTCTCAGCTATACCAATGCTGCTGACTGGTGTTGAATCTCAGCTACAGCATTAATGCAAGCCTTTCATTCCTGTTTTCTATACACACATATTAATTTACATTGCAGTCAAAATAATAAGTACAAACAGTTCAGCCAATGCCTTGCTCAGTGTGCAGGTTTGAGGGAGGATAACGTCAATGTTTCGAGGCAACAGAGGCCGCTTTCATACATGAGAGCAGGCCAACACGTGTTAACAGATCTGTCAGAGTGGATTATTTTAACCTGCTCATGACATCTGCATATTGACCCAAGAAACAGGTTACTGTGATACCTGAAGTAGAAAACAAATGTGATTTTTAAGCAAAGAGAAAAAAATCAGGTCTGTGCGTCGATGCATGTGAATCTGTATCAGCAGTGGTGTTTCATTTTCGTCATGTTTTTATTCCATTATTGTATGTAACCCTTTTACCACCGGCTCATATATTAAAACCCACCTTATGTCTTCAGGTGCAGTCTTAACCCTGGTTAAACATTTTATGGTAAAAGACACATTTCAAAAAGTAAATATCAGTCTAGGGTGCTGTATGATTCCCACTCCCACTAAATAACTTTGGAGACTATGGGGAATACACTTGGCCTGTAAACTCTCATGTAACTTAACACTTCAATAATAACACACAATACAATAAAACCAACACAAGATCTCAGTTTTAGGAAGTGTATTACTAATTTGCAGGAAACACACATCAAACCTTCCTCTATGGAGAAGAGGAAATATAGAAAATAAAATAATAGGACCCCGGGGTATAGTTTTGTCTTTTCTCAAACTGTCTAATTTTATTTTGAGTGCACTCTGTATTTACTTTCGTTGGCGCGCTTTAGTTGGAGCTCATGATGGAAACATTTGATACCAGTACCTCCGTGTGTCGGTGAAGTCAGCAAGACCAGGCCACAGCTGATGAATCGCTCGCTCGTTGTGGTAGTAACCGTCCCCGCCCGAAGCAGCTCGCAGCGACAACCCTCCGGCTCCCTCAGCAACAGCGAAACGTCCCCCGTCAACGACTCTCTCCCGAAACGACTCTCCGAAACTCCTCCGTCCGTCAGCGTGGACCGTGGCGTTAGCCTAGCTCCTGCTAGCTAATATGTAACCGAACTTGCCTCGTGTTCACCAAACACCAGCGGTGGTGGAGAGTCCGACTCACGCTGACTCAGAACACGTCGTTCAGCTGCAGTTCACAATCCGTTACTGACAAAAATCATCACTGACGACACACACGGTCCCAGAGTCTCCGCTTCACGCCATTCACCTGTTGCTCTTTTCCTGGTTCGTCTCTCGGGTCTCTCCCGGAAGTGCAAACCCTCCAAGGTCATGAACTCACGCACAGAACGTAACGTAATAGAATCACTCTTAACTTTTTAAAGGCATTCAGACCCCATGAAATGATGTTTTTAAAGCCACTCATTTTAAACAAATTATTTAAACATTTTAATACCTTATCTACATCAAATGGTTATTTATGTAAATTTTAACTTCACCTTGAACTGGCATTTTATCCTTAACTTATTCCCATGAAAAATATACAACAAATATCACTGATATTTATCAGAGTATTACATGTAAGAAAACTTTCTCTGTTTCTTGTGGCTGAGATCATTGTAAACGTTCAGGGGATGGTTGGCATTTAAATTCTCAGGGAGGAGAATGAATAATTAATTTAACTATGATATCTAATTGCTCACACAACTCAAACTCAAACAGCCGTTTCCTTGGGAAAATACGCAGAGGGAAATTAGTTTGTGCTGCCGAGCGTATTTCACCAGTGTCATGTAATCAATACAGAGCGGAGGAGTAAATAATTGATACCATATGCAAATGATGTATTAGTGGAATGTATTATTTGTTATATACTGTACATCCATAAAAATACAGTAATTAATTAATCACAGATTCTCAAACAATCTTATCCATGGTAAAGGCCATAGCATATAATAGGAGAGATCAGATCATCAGTTCAATGTATTAGTTATTCTCTGCAAAGGTTAAAGGTCACATTCACAAAAAGTTAAAAAAAAAATACATAAGAGGACAATGAAATTTAGATTGCTGCACTGTGTATGAACCCTGCCAATGTGATATTATATATATTCTCTGAAAAGACCAAAACCACCAATATGTTAGTCTCTCCGTACTTTCCGACCCCGACTGGTTCCCACAGAACAAAAATTAAAATGTTGTGTGTTATCATTTCAAAAAATAAACAAAAAAAAACAAAGAAAGCTCCATAATTTTCTCAAGGAGCCGAGCACTGTAGGTTGTAGCAGACATTATTATTATTACTTATAAAGGATTATTTCATCTGTGGATGATTAATTTTGGATGATAGTGCAGTGCAGTGCAACAGTGTGGCTCACTGATGTGTTTTTAATAGTTTGTGCACAACAATGGAGCTCTGTGGCACAAACACATGCATTTGTGGTTCCTCTAGTCTAGTTGACTGCTGAATAATAAAGATCATCGACAGGCTTAAAAACATTGAAGATATACATTAGACGGCCCAAAGCCATGCCCCCTTTTGTTTCACATTGTAAACCACTGTGATCTTAGTACTGCTCACAGATCCAGCTCTGCTCAGCAAAGCAGCCGTCGTCGTTCCACTCTCCAGTTGTCACTGACTGCACGAGTTCTGCACAGTCCTGGTTCCCATTGAAGCTGTTGGGCTGGCCGGGCTGCCAGAACCTGACACACAATGAAACACACACACACACACACAAAAGATTTTTCTTTTATGTGTGGTATTTTTGTTTTTTCTTTCTCAGCTGCTGTCTCCTTGTCGGTTCTGACCCAAACTGTGACAGCACGGGGGGAAAACCAGGTTCATTTGCATAGAATAAAGTTGAGCCATTGTGAAACTTTGAAAATCCCCCCCCCCCACCCCACCTCTTTTACCACCTCTGTGTGTGTTCAAGCACATTTCCACAAGATGATTAAGTTCACTGGTTAAGAACTTTGTGGGAACACACAACAACAAAACCTTCCTCCATGTTTTCCAGTGCTGTGTTATTTACATTAGGGAACAAAACCAACATTGATTTTATCAGAAATTCAAGTGCAGTTCACATTAGATTCTCATCAAGCGACTTCACACCGTATTAACAGAGTGTCTTACACACACACATTCATTTATGCTAAACAGCCATCAGAGCCAAAGTGGGTTTCAATATTTTGTCCCATGTCACTTCAACATGCGAAATGTAAGAGCTGGGAATCGAACCTCTGACCCTCAGCACTAGTGGACGACCTGTCTACTTCCTAAATTATACATATACATATATGATTGATAAAAGGAGCCTGTGCACTGTGATCAAACATCATGATCAGATGACAGGTATAGTAGCAGGCCACAGAGGTCTCCGAAGGGAGTAAACTACATTTCCCACAATGGCCGGGGAAGCACACAGGTGCTGGGGATTCCCAATCAAGGGAGAGGGGGCACAGAGAAAGGCTGTCTGGAGAAGACAGGACGAGAGAAAAACCCC
This sequence comes from Caranx ignobilis, assembly GCA_021432705.1. Lineage (NCBI taxonomy): Eukaryota > Metazoa > Chordata > Actinopteri > Carangiformes > Carangidae > Caranx > Caranx ignobilis. The sequence goes on from MU269981.1 coordinate 23,405,524, forward strand.
ATCAGGCTCAGGGAGGTTTTGGGTTAAGTTTCGATCCTGATTTTTTGAGAGAGACTTTAAGCATAAGAAGCTGAATTAAAGCTACAACTGTCTTGGTTTTCACAAGCCTGGTCCTGTTGAGAAGGTGCTACTTTATGTTGAATCCTTTTTTTGTCTGATTCCTTCACACTCCCCACACGGTCTAACAGGGAAAACTCCCTGTGGTGTTACAGTATGTATGTATAAATACAGTTACAACTTACTGCATGGTGACCGGGCTCCCGTCCACCCAAGCCCACTTCCCCTCCACGGGACTGTCCGTCAGACCGATCCAGATGTTCTGGCCTTTTTTCAGCTTCTTGTTAATAAAGACCTGTTAACATAGAACAGACAGAGGAGATAACTGGTGGATGGATTATCATGAACGTGTGCTGGGCCTTAGCTCGGCCTCAACAGTGATGCCAACATTGGCTCCTATGCTGTGTCCCAACTCAGGGGCCCCGTCCTCGGTGGCTGAACTGAAATGAGACAGACTTGCTTACCTGTACCACGGCATCGAATAGTGTGGCTCTTATCGCTTGAACCACATAACTGTTTTCTTTACAAGAACTAAAGGTTTGAAGGAACAGCAGTCTCCAGTGCAGCCAACACATAAATAACCAACAGAAATAAGTTTTATTAAAGCTGAAATTTCTGCATAATTAAAGTTGTGGCACAGGTGGGGTGAGCATACCTGCCACAAGCCGGGATGCACCAGACTATTGAGGCACCTCTTTTGTACATTTTGCACATTAGCATTGTTAGAGGCTGTGGCTTTTAAGAGTTGCACCATTTCAAGTTCTACTACTACTCTTAAGTCTGACCCTTGACCCCTCACTTTATGTTGTTGTTTGCTGCCACATTATTTTAATCACCTATACACAATGAATCAGGGCACAGCTTTAGTCTCACCTGCTCCTCTCTGCTGTTAAACACCACCAGATCTGCCCCCTGAGCCTTGCAGGCGCTCCTGCTCTCTGTCCAGTTCCTCTTTAAGGTTGAAATAAAGTAACAGCTAAAATCAAACTTGGTCCAGCCTGACTTACAGGGCTTGCCTGCAACATGACAAACACACAGAGAGAGAAAATCATCACACCACGTATCAAAGCACAAATTGTAATTGTAAATACATGGAAAATACCGTACCTCTTAATTTCTCCGTCAGCTGGTCAGTCTTGTTCTGTAGTGCGTCTCTGTCCGTCACCAAACGGCTGTAATTGGCCTGTAACCGGCTGTTTGTTCTCCACAGAGAATTATACCTGCTTTGCAATTGGTCTTTTTCTTTCCACAGTGATTTGTAGCTGCTCTCGAGGTTATTCTTACTGAACCTCAGGCCATCGTAGCTTTTTGCAACTTGTCCATGTCCATCTTCAGTGAGGAGTAATTGCTCCGAATCTGATCTCTGTTTGTCGTCAAAGTCCCATAACGATCCTGTAAGCTGTCTTTTTCTCTCTGCAGGCTGTTGTACTTGGCCTGTAGCTGGTCTTTAGCTACAGGCAGAGAAAATATCACAGAGAAATCATCACACCACGTATCAAAGCACAATTTATAATTGTAAATACATGGAAAAAACCGTACCTCTTAATTTCTCCGTCAGCCGGTCATTGTTCTTCTTTAGCATGTCTCTGTCCGTCACCAAAAGGCTGTAATTGGCCTGTAACCAGCTGTTCGTTCTCCACAGAGAATTATACCTGCTTTGCAATCGTTCATTTTGTCTCCACAGTGAATTGTAGCTGCTCTCGAGGTTATTCTTACTCAACCTCAGGCCATCGTAGCTTTTTTGCAACTTGTCCATGTCCATCTTCAGTGAGGAGTAATTGCTCCGAATCTGATCTCTGTTTGTCGTCAAAGTCCCATAACGATCCTGTAAGTTGTCTTTTTCTCTCTGCAGGCTGTTGTACTTGGCCTGTAGCTGGTCTTTAGCTACAGGCAGAGAAAATATCACAGAGAAATCATCACACCACGTATCAAAGTGCAATTGATAATTGTAAATACATGGAAAAAACCGTACCTCTTAATTTCTCCGTCAGCTGGTCAGTCTTGTTCTGTAGTACGTCTCTGTCCGTCACCAAAAGGCTGTAATTGGCCTGTAACCAGCTGTTTGTTCTCCACAGAGAATTATACCTGCTTTGCCATCGGTCATTTTCTCTTGACAGTGAATTGTAGCTGCTCTCGAGGTTATTCTTACTCAACCTCAGGCCATCGTAGCTTTTTTGCAACTTGTCCATGTCCATCTTCAGTGAGGAGTAATTGCTCCGAATCTGATCTCTGTTTGTCATCAAAGTCCCATAACGATCCTGTAAGTTGTCTTTTTCTCTCTGCAGGCTGTTGTACTTTGCCTGTAGCTGGTCTTTAGTCGCTGTCACACTGTTGTGTATCGTCTGTAAACTGTCAAGATTCCTCTGCACGTCATCATAGCTCACCTGTAACTGGTCGCTCTGTTGTTTTAAGGCGTTGAACTTTGCTTGCAACTGGTCGCGTACGTTTTCCAGATCTGTGAAACTGGCCTTGAACTTATCTCTTTGTGTGGAGACAGAAGTGAAGCTTTGCTGCAGCTCATCTTTTTCTCTCTGCAGGTTGTTGTACTTTGCCTGTAGCTGGTCTTTAGTCGCTGTCACACTGTTGTGTATCGTCTGTAAACTGTCAAGATTCCTCTGCACGTCGTCATAGCTCACCCGTAACTGGTCACTCTGTTGTTTTAAGGCGTTGAACTTTGCTTGCAACTGGTCTTGTACGTTTTCCAGATCTGTGAAACTGGCCTTGAACTTATCTCTTTGTGTGGAGACAGAAGTGAAGTTTTGCTGCAGCTCATCTTTTTCTTTACTCAGGTTGCTCAGCTTGGCCTCTAATTGTTTCCTCTCTGCAGTTAAAGAAGCGTAACTGCTCTGCAGTTCATCTCTGTCTGCTCTCAGGGCGTCGCTTTCATTTTGGAGATGCTCCATCCCCACAGCAGCCTGCTGAGGAGCTGCCGCCGACCGACCACTGATTATCTCATCTGTGAAACAAAAAGTTCATTCATGTATTTGCTTAGATGTGTCAGATTTAAGTTTTTCAGTTTTTATAGGTCTGTGTATAAAAACATCACTCACAGTAGATGATTTGTGCGATATTACCCAACATCAGGACGGCACACAGTAACCCCAGACACAGAGTTGCACAACTCCACGACTTTTTTCCTCTCTGGAAATCCACTGAATCGAAAAATAAGAAACCAGTTACATGTCTGTTCTATTCTATTAATAAGTTTGGTATTGTGCTCATATTTTTTCACCACTTAAAAATCAATTTATTATTGGTTCAGCTGGTGATGATAACAAAGACGTTATCTCTGCATCTCTTATTCCAGCTCTGTCTGTAGAAAAGATTTGCAACAGCAAGAAGAAACACAAAGATGCCTTGATTATATTCTCCAATGACTGTTGAGAAACTTTTTTATGGTTAGAGAAATGGGAGAAAGTGGAAAAAATATTGTCTGGTTTCATAAAGGAAAACTAAACACCAAACCAAAACCAGACCACCTGTGACTGACCTCAACCACAGAGCTTTTATGGCCTAAGTCTAACCATACCAGGCCCTGGAGGCTAATTCCAGACTCTGGTGCCAAGGTCCTGTCCTTTGTGTGTCCACCATTCAGCTCAGTTATGTTGTGCTGGCAAAAGCATAATTTGGTAATATGTAAACATAACTTCCAGGAGACAAGTTAATCACTCCACCAGATTCTCCCTGTGAAACAGGAGGCAGCCTCATTCTTCTGTAGAAAGCACATTAAAAAATCTTGTATCAACTACGTATGAAAAAAAAAAAGTTTCTTTTCCTTAGAAATGTAACACTTTCGTTTCAAAAAGCACAAGAACTTTTGATTAGTTGTACCCAACATACACATTTCTCTGTATTTGTGTGGTGTTTACTGTACCTCTGGTGGTCAGGCCGTCCATTGTGAGCTTCTTATTGATATATATATCATCATCAATCTCCATTGCATCCATTCTGACAGTTTCACTGTTAAAACCACAGAGACACTGGTTTTAGGTTTTCAGTATAAATTACATACAGTTCTCTTAACGTCGTTTAATCAGGTTTCAATCGCTTCTGTTAAATACTTTCAATTAAATTATATAAATTGATTAATACTAACAGTGCTAAAGTCTAACAAAAACATTGTTTGTAATCCAAGTGTTTAAGTTTTAATGAGATCATTGAAATCTTTACTCTTCATAGTATCAGTCCAATATGGTCTAAGCTGATTGAAATGAAGCTGAAAAATGTTCTGTTACAGTCAATATTCAAACATCAGAGTGGAAAACCAGCGCACCTACCTTGGATCAGTGTTGTAACAAGTGCATCCACTGCGTTACAAGAAACACAGCAGAAAAGATTGTATGTCTTAAACACTTGTCCAGGAACAGGAAGCTCCTTTTTGCCAAGGTCATCAAATCTTTGACTTAGACTCACTTCTGATTGGACTGAGGTAAATATGGGTCAGAAAGATTTGGTTATCTCAGGGAAATGGTTTTGGTTTTCTTTTTCTTTTTTTCTTTTTTTTTGATCTCCTTCCGTTCATTCACTCTCAGGCTTAACACTTTCATTTCTGTTCCCTTTTCCCACAGACCAACTTCCCACTCAGGTCAAAGGAGTGGCAGTGTTAACATGACAGAGACACAAGGTAAGCAATAATGAAAATTTCAAAAAATGCAAACTCAGAGGAGAACGCTTCACGGTTCAGCCAAGCACCTCTTCAAGTGCATTAACTACTGAGGGCATTCATGTCTAAAGACCTGACAGAGTTAAAGCTATAGTTGTTTTGTTAAATAAACAAAATGACAAGCAGAATCTATTGCAATCTGTTCTATGGTCATTATAGTAGTTACAGTTAAAATAAATAAATAAATAAATAAATAAAGGTCAGTGGATCAACAAAGTCACAGGATTAATCCACTGATCCTCATATTTCAGAGGATATGTGAAAACACTGACCTGTTGGTGCTACAGAAATATAACTGCAATCCATCCCACAGTTGTTGACTTGTTACCAAAGTCATTATCCTGAAGATGCATCCTTATGTGTTTTTGTGAGCATGTGTGACCCCTGACCTTTGGTCTACAGCTACAATCACAGCAAGTTTTTACTAATGATCTCATATACAAAATGTTCAGACAGCTTCTAAATTGTGAAAACTCTTTGACTTTGAGCCTAATCACAACTCAGATTGCCTCAGAAACAAAAAAAGCCTCATAGTACAATGACCTGCCCTCCACAGCACAAGGCCTTGTTGTAGAATACAGCTGCAGCACAGACATCGGCCTTGGTGGCAGCTGCAGCTGAATTCTGGGAAAACACGACCGCAAAAATGTGTCATTTGTCGAAATTTTCAAAATGACAGAAAGGCCTGTCAGGTTGACATGTGCCAGACTTCTGAACAGTTGATGTTTTGATTTTTGCTCGCTGCTGTGTGAGACAGTATGGAGGTGGGGTGGGGGGGGGGTGAAGAAGACAGGTTGTCAGGGCAGCTGCTGTGCTGTACTTAGCTACTGATCCCTCCCTCCACTTGCAGCACTTAGTGCCGTCTCTCACATGTTGTAGGGAACAGAGCTGACAGTTTCTCTGGTTCTAGCAGACTGAACTGTTCTGAACTGCTTCACACAGATTAGATTAGTGCACACCAGCTATGTGCTTGATTCCAGGTCTGTAACTATATACAGTTCAGTAGGAACCAACGACACAAGTATCAGTGCCTTGACTTGAAGATTAACTCACTTTACTGTAAGTTGGAAGCACAACAGAGGTAAGCAGACTCACACAGGTGAAACTCTGAATAAGAGCCTTTATGTGTCTGTAACAGGCAGGAACTGAAGAAACCTATATCTTTCTACATCCTTGGTGTAATTCCTCCCAGTGATCAAACTGAATTATTCAGTCAGACCACTTCAGAGGAGGCTCGCAAAGGGGGCATTTTTTATACATAGGCAGTGAAATTAGTTTTGATTAATTTGCAAAATGACCTTCATTTTGAAACGCTGACATCATATCAGGTTTTCAAACATTTCTCCAAAAAACTGTTCAGTGGCCACTGCAGGGTACAGAGACATTTTTTTCTTTCATCTTCTGACTCGAGCTGTAGGATCTTTCCTCGGGAACCAGGAACGTTTGGAGGAACTCTGTGTGTTTCCACTGCAGGGATCCAGGGCTTAAAATCAGGTTCAGAGGAGATTTTCTACCCCAGTGTGGTCATGTAGTGCCCTGAGCTACATCAGCAGGTAAACAGACACAGCACTGCAAGAACATGGCAAATTCTCTATAATCCATTATATAGTGTGTTTGCATTTTGTAGTGATGTCTGAATGTATATATATTGTGCACATTAAATTGATTAGTGTTGGTAACAAGTCAGAAAAACAAGCATCTTGTTTGCTAATACTAGCCAATACAACACAACACATGCATATATATTAAAGCAACATAACATCTCTACATGGTGAAGCTGCACAATACAAAATGATGCATTGAGCAGCCATCTTGGATTGCAAGATCAGGATTTATGAAGCTCAGCTGGGACCTGTGACCCTGCATGGATTAGCACAGTACCAGCCCAAGCCTCCGTGGGGCCCCATCCCCCTGAAAGCGGTGGGGACCATGTGGCCTGGGGCTCAGCCCGTGCACGCAGGGCCTGTGCACCGGCCACATCCCCCAAGAGCGGCAGGGACAGCGTGGCCTGGGGCTCTGAACCACGCACACAGGGCCTTCATATTGGCCCCATCCTACCCCCAAGAGCAGCGGGGGCCGTGTGGCCTGGAGTTCAGCCCACGTGTGGGTTATTACACAGACATAACACAGTAATTACACAGGAAGTGTCTAAAACATAGTTTGATGTGATTAATAAAGAGATAATAATACTGGATCTTCCTGTATAGTGGTCAAGGGGCCCTAATCAGATGCTTAGTTGGCTTATACCTTGGGCCATCTCTGGATTAGCAGTATAGCTAATGGATAGACGGATGGAGAGGCCAGAGCCCACCATCTTGGTGTGTTAGCATGTCAATAATCACTATTCATAAAATCAAGTTTTCTGGACAGACCAACAGACACCCCTGAACAAGGGCTGTGAACAAAAAAAAAAGCTTTACCTCATCTAAAACAACTGTATATAAACATGCTGCGCACGTGCTGCAGCTACCACAAACGTCATCCAAGCAGACATGATTAACTGCTGCAGTCGTTCATTTTGCTTTTACTTAACCACATTGATATTTAAACTCTTATTAGAGTTTGGGCCAAGGCAGCAGAATCATTCATGCTCTGTGTGCCAGAGTGGCCATAAAATAAAAATAAGATAAAAGCTAAACGCAAAGTCAAAACTGAGCCTATAAGCTCTCGAGCAGTTGGAGAGAATCGGGGGCCAAGAATATAGATCTTGGCCAAATGACAAATGAACTGCTGCTTACTGAGTGTGCCCTAAAATCCTTCATAATCACAATTCATAATCATACCTCACACTGTAGGAAGTGAAATATTTGAACAGCTTGAATGAAATACAGGCTCACTCAGGTGGAGGGCTGCAGAATAAATCAGCCCTGGATCTTTTAAGACATTAAGATGCATGTGCAGTGAAAGGGAGTGAAGTTGATTCACAGCAAACACGCACACACACACACACATATAGACACCTGTGGAAGATCTGCAGGTGCAAATCTCCATGCATGCTCTGAAAATCCAAGGGGGGGCAGATGGAAGAAGCCTTTACCTGAATCCCACACATAACTGATATGTCTGCTTTTATCAGGTGAGAACCAGGGAGCAAATAAAACTGACAAACACACACATGCATGCACACAGTACAGTGCAGCGTGCGCGCGCGCACACACACACACACACACATTTCTGTGGGAATGTTCTGGTCACTCCCACACTGAAAGAGGAATATCTTTGTCTGACTGGTCATATGAAAAGTCACTGAGTCATTCATATATTTCACAGGTATTTTGATGCAAGGTCTGAAACTAATGATTATTTTCATTACTTATTGATGAGCCGATTATTCCATGACTCCATGATTATCAGCTTTTGTAGTTGAAGTCATAATAATCTGAAAAGCTAATGAAAATAGAAAAGTAATATGAGACACTGTATGTTGTTTACGGCTCCAAGATGAAAGGGAAATCTATTTTAGCCTAAATCCATACCAGCTTCTGTTCCATTAAATCACAAGTGGCGCTAAGTGCTATTTTAAGAGAGCTTGTTCCCCCTCATGGCATTTTCTGCAAAAACAGTCAATAATATATTCTGTTGATTTATTTCACAAATGTCTAATGGGACAGAAGTTTAAAATGAATGAAGAATAAGGTTCAAATATATACATTTCCTCCCCAGTTAAAAACAAATGACAAATTCAAATACACGACGTTAAACAAATACAAACTCTAAGAGTATTTCACAAAAGGCAACATGAACCTGTGGAGTCCTGCTTTTTGCTTAGTCTACAAAAATATGAGCAGTCATGCTATTGCTCCAGTTAAATCAGTCCAGGGTCAAATCACACCTCCATTTAAAGTGACCTGCAACAGCATTTTACACATAACGAGAGTTTCTGCAACGAAAATTCACATTCGGTACATTTCACACATTTACATAATAAGATAAAAACATTATGCTTATCCGTATTTAATGTGGTGTGTCTGCTTGTGTTTTCTTTCTTTCTTTTAAAAAAAATCAAATTCATTTTTATTTCTAGAGCCACAGCACAAGATGGAAAACCCAGTGGTGGAGGGGAACGGTGAGAACAGAAAGTGAAGAACCGGAGCTAAAGGTTCAAACACACACGTGAGGTAAACATCAGCACTTCTTCTCCAGGCTGAGGTCAAGTGAGGAGGAGCAGTGACGCCTGGCTTGGTCGTTCACTGCAACACAGCAAGTTTTTCTAATAAGTGAACTGTAATAATACCCTGAGTGAAAGGATAACAGAGGTATAGTCGACAAGAATGTACACAACATGGGCATAGTGTGTACATTACAAACCAAACAAAAGACTATAAGAGAAAGAACAGTATCTCAGATGAGTGTGTTACCCGTGTGTTAGTGTGGTCCCTTATGTCGACCAGATGTGGTTGTGAGTGACACTTTGCAGCTGTACCACGACTCCGTCACGTCTCTGTCTCAGTTCAATGTCCACTGTCTGTTCTCTGTATAGAAGCAATAAATTAGCCAGAAAACCACCAGCTGCTTTCACTTGTGTGTGTATATATATTGACCATATGTCATCACTTATTTACAGCACATTTACAAGTGAATTTCACACACTAGCTAACCCAGTTATCGTCATAATGGATGAGTGCAAAGAGCATGGTTCTGTGCTGAAGAAGAAGCAGTCATGTCAAACTAAATAACCACCCCATTGTGGAGTGTGCTAAAAAAAAAAAAAATTAAGTTTCCAAATTCAAAAAATGAAAATAGATGTGCTTATGGAGAAACGTATATCTGAAAACACTATGTTGGTGTGTAATCCTATTTAATCAGTCCTGTTTACATTAACTTGTGGGGTTACAAAAGATTGTTATCAATAAAGTTAATTTAAAAAAAATGCATTTTAAAGCTCTTTCAAATTCTGTTGTTTTGTTGTTTTTTTTTTTAAAAAAAGGGGAAAAAATAAAAGAAAAATAATCTCGCGTCATTACGTCATTACGCTGGGTGACGCTAAACGTTTCCCCTGACACAAATCTGACGGAGGATCCTCATCATTGATCTAGTCCAAGGATGCCGCCATTTTGTATCTTAAAAAAGTAACGGAAACAAACACAATTGCCGACCATGGATTATGTATTATATGAACTGGATGCCGGATCGAAAATGGCCGCCGCTGATTTCAGTTGGAGTTGCTCGCCTGGCGCATATGCCGAAAAAGTTTCTGGCTTCCGGGTTTACTTCCGCGTTATGGGGCCACTGAATATGCGCAGTAGACCCCCCCATGATGCTTTGGGCCCTTCCCATCATGCCTCTGGGCAATGAGAACGCGCGATCGGTGTTCTGGTTTTGGCGCTGCGCGTTCATGAATGCTATGATAGCAGATTTAAAGAACAAGTTTTAAGACTTTTACAAGCTGGCAGGGGCTCTACAGAGCAGGAAGCGGAGGGGCGGGGGCAGCTGGGCCAAGCCGCTGGCTGGCGGTGTAGAGAGCAAAATGAGCCAGGCTGACCAGGCCGGCCGTGAGGCTCTCAGCCACTCAGCCACCCGCTCAAACACTGGCAGGGGCTCTACAGAGCAGGAAGCGGAGGGGCGGGGGCAGCTGGGCCAAGCCGCTGGCTGGCGGTGTAGAGAGCAAAATGAGCCAGGCTGACCAGGCCGGCCGTGAGGCTCTCAGCCACTCAGCCACCCGCTCAAACACTGGCAGGGGCTCTACAGAGCAGGAAGCGGAGGGGCGGGGGCAGCTGGGCCAAGCCGCTGGCTGGCGGTGTAGAGAGCAAAATGAGCCAGGCTGACCAGGCCGGCCGTGAGGCTCTCAGCCACTCAGCCACCCGCTCAAACACTGGCAGGGGCTCTACAGAGCAGGAAGCGGAGGGGCGGGGGCAGCTGGGCCAAGCCGCTGGCTGGCGGTGTAGAGAGCAAAATGAGCCAGGCTGACCAGGCCGGCCGTGAGGCTCTCAGCCACTCAGCCACCCGCTCAAACACTGGCAGGGGCTCTACAGAGCAGGAAGCGGAGGGGCGGGGGCAGCTGGGCCAAGCCGCTGGCTGGCGGTGTAGAGAGCAAAATGAGCCAGGCTGACCAGGCCGGCCGTGAGGCTCTCAGCCACTCAGCCACCCGCTCAAACACTGGCAGGGGCTCTACAGAGCAGGAAGCGGAGGGGCGGGGGCAGCTGGGCCAAGCCGCTGGCTGGCGGTGTAGAGAGCAAAATGAGCCAGGCTGACCAGGCCGGCCGTGAGGCTCTCAGCCACTCAGCCACCCGCTCAAACACTGGCAGGGGCTCTACAGAGCAGGAAGCGGAGGGGCGGGGGCAGCTGGGCCAAGCCGCTGGCTGGCGGTGTAGAGAGCAAAATGAGCCAGGCTGACCAGGCCGGCCGTGAGGCTCTCAGCCACTCAGCCACCCGCTCAAACACTGGCAGGGGCTCTACAGAGCAGGAAGCGGAGGGGCGGGGGCAGCTGGGCCAAGCCGCTGGCTGGCGGTGTAGAGAGCAAAATGAGCCAGGCTGACCAGGCCGGCCGTGAGGCTCTCAGCCACTCAGCCACCCGCTCAAACACTGGCAGGGGCTCTACAGAGCAGGAAGCGGAGGGGCGGGGGCAGCTGGGCCAAGCCGCTGGCTGGCGGTGTAGAGAGCAAAATGAGCCAGGCTGACCAGGCCGGCCGTGAGGCTCTCAGCCACTCAGCCACCCGCTCAAACACTGGCAGGGGCTCTACAGAGCAGGAAGCGGAGGGGCGGGGGCAGCTGGGCCAAGCCGCTGGCTGGCGGTGTAGAGAGCAAAATGAGCCAGGCTGACCAGGCCGGCCGTGAGGCTCTCAGCCACTCAGCCACCCGCTCAAACACTGGCAGGGGCTCTACAGAGCAGGAAGCGGAGGGGCGGGGGCAGCTGGGCCAAGCCGCTGGCTGGCGGTGTAGAGAGCAAAATGAGCCAGGCTGACCAGGCCGGCCGTGAGGCTCTCAGCCACTCAGCCACCCGCTCAAACACTGGCAGGGGCTCTACAGAGCAGGAAGCGGAGGGGCGGGGGCAGCTGGGCCAAGCCGCTGGCTGGCGGTGTAGAGAGCAAAATGAGCCAGGCTGACCAGGCCGGCCGTGAGGCTCTCAGCCACTCAGCCACCCGCTCAAACACTGGCAGGGGCTCTACAGAGCAGGAAGCGGAGGGGCGGGGGCAGCTGGGCCAAGCCGCTGGCTGGCGGTGTAGAGAGCAAAATGAGCCAGGCTGACCAGGCCGGCCGTGAGGCTCTCAGCCACTCAGCCACCCGCTCAAACACTGGCAGGGGCTCTACAGAGCAGGAAGCGGAGGGGCGGGGGCAGCTGGGCCAAGCCGCTGGCTGGCGGTGTAGAGAGCAAAATGAGCCAGGCTGACCAGGCCGGCCGTGAGGCTCTCAGCCACTCAGCCACCCGCTCAAACACTGGCAGGGGCTCTACAGAGCAGGAAGCGGAGGGGCGGGGGCAGCTGGGCCAAGCCGCTGGCTGGCGGTGTAGAGAGCAAAATGAGCCAGGCTGACCAGGCCGGCCGTGAGGCTCTCAGCCACTCAGCCACCCGCTCAAACACTGGCAGGGGCTCTACAGAGCAGGAAGCGGAGGGGCGGGGGCAGCTGGGCCAAGCCGCTGGCTGGCGGTGTAGAGAGCAAAATGAGCCAGGCTGACCAGGCCGGCCGTGAGGCTCTCAGCCACTCAGCCACCCGCTCAAACACTGGCAGGGGCTCTACAGAGCAGGAAGCGGAGGGGCGGGGGCAGCTGGGCCAAGCCGCTGGCTGGCGGTGTAGAGAGCAAAATGAGCCAGGCTGACCAGGCCGGCCGTGAGGCTCTCAGCCACTCAGCCACCCGCTCAAACACTGGCAGGGGCTCTACAGAGCAGGAAGCGGAGGGGCGGGGGCAGCTGGGCCAAGCCGCTGGCTGGCGGTGTAGAGAGCAAAATGAGCCAGGCTGACCAGGCCGGCCGTGAGGCTCTCAGCCACTCAGCCACCCGCTCAAACACTGGCAGGGGCTCTACAGAGCAGGAAGCGGAGGGGCGGGGGCAGCTGGGCCAAGCCGCTGGCTGGCGGTGTAGAGAGCAAAATGAGCCAGGCTGACCAGGCCGGCCGTGAGGCTCTCAGCCACCCAGCCACCCGCTCAAACACTGGCAGGGGCTCTACAGAGCAGGAAGCGGAGGGGCGGGGGCAGCTGGGCCAAGCCGCTGGCTGGCGGTGTAGAGAGCAAAATGAGCCAGGCTGACCAGGCCGGCCGTGAGGCTCTCAGCCACCCAGCCACCCGCTCAAACACTGGCAGGGGCTCTACAGAGCAGGAAGCGGAGGGGCGGGGGCAGCTGGGCCAAGCCGCTGGCTGGCGGTGTAGAGAGCAAAATGAGCCAGGCTGACCAGGCCGGCCGTGAGGCTCTCAGCCACCAGCCACCCGCTCAAACACTGGCAGGGGCTCTACAGAGCAGGAAGCGGAGGGGCGGGGGCAGCTGGGCCAAGCCGCTGGCTGGCGGTGTAGAGAGCAAAATGAGCCAGGCTGACCAGGCCGGCCGTGAGGCTCTCAGCCACCCAGCCACCCGCTCAAACACTGGCAGGGGCTCTACAGAGCAGGAAGCGGAGGGGCGGGGGCAGCTGGGCCAAGCCGCTGGCTGGCGGTGTAGAGAGCAAAATGAGCCAGGCTGACCAGGCCGGCCGTGAGGCTCTCAGCCACCCAGCCACCCGCTCAAACACTGGCAGGGGCTCTACAGAGCAGGAAGCGGAGGGGCGGGGGCAGCTGGGCCAAGCCGCTGGCTGGCGGTGTAGAGAGCAAAATGAGCCAGGCTGACCAGGCCGGCCGTGAGGCTCTCAGCCACCCAGCCACCCGCTCAAACACTGGCAGGGGCTCTACAGAGCAGGAAGCGGAGGGGCGGGGGCAGCTGGGCCAAGCCGCTGGCTGGCGGTGTAGAGAGCAAAATGAGCCAGGCTGACCAGGCCGGCCGTGAGGCTCTCAGCCACCCAGCCACCCGCTCAAACACTGGCAGGGGCTCTACAGAGCAGGAAGCGGAGGGGCGGGGGCAGCTGGGCCAAGCCGCTGGCTGGCGGTGTAGAGAGCAAAATGAGCCAGGCTGACCAGGCCGGCCGTGAGGCTCTCAGCCACCCAGCCACCCGCTCAAACACTGGCAGGGGCTCTACAGAGCAGGAAGCGGAGGGGCGGGGGCAGCTGGGCCAAGCCGCTGGCTGGCGGTGTAGAGAGCAAAATGAGCCAGGCTGACCAGGCCGGCCGTGAGGCTCTCAGCCACCCAGCCACCCGCTCAAACACTGGCAGGGGCTCTACAGAGCAGGAAGCGGAGGGGCGGGGGCAGCTGGGCCAAGCCGCTGGCTGGCGGTGTAGAGAGCAAAATGAGCCAGGCTGACCAGGCCGGCCGTGAGGCTCTCAGCCACCCAGCCACCCGCTCAAACACTGGCAGGGGCTCTACAGAGCAGGAAGCGGAGGGGCGGGGGCAGCTGGGCCAAGCCGCTGGCTGGCGGTGTAGAGAGCAAAATGAGCCAGGCTGACCAGGCCGGCCGTGAGGCTCTCAGCCACCCAGCCACCCGCTCAAACACTGGCAGGGGCTCTACAGAGCAGGAAGCGGAGGGGCGGGGGCAGCTGGGCCAAGCCGCTGGCTGGCGGTGTAGAGAGCAAAATGAGCCAGGCTGACCAGGCCGGCCGTGAGGCTCTCAGCCACCCAGCCACCCGCTCAAACACTGGCAGGGGCTCTACAGAGCAGGAAGCGGAGGGGCGGGGGCAGCTGGGCCAAGCCGCTGGCTGGCGGTGTAGAGAGCAAAATGAGCCAGGCTGACCAGGCCGGCCGTGAGGCTCTCAGCCACCCAGCCACCCGCTCAAACACTGGCAGGGGCTCTACAGAGCAGGAAGCGGAGGGGCGGGGGCAGCTGGGCCAAGCCGCTGGCTGGCGGTGTAGAGAGCAAAATGAGCCAGGCTGACCAGGCCGGCCGTGAGGCTCTCAGCCACCCAGCCACCCGCTCAAACACTGGCAGGGGCTCTACAGAGCAGGAAGCGGAGGGGCGGGGGCAGCTGGGCCAAGCCGCTGGCTGGCGGTGTAGAGAGCAAAATGAGCCAGGCTGACCAGGCCGGCCGTGAGGCTCTCAGCCACCCAGCCACCCGCTCAAACACTGGCAGGGGCTCTACAGAGCAGGAAGCGGAGGGGCGGGGGCAGCTGGGCCAAGCCGCTGGCTGGCGGTGTAGAGAGCAAAATGAGCCAGGCTGACCAGGCCGGCCGTGAGGCTCTCAGCCACCCAGCCACCCGCTCAAACACTGGCAGGGGCTCTACAGAGCAGGAAGCGGAGGGGCGGGGGCAGCTGGGCCAAGCCGCTGGCTGGCGGTGTAGAGAGCAAAATGAGCCAGGCTGACCAGGCCGGCCGTGAGGCTCTCAGCCACCCAGCCACCCGCTCAAACACTGGCAGGGGCTCTACAGAGCAGGAAGCGGAGGGGCGGGGGCAGCTGGGCCAAGCCGCTGGCTGGCGGTGTAGAGAGCAAAATGAGCCAGGCTGACCAGGCCGGCCGTGAGGCTCTCAGCCACCCAGCCACCCGCTCAAACACTGGCAGGGGCTCTACAGAGCAGGAAGCGGAGGGGCGGGGGCAGCTGGGCCAAGCCGCTGGCTGGCGGTGTAGAGAGCAAAATGAGCCAGGCTGACCAGGCCGGCCGTGAGGCTCTCAGCCACCCAGCCACCCGCTCAAACACTGGCAGGGGCTCTACAGAGCAGGAAGCGGAGGGGCGGGGGCAGCTGGGCCAAGCCGCTGGCTGGCGGTGTAGAGAGCAAAATGAGCCAGGCTGACCAGGCCGGCCGTGAGGCTCTCAGCCACCCAGCCACCCGCTCAAACACTGGCAGGGGCTCTACAGAGCAGGAAGCGGAGGGGCGGGGGCAGCTGGGCCAAGCCGCTGGCTGGCGGTGTAGAGAGCAAAATGAGCCAGGCTGACCAGGCCGGCCGTGAGGCTCTCAGCCACCCAGCCACCCGCTCAAACACTGGCAGGGGCTCTACAGAGCAGGAAGCGGAGGGGCGGGGGCAGCTGGGCCAAGCCGCTGGCTGGCGGTGTAGAGAGCAAAATGAGCCAGGCTGACCAGGCCGGCCGTGAGGCTCTCAGCCACCCAGCCACCCGCTCAAACACTGGCAGGGGCTCTACAGAGCAGGAAGCGGAGGGGCGGGGGCAGCTGGGCCAAGCCGCTGGCTGGCGGTGTAGAGAGCAAAATGAGCCAGGCTGACCAGGCCGGCCGTGAGGCTCTCAGCCACCCAGCCACCCGCTCAAACACTGGCAGGGGCTCTACAGAGCAGGAAGCGGAGGGGCGGGGGCAGCTGGGCCAAGCCGCTGGCTGGCGGTGTAGAGAGCAAAATGAGCCAGGCTGACCAGGCCGGCCGTGAGGCTCTCAGCCACCCAGCCACCCGCTCAAACACTGGCAGGGGCTCTACAGAGCAGGAAGCGGAGGGGCGGGGGCAGCTGGGCCAAGCCGCTGGCTGGCGGTGTAGAGAGCAAAATGAGCCAGGCTGACCAGGCCGGCCGTGAGGCTCTCAGCCACCAGCCACCCGCTCAAACACTGGCAGGGGCTCTACAGAGCAGGAAGCGGAGGGGCGGGGGCAGCTGGGCCAAGCCGCTGGCTGGCGGTGTAGAGAGCAAAATGAGCCAGGCTGACCAGGCCGGCCGTGAGGCTCTCAGCCACCCAGCCACCCGCTCAAACACTGGCAGGGGCTCTACAGAGCAGGAAGCGGAGGGGCGGGGGCAGCTGGGCCAAGCCGCTGGCTGGCGGTGTAGAGAGCAAAATGAGCCAGGCTGACCAGGCCGGCCGTGAGGCTCTCAGCCACCCAGCCACCCGCTCAAACACTGGCAGGGGCTCTACAGAGCAGGAAGCGGAGGGGCGGGGGCAGCTGGGCCAAGCCGCTGGCTGGCGGTGTAGAGAGCAAAATGAGCCAGGCTGACCAGGCCGGCCGTGAGGCTCTCAGCCACCCAGCCACCCGCTCAAACACTGGCAGGGGCTCTACAGAGCAGGAAGCGGAGGGGCGGGGGCAGCTGGGCCAAGCCGCTGGCTGGCGGTGTAGAGAGCAAAATGAGCCAGGCTGACCAGGCCGGCCGTGAGGCTCTCAGCCACCCAGCCACCCGCTCAAACACTGGCAGGGGCTCTACAGAGCAGGAAGCGGAGGGGCGGGGGCAGCTGGGCCAAGCCGCTGGCTGGCGGTGTAGAGAGCAAAATGAGCCAGGCTGACCAGGCCGGCCGTGAGGCTCTCAGCCACCCAGCCACCCGCTCAAACACTGGCAGGGGCTCTACAGAGCAGGAAGCGGAGGGGCGGGGGCAGCTGGGCCAAGCCGCTGGCTGGCGGTGTAGAGAGCAAAATGAGCCAGGCTGACCAGGCCGGCCGTGAGGCTCTCAGCCACCCAGCCACCCGCTCAAACACTGGCAGGGGCTCTACAGAGCAGGAAGCGGAGGGGCGGGGGCAGCTGGGCCAAGCCGCTGGCTGGCGGTGTAGAGAGCAAAATGAGCCAGGCTGACCAGGCCGGCCGTGAGGCTCTCAGCCACCCAGCCACCCGCTCAAACACTGGCAGGGGCTCTACAGAGCAGGAAGCGGAGGGGCGGGGGCAGCTGGGCCAAGCCGCTGGCTGGCGGTGTAGAGAGCAAAATGAGCCAGGCTGACCAGGCCGGCCGTGAGGCTCTCAGCCACCCAGCCACCCGCTCAAACACTGGCAGGGGCTCTACAGAGCAGGAAGCGGAGGGGCGGGGGCAGCTGGGCCAAGCCGCTGGCTGGCGGTGTAGAGAGCAAAATGAGCCAGGCTGACCAGGCCGGCCGTGAGGCTCTCAGCCACCCAGCCACCCGCTCAAACACTGGCAGGGGCTCTACAGAGCAGGAAGCGGAGGGGCGGGGGCAGCTGGGCCAAGCCGCTGGCTGGCGGTGTAGAGAGCAAAATGAGCCAGGCTGACCAGGCCGGCCGTGAGGCTCTCAGCCACCCAGCCACCCGCTCAAACACTGGCAGGGGCTCTACAGAGCAGGAAGCGGAGGGGCGGGGGCAGCTGGGCCAAGCCGCTTCCTGGTCATCGCCAGCGAGCTGCTTGGGGCTACGTGTACGTGAATTGGAGTGGGCGTGTGAGTCCGTCCGTTGAGTGGTGGCTTGCCCTACCGTCAGCCACTGGTGCTGGTCAGCGATAAGCCCCCGCCCCTCGCTTCCTGGTCATCGCGAGGGAGCTGCCTGTGACTACGTGTATGTGAATGGGAGTGGGTGTGTGAGTCCAGTTCTTAAATCCATGCTGCCGACGCACGGGCAGCTGCAAGAGGAGTGGGATATGAGTGATGGAGGGGCTTTTTAATCAAATTGCCAGTACATTAAATTGGTAGGTGGATTTTAAGAGCTGGAGTACAATGACAAGATGCTCCACATGTGTACAGTGGGTGGCGGTGTGCACCGTAGCCGGCCGTTAAAGTCAGACGAAGAAGAGGAAGACAAATCACCTGAGGGCTGCCATTGCGCGGGAGTTTGTTTTGTTTTGGACAATTACTGTTTGGAATACTTTTATGAAAAAATCAAACAAACAAACAAAAAACCATTTGATTTTTGTGATCGGTGGAGCTCTACGCACTTGGAGGAGTGAAAACAATGGAGGAACGGACACGGAATCGACTTCCGGAAGCTTCTAGAGCGTCCAACAGGTATGGTAGCTGTCAACACTACAGTCCTGGTTCAGCTGGTAGATATTGATCAATCACACGTATGTGCTCATTATTAGCCCAAAATGGACTCAGTATTTTACTTCTAGAGACTCTCGCCGATCTAACGGGGTGCTGCTTGTTTACATTGACAAACATTTAGTCGTTTACTGGTGAGAAACCCTTCAGAGCCCTTTAATGGAGCCTTAAGGCGCCGCTAAGCCCTACGTGGATAGTTACAGGAACACCTGTACACCTGCTTATGTGTTTATCCAGTCAGCCATAGCCTAACGTTAGTGCATCCTTGGGAGCTTCAGTTCACAGTGGTCTCTGTCATTTTGATCCTCTGAGATTTTCACATACAACACTTTCTGGAAGTTGTTCTCATAATAATGCAAAGAAAAACCACAGGCCTTAGTCAGAGTAAGTTAGAGCTGACAGAAGCATCTCAGAGAGCTCACCTGGTTCACTACCTGTCAGCCGAGAGCAGAGATCTGAGACTCAGGCTCACCTGCACTGGGCAGGTGAAGCCCAGCCTGGTCTGATAGATCTGGATCAGTTTGATGTCAACAGCTTAAATCAATGGACCTGAAATGCCTTGTGTTAGCAGTCCAAACAGGTGGTGATGGTGGTGTAATGATGTGGGTAACGTTGTCCTGACAACACTTTTTAAAACCAATCAATCATAGTCTTGAATGCCAGTGTCTCCGAGTGTTGTTGCTGACCAGGTGCAACAGCCTCTAATGGGCTTTTCCAGCAGGATAATGCTCAGCGTCACAAGGCAAAAAGTCTCGACAGTGAGGTCAGTGAACTTCAGTGACCTCCCCCGTGTCCCCCAGATCTGAACCCAGTCCAACGCCTCTGGGATGTGGTAGAAGCAGACAGATATATGTGCAGCTGACAAATCCGCAGAGATCATGTGATGCAGTTTTGTCAACATGGAGCAGAAACTCAAAGGGAAAGTTTCCAGGGTTGAGTGGAAGTCATGTGCCTGTTTGAGAGCAAAGGGAGGCCCAGTGTGCTGTTTCTTATTTCTTACAAAGTGCTCATGCAGTGTAACCGTATAAACTGACTATATACACCCAGGACCTCGGTTTCCATGATGGTAGCTTCTGTCCAGTGCTCCAGATTGCAACTTAATACATCGACATATAAACTAAATACAATATCCAAAAATGACACACGCAGTTTCGTATTGACATAAATCTAGCCTCATATGCAAGTCTGATATATTACCAAACTGACAAATGTATGACCCCATGAAGCAGGTGAAGGATGAATGCTGAGGATTGTATTTGATGCAGGTATGTCTTACATCAGTGCTTAACGCCTGTAGAAATAACAGCGTCTTGTAGACAGAGAGCAGACGAATGAAAGTGCTGGAGTGGAACCTGAGAAGGAGGAAAGGTGCGCTGTTAGATGACTGAACAATAACCTCTGCTCACAGCGCCTCAGGGCTGGAGGACCTGGCATACGATTACAACCCCCCCCCCGAAATGCAAAAAAAAACACACACAAAGCAGAGATAGGGGTGTATTTTCTACCTGCCTCACCTCCAGGTGTTGCCCTCACCATGGCGAGCAGCAGCTGAGCGTCTGATTCAGCTGTCATGATGCTGCACTGGCCGCCATTAGATGCCCCCCCCCCTTGCTCTTGGTGCTCTCCAGGACCACACGGGCTTGTTTACCACATTCCTCTGGCAGCCTGGACGGATTTGATTGACACCTGTGGTCAGTGAGTCACAGGTACAGGCCCAGTCTCAACCCCCTAACCCCCTACCAGCAAGCAGCCTTGTTCACAAAGACAGCCTCTGAGGGTGGTAACCCTAATCCGACAGCTAGCTATCCCACTGCCTTTTGGCATCGAGCTCCCCCCTTGCTCTCTTCTTCTTTTCTCCTACCCTCTTTCTCCCTCCACTTCTTCTTTCTACTTTTCTCTCTCATCCTTTTTCCTCCTCTCCTCTCTGACTCTACTTGCGTTCATCCTCTGCTCTGTCTTATCTACAGATATATCAAATATGATATGTAGCATATATCTCATATCGTATATTATTATCACATACATGCTGAATAGTCTCTTCACTTCTCTATGAGCTGCAGATGTCTCATACTGGCCGTTAACGTAATCCAGTGTTATTTATAGTTGCCAGAAATGAACATCAGTATGTCATATATTATATATAAGGCCAATGATCCTCTGATACATGAACAATGCTGCAGCTTTATTCCCATGTATTCTACATGGATTAGCACCTGGTGACATAGCTGGCTGCATTTCTCTTGGACTACAAGTAGCATAGAGTCTTTTACCATGATTTCATGTGTTGTGATTGTGATAGTTCAGGTTATTTGTCTATAGCTTCAGTTCACAGAAACGACAGGAAGTACTGGCACAGAAGCTGAGTGATGTGCTCATGTGGATGGGTGTTTTAGCTACTTTGGAAAAATACTCATAAAAAAAAAAAAAGTCCATGTCAGTTTGTGAACTGCTGTGAACCACAGCGTGCACTGTGTTTCTCTGCAGACCAGCTGTTTGAGGCAGACAGAGCTCAGCATAGGTGCAATTGTGTGTAGCTGAAAAATGCATTCCCAGAGGAAAGTGTTGTTTCCCAGCAAGAATAAGCAGCATATATTCAAACTATAGCATGCACGCCAACAGGTAATGTATGGCATGTGCATTGAAAAGCTGTCTGTATTGGTCCTATAGAGACTGGAAAACAACAAAAACTGCATTTCATTATTGGTTCAGTGTTGTCGTGCACAGCAGCACAAACATGCAGGTCCTTTAGCCACACACATGCAAACAGAGGTAGGCGAGGGATGGCGAGTCAGCACCGCTTAGTCAACACTCATCTGTCCACCACCCTCTTCTTCCTGAGGGAAGTGAGCGGTTGGGTGGGGGTTGGAGGGGGTGGGTGGGGGTTGTTTGATCCAGGTGACCTGTCTTCCCACACAGGCTGTCAAGTCTCTGTGAGACTCAACACAAAGCTCTGGCGCTTGTCAACGAGGCCGCTGTTCCCCAGAATCTGATCATGTTTTAGTGTAAACACCGTGAAAGCCTCTCCTTTAATTATACTCTGAAAAAGCCAGAGATTAGTGCGTTGACAGTTACCTCAATGGAGCTAATTGTGAGTCATCTCATAGAGCAGCAGAGTTGAAAATGACTGTGTTGGCTCGTGGCCCAAATGTGTCCATTAAAGACAGCTCTGAACTGGTTTCGGGTAATGGAGGAATAACCTCGCGCTGATGTAGGGAAATAAGCACCGTGATCCACAGTCAGGTCACATTATGGCCAAGAAACACAAAACCACACCTCCGGGTGGTTTTGAACACCAACCCTGGACATTATTTCATCCATCAAACTCAAATTGTTTTTTCCAAGTGGGAGTGGTGAGGCTTGATTAGATTAGAAAAGTGTTAATCATTACATTGTTTTAATACATTACCCAGCAGGCCTGTGAATTAGAGCTGCTGCTGCACCGGCTGGAAACAAGCAGCTGCATCATAACAGTAGTGTGCAGCCACAACAGGACAAACTTACTTTCATTAATTTTAACTCCACGTCCTCCGCCTTCTGTTCCTATGAACCGTAGTGGCCTGAATTTAAAGCAGACTACAGCAAACACACTACTAAGCCTCCCCCCATTACAGCAGAGCAGCGACAACATCAGTATAGGAATAGAAAACGTGTTTGTGTTTCTGGCTTGATAACGATGCATTTCTCACCCGCTGATCTGTCCTGATCGTCTTTTGTTCAGCAGCTGAAAAGGACGAGAAGCAGAGACTGTCAGTCGGACCTCCCGAAATGTTTCCGTAACGATAAAGTACGAGTCAAAAATTGAGTTTTCTTCGCCTCTAGTCGTCAGGCTGCTGCCGTTCAGCTGCACTTCATTCTTCAGCGCATGTTATAATCAATAAATAACGATGATTTTGTGGCTAAATTGCTCGACTAATCAGTAACGAGTGATATTTCCGCCCTGCTGTTGTCATTTTCAGTTGACATTTTTAATTATAATTGAAGAAATACTGTTGATGTAAGACTTGTTTTTTCCCCCAGAAGTTAATTTGATATTATTTTGTCTGTTTGTAATGAATCAAAGTGACATTTGCTCTCTAATTACACCGTCAAAACTGTGACTGTTCAATTCGTTTTCTGGCCAAAGAAGCAAGAACCATCTCTAAGGCTTCCACTAACAATTAGTCAGAGTGTTTATTCTTGTCTCAGTATTTAATTTGTCTTTTAGTCCAAAAAAAAAAAAAAAAAGAAAAATACTCGAATGTTGAATCATTGATAATGATTAACCACTGGCCCTGCCTGTCCCTTTTACAGTGCCGTTTAGTAAACAAACCATAATATAATTAACTAAAAACATTTTGCACCATCACATAAGATCATAAAATTGATCAAAGACCTTGATGTCAGAAAAAATACAATTCTGGGATTGGCTGATTGATCTCAGCCACCATGGTGCCTAATAAAACCATATCCTGTTTGAGTACAACCTCAAACACAGGCTTGAATTTTGGATGTGAGGACGGTGAACCTGTGGGTAACCATAGCAACATAATCTATTCTGAATTGTACATTGCTGTTTATCCTCATTTCCAGAGGAACCTAAAGAGGAAGTGTGTGTGTACATGTAATTACATATATCCCTGATGATATAATAACGTGATACAAGCAACACACAGAGTAACTCTTCCACACAGATTATATATATAATTGTGTAGTTGGCTACATGGCCGGCAGCCGGTGCTTGTGGAAAGCCCCTCTATGACCTAAAGGGTCAACCAGAGCCTCTTATCCAGGAGCATGAGTTTCCATCCAGTCTCTGGATGTCCTAGATCTTCCTCTTCATGTGAAGTGTTTGTTGTCGATCAAGTAGCAGTGTCCAAGGCTGAAAAATGAAGCGAACATGGAAGCACCAAAGACTCTACTTCTTTGAATTACCACTAGAGTCTGGCCTGAATCAATCCCCCATAGGCTCCCATGTTAAAGGAACCAGATAAGATAAACATGTTTACAGCCTGGTACATGGTCTCTATGGCTAATTCCCCCTTCACAGTGCATTTATGCTCCTGCTTGAGGGCAGGTCAGGTCTGACTGACAGATGGGTGAGTGTATCGTTGCCACCAACTGGCATGCACTGAAGTCTCGGCACCACAATACACCCGCCATGGGTGGCTGCGGTGGAGATGGATCATCCACCTGTCTATTCAAGCTAGCAGAGACAGAACTGTGGAGTTATGAAATCACAAACACCGCTGTTTGCCCCCCCCCAACACCCCCCACATATTCGAGCCAGGCAGAAATCAAGTCAGGGTCAAAATATTATCATTTCAAATGGTCTTTGGCATTATAAGCAACTCATAATATTTAGAGGGAACAAGACCGTGTATAATCATTGTTATGTAATGTTATATTATGCTACGATGAGTGTTTTAAGCAAAACAGGTTAAAAATATCTCCATCTGAAAATGTTTTTCTGCTTTTGCTGCAGATTCTTCTGAAAAATAAATACATACTTGACGACACATGTATAAACTCTCATTTTTAAAGAGATAAATCACAAAACAGAAGTAATAAACATGCTTCTACCGAGGAAAGTGCATGTGCACGGCTCCGAGTCAGACCTGGCCACAGATCATTTGCTGGGTTGACAACACAAACCCAAGTCCATCATAACAAGTTTGATAAACGTCCCGAGCTTGTGTACGCAGCAACACGGGATCCACGGTCTGACACAGCAGCACATGCATCAGGGCAGATATGATAAACACTGTGTTTTCCTCACACCGTTTTTTTTTTTTCCTTTGTAGAAACTGCAATCTCAATAGCATCAGAGTGGAACCGCAGCGCATTATCCAGTCTGATGAAAGTTGAGATATGGTATGAGCGCGGGCAGTTTGCGGGGGAATGTATTCCACTTCCTTGCACATACTGTATAGTCATTTACACTGAAGGGAAGCACATGTACGATCTGAAATATGATCTTGGAAAGGCTGTCAAAATGGCAATATCAGAGCCAGTATTCATTTTCCACTCTGATGGAAATTAAGATGCGAGTCTCTTGCATTATGAGTACGTGGGAAATGTACATTCGAGACAGTAATTCATGCTATAGAGGCACAATAGTTCAGCACGGTTATTACTGTACCGCTGTGTGCGTGTGAAACTGCTGACAAAAGAGCAATGATAAACCTGCATCAGTGGAGCGAGAGGACAAATCAGAGAGCAGCTGCTTTTCATGTTGTTATAAAAGGCAGATGAAATACGAGATAAACGCGCGGCGCAAAACGACCCCTCAGCCCCGATCACAGAGATACTGTTTGAGCGATGCATGTGATGGAGGAGATATCATTGGTTTTGTGTTTGCACAGTGATACCTAATACTGCTTTGTAGAGAGGACATTTATCCTCAGGAATGCAGCAGCGATAAAACTGGATTTATGGCCAGTTATGTAGACTGGGGGGGGGGGGGGGGGCACTGTTAGGCACACATTGTTGGAACTTAATTTACTTCCATTGTTAAAACATGTAACACAACTATCGTGTTGCATGTACTGCCCCCCCCCCCCCCCCCCCCCCATCTGTGTACAAGTGAATTAAACGTTTTGGTCCTAATATCATGTAACTTAAAGGGGAGTCTTTAAAAAGCAAAACTTTTGGAAATGCTTGTTGTTGATTGCTTTTTCTTGTTGTGACCTGCACCTGGATGTGAGCTCACAAATCAGGCTTTTCCCTGCCTGTGTAAGGCCAAGGCGGGCCGCTGCCTCGGTTCAAGTGTGTGTGCATGGGTGCTGTTCAGATGTAGCGACTTTTACACGCATTATTTTCAATGCGTGTCATGCTCGCTCTCAACCCAAAGCGGTAGCGGTAGTGATGTGCATCCGGTGCAACCCACATTTGGGTGCGACATGCTCAGCTCCATGGACCTGCTTCTCCCGCTGGTGTTGTGTCAGATCCCGGTTCTACCTCGGGCTGTGTCTCTTCTACTGTTTCCCACAGAGCTCTGCCCGAAGGAAGCCCGTATGTGGACAGACATCGACTCAGAGATGTAGAATGTGTGAAACACACATTTCATGACCGCTGACTAGTATCATCAGAACAGACATGTACTGTGATTTTCACACTTTCAGGCTCCCACACTCACTCACTTACAGCTGATGTTGTTTGAGTCAGTCAGGGTTCGGGGCCTGAGAGGCAGAAGGGAATTGGACCCTTGGGTCCCCAGCCTGGTCCATCACTTTGCTGTGTCCTCAGCCTGGTCCGTCACTTTGCTGTGTCCTCAGCCTGGTCCATCACGTTAATGGCTGAGTTCCAGTCCGGTCTCTTACAGACCATAGATTGTATGTGACTCATGCTCTCTCACTTTCAGTCAGCATTGTCACTGACTTTGCTTCTTAAAATTACCCACAGTTCATAGCAATGTGAAGTCAAATACAGAAGATGTAGTTGGAAGCGGTGGAACAGAACTGCTCCTGGTTCTGGTCCCGGTTGCGGTCCTGGTTCTGTCACCGGTTCAAGTACAAGTCCAAGTTCTGGTCCTGGTTCTGGTCCTGGTTCTGGTCCCAGTACTGATCCTGGTTCTGGTCCCGGTCGCGATCCCAGTTTTGGTCTTGGTACCGGTTCATGTTTGGGTTCCGGTACCGGTACTAGTACCAGTTCCGGCTGTGGCGGTCCTGGTTCTGGTCCTGGCATCAGTTCAGGTAGGCCTGGTCCTGGTACCTGTTCTGGCACCGTGTGTGAGTGTCCCATTGTCACATCATCCTCACGTTCAGTCAGCATCGACACTGACTTTGCTTCTTAAAATCTGCCCGTTGTTTTGCATCGTCATGCCAACCATTGATCAGGTGCATTTTCTTCAGGAGCTTAAAAGGCTCCTGTGGTTTCTGTGCAATTGTTGTCTCTGTATTTCCTGAAAGTCCTGTGAACATTATGCAAATCAGCCAGAAGCTGTAGACCTTTTACGACGTGAAACAACTGTTATGCCTTATGAAACCATGAATCAAAACGTGAAACTTAAATTAAACATTTGTTTTTCTGCTTAATAAAGAGTTGAAAAACACACCAAAGAAAACAAAGCAGAGCTAAATAAATGAGTAGAGTAGTAAATTATGTAACACCAAACACAGCCCTGACTGTCTGAATAAAATCAGACGGAGCCCTCGTACCCTGCTGCAGTATGAGGGCACATCACAAGAGCTGTTATTATGTTCACAACACATGCCAGTCAAATCGTCTGGAGCTCATAACCACCCGAACAAGCTCTGGGGAAAAAAACCTGATGTACAGTAATTTGTTGTAAAAACATGAAAGTCCACCTTTTTATTTTTATTTTTTAATATTTCCACATGGTTTGCATGTGGCCGAGTGGTTGGAAAGGAGACCCCTTGCAGTTCCAGTTGTTTAGTTAAGATTAGACAAGATCGTTCAGATGCACGAACAACGTGTGCTGCCTGGTTTGAGCAGATATAGCACTTGGCAAATAGAAAGATTAACTTTGCCAGCGTTTAAATTCCATGTTAAGTGTGTCTGGGGGTTTGTCACTACGCAGACAAACATGAACTAAAACAGCAGAAGAAGGAGAGAGAGAGCAAGAGAGAGAGAGAGAGAGAGAGAGAGAGAGGCTCACAGAGCATGCTTTTTATTACCCAGAACCCCACTGTCTCCCAGGGAGCGCATTTTTAATTACAGATGTGACAAGGGAAGACATGAGGGAGTTCAAATGCAGCGAATCCGTCATCCCACCGCCCCGAGTGGAAATCGCATTCTCACCACAGAGCATGCTGTACAGATTAGCTCGGGGTCGGAAATTACAGAACATCTCCCAACCTCAGTGGAACTCACTGCAGGAGCTGGCCGACGTTCAGCAGCAGCTTCCTGTGGCCTAATGAAGCTCCCATTTCCCTTTTTTTTTTTTTTTTTTTTTTTTTTTAAAGCAACCTAAACAGACCTCTCGGCCAAAGGTTGTTTCTAGCTTATCGTACAGGAGATGGATGTTTAGTTTTCTTCAGACTGAGCACGGTAAAAGTGATGTTATAAATAGATTTTTATCCTTATTCAACATTTTTCTCGCAATAGCTCAAGGCCTTCGTCTGAATGTACCTCTTTTATTCATACTTTAAAAGCATATCCCCGGGCTCTTCATAGACGGCAATGCATATGATACTGGTGTAACTCAAGAAATGCTTACGATGTTAAACTTTGCTTAATGGGGTGCCTCAGGGATCCATCCGCACCTCCCCTTTTTTTTTTTTTTTTTTTTTTTTCTTTTTCCTCCCCCCACCAAGACGCCATTTATGATATGTGATCACTTAATCGAGGGACACAAATCAAGGGATCCCCTCTCCTCCTTGTGGGAGGTAGAGTAAGCTCTCACCCACAGTCAGCACATTTAACAGACAGAGGCTTTTCTCTTTTTTTCCACATTTTTCATGGATGAAGGTAACACTTTCAGAGCTATTATTTTCTGCCTTGACAAACATGAAATCTATCCCCTGGTTATAATAAAACTGCAGGAGACATTTTTTAAGAGGTGGCTCAATGTACAATGCAGTAGAAGATTTACACACTTCTCCCTGGACAGCTTCAGGCCTTTATCTGTGAATGATACACAGCTCTCACATGGCCACTGACGGTGACACACTTGTACAGAACTGCATGTTTCGCATCTCAGTTAATAGATAACAACGCTGGTGCGTGATGCATCTGTCTTATCATATACTGTAGAGCATGCAGTTGTGACGAAGGGGTCAGATTCTTCACTTAAAGCTGCACTAATCAATAGCTTTTCCTTAACAATGGATCAAGCATGTAATGTGAGAGAGGTCATGGAGAGCGTTCCCCTGACTGTGCAGAGGGTTTTCACTTCTGTCAGCTCGTTGTTGTGCCTTTACAGCCCTCAGTTCATTTCAGAGACTGTACTGTAAAAGAACAAGGTCACAGGTCATCTCTGCAGCAGGTTATTATGACCCGTAGCTACGCTTTGTTGCTATGTGACATCCAGTGTGACAGGAGCAAATGGGAATCAGTGGTGACGTAGGTAAAGAGCGATAAAGTCCGTGTCAGTGGAGGGTTGTGGTGGATGAATGAGTCAGCAAAACACAGCAAGATGACTCCTCACATCAATTCTCATGTGAAAATAGCTGTTTACGTTGTTTTTATCGCCCATCCTTGTTGTTGTAATTGTAACCATGACAACATAGCTCATTGAACATTGAGGAAGTAGTTATTTTAACCTAAATCGTGATCTTTTTCTTAATACAACCAATAGTTTTTTGTGCCTGAACCTAACCGAGCTGTGACCATTATTATAGTTACCATACTGTATGATGCTCTCTGTGTGTCTGTTTATCATTGTAACCGTGACAACCAAGGTCTGGTCACATCTGACAGGTAGAAGTGAAGGTTGAAAAATGACATCATTGTTCAGGTTCAGGTTGGAAGCAGCTGGTTTCAGACAGACAAACTTAGCATCGTGGTGCATTTAGCTGCAGGAGTCGGTGGAGACCAAAATGGAGGGAGAAAGAATGAGTATGTTAGACTGACAGATACATGAGTATGTGTACATGATACACATAGTTTTTATGATCCCTGCATCAGTTGGCACTGCTATAACTCAAAGTAGCAATATCATAACGTAAGATTAGTTCATTTTTGTCCCCAAGTAGAAGTCCTGCATTCAAAAGCTGCACTGATCAATAGTTTCATATAGATTACAGTACGGCACCCACAGAGTTTCCCTCTGGCCTCTTTTCCTTCATGATGTTATATTGGTCATAACTTCGCTGTCATCAACCCTGTTTCCATCCACAGCAGGTGGCAGGTCTCATTAAAAAAAACTCCATGAGATGAAATTACTGTTACTCTTTGAGGTGCGTTTGCTGCCATCAAACGACCTAAAGGAGCTAAAATCAGCAAAATACAGTTTAATAATCAAAGACCATGTCTGGATGGTCCCTGCTGGTGGTATATTATTGTTTTGGATTGTAATTATTAGTGATGCTTTTATGTGTAAACAGCATTTTAATGTTGGGTCTGGTGGGTGCGGTGCTAATTCAAATTCTGACTAACTATATAATGAAGGGTAGCTGCATCATATTTAATGTTAATGCCGACTGAATGCCCTGCAATTTTAGCATCACGGAAGATATAGAGTAAAAAGTAAAACAAAAAATGCTGTGACATAATGAAAAACACTAAATAAAGAGCTGGTATCACACTCAGAGCTTGTGCTGTGATAACAATGATAACGATTAGACTGTGTTTCTTGATGTAACAGCAGGCAGAGGTTACTTAGCCATAACCACAATCCTCACATAATCCTCTACAATGATGCTATAGTCATCAAGTCTGTTGTTAAAATCTAATTGCAGAAATTGCTTTTGTGCCTCTTAGTGAAGATTATTTCATCAGTAAAACACATTTAAGCAAGCCAAGTCCTGGAGGAAGTGCTGAATTATCTGAAATCCAGATGACATGTATTGATCTTCGCTCCACGCAAAACCGTGTAGTAGTCTCAGGATAATTCAGATGTGAACTCGTATTAAAGGGCAGTCGAGGCCAGGCTCAAGTGAATCACCTGGGTATAGTACTTAACCCAAGATGTCATCAGTCTGACAGCAAATCCAGTGTGGCGTTCACATCTCCTACGAACCTGCGTGTCATTAAACCAACATCATAAACCTTCCTAAGTACAGTTTCCTGCAAATGGGATATTTTCATGGCTTTTGAAAACGGTGCGTCTTCTGATGAGGTGCATAACACTTTCATTTCACTTTTTGCCAAGTCATTGACTTTATTTGAGACAAGGGACCTACTTTATCATAGGCTATATCCTTAACACCTTAATAGTGGAGGGACCTTATAGCTATAAAGGTACAAACTTATATTAGTCCGTTCAGCCAAAATACGATATAAGATGAGAAAACAACAAGGTCGGTTGGTGTATATCTGAGAATAATCTACAGGAGGTGGAAGAGAATATGCGGGAGGTGTCTTGTTGTAAAGAAGGATAATTACATAGAGGAAGAAGAGAAAGGTCAACGCTTTTATTGGAGTCACTTTAATTAATGGTTGGTTCCTTTTCTCACCACTTAGCTCAGCTGTTAGTGAGTTGCAACTGTAGCTTTCTCTGCATAGGTTCATACACAGAGTGACCTCAGGGGTGTTAAAAACTAAATGCAGATCACATGAGCCAAAGCAACTGCATGAAGTGGATGTGCAAGATGAAAACTGGAAGTTGCAGTTTGGGCACAGAGACATCCATGCAAAGTGAGAAAGTCTGTATTCAAATGAACTGTAATCCTGTGAAGCTGTAACATAAACAATGAGCACCTTTCAGTTGCAATTATACAACAACCTTTCATCATTGTGTGGATCCAGCCGTTAGCTTTAGCTGACATTCCCAGTCAGTGCAAACGATACCTTGCTCATCATATAGTTTTTATGGCCTGCTCATGAGCAGTGGTTGAAGTGCTGTTTAGGAAAACTTGAATTATCTTAAAAAATGCTTACGTTGTGCAAGATGCTATGAAAGTAGCAGTGGCTAACAATGATTTCAGGAGCAGATATGTGGTTGTATGAGCTGGATTCATGGTAATTGCAAGAGATTAAGTTTTATTCGAGACATAAACTGCGGTGGAATCCGTGTTCATAGCTGCAACATAATGAAACAAGCAGCTCTCAAACTCTAATCCTATGAGACAAGCACATTTCTCCAAAACAAAACTGTTACACTTTCAACAAGTGTCTCGTACAGATTTGTCTCCAGACCCTCAGGGCGTTTGAAGAAACTCTGCCAAACTCTCCAAACCTCTTGACTGTGCCTTGAAAGGGTATCCAAAAAAAAAGGGTCCAGTGCAAGTGTGAAATGGGATAAGGGGGTCTAATGAACAGTACCACACTCCACTCACTGCAATTTGTCACTGTCCGCCTCACTCCTCTGCAGCCGCGGTGCTGAGTTTCGTATTAGTTTCAAAGGAATCAAAGAGCACAGCCCTCTTCATTATCTTATCTTCAGTCAGGATCAACTGCAACGAGCAAAGCAATTTGCGGTGTGTGTGTGTATGTGGAAGTTGCTCTTCATCTGTATCTATCAAAGGTCAGATTGTTATTGAAATGACTTCAATTACTTCAGGTTGTTTGGTTTGTGTAACCTGCATCAGAGGATGTGGGAAGCATTTCATAACAATAACAGAGCGAGAATTAATATGATAACAACCCGAGCAACCGTTCTCAGTTGACATCAGGAAGATATTTGGACACCTTTTCATTAAATTGTGCATTTTTTGGCCATCGGCAACAACAGATGCCACCTAAAACTCAATTTAAATGTTTTTTTTTTCCCGTGTATAAATGTTTGCCGTGTGGGTTTTGGTGTCTGGAATATGAAAACAACATTTCAGTGAGTCACGTTGCATAAGGTTCATCATATTTACTTTTAATTAGGTACTGTTGCTGCAACATTTTCATGTAAGCATATGGCAGTATACCTCTCTCCAAATACATCCACTGTTAAACAAACAAACAAACAAACCCTTTCAAATGAAGTGGGCCTTTTCTTGTGTGTGACACGTGCCTTTTCTTTGTTGACACACTAATTAGAAAGTGACTTGCTTAATTAACAGATATGGTCTCTGTGCCTGTGGGGTAACATTTTGAGGGGCTTTGAGATGAAAAGGCAGAACTGGCCATTCCCCTCTGGACTCCCACAGAAATATTTCTGAGTTTTCCAGATTTCCATCAGCATGACTCTGCTATAAACAGCCCCGTGTCCTGAGGAATAAACAGTCCTGGTGGGGGGTAGAAATTCAAAAACTATCTAATTGTGCTTTGCAAAGCCTTTAATGTCATCTGTTAGGGACGAGTAGGTTTTATGAGTTGTGTTTTTGATACCACAGTGACCCCTGTGGGTGAGCTGTGGTACTGTAGAAACAGTGATTTTTACCACTTCTCATCACTATTTTCCACTTTATTCCCACAAACCCCTGATATTTAATTACTGAAGTTGGTATTAAATGTGTTGGGTTGTGACAATATCATATCACTTCCTCACCCAGTCTGCTGCAGCTTTGCTAAACTTACTATACCACAAGAACAGAGGGAGTCTTGGACTTCATGGTACCTGATATCTTTTTCTAGATGTGAGTGATTTGTCAAATCACTCAAAAAAGAAAAGTACAGGACTTTCTGACGGTTCTCAGAGCTGTCATAATGGATCTGATCAGTTAAAGACAGCTGTATAACTTCATTCAGAAATGACAGAGGCACAGACCTGTGCTTGTATTAAAAACAATGTTTGGCCCGTGTGTTCCTTGCCTCCTCAAATAGTTTAAACTGTGACTGACATTTTCTGGCAGCAGTGGAAGTCGTAAACATGATTTCATCATCACCTTCAAAGCTGGAATCATGAACCTGTTAGCAAACAGTTGCTTATTCACAGATCCAGCAATTACAGAGAAACATTAACATTCAATCTGAGTCACGTATCTGGCCAAGAGGTGAACGCAAACGGATACTCAAGCTCCTTTAACTCTGTTTTTGGCTTTTATCAACTCTTTAGGGAAATACTGTATCTGGCACTTGAAGGGATAAATCTTTTCCTCGTCTCGATGGAAATCGTCTATTTCCATCAGCGGCAAACTGTGGCTGAAAACAGTTTCCACCTGCAGGCAAAAACAAAGCTATGAGAAATGTGAAAGCTAAACACTGAGCCGAAACTCACTATAAAGCTCAGTAAACCAGAGAGGAGCTGTATATTCAAGTGATGTATTAAAAATAGAAAACCCTAATTTCAACTCAGGGAACTTTCCTCAGGAACTAGGGACTTTTTGAGGAACTATGAGCATCTCAACCACAGGAAACAGGGTCTAAACTGATCTAAACCCAGAAAAGGCCTGGGTCAGTTCAGGAGCTTTGGGCAGTTTGGTCTTTAGTACCGACCGTTTATGACTGATGGAGTATTTTACTGCATCTTATTTCAGCCGCCATGTTTAAAACCGTGTCAGCTGACTGTTTTTTGTTGACTCATTGTGGTTCTAGATGGGATCCTAGAAGAATGTGTATAGGACAGAAAATGAGGCGCACGCGCTGCTCAGTATTTGTGTGGAAGATTATGCCGACCAGGAACTGGAATCGACCACCTGAAAGCATTCTGGTTGGGAAAGGTCTACGTCATCTCCCTGATTTGCATAATCTATGCAAGAGTTAAGGCGGTGGTGGAAACATAGACAACAATGGGCCAAAGGTACCTTTTAGCTCCTGAAGAAAAGTACCTGGAACTAGTAGTTGTGCGTATGAGAGAAGTACTGACAGTCCTTTAAATTACAAGTTTGGCTCCTGAATTTCTTCGTCTGGTTCAACTATTTCTGGAACAATTTGGCCGAAAAGAGCTCTCCTTGAGTTTATACACTGATGTTGAATGATATGTTTGGCTCTCACTTGGTATTAGACCTCATCTCAGAGGTGATGGGTCGGGTTGAACTCTCAAGGACTTCCACTCGAACTCTGGAGGAAAAAAAGCACACAGTCGTTAGACGGGAATGTCCACTTACTTTTGGCCAAATATTGTATTTATCTGCAGAGTGATTAAACTTAATGTCATCAGACTAGACACTGATTCATGCAAAGCAGCTTCACTGGAGAATTAGCTATGGTTTATAATGGGGTCAACCACTCAATCACATGTCATCATCATCCCACCCTTTCCTGCCTCTGACTCACTCCAACATGAACGCACCTCCTGTATATTTCATCTGAACGTCCGTATATCGTAACTGCACATTTCAACATTTCAACATAGCTGCGACGTTCGGCCCCTCCGCTCCAAAACGAACGACTGTTTGGTTTGTTTGGCAGATGCCGGTGCAAACGATATCTCCACCGACGCCCATCTAATGTACCCAACAGCAGAGTTTACTGATTGATATTTATTTCCTCACACTGAGATTTCCTTTGCGTGAGCCGACGGGGGAGGTGGAAACTGGGAGAGGGGCGAGCACGCCATAGGAAACAGCAGGGCCTCACATTAGACCGTGCAACAAGGGGTCGCTGGGAAAACTGGACAGAAAACCAGGACGACAATTTAGAGCCCAGAAGCATGTTAAACAAATACAGACATGCAATAGATCCACTGTCGGCGTTAACGCTCGGCCGTTCACACACTCGTTATTAGAGAAGAGGGCAGCGTTGTTTTGCTGGCTCTCGCTACCCAGAGGCATACAATAACCTTTTTGTAGGTCACTTTTTAAAAGCCTATTCAGCTCTACTCCTGTTGCCTGAGACTGGAACCAACGATTCGCTTGTAAAAAAAAAAAAAAAACCTTCCTCCCCAGACGGGTTGACGGGTTTCTCCACGCCTTGAAGGATGAGAACCCTGACCCTGAAAACTGTTCTCAAGTGCCACTGAATGAGGAGACGATGATTAGCATCACATTATCTGTCCTCATACTTTATTTAACTCAAGTTACACTTCAAACTTGATTGTCTTTTTTCTTTTTTTTTTTGCATCAGTTCATTCAGGTCAGATCCCATTTCCCTGCACTTCACAGGAGACAGAACGTGGTGCATGAATGGCTGCTTTGGATTACTGCAGCCCTTCATCTTCTCATTGACTCCTGCATTTGATCTTTATGACCGAGCTTTGACTTTACAATATGTTGATGGATTTTATGAGAGTAGGCACTGTACTCGCGCTGAGCTTTTTTAGAGTGGAGGAAACAGCCTTTGATGGTCTGGAGTAATCTTATTGAAGGGATTTCACTTTTCTATCTGACGTCTTGTCTGCCCGCTCCACATGCTTGGTTATCGACAGCGCCAAAGAAAATCTCATTTCACTTTCATTTTGTCATCCTCATAAACTTGTTTTGTGTGCAAATTTCTGCTCGGCCTCCGGGAACTTTTCCCACAATCATGGTCAAAAGATGAAGGGTTAGCGCATGGCTGGTGTCAGTGACCGCTACTTGATGTCAAAGTCCAGTGATGTGAGCAGCCTCAACCACAAGTTCAAGTTTGTAAAAGTGATGGGACCAAACTTTAGAGTGGTTGACCTCAGGTGACAGAGAAGCTCAACCCTGATAGTTTGACCCCTGTTGAAGAGTCACTGAGTAACACTGAACCCACAATTACTCTGTATATGTAGAAAAGTGTCTTGGAATAAAAGTGTCTGTCGGATTAGATTATATAGAAATACAATGTGGCAGAAGCAGCTTCACCCATGAGTCTCAGATCTGTTGTTTCTTTCATTTCCTTTCATTTAAGGTCATTGATGACATAAATCTGCTCATATGGTTCACAGTTTATCTATTGTGGTACCATAATGAGATATTTTATAAGTACAGAGAGGTCAAACTCAGGTCTTTGAGCTCAAAGGCATTTGGTAAATGGTAAATTGTAGATAGCTTTAAATCCTTCCTTCCTCTCAAACTTCCACTTCAGTAACAGGTCAGGGGTCAAGGCACAGGTTTACTCACCAGGAGCAGTTTGAGTTCAGTAGTTTGCTTGAGGACACTCGGTTACAGACTTGGGTTGTCTGATTGGTGCTTCAGACATGTTGGTACAGTGGAGCATAAAATGCAGAGACAAGCTATTCATAACAACCTGGTTCCTGCTTCAGTTTTCCATTTCACATCATGTAACTCAAAGTGAAATGTTTCCCTATCAGCTACTAGGGAGCAAAAGTTGAAATGTAAAATGTTTGTTCACGACTAAATGAGACATAATTCATTTTATTGTCATTCAGAGCGTATTCAAGACAAGTTCACCGAGGAACAACATGTGTCCTGTGTCTGGAGTCGTTCACATTTCTGCCACACGGTGGCGTCGGAGGCTTTTGCATAGGGTTCTGAGGGGATGAGCATGACATCAACTTTCTTACCACAACTGCCCATATGGTTTTGATAGTTTTAGTGGCCGGGAGGATTTGAACACTGGGACGTTTGTCTGAATGTGGCACTGGAGGAGAGTTTAGGCAGCACCAAAAACATTTAGTCAGATTTATATGAGCGTGAGCCCTTTTGACAGAAAACAACAGTGTTCTCTCTTTAAAAGTGGAGACTTTGAGTTTATGGTGCCACCAAATTAATAGTCGGGGGTTCGCCTAAATAATAGGGAATATCTACTTCTTCACCAAAAAGACTTTACCACCGTTGAGCGCTGAGACTTCCACTTCCATGTCTATGGTGAGACATGACTCATTTATAGTCATCTTTACAACCTGTAGTGAATGGGTTCACACACAGCATCATCATCATCATCATCTCAAGTGTCTTTTCACGACTGTATTTTCATGTTGTTACATCAACGCCTCCTCCAGCTCCGCGTCAGCATTAATACTCTGCTCAGTGACAGCACTAGAAAGCGTCAGTCAGGCATCAGGGAATTAGCTCCAACATAACAACAACTTGATATTTATATCAAAAGCATCCTGGGAGCTCCAGGCTTAGCCAGAGTAATCAGGTTAGCTAAATGTCTCCTGTGAGAAAGTAATCTACTTTGATGCTCTGTCTGCTACCAAAACATTGAATCTGTGTCAGGCTGCGCCGGCTGAGCAGCTACCACCAGTCCAGCCCAGTCTGTAATTCAATTACATTAGTTGACTCATGTCCTACTTAACATCCAGGCAGCCAACGGCCTGATTACGGAAGCCACAAATTGTCAAATACCGAACCTGAATAAACATTTATGTCTCTCAAAACCAGGAGGGTTATAATTATCCTCTGTAATGTTATTTCATAGGACAGATGAAGTGCAGCGCACGAGTTCAGCACCAGGGTTTATTTCCTAGATCATCAGCAGAGAAACTCAAACAGCTCTTCCTGCTGCAATTAGACTTTTCAATGAACTTGTGTGACCTGAGCCCAACCTCTGTGGACATACAGGCCTGTAAGAAAGGATCGCTCCTTCATGCGATCATGCATTTGTGTAATTAAGAGTCAAATACAGCAAGGCTTTGGATTTAGAAAGAGTGGTTAAAGATGTTTTATCTAATCTGCATTTTTCTCAGTTTGACATTTCATTTCTTCGTAGAGTTGAAACAGAGCTGTGGATACTGGTGAGAATGATCTAAGGGCTCACTATGAAACCACATCATTTGCTTGGACGATCGTGTTGTTTAATATTTTGTAAATATGAAAAGAAAAAATGCCGTCCAGATTGTCTATAATCTATTTGTTATAATTCTTACCTCATCCAAATGCTGTTGTGACCAACATGTAATTTTGCATCGCTCCAGCTGAAGAAATGTCTCTTCTGTGTTTTGTGTATTTATATTTCTCTCAACGTGAAGCCAATGAAGCTGGAAAAATTAGCTTTCATATCCGTGGCTTTTTGAACATTTAATAACTGGTTTTCACAGAAAGTACATCTGGAAAATGTCACGGAGGACACCGAGATCTCTGCCTCATCTCTGAGAATCAAAACCAGCTGCCATTAAATGTGAATCTGCAAAAGATGTGCTCCGCCGTCCAGGTTGTAGTGTGCGGTGATAGGGTTTATCTATCCTCTGTCGATTCTTCCGTCCAGGAAGATATGGTCAGACAAATCAATGTTAATATGGATGATGTCATGTTACATCACAAGCAGGGTCAACTACTGCTCTTACATAAGTTGAATTATAAATAACTAACCTTAATCAGAGAAGTTTGACTCTAATTCTGGCGTCTGATTTTTGTTTCCTGGCAGGCGTGTGCTTACATCACTTGTACATGTGTGTATGATTATATATATATATATATATATACATATTAAAGAAGTACCTCAAAGTCTAAAAACTACCAGCCGTATGCTTAATTTAAAATTTGGTCACACACATGTTTAAACATTTGTTCCCTGTTCTTTGCAGGACTTTGGTGAAACACGGCACTACCGTGATTTGGCCACTAGATGGAACTGTTTACTCACAGTTAGGAACTTGGTGGGAGGACCACTGGGGGGGGGGGTGACATCAACATGAGGCTCTATTAACAACATAATCATCATTGGGAAACATTCATACTGACAGGATTTGGCCAAAGTAAGTGAATATAGACCTTTCCAGTCACGTACTGCAGGTGTACAGTAGCTTAAGACAGAAATAAGCAATGAATGAGCTGATGTGTCATGTGCTTAAGATAACTACAATGTAAAGTAGATTAATGTTAATGTTTTTCTTCAAATCTGCAGGACAAACACATTTGCATTTAAGCTGACAGCAACATTAAACCTCCCCTCTGTTCTTTACCTGGCATCAGTGTCTTTGATATGTTCATTTAGACTTTATCATGTTTATTATGGTGCATTATTATGATAGTTTAACTCTTTTATAAACATGAAAGCAGCGTTAGAATAGTTCAGAAAGCACATGCTGCCATTCAAATGTGATGTTCAAGTTTCATTTTCTCACTTATACTAAGTTTAACCACATATTATCACCAGTATTTATAAAGTTATACCTCACTGAGAGGATGTGTGAAGTCTTTCTCTCCCACGATCACATCACTGTGGTTCTTACTTCATCATCTCCTGTGCTCGTGGACACTGTGTTAACACCTTCATCTATCGGCTGCGATGGTGGTAATTAAAAACACCCGGGCATCGTTACCTGTCTCATTTGATTGACATCCTCTTCGACAAGCGGGGACAATGGAGAGAGAGAAAGGCGGTGTGAGGGCGGGCAGGAGAGCTGCTATCCAATGGGATCAGGGATGGGAGGGAGTTTGCCGAACTCCAGCTTTGTCCTAACTTAGTGGGACTCCTGAGCACAATATGACTGAAGCGCCTGCACCGTTATTCCACGGGACGGTGCGTAGAGGCTCAGCCGCCTGCACACACTCCTCACCGCCAACTTGCGCCCTAACTTTGGATAAACTTTTTTCCTGTCTTCTTCCACGGAGCACGGAGCTTTAGTTTTGTTTCCTCTTCTTCTTCTTCTTTTTTTTTTTAAAGGATTGTATGATTTCGTCCTGAAAATGCCATTTGAGCTGGAGCTGAAATGAAACTTCCCTGATCTGCAGGTCTCCATTCAGATGACATTGTTGCGCTGAGACAGTGCGCAGCGCAGGATCAAGCAGGAACACCCCTGGAGTAACTTTGGGACACTGAAGAAGTGTGGAGAGAGCTGCTGCTGCTGCTGCTGCTGCTGGTTTCACTGACTTTTCCCTGCACTTTTGTCGGAATACAATGCTTTAGTGTCTCGTCCAGCCTCGGTAAAGTTGATGCATCATAGGCATGGACTCTGTCTGAGAAAGGTGGACTGGCTCACTGACCATGGCGCTCGCAGGTATGAGTTTAGGCCGGTTTCATTTGATTTTACTGATGTTATGGACTCTGTCGCAGTACTCAGCATCCAGCCAAGTCCGTCAAGAGTTTCGGGTCCCGGAGGAGCAGCCCATCGGGACCTACGTGGGCACGATAGAGACCAAGCCGAGCTTCACGTACCGCTTCAGCGAGAACCACAAACTTTTTGCAATTAACGGCACCACGGGAGTCATTTACACCTCGTCGGTGATTGACAGGGAGCTTTTGCAAAGTGATGTGATCAACGTCGTGGTGCTGTCCAGTCAACCCACGTACCCCACCGAGGTCAGGATAGTAGTTTTGGATATTAACGACAACTCCCCGGTGTTTCCAGACGCGTCAATTGTCGTGTCGTTTAAGGAGGACGCCAGCAGCGGCAGACAAGTGATCCTGGACACCGCCACTGATTCAGACATTGGAAGTAACGGAGTTGATCACACCACGTACAGAATAGTGAAAGGCAACGAGCAGAGGAAATTCCGCTTGGATATTACAGTCAATCCTAGTGGAGAGGGGGCATTCTTGCACCTTGTTTCAACCGGAGGCTTGGACAGGGAAGTTACTCCCTTCTACCAGCTGCTGATTGAAGTGGAGGACAAAGGAGAGCCCAAAAAGTTTGGCTACTTGCAAGTAAACGTCACTATTCAAGACATCAATGACAACCCCCCTATGTTTGAGCAAGACCAGTATCAAACCAGTGTTTTTGAGGATGCAGCAGTGGGTTCCAGTATTCTGCAGATTACAGCATCAGATCAGGATGAGGGAGCCAATGCTGAAATCAGGTACTTTTTAGATGAAGGGACGCCTTTCCAAATTGACCCTAAAGCAGGTACTATTATTATAAAAGAGGGTTTGGACTATGAGAGTAAAAAAGAGTATTCTCTGACTATTCATGCAATAGATAATGGAGTACCTGCTCTGTCTGGCAGAACAGAGGCCACAATAAAACTTTTAGATGTGAATGACAATGACCCCGTGGTGAAGTTCAGGTATTTTCCCACAACTTCGAAGTTTGCCTCCGTAGATGAAAATGCACAGATTGGCACAGTTGTGGCTCTGCTCACCGTCTCAGATTCAGACTCCCCCACTGCTAATGGAAACATATCTGTTTCAATCTTAGGAGGCAACGAGCAGAGACACTTTGAAGTGCACACGTCCTCTGTGCCCAATTTGAGTCTGATCAAAGTGGCCAGTGTGTTAGACAGAGAGAGAATCTCCTCGTACAACCTGACTGTGTCTGTGTCAGACAATGGCAAGCCCATGGCTCGCTCCTCCTATGCCAGTCTAGTTATTTTTGTGAATGATATCAACGATCACCCACCCATATTTCAGGAAACACTGTACAGAGTAGATATCAGTGAAGACATACCAAAAGGCAGCTACATTAAAGGGGTTTCTGCAACAGATGGTGACTCTGGGCAGAATGCCAACCTGCGCTACTCCCTGGTGTCTGGAAACGCTTTGGGCTGGTTCTC
Source organism: Caranx ignobilis (assembly GCA_021432705.1). Lineage (NCBI taxonomy): Eukaryota > Metazoa > Chordata > Actinopteri > Carangiformes > Carangidae > Caranx > Caranx ignobilis. The sequence goes on from MU269981.1 coordinate 23,446,580, forward strand.
CATCAGTGAAAACAGTGGTCTGGTTACCAGCGCCGCTTTGCTGGATAGGGAAAAAGCATCTGAAATTGTGCTCAACATTAGTGCCAAAGACCAGGGGCTGCAGCCCAAGATTTCTTACACTAAGCTGATAGTCAACATCACTGATGTAAATGACCAAGTGCCCACATTTACACAGAACACATATCATGTTTCTCTGGTAGAGCACGCTCCTGCTGGCACTGAGCTCGTGGTGCTCTCTGCTTCAGATGACGACCTCGGGGCCAACGGAACTATCCGGTTCTCATTTGATGCAGAGACTCCAGCCAGCGTCCAGGAGCTGTTTCGCCTGGATGCCGTGTCAGGGCGATTAAGCACAGCCGTGGAGCTAGACAGGGAGGATCAGGCCTCTTACTTACTCCACATCCAGGCAGCAGACGCAGGCAGCCCCCCTCTGCACTCTGTAGGAAAAGTCAACATCACCCTGAAAGATATCAATGACAATAGGCCGGTTTTCTACCCTGTGCAGTATTTTGCCAATGTGAAAGAGAACGAGCCCTCGGGCTCTTATGTAACCACGGTTTCAGCCACAGACCCCGATTTGGGTCGAAATGGCACAGTCAAGTATATAATTACAGCTGGTGATGCTTCCAAATTCCGCATTAATAGCAACACGGGGAAAATCACCACACTAGTTCCCCTGGATAGAGAGGAGAAGACTGCTTACCAGCTGCAGGTGACAGCTGCAGATGGCAGCGGCCTGCGCTCTCACACCCAAGCCATCGTGACTGTAACTGTAATAGACACACAGGACAACCCACCGGTCTTCAGCCAGACAGTCTACAGCTTTGTCATGTTTGAAAATGTTGGCATAGGAACAGTGATAGGGACAGTGTCAGCCACCACTGTAGATTTGAACACAAACATTTCATATCTAATCACCTCAGGGGACCAGAGGGGGCTTTTTGCTGTAAACAGCGCAGGTCAGATCACAGCGTCCAGTCAGATAGACAGAGAGGAGCAGGGGTTTTATCAGCTGAAAGTTGTAGCCAGAGCTGGGGAGATCACAGGAGAGGCTTTTGTCAACATCACTGTGAAGGACTTGAATGATAATGCTCCTCATTTTATTCACGCTGTGGAGCATGTGAGCGCAGTGGAGAACTGGATCACAGGTCATGTCATATTCCAGGCCAAAGCTTCAGATCCTGACGAAGGCACAAACGGCATGGTGGTCTACAGCCTCAAACAAAACCCCAAAGGCCTGTTTCATATTCATGAGAAGCACGGCCTCATCACACTGACCGGGCCACTGGAGGTCACCACCAGCTCTTATGAGGTCGAGGTCATCGCATCAGACATGGGGGTCCCTCAGCACACCTCCAGCCTCGTCCTCATTGTCAGTGTTTATGACGTGAACGACAACTCGCCAGTGTTTGACCAGCTCTCATATGAGGTTATCATCCTGGAGTCTGAGCCTGTCAACAGCCGCTTTTTCAAAGTGGAGGCCACCGACAAAGACTCTGGTCTTAATGGGGAGATTATGTACGACATCGCTGGTGGCAACACAGGTGATGTGTTTGGCATTTTTCCAGACGGGCAGTTGTACATCAAAGCAGAGCTGGACAGAGAGATACAGGACAGATACAACTTAGTGGTTATGGCCAAAGACCGAGCTGTGGAGCCGCTAAGTGCCACTGTCAATGTCACTGTGATCCTAGATGATGTAAACGACAACCGGCCACTCTTTAACAGCACCAATTATGTGTTTCATTTTGAGGAAGAGCAGAAGAGGGGGTCCCTGGTCGGGCGGGTTTTCGCTGAGGATAAAGACTTTGGCCCAAACAGTGAGATCAGATACACATTTGAAACTCCGCAGTCCAACTTTGAGCTGAATGCCATCACAGGGGAGTTGACCAGCACTCTGCAGCTGGACCGCGAGTCACTCATGAGACAAAGAGGCGCCGCCGTGTTCAACTTTGTGGTTGTCTCGTCAGACCAGGGTCTCCCCAAGCCCCTCAGAGACCAGGCCAAAGTGCAAGTTTACATACAAGACATCAACGACAACCCGCCTAAATTCACCAAAGACATTTACCAGGCCTCCATCTCAGAGTCGGCGCAGAACATGACACAGTTGCTGAGAGTTTCAGCCTCTGATGTAGATGAGAACAAAAATGGACTGGTGCGTTATCACATCACTGAGGGCAACGAGGAGGGTCAGTTCACAATTGATGGCAGCTCTGGACAGGTTACATTAATAGGAAAGCTGGACTATGAATCAACATCCTCCTATTCTCTGAAAATCATAGCTGTTGATGCTGGAGCTGTGCCTTTGTCCTCCTCTTGCATGCTTAGCATCAGCATCCTGGATGAGAATGACAACTCCCCCTCCTTTCCCAAATCCTCACTGTCTGTGGATGTTTTGGAGAACATGAGGATAGGAGAGCTGGTGGCCTCTGTGACCGCCACTGACGCAGACTCCGGCCAAAATGCAGACATAACATACAGCATCACAGCCACAAACAACCACGGCACATTCAGCATCAGCCCTAACACTGGCAGCATCTTCTTAGTTAAAAGGCTGGACTATGAAACTCAGTCTTTTTACAAGCTCAACATCACTGCTAAGGACAATGGCAGACCACCCCGCTCCTCCTCCATCCCTGTTGTCATTCACGTCAGGGATTTTAACGATAACCCCCCTATATTTACTCCTGGTGACATTTTCAAATCCATCCCTGAAAACCTTCCTATCTCAGCCTCAGTCATGACCATCACAGCTCATGACACAGATGCGGACATCAACGGGCAGCTGGAGTACTCCATAGTGCAGCAGATTCCACGGGGAAGCCACTTCAGCATTGACTCGAGCTCTGGGCTCATTTATACCGCCAAGGAAATTGACAGGGAGTTCTCCAACCTGTTTGAGCTGACGGTCAAAGCCACTGACCAGGCAGTTCCTGTTGAGTTCCGCCGCTTCGCCCTGAAAAATGTCACAATATGGGTCACAGACCTGAATGATAACGTTCCCACTTTTGTATCCCAGAATGCTCTTGTGGCTGAGCCCAACGTAGTCATCGGCTCCATCCTGACTAAAGTTGAGGCTTGTGACCCCGACGAGGGGGCCAATGGGGAAGTGGAATATGAGCTGGTGGAAGGAGACTCAGACACGTTCATCATGGACAGGTACAGCGGGGATATCCGCCTGGCCTCCCAGCTGGTGCCGTCTCGACTCATGTACACCCTCACCGTGTCAGCCACTGACCACGGCACCGACCGCAAGACCTCCAGAACTGAGCTGACCATCATCCTTCAAGGCATGGATGGGCCCGTTTTCTCCCAGCCCAAATACATCACCATCCTCAAAGAAGGTCAGCCGCCAGGCACCAACGTCATCTCCCTGGATGCGTCCAGCCCACGCGGCTCAGCCACCAAAGTGGAGTATTTCATCGTGGCAGTGCGCAGCGGTGGGAAATCCGTGGGGCGCCTTTTCACCATCGGCCGCAACACAGGAGTGATACAGACGGCTGCAGAGCTGGACCGAGAACAAGGCTCCGACCTCTACCTGGTGGATGTGTACGCCATCGAGACAGACGCCAGCCAGCCCAGAACACAGCGTGCTGAGGTTAGTGTACTGCTGACTTTTCTATTCTCTACAGGTACTGGAAAGCCACCTTATATTTTGTATTATTGGTCTATTTGATCTGTTTGGCAAGAAGAGGGCATGAACTCACCCACTGGCATTTGCAAGAGACATTTGGATGGAATAAGTGTAATGAGATCAAGGTTTGAACTGGAAAAAACGGGCAGTGAGACTGTCCAAGTCACACAAAGAACAGAGCCACCTCTTGCATTTGTCTGCTCATTAATTAAATTCCTTTTTTCACGCACGGTTCTGCGTTATATTAAATCATAATTTTCTTGGACAGGCAGTAAGAAGGTCTTGTTCTTTGGCATGATAACTTTATTGTTCCCCTTTTCCAAAAACATACTAGCCATAACAATTCATCTTACATGTGCCTCCTCTAATATCTAACAGTCTGGGAAAGGGAAATGAGTGTTGCATGTCTTCTCCACAGCCTCCTCTGGTGCTCTCATGAACAGAAATGTTCTTATCAGCGGATATGAACTGCACAAATCAAAAAAAAAAAAGAGCAATTTTAATTTCCCCACTGTAGGCATAAATCATTCAAGGCTGCTGTTTCAGGTTCAAAGCCTGTGAAGGTTTCCTCGGTGTCTCAAGTAGAAATGAAAAAGAGAGTAATTCATATGGTCTTCCAGGTATGCATCATCAGTACCAGTATTACTTTGAGCCTTTGAGCCTGAGGCTATTTTGGCACTGGGGTGGTCTTGTGGGGTGCCTTTATACCACCAGGAGCTGCTCCACAGGCAATAAGTGACCATTAAAATTGGGTGACCTCTTAAGACTCAGTGAAAAGACGCTGAGGGCAGACAGAGTGAAACTTAAGCTGTCCTCTGAGTTTGCCTTATGCTGTGCACCTCCCTTAAAAAAATGGTGTTAAATACTCTAAAGTGTTGTGAAGGAACTCTAAACATAGTTTTGTGTGGCTGAGGCCTAAATGAAAAACAAATGTGATTCTATATAAGCTTTGGAAATTTCAACCAGGGGCTTAAAATGCCACATTATTACAGGCTTGATGACACACATACTTCATCAGAGCCCAATAAAGGTTGCCACCTTCACCTTTTCTTCACAAATGTGCTTTGTGTTACTGCTTTTCAAAAAAAAAAATGCCTGATGTGAAATGATAAAAGACTTGTAGATTAGCAGGGTGCCTCTGACAGTTGTTATTGATGCCTTTTCAACCACTGCAGATATTGAATCTGAAATCCAATACAGCAATCAGTTATTTGGAGACAAACTCGCATATTATTGAAATCAAGGATTACTTGGCAAAATCGTGTTAGCTAAGTTAACTTAAAGGGTTTTGCTTGGGCCAAATGGGAATATCAAATGTTCTCTCGCATTGCCTGCAGCGAAGATGGCAATCTGCTTTCCTGCAGACTCTACTGTCGGGCTAATGAGAGAATATAGCGCTGCGGTGCTCCATTCCCAAACTTTAAACTCTAGATTGCTTTCATGCTTAGCTTGAACTTTCTCACCCCTTAGAGAGATGGCTTTACCATACCACCTGGCTGAATAGTCAATCACTCCACTATGAGAAGCGTGAGATCTAATAACTCAGAGGAATTCAAATGACCTTCCACATTTGGAAATATGGGCTATATATTTTTTTTTTTTTTTATTTCTGAGTGGGCAGGCGTTTATAGCTATATTTTTAACAGCACAAATGAACAGGTCTAACTCGTACACTCAGACTATTTCGATCTCCTCTGTCAATGAAACCTCAAAGCGCTCTGTGGTACAATAGTGTAAACCTTCACTTAGACTAATGTTTTTCCAGTGCAGTGTTTATACACCATATACCCGGTAGCAACTGGGGGATTATTTCCATCCCCGGGGTTGTGACCCTTTCACATTCTCCATTTCCCATTCTCCCCATTGATTGGATGCACAAGGGAAAAAGTGGCATTTTTCCCCCTTCCCTCTGCTATGCACCATGTGTGATGTTTTGGAAACACTCAAACAAAGGGAGTTTAGCTGGACATGCTTTATCGATGGTCGTGATCTTAAACAACTCAGCTGGGTGTGCAACAGAGGAGAGGGGAGAGGATTCTGGGTTATTTCCTGACCTGTTTGGCACCTCAGAAAGTCTGATTATCAGCGAATACTGATCAGATCACTTGATACATGCAGGACTGTATGTGCCCTTTGTTTCACATCTGGGTCATGTCTGAGGTGTGATGGATGTTTCTTTAAGCCAGCATGTGCTTGTGCAGAGACTTTCAGACAGTAAAATATGGTTGTTGCACTTCAGTAGCTTCTGTCTGGCAGTGTGGACTTCTATTCATATGACGTCATTCCCAGAAATCCCTGTTTTTTCCTCTCACTAACTGGTCGGGAGATAGACGCTGATAGAAAAAAATGTTTTGGCAACAGGTTCATCCATTGTGCATGAATCCAGATTCCATTCATAGTTTTCAGGAGGATGTTTTCTATCTCACTCGAGGTTTTGATTCATCACATCCTGTGACGTCGCCCCCTCCTCCACCCATAATTCACACCGGGTAAAGTCACGCTGAATCACCTGTGGCAGACTTCTCTCCGCAAGCTGAAACTTTCAGGTGTTAGTTGCAGTGTTGGCAACAGTCCTAATCAGTGATGTGACAGCAGGTGTTTCACATCAGCAGGCCGAGACAAAGCACCTGCACCGGGGCAGTGATGTGCAGAGCATGTTTAAGCTTGGGAAGGGAGGGAAATGAGGAAGATAATATCTGCTCATGTGACTGAGCATGAACGTACCCTTGAAATGATTCTTTCCTCCTGTTGTTAAAGTTTTATCATGCAAGTCTCATTGTTTTGACACATTTGGTCCATTTCCAACATGCAGAGTTATTTTTAATTGGAGATGTCAGCTGAAAACAAGTGCTGAGGTCAATCCCAGGAGTCTTTTGCCTCACAGATTACTCTACAGGTCAGTTTTAAGGTAACTGTAGTTGTAGTTACTAAAATAGTTGTATGAGAGGCAGTTCTTTAAGGGATACCCCACCAAAAACATCATAAGCTTGCAGCTGTAATCAGCTTAGTTCCACAACAGATATGTTAGGACCTTTTCATAGGTATCAAAATGCTCCTGCATTGTAATTCTCCTCTCTGCTGTGCATCAGTAGGTTTGTGTCCTTTTGCCAAAATATGCAAGAATGTTGTTAAATACTCCTCTTTGTGATTTTCTCATTTGATATCTTAGGATCTGAACCTTATTTTGAAAGACTCCTGGACACACATCAAGTGTATCACACAGCATGTAGTGTGTTTGTTGCTGTAGTCAGCTGTTTACATTTGTCACTTATGAGCAGCACAAGTCAGTTTTTCGGTCACACTGAAAGGTTTTTCATGGAGCGTATCTCCACAGAAAGAAGTGAAATACTTTCACAGAAGGATGAAGACATTATAGAAATGTCCCTGACACCTCAGCTCCTATAGACCAGACTGCTACACACTGTTTTCTTTAACTCACTGTGAATTAAGTGTTTTTTTTCTCAGAGAGGCCCTCAAGTGCAACATCAGTCCTTGCCTCCTCCTCTTAAAGGCATTGTTCCCCCCTTGAAAGTAAACAAAGCCGGAGCGCTCAGCGGGCCTTCCTTTGTTTTTCCTCCGCAGATAAAGTGTTGCGCAGCCCCGGCCCGCGATTCAGGAGGCTTTCTTGTTATTTTTCAGTCTGTGCCAGCGTCTTGCCATGGCAGATTTAGGAGTGTGTATGGATGCCCCTGTCAGCCACCTTTCCTCCCCCTCTCCTCACCAGTAAGGGATGTTCGTTAGAGCTGTGTGGAGTGAAGGGAAGAGGGGTTTTTGTTGGGAGGGGTCTGCACATGTCAGACTGTGTTATTGGGTGTTGTGGGAATGAAGGAAGAGGAGTGGTGCTGCTGTTGGAGCTGCTGGTGGTGGTGGTGGGGAAGCTGCAGCCACAGGCATATTAGCAAAGGAAGAGGCGAGGACAGGGCTCAGGATCATGTCCTAAGAAGGTGGGGGCAAGAGGGCTCAATCTCTCTGCCCAGGGCTTTTGTACATCACAGTCGGGGAATGCAGATGGCTGAGTCAGATATAGAAATTAGAGTTGATCTTTGTTGCTGTGGATAGCCTGAGCTCCATTATATTCATCCTCCTCCTGGTTAAGCCGTGTATCTCCATGACTTTGCATCTCCTTTGTGTCTGTCTGCCTGTTTTGTGTCTCTGGGAAGCTGTTTAGGTCTCTGTCTCTGTGTTGTGGATCAGTCTGATTCATAAATCTCATTGGCAACCAACTTCAAAGTCTCTTTGCTTTTGCTGTCTGACTCCCTCTTTCATTCCCTCTTTTGCTTTCTCTGTGTTTTGGTGATGCTGAACCTCCTCCAACATGAACTTGGAGGGTAATGCGATTAGGGCATCACAGGAAATGGAAGAGCACAAAACTCTCTGAAACATGAAACCTGCAGAGGCAGCCAGGTCGAGCAGGCGGGGAGGAGAAGGTCATGTACAGCTGGACAATACGATACGGATGCTGGTTTTTGTTTGTGTGTTAGTGTCTGTGTGTGAGTATTAATAAAAACTGAAATATTGATGAGTGCTGTTTCCAGAGAAAGGTCGAACAGTGTTACAGATAGCCCCCATAAGAGCCGCTTTCAATGATCCTTATCGAATCAAGTTGAATAGAAAAAAAAGGCCTTGATTACATTTGAATTATCCACAAGCTCAGTATTAAAATTTCATGTTCCTCAGAAGACCCATTTTACAAGAACTGGGCGAGGAACGATGCAGAACAAACGGCATCCTTGTGTATTGTAATTCATGGTCTAATTGCCATATTTTTGAGCTTGTCTTTCCTCGTGCACATGTGTTGAAGAAACGGAGGTGCTATCACCCCAGTCCCGGCCTGCGAAACAAGGGGTTGTAATTCACCCCGTAATCTGGCCGGACACGCTGGAGCTGATGCATCTGCATCTGCCGGGCCCCTCCTGGTAGGTGGTCGCTCCGGGTGAACCTGTGGGTGTGCGAGCCGGTGCTGCGCAGCGCCGGTTGTCCCAGAGCGTCTGTCCGTTTTTACGAGACAATCGCCATAAAAGTTAGATAAACGTTCGGTCATGCATAGATGCATGCAAGCAAACGCTGCCAGGAGTGCACTTCCACACACAAACACACACACACACACACATGCATGCACACTGACCACAAGTTCAAACTACTTCTCAAGTGCAGGAAAACTTAAAATGGTAGCCACAGTCCAAATAATTCAGCTTCATTGAGAATATTATGATTATGCCCCTGTCAAATAAGATCACTGGGATACTTTGTGATGTATGTTCTGCAGATTCAGACCGGAGGCTTTAATGACGTTAGCGGTTTACGTCCTCTTTATTACATGAGACTGTTTGTTAGTGTTTGTCTTGTTCCATTTATTTTGTGGCACAGTGGAACTTTGTTTGGAGGAGTGTTAAGCACTTCTGGCTGCTCTCCAGCTCGCTTGACCACATTAGATGAATATTAAAGTTACGGTGCTTTGTGCTTTTTCTATAGAGCTCTCACTGATTGAAGTTTTAACCATAGGTGTCCAACCAGCTGTCTCAGACTTCACCACGTTTCTCACATCAGAAAGCAGCGACTGGCACAAGCAGTTTGTCAAGCTGTTGGCTGAAAGGTCAGAGACGGGGTCATATTGTTCTGCTGTGCCATGTTCTATAAAGTTAAGCCAAGCATCACATTAGTAATGAAAGAACAAAACTTTTTTTTGTTGGCAACAGGCCACAAAGTCTGTTAAATCCCATAATTCACCATTCATTTTCAAGATCTACAGTAACCAGTCAAGCAGATAAACTACTTTTTTTTTTAATTGCAGAGGAGATTCAGATGTTTATACATGACTGAGTCAGATTTATTATCTGTGTTTATCATGGTTGGCTTTTGTTTTAACACTGACTGGTTGTTGGCCTGATTATAAAGCAGGTCTGTGATCGAAAATAATACTGTGAAAGTATCAAAGCCTCAGTCCACAGAGAAATGCACACAGCCTGTATTCAGAAGCTGAGCCTTAAAATGAGCCGTCAAGACTTATGTGACTTTGTGATGTCACAGAAAAGCAGTCAACAATTGCACTGAGAAGGTTTTTGGTTTTAGAAACAAAACATTTTCTTACTGATATCAACATTTTAAAGAAACACAGACAGCTAAGGTTCAAAATCTGCCCCCTTTAATGTCTGGCAACCAGCAATTAGCATGATTTTGCTTAATATAGTGTAGAGTGACCCTGCTATAGCCCTGCAGCCTGTCCAGGGTGTACCCTGACCTCGTCTTATGCCAGCCGAGCTTGGCTCCCCCCTGTGATCATCAGCAGTGTAGAGAATGGATTGATGGATGGCATATGATTGGTTTAAATCAGTTTTGGTGTCTTTTATTGCTCCTGTGTATTGAGGTTCAGTCCCAGGTCCTGGACCCTGGGTGAGTTTTTGCAGCGTCAGATTCAGTCGAAGTAAACTGAAGTGAAAAAAAAGCAACAATAAACAACCATGAGATTTTACTGGTATTGTTGTAACTTTGTGGAAATGGTCTTGTGTTTTGCGGCAAACTGAATTGTCCTGGTGTGGTAACCCCACCACACTGCTTCTCTAAACAGGTTAAGACAAAAAATTTTATTTACACACTATTTTTAAACTTGGTTTGCCGCTAAATTATGTTTATAAAGGGAATGTACATGAATATTAAAAGAAAACCCTCTCAGCTCTGCGGTCGACTGTCCGTAAAGCGTTTTTTCATTTCATTTTTTGCCCCTTTTCTGCCTCATGCAAAGTCAATACAGGGCCTTGGGTTAGAATAATAAATGGATGTGGCCATAGCTGTGCATGCTCCGCAGAGTTTCGCATCATCAGGTTTATTTTCACATCAGAGATACATTTCTCTTGTTCTGTGACTTTGATTGTCATGCCTCATTTGGGAGGGGTGAGGGGGGGGGGGGGGGGGGGTCATTCCTACATCTTTAAGCACACATGTTCAGACCAAATGTGCGACAGAAATAGTATTAATCTCGGCCTCTGAGAAATGCCTTTCTCCTTTGGTCTGCAGAATCAGGCATGATCAAAAGGGGAGCCGTTTACCGTTTTGCACCGGGGAGGGAGGAGAGGAGAGGAGGGATTTCTTTAGCTGCAATCAGAAAGGTCCATCAGAAGCTGTGATCTAAAGTTTCCAAGCTTTACAGTCACTCAACCACAGCAAGGTTGATTGGGAAGTAGCTGGGAGAAGGAATGATCAGGTATAGCTATGATTGTACACTTTCCCTGTCCAGGTCGTGCAGAGGGATCTTTGCCTGAGTATGACTCCATCCCACAGATTTCTTCATCACTTCTCTCTCTTGCACCGCTCCGACTGTGAAGGGACCATAAAATATGACCGAGTCTGTCCAGCTTTGAAAGTTTGAAAAAAATAAATAAAAAAAATAACGTTCCACTACTTTCACTTGTAAAACGCAGGGAGTTAGAGAGAGAGAGAGAGAGGGAGAGAGAGAAGGAGAGTGGAGGGTTGATTTTGGCACGTATCCTCTGCGGTAATAATGGATCCCAGCTACAGAATGATTTGTTCTTACACGTGACTTACCGAGCTCTCTAGCGTCAACAAACACCCGAGCACATCCACATGCAGAAACACACACTGCAAATTTCCATTGTTTTCAGAGCTCAGACTTCACCGTGGTGCCTCGTTGACCTGTCTCTCTCTCTCCCTTTCTCTCTCTCTCTCTCACTCCTGCTCTTTTGCACATCTCACTTCCCCGCTGGCCGTCCATCAACAGCACCTCCAAAGTGACATTTAGTGCGGTTGCCTCCTTCACGGATCCTCCCACCTCCTGGGACATCAAACGAGAAGAAGGAGCGAGGGGGGGGATAGTGTGTTTTCTGCTTCGTCTGCACTGTTTTCACGTGCACACTCACGCTCACATGCACACACCTCACCCTCATCCCAGCCTGTGGTGAGCAAGCGACCCCCAGGCAGGAAGGGGTATCTCCCACAGCTCGGACAGATAATTTAGGAGCTATATGGGGGATGGAGGGAGAGAGGGAGGGAGGAACTGGGCGGGGGTAAGGCAGGGAGCTTGGAGCTGGGAGGCAGGGAAGGAGAGCCGGGGTAGGGCTTTAGTGTCAGAGACGAGAGACAAGCAAAGATAGACTGGCACCAGAGAGCGAGAGCCCGTGTTATTGTTATCTCCCCTCTTATTTTATGAGTTTTCCATCAGGAGATCTGCTGCAGCTCCTGCTGCTCACTTTATACAGAGGTTAACCAGGCTGTGATTCAGCATTTTGCACCAAATGTATTCTTTTTTTTTTATGTTTTCACGGCGTGTTTGTTGTGATTATTGCTTTTCAAGCTCGGGAAATCGTGCGCCTTCTCCTGCGCTTTCTGCTGTGCAGGTCTTAACTCCAAGGAATAAGCCAAGCAACAGTCGATTAGCAGCTGGTTTCAATTTTTGGAAATTGAAATATTTCAGCTCTCAAAATGTCCCTGCATGACTTTTCCTGCACTCAATGTCTATGCAAGTTGTTAAGTTTTTTTTCAAATCATGCAGAGAGAGTGTTAGTCGTAATTCTACTCATGCTCTTCGTTCGACAGCTTGTTGGCCTTGTCCTGGACCTTGAAAATATCCTGACCCATCCAGTGTGATCTAATGGGTTTTCCCCCTTGTTATAGCTGATTCGAATGTTTGTTTTCAATTTTTTGTACCCGTCTTCTGCACAGAGTTTATTGACCCAGCGAGGGGCAAGTCATTTAAAAGTCAAGCCTCCGCAGCCAGACGTTGTTCAAACCCGCAGAACTTCACTTCACATTAAAAGAGCCCATTTTCTATCAAGTGAGATTTCCATGTCTGTTTTGATTATAAACCAGGTCTTTATTAATATCGTGAACGCATTAAAGCCTCAGTTGACACCACTGGACATATCTTCCATTACTCCATGACAAAGAAGGCAGATATCCCCCAAACCCTGCCAAATTACACCAGATATGCATCACAGAGTAAATATATTTCTTGGAGTTTTATGTAAACTGACCCTTTAAGCTTTGACTGGAGTGACAGGTGCTTCTTATCAGGTGTCTCTGTGTGCAGCATTGTTGACTCTGAAGCACCTTGCAGGCGTCCAGAGCTCACAAGTTTCCTCCCTCGTTAAATTGCCCGTACACATCATCCTCCCATGGGTCGTTTTACAGAAAGGCTGTGGTTGTTTGAGAATGTAGCCGAGTGGAACGTCTCGGGGAAAAATAGCTTGTGGTCACCAAGACAATAACTGCGGAGCATGAGCCTCACTTTGGAGGATTATTATCTCATTCAAAGAGATTCTTGGATCAGAGTCGGACTCTGTGTTGGCGCTGCTGCTCTCTATTTCCAGGGCAGTAATCCTAAAGCATCTTTTTTTTTTTTAAGTGAAATATCATAAAGCACACTGGATGCAAGCGTTGCCTTCAAACGTTTCCATCTTGCACGGTGTATTGTATGGCTGCGCATGGCAGCCGGTGAAAGGCCTGGCCCCTCCACAGCAAACAAAACACCGTGTTTACACAAATTTTCGAACAACTGATGTGCTGTCAGAAACAGAGAGCAGAGAGAACTCCTGGCTTGAAATAGCTAACCATTTTGGTGAGTGCGGCCTTCCTCTCCCCTCTCCACTTGGGCCTGCTTAATTGAAACCAGCTGCTGAGGGTTCTGGGTAGCAAAAGTGCGGGTCGAGTCAACGTGACTGAGGCTCTAAACTCGCAAGTAGAGGTACCTGAGCTGCCCTCCCCGGCTCTGCTGTCAGACTGAAGTTATGTTTCTATCAAAGCTGGTGAAGTCTTGAGCTGCAAACCGAGAGCAAAGTCTGACTGATTTGAGCTCTTAAAGCGTGAAAGAGAAAGCTGCAGCTCTGGTTTCGATTACATTCGTTGACAATGTGCTATTTTTACTCTTTTTATGTCCTCTCTCTCTTTTTCTCTCTTTTTTGCCCACCCTGTGATTTTCCTATGCAAATGGGTGAAGTGGCCTAATTTCATCAGGCTCAATCGTGTGGGGACGTCGAGGTGTAATTTCACAAAGTGGCGTCCTTGAAGTTGACTTTATGGTCTTTCCTTTCAAACACAGAGCTATTTTGACTTTGTTTGCATTGTTTATGTGTGTGTGTGCACACACACTCACATGCATACCTTCTTATAACAGTACATGCCTTGAGCCTTAAACAGCACTGCTCTCGCATACTTTTTACACAATCTACCAAATCTTGGCGCCATCTCCTCATTTTTCTGCAGTTATCCCGCTTGGCGTCTCTGGCACTGACACGTAGCTCACCGAGATGAAGAAGAAGAAGAAGAAGAAGAAGAAGGAAGAAAAAAAAAACAGCCCACTGAAAAAATGAATCATCCAAAACTTTGTCTAAACTTGGCTGCCCTGCTGTTGACAGACAGATCGTAATGAAGTCTCTCTCCCAGGACATTGTGTTCTTATGGTATTACATGGAGGGTGATCAGATATTACATTATGTCTCTATCTGCTCCAGGGGGCTGCCGCTGTTAGTGGGGTTTCACTTATACTGAGGTCTGCAGAGTGAGGGCTGCAAAGGACTGTGGGTAGAGAGAGAGAGAGAGAGAGAGCTTACAACAACAAGGCACCACATGAAACTTCTTACCTCTTAAATATCTTCTTCAAATGCTTTCCGTTCTGCAAAAATCTATAAATTATGAAGTCATTGCTCCCTATAGAAACCCAGTGCAGAAGCTGTGTTTAAACCTGTTTCCAATACAAATGAACTAGAAATAAATGTCAGTGTCCATGAAATAAGATTAAGGAACAAACAGTAGCTGCACACGCACAAAGAAAACAATATTTTCAATGTTCATCAACTGGTTTAAATAAGTAATGATCTTTTGACTAGTTAAGATTGTAGATGCATTATGGGTGATGTAGGCATCAGTATTTTCTGGAATAGTCTTTTTTTTCACAGTGCACCATTATATTTAGTTCTTCATTTATAACTGTTCATTCCTCCTGAATTAAATACGAATTATTACACATGCACAAGACCGAGGCAGTAGCAGAAAAGTCCGGGGTGTGTGAGGGAGAAAGTAGGCTAGACATGTGTCTCTTCACACTGTGTGTAGTGTGTGTGTGTGTGTGTGTGTTCACATCGTACCCTAAACCGGCTGCAGTCCTCAGTCACGCCAGCTGTTCCGGTGCTAATCCCTCCACTTGCAGATTTACACATGACCCAGCTGAGGCTTCTTGCCATTTGATGCAGTTATTTGATAATGAGTGAGTGATCCAATGGAAAGCAACACTCTCAGGACTCTTCCCAGTGAATCATGTGACCTTCGACCCGCCTTGGCAAAACTCGAGCGGAAGCGCTGCCTCTCGTCTTGGCAGCTCAACAACCGGCTATGTGTGTCAGTCAGTAAGTGTGTGGATAAACTCTTAGAAACTGTGATTGTTGTTTCATCAGGCCGATGGATGTTTGTGTATATATGTGTGTGTGTGTGTGTGTGTGTGTGAGCAGCGTCCACATGTGTGACAGAGCCCTACGGTGCGGTAGACTGGCAGCCCGAGTGTGAACTCTGCATGCTTCCTTTATTCCTCTGACGTCTGACAAGGCTGAGGCGCTGTTGGTAATGATGTGGTTATTACTTCCCATCATGCCTCACTGCAGGCCGGGCAGTAAAAGAGTGCAGTATATTCACTTTGTCCCTCGTGAGCTGCCTTTGGAGGCCGGCACTTTGCTGCTCTTTGATGAAACGTCTGTACTCTGTTGAGACACTTAAGTGACACACTCGTGGGACGTCATTCGCTTTGCTCTCCTCATGTTTGAAGTGTGATTTCATCATATTATCCTGTCAGACATTAAAATAGAGACGTCTCCATTTCCGTCCTGTCATGTAGGAATGTGATATTGTTTCAGAGCTACAGGGATGACAAGTCATTTGTATTTTAGTGATGATTAATTACAAGCTCAGAGAGGAAACAGTTCCTGTCTGTTCTCCTCTGCTGGTCTGTTTTAGCTTCTTTAAGCTCACTGTTTTGGTTTTTAGGGAACACAACTTGACTCTCTCTCCTGTGAAGAGACAGATTTTCCACAGCAAACCAAAACAGAGCTCGAATGTTTAAATTTGATTTAACGTTGCTCGATCTGACACTGGTTTCGAAAACTAACTAAAGTTTGTTTATATTTCCATTAATTCTTCTAATTGACCTAAAATACAGTAGTTGAGTCTTTAAAGCCAGTATGTGTCGCTTCGTACCTTTGCTGCCCCCTAGTGGTTGTGCCAGAAAATCAAGTGACGCATGTATTGACATGCTATAGGACACTGGGAATGAAAAACTAGCACCAACATGTTATTATAAATCACCAGCTGTCTTTATGATTGTTTGTTTTGACACATAAAATTCCAGACAGAGCAGCTTTAATCGAAGGAGAT
Organism: Caranx ignobilis; assembly: GCA_021432705.1. Classification (NCBI taxonomy): domain Eukaryota; kingdom Metazoa; phylum Chordata; class Actinopteri; order Carangiformes; family Carangidae; genus Caranx; species Caranx ignobilis. The sequence goes on from MU269981.1 coordinate 23,462,583, forward strand.
CAAGTCCACGGTGAGTATCCTCCTCAGGACTTAAACGCCCCGCATGGAAATCAATCGTAATAGGGCATGGGCATCGGGTTTCGAATCGCCTTTGAAACTCAAGATTTATTCGCAGGCTTTATACACGACTCCCGCTGTCGTGTTTGCACGAGTGCTTTTATTCGGACTGCGAGGAAGCCGTAGTTGCCCCCAGGCCTTGAGTAATGCCAGCTGTGGTCATATGGAACCAGTTTGATCCCCTGACTGTCAAAAGTGCCCCGTCTGCCCCGAGTGTACGACTCCATATGTGGACATGGTGCTGTTCAGTATTAACACAACGACGACTCGGGTCTCTCACAAGAGCTGGGATTGTGTATCCACCTCCTCTTTCCCCACATGAGGGTTAGATGACTGAGGGGGCAGATGTTGGAGGATGAAGTGGATTTGACATTTGACGCCAAGTAAATTCTGATTTTTATTGTCTTGAATTTGCTGTAGGTGTCTGCTGCTGCTGTCACTGTCATAGTCCTCTCTCCTAATGCCGCCTTTTGTTGTTATAAGTTAAAAGCAGACTGACATAAAGACAGTTAATAAAAGTTATTTCGGCTGCGTCTTGTGCGTGGTAGGTTTTTGTTAAGGGTAATTTTGTAAGACAAGTCAAAGATCTTGGAGATGAGCAGTTTAACCACCAGCCCTTCAGAAAGGCTTGCACATCAACAACATGGAGAACCATTGATGTCATCATTGGATGGATTAATATGCATTTGCAAAAGTTTCCTTGTGCAGATAAAACTGTTGTTGCCATGACAAGTTATTTGCCAGTGTTTGTTCTTGATCTGCTCAGTAGCTTTTCTGGAGGTTTCAGCCGTGTAGCATGGTCTTCATCAGCACGTACCATCAAGTTGAACATAGTGAAACTGGTTTAAAGTTTTCTGAACACTTTAAGGACTTTTTGTCCACTTTGGCCTCAGCATTCATTCATGACCTCGAGAAGCAAATTGGATATTTGAGACATTATTCAAATCATTAGTTGTGTGTTTGTCAGATTCAAGGTTGTTGAGGTTTTTTTTCTTTTTTTTTTTTTTGGATGGACATTGTGAACATGTGGACGTCAGAGCAATACAACAGGATGACACAGGTGTTGAATCAGGGTACCCCGCTTCTCAGCAGCAAAGCCATGACATTCCTGCACATTCTTCCAGTGCATCACAATGTAGAGTGCATTATTCAGGATTTATGCTAATGAGGGGAAATGAGTATACCTCATCATATGAAGACCTCTCTTCTCCTTAAAGGGGGGGGGGGGCGTTTTTGTTTCGCTCATTAATCTTATTCTTCTTCTCACAAAATCAAATTCATATCATTATGACACAAATTAGCCCCCTGCAATCATTACCCCATTGTGGGTGTTGTTTACATTGTTGTTTTTCTGCTGCTCTGCATACATCAGCTCAGCTCAGCTCTCGCTTTAATTAATTCTTGCACCGAAATTAACTTGGGAGAAGTCCCGGGACGGTTCATTTAGTGTGTATATGATTAGGACCAGCCGGGAAGATCAGAGGCTCTTTTTATTCTGTTGCACTGATGCTAATTCATCTACCAACCCCCAAATCCCTGCCGCCACCCCCACCCCCCCTCGCCATCCCTTCCTGTCTTGTTGAGACTTTTATTCTTTCCAATCATAAGACCACCCCCCCCCCCCCCCCCGCTCGCTTCCCCAACTCCCTCAACCTCTTCACGCAGTTTGGTGTTGAATGGAAATGAGGTCTATCATTTCTTTAGGGGTTGGATGGATAGATCAATGGATGGACGGATAGAGACCCCAGTGTGGAGGCTCTCTCTCTCTCTCTCTCTCCAGGTCCTCCATTGAGCGGAGATTACATCGCCGGTTGGTGGCTGTAAAATGCAGCGCTCCACTGGCAGACACCAAACAGGACTCACAGGAGTCTTTTCAAACCTCAGCATTGTTAGCGAGGGATTATTCTTCGGGTTGTTATCCCATTACACTGTAATGGTAGCAATTTTCTGCTTAGGAATTTGGCATTTTCTTGGGGGTGTGGAGAAGACGGAGGGTGGGTGGTTTGGGGCGGGTGGGGGGGTACACGCCAGAATGTTCCTGAATCAAGCATTTATCATTGGTAATTTGTATTTAAAAAAAAAAGCCCTGTTAGATTACATTTCCACGGCTGGTGACTCTTCAGATGAACCGTGTTTGTTTTCTGCAGAGACGGTGATATCCTGTATTTACATGTAAAAGCAGGTTCTGCTTCGAGTGGGCAAAAAGACGCCGGCGTGCATTTAAATAGCTGTGATCAAAACGGCTGGAAATGAGATGAGAGGCAGGTATTAAAGGATTGTATTTACAACACCTCTGGCCTGATGTCAGAACTCCTCCTCGCGATGCTTAAGTCAGATTCTTGGAATATCTTAGGTATTAATTTTTGCTTTTCTCTGCCCTCCTCCTCCTCCTCCTCCTCCTCCTCCTCCTCCTTCTCCTCCACCGAGGACGACGACGACAACGTGAGCAACGGGGGCTTTTCTTTCATTATGAAACGGGACATCAACACGGCTTTTCAAAGTAATGCTCTTAACAGGTCATTAAGCTTTTTTTTTTTTTTTTTTTTAAGTTTTTCTGTACGTTTGCCCAAACACTAAAACCTTGTGTCTTTCACGTCTGATTAGTGACACTTTAATAAAGTCGTTTAAAGTTCAGCGGACTGAATTTTCCACCTTTTCTAGTGTTTCTATGGTCACGGGGAAACGACCCGCATTCAGGCCTGTACGCAATCTTTTAAATGCAAATCCTTTAAAAGTAACTGTGTAATTCTGTCTGTGGGGACTCTCCCGACTTGGCTGCGAGAGAAAGTGTTTTTTTATATAAGGCAACCACGGCTGTTTTTCTTTCTGTCTTCTTGATCTGACAGCAATTGACTAAGCCAGTCCTTAAGGCGTGACAAAAGCTTGGCAAAATCTTTACATTTCTTTTCCTCCTCGTCCCCCCCCCTCCTTTCCCTTAACTTTTCTTGGATGGGCCAAGGTGGACAAAGCCTGTCTTCTCTTCCACTTGATTGGGTCAGAAGGCTGAAGTTAAATGTTTGGTTCAAAATTGTCTTAGCATTCCCAGCATCATGTTTTTTTTTTCTTTATGTGTGTGTGTGTGTGTGTGTGTGTGTGTGTGTGTGTTTTTCTTTTCCTTCCTCTTTTTTTTTTAATGGCGCTCAGGGAAGCTTGGAAAAGTATGTCGAATCGGCCACAATCAAATCATTTACGGTGAGCTCACAGCGAAGGAATTAATGCATTTTATATGAGGATGCCGAGTCTGGGGCAAAGTCCCCTCAGCAACATGTGAGAAAACTCTCTCTCTCTCTCCCTCTCTCTCTCTGTTACCTTCTCCTTGCTCTCTCTCTCTCTTGCTCTCTCGCTCCCTCTTTCTCCTTCTTGTTTTACTTATTGAAATTATAGCTGTCACCCACTTCACAAGGAGGAGAGCCAGGGGAAGCAGGTCATTGACTTGATTTTCATGGGAAGGCTGATTTGGCCATTCAGGGTCTGATAGGTCCAGTATTGACAGCCCCTTTTGCGCGAGGGGAGGGGAGCATGCCGCCTTCATTGTACCCACGGTTTGCTGAGGAAAAACAAGAGATCGCTTGGGAGACAAAGACCTCAATGGGAACAGTAGCCCCTGTGTCCCCTTGCCTCTGACTGCTGCTGCTGGGAGGCTTGTGTCTTCCATTCTGGCCTCAAGTGCTACTCCCACCCTCTCTCAAACACCCAGCCACCCCCCGGTCTCCCGCTCTTTTTTCATCCTGTCAAGTGGCAGCAGAGGTGTTGCCGTTTCATTCCCTGACCCCTGACACTCTCCCTCCCGAGTCCCATCGCCTCCGAGTGCAGAGGTTGTTTGTCATCTTCATTTGCAGGAGAGTGCTCTTCACTTGTATCTTCACTTGTGGAGCAAACAGGGAGCCTCACTGATGATCTCAAGTGGGTTAACACCAGTACTTTAGTGTGTCGCTCCTCGCCCGTAGAGACACACTGGTCTCGCTTTGCTTCTTCCAATATTGACTCAGGTACATAATCATTTTGTAGATGTCACTTCTGAGGACCGATCCAGTACCAATACCAATATACATCACTCCTAACTCCATCAGGATAGAAACTACAAATCTTTGAATTCCCAGAGGGACAGAGCTGAAAGACGTTGGCATTTACAGGGTAGAAAGTTTCTAACAAAGCTTTGCTCTGTTGGTTCTAATATGGAAAATGTAGGAGTCCAGACTTTCTGTGCATTAAGAGTCTGTAATTTTAACTGTGCTGGTCTTGAGAGTTTATGACACTGTGTTGCTACAGCGACTAAAAAACACCATTTAATCTGTTTCAGTCACATCTGGTTGATGACTGATTCACTGAATAAAGTCAATATTGCTCCTGATGCCGTTCCAGTGCATCAAATAGTTGCATCACTACTCACAGCTAATCATGGAGATGTGGATACTGTATTATTTCCCTAAACGCTTTTAATTAATGTCTCCATGAAGATGTGATGAAACCTACCTCGCTCAGGCTTCTGTCTGGAGCTCCAATATCAACACCATCCGTCGGCCAATCAGAATAGAGGAGGCTCTGAGCCTCTCGTCTGATTGACTGTTTTGGTTTTCTGTGCAGTCAAATATAATTAAAGCAGATTTCAGGTAAAACACTCAGAGGTTGGATGGTGGATCCAGGTGGGCAGGACTTGATGCATGGATTCCTTTCTTTACATGACTTCATTATGACATTATATACGTCTTGATAACTTGTTTTGACTTTTGACTTTTGAGTCTAATGACGTTAGACCTGCACATCAGTCTCATTTTATACAACATAGGTCCTTTTCCAGCTACTTTGTCAAAACTGAACTACTGCATTCAAGCGACTTGGCTACTTTGGATGAATCAGATTTTTAAAAAACATGTTAAATTCCTCGGTGCAAATGACGGGAAGAAGTATTGTCATGATGTCTTGCCTTTTACCTTTCATTAGCATGGCTAACTGCTGTTTTAAAGGCTTCACTCAAGATCAAAACACAGAGGATCTGCAAAGCATAACATTTTTCTAGCACTTATTCTTTCTCTTCTAAATAATAACAAAAGGTAGCAGCTGTCCAGAGCATTTGTTGAGTTCAGTGTTGGGCAAGTCCTGCTCTCAGGCACTTATTTTTTTACAAGTTCGTGTCAGCCAGAGAGCCCTGGCCGCTCATCAGAGTGTGTAGTACACTGGTCTAGGTTTAAGGTTATCAGGTCAGTCTTATCGAAGGCTCTCTTTGAAGTGAGCACTGGCTCTGTTTCCCCGCTGATAAATACTGTATGTGGGCTCAGTCCGGGCAGACGTCCAGGTTGTGTGAAGGATGGAATAATTTCTGCTTGTGCGTGTTTCACTGTGTTCCAAAACACTAACTAATATATTGCCACGGCTTGCCAAAAATAATTTTTGAACATGATTTGATGCCGAAGAATGCGGCACTGAAGTTTTTAGGTGCAAATCCAAAGTGATTCCTGACCTCGGCGTGTCATTGGTTCACCTAGAGATGTGTGGTAAAAAAAAAACAAAACAAAGAAATTACATAAAAACACACATTTGTTATCGCTCAGACTTAATCCCGTTGTTTGTCATTGCATGTTAGTGTTATTTATCTCATGGCTTTTCACAGCTCAATCTGTAATCTTGCAGACAGATTAAGAGAGCGCACTAAACAGGGGGAATTATATGATTAGAGATAATGGGTGGATGAAAGGCGCGACTGCTAGTTTTGCTTGTAGGTTGGAGAGATGGGGGGTGGGTTGATGCTGGGGGGAGGTGGGGGTGTCTCTGTGGGATTTTATGAGCAGGAAAAAGAAATACAACTGCAAAGGCTGAACTCTAACCCCCCCTCCTGACTTGGCTTCCAACCTTTCAGAGCGCTTTCTGACCTCTAACCTTTGAGCTGTTTGACTGACCCAGGAAATTGTCCCGGGCTCCTCTCTCTGACAGCGAGTCAACGCCGCCCTCAGTGCCATCCTTCCGACATTTGGTGAAAGGGGTCGTAATGAGATCACAATGGAGAGTTGGACGCTGTGAAATCACGGCGTGTTGACAGTAGGAGATCACAGCCCATGAATTCTGCTTTTTAAAGACATCAGAAATGATGATAAGCCAACTGGTAACCATTATGCTGTTTGAAACTCGGCCCCGTATCCTTCAAAGAATTTCGAGAACACACACATTAACATCTCGGCTCCCTTCAGATTTTTTCTCTCCTTTTCTTTCTTTTCTCTCAGTGACCACAGTGGATTGGCATGGCAGACTTTGTAGAGGGACTCTATCCTCCTAACACACACACACACCCCTCCTCAATCTAATACTGGCTTCTTTTGAAGTGTGGATTTTCTGGAGAAGTGCTTCGGCAGCCCTTCCCCACCGCCCCACACCCAAATCTGTCTATTGATGTATCAGGGCCCCGGCTTTCATATGGGGGGGATATGGTCCCTCGATTTTGGGTCCTGAGCTCTTTATTGTAATATACTGTATCAGGGAGTGCTTCTCTCCTGGTATGCAGGGATTGAAAAGAGTGGTCATGTGCTGAACTGATTAAGAAGTTGGTGGTGACCCGAGGTTAAACCCCTTGAAGAGGAGGGGAGGGGTAAAAATACAAAAGCGGTCAGAGCGAGCGAGCGAACGTGGTGGACGGATCGCGGTGGTAAAGTGGGTCACACGAAAGGGGCAAAAAATATACCTTGAGGAGAAGTGAAACTCTGCAGAAACTTGAGGTCATCACACTCACAAAAACGGGGGACGGCAAAAAGAGAAGAAAACAAAAAGTTGAGATAACCTCATTAGAATTAACCTTTCAATTGTCACCCTGACTTGTTTTGGTAAAGACACTTTTTCCTTATCATACTCCATTAAGTTGAGATTACCTCACCGCTGTCTCTCCCTCGCTCGCCTCTCATGATTCACGGCACCAGCAGACTGTTTTTGTAGCTGGCTTGTCTCTTTGGAGGACTGGAGTAAACTGAATGGTGACAGCTTTGCCTGCCAGGCGAGTTGTGTGGTGCAGTGTCTGTATTGAGTCTAGGCTTGAGTTTTTTCACCCCCACCTCCTTCTCCTCCTCCTCCATCCATTTTCAGCCTCCTCTTTCCCCCTCCTCTGCGTTTGATGAGAATCAGACAGATTTAGCCGAGGTTTGAGCAATCACAGGGGTCGGCCGGCTCTCTGCGCACCGCTGCTGCCACGCTAATAGTGGCACAGCCTGGGACCGCTGAGATTACGTGTTACCAGGCCGAGATGTCACAGGCCCGCGGGGGCTTTTGTTACCTTCAAAGAGACGTCTGATCGCTCCTTTTCCTCCATTACTTTTCAAAATGACTCAGATGAAACAATGAGTGAATGAAGGGCAGAGAAGTGGGGGGAAAAGAGTCATGAACTGCGACACATCTGCTCGGCCAAAGTTTTCCTCTTTTCTTTTTTTCCGTCCCATTTTACAGCCTATTGACAAGTCTGGACTGTCCTAGAAACTCTTATTGCAGGATTTCCGCTTCTCCCTTTGACAATTAATTGCGGGCCGCTGTCCTTCCTGGCAACAAAGTTACATTAAAAAGCACTGACCCGTCTTGATGGTTAACTTAACCCAGCTGAGCAAAAGCATGCTCCAGCAATCAGATGTAACGGCGTATTGCGTTTAATTTGGAAAAAGTGTGTTAAGGACTCTGTTCTCTTTAGCTTTAAGTTTTCGTAAGGGGGGAGGCAGATCGGAAACTTTCTCCCAGCCAAATTGGTGCTCATCGTCGCAGTTCCTCTGCTGCAGTAGCGTGACAGTAGCCTTATCAGGCTTTTTTTTTTTTTTTGCCACACCAGTGAAGATGTCTCAATGCTGTCTTTGTAGGAAGCTCTGTCAGTCAGTGCTCAGTGAAAACCGTGCAAAATTGAGCTAAGTGGAATTAATGAGCGAATTTTGCCCCCGAGACCTGAGCCGCCTCTGTCTTTGTTTGTTAAAGTGAGTGTTTTCACTGCGGCCCTTTCGCCCTGGCATGGGGGCCTTGCCAAGATCTCTTGGGTCCAACAGGTAATTCCCAGGCATTTCCCCTTGTTTGGCTAAGGGGGGGAAAAAAAAGTAGCGTCTACCCATTCTACCCATCCATGTATGTTAAAGTCATCAGCCAGTTGGAAAAAAAAAAAAAAAAAAACCCTGAAAAAAATGAGGTTGCTGAGGGCAGCGGCGTCCGTAATGCTCATTACTTCATTCAGAAAAGATGTGTCCCATCCTGGGAAATGTTTTAAAACTGAGACGTGAAGAAAATGGAAGAGAAGAAGCTGTTGTCTTAAATGGTCTGTCCTCTTTTCTACATCTGTCACCGTACAACAGGAAGGGAGGGAGATGTGAGTGTGTGTGTGTGTTGGTGTGTGTGTGTGTCATAATTGGCAGTGTTTTCCATTCGGCTTTGTGTACATCTGAAGGATAAACAGCACTTTTGATTCAGCTCAGATCTGTTGCAGCTAAAAGATGACCTCTCTTTAAAATGTAACCGTGCCATTAATTTCCGCCGTCTCCTCCAGAGACGCAGCAGAGTCGTGTCTGTGTGAAGCTTTGATGCTTCGGCTTCTTAGAAAGTTCTGTCTGTGGAAAACACTCTTATAACGAAACGTCCCCATCCCATTTCAGAGTCCGACTCTAAACTACCTACTGATATTATTATTTCTGTCTTTGCTGCTTTTGAAGTTCGCACACAAGTGAAAAATGAATGCACACGTGACTCAGACATCGACTCTGGACAATTTAACTTCAGAGGGATAAATGATAAGATAAGTTTATTTGATGCTCCTGCAGCTTTTTCAACTGTGTTTCTGATGTAAACAGCGTCTTTGTTTCCTTTGTGCATTGCATTGTGGGAGATTGGTGTTAATCAACCACACGATCAGAAATGAAGCAGCATTTAATTTGATTAATTGGCTGATTATTCTCTCTGTTAATCAGCAAACTGTTTGATCTGGTAAATGTGGGGAAAAAGAGTAAAAGGCTCCGGTCAGACAGGAAAAAGTGACTGTGAAGAAGAACTGGTTGTCAAAGTAGTTTCCACTTTTATACCCATTAATCTGCTGATCACTTCATCAATTCATATTTTACAACACCGTCAAAACCTTGAAGGATTATAATGTGGAAACGATCTCTGTGTGTGTGTGTGTGTGTGTGTGTGTGTGTGTATTCTCACACCAGTGTTTGCGTTGTATGTGTGATTACTTGTATATGTGTGTGTGTGTGTACTGGTGCGCTGCTTTGTAGGTCTTAGTGGGGATCGTCGCGGGCCCCAGTGTGACGGTGATAAAAGCCTCGTGTGACGCTGGATAACTGGCCTTTAGAGGATTTCCACGGCCCTGAAAGGCAACTGTGATAATTCAGGGACAATCCTTCTCTGGTGGTCTCCCCCGACTGGCATCGCTTTAATAACTATATCAGTAATTAAGAGATGAGGCCGAGCCACGATCGGAGCCTGCGGCCGCCCCTTACAAGTTTGTCCCCCTCTTCCCCTGATCTGGGCCGACTGCGGCCTGGCTTAATGGGCTCTGAGAAGACATCATCCGTGTACTCTTTAACCCTCATTCATTATGGTCTCACCATAATAGATAGCAGACTCGAGATAATGTCACTTGCCTATATAACACTATGTGCTGTGTTTATTTTCGGTCGCTTTCGCCTCGGAGGTTGCGCAACATAATAAATGAGCAGATCGTGGGACGGCTGAGGGTGAGTTAAGCGTACAAGCTGTGGTTACAGATATGGGAATTTCTCCCCCCCCCCTGATTTCAACACCTGGTGATGTGGGGCCCAGGCAGCATCTCCAGAGGGATTCTGGGAAATGTTCCCTCTAACAGCCATCAGCGCATTTTGATTTTTGACAAATTCACCAAGTGGATGACTTGTCTAATGTCTAATACTTGTCTAATATTACTAATGATATCATTTTGCATGAGAGTGATTTTTTTTCTTTATTTTAATCATTTTATGACCCGTCCAGACACAGTTTGTGAGGGATCCTGACCCCCCAGCCTGGGAAACATTGAGTTAAATCACAGCCACAGCCTCAGTTCAGTGTCTGCTCTCATAATTGAATTGATTATTTATGTCATTTTCTAGTATTCAGTTTCTTCTATCTCTCCTGTCTTATTTAGTTTTAAATTAATACCATGACTCTGTGTCAGGCTCAGTTGCCAACAATAACAACAACAACGGCGACAAGCAAGACAAAAGTTCAGTTGTCGATGTTCTGTGTTTCTGCTGTGGCACATAATCGACTCTATCTGTGAAGAATTGTCTAAATGAGCTGGAGCTGTTGCATTTTTCACAGACTGTTAATTTTTCTTTTTTTGTGGGACTCTGCTTATTGTTGCTTCATTGCTCCTGGAAGAGAAAACACCCCGTGAGTCATTTACCCACAAAAACATAGCAAAAAATCTGCCACAAAAGTTTGGATGATCTGGTCTGTAAGCACATCACTCGTTTTTGTTTCTTTTTCTTTCTTTTTCTGGCACTTGCCACCTCGACTCTCCTCCTCCTCCTCCTCCTCCTCTTCTCCCAGCATCTCACAAACCCTGTGGTCAGCGAACGTTAAGAAGTTATGGATGAGCATACTGATTCCTCAGATGAGCAGCCCCCCCCCCCGATCTCCGTCCTCCCTCCGCCTTATTTTATTCTGTCCTAATAGGAAACAGGAGAGATTCATCCTCCAATCCACCATCCACCCCCGGAGGCCCATGATTGGGGATGTGTATGGTGGGGAGAAACCAGGGATGACAAATAAAGGCTGAACTCTTGAATGGCAAGGTTCTGCTTCCCGTGGCTCTGTTTGCAGCGTGGACCCCGGAGGCCATAGCCCCTCCGCCCGGGGGGTTGTCAGTTACTGATGGCACTGTTGTTGGTTCCAGTGTGAAGGGGGCCGAAGAAGCCCCACCACAATCCCACTTGTTAAATAGCATGAATTAATGAAGTGGCGGAGCTGGGAACTTCCTACCCCTGAGCAACTTTGGGGAGAAAAAAAAAAGAGGGCCACTTCCTTAGCATTTCTATGGGCCCCCAACTTCTTTTCATCCTGTCAGCCTCCCCACACCCCTCCCGAAAAGCCCCAACCTCCTCCTCCTCCTCCTACACCCTCAAAAACTTCTTCTTTTTTTTTTTGAAGTCCTTTAATCCTCAGGATTTATGCCGAGTTGGAAACAGCAACTGATAAGCGGCCCCCAATAAGCAAAAAAATAAGATGGCTTTTGCAGAGTCGTATATGTAAATGCAAATGTGAACAGTGGTCATGGCTAACGGCACGGAAAGTTGAGATGAAAGAAAGTTGCAGATGTGAATGTTTGTGTTTCTGCTCCCTCACTGAAACACATCCTGCAAACTATTTTTTCTGCTAGCTCATTTCACAGCTCACGTTCCAACTCCGTCTCCTCTCAAACCAACTTTGCCTCTGAATCTCACTGAAATCTTTAAATATCCTTTCACAAGACTCTGTGAGGAATAAAAAAAAAAAAAAGAAAAGTGTCTCAGCAGCAGGACAGCATTCCCATGGTGCACCAGTCTCCATTTTTATGGCCTTACCTTCTTAATATACATTATTTATGAAACTCCTTCAGATGTAGTCGCTGGTTTATTAGTCTTATGTTTCTTATGATGTCAGTCTTCTGCACACCTGATTTACAGATAGGCAAAGACACAGTAACACTTTTATAGAACTGTAAACTGCTCTGGTGATGCTGATGGATGGCAGCAGCGGTACAGTCCCTCTAGTGTTGCACATGACAGCGGGGGGGGGGGTCGATTTAAAATCCTCTTCAATACCAAACCTGGGACAATATTTGTCAACCCTTAAGTGAAACAGCCCAAAGCCAAATGCCACCTGAGGGAAATTCATTCCTTTCAGGTCTGTGTCTTGCTGTTTCATAAGAATGCTGGACTCTTAATGGTCCATGAGGCTCATACTTGTTGATTTAATGCACCCCTAAAACGCAAAGTTCACACATACCCAAGTGCAGGATTGCTTTTAAGAGACGATGCACATGGATCCAAACATGCTGACACCCTTTGTCCTTTCATTCGGGAGGACGTACAAGTCAAGTTTATGGAGACAGATTGGCCTTTAGACCGCGGTTGCACCTAGACCTGGCTCATCTCAAAGTCCTCTGCAGCGAAGCCATGCATTGAATCACTCAGACTCGGGCTGAGGCAGTTTGCAGATAACACAGATCCCCTTTGAGGTAAGGGCTGGTTGGCCGCCAGTTCCCTAATGGGAGCTTGTTTATACTTTTGAGTTTTTATCTGTTGTGAAGGGTCCTCCACGGTACAAAGGCTGGAATTCCTCTCGTAAAAAGCTCAATGCTCCGGTGCAAAATCACGTAAATAAATAAATGAACGGAATAATCGGTCAAGGTGGGTGGAAAGGCAGCGGTGCGCCCGTCGCATGCAGCAAAAAAGGGGGCTTCGATGGTATCTCCTGCTTCTGGACCAGACATACATGCAGGGTCCACTTTGCCTTGAAGGGGGAGTGTAAACATGGACCTCAGAGCCTCGTCTCACTTGCTCATTTTAGGAGCAAAACACTTTAAAGACTCTGATCCCGAGCCGTGATAGGGAGGTTTCCATAATGCCTTTCTTCCAAGAGAGCAGCATTTACATGGCGACTCCTGCGGGCAAAGTAACTGATGTAGACGTTTCAATGTCTGGCCGCACCAATTTTGATGGCGGCCATTTATTGCAGTTATTATTGGGTGATTATTGTGGGCTGTTTTGGTAATGCACAATTATGGTTCATTCATTGAATGTTATTTCAAGCATATCAAATCTATTTTCAGCCTCATATAGAAGAAACAACTTCCCTGGTCGGTTGGAAAACAAACATTAACACTTTTTGTGCATGAAGCCAAATGACTCCCTTGCATGAAAACAATGCAGCTGGAGCTAAATCTGGAACGACACAATAGAAATTTATGGTGGTGATATATAAGAGGTTCCATCAGCTTGTAACTTTCAGTAGCAAGACTCAAACTTGTAATTTGCGATTAAAGTACAGAAATAGCTGAACAATCGAAAACTTTATGTAAAACTGTCAAACCAACAATAATGACCACAGTTAGCCACGACGTCGGAATCACAAGCTGTAGCTTTACCTCAACAACTAGCAGTCCTTAGACGGCTAATCAGTTGAACAGAATATAACTTACCTCTTAAAAGTTTTAAATTGATATATGGAAACATCTATGCTAGCCGTTCCGATCATTACTGAACTTTATTAGCATCATATTTGTGTAATTTGTTTGTTTATTGTTGGATTTTTATTCCAGTTCCAGTTCACATCGTTATAAAACAGTATCCAGACTCCAATCTGAACGGTTCATTAGCAAGCTAACATTTGTTTTGTCACACAGCTAGTTAAGCTAGCTGCACTAAAGTCACTCTGGGCAGTCACTGCAACAACTAATCTCTGTGTCTAATCTCTAATTTCTGTGCAACCTATTAAACTGTAGTTTCATAATGCTTAAATCTCCGGAGATCTTGACCAGGCTAATTTTAAACTCAGAGAGAAGCTCAGGGCAGTGACAGGGTAAAAAAAAAAACAGGCAGTGTGTTGTTGGATAGCACCTTTTCACTACGTGTGATTTTCTCACTTTCCCCTGACCAGCTCGTTAACTATGATATCACGGCAGCTGCCCAGAATGAAATAATGAGCAGGTCATAGTCGACTCTTCCTGTGGATAAAACACTGCAAAGTGACCAGCTTCAATCCCGGCGCCGGGCTCCCTCCCCCTGCTGTATTTCCCTGTGAAGGAACCCCTGCGGACGCCGTCTGACTCTCATCCCCCCTCTGCAACAAAGACCAGAGGAGCTGCAGGTAGCGCTGATGCTAAACCGACTCCTGTTCTTTCTTTTTCCCCAATAAGTCGGGGGGAGGGAGGGCCTCAGCGAGCACCCCTTTGAGAAGTTTATGAAATTAACCAATTAGGACCTGCAGGGTAGTGAGATAGAGACAAGAAAGGAAAAGAAAGGACCTTCTCTTTCGCTCTCTCCCTCGTTCACACACTCAAACAGTCACACACACACACAGTCATTGCCCACTCTTCCCAAAGCCCAGCATGGATTAATCACTCTGTCTGGCCGAATGAATGGTCGTTCACATCGCGTTGGCCTGTTATTTACAATTAAAGAGTTAGACAATAAAACTCACGCCGTGGAGTCTGCTCAGTCCTTCTGGGCCTGCTCTCACTGCACCGCTTTGTCCTTATTTTGTTTTCTTTCCCTCATTTTTAAAAAGTCGTCCGCCTCATTACGCTATATCTTACTCCTCTGTTTTGTTTTCTTTGCTTTATCAGCCCCTTCCAGTTTTCTTTCTCTTCCATTTTCCCCCATTTTCTGGTCCTTTTCGCTCATTTCTCACTTTGTCTCGTGCTATTTCTTTATTTTTGTTTCTTCTCACTGTGTCATATACTGCAGTTTTCAACATCCCTCCCTACCACTTATAAGTTTAACTTTCCTATGCAATCTGTCTTCTCCTTCTCTATTTTTAATTCCTTTTCCCGTCTCTCTCTTATTTTGCTAAGAAGGAGCAGAACCAGATAATGAGGCGAGGAAAGGTTCCCGGCCCATTAGCTTTCGATGGAGTAGATCAGCAGATTTGTATGACTCTTTATGTTTTTATGGTGTCGAGTCAGCTGAGTCAAATCACTGGTAAACATATTGATACGATGAGTCTCAGGGTCACATGCGCAAGAACAAGAGTAGCTCTGCAGTACAGATCAGCAGCAGTGTGTTGCCTGCATGTCGCCTCCTGTTTAATGCACATTATTGGTTTTCTGAAAGTGTCATGAAACTGTGTTTACTCAGATCTGATCGTTTGCTGTGTGGGCGGAAGTTGTTTCGGTTTCAATAGAAGACTAACTGCCGGTAAATTGCTCCGTCTGAATGGAAGGAAACGTGCTTTTATGTCGCCAACAAGAAAGAAAAGGAAGGAAAGTGTGATTTTAGATGATTGGAATCTAATAACCAGCATTAATTTTAACCATTAAAACTTCAGAGGCTGTTTGGTGTGTTACTGCAGCTGCAGAATAATGCTCATCAGCTCTGTAGTTCTGCTTTCCACCATTAATTTGGTGACTAATTTAGGTCCAATAGGAAGCAGACAGCCCAAGTTCCACCATGTAGATGAGGGACTTAGACTTTAATTAGTGTGAAGGGCAACACCACAGCATCTTGATGTGTAATTGTGAGTTTAAGGCTGTTAACTATCCAGAAAAACACAGATTTTATTGCATTCGTTCCTCAGATTGGCACATCGCGCCCGCTGTGCCATGATTACGTCTTCTCTCCGTATGTGCATGTGTTTATAGTGCAATTAGCAGCAGTGCCATTCATTAACCTCTTCTTCAGTCTGGAGGTAAAATTGCAGCGTATACAGTGGCACAGTGAAACATGTTTACCAATCTGCTATAACCTCAGTCTTTGTTCACTTTTTCAAGGGTTAGGAAAAAAACACAAACACAAACTCCGCAGCTTGGAAACATGAAAAACACGAAGACATGTACATAGTTTGTCCTACATTCATACCTGTGCTTTCAAACACACTGTCGCACCAGACAACAGAGGCTGGTCGGAGGACAGACGGCGACTTGTGTCCAGCAGTAAACGGTCAGTCATGTTCCCCTGAGACTCAGCATTTACTACAAAACAAATAACAGGAAGCTGAGCTGGCTGTGCTCGGAGAATTCCAACAATCCCCACCCTTGTGTTTCGTTCCCTTCCCTCCTTCTGCTGACTTAACTTTACAACCTCCTTCAGCCTCGTGTCGCCTCGGTCAGATGTGGCCCCGAGCGGTTTGACACTGAACAGTGGCACTGGGTATTGTCTCAGACACATTGTGACTCAGGGAATTGTTTGTTTGTTCAGTTTTTTTTGTTTTTTTTTGCCTAATTTAGAAGTAAAGACCAAAGAAGGGAAAGTAGTGGAGAGAGGTTTTGGTACAAAAGACAATAAAACAGACAGAAAACACGTCTGTATTCTGGATCGTTGCAGGGTTTCAGCCTCAGCTGCTCTTTGTCAGGGTGTTCTCTTTTTTCCTGTGCTGTGCATTAGCTTATTGCAAAAGCAGAAGTGGAGTTTGCCTTGGAAAGTCTTGGTGCCATCTCAGATCTTCCTCACTTGAGTCAGAAGCATCTTCTTTTTTTTCCACCTAACAATCCTCCAAGTAATTTGTGAAAGTGGTCTCTGCTAAAAGCTTTTCCTCCTTTGAAACCTCTTGGTCTGAAATGGGGAAAAGGCGATATTTGAAAACTCTGTCACATTTCCTCTGAATAAATGACTCTGGACATGACGGTAAATGCATGAGTTATTTTGTTGGGTTATTTTTGCCTATTATAAACAGTCTTGTGATGGATAATTGAGCCAGCTGTTGTCTCCCCTCCCGAGCCCACCGTGGATCTCAAATGAAGCGGGGAGTTGCAGCATTCAAACTTTTTATTCTCTGCTGTTAATCTCCACACTTATAGCATGTATTATATGAGCATATAGCCTCCAGTGGTGAGTAGCATTGGTTTAGGTTGTAAATCCCAAATACTGGTTGTAAAGCTGATTTACAGACATGATGGCCCCAGTCAGTTACAGTTCGAACTAAATCTGGCTAAGCTCTGTTTATCTTCTAAATCTGGATGCTGGAGAACGTTTAATTAGTGTCAATAGTGGTTTAATTATCCCATTCGTTTTCTTGTCATAGATTATGGCCAGCGTGTGCAGCACTGTATAAATACACTTGTGTTACACTTGAGGAATGCGTGGAAAGTGACCAAGATGTAGTACCCTAAAATTTGACATCCCCATACTCGGCGAATAGATCTTGATCGCACTGGGAGAGAAGGTTAATCCTTATACTCTGTATTTCTGCTGCCTTATATTTGATGGTAACACAGAGCAGGCTCGTTCTGACATGGATTTTAATCATAATACAGCAGCGTAGATTTGGAAGTCTATATGTTTCATACTTACACATGAACCAACTTTGGACAATGTCATCAAGATAGAAATAAACAGCCGGGCCAAGCGAAGGCGGAGAGGTTTGGAAAACTGATTACAGGCCTTCGATTTCTAGCCCACATTCGACCAAAGAACCAACATATTTACTGTATAACATTTCAGGAATAGATGAGAAGAGAGAAACAAAAAAAGAAGAGAAAAACGACTGTTTAACAGAAAATAGCATCACTCTTTTCGATTGCCAGCTCCACGGTGTTTGCCAATATCAACATCGAGGGGGAGTCTGTTGCAAAGAGGAGTGCACTCTTCTCTGGATGGATTACATTTACAACCTGAACCTGAAATCTGCCCAATAAAACAAAACAAAGCAACAAAAAAGCTGATCACTGTCGTTCCCTTGGCAGTGGCGTGCACACAACACTCTGCCTTTATCTCACCGCTCTCACTATCTCCACAAAGGCAGACTAAACCACATTTAGGGTATTTAGGGTAAAGGTTTTTATCATGTGTGCATACACTGTACCGTGCCCTCAGTTTGACTTATTGAGGATAAATGGCATGTGTAATCATTGTTTGTTTTTATATATGTGTGTGCGAGTGTGTGTGCATGCACTGCAATGTGTGAGTGTAGGTGAGATAACGCAGAGTACGTCAGCCAGGGCTTAGATTAGGTTTAGACCATGTTGAGTGATTCACTTCTGGGTTATCTTAATTCTTTAAGATAAGGTGGACAGTTCTCAGACTCCCACACTCTGGCTCTTTCACCATGCTGTCTTGCTTGGATCCTACCTGTAAAGTCTGCATGCGTGTACGTTGATGTCAGCGATGGGAACTTGGCAGCGATGCAGATGATTGAGCTCAGAAGCATCGTAACCAGCCAAACACCAGTAACACAACCCGTTCAGTTGCTCCAGTTCTCTGAATAGACGTTCAGCGCACACATCGAGTATTCATCTCGCTGGTGCTATATGTTCACATTTGGGTTTAATTGGCTCACGAGCGCCACAGTGCAGTGGCCTCGAATGGCTCGTAGTCAAGACTTCAGCCAATGATCTATTCTCCAAAGACAAAACGGCAAAACTGTAATACCACTTATTTTCTTAACCTCTGGCCAAAGAATAATGAACATCTGCAAAAATTACACATCTTAATAATATTTTCCAAAAGGCCCTCCATAGTTTTGTTTGACATCATCGCGCCCCCTCCCGCCCACCACCACCCCTCTGAACCCTTGCTTCGCCATTTCCACCCCAAAATCTTGCATTGTCCCCTTAGAACCCCCCCCCCTTTCAACTCCCCAGGCCCAGGCGTTCCCACTCACAGTGACAGACACCATTCATTAATGGTCCCGTATTTGTCCATGCCGTTCAGCCTTTTCTAAACAAAGGAGATGAAGCAAACACCCAGGAGTGTCTAATGGTCTCCCCAGCTGTTGACGCACTAATTGCGGAGGCCTCGGAGCGCCGCGTATCTGTCTTTTAGGGTCGTGATGGATCTCTGAGAACAGTTGCAGATGAGACCAGTCGTAGATGAGACGGCGAACCCCAGGTTCTGCTCAGCACGGAGAAGATGGCATACATCATCCCCGATTTTGATAAATAGTTTCCTTTCCCAAACACAGCTGCCTAGTCAGATTCAGATCCCTCTTTTTTTTTTTCTCTACCCCACTGCCCCAACTAAAAACGAAGACATTGTGGATAAATGTTAGTGTCTAGCCCACCTGAAATCACTCAGTGGTGTGTGGAGAAGTGCCGTACGGGATACAGTGTGGGATGCATTATCCATGTCCGCCTCTGGAACACCGCTTGACCATCCTGAACTGTAAATTATTGAGCAGTCTTACCATCTGTTGGCATACCTTAAAGCCGCAACATTGTTTTCTGAACATGTACAGTTGAGTCAGCTGAATAAGGAATTTTGTAAAGCTTGTTTTCAAGGTTTACTGCTTAAATTTATGTAGCTTTACACTACATTATACGTAATGTGAACCAGTGTTGTCCTTGGTAACTGACTTGAACGAACCATAAAGTTACATTTAAGGGTCTACTTTCAGTATTGGCTGCCTGTATGCTACATTAACATGGTCTTGCCCCCACATACTTGGGCTCTTTTACTAGTTAGTCCCCTCTGGTATGCAGTAATAGCCAGAGAATGCAAAGTACAGCACTTGATGCCATTTGTCATTGTTTGACAGATTAATCCAAAGCACCTCACAGCGCCACGAGACCTTTTCAGATCTGGCCTTGTGCATGATACACTCTAATCACAGAGCTAAAATGGTCCGCAGTTACTCAGAGTGACGCAGTAAACCAAGTTTGTTCATTAATAACATGAACTAATCATTGGCATTAGTAGAGTATACAACATGACAAATAGAATAGATTTCTTCCGTCAGAGCTCCAAAGCAGAAATACACAATGAGTCAGTGTTTGACCACAGAAGGATCAAGTAAACTTGTTAATTGAGGTACAGAATCAGTAGGAAAATGTAGAGGAGACAACATACTATCACTGCAAAGTCCAATACAAATAAGCCAGCTCTATCTGCAAATGAAGACCATGTGAAGCAGCAGAAAGTCCCTGAAAAAGCTAGCTCTTGGTTGATAGATCCATATCAAGTCCTACAAACAAAGGAGAACTGAAAAACTGAAATCTAAACTAATGATACTGATTTGTGATTGTGTGAGAAAATGTTTTATCCATTTGAAGTCGAAAAAAAAAAAAAAAGTCCCGCTGGCAGTGTCTCAATTGGACTGTCTGAGACCGCTGATCTGAGGTTGGAGACTCAGACTCATTTTGAATTTTTAGCAAATGGAAAGTTTTTGTTCCAAAATGTAGAAAGTTTTATTTTGTAGGGAAGAAACTTCTTGAACAAAGTTATCACAGTGTGAGGATTACTGGGCCATGTCTGGCCTATAAACTACAATATAAGTAGAAGATACTGAATGAAAATATGGTAAATCACAGTTATGATGGTGTAAAGTAAGATATGTTTTAATTGTGGACAAGTACCTGAACTTTGACACACTTTTAAATGTCTTTTTGTCAGCGTACAGTTGCACTATAGTGACTATTAAATCAGTGTGTTGGTTATAAATAGTAAAATAGGGTTGAGTTGTTGATCTAAACTCTGATCCAAACTTTTGGAGTGTTTTTTTTTTTCTTATTTTCCGAAGCCGATTCCTCCACTTCAAGTGTAAAAGAAAGGTCCAGCTGTATTGATGCATTCACTTTTTTATGCTTTCACACACACCACCCGGCCAAATGTCCCGCTGTTGCATTGATCTAATGAACAGACATGACATAATCTTGCAATTTTCTCTTGAGAACGGGATTGTCACCAGAGCAACGGAGCAACTATTTTCAAATTCTGCCTGTCAACGCCGCGTTCATGAAGACACGTCATTGGCCCGGCCGTCCTCTTTTTGTGAGAGACGATAAGGAAGACGGTGAAAGAGAAACGGAGATAAACCGTAGATGTGTGTTTTTTGAGGAAAAATTGCTGAGTGAGAAAGTGTGTTTGCGTTATGACTTAGATAAGGAGGTTTTAGCAATGGAGCTGATATGTCTGCCAACTGCATCTGCTAACGCTATCGTATCACCCTCTGTCTGCTCAACTCTCACACCTAACAACTCTCCTCTTGTCCTCTTGTTAAAACACCATTCATGGATCAGTCACCCACTCACACATTTCTCAAAGTGGTCTTTTCCCCCCTGATTTGGATGCTTGGTTCAGCAGAAAACAAACAAACAAGCAGTCATTGGTGTGAGATTATGTCAAAATCTTCTCACGGTGCGACAACCCCACACACACACACACACACACACACCACTGGTCTGTTTGGTGTTTGTTTCACGTGAGCATGTTTGGCTTTCGAGTAATGAGCCCGATCTGTAAAGGTAACAAGCAGGCCAGGGAGTGCTTTTGACAATTCCTTCCCCCGTCTGTCTGACCTTAATCTGGATTAGTTGATTTTCTTTCCTTGGATTAACAGCTTGTGGTTCAATTAAACATCACGCAGCCCAATGAGTTTGAATCATGGCATTAGAGTGCGGCAGGGAGGCTCGAAGCGTAACTGAAAAAAGCTCCAGCTTCAGTGTTTCCTCCGTGGGAATCCAGGCCTCTGGCTGTCCGGCCAAACCATCTGGCCTGGAGAGATTCTTTTGGCCTACCAAGTCTTAGGGCTACCGTGCAATGCAAAGGCATTCCTAGACAATGTGGAGACATACAGAGAGGCGGTAGCTAAAGGGTTAGAAAGACTCCCTCTGAAAGGCAGTGTCGGGTCTTAACTATGAAAACATTCCTCAGAAGTATAATTTTTTTTGCTTGAGTTAAAGCTTTATGCACAGTGACAAAGAACTGTATTATATAGCAGAAGTAAGGTTAGACTTGACTGTGAAAGGCAGAGCGCTCTCTCTAGCTTCCCTCTTACTCTGTACCCATTATAGGACACTGTGGTCAAGGGAAGGTTCATAGTTAGCCTGTTTTAACCCCAATACAATATAGTCAGTGATTATTGATTATAAATGACTTAGAAGCTAAAATGCACTCTAAAGCCAGTGCTAAGTCTCAGTACGTAGTTTTTGCACATAGCTGTAAAGATAACCAGTTCCAAAACAATCAGTATCTGGTTATAAATGACTTTACAAGCTAAAAAGCTAGCTACAGAGAGTGCCAGGTTTCTCTAGCTAGCTTTTTAGCAACTTTAGCCGACAGCTGTGAAGGGAAAGTCAAGTGTTAGCTTTCTTTAACTCCAGTGCCGTCAGTTGTACGTGACTTACACTTGGACATTTTCAGTTATATTTTTAATCTTGTTAGCATATACAATTTAAGTTCCCAATGAGCTGCTCCACTCTTATGTTGTTGTTTTTTTATAGTACCTAAAAATAATTATGAACTCTGGAGCAGAGACTGGAAATAAGAAGGGCTCAATCTTTGCCTCTAATTTTCATATTTCCCTCTATGATTAAACGTTACAATATGTAAGAAAAAAAAATGAATTCAATTATTGTGCTGAGGTCAAAAAACTACTGCAGCAAGTTGAGGAGCCACACAGTCACAGTTTGAACCTGTGCGCTGACTGGGAGAGCATGAAGAGACAAACTTGAATGAGAAACACCTCCACAATAAATAACATTTAGCTGCCCTTGAGAAAAGCACTTAACTGCTTATTCAAGCCACAAGTGCTTGAATAAAGCCTCTCGGTTGCCAACGGTAGATGGCTGTGCCTGCACTGAGCAGCTCCCAGGTGTGAGTGTGTGTAGCTCTGTGAATGTGAGGCAGGTGAGTGTGTGCTCAGCAAAAACCTTTCTCTGCCTGGGAAAGGACGAGGATTCAATGGTTCACCGACGAACCGAGCCTCGTGTCAGATGGAAATTATATCAGCGTAATGGAAAATAAAACCCCTCACTGTGGGACCGTCTGGCCTGCTAAATTACACAGAGGGGGTTTGGGACGCACAGTAGCATTTATTTTGGTGTAGATTGTTTTATTATTTCTCTTAATGACCTGGCTATTGTTTAAACAGGTATGAGCAGTGGTGGCCCGCTGCTGGATTTACTAGAAACCTGAGCTACATGTCAGAGGAATCTCAAATGAAAGAGGAGCTCTCGTGTGCAGTGGAAAAATAGAAACAGGAATTAAGACCCAGAGAGGGGAGAGGAGTCTGCAGGGCTGTGCACGAGGGTAGTGCAGGGCTTGGACAAAGTAAAACCAGAGAGACATGACATTAGTGAGACTGACAGTGGATATTGAAGGTTTCTAACATGTTTGTTTTGCCAAGGAGCTGACATTTTTTCCTGCTGCATGGCTTCATTATCATGTCATATTTAGGGATTCTGGTTGGATGTGGTTGTTTTAGCTGATCATCTTGGGGAATTCTTGACTCTTCTTCCTCCATATGTGCTTTTAAATGCCCTCCTCCTCCAAGCTCCGTGTTCCCAGCTGCAGACTTTCTATCAAATATTAGCTTTCTCAAACTGAACTGAAATCAATGTGGGGTATCTCCACAGATTTCACACAGCTGCTTTGACCTTGTGCATACGTGGATAGTTTTTTTTCCCTACTTTTTTTTTTACAAGTGTCCCTTTAAGGTCACAAGAAAAAGTATTGCTTCCTTAATGTGATTTATTTCCTGTAGCAACAGGATGTGTGGGCAGGACGTAATACAATGAGGGATCGATGTAAATATAAACCACTTAGTGTGGCAGGAGGGTGGGACTGTTTCAAAAGACTTACGGCTTTTATGAGCTTGATTTTTAAAATGATGTCGTCTCGTCTACTGTGTCATGAGATTGAGACGAGTCATTCTTGTAGCTGTGGTCGGGAATGAAGCATCCGACCCCTGATATGTGATATTTAGTGAAAGGGCCGGTATTGGCACAACATGTTTGGTCTAACACTGTAGAACAAAGGCAGCAGTACAGCAGAGAGAGAGGCTGAAAAAAAAGTGTGTGTGTGTGTGTGTGTGTGGGGGGGGGGGTTCGGGGGGAAGAAAGGGAGGTTAAGAGGAGGGGAGAATAAAGAGAGAAAAGGAGCAGAGACAAGAGGCCCGATTGACTTTAGGGCCTCACTTGTCTTTTTCTGGTCTCTCAATTGCTGCCCTCATTCCCCTTTTCCACTCTCTCACCTCCCCCCAACTCTCTTCTCCCTCTCTCACCCGTTGTGGAGCCAAGTGGTTGGTTTCGTCCATGCATGCCGGTGGTGGTGGTGGTGGGGTGGACCGGTGGAGGTGAAGGTGGTGACTGCTCCTGTCGGTGACTAGATCATATGTGACACTGTAAGCCCTTTTACCCTGGCGCAGCCCTTCTTAAATCCTCCGCTCTGCACTGACTGACACCGACCAGACGTCCACAGGCTTAGACCTGAGTCGCCTTTTTCTTTTTTTTTTTTTTCCCCCCCCTACTGGCCTGGATGACGTGCAACCGTCAGACCAATGTTTTGATTTCCTGACGTGGAGTCCGCAACCGCTCGTATGGTAGTGATACTGGCACAGCTTGCGGTCGTACCGATGGTTTTTTCCCAGAGTCCATAACTAGTCACGAAAGTGGTGCAGACAGTTTGTGGGTAAATATTTTTTTAATTATGAGGACGTCCTTTAGAAACTGTCCCGTAGACTCAGAAAAAAACAGGTCTCTTTCTATAACACCATATGTGCCTTAGGATACGAAGGCTAAAGATAAGCCTCTCTGCGTTTTTCCCAAGAAGAAACTTGTGTATTTGTGTTATCTGGCGCTGTCCTGTCTAAACATACCTCATAAAGATTTTGGTGCCGAACGCGATCCGCCTCTTCCCATTGGACGCACTGTTTAAAATGTTGTGTAAATGTTGAATTAATATGTCACTTGTCTGGGCTGTGTTTGTGTGTTCACGTGGGCGTGGAGTGACTCTGCGGATACACTGTGTATCTTATGTTTCATCCCTACGTAGTTTGCCACAGATATTGATAATGAGTTTTGAATTTTGTTGTTGCTTTTGCGCCTAGACTAAACAACTCCCCAGCTAGAAAACACCAACTTTGTCGGACTTTTGGTTGTTCGATGTTTTTAAGAGGCCCTTTGTTTGAGTGATTGCTGATTGCTGGTTTCACTTCCTAAGTCAGAGCGGGAGAAGGACAGCATTGCTCTTTTGTTGTCTGAGTATTTCTTTCTGTCAAATTCCCAAATACCCACAAGTCTTGTTGTCTGGGCGGGCGGTCTGTCTCTTATTTTTTTTGGAGGGGGGGTGAAAGTCTGGCGGATTTATTTAAAGGAAGAAGTGATAGAAATGAAGAACAGAAGTCATCTGCTCTCTCCTCCTCCTCTTCTTCTTCTTCTTCTTCTTCTTCCTTCCCCCGATGGCACAAAGTACATGTCAGGGCTGCTGGAGAGGTCAACTAACAAATCACACCCTTGTGCTAAACTGGGGGTTTGACCTTAGCTCCCACAATGCAACTGCTCTGCGGAATTAATCATCACCTCCTGACCTCGCGCGCTGACCCTTTAAACCCTGGAGAAAACCTAAAGGTGTTATGGATGATAGTGAGAGATGAAGAGAAAGGAAGAGGAGAGTGAGAAAAAAAAAAAAAAGTCCTAAGAGTATGAGCTGTTTCCTCTCTCATGGGGCGTCTATGGGCCCTTTATGAGTTGACAATTAATAGTCTCTGTAGGTTTCCTGAATGGGGAATTGAGACGAATTGTCTCTTGGCTATTCAGCTGCGTTCAAGCGTGCCGCCAAACAAAAAAAAAAGAAAGAAAGAAAGAAAGAAGAAAAGAAAAAAGCGATGGCTGCGAGGGCAAATCACCCATAAGGCTGTTTTTGAAACATTTCCTTTTTGTTTTGCAGACATATGCCCTATGGGAAGACCCCCCAACTCCTGCACACACACTACTCACACACTCACATACACTTACACTCTTTAGTGACCATTTTGAAAACGCCAGACATCTGCCAAAACAGAGCCACTATAAAATAGTGATCTTTCAACAACTCCTCTTATTGCGGCGCGTTTTTTCTTGCTGCAGGACCGGTGAGAGAAAACAGATCGTATTGAGGCTGACATTTGTTTGTTCGTGCTTGACGTCTGAAGGCAGAAATTATATTTGCTCATTTCAGTAGCTGCAGAGCGTCATGCTATACGTCAGTCGCAGTTTTAGTTTTTGAGTTTTTGTGCTTTCCACACAGTGATGCATTGATGTCATGTCCGCGCTTTAACTCGAGAAGAGAGCGCCTCAAATTATGTGGAACTCCAAAGGAATGACGAGCGAGGCCGGAGAAAGTTCTGGATAAAAGTGCAAAGGATGAGGCTGGGAATCGCCGTGAACAGTGGGAGATAATGAAATGTGCAGGCAACATGGGAAGGCTATTGAAGTTTTTTTTAATCCGCTAATGATGTCTTAGAGTCCTAGAATTCGTCTTTTTGGCCACAGGATTTCTTCCCATGCTATTTTGTCTCAGGGGGGGCTGAAGTGCATACAAATGGCTTGTTAATTAAGATGGATGGTACTTCTAAAAAGCCCATCTTCATGATAATAAGAGAGAGTTAAACATGTGGAGCCTTGTTAGACCTCCGTGTAGCGTGGAAGTGCGTGCGTGCGTGCGTGCAGAGGTATGTGTGCGGCACTGAGGGGAAGCTTGGTGCCTTTTACCGCTACATGTATGAATGCGCTTGTCATATCCTACCGTGTGATTGGTTCGCATTTTCACCCATTTGTACGTCTGTGTGAGTGTGAAAGAGAAAAGAGGAGCAGAGCCATCTCGAGGCCCTCCAGTCTGTTTCCATGAATGGCCCCAGCAGGGGGAAACTGTCCCTCATTGTCAAGTTATTTGGCAGAAGTCCTTTTTACACCACCTCATGTTAAATTCATCAACATTTCTCCGTCATTTTTTTTTTCTTCTTTCTTTTTGCCCCTCAGAATGTCTTCAGATCAGGTTTTCTTGCCAAGCTGTTTCCTGCTGAGGCCTAAATGACCGCCGCAGATGTATGGTGCACCGAAAGGAGCAGTAGCCTTCATGACGATGGGGCTAGAAAGAGAGAGGGGTTGTTTCTTGGATGAGGGGTAACTGAGTCAAGTTAGATGGTGTGAAGCTCTAATGTTATGAGGTTGATCAGTGGAGATGTTGTAACTGCTACCTTGGAGCTTTGCAGGTATCGAACAGCGGGTTTACTGGTTCACCTGAGACTGAACCACTGTTAATCTGATATACGACAAGAGCTAAACAAGGCCACATGGACTCGTAGAAGATGGAACAAAGAATATAGTTTGACTTTAAGGGTGATTTTTGTCAGATTAGATGATCAGGTCAGTGTAGAGCTGGAAACAGGGGACAGTTAGCTTAGCTTAGCATAAAGGCTTGGCCTAAATGGGAACAGCTAGCTACCTATGAACGCCTCCAACAAATTAACACTCTCTCTCTCAAATGTTTCATCTGCATAAAATGTAAGAACAGTTTGTGGTTATACAGAACAACTTGTCGCACAGCAGCTGTGAGACAAATAGCAGAAGTGTGAGGTGGCAGGATTTGTTGACTGTAAACGTACCAACAGTGTCTGAGCTCATCATTTCTCAGCTCCAGCTTCTGATTGAAAACATATATGAGATCTGTGGGTTTTGATGGTTTCATCTAACACTTGGCGAGGGAGCATCGCTGCAGATTGTTGAAGAGAATTTCTTGTAGCGTATGATAAAACGAAATGGTGCAGAAATGTTGCAGCACGCAGAAAAATATATCATGACACCCTGGAAAAAGGCAACAGGCTGCAGCTGTAAGAAACTTCTGTCCTCCGTCCTCCATCATCACTTCAGCTCCTATCTGGAGTTTGGTCTGCAGGAGCTGTGGGTGGCTGTCAGGTTTCCTCCTGGAGCAGAGGTCAGACACAAGTTCGACTACCGTCTCTCCCCCGCCTGTTCACACACATGCACACGTACACACACACACACACACACACACACACCACACCCTGTTGGTCCTCCTTTTGTTAATGTTATCGGGTGTTTTTCACATAAACCGCTGCTGCGGGGGGTGCCTGGGGCTTTTCACACAACAATCAATCCCAGTCCTGTTTTGGATTAGACGCACCAACCCACACACACAAACACACACACACACACTTACATTACTGATTCACTATCCTCACCTCATGTTTGTTTGAATGAAGTAAACAGTCTAAGCTTTGTCACCTGATGAGTTCACGTCATCTTTACTTTGACAGTGACTCTAATCCTGACTTCATGATCTGTATAGAAACTGACTTGCATATCAGCCTCACTAATCTGCTAAGATACAAATAGACAGTAGAAACACTTTGTCTTTTTCTTGGCCTCAAACCTGACAGTAGATAGATTTCAAAAGTATAAAAAAAACAACCAAAAACAAGGAGCGGGGTCAAAGTCTGGGTGGAACGAATCTTTGATGCTGTCTGATAACCAGAATGGAAATTACATCTAATGAATTGATAATCAAATCAGCTCCAAACATCATTACAGTAGGCTAATTGTTTACCCTAGATATCCAGGCTGCAGAATTAGCTCGTTGCATGGGGTTGGGGTGGAGGGGAGAGGGGGGGTGTGGGATGTCATCACAGATGTGACTTCTTAATAATTAGGTCAAATCCAGACAGAGATCTTCCACTAATGCGTTTTTCTGTCCCCCCCAGCTCCTGTAAATCTCCGGCATTTATCACCGGTTGACAGCAACTATGAAATGGATGCCATAATAGTCTTTAAAGCCTCCCTAGAAGTCTTGGAAACCAACAGCGGCTTTAGAAAAAGATGCTTGATATCTACTGTATCTCACTTAGATTTAGCGTTTATCTGTTCAAATCCTCCTGATGTGAAGCCTGACGTTACGAACTGGGCCATTTGGAGCAATATTCCCCAGCTTTCCCATATTTATGACGGCTCCCGACAA
Organism: Caranx ignobilis; assembly: GCA_021432705.1. Taxonomy (NCBI): domain Eukaryota; kingdom Metazoa; phylum Chordata; class Actinopteri; order Carangiformes; family Carangidae; genus Caranx; species Caranx ignobilis. Next base: position 23,490,965 of record MU269981.1, read on the forward strand.
ATCAAATTAAGTTTGCATCAAAATAATACGACTCTCTTTTGGCCATCGATCGGAGAAATGCTCAGATCTCTTATTTAAGCATGAGTACGATCCAGGAGTGAAGTACACTCAGGTATTAAAAAAAGTGCATGTACTTAAAGTGAGGAATGGTCCCTTTCAGAGTGTGAAGTTATTGATGCATTAACCTTGTAAGCTCTGTTTTTTCATGCTGTAAGTGATCCAGGTCGCGACGACTCTGACTGCTTCGTTTAAACTCCGAGCGACATGCTATGTTGCAGCTGTCGGGTGAAAGCTGAGGCTCATATCTCCGATGTTGGGGATTTTCCTTCTCTTTCATATCAGTTGAAGGATTACATGCTCATCTACAGTCTGGAAAAACATTCTCCAACCCCTTATCCGTATGTAAAACGATGTCAAACGTATATTTTCATCAAGATTAGCATTAGGCAGGCTCCCGAAAAGTTGTCATTGTTATCTGAAAACTACAAATGAGCTTATCTCATGCTAAATGTAAAATGTTTTTTGGCAACAAGGTGCTTGCAGCCGTCAGCCGTGGGAAAGAAACAAGTTTTTAGTCCCAGCGATGGTTAAAAACCAGAGAATCAAATAGTTTTTGATCTATTTTGAGGTTTTTTTATGAGCAATTACAAAGTGCTGTGTTTCTCAGTTTCTCTCCTTTCCATGGTCTGCATGGTTTGAATGCCGTAATTGGAGGTAATTGTGGAGAGAGCGGAGTGATAAGGCCGTAGACTCACGCAGAGTGAGTGGCACCAACATGGAGCCCGGTAGACGGCTGACTCCAGCTCTGGTCTCCTTCATGAAAAAAAAAAAGTCTTATAAAGAAAAAAGAAAGACAGACAACTGATAAAAAACAAAATACATTTCTGTCCTTACATCTTCAAAGCATAGTTTTCACAAATAGGCTAATTATTTTGTTTTTTACCTTTCATCTCACACGAAGGAGAAAATGCTTGTTTTGATGTTCTCGTAACCTTATAATCCAGGGATACAGGAACGTGCTGCGTTTAATAGGCTATGGTAATTTCCGATGATGGCTTTGAATTGTGCTTCGGCTTCAAGGAGAGCTAAATCTTGTCTCGCCTCCATTATCTCTACTCTGATCTTGCACAAGGTCTAATTAAACTTTCCATCGAACTCGCCAGGTAGGAGTAATTGGGGAAGAGTTACAACCGTTCATGGTGGTGAAGAAGAAGAAGAAGAAGAAGAAGAACCCCAGTTGTGCTCTGCACACAGCCCGGATATGGGACCATTAAAAATGGCAATCCATCACGATTTGTTTCCAGTCTCCTGTGTGCGGAGATGTCTGTGAGCCCGCGAGCCTTCAGTGAAACAATGCACTGGTCCAGATGACCTGGTGGGGTGATTTCGTTCTCTTGGATTATATATCCCACCAGAAATGCTCAGAGGGAACCTCGCTTGGCAGGGATTTGCAGAGGGCTTGAAGGGGCCTGCTGTAGACAAACAATCTTTTAACGGTCGGTGAAGTGGTCCACTGAGAGGACAGTGATCCCCTTTATAAAAACCACTTGTCCAACATTGTCTCTCCTCTCTCTCCCCGTGTTGGTTACATAAGGCCAAGGTGCTTTGTGATCGTTTGCAGGCTCTCCTGTTTTGTTTTGTCTGTCTCTTTCTCTTGCTCACTCTTGCTCTTTTTTTTTCTCCTTTCCATGGGACTGCAGAAGTTTTTTTTTAGGGGGGGGGGGGCTTGATGCAGGGGAGGGGTTGGGGTGTATGATTGTCTCCTGACTTCTCTCTCTCTCTTGCGCAGTGTGCTGAGGTTTGGCTATCGTCCAGCTTTGTCTGCTTTTCCCGGGCGCATTCCCATCTCCGGCGTGCTCAAATTCCTGTCTCCAGAGCGCGCGTTGCACTTTGCTGAGCCTCACGGCTGCGGTTGGAAGATGAATTACTCTGCAGGCGTTTGTTTGACAGATCGAGCCATTGCGACTCGCACACGTGTTAAAAAAGCCGTACGGAAGAGATCAGTTTGACCTTGTCTTAATTATTTAGTTGTGTTTCCCTTTGTTGTAAAAAGACGGAGCCAAAATAGTATTCCTACCAGTGTCCTTGACCCAGGAGAAGTCCTGAATTTCTTAAACTCCATAAATCTAAAGCCAAGAGTCGACGACGTTACATCTAAACAGTTGAAACGACCACAAGGAGACGTAGGAAGGGAAGTGAAGATGAAGTGAAGTAACAATGGTCTTTGTCTGCAGAGTTGCAGGGGATGAATTATGGCACTCTATCACTCCCAGTCCCACTTTTTCAAATGCTGTGACACAGCAGGGCATTCATCAGATGTGCACAGATGACACCACCGTACGGTTTTCAGATTAAGCAGCAGTGCAAACACAGACACGGGGTCTGGGCTTTTTCTAGACACTGGTCACTAATCCATTTCCAAAGTTGAGGGGATGACAGTTTCTTTCATACAATGTACTCTGGTTCCTAAATAGTGCAGGGACTTTTGGGTAAACGGATGATTGTGAAAAAAAAAAAAAACTCTGGAAATTTGCTCCTTTTGCGGAAGCAGTTGCAGCAGGAGTTCGTCCTTACTGACCTGCATGGGTGCGGCTCCTCCTAAGGTTTCGCAGTCAGCAGTTTGGACGGGATGCAACCTCTCCGTCTGAATATGAGAAGGCTCAGTGGTGACTCCCTTGCTCCTGTTGGGGAAATGCAGCATTTGGGTGCTTGGCTATGTTTTTCTGCCTCGGCCCGCTAACCAACCCAAGCTGTACCAGCCTGCCCTCAACCCTCCTCGGTCTCAAAGCACTGTCCTCACGTTACACAAGTCCCCGGACCCAATGTAACCTTAGATAACCATCATGTCATTGTAAACAAACATCAGATTATACCACAGATTGAATTGGTTTTGCTTATTTATTTATTATACATCAGTTGAATCAGCACGTTTTCTCAAAGGCCTTTGGTGCTGACTCTGTTTTATAGCATTGCAAAAATTCCTTTGTGCCATTTCACTGTTTATACTGCGCCAAAAGCCTGAGTCATTTCTTTTAACAGCATATGATCCAGGCTTTGATTCTATGATGAAGTGTTATATTTGGAGTCGATGCTCGATTCCAATTTTTCGACACGACCTCGTGCGCTCGTGTGCACATCAGGAAAAGCGGATGATGCAAAGTGGAATCATTCAATCTCAGAGGCCTCAGAGTCTAACGAGAGCTGGAAGTCTGTGTACCCCCCTCCCTCCCCCGACCCTTGACCCTGACTCGTCAACAGCAACTAATGAGTCATTTAATCATAGTGAAATGACTGTTTCCTGCAGGAGGCGCACCCTGCTCTGTTTTTTTTTTTTTTTTTACGATCAGATGAGTTGAACATTCACAGGCCAAGTGTTGCATCAGTTGCACTTAGAGGTCACACTGTGTGTGAGTGTGTGAGTGTGTGTGTGTGTGTGTTTTTTTTTTTTTTCTTCCAGCGAGCTTTTCTCTGGAAGAAATGTTTGTGCTAATGATGTGAATTTCAAACTTTTCACTCAGAGATTCATGGTGTTCAATGGAGCAAGTATGCACTGTATTACTCATCTGTAATGCAAGCCTCCGCTCACTTAATTAATCAGACCCTCTACCGGTTATTAAAAACAACTGAGTCGGTAACTGACAAAATATGTGCACAGCCTACACGGGATTGCGCTCAACTAATACATCTCTCGCTCCTGCAGTGACTCTCCCCCTGGTCCTTCTGTCTGCAGAGGATTTGGCAGAGCTGCAAGTATGAGAAGTTTGGGTTTTTTTTTTTTTTTTTTTAAGTGGGAAACATATGAAAACCGGGGCTACTTCCACTTTTTAGATGTGGGGGGAAAACGGCAATAAAGAAGGATGTTTGCTGTCCGTGATCCCGGTGATGCGTTTACCGTCAGCTGTAACCGCCACTCTGGTGTCTCCTCACACGTCGGAAAATTTATTTCAGTACATTCTGATACTGTTGAGGTAAAAGTCTGTACTTTGAAGTCTGTGGTCTGCCTTTGCTTCCAGTAGAAAGTCCTTTTTTATGATGGATAAATGTGGAGTGTCAGAATTACAAAATGTGAATGAAAGGAGCAGCGACGCTTTGATGATTCTTCAGGGCAATATTCCCATTTTGTATAAAGTGAAACTTCCATGTCCTCTTTGATTATAAAACAGGTCTAGCTTCAATATTAATTCTGTGGAAGTATCAAAGCCTCAGTTCACAGAGAAATGCACATGGTTGATAACCAGAGACTCAGTCTTAAAATGAGCCGACAGGACTTGTGTAACTTTGTGATGTCACAACAATACAGTAACTACCTTTAACAACCACCCAAGCCCCACCCACCCGGACCCACCATCTAACATTAGAGGATGTGATTCCTCGGAAAACAGTCAATCAATCAGATTAGAGACTCAGAGCCTCCTGGCTTCTGATTGGCTGACACCGACCTGTTGTTAAAGCTCCAGAGAGAAGCTCGAGAGAGGAGATGTAAAATTACACTAACATGGTTTTAACTTCTTAAAACCACAGACGTATCTTCTATTCGATCAACACTTCAAAAGAAGACCTGGACAAGTGTCAACAGAAGTTGATAGAAAGTCTTGTGTGGTGCTTTCAATCCTCGGACCTCTGTATCAACCGCTTCATATCCGTGGAGAAAAGTAGCTCCAATGAGGTCTGTAAAGTATCCAAAATAAATGGGACATTATTTCTGGAAGACGAGTTGTTTTTGATTTTCTTTTTTTTTTTTTAATGCACTTTCCCATGATTCTCGCCCTACAAATGAAATGAGATTCCATTCACCACCATTATATCGGGGTCACTGCAGAAATCCCAGACGTGGATATCTTGAACCTACTGCACATGGAAAAAAAAAAGACGATCTGCAGAGAGCTGCGTGGAGAAATATGTCTCGTTCTAATATGGATGAACTAGCCCTTTAAATTTAACTTTTATGAGTGCGAAAGGAGACTAGATTACATAACATGAGCTCAGACGTCTAAATTATCCCACCTGTCATTCGTTCGTATTTCATGCAAGCTCTGGGAATTTTTTGCGACAGGATTAATTTATCACTGCTGAGTAGGAGACTCCAGCCTCAACCTCTTGGACAAATACCTTCCATCACTTACGGTCTCATAATCGACAGCGCTCAGGAACCACTTGACGCGTGAATCATTCATACCTCTCCATAAATAATAAAACCCTGGCAGCCAGTTAGCAGCACCTGCAACTTGAAACAGTAGTTCGTGAAACACAATCTTTTACCTTGTAAACTAATGTGTTTCACCTGCCTCAGCCGGGGCAGTCTGGGTCCTCCACAGACAGGTAGAGGGAACAGAAACCACTCTTACCGCCTCTCTCGGCCTGCATCCCCACCATCCCCCTCCCCTCCTGACCTTGCTTCCTCTTCCTCCAATGAATTTTTCACCAACGCTCTTTGATATATTCCCGTCCCATGGGAGCATGGGTAATGCAAACTGGAAGCATGAGGCGTAATTATTTCTCAAAACTGCACTTCTACCCTAATTAGTTCACTCCTCAGAAGTGGGCCTTGCATTATTTACACATCAAGGGGACACACAGGGTGGGAGATAAATATTCATTGTTTGTTGACTTTGCCCCGGTCCCTCGGCTCAGGCGCAAGTTGAGTCGAGGGCCTCTGTCATTGTATGTTGTTTATACGGCTTCTGCATCGCTGGTGCTCAGGACATAATCTGTCTTGTTCTTCCGTAATTATCTCCACTCATGCAGACACACAGACACCAGCTCAGAGTCGGTTTAATAAGAGGACAACATCCTTGTCCGGGCGCAGATGAATAAGTGTTCAGTGATGAGATTTGTCGTAATTGTGACCTTTCCCCTGCTGCAGCAGCAGTGGTGGTGGCGGCGGCGGTGGCGGTGTCAGAGTGGTAAGCAGTAAGAAGCATATTTTATTCAGTTTGACAGTGTGACACAATTTCAGCCACGTCCCCCCTCAAGCCCCTTTATTCTGGGTCATCCTTAATGATCTAAACTTTTTCTCTCAAAGGAGTCGGCAGCAGCTGTTGTGAAGAGTTTCCTCCTTCTGTTGGTTCGCAAAGCAGATTTGTGGGACATGCAAAGTCTGCTTTTCCTGTCAATAGCTGGGTATGAATACGTTGGTGGTCGTGCGGCCTTGAGGCCCATTGTCTGCTCTCTAAGATGCCTGCTGGGAAACTCATGTTGCCTCAAAATAAAATAAAAAGAAAAAAAAGCTGCAGCCATTGTCGACTTCTGACAACTGCTCTTTTCCCATTTCCTATTTCTTCTCACTAATGCCTTGTTTCATCTGCATATGTGTGTGTGTGTGTGTGTTCAAGGGATTGTGAAAGAGAGGTGGGGGCATCTTATGCCTGGCACAAGAATTACCATAATCACTGTCAACATTAATGGAGATCCTATCACTGGAGAATTTAAACACGGCTTTTCCATATTTATAGAAGCAATAAACAGAGAATGCGCAGCAAAATGTCTGTTATGATTCAAAAGCGAGTCGTGTTTACTGGCTTTGAAATGCATATTTGGGTTAGTGGATGAGGCGGAGGGGATCGCAGTTTAAGTTGTGGGATATGAGTGGAAATGTAATATCGCCACTCTAGACACAGAACATCTGAAACCATAAATGTCTCACTCTCACTCTCTCCAAGGTTTCCACTTTCCCTCAGACATTTGCATAACTCAGCTTGTGTAACTGCGTCGCCTCATTGTGCGGCTATAGGTCGGGTGGTTTCTTCAAAGCCCCTGTGGAAAAGTAGCATACAAACCATCGCTCTAGTATTAATCAGATATTTTTAATCCTCGTTGCTCTTGTGGATTTTCAAATGTGTGTTTTCATGCCAAACATGTGTAAAGTTGGTTCTCCGCTTCAGCCAAGAGCTGCTGGATGGGGTTGAGGTCAGGGTAAACTTTTAAATACAGTCTTTTCATAGACTTTGCTTTGTTCGGTGGGTCATTGTTACACTGAAACAGGAAACAGCCTTCTCTTAAGTGTTGCCATAGAATTAGAAGAATAGCATTGTCTGAAATATTTTATTGTCTTGCCAGAACCATCAAGAGCAAAAAGCAACAAGACGGCCTGCAAGAGTAGTGTCCATATAATTCTGGTCATATAGCATATTAGCCACTAGCTGGTGACAGAGAGTTGTTGGGATCCAGCAGGCTTCAATGTGTTTTTTTGTAAAATAAAAAAAAGTCTAAATGACACTCTGCAATTGCATAACAATAATGGATCTACATATTTCCACTCTGCGTCTTGCATTAAATTCAGCCTATCAGAGTGCGACATGGGACCACGTTCATCCACATGGGGGGTCTGTGGTCTGAAGTAATGTGTGTTTATTTTGGTTTCTAAGACATGAAAGTGAAAATCCCTGAGCTGCAGTTAGTTTGCTCTACTGTTACACTCACTGTACGTCTCTATGGAAAAGAGCCTCAAGTCAATTTGTGAATTGTACAGCTTCCATAAGCTGCAGTGACAGTGGGGAGCATGAGCTCTACCAGAGACCTGCACAGCAGTTCATCTTCTGGAGCGGGGCTATTTAAACTAATCATTAATATATCACTAATAGATCAATCTATAATTAAATAAGTGTAAATATGTGAGTCAGCTTAGCCACCTCAAATGTGTCAGTGAGCTAGGCTAGTTAGCTTTTAGCAGGACTACCTTATCTAGCTGTGGGTTTTTCTAGGCTACAGACAGGTAGGAAAAAGTGGGTAAATATAGGTACGACTTTTTCTCAACACTTGGCTTTAACAGGCTGGTGTGCATTCACCTCCTAATGTGGGTTTTTACAGCTGTTTTCCAGTTTTAAAAACTTTACTTGCTTTTCCCTTCAAATTACACAGTTAACTCATCGCTCAAATTTGACCCTATATAGCATTTTTTCTTTGCAGGGAAGTACAAACAGATGCCTTTGTTTCTTCTTCGGCCCCATTTGAACTAATGAGCAGTGTTAATGAATGAATCTGTAATTAAATGTGGTTAAGTATGTGAATCAAAGGTAGCTTTTCCATGCTAATTTACATGGACTGTAGCCAGTCACTGAGACATTTGGTGTTACTGCAACTCAGGCTAAGCTAACTTTTAACTAACAGTCTCTTCTGTCTGTTTGACCGTTAAAAATCAATATACTATACATTTCACACTTGTGCAGCCTCTGTGGAGTCAGAGAGTTATAACTTTCCACTTATTGTGCAGCGTCTCTGTCATCTGTAATGGGCGCCCTTTTCCATTTTTTGTTTGCAGCTGTCCTTAACAGCTGTAGCAGGCCGAGTCTGGCGGAGCTCTAACGGAAACTGTGGTGTTTATTCTTCCTCTGCAGGTGGAGATCACGCTGCAGGACGTCAATGACAACCCGCCTGTTTTCCCTAATGATATTCTTGATGTGACCATTGAGGAGAACGTTGGAGATGGCTTCAAGATAATGCAGCTAACAGCCACGGATGCAGACGAGGTAATAGCTCCCCAAGTTTCTATTCGCTCTGACAGTGTTTTTGTACTTTTCTGCGGCCGTTTTCCGCTCCGCTGCTTTCTGAATTGATATCCTGGGAGTGATTTGAATTAAAAAATATGCTCTAAATTTTTGTTCCCACAGTGTAGAAGTCACTATAGATTCAAATGGGTTTCTGAGGGTAATGTAGCTGTCAGTGTTGAAACGGAGCTCAGTCGACGTTCAGCGTCTTTTTGTTGGAACGTTTTCATGCCAAAGGAAAAAAGAAAAGCACTTATTCAGAGTCTCGGTAGGAAAATGTTCCTGTCCCAGGGGGAACTGGGTGAGCCTGAATATTTATAATGAAGGAGAAGGTGATACCACATACATTATTATTTTGATAAAGTAAGTAACTAAGTGAATAGATGTTTTTATAACAATTATCACAATGAAAGCTGCAAGGTCAGACTATTAAAGTGACAGGATTGTAACAGGCACCAGAAAAACAAAACACGTTGAACTCCGAAATAATATAAAACAAAAGGGTAAAAACATCAGTTAAGGAAAACGAGGAGATAAATGGGAGTCTTGAGAAGATTGTTTTTATGGAAGAGGTAAACTTTTCCAAAGATTTGGGGCCAAAGACAGCAAATGTCTCTATTCATTATTATCCAGAGCCTGTACAGATAGATGCTGGATCAATGACCTCAGACCTGTTAAAGCCTCTGAGCAGTAAAACACGACCGCTTTGTTCCAGTATCTTTTTATAAAGTGCCACTGATTTGATACAGTTTTATAAATCTCACTGGCGTTGAAACACAGATGTATTAAATATCACCAATTTCGGCCTCAATCACTCTCAGACCAATATGTGGATTGGGAATTATGTGTAATAGGGGTTAGCAAAGTGCAGGGTGGAGCCACAGGAAGAGTTTTTATGGTTTCGGTTTTACATTAGATATAAAACACTTGTGTCAAACACACAGACCTCAGAGTGTTGAAATAATAATTAAATTTGTCACCAGATGACAGAAACCAATCAGCAACTATTCTGATAATTGGTGATTAATCCTTGAAGCTGCTTTGCTTTCAGTTTTTCACTGTTAATCAGTGTGAACATTGATAAAAACACAGGAGGCTGCGAAGGACATTTCTGATATCTTAGGATGTGAGAGTCATTAGTTAATTAAAAGAAGTTTTATAATACATCAGAGAGATGTTTCATGAAGGCTAGCTAGTTGACGTGCGAAGGTTAGGGGATGTCTCTGCAATGTTTAATTTGGCTGTCATTTTTTGAACATAGATATTTGCAAGCAGTAGGTCTCCATGCAGTTTCCTCCCATAGACCTGCAGAGAATGAATTGTCCTCTATCTCACGTGTTGACGTAATCTCAGACGTGTCATGGAGCCTGGAGGAGAGCGGCGGCAGCAGCAGCAGCAGCCGGCGATTGATTTTTTTTTTTCAGCCTGCCGCTCTGATAGTCCCTCCACGGTCGCCGTAGTTCACATTACATCACACAGCATCACTCTCAATTAGTTAAAACCTTCATCTCGACCTGCTCGAGGCAGGATACGGACATTAAATCCTGCAGCGAGGAAAACGCAGACCCTGTCGGCATCTCCGAGGGCTGCGGTCCCCCCTCACCGATGCCAAAGGACACAGTGGAAATGAACGGAAAAAGTCAGGCCGTGGAGGGGAGAGAGATTAGAAAGCAGGAATATGGACTCAAATTTAACGTTAACTTATGAGGCCACACGTTTTTTATTGCACAGCTGTTGCCTAACCCCCTTCTCTTCGCTCCCGATGTGAGAAAAGTCATACATAAAGTCCCACTCCTGGCCGTTTTTCTTTTATCGAAATAGTATATTGACTGTAAATCTTAGACCTGGAAACAGGTCAGTCTTTTCAGTAGGGGGATTTTAAGGACATTATTTGATTAGTTTCTTTTTTCAGCACCAAAGTATTCACAGCTTTGATCTTGAAAGGTTTAGCATATGGTATTGAAATCAAACTGTGCAGTTGTTCACTTTTTCCTCACATCTGAAGAGAAAAGGAGCGTCGGCCTGTGCTGTGGTCGCTGGGATGAAACTTCACCATTCATCTCTTCATGCACATACAGTGTCTGTACGTATGTAGTCCTGTCTTTTTTTTTTCCCACCAAAAAATGACCAAACCTGCGACGCGTCTTGCAAAAGAAGCCACATTCATCCTTCAGTCAGATGAAAAAGAAAACACAGGGGCACTTAAAGAGACTCTCTGTAGGAATTACAGATCCTAGAAATGTTTACTCCAAACTTCAGCACTGCCATGAATAGGTTGCTAAATAGAAGCCTGCACCTCATTCCAGCTCCGACTCGAAGCCAGTTAACGGGTGCAGCCAAGTCTTTGCCCACATCCTTGCGCAGGAAACTTAAGTTGCGCTGACACTAAGCGTACGGAACGCATTGGAGCCCCGGGTTGAGAAAAAAAAGCCACATGTGCGAGCCAGTGTGGAGTAGCCAAGAGTGCAAGCTGTTGGCCAGCTGACGGGCTGAATTCAGACATCATAATGATCCTATCCAATTTAACAGTGCTACATGTGGGATTCATGTGTGAGAGTATTAAAGTGCTGTTTCTACGCATCCGTTCATTGCTGTGCCCATTTCCACCCCGAAGTAAGAATGAAAGGGCTCTACACGAGGTATGAAAGAAAATCAATATAAAACGTGGTCTTTTTGTCTCGTACAGGCCCCTCTGAAAATGTTTCTCACCTCATTTGAGAGAAATATGCTGCCTTTTGTGCTTTTGGAAAGACTGAATGTTTTATTAGAGAGTAGAGCTCTGACCTTATGTGGAAAATATGTCACAGGTAAAAAAAAAAAAACAAAAAAAAACAGAAAAGAAAAGAAAACTTTTTTCTTTTTCTATTTTAATGAAGAAAAGTGCAACAATGGGTGTTTTAGGAGAGAGCCTTTGAAAGCAAGCGCAGCCTCAAAATGAGAAGTAATGTGTTCCAGAGGCCTACAAATCCTCTGCAAGTAGATTTCAGGCCACTTTTTTTTTTTTTTTTTTTTTGGCTGTTGTGAAACAGATTTACACACACACACACACACACACACACAGCTCTGCAGCCGGTTGGGTCATCCTTTAACATTCAAAAGGCTTTATATGAAAGCCTCTCCGTGACAACGCTTTGTTTTTCAGGAGTCTGTGTTATGATTGGCTTTATTTTACTGTGTGGTGCTGTATACAGGAAGCTGCCGACGCCGTCTGCTTCGCACCTCTTGCTTCTCATCGAAACAACCGCGTGCTCCCGAAAACCACTCATCTGCTAAATGAGTTTCCTTCTGCTCCAGTCTGGTACACTCTCCTCTCTGGACCGCTGCTGTTTAATTGGTCAGCCCAGGTTTTTTTTTTTTTTTTTTTTTCTCCTCTCTCTCTCTCTCCCAACAAGCAGCCTCGTCTTTAGAGAGCTGTAAAGGAGTCAGACTCTTGAGTGAAGAGGTCAAAAGGGCAACCAGTGTTGGTGAGCGTGTGTGTAACATCTTAATGACATGTGTTAGTTCAAGAGAGAGAGAAAGAAGGAACCAGTCGGAGAAATTAGTGCATTAAAATGAGTGTTAATGCTTTATCCATTGTGTTGGAATGCCCCCCACCCCACCCCACCCCACCCCCACTCGGCCTCTCCCACCTGCCTTGCTCTGCCTTTGAACCCTATCAGAAAATTAATTGGCAAACCATGGGTGTTGGGTTCCGGGCAGCAGCCCAGGTGGCTGATGGGATTGCCAGATCTGGAGCCTCTGATTGATGACAGCAGGGTCCTTCGATGAGCAGAGCCTCACTCCGTCCTCCTCGACTCCCTCGTTTTTTTGTTTTAATGGGCCCTGGATCTCAGAGCGGGTCTCTGGTAATGCAATGAGAGACGAGGTCAAGGAGACGGAGGTTTTATCCGTTTGTAAAAACAGGCCACGGGAAAGAGATAAGAGCAAGTCATGAACTTGGCCTTACAATATTGACTCCGTCTAAAGCGTTTGGCAATGTCGGCCATGTTCAGACTGCTTGGTGCATTAGCACTTGTGCAAAAAGTCTGTTAAAGATAGAAGAGACGGAGAATATCTAATGTGTTTTGACGACTGACAGAATCTGATCAAACTGTTCCAACTGGAAAGAAACAAAATATAGAAACTTGAGTCGACTTGAGTTTTTACTGTTCAGTCCTGTAGCAGCAGGATGCTAACAGTGTTTATAACTTTCACAGCCTGCTCATATACTTTGTATGCCCATAACTATGAACCAATAGATTAGACTCCTGTCTTTTTAGTCATTGTTGTCATCTCTAGGAATGACGGCTTCAACATACTGTGTGTGGCATCTCTGTTTGGCCTGCTAATGGAGATGTTAAACCTTTATTGATATATATTTTAGCCATTTTGAGGCGGTAACCCCCCACAAAGTTAATTTGATTGACATTCTTGTTGAACAATCAGCAAACACCACAATAGTCAACATTTTGGCAAATGGAGGTCCAGTATTTCCTCTGTTTGGGTTTTACCTTTGTCAGCAGTTTGGTGTTTTTGACCGAAACAAACAAAGATGCTAAAAATGCTGCAGAGTTGAGGGGCAGCAGTGCACACAGACACAAGAGGCATGGGTGGTGTCAGCCATTTTTATCTGAAACCTGCTGCACAAGGAAGTGCAAGTGTCAAGACAGAGGCAAAGATGCTAAGTAGCAACAAGCTGGGTGACAGTAGGGAGTTTGGAAACTTCTAGCTTTATGCAAATGGCCCAAAATTAGTGTTTGTGTTGCCAAAGAAAAACCTATGCTGCAGAGACTTGTGTTACTGAAGCAGTGCTAGCTGCAAATTAAAAGAGAGGTGAGAGACACTGTGTCTCTTTGTGTTACAATGCACAGCTGCTATCATCACCCTCAGCATTATTGCATGCCTGCAGGTTATTTAAGATACCGATTGTCATGTGAGCGCCATTGTCCACCTTGGCAGTAACCGTGTCAATATGCAGATGGAGCAGCAGCTTAGTGCAGCTCCTCTCTTTATAAGCCCTCTCATTGTCCTGGTGGGATCAAAAAGCATCACACAAACATCAGGCATAGCTGAAAGAGTCTCTTTTAGCTTCGCTCTTAACCAGCTGTAACCAGAGCTCTCGCTTCAATCTCAGTGAATAGCAGCAGCTTTTTGATGTTGCTCTTTCTTTTTGGCAGAAGACACCGAGTGAGACAGTTGTCTGATCTCTTATTGTCCCCGGCACAAATATAAATGTCAGGCTCTGTCGTCGGACTCATTCAGTTGTCATATCGCATTCAGTCCACCTCTCTTCTTCCAAAGCCTCCGCGCTATAGCTATCACATGTGTCATGGCGCTCGTACTTGTCCAAGGTAACAGGGGATCTGTTAGTTGCATTTATGGAGGAACGCTAAAAGTTCAAAGTCTCACCAGAGCGTCGCCATTCAGCTTTTTGTATTCTTCTCTCTGTATGCAGGACCACTGTGCTTTTTATAAATGATGCATCATATATAGATTATTACTGTCCTGCTGAACTCTGCATCACAACAACAGTCTTCTGTCTCATTGAGTCCTAAAAGTCATATTTTCTCTTAAGAACCAAACCTTAAAATACAGTTTTTTCTAATTTTGTACAGAGACTGACTCGGAGTCAATTTATATTTCCAGCATTGCCTTGTCAGCATGTTTGTGCAGATCTTTTCAATCAGACTCAGTCTGAAGTTCATCTCGTGTTTGTTCAGGTCAGCCAGTATTTATCCTTTTACATCTGCTCTCCCTCTGCCGCTGGTATCTCCATCTTGATTTGTAATCTATCGCACAGTCTTTCTCAAAAAACCACAAGCCCTTCCTTCATGGAGTGTCCTTCTGTAAAGAAGTCACAGTGAAGGGCTTCATTCATGCGAGACAAGTAGGTGGTTTGATCTGGAGACTCGCTGACACGCTAACATGTGTGGTAAACAATCTGATTTCCTACCAGATAGAGCTGCTTTGATGCTTGTAATCACTGCGCTTTTCCTCTCCGTGGCCTGAGAATGTGGATCAGAAGCAAAAGTTCAGCGAGGTAACTCAGCTCAGCTACTGGCCCCATTTTTCGTGGAAGCAGAGTCGGGGCAACGTTGTGGGAAAATGGAGAGAAAATGGTGGAGAGCTCCTCCAGTTCAGAAACAATATAAACGCCACATTAAACCCTGTAACATGTTTATTTTTCTGTCTCCACCTCAGGGCCCCAACGCTCTGGTGACGTACACCATCGTCAGCGGGGCAGATGACAGTTTCCGGATCGACCCAGAGTCTGGCGATCTGATCGCCACCAAGAAGCTGGACCGGGAACGCCGGTCGAAATATTCCCTCCTGGTGCGTGCGGACGATGGAAAGCAGTCGTCGGACATGAGGCTGAACATCACCGTCAAGGACGTCAACGACCACACGCCCAAGTTCTCCCGCTCCACGTATTCGTTCGATATCTCTGAAGACATGGCGCCAGGTAAGGTGTTGGTGTCCAGTTGCAGCTGTATTGAGAAGCACTGAGATGTGCAGTCACACAGCAAAAGACTGTAGAGTCAGATGCAAAGTTTTCGTCCCTCAGCCCTCAGACTGCACTCACCCGGCTCTGTTAAGGTCATCAGGAGCCTAAATTATTACTAACGGCCTCTTTGTAGTCGTTTATACGAGAACTTTTTCTTCTTGCATTCTTTCAACTACTTTTATATGTCTGTTGTATCTCTCCAAAACCCTCTGTATCTTCCTTAAGGGGGAAATTATGAGTTTAATAGGTCAGAGACACGGTAACTGATATTTGATTTATATGGAAATCTATCAGCAGCCTGCAGGATTTACAGCGACACTGACAACTGGCCTGGCACAGCTTCTTTATCGCTGTCGCTGCTTTGGTCACAAGACAGAGCCAAAGAGTTTGGTGCTCAAATAAGATATAATTATACAATAATCATGCAAAGCCCTTTATTATAACATCTTCATCTTTTAAACACCTCCAGCTCAGGGTAAGTAAAGTTTAAATAATGTTGTTGTAGAAACTGGCAGAGCGATAAGTGAGTCACTGGTATTAATAACGAACCCCAATAAACCCCCTGCAGATGTATTAAAGGCGTTTTGTTCTACAGGGCAGTTAAAAGTAACTTCTCGCCTCTGTGTTGCAACTCATCTGACTTGCAGGCTCCATCGTGGCGGCGATCCTGGCCAGCGACTCTGACTCAGGGGTGAACGGAGAGGTCACCTACTCGCTGGAGGAAGACGACGAGGATGAGACGTTCCTCCTGAACCCGGTGACGGGGGTTTTCAACGTGACGCGGTCCCTGGACTACGAGACTCAGCAGTACTACATCCTGACGGCCAGGGCCCAGGACGGCGGCGGCCAGGCCAGCACAGTCAGAGTGTATTTCAACGTCTTGGACGTGAATGACAACGCGCCCGTCTTCAACACCACCACGTACAGCGCGTCGGTCTCTGAGGGTCTGCCGCCTGGGTCCAGTATCATCACTGTGGGGGCCAAAGATGCTGATGATGGTACGTGGATAAAGATGGATTTTAAGTCAATGACATTAGTGATATTTGAAAAATATGACATTTTTATTATCTACGAGTTGAATAATACGTCATCAATACATGATAACAGCAAAATATGAACCTTCATTTTGACTGGAAATGTCACAATAACCATTAATTTATAACAAAAGTATTGATCAGACTCTGATACGTGACTGCTTGTGGTTGTATCTTCATTATATATGGAAGGTCCTTGCATAAAAATCATGTTTTTAATATTGCCCAGATATATTTTTGATTATTATTGACATCATATTTTAAAAGCGTAAGGTTGGTTGACAGTTTGACATGCGCTGCACTGTATTCATCAGAAACAAAACCACATGTAGGAGCTTTGGCACTGATTTTGACTCCATACTTAGAGTTAAAGAGACATATTTTTAACAATATACTAAATTTAGATGCGTTTCACAGAGCTGCCAAATCAAGATAAGTTGCATTAGGGCAAGAAAAATATGTCATATTTTAACTTGCAGTTAAATCAAGATAAATCCTGGTCATGTATCCCAGAGATGTCTGTGTATTTAGAGAAAACATCTCTGGAAGAAAGTTGAGAGCACTAATGTACTTTCAAAGTGTATAAATCAAGTGTGAGTTGGCCATAGAAGATTAATTTAATGTAGGCCTGTCATTTTGTTATGACAGCCGGTTACGCAGCAGCTCTCGAACCTACATTTTATTTTTCATTTTTATTTTCTGTCACGCATGGACGAGTTGATGAAACACAACGTCTTCGGCGTATGATTAAGTGGCCGGAGTTATTTCTGCGTTTCAGGTGGTAGGGTTTCGTGTTTGTGAAGTGCCGTGCGGTATTTGAACAGTCACCGCTGCTCTCCTCCGCTGTAATTACCGCTTCACCCAGGCCTAATGTGGTTATAGTGACCTACATTCCTGGGAAATATGCTGCCTAGTTCTCAACCAGAGTCTGGCTTCTTCCTCCACCGTCCACATAATCTGACCGCGTCATCCTCTCAGATATATAGTTGCCGCTTTTCCACTGTCAAAATAAAACACCGCCATTGTTAGCACTTCCTAAGCCCTGACCCTCAACCCCCAGACTTTGTCTCTAGACGGCGTAGCCTAAACTGGAGTGGAAGTAGCACTCAGGCTTTTGATAAGGGATTACTTGTGTACTGTAAATACACGCCGAAGTGTGGGAAGGTGCCGGGCGCTTTCCACATGAATACCCCGTTGAGTTGAATTACAGACGCTCAATTTAAGCTCATTTTAACTCCCCCCACCCCACTCCACCCCACCCCTCCACCAGCTCAGAGTGGAGTGCTGCGGATTAGGCCAGATTTCAAGGTTAGATACTTCCCTTGCGTCCATCCCCTCGGTCACACCGTGGTTGTGTCATTTTAAACAAGACGTTTGAGTTGTGGGGGGGGATTTTTCCAAAACACCACTATCAGTTTTAGGAAGTGGTTTTTGCGGCGTGTTTCTCCTCTGATAGCAATCTGTCATTTGTACATGAATGCGTCGTTCACTTGGAGGACGAGCGAGAGCAGCTGCCGCACATGTACAATATGTGGAAATGGATGTTGATAACACATATAGGTGCCTAATTCAGACAAATATACAGCAGATTTAACAGTTACACGTGGAACAATGGTTTCCAGGCAGGAATATCAGCATTTGACCTCCATCACTCCGTCTGTTATCTCTGTTTTTCTTTTTTAATACAAGGTTGTGCTGAATAGTTTCTTGTCTTTTTGGCACCGTGACACTATTCTTTATTTAAAAAACACAACCTGTCAGAAGAGCTGGACAAAGTAGGGGGATGCACCACAAGAGAAAGCATCCAACTAAGCTTCAACTTCTGCTCCAACACAATTTCATCTTGTTCACTGTGGAAAAATGACACACGCATTTATGCCTGGAAGCAAAATGCAAACTTCATTTGTCAGTCTGGCTCGACGGTGCTCAGTAGCTTAAGGTGTAAATCACAGCCTCCTGGGAGCTGCAGTGATAAATTGTTGGACATAAAATGACTCAGCAAGTCAAATTCAGATTTTAGTCATTGAAATACCAACGTGTGACAGATAACTTTCTCGGGGTTTATGCTTTTCTTCATCATAATGAGATATGAGGTATAAGATTTGCACTAATGGTTTGACAAAACAAAACAGATGTTTGTTCTCTCTGCTGATATTTTGTAGATTTAACTGTTAGTAGATGAAGACAAATATAACAGTAGGTGAAGATCAATAGCATTTGGAGCTAATCAGTTACCCAGTGTCACTTCAGAAGGTCACCATTTATGAAACATTATGTCTTCTGATCCGCTCTCTGTTTGTCTTCCAGGTCCAAATGCTCAGCTTCTCTACAAAATCGCCTCTGGAGATCCTCAGGGTCACTTCGTCATCACCAAGGAGGGCGTCCTCCAAACCAAGAAGGCCTTGGACCGAGAGACACAGTCCTTCTACAACCTGGTGATCACGGTCAACGACCTGGCCCCGCCTCCCATGACCCGCTTCACCAGCACCGCCCAGGTGTCCATCATCCTCCTGGACGTCAACGACTGCCCTCCAACCTTCACCTCCCAGAAGATGACCTACATCCAGGAGAACACGCCCATGGACACGGTGGTGTTCAAGGCCCACGCCACGGACGCCGACAGCGGGCCCAACAGCTACGTGGAGTACTCCCTCAGAGGACCCTACGGTAACAAGTTCAGCATCGGTACTGTGGACGGAGACGTCCGGCTGGTCGGGGAACTGGACCGGGAGGAGTTTTCCAACTACTCCCTCACAGTGGTGGCCACAGATAAAGGAGAACCCCCACTGTCTTCAACCATGGATGTGACTATGATGGTTCTGGACATCAACGACAACACGCCGAGCTTCTCGCAAAACATCTACGACATTGAGATTGAGGAGAACACCTTGACTGGGACCGACGTCATCCAGGTGTTCGCCAGCGACGCCGACGAGGGCACCAACGGCCAGATCCGGTTTTCTATCTCAGGAGGCAACACCAACTCTGACTTCAGGATCGACTCGGTCACCGGGGTGATTTCGGTGGCCAAGCAGCTGGACCGCGAAGCTCGCTCCTCCTATTCGCTCGTGGTCCAGGCTGCAGATCGGGGCAGCAGCCCCAGGGTGGACCGCGCCACCGTCAACATCGTGCTGCTGGACGTCAACGACTGCTCTCCGCTGTTTGAACTCTCTCCGTACACCATCAATGTCCAGGAGAACCAGGAGAACCTACCCAAAAACATCCTGCAGGTCGGTGGTTGTTTTTTTCTGTGGCCAAAACATTTGGTTAAATTAGAGCCAGTTAGAGCGTCATTAACATTCACAGACAGGAACCTCCTTTGAATGACAGTCCTGAGACCTTAAACAGACTAATACCTTAACCAAATTTGTTATAATACTAACTTAATAAGCGCAGGTATGTGAGCAGCGTCAGCGCACTGCATGCCGCTCACCATGGTGGTCTTATTTTGCTAAATGCCATGACAAATACCTGACTGAGATGATAAAGAAATGATATATGACTGTAATTTGCTCTGCACAATTAGGGCTTTATAAGGTTTCACCGAAATATGAAACTTGACTAAATTGCATGACGAGGCAATTAGCATTCAAACCGCCCCTGATGACTAAATGAGCCATACACTGTTTAAAAAAAAAAAAAAATAGTAAGGCGAGGACTGATTCCCAGTGACGGAGCGATTCCATTTTCTTTTGCTTGTGTACCTTCTGAGGAAATGAGAGCACAGTTATGTGGCGGGAAAAGGTCCAGACCTGGTGGGTTTTCACCACACAAGAGCACATCTGTGCACACTAACCTGGCTGGGTCTGACTGCAGCATGCACGAGAAGGAAGGGCCAGGGAGCCCACAATGCATTTGGGCACACCAGTTTGTGGTTAAGCAGCAGCAGCAGTTTAGTTTAAAGGAAAATTAAAAGTTTCTTAAGAGTTTCATACTTTGAATACTGAGTGAGTTTGTGTCCTTGTTCCTGCAGAACAGCCTAAAGGCCAGAGGATGCGTTTTCTGTGTTTTTTTTTTTTTTGTGGTTCCCTGGGAAAGTCTGATTAGACAAAGTGAATAAGTAATGATCTTCCTCCCCTCAACAATTACCTTCATGGTGCCGCTGAGCACCGTGATGGTAATTAACCCTCAGCTGCTCCAGTGGAAAAGACTTCAGTGAGGGTGGAGGTGGTGGTTACACCGAGTTCCTTCCAGCCAGGTCTGAGTTGTGGATGTGGTCGTGTGAATTTGAGCAACGTTCGGTCTTCTGCAAAAGAACAACGGCTCGACTAAAAACAGAAACATGTCAGATAATCTGTCGGGTCAGTTTTAATTATACATCTATGGAAGACAGGTTTGTGTCCAGTGATGTGAATGAAACTTCAAGATGCTTTTCTGGATAGATTCGACTTCTGGATAGATTCTGGAGAGTTTCATAGACTAGACAAAGGATCATCAACCCGAACATGATGCATTGTTATAGATTTAACTTCACGAACAGTAGAGTTACAGCAAATCTTAAACCTTTACGACTTTTAGAAGCTGATTAAGTTTTAATCCATTAATAATCCAACACAGAACATGTGATGGTAATACTCTCACAGTGGATACACAGGGGCTTCTTCACTTTTGATGCTGTGATTAATCAGTACAGTACATGATAACCTCCATTATTAGAGGGAGAAACTTGCAGTGCCATATCTTAAAAAGTTCTGAATGCAAAGTTGTATTAATATTGATTAAAATATGTTAATTGATTAAAAGAAAGTAGCAGTTATTAGCCTGAAAGTGCTCGTTCCCTGGCTCTGTCAGTGTTTACTCTGCTACATATAATTACATATAAATACAAACCGATTTGTTGAAAGCTCATTTATATTTTGTAGTCAGTTTTATTTACTATATAAAAAAAAGACAAAAACTTAATCTTCAAAGTATTGAAAGATGTGAACCACAAATGTTTCTGGGCTTTTCTTCGCAGGTTGTTGCCAGAGACGACGACCAAGGTGCCAACAGTCAGCTCAGCTACATGCTGAGCGGTGGGAACGACGAGGGAGCGTTCAGCCTGTCGTCCAGCGGTCAGCTCAGTCTCACCCAGACGCTGGACCGTGAGGCGCAGGGGAAATACATCCTGCTGATCACAGCCACCGACTCAGGTACGAGTCCACAGCGCCGGCGCCAGGGAGACGCCTGATTGGTTTATGAGTAAAAGATGATTTGTTTTTTTAATTTATTCTTGCTGTGCAGCGTCATGTTTCAGTTGTTTATGTCTGAACTCGTACCACATTCGACTTATCGTCGCCCGATCTGATGGATCTGGTGAGGACTCAGCGCCGTGTCATGAGTCCGTACATGGGCATTGTTGAAATTTCAGCGAAGCGAGGACGATATTTTGTAATCATGCTTCAAAACCGAGCTGAAAAAGAATATTTTCATGAACTAACAGCAATGTCAACAAACAGCATTTTGATTTCACAGTGTGCACAGCGCTCTTTTTTGTGTGGCAACGATAACCTAAACATTCAGGAGTTTTTAGCCTGCAAAACAGTGGGCGGTTTTTTGACCTATTCCCCAGCAGTGCTTTCAGCGGGTCCCAATTGAATAGCATCCTCTGTTTATTTGGATACGGCGGTGGAGCTTGTTATAGCCAGATAAAAGGTTAACTTGTTATTGCATAGAGGCCAGTTAATGTGCAGTTAAAGGAGTACATGCGTATCCCCGTTGTAGCCAAATCACATGGTATCCCAGTTAAGTATATGTTTCCTCGAGCTGCTCTGGCACAGCCGTCATGGTCTGAGGGCGGTTCTGTGTCATTCCTGGACTGACCATGTGACCGTTCATCACGCTCGTGTATTTTTGACTGTGCACAAGCCTTTGGTGAGAATCTGGACGGATGTTGCATGGAAACATGTTAGATACACGACATAAATCTCTGACATAAGTGTTTGAATGATTGTCATTCTTGTGGAGGAGGACGATGATGATGATGATGGTTTCAGTGTGAGGAGTGTTTCCAGAAGAGGATATTGATAAAAGGGTTACAGCATCAGATTTTCAGAATAAGAGTATATTTTCCCCAGCAGGTTTTGTTCAGCTTGCTCTTGCCTCACATGCTGTTTCGAGGCCTGTGCCACATGGACAAAGTTGCCCAACAAGCGAACATACTAATTAGGATTCGATCCCTTCTTGTGCGCTTCAGAGGGACTCCATATTTAGAGCCCTGACAACAATTCCAAAATATTTTGACAGGACGTTTCAGTACAATGTTGGTGAGAGGCAGAAAGACGGATTTGGGGTAGAATATCAAAATATCAAAAAAAAAAAAAAAAAAAAGGAGAAAGAAAGAAAAAAGAAAAAACCCATAATCATAGTACAGGCCACATTACCCAGCAGCATTTTCTCACATTTTTGAGGCCTCGGCTGAGACAGTGGGGGGAAATGGTTCTCCCAGGCGCTATCTGGCAGGAAACAGTTGAAGGTGGATTGGTGCAGACATGTCTCCGACTCTGCTGTCTACCATGACCCATTTTCAACCGCAGACATTCATCTTAACATGTCGAAGTCTGCCTTTATCTTCCCGTGCTACCGTTTGTGTCTGAAACATTGTGTAACAGGGGGAGAGAAAAAAAGACTCTCTGGTCTGGTAAAGTGTTATTCTGCCCAGCCGTTGATTTGAACCTGCATCAAAGTATATATATAAATATATATTGTATTGTGTTGTCATGTTTTTAGTGTTTATGTGAAAGCCCAGGCGGAGTCCTGCTGCAGCCACTGGGCCCTGCAAACACTTCATCATGACCGCAGAAGATAATTTTGTGTTTTAACACAAGTGCAACACGTCTTTTGATCACATAGATCACAGCTTTTCCTTTTTCTTTTCTCTTTTAACTCGTTCCATAAATGGATCGTTGACTGACTTGCACATGTTGGGTGCAGGCCTGTGTTGCCTGTGTCGCCTGTGGCCCGTCCTCCTGGGACATTCGCAGTAGTTTCAGTGAAGGTAAACTCATTAATCGAGGCCTGACTGGAGCTTCGGGAGCCCTCTCTGCGGCTCAGACTGAAATCTGTCCTGAAGTGCATGGAAACAAAAGAGTTTACCGGGTGCTGGTTTCTCCTAATGGGCTCTGGCTTGGCTGAATTTGGCGAAGATCTGCCATTATCTGAAAACTTTTAAGCACAGCCTTCCCTGAAATCCATACAAGCTGCATTAAGGTGTTTTACAAGGCGTCTTGTTGAGAGGAAACTTGAAGATCAGACCTAGAATATTTCAGCTTTTCTCCCCCTCTCTCCTTCCCTCTCTCTCGTCCTTGTTTATAGAAAGTTGTTTGCAGCATTTCTGAGTAAACCAGTCGAGCAGATAGAGGCAGATATTCAGGGAGTTCTGCAGGGTCCCTGGCTGATCTTACTGTTCAGCCAACATCTGGATCAGCTGCAGGCAAATCAGATTTTTAAGCCACTGCTTAGCAACATACAAGTTATGCCTGCCTGGAAGAATGTAAAACAATGAGATCTCCAACAGAGTCGCACAGTAAAATACTTTTGCCAAGCCATGTTGCTGGAAAGGCTTTAAGTCGGCATCCGTGGTTGTAGAAAACATATTTTTATACACGTTGCAGCTGCTCAGTTGTGGGTTCTTGCAGCTGATTCACTTTTTTAAAGAAGGGACCAAAAAGTTTGTTAGCATTCTTTCTATTCTCTAAACATGTCTGCTCTCATCAGCGCTGATAGCCGTAACAACTTTACATTGTATGAGGACACTGGATCCACCTTTTTCTGTTTAAAACAAATGTAGCCAGAAGTCTTGTTTAATACTGCTGTCCTCATGTGGAGAAGTCAAGATGTGAGCTTTGAGTCAACAGTGAGAGCTTCACTTATGATTAATGATCAATATGCATGTTTGCACTTGTGTAATTTTGGTTTTTATGGATTTTATTCATATTTTGGGCTTTTCTTGTGTTATGAGCCATCTCGGTGTAGTTTTCCATCTCCTCTCTCAGCTTCTCTCTGGTAACAACAGGTCAGTGTCAGCCAGTCAGAAGGGAGGAGGTTCTGAGCCTCTCTTCTGATTGGCTGACTGTTTTCTGATTGATCAAATAAATAAAGGTTAAAAAAAAACAACATCCTGCAAGGCTAGATCGAGTTAGCTTGGTGTATGACTGAGTGTTGTTGCTGCTTTTTTTGTGACATCACAAAGTGACAGGAAGTCCTGACAGCTGGTTTGAAGGCTCAGTGTCTGAACACAGACTGTGTGCGTTTCTCTGTGGACTGAGGCTTTGATACTTTCACAGTGTAAATACAGATCCTAGAGCCGATCTATAATCACACTACACATGGACGTCTGCCTTTGTTCAATATGAGACCTTTAGTTTCATGTTAAAGGTTCTGTCTGTCTCAGTTTTTGACGTCCTAGATCACGTTGGAAACAAACACTAACACATTAACCTCCCTCTTTTAAACCTTTAAATAACTCAAATCACAATGAAAGTATTCAAGCTAAACTGGGATATCTCATGTTGGAGAATTTAGTCCAAATTGACCAGAACTGATGGAAAGTTTAGATTAAATTGAAGCGATAAACGAGCTCGTGTGGTGCGTGTGAGGTTGTGTGCACATGCTTCTGTCTGTGCATAAATGCATTCATGCTCATTTTCTTTTCTTCTCTATTTTCACTTTTATGTGTTTATGCATTTCTGTTTGTGTGCGTGTTTGCATTTTTTCTTCATGTAGTCATGTGTGCAGCCTCCCAAGTTTGTGCGAGACTGCGTGTGGTGGTGAGAGCGTCCTCGGGGCCGCATTGACATGCACCGCGTTTGGTCACATTTATTAAAGAGGAGGCACAGTAAATCCCTTGGCCCATGTCTATTACAGCGGATACGGCCGCATAGAAATCCCCATGTCTTTCACATCCCTCCAGCACATAGCTCCATCGTGGCGTGGCTGTTTGTATACGGCCTCCTTGGCTGGTAGGTCGGGGGGTGGGGGTGGGGTGGGTGAGGGGAAGTAAACGACCGCTTAGCAGATAAAGAATTTTAATGACCTTCCCTAATTAAAGGCAGAATCTTTTATTCTCTTAAATGGCTCCCATGAATCTGGTGTGTAAACCCTTTGGCTGTCAATCTCCTGTCTTGAACACACACACACACACACACACACATTATCTGCCCACCTCGGAGCCTCGGTCCTGTATGAACACTGATAACACCGTGTTGAAGTGTTGCTCCATCACTGTCCACTGCCGTTGCCACAGTAAATCTTTAACGGGGTCCGTTTCTGAAGCTTCGAGCCAGTCTGCAGTCTAGTGGCAACACAGGACGAAGCCAAATAAAATATCAGGTTCCTCAAATGAACTTTAACAGAGCAGTAACATTCTGGATCAGCTCTTAAAAAATGCTGCAGTAACAATGTGGTCTTGCAGAGTTTTTTCCTATCGCCTGTTTTCTCTTTTCCACTCCCTGGTACACCCTTTAACAATTGCTGGATCTGAATGTTTGTGTAAATAGCTTTGGTAAGTAATGTGGGGGTTTAAAAAAAAAAAAAAAAAAAGAGAGAGAAAGAAAGAGGTGGTGTGGGTTGGATGATTAGAGCTTCAGCACTGGCAAGATCCAGGTTTTAATGATGTTTATTTGCTCTGTTTCTCTTAGGACCCTGGTTAGCACAGCATGTTCCCACAAAGCTAATTTTATCAGAACTAGTTGTAGCAGCTTCTAACTCACTCCTCAAGTGTGTGTGTGTGTGTGTGTGTATGAAGTATGCAAGTGTGCATGCGCTCACTCTTAAACACTTCTCCGAAGTCATATTTAGATTTATATGACCCATGTATGAACATTATAGACTTGTGTTATGAACGAGTTACACTTTGCAGTGTGTGTTTTTTTTTCTTCCACCTCTCGTGCTGGTTATTATCCGTCGATGCTGCTGCTGCTGCTGCTGCTGCTGCTCTGTCACCGTAAAATAGAAAACAGTCACTGAATGGTCGACAGATGCACGGCTTAATGGAGATTTCCAAATATTCAACAATAAGGCAAATAAAAGCACCATTGTAATAAAAACACAAAAGAAAAAGTCACTTCATTAAATTTCACCACAGGCTTTAAAATATGAGAAAAAGAAGACGAACACTTTTTTTTTTGGTCGGTCAATATGCTTTCCCTCGCTTTCCTGCAAACTGCCAAACCCCTACCCATAACATATGGGGAAGAAATTATGCAAAAGCATTCAGATGTAGCACTCCATAAATAACTTTGCAAGCTGTATAACATTTTAGGTTTAATTTGACGAATGCCTCTGAGATTGCTGTATTATTAGAAATATTCTTCCCCCACTTCCCTTTTTATAAACGCTGCTGCTGCTGCTGCTGCTGCTGCTGCTGCTGCTGCTGCTGCTGCTGCTGCTGCTGCTGCTGCTGCTGCTGGCTATAGGAGCCCTCTGCTCAGATATCCCTTTCACTCTGCTGCTTGTTAACTGTGAGAAAACCTCTGTTTACCCTGTTGTGTTTGGCAAACGGTGCAGTGGGACAGCTCGCACCCTACACCCTCAGCTCCACCGGGGCCTTTCATGGGGTGCCGGACGGGGTCGCATTAAAAGGAGCTTTGTCGCAAAGCAACAGGTTCTCAGAGGCAGAAAAATGTCAATTTTGCCTCGATGTTGGGCCAATCCACCCCCCCACCCCCCACCCAACCCCCCTCATCCTGAGTAATGATGTTTTATTTACGCTGTCTCTTAAGAGCACAATCTAGCTGCAGTCCATAAACCGTAATTAACCGTTTAGCCTTAAGCTTCGGGCTACAGATGGGCTGTCTCATAAATTTACACAATCATCCGTCTCTCCCCCCCCTCGCAGGAGTCAACCTGTCCTGGACTTCCTGGTTTAATGAACCCAGTTGTTTGGACACCCCCGGGCTTTATCCTCCCTCTGTGTGTGCAGCCATGACTCCTCCTGTGTTTGATAAAACATCAGTCATTCAATCATCACATATTGAAGGGAGAGATTATCTCACACTCAAACCTGCTTCTTAGCTCAGCTTAGACTGAGCAACTCACAGCCTTTCCCAGGAGGAGGTGGGGTGATGCTGCTGTCGCCTTCACACAGAGCAACCCCTCCACCACCACCCGCGAGGCTCTCACAGCAAGCGAGCGCCCTCGTAGCAGCTGCAGCAGGTCAGAAAACAGATAGCTTAATCGTCATTAACACATGTATTTGAACCCCCCCCCCGGTTCAGGAGGTATGGCCACAGCACCTTCTTGGAGGTTAATGTGATTTGTCCAGTGGTAATGTACACTAATAAGGTGCTTAGACCCTGCCATATGTTTATGCTAGACAATGCTTTCTGGGCTGAGAGGCTTACAGAGAAAACTGTCTGTGGGTCTTTAGGAAGGACAAGGAGGCAGCAGATGGTCAGATGGTCTAGTTTAGTAAGGAAAGCTTGTTATTTTGATGCAGATTCTTCTTCGGGGGGGGGGGGTTATCCCGGGTTCTTCCCATTTTCTCCAATACATGATCCGCAGTGGAATGAACCACTGAGATCTGAGCGATGAGCGAATGTCACTGACAGCCGCCTTCACTTCTTCTTCTGGGATTATTGTGAAATTTCAAACACACAGGGCTCTGGTTTGGTTGGTTTTTTGCCCCGACTGTGCAACACCACCACCACTACCACCACCACTGCCGCCGCCGCCGCCACCACCCAGATCTAAGGAGGCTGTGTTGTGTTTAATTAAATGGTAATGGTGTTTCCAGATTCAATTAAAGCAGGGAGGAATCCTCGTGTGGCTCGAGCACTTTGAGCTCCGCCGACCCACGAGCTGCTTCGTGTGAAACGATGAGTGACTGACGCCAGCATCTTTCTACTTTATCCCACAGTGTAACAACTGCTTATGAGGTTAAAGAAAAAAAATGGTTATCTGAATACCATCAGTCTGATGTCTTCCCATCGGAGAAAGCCGTTGGTCTCGGAGACAGGGTTATCACCAGGACTTAGCCCGGACTTACTCTTTATGGTATCCATACCACTTGAGAGCTCAGCGACTCCAGCGCAGCTCTCTGGGGTAAGAAACCACCTCATGGAAACACGTTACCACAGCGGCCACTATTTTCTTTACTGATTGAAGGAGCATGCTCCTCTGGACCCAAACCCCCATTTCCTTGTGTGCAATCATAAGATGAATTTGGATACACACACTGTAAGTGTAAGCGATGAGTGGCATTTGCTTCCAAAACATTTTTTTGTTTTTTTCAGTTTTTTGTTTATGTGGAGTTTGTTGATGACTTCTCGGTGTGAGGTAAATACCGATGATGTGAGGCTGTAATCACCAGGAGAGTTAGTGTCAGGTCATGGCGGTTTGCTTTCCTAACTGACCCCAGATTAACCTCTGAAATAAGATTATGCTCATGGCACAAACTTCAGACAGAGGTGAGGTAGTGCCTTGATTGCCTTATCTGTTTTGGCCAACATCTCATCTACAAATTACAGCTCTTTAGGCAGAATGGTCATAAGAATGCAAACATTTATAGCTCCTCTTTTCTCCGAGGTACACGCACACGGCAGCAGCTTCAGCGTGTTTGTCTCCACCGATGGACGTTTTTACCTGCATGGCTGTGTTTCACTGGGCCTAATGACATTATGGCTGTGCCTACAGACTGCGGTCGTATGCAACCTCATAAAAAAATGTGTAAAATTTACAGAACGAGTGCAGGAAGAAAAAAAAAAAAGAAAAAAGAACAAAGGGTCTGGGGGCAGGATTTGCCAATGGAAAAAATACTTTGCTAACCACAGTGCATGGCAGCCGCCGGTAGGCAGCTGACTTCCTGCTGCTGCTGCTGCTGCTGCTGCAACTTTCCACCAGCTCTCTTTCCATGGCGAAATGATGTCATTTTTTTTGTCGTATAGCGCCACGCCAGATTGTGCACTGCCAGATTTAGGCATATCTACCCACCCCACCACCACCTCCTCCTCCTCCTCTTCCTCCTCCTTCTGCCTGAGCCATGGTGCACGAGGGGGTGACACCGGCCCCCGGCTGCAGTCGTCTAAATCATTGACCCTGACACTCTTCCCTCGGCTTTGCCAGATTCCAGTAAAGACTGTTTGGAGGAGATGCTGGCATTTCTCAGCACTCTTGGAGAGCATTCCTCTCCTGTTGAGTCACTCCCTCCAAAAAAAAAAAAAAAACGAGACAGAAAAAGGAGATGGAGGTTATTTTGTACATAGAAAGTGCTCTGGGTTTGTTTTTCTTTCTATTACAGGTACGGCATTCAGGAGACATTTAAGAATCGGAAACAGACGGCGTGCCCAGCTGCAATGTTGACCATGTTATTTAGCAGCCGCCGTTGAGCCATCTTAAGAATGTCTCACCCCGACCGGTGCTATTTCAAACAACTGTCATTTACATACATTTGCATAGCTCTGAAGATATAGTGTTCCTTGATGACTAAATCTGTCAGCCCACGCGATGTAACAAGATAGATCTGGACTATTTACACATTGGACAGGAGGTTTTTTGAGGAGGGGGACAAGAGGGACGAGGAGGGGGACAGACAGCTGCCAGGGGTTATGTGATATCGGTGAACCCCAGGAGGCTGAGAAGGCACGGCACGTCCCGGGGGCTGCACAGAGGCGGAGAACGCCTGATGCTGTGAGAAGGGATACACTGAAAAAGATGTGAGAAATCCTCCGGCTGCGCGCACGCCACGTCGACAACAACACTGAGGTCAGCACAGGTTCACACAGAGCAGCGTCAGAGGGAGGAGGGGAGGGGGGCTTCAGTGAGGTGAGGTGGGGCAGGTGGGGTGTCTTACCCAGGATTAGTTTGGCCGGTGGCTCCTCAGCCATCGTGGTGTGTTCAGTGACAGAGGGCAGTGCAGGTCAAAGGTCACACAAGTGGTTGTGGCAGCAGAGGAGGAGGAGGAGGAGGTGGCTGTCCCTTCTCCCGAGGCAGTAAACAGGGTGTGACGTCACATCCTGTCCAAAAGTGAAATGCCTGGAGGGAGGAGACACACACACACACACACACACACACACACACACACACACACACACTGGACTAGGACTCACAGCTCAGCCTGCTTCCGCTCTTAGTGAGGGAGAAACAATGCCATTGAAAAGCGGCAGCCGCTCGCGCTGTGTAACAGCCGGCGCTTTTTGACCGCAGGCGAAAATAAAGCAGCTGGCTTCATATTCAAAAACAAATATTTCATTTCTTCATTCACTCACTCTCTCTCTCTCTCTCTCTCTCTCTCTCTCTCTCTGCTGTTTGGGAGCTCATGTGTGTTGTAGACAAAAGCCACTTAGCTCTCAGAGCCACTTATCGGCTCGGCGCAGAACATCTTTGATCAACAACAGTCTTAGTGAGCTGCTGCTTGTCAAACACACTTTGCCCCCGGCGGCCGTGGCTCCGCGCCCGCCAATTTAAAGTGATACAGACACCTTGCTGACTTGGATGGACCTCCACCAATTAAAGAGGATCGCCGCAAGGAGAGGAGGAGCTGCCCCGATCTGTTGCTATGGCAACCCACCTAATGATGACTCGTTTCGATTTGAAAAATGCGCGTGGGGCGGATTAGAGAGCCGCTATCATGTATGATTTTGATTAAGTAATCCTGCTGACTACACTCGTTTGGGCTCTTAACCACATGTCGGTCCTGTGATTACATAATAGGCCCCGTGATGATGTCACAGTATAGGCTACATTGCTACCTAAATTGCAAATTGTGTACCACAGTTTACATTTCCCGCCTGGCGTTGTGTTACTGCAGCTTTTAATTCTTTGCCTTTCCAATCAAACCTGCGGTCGGACGTCCCCGGATGAAGCGCAGATGCTTTTTGCAATATTTTGTTTATAAGAAATTTTCTCTTAATCGCAAATATTTGTAAAGGTGGAAATGCATAATCACTTCAGACATTTCCTATATTTGGGTAAAAACCAAACTTTTTCGCTCGAACTGCAGAGGACATGACTCATTTTGGTAATGAGTCACCGAAGATCTGCGCCTTATGGCTTCTCGACCTCTTTCGGGGATAAAACGCTGTTTACTGTTACCTCTGCTTGTGTCATTTATTTTGCTTCTGGAATTCAGCTGTGTTTACCCTGAGCGCGCATGTTAGCCACTTCTGTTCTGACCAGAAAAACCTGGATACATGACAAGCTCAACGTTGGATGTCTGCTGTTTATTATCGTAAAGCCGGGGCAGCGAAGTGATGTTGCAGTAAATGATCTCAAATATCGTTTCGGGAGGAATCCCCCTGCCCTCCTGAAAGAGGCTGCGGTGGTCTCCAAACGCCACAGTAATGTTCACATTTGTTGATCTTTGTGAGGAAAGTCTCTCTCGCTCTCTCCGTCTGTGTCTGTCTCTGCCCCACAGTTTAGCGTTGGCGGTTTGTGAACAGCAGCTGCAGGGCTCATATGGGATTTCATTTCTTGCTCAAGGACACTTCAGTAGGCGGGGACAGTGTTTTTAAGGAGGTTCAAATCTTGTTCCTATGAATCTCTACACCTCAGTAGATTTTTAGCACAAGTGTTGAAAACTTACCAGTTTCAAAAGCATTAAATCCACTGTTAGATTCAGTCTTCTGTTTCATCATCTGCAGCGTCCATGTAGGGGATAGAGACTGAAAAGTTTTGGCTGTATATACATGCACAGTGCATGAGATCCTGGTTCTGCAGCTCTCATTGTTTCCCTGTGCTTGTCCTTCACAAACAAACCACATAAAATTCAACTAAACCGATCAGCACTTCCTGGGTTT
Source organism: Caranx ignobilis (assembly GCA_021432705.1). Taxonomy (NCBI): domain Eukaryota; kingdom Metazoa; phylum Chordata; class Actinopteri; order Carangiformes; family Carangidae; genus Caranx; species Caranx ignobilis. The sequence continues at coordinate 23,522,679 of MU269981.1, forward strand.
ATACAGTTCTCTCACTCAAACTGCAGCTGCTAAGAAAATATGTAACATCTGAGAAGTTTTATACCTGTGTTTTATTTGGAGTGTTGATCCATAAGCAGCAAAAATGTAGCTTTACATCTCCTCTTTTAGACTTTACTTCTCTCTGGAGCTCTAGTAACAACAGGTCAATGTCAGCCAATCGGAGGAGAGGAGACTCTGAGCCTCTCTTCTGATTGGCTGACAGATTTCAGGTAAAACATTGAATCCTGCTCTCCTGCCTAAAGTTGTTGGATGGTGGCTCCAGGTGGGTGTGGCTTGGTGACTGCTCTATTACAGGAAGTCCTGACCGCTGGTGTTAAGGCTCAGTTTCTGCATGCAGCTCTTTCTGGACAGGACCTAGAGCTGCTTTATAATCAAACCACACGTGGACATTTGCCTTTATGCTGTATGTGACCTTTAAATGTAAATGTCCCTGAATCTCAGTGTGTCCTCCATTGTTTCCCCTCTGTACCTTGGTGTATTGACATGTACTGTGATAGAGAGGAGTCACACTTCTGTCAGCTCTGCTCATGTATCATCCCAGGAGCCCACACTGGGGGAAAGATCATTCATCTGACTTTCAAATGAGAATAATTGGCACCAAACATAATGAGCATATTGTTCTGATTCTCTCTCACTTATAAGATAATCCTCGCTGGCTGAGCAACAGAGCTGCGGCGTCCCTGAAGCTCTTCCTCTCTGACCCCTCCTCCCCTCGACACCCTCTTCTCTCAGATTCTCCGTGTTTTGATTTAGCGCAGCTCCACATTAAGAGAGAAATCTGGTGGCCACCATCCAAATGTTTTTTATTATCTTTTATTAATCCAACCCCCAGCCCACCCCCCCTCGCCACGGTACGCGAGTTCAAGCATCTAATGTTTTCAACAGCTGAGTACACAGGCGCAGGAGACACAAACTCAGGAGTGTGTATGTTTATATTTTGGTGTATATTGAAGCTGATACGTTCTCATGGATTCCTGAGGAGAGCTGCGGGGGGGTAACGTCATGTCAGAGGTAAGAGAAGCGCCTCAATCCTCAGGTGCTCTCTGGACATGCAGAATACCTGCAAAGATGTCCCCAGATGCCGTGTTGTGACTTTCAGCAATGAGGCTGAACTGTGTGTTTATGTTTGAAATATAGATCCAGGAGTTGAACGTGGCATTTAAGGAAGGATTATAAAGGGGGCAGATGAAGGAAGGCAGATGTCTGAATCGCTCTTTTCTCTTCAGGTTTTTCTGCATTGCGGCATGTTTTCATCTGCTATTGATTTAACTCCATCCCCCCGAGGTGGTGGTGGTGGTGGTGGTGGTGGTGGTGGTGGGGGCCTCAGTGAGTCCCATTTCGTCACCCGCTCTGGGAGGAACGAAAAAAAAAAAAAAAAACGTTCAGATTTTGGCTGAAAATAGATCATCTCTCTCTCCCTCTGTCAGATTCCTCCAGAGTAGCTGACCCTCAAAATAGATAACCCTCCTCTCTACGGAGATTAAATCTGCACGTCCAGGAGCCCAGGAAGGACGGCTGAAAGATTCGGTTTCAGAGACACTGAGCCCTTTTTTGATGCGTCCTGTGCTGATGCGTGTGGATGTGGCAGTGGCGGCCCATGGAAACCCAAACCGGGGGCCAGTAGACACATTTGCTTCAGTTAAATTGCAGCAGGAATATTGTCACTTTTTTTTTTTTTTTTGCAGGAGGATGAATTGGTTCAGTGTTGAAATGACGTGTCACTGTCGCGCCCCACCCCCCTTCACCAGCCCATTGTGGCACAGAAATGAGTCTTAAATCCTGTCAGCTGAAAACTCTCCCATGTTCAGGTCTTGTCATGTGAATGGAAATTGTAATGAATCGCTTCTGTCCTGGCGACTCAGGCAATTTCTCCTTCACTTCTTTTTAGCTTTTTACTTTCCCTCAAGGAAAAACTAAACTGCCATTGTCAGTCAAAGTTAATTTTCCCTCTCTCTCTTTCTTTTTCTTTTCCTTTCCCTCCTCCCTTCACCTCTCAGGTTCTCCGTCTCTGAGCGGGACGGGCACGGTGACGGTTCTGGTGGACGACGTGAACGACAACGTCCCCGTCTTCACCTCCTCCACCTTCCACACCACCATCATGGAGGACGCCCCGACAGGGACGGACGTGCTGCTGGTCAACAGCTCGGACGCTGATGTGGGCGTCAATGGCGTCATAAGGTAGCGATGAAAGAGGCCTTGTCACTTCTCTAGATCATTTGTTTATATATTTATTTATCTATCGGGAACGCCTTTTCTTTTCCCCTTCTACTCGTGAGAACCAATTCTTCGTCAACAAGTCCTCACTTCACAGGGTTTTTACTTTTGATCCTCATGATTCATCTCTTCGAATCTCTGTTTGTTGTAGCTTCCCTTTGTCTCAGTTATGTGGGTTTTTCTTTTGTATATATACATATATTTTCTTGTGGCACAGCTTTTTTTACGCTTTAATTACAGAGTTGAGATTGAGATGTGGCAACACACAACAAATGTCCCTGTTTACGTATCGGTGGAGCTCTGCTTATCCTGACGACTATATCAAGCATCAACATAAATGATCACTCCGACCTGAGCTGCTTCTAAGAAACGAGTTATACAAAGTAATGGGGGTTAATAATAAGATGAGATAAGACAATCCTTTATTTGTCCCACAATGGGGAAATTTACATCATTGCGATGAAATAATGAGCCACAACAATGTTTAAACACATGAAAATGTCACATTTTGGGAATTATTGTGCTTTTATTTTGGTAATGGCACTGAAAGAGAGACAGGAAACTCAAGCAAAGGGCCACAGGTTGGACTTAAATTGAGGTCACAGTATTTAGGACTGAGCCTTTACGATATAGCAGCTCTGTGGAATTTGAAATTTTCTATAAATGATGGTGAAGTTACATGATCGATTGATTCATGTATCAGAAGTGTATTTGCCTTTACAACAGGCAGGTCAGTGAAGGAGTGAACTCCCCTGTGCACACATCAGAATAGCTGAGCCTTGTTTTACAGTCTGTGTCACTTTGTCGGGCTCCAGTTACCACAGAGAAGAATCAGGTCACTTCTAGTTTGCTTTGATTACCCGGTGAGAAAATGCCCCAGGTTTTTTTTTTTTTTTTTTTTGCCCCGTGGCTTCGGTGAAGCGTCATCACCGGCTCTGTGAAATTCCAGGCTGATGTTGCAACTGATGACAGGAGTATAGGCGGAGAGTGTGGAGCTGTAGTCAACACCCAAAGTCATTGTTTGGGTTGCTGTTCTCAAGCTGGACGACACAGCTTTTTCACACCCATTGCCCACCCCCACCCCCCCTCCTCTCTCTCCTCTTACCCCACCAACCCCTCTCCTCCATGGGGGAGCTTGTAAGAGCTTCTGGCCAGTCTCTCTCAAGCCGGACGCTGACTAGAGCGCGACCCCTCCGCTCTCGTCCGTCACCCCACTGAGTACACATTGGGGGGTACCGCAGTGCGCTCCAGTTTCCCAAAGCACGATAATGAGGATGTTAATTGTCTATGACAGTGCGAGTTGTGCCCATCAGGGGGTTCTGGGCCCTTTAATGTAGACCAGGACCAGTTATTAGTTTTGATTCTCACAGCCCATTAAATGCGGGTCCTAATCCTGGACTTGTCTCTGGACTGTGTTCAGACCACAAGCATCTGTGGAGGGTTTATGTTTATGACAAGGTCCAAACACTCGTCCAAAAGTTTCCTGCATCCAAACTGCGTTCACACGTTGTTCTGTAATTTGTCGTCCCATCTCTGGAGGGGGATGCTTTTGCAAGAAGCCTTTTCAAAATATGCACTGGTGTGTACATGTATGTGTCAGTTTACATTTACGTCTGGTCCTGCTGGAGACTTGTGAGATACTGAGTGAAACATGATATTTGTTTGAAAGCCAGAGACTGTGGCCCCTCAGTCCTGATGAGTTTTATGTTGTGTGATGTTATGTATGTATGTGCTTTATGTTCAGTTTATTTGGATTGTATGTGATATATAGTTTCATAGCTATTGATCTTTCTTTTCCTTTACAAGTAGCCTGTTCCTTTATAATGTGAATTAAACCCAATGGGATAAATCAAATAAAGGACAGTGGCAGTCTGAACCACACAGACTCCCTGTGAGCAGTGAAGCAGAAAACAGTGGTTGCATTTAATACAACATGAGGCTGGATGCCTCGCTCAGTTAACTCAGTGATTTGACGTCACACCACTACAATATGGTGACCATTAATAAGCATATTGCTGCGTGTTTCTCTGTTACCTCTCTGGTCTCTGTGGAGCTTGAAACAGTGCCCTCTATAGAGCAGACTGGGACACTGCTGAAAACAGAGAGGCTTCAGTCAGTGGCAGCGAGGAAAACAAGGTGCAAGACTGTTTCAGGGGAGTGACTCATGCATCACCTGACAGCCTGTATTTACATTAGAAACAGCTATAATAAGACATGTGCTCATAAAGCAGGCACTGGAGTAGTTCAAAACCTCTGACTGAAGGTAACAAGGAGAATTTAATAGACTAAAAGACACACTTTAACAAAATCACAGGACCTATATATATAGATCTTTAGATCTTTAGCTGCACTAAAATCAATTTAAAAACCTATCACAGCCTTCTTGTCACCTTGTCTGGATTTAGTTTCTTCTATAAGCTCTTCTAATGAACTTCTTGGTGGATTTCGTCATAAAGGAGTGACACTCACACAAATTGAAATTCACTTTCACAAAGACACGAGGAGAGAATCACTGATTTGCAGCAGAAGATTTGGAGACAAGTGTCTGTGTGTGTTGTCAGATCTGCTTAGGTGTCGTTAGGATATAAAAGAAGTGAAAATTACTGTGTCAAATTACTGTTCAGGATATTAATTAGAAAAAAGCTTCACAAGGGAAAAGTTCTCACTGTAATTTGTCCTTTTCTCATCCGTCCTGCAGCTACAGTCTGAGCGGAGGACACGGCCAGTTCTCCATCAACCCTGCCACAGGACAGATTATTACCAGCTCTCTGCTGGACCGTGAAGACAGGGCTAATTACCAGCTGCTGGTCGTGGCGACCGACGGAGGGCAGCCCGAGGGCTTGTCCAGCTCCGCCACTGTGTCCGTGACGGTGGCAGACATCAACGACAACCCCCCACGCTTCCACCACCATCCCTACGTCACCCACATCCCGGCCTCCACTGCAGCAGGTTAGTATGTGCCCTATAAAGGCACCTGCAAAATGTCAATGTGCTCTTATACAGGGTGTGATTAAAATGTCAGTGTGCTTCATTTGACCATGTGGGCGCTTTGTTTTGAATAATAGGACACCTACAGGTTTTTTAAATGACTTTTATTGCACTTTTGAACAAATAGAAGTTTTTCTTTCTTTGTAAAATAAACCATAGCTGCAATAATTCAGGCGCGTTGCAGTAAAGGTGATAAAACTCATTCCTTCTCATCTCTTTCCTCAGGGTCCCTGGTCTTTGCTGTTACCGTCACTGACGAGGACTCGGGCTCCAACGCCCAGCTGCACTACTCCTGACCGGGCGGAACTCCGACAAGTTCAAGATCGATCCAGTCAGAGGCGCCATCACGGCCAACGAAAAGCTGACAGGAAGCTCTGAGGTCACCCTCACCGTCAGAGTGAAAGACGGCGGGGCTAATCCCAAAACGGACACGACCACAGTGACCGTCCGCTTCGTCACTGGAGGAAACTTCCCCATCATCAGGGTGAAGGAGCGCATGTTCACATTCCCTGAGAGCCAGCCGACAAACCACGTTGTTACCACTGTGACCGGGTCTTCTATGAGGGGTGGACCGCTGTCATACTACATCGCCAGTGGCAACCTGGACAACGCTTTTCACATTGACCAGCTGTCAGGCGAGCTGTCGATCAGGCACCCACTGGACTATGAACACATTCAGAAGTACGTTCTCTGGATCGAGGCTCGAGACCAGGGCTTCCCGCCTTATTCCTCATATGAGAAAGTGGAAATAACTGTGCTGGACGTCAATGACAACCACCCAGTGTTTGATAAGGATCCTTTCCATGCTGAGATACTGGAGAACCTCTCACCTCAGCGGGTGCTGATGGTCTCTGCTGTTGATCTGGACAATGGACCTAATGGACAGCTGGATTACGCCATCATCGACGGCAACAAGGAGAACAGCTTCAGCATCAACCGGGCGACCGGCGAAATACGAACCACACGACCTCTGGACCGGGAGAAGGTGGCTCAGTACACCCTGAAAGTCAAAGCCACGGACCGAGGGCTTCCGCCCAAAAACACAGCAGTGAAAGTGGTAATCAATGTTCTGGATGTGAACGACAACGCCCCAGGTTTTCTAAAATCTTCAGTGCCACAGTGGCTGAAAATGCCCCAGTGGGCTACACCGTCACCAGGGTCACCACCACAGACGAGGACGCCGGTTCAAACGCCATCAGCAAATATTCAATCACAGACACGAGTCTCCCATTCAACATTAACTCAAACACAGGAGATATAACCATCAGCCGGCCGCTCAACAGAGAAGACACGGATCATTACATTGTCAAAGTCTCCGCCCACGACTCTGGTTGGACGGTCAGCACAGATGTCACCATATTCATAACGGACATTAACGACAACGCCCCCAGATTCAGTCGTCCCTCTTACTACCTGGACTACCCCGAGCTCACAGAGGTGGGCTCCCTGGTGACACAGGTGTCTGCCACCGATCCCGACGAGGGCTTCAACGGCAAGATCTTCTATTTCATTCGCTCCCAGTCCGAGTATTTCAGAATAAACGCCAGCACCGGAGAGATATTTGTGAAGCAGCAGTTAAAGTATCAGAACTCAACAGGCGCCAGCAGTATAAATATAAACCGCCACAGCTTCATAGTGACGGCTTCGGACCGGGCGGTCAAGCCTCTGATGAGCGAGACAACAGTGATTGTAAACATTGTGGACAGTAACGATAATCCTCCTGAGTTCGATTCCCCTGATTATTTCACCCCCGTCACCAAAAGTGTGAAGGTCGGCACCAGACTGATCAGAGTCGTAGCTCAAGACAAAAAAGACTTTGGCCTTAATTCTGAAGTTGAGTATTCGATAACAGGAGGAAACAGCTCCAGTAAATTTAAACTAGATAAGACGAGTGGATGGATCACCGTTGCTTCCTCTCTTACATCTGACATGAGGAAAATATTCCGCATCGACATCACGGCGAGCGACAAGGAAATCCGCCTTTGTCGGCGCGAACGTCGGTGCGAATCGCAGTCACGGAGGAAAACCACCACACACCTGAGTTCTCACAAAGCCAAATCTCAGCTACTGTACCTGAAAGCCTCGCTGTGGGAACGGCGATAAGGACTCTGTCAGCCAGAGACAAAGACAAAGACATGAACGGCCTTATCACTTATAATATTACTTCAGGCAATGACAAAGGTCTGTTTGTGCTCAATAGTAAAACTGGAGTGTTGTCGCTCGCTCAGCCTCTAGACTTTGAGGAGAAGCAGCAACATGACCTTCGGGTTTCGGCCACCGACGGCGGCTGGATCGCAAAAACGAGCTATGTCTCCGTCACAGTACATGTAACTGATGTGAATGACAACCCACCTGTGTTTGAGCCTGACGAGTACTTCCCCATCGTGCAGGAGAACGTTCCCAGCGGCACCACCGTAGTCAAAATGAATGCCATAGACCGTGATTCAGGAGTGAACGCCGTCATGGCCTATGTGATACAGTCATCAGACAGCGACCTCTTTGTTATTGACCCGAACACGGGCACCATCACCACCCAGGGCTTCTTGGATTACGAGGCGAAGCAGGTCTACCATTTAACAGTGAAGGCCTTCAATGTCCCAGACGAGGAGCGCTGCAGCTTCGCCAACGTCAACATTCAGCTGAAGGGAGCCAACGAATACGTACCACGCTTTGTCTCCAAACAGTACTACTTTGAAATCTCTGAAGCCGCTCCAAAAGGCACAGTGGTCGGGGAAGTGTTCGCCAGTGATCGAGACCAAGGAGACGACGGAGTGGTTCACTACCTCATTTTCGGGAAGAGCAGAAAGAAAGGCTTTGGCATCAACAGGAAGACGGGCCAGATTTATGTCACAGGTACTCTAGACCGTGAAAAAGAGGAAAAGATCTCACTGAAGGTGCTGGCCAAGAACGCAGGAAGCATCCGTGGGGCGGACATTGACGAGGTGTTTGTGAACATCACAATTCTTGACGCTAATGACCCCCCTGTTTTCAGCCAAGAGCTGTACGACGTGCAGGTCAGTGAAGGCCTCTCACCAGGTGGTCTGGTCACCTTCGTGAGCGCAGAGGACTCAGACTCTGTCCCAAGCTGGAGCAGATTTTCTTACTCCATTGCTCCTGACTTTGATAAGAATGTTTTTACTATCAACCCCAAAACCGGCCAAGTGTCTGTCGCCGCGGAGCTGGACAGAGAGACGACTCCTGTGTATAACCTGACCGTTCTAGCTGTGGACACTGGCACGCCTCCTGCAACAGGAAGCGCCATCGTGATAGTGAACCTGGAAGATATCAATGATAACGGGCCGACTCTGACAACCGCCTATGCTGAAGTAATGGAGAACCAGAGAGCTGGCACTGCAGTAACAACACTAACAGCCTCTGACCCAGATTTACCACCCAACCGAGGGCCTTTCCTGTTCAGCCTCCTCAGCTCCGGCTCTGCCAACAGCTACTTCAGCCTCAGTACAGCTGGAGTGTTAACGACAAGCCGGGAGATCGACAGGGAGCAGATCAGTGACTTTTACCTCTCTGTTGTGATCAAGGACTCTGGTGTTCCTCAGATGTCTTCCACGGGAACCATCCACGTCAAAATAAACGATCAGAATGACAACCCCTCGGCACCCAGGTCCATGGAGATCTATGTCCACTACTTTGGGAACATGTTTCCTGGAGGTTCTTTGGGAGATGTCAAGCCTCAAGACCCTGATATTCAGGATAGGTTCCATTGCTCCCTCATCCCTCCATCCTCTGGTCTGTTTAGTATCCCAACTGGAACGTGCAACCTCAACTCCAAAGCCCGATCAACAGACGGAACATTTGAATTGACTGTCCGGAGCAGCGACGGCGTCCACGGTTCAGTCAGCAACACAGCCAGAGTCCTCTTCATGGGCTTCACCAATGCCACAGTGGACAACAGTATACTCATAAGACTCAACTCTCAAGGAGTGAAAGACTTCCTTACAAACCACTACCTCAGCTTCTTACGCATTGCCAACTCTCAGCTGGCGGGACTGGGCACGGGGGTGCTGCTTTATGGAGCATTTGAGCTCAACAATCAGACCTTCCTGATGGCAGCTGTGAAACGGGGCCACGGACAATATGTCAACCCCAGCGGCGTGGCCACATTCTTCCAGAGTATCAAAGACATTTTATATAGACAGAGCGGGGTGCAAATAGATGCGGTGGACCATGATCCATGCACACATAACCCATGCCAGAACGGAGGCAGCTGCAAGAGGCGTCTCAGTGTCGGGCCTGATATGAAGACAGAAGAAAGTGTCCCAGTGATCCTTGTTTCCAACCACCCCCTGCAGCCCTACGCCTGCAGCTGCAGGCCAGGATACACAGGAGCTCTGTGTGAGACCGACATCGACGAGTGCCAGCCCTCGCCGTGCCACAATGGCGGCACCTGCCACAATTTGGTGGGAGGTTTCTCCTGCACCTGTCCTGAAGGTTTCACCGGGATGGCCTGCGAGAGAGATATCAACGAATGCCTTTCCAATCCCTGCAAGAACGGGGCGCTGTGCCAGAACTTCCCCGGCGGCTTCAACTGCCTCTGCAAGTCCGGTTTTGCAGGTACGACACATGCATTTTATGTCTGACCACACAGTCACTCAAGTTAGGCTTGGAAAAAAACACATGGGGACACACACACACACACACACACACACACACAGAGTAGTGTAGTCACAGACACAGCTTTATGTCCAAGGAAAATATTTGCCTCTGACTGTTTCCAGGAGGTGTTGTAGCCATAGCATACAAGCAGCGATGCCAGAAACAGTTTGGTTTTCGGATTACTAGTTGGGGGGTATCAGCTGTGATGCATATCAGCCTGCCATGTTTGCTTTAATAAAAAGGATGATGCGAAGCTGACCCCAGTCAAGACTTGTGAGTGTAGACTCCACACACAGTTCACCAGTATCACATTTCTCAGTGTGCCTTCGTGTGCATGCGGCTTTGACCACACACAGATACTTTTCTAATCCAACTGTATACAGAAGGATTTCTTAATCAAGGATTTCTCATTTGGCTCTTGTTTTGAGTTGTATGACAAATGAGCAGCTTTATAAAAGCTCCAGTCAGGCCTTTTAGTTTGGAAATGTAATTAATACGCTGCATTATTACCCTTGATAAAAGGGGAGTGGATTTTAAGTGGAATTACTTAGAGCAGTCGTTTAAAGGCTGCATGTTGACCAGCTGCCGACTGCAGCATCTGAAAGACATTTTCAAAGCAGGCGATTTGCCTCAAGTCAAGTCATTACTGTCCCTTTTTATTATGACGATAAAAAATGACCCCAGATCTCTAGGTTTCATCAAGATGAATGCCTCTGCTGAAGAAATGCACCTATTGACTTACAGTAGTTTGCATGCCCTCACCGTGAACTCTCAACTTCCTGTTTTCTCCGCCTGGTTTTTGGCGGTGGAATTTATCTCCATTAGGCAACGTGTCTCGGGATTTACAGCCCAAAATATATTGGTTCATTGTCAGTGTCTCTTTTTGTGTTGTACCATGGCCCAGTCATTTATTGTTTTGTTTTTTTTTCCTCCAAGTCTTATTATTTTATTATGAATGTCACTTTCTTTATCATGATGTCAAATCGTTCACCTGCACACGTGGTGACGATTCATATACATTGCACCTGTTTTCTTGTCTTTCTGCACTGTGGAAAAAAAAAAAAAAAAAAAACTCATCCAAACCTAATTTGATTTTGAAATGGGTTTGAAAATCTGATTATTGTTAGAGAGAAGAATCTGCCAGTTGAGTGAGATCATTACTTTTTTCTTTTTTCTTTTTTTTTTTTTCCTCTGAAAGTTTCAAGATGCTGTTTTGGATCAAATTATGTCATCTTTTGACAAAGTGATCCAAAGTCTTCCTTAATAGCACCACTTGTTTAAAGGAATTTTCTCAAATGAGTTAAACAGGTGAAATTACACCTTCAAATGATACGTTTTATGGTCCTTTGATTGAAAAAGTAAGACTTTAAGACTCAATACAAGGTTAAAAGATTTGTTGTTTTTTTTTCTGCAGTGCAGTTCCTCAGCTGCGAGGTGATGAAAGGCCTGCATGACTCTGAGGCCTGTGGGGAGAGTGAACTGTGTTCCCCTCGGGGGGGTTTTCCTGTGTTGTCTACCACTCCATCCATTTTAATTTGTGTTGTTCTGTGAACCCAGGCAAAACCTGTGATTCCATCATCAATCACTGTGAGTGTAACCCATGTTTTAATGGCGGCTCCTGTCAGAATCGGGTGGATGGATATTACTGTCATTGTCCGTTCGGTAAGTAATAGTAGGAAACTTTTTTTTTTCAGGGCGTTAGTGAGCTCTGCTAAATTGAAAAGCAAGATGGACAAGAAGAGAAAAGTTATCCCATGATTTCTTAAGCAAATGTGGACGCTGTCGTTTCGTTTTGTGTCTCCATTCTTCATGCTTTGTGTTTGCTGCTGTCTTTAATTAGCCTGCTAAAACTTTTTGGAAGATGTGAGATTATGATCTGGCAGCAGTAACAAAGCAGGGGTATCTGCAGCACACTGAAGATGGCATTTTATCTGAAGATATTTTTATCACCGTGAATCATTCATTGGCTTCCTCCTCCTCCTCCCTGATTCCTCCTCTTGGTCTGTTTTTGTCCTCAGGGGTTTTCGGCAAACACTGCGAACTCAACAGCTACGGCTTTGAGGAGCTCTCCTACATGGAGTTTCCATCTCTGGATCCCAACAACAACTACATATACATTAAGTTTGCAACCCTGAAGAGCAACGCGCTGCTCATGTACAACCACGACAACCAGACCGGAGACAAGGCGGAGTTCCTGGCACTGGAGATCTTTGAGGGACGGATGCGTTTCTCTTTCAACCTGGGGAGCGGGACGTACAAACTGATGACCATGATAAAAGTGGCAGACGGGCAGTTCCACACCGTCATCGCCAGGAGAGCTGGGATGGTAAGGAACGCCTGTTTATATGAGAGGAATTAGCTCACATGCTAAGTGGTTTCTCATCATGCATCCTCATAAAACTTTTCATTGAGTGACTTTGTAACTCTTATGGGTCTAGTAGCAGAAACATTGAGGAAAATCTGAGAAATGCCACATGTTATTGAGTTTAACTGCGCACTGCACATTCAATAGCGTTTATGTTTGGGCCTTTTACACCAGAAAGCTGCATCCAAATTTACTTTTTTGCACCATCGGATGATAATTAAACTCCCCCCAAACCACAGGTAGCCCAGCTTGATGATTTTCATGGTTTGTAATTATATTTTATTGCCCGTTGTGATTTATAATACATGGATCCAAATGGCCCTGAAAGCTGGACTTCTGTCTCCTCTGCTCTGAACGAGCAGCTTCTCCCTGCCAGCAGTGCAGTGGCAAGGAAAGCGAGGGGGGGAAAAACCCAACCAGGCCCTGTCAGACCCTCTATAATGTAGCTCTCCTGCTGGACTTCAAATCTGTCATTTCTCACCGTGTGCTGGGAGTTTCATAGGAAGCTGGTAAAATCGTTAAATTGTCAGTTTTGAGATGGTGCAGAGTGACGGGATGGAAAAGGAGTACAGCACACGTAGAGGGCCGTGATTCTGTCGGTGCCCTGTGAACAGCGTGCAGAGGAAGAGGTGGTCGTGGTGGTGGTGGTCGTGTTTGGGTCCGAAGTGCCAACTCCCACAGGCGGCGTTAAAAGCGAACCCGATCGCCGTGTTTTTGCAGAAAGGTGCCGCGGGTCATTTCGGTGGTGGGAGCTGAGGTCTGCTCTCGGCTCCTGAGCCTTAATGCTGAGCCAGCGTCAAAAACAAGAGAGAAACCACAGACACGGTCGTGCACTGTCTCACTGTGAGACATCCAACCAAGTAATCAGAGGGAACACAGAGTTCACAGACACTGTAACAATCACAGTCTGAGGCACTTTAATTGTCCGCTGCAATAAATGTAACGCAAACTGTCCAACAACAGGACCTCGTGTTTGAGTTTGAGTCACACCAGTCCTCCTGTTTGCCAATGCATAAGGAAGAAATGTCTTAAATATAGACTGTTACTGTTGCAGAGTTGGTTGCGCACAAGGAAAATGTTTCAACGGAAAGTTTTAGAAATGTTTTTTTTTTCTTTTCTGTTTTCAATATGCAGGATGTTGGCATGAAGCTGCTGCCAGCTTCAGATCATACAAAAAATCAGTCAAAATTTTAACTTCCAAACTGAACATGTCACCACGGTCCCTTTGGTTTTTCAGGAGTTTTCAAATACAAGTGAAATGATGAGGAAATCTAATCTCTACTGTAAAGTATATTCATATTTTCTCTTAAAAAGGGTCATTTCGGTGGATTTTTTTTCACTGTTTTCCACATTTGGTGCTCGAACCAGAGTCACTGGGTCCCAAACCTCCTCCTTTTTCACCTTAGGTTTGAGTTTTTAAAGTTTTTCTTATCTTTATTTTGAAAGTCATGGGAAAAGTCAGAGAGGACAGTTAGGACCAAGGGTTTAAGGCTTTATTCTGCACTGAAGTTTCTTGTTTCAGTCGTGTAGATGATTCGTTTTCATGGTCATTGGCAGATCTGCTACGAGCTACAGCTATCAGCAAACCTGCAAGTTTCATCCATGAACGTGTCACGTAAGAATAAAGAGAAGCTTGAGATCCTGTTGTCAAATATGAACAGACATGAGGATCTGACATGACGTTAGAGGACAAAAACATTCAGTTATAAAACTCTCGTATCTCACTTGTTTGTGTCACTAACGAACAAATCTGAGTGCTTTCAGCCTGAGACCCAATTTTTCTGAAATGCCGTTTTTCAAATGTTATTTGTCAGCGCTGTCAGCCCCACAAATTTAAATCACATGCACCTCCACTGCGTCAAGACAAAGGCAGGAGTCTTTAAACCTGGATGATAAAAAGTACAACCAGGCCTGCATGCCCTGATAACTGTTAGGAGAATAAAAACATCGGAGAAGTGACATGTTGGCGTGACCATGTGACAGCAGCCTGACTGTTTGAATAAAAGGTCCCAGCTGAGAACATGTGAGCTCGAGCTCGGGTAGTTTGTTTTAAATCAGAGTTTCAAGTCAGATCAAACAACCGAACCTTCTGTTCGCAAATCTAGTTTGACAGATCGGGACTGGCCGTACCTGATGAGCACCAGTGGCGAATCATCGAGCGTTTGATTAGCTGGAATTATTTGTCCTTAGAAACAAGCACAAAAATAAAAAAACAAAAAAAAAAGCGTGACATCGGTTACTCCGCGCCTGCACCACAACAGACAGCAACGCTGAGGTCCCTCTGTTGTATTAGTCACAGTTAAAACAACATCTCCAGTGGTGTTTTCTTCACTTTCTTCAGTGTCAGCCAAACACAAAAACATGGCTCACCCTCTGTAACTCTCGTGTTACATTCGGCATTAATTTCCAAACAAGAGAGGGAGGAGGGGGCAGGATGGTGGGAGGAGGGGTGGGGTGGGGGGGCATCTTGAGAAAAATGTTTTTAAATATTTCCTCCACCACAGTGTAAGACACTTGACAGTAAGTACAGTGTGTGTACGGCCTCTCTGTGCTGCCTTTGATCACAGCAAAAGACATTAATAAAATGTTCATGTGGCTCTTTATGGAGCATCAGAGAGTCACGAACGTCCCATTGTTCCTCACTGCTGTCACTGTGTGTGTGTGTGTGTGTGTGTTAGTCTTGTTTTGTTCTGCATATGTGTCAAGTTTGCTGCAGGGAAAGTGTGTATGTGTATGTTGAATGTGTGTGTGTGTGTGTATGCTCTTGGTGGGGTCGTGCACTCCCAGATGATTTGTGTCAGAGATCCGGGCCGGTGTGGTCCGTGTTTACTTAAGATCCAGGAGAGGTGGAGCGTGATTGCCCCGGTTTTTCAACACTTTCACACACTTTTCCGGACAGTTTCCTCACCAGCCCATTTCTTTTCTTCCTCATAAGGTCGTTCCGACTCAGGGCACAGAGAGAGAGAGAGAGAGAGAGAGGGAGAGAGAGAGAGAGAGAGAATAAGCAACATCTGGGCAAAAGATTTAGTGCCATTAACGGGAAATAGGAAATGTTTGCTGTAATGTATGGCATTTTTCTGTGCCACTCTCCCATCAGCCACTGTAATGGAATGATGAAAAGTAATTGGCCTGCGTGCCTTGCGGTGGACAAAGCTTCACACTAACCATTGAACATGACTTAGTTACACAAATACTCAGTGAGAAATGAATGGGTGGAACCAGAACCCTGGAGCGAACGTCCGTGCCCACAGTTGATCCCTGAGACTAAGACTCTTGGTCTGACGCAGCTCTCGTGGGTTTTTTTTTTTTTTTTCATTGCCGAGGATGTGCACACAATAAAAGTCGCGGTCAGACACGGCATCGGCGTCGGCGTCATCCAAACAAGAGGCGTCTTTAAGCGTGTTTGAATCTGGTCACATGTATGTATTATTAGATCTATAACAAGCTTTAAAGAGAGAGAAGAGTTTAACTGTTTTTTCCCCAGCACATGACTCAAGTTAGTCAATTACCAGCTGGATGTATGTTCATACGTATTTACAGCACTGATATGAGCGGAAATCCAATAAACAAACAGAGAAAATGAAAAATCACATTATATTTACATTATAGATATTCAGATGAAAGCTGTAAGAGGAGCCAGTTGTTCTGCAGCGGCCACGACTCTGAGTGTAAGAGTTTTCTCCCCACAACTCAACATCTAAACAGACCCGAAATAAAATTACTGTTATTTGTTTTGATGATTATTACATAGACCACAGCCTGACTCAGAGGGGCCCCCGTTAGGAGAGGCAAGCCAGGCAAACGCTCAGGGCCTCCGAGGAGGATACGGGCCCCTCATACTGGCACGTTTTGCTGTAGTGACGACTACAGCTTCACTGCTGCTGCACCTGATGTTGTGTTTGCATGTGAAGCATTCAGGGAACATCAGTAAATTGTAACATCTAACACAGTTGGCCTATGGCACAGTTGGCCTATGGGGAGGTAAAAGAGTGCAGATCCACACAAACCAATGTGAGCAACGTCAGCATCAGCGTCTATGATCAATATTAACTTCTAAAAAATCAAGTTTGCTAAGCGACATTGTCTTTTTTTTTTTTAATAATACTGAATCACCACAAGTGGAAACACACTCCCATATG